>CM040425.1:141999217-143370538 GCA_022702705.1 Papilionanthe hookeriana x Papilionanthe teres
TGACCAACTCTGTTGACCCCATAGGTCAACCTTTTGATCTAAAAAGTCAATTATGGTCAAAATGGTCAATGCAGACCCAATGACCATCTCTGTTGACCCCATAGGTCAACCTTTTGACCTAAAAAGTCAACTTTGGTCAAAATAGACAATTTTTGACCAAATATTGACCCAATGACATGTTTAAAACCTCAAAATGATAAAATTAACCAAATAATTAATTTCAAAATTATTTTGTTTAGTTAAATGAAATTGACTAATAATTTAATTTTCAAATATTTTAATTAATTAAATGACATAATGAAAATTAAATTAAAAGTCATAAAATGAAAAAATGCACCAAAATGAAATAAAAATGACAAAATAGATCAAATATTTAATCTTAAAATTATTTGGATTGATTAATTGCTAATGGTTTAATTTTTGAAATTTTAATTAATGACATAATTAATTAAAATGAATAATTAAATTCAAAAGCACAAATTAATTAAAAATGATGAAATAATTAATTCCAAAATTATTTTTAATTAATTAATTAACCAATGATTTAATTGTCATATTTTAATTAATGACATAATTAATTAAAGTGAAAATTAAATTGAAAAGTCATGAAAAGAGACTAAATTCAATTTTAATGACATGAATATTAATCAAATAATTAATTAGGAATTATTTCCAATTAATAATTGATTAATAAAATAATTTCCAACATTTAATTATTGACATAATTAATTAAAATGGAAATTAAATCAAGTGTGGAATCAAAATGGAATTTTTAAACCTATGACATTGTGGTTTTCTAAAAACTCTAAAACTCTTTTATGACATCACACATGACCCATGGATGACTCATATTTAACCATTGTAAAGGGGTATAATGACATGAAGGTGAGGTGGCAAAATCAAGGTGATTTGAAATGTGACTCACCTCTTTTACAAAGTGAGGTGTCTTGCCATGGTGAGATGAGTTTAGCCACCTCCCTAACCAACCCATTGTAATAAGACAAAGCTTTAACCATCCTCCACACCATGGTTAAGCTCATCATAACACTTTATAAAAATATTAAGGGGGGGAGCTAATGTGTCACCACCCCATGAAATGATAAATGAGGTGTTGCAAGGAGAAGGTCTCAACAATTTGAGTCACCATTAACCTCCCACTTAGCCAATGGAATGGGAAAAAAGTGCTCCTAACCCATCATGATAAATTTGAAGCCATAATTGCCATGAAATGTTCCCTTGCTTAAGTGGCAAAATTCTCATGGGATAAGAAGAGGTGATGGTTGGTTTACAAGGGGGAGGTTGTACTCTACATATCTAACCATACTATGATAAATCCTAAGCTAACCAAGGTTGAACCATAGCCATTCATGGCTATAAAAGGCCCCCTTGGCCGAAATTTTAAGTAGAGAAGAAAAAATCCATAGAAACTTATTGGCTTCCCAAATCCCTTGGCTCCCAACACAAAAAGTCTTCCTAAGGACCTCATCAACTTATTCCAACCAAGATAAAGCCATAGGAATAGCCCAATCAAGCCAATTTGGCCAAAAACCAAAATCAACCCAAACTAGCCACTTTACCAAAATTGCTCTCCAAGGCTAGCTACAAAACCAAATTGAAGTGACAAAGATCTTCTTTGGAAGTCCTAGAAGCTGACCATCAGCCTGATCAAGCTCGACAAACTTGTGGCCAAGGTATGGATTTATTTTATTCAAAATAATGCATTAAATCAGAAAATCATGGGTTAAACTAGCCCATAAATGTATCATCACCGTATAGATATAATCAATAAATCCAAATGATTCCATAGGTTAAAAAATCACTCAATTTCATTGAGAAATGAGTGAGATAATGAGCTTTGAAGTTGGACGGTTTGAATGTTTTCGAATTTTTTGGAGCATTTATCTTCGTCGTCTGTTATCGTGTTTTGTAACGGACGATGCTGATCTACGCTTCTCGTGTCCGCTATTCCGCGCCTCACACCCGATCCTCCCGCTTCTTTGACAGTACGAGGACGCGTGGCGTGCCGTGGATTTTTTTGGGCCATTTTAATTCAGAAAATCCTTAAACTCTTCAAAAATTCATATCATTTGATGCAGAGCTCATAAAAATAAAATAAAAATACCTCTGGAAAGCTCTTGAGGAGGAGAAAATTATGAGACCAAAATCATAATTTTATTCTCAGTATTTAATTTTTAAATAATTAAAAACTCTCTGGAGTATTAATTAGTAAAAATTATTTATAAATCAAAAAAATGTCAAATTTTTAGGGAAGAACCTTAAAGTCCTTAGACATATCTCCTGATTTTTCTAAGGCTAGGATAGCACTCTAAGATATGATTTTCTAATTTCCATGATATTTTGTAATTATTTCCAAAAATAATTATAAAATTTGGAAAATTGGAAAATTAAAATCCAAAATGATTGAGTATCTTACGGTAACAGATAACAATCCTAAAACAATAATTCTCAAGCTATCAAATCAACCTAAAAGGCATTTCAAAACAAGGTTAAGATTTATTAATTATAAAACAAATATTTCAAAACCTTTCCCTAATCCATTTCATAATGGACTAAGCCAATGATGAATCCAAACTCAAATGAACTCGAAACAAGCATTAATTAGGTTTAAAGACAACTTAAACCTAATTAAATCATTAAACCTTAGGGTTTAATACAAAATCAAGACTTTAATTAAGTTTAAGGACATATTCTTAATTAACCCAGTTGTAAACATTAACTAAATTAGGTTTAATACAAAATTAAGAATTTAATTAAGTTTAAGGACATATTATACTTAATTAACCCATTAAACCTTAACAAATTTAGGTTTAATACAAAATCAAAGAATAATTAAGTTTAAAGACATATTAAAATTAATTAACTAATTAAACCTTAACTAAATTAGGTTTAATACAAAAATCAAACCTTTAATTAAGTTTACGGACATATTAAACTTAATTAACCCGTTAAACCTTAACTAAATGAGGTTTAATACAAAATCTAACCTTTAATTAAGTTTAAGGACATATTAAACTTAATTAACCCATTAAACCTTAACTAAATTAGGCTTAATACAAATTCAAGACTTTAACTAAGTTTAAGGACATATTAAACTTAGTTAACCAATAAAACCTTAACTAAATTAGGTTTAATACAAAATCAAACTTTAATTAAGTTTAAAGACATATTAAAATTAATTAATTTATTAAACCTTAACTAAATTAGGTTTAATACAAAATTCAAACTTTAATTAAGTTTAAAGACATATTAAATTTATTTAATTCATTAAACCTATATTAAAATAGGTTTAATACAAAACCAAACTTAAATTAAGTTTAAGCACATGTTAAAATTAATTACACTAGTTTTAAGACAAACCTAAACCTTAATTAGGTCTAACCCATTAGACATAATTAAACCATTAAGTCTTAACTAAATTAGACTTATTTAAACCTAAACACATATTAGGTCTAACACGTTAGACCTAATTAAACTAGAAAGTCTTAACTAAATTAGACTTAATCAAACCTAAAACCTAATTAGGTATAACCCATTAGACCTAATTAAACCATTAAGTCTTAACTAAATTAGACTTAATCTAACCTAAACCCTAATTAAGTCTAACCCATTAGACCTAATTAAACTATTAAGTCATAACTAAATTAAGCTTAATCTAACCAAAACCCTAATTAGGTCTAACCCATTAGACATAATTAAACCATTAAGTCTTAATTAAATTAAACTTAATTAAACTTAAACCCTAATTAGGTCTAACCCATTAGACCTAATTAAACCATTAAGTCTTAAGTAAATTGGACTTAATCAAACCTAAATCCTACTTAGGTCTAACCCATTAGACCTAATTAAACTATTAAGTCTTAACTAAATTAGGCTTAATCAAACGTAAACCCTAATTAGGTCTAAAACCTTAGACCTAATTAAAACATTAAGTCTTAATTAAATTAGACTTAATCCAATCTAAACCTTAATTAGGTCTAACCCATTAAACCTAATTAAACCATTAAGTCTTAACTAAATTTTACTTAATCAAACTTAAACTCTAATTAAGTCTACCACATTAGACTTAATTAATTATTAATCCTAAACCAACTAAGGTTTAATCCAAACTCAAACCTAAAATAACCTTTAACCTAGGTTCAACACAACATGAACCCAAGTTCAACCTTTAACGTAGGTTCAACACAACCTGAACACAAGTTTAACCTTTAGCTTAAGTCCAACACAACATAAACCCAAGTTCAACCTTAACTTGAGTTCAAACCATATTGAACTTAAGTTAACCTTAAGTCTAGGTTCAACTAACTTGAACTTAACTTAACTCAAATTTAAATTAAACTTGAGTTCAACCCATATTGAACTTAAGTCAACTTTAAGTCTAGGTTCAACCTAACTTGAACCTAACTTAACTCGAACATAAACCTTAACTTGAGTTCAACCCATACTGAACTTATGTCAAACTTAAGTCTAGGTTCAACCTAACTGGAACCTAATTTAACACGATCTTAAACCTTAACTTGAGTTCAAAAAATATTGAACTTAAGTCAACCTTAAGTCTAGGTTCAACCTAACTTGAACCTAACTTAACTCAAACTTAAACCTTAACTTGAGTTCAACCCATATTGAACTTTAGTCAACCTTAAAGCAAACATAAATCTAACGTGAGTCCAATCCAGATTGAACTTAATTCAACCTTAAGTCTAGGTTCAACCTAACTTGAACCTAACTTAACTCAAACCTAATTCCAACCTAAATTCTAATTAATTCTACCACATTAGACTTAATTAAACCATTAAACCTTAACTAACTAAGGCATAATCCAACCTAAATTCCTAATTAATTCTACTTCATTAGACTTAATTAAATCATTAAACCTTAACTAACTAAGGTTTAATCCAACCTAAAAACATAATTAATTCTACCGCATTAGACTTAATTAAACTATTAAACCTTAACTAACTAAGGTTCAATCAAACCATAAACCATAATTAAGTCTACCACATCAGACTTAATTAAACCATTAAACCTTAACAAACTAAGGTTTAATCTAACTTAAATCCTAATTAAGTCTACCACATTAGACCTAATTAAACCATTAATCCTTAACTAGCTAAGGTTTAATCCAACCTAAAATCTTAAGTAAGTCTACCACATTAGACTTAATTAAACCATTAAACCTTAACTAACTATGGTTTAATCAAACTTAAAATTCAAATTAAGTCTAACACATTAGACTTAATTAAACCATTAAACTTTAATCACTAAGGTTTAATCAAACTTAAACCATAATTAAGTCTCTATATTATACTTAATTAAACTTTTAAACCTTAATTAGCTAAGGTTTAATCAAACCTAAACCATCATTAAGTCTACCATATTAGACTTAATTAATCTATTAAACCTTAACTAAATAAAGTTTAATTAAACTTGAAACTCTAATTAAGTTTACCATATTAGACTTAATTAAACCATTAAACCTTAACCAACTAAGGTTTAATTAAACTTAAATCCTAATTAAGTCTACCACATTAGACATATTTAAACTATTAAACCTTAACCAATTAAGGTTTAATCAAATTCAAACCCAAACCTAATTTATGTCTAACCCATATTAGACTTAAGTCAAACCATATTTAGTTTCAACCTGACATGATCCTAAGCCTAACCCCAAACCTAACTTAAGTCTAACCAATATTAGAATTAAGTCAAACCATACTTAGATTCAACCCGAAACAAACCTAAGTCTAAGCTAAACCTAACTTAAGTCTAACCCATATTAGACTTAAGTCAAATCATACTTAGGTTCAACCTGATAAGAACCTAAGTCTAACCTAAACCAAGACATAAACCTTAGGTTCAACCCAAATTAAACATAAATCGACATAAACCTTAGGTTTAACCCAAATTGAACCTAGATCGACAAAACCGAACTCAAATCGACATAACCAACATAAATTTCACATTTCAAACATAAATCATCATAAATTTGATATTTCAAACATAAATCGTCATATATTTGACATTTCAGACATAAATCGTCATAAATCAACATAAACGACATAAATTTGACATTTCAAACATAAATTGATGCAATCTACATAAATCAGAGATCTCAAACATAAATCGACATAAATTTGACATTTCAAACATAAATCAACATAAACAGCATAAATTTGACATTTCAAACAAAAATCAACATTTCAAACATAAATCGATAAAATCTATAAAAATCCGACATCTCAAACATAAATCGACATAATCGACAAAAATCTGACATTTCAAACAAAAATTGACATAAATTTGACATT
Organism: Papilionanthe hookeriana x Papilionanthe teres; assembly: GCA_022702705.1. NCBI lineage: Eukaryota > Viridiplantae > Streptophyta > Magnoliopsida > Asparagales > Orchidaceae > Papilionanthe > Papilionanthe hookeriana x Papilionanthe teres. The sequence goes on from CM040425.1 coordinate 142,005,544, forward strand.
TCAAACATAAATCAACATAAATCGGCATAAGCGACATAAATTTGACATTTCAGACATAAATCGATTCAATCTACATAAATCCGACATTTCAGACATAAATCGACAAAAACGATATAAATTTGTCATTTCAAACAGAAATCGATATAACCGACATAAATTTGACATTTCAAACAAAAATCGACATAACTGACATAAATCTGACATTCCAAACGAAACTCAACAAATTTGACATTTCAAATGAACCTGTTCGACATTAATCAACATTCCCAACATAATCAAACATAAACCGACATTAATCGACATTTCAAAGCAAATTCAACAATGACATTAAATGACATTAATTGACATTTCAAACCAAACTTAGCATAGTTCGACATTCAATATAAATCGACATGATTTGACATAAACTGACATAAGTTCGACCTAAATCGAACTTAACACAACACGAACCGACATAATTCTAAAGTTCGACCTATATTGAACTTAACACGACAACACTTACACTTTTTCGAGGATAAATGATAAACTTATTAGGGAGTTTTCCTAGGCAATATTATTTTCATAGGATGTAATTAACTATAGGAGCTTGCTCCTATAGGAGATTAAAGAACTCAGGATAGGTATTTCACCTACAAGACCTCTCTGGTTACCCAAGATCTTGATGTCATTTTCTTATACAAAAAACTTTAGTAATTACACAATCTGAAGATTTATTCTATGAGATTATCATTTGATCTCTTTTTCTCTCAATCTCTATCATGATTAATCCTTCTTCAAATTCTTCAAAGACTTCTAACAAAATGTCTAGGTAGGATAAGAATTAGGGTGATAGATAGAGAAAGTGAGTGACGACTCCATGACATTGACATGATACGGTAATTAATAGCAATGCAAGTCGACTTTAAAAGATTTTCATCGCCATCAAGGAGCATACCTATTCTTTACCCTTTGGTCCAAGCATAAAGAACATTGACTAATTATATGCTTGGTTACTGAATCTGTGACTAGGCTGGGAGAATACCGGCTCTCACTTCGGAGCTCCCACGTTCCCTTCGCCTAAGTTCTAACATCTACACTTCAACACCCAAATGATAGGACCGAATTGAGGATTTTAGTCTGTCACTCCGAATTCTTCAATTCTATGTCCGATGAATATCATTTCCTTATTTATTTGCACCCTACTTTCAAGGACATTGACCTCCCTGAATCTCGGATGTAATCTTCACTATAGTTGTTAAACTCAACATAATTTAACTAAATAATTGGCCAGATTAAAAGTAAATTAAGATTTAAGAGAAAAGATTATCACAACTTCTTTTAAAATTTTCTTGGCACACTCATTCAAATTATCATTTCATGAAAATATCAAAACAAGGAGAAAGACAGAAAAACTACTCAGATTTCATGGAGAGGATACGATAAAACATGCATTTCATAAATAAAAACAAAATTTTACAGACTAAAATAAGTAAATACAACTTATCTCAAATTCCTCCCCAAGCAAACTCCATGAAGTTCCTCTGAATCTCTTCCTTTCTTTTCAGCACGTAGAATTCTTCTTCGAAATGGCAAGGAGGAAGAAATCTCTCACTTCCCTTCCACTCTTTCAATCTCTCAAAGAATTCCTCACAAAATATCACTAATTAAACACATTATCAAAAACACTAATCAAAACAAAACACTAACTAACACTCACTGAAAAATAACATATAACAACAATGGACACTAGTGGAATCCCTTTTTGACACTATCTGACACTAATGGAAGCTAGCGGACTCTCTTCTTGACACTATCTCACACTAATGGACTCTAACAGACTCTCTTCTTGAAACTATCTGACACTAATAGATGCTTGCAGACTCTTTTTTCAGTCCCAAATTGTTTCTTTAAAGTAGTTGAAGATTTTCCTAGAGTTTTCCAAGCCTTCCTTAAAAATCATCCACATTCGATGTACCACATAAGAGAACTATCGATCTCATTGTCGGTGGCCTCGATCGTGTCGTCGGCGGCATTCTAGAATACTTAGCCTTGGACTCTCTTTCGTAAGGCTTCGTTGTCGGCGGCTTCGATCTCACCGTCGGCGGCTTCCTTGTAATATTTTCTGAACTCTTGGGAAAAATACACGTCGGCGTCGTCGAGCTTGCCATCGGTGCCCTAGATCAAATTTTCTTCTTTTTGGTCCTTTTTGCTCCAAATTTGCTCCTTTTTACATTTTTTCACTCCATTGTCCATAAATCAACATATTTGCAGAAAAAAATACAAATACCTTTTCTATAAAGTGCAATATCATAAAAATAAATATAAAATAGGCATGAAAATCTTAACATTTTTTCATTGGGTCAATTGTTTAAATAAAGTAAAAATTAGAGTAGGATAGTTGTTAACCTCTCTTCTGTTGAGTTTTAGTCTTTCTTCCTCAGAAGCCTAGAATCTAGCCATAAGACTTTCTTGTTTACTATACTAGAGGACTAGTGATAGAGCCCTGCCCCATTAGAAATTCTGAACACTTATTTTCTCCTATTGGAGTTCTACATGTTTTGTTTTAAGCTCTAGCACTTAGGTGGTATCCAAATATGAGGGAGCTCAAAAAGAGTCCCCATACGATGGTTAATCCTTAGATTCAACCCTGGGTGATATGGTCTTTGGCAAACTTAAACACACACACTTGGACCCCTCACTCACACTCACTACCTCAAACCCCAAAACAAAACATGTTTGACTTGGTGCCCACACCTCTTTTGGAAACTCATGTGGGTGGTCCCTCAAACCCGTAGCCCTAGGCTAAGGTTTAGCAAGGACCAACACATGGAGGGTCCAAAATGGGACTTCTCTTTGGTCCATGGTTCAAATAGGATCATAAACATGATTAGCATTTTTGGTTGATCCAAATTTCGCCATAATTCTAATTTTTGACCATTTTGACCCCAACATTCAGTAAATTAACAAAATACCCATAAACCCTAAATTCTCCCAAAAATTTAAAAAATTTCCCAAATTATCAAATCTCTTCAAAAATAATTTAAAATTATTTCAAGTCAGTCAAACAGACCAAATAAATCAAAAATTTCCAAAATTCCCAAATTACCCCCAAAATGTCTAAAATTTCAAAAATTCCAAAAATTCCCCTCATACCCCAAAAATTTTAAAAATTCCCAACATCTCCAAAATCACTCCAAATGTTCCTAAAATTTATTCAAATCACTCATTGAACCCAATTTGACCAAATTCACCACTTTTGTCCAAAATCCATAAATTACACCTAATGGACCAAAATGCCCAAATCACAGCCAATTTCCACGAAATTGATTTCAATCTCACTCAATTTTAATTCCAAATTAAAATTAATCATGTATAATCTCATTAAAAATCAAATTGAACCCAATTGAGGCAATTTCAATACCAAATTCTAAGCCTAAATTCAAAATTCCCAATTTGACCATATGCGTAAATCCATTAAATTGAATCCCATGATCAAACTAATCGCCCCAATTTTGAATTCTAATCTCTTCATAACAATCACGTAAATCAATTTAAACTATCAATTGGACCAAATCCAAGCCCTAGACTAGTCCAAACACAAGTCTAGCCAAAATGCCCCAAATTGACCCAAATTCAAAATCCCACTAAATGGAATTTCCCAATCAATTCAAAATCACCCAATTCCTTTTAAAAACTTCTCATAACAATCATCCACATAAAATTGACCAATTAATCAAGTTCAAACAAAAATACTAAATATGAACCGAAACACTTAAATTAGCGAAAACCATTAAATTTGTCCTAACCATAGTCACCACAACCAACTTATGAGCCCTAGGAACAAAGCTAGACCCACCTAGCCTAAGCTAGTTGACCCATGGAGCTAGGGTACCTTTAATTAGAGGATTTTTTTCATAAGTGGCTAAACCAAGTAGATCATTGCCACCAACCATCAATCCTCAGTGCCAATCACCATTAAGCTTCCTCTGGCTCCCTTGACCACCCTAGACACTAGCTTTGCCTTTAATTAATCCTATGGTACCTTTAATTAAGCTTCCTTTGGCTCCCTTCACCAAAAAAAACAATCTTGAGAGAGCCTCCTTCACCATTTGAACCCCAATAGACCCATCCAATGTGGCTAGGTCCTACTAGTTAATTGTGCGGTTTAGCCCTCCACCTCAGCAACATTTTTTGCCCACTGTCCAGCCCAGGTGGCCACCATGGCTGTGCTCATTTAACCACCACCTTCAATAGCCAAACCATAGAGAGTGCACTGGACCTTAGGGAGATTCTCTCAAATTGTTCCTAAAGCTTCTCCAAGACTTTTTGAGCTCATTTTAACCATTCCACATCCATTTGCTCCACTTCCTGAAGCGAATTTCATCTCCTAAAGATCACATAAAAATAGAAAACACTCTGAAACTCAATCAATCCCCAAATTGACTTGCTCCTCACCTTCACCAGAGCAAAGGAGTAAGTTTCCCACCAAAATCCCCATCTCCAGAGCACCCTAACCAACTTCAAGCCCAAGACCGAATCACCATCTAATCGGTTTCTTAGATAGGTCCAAAGGGAGCTCGAATTGGAACTTTGAGGAGCTTCGCATGGTGACAACGTAAATCAGAAACCATCGAATCAAGGCCTCGCCTCTTAGGCTCTAGAATATGTCACTTTCCCCCAAGCTGAGCTTGGTTTGTCTTTAGTGAAGAAAATTTTAATACCATGCATGGGTAGCCGTATAGATAGGTTCGTGATGAGTAGATGAAGGTGTAGGAATAAACCCCATGCAATTTTGTTGAGTGTAAAGGGAGATCTTAGGATTTTAGTATGGATGTTCTACGAGTCAAACTAGTTGGGGACGAAGAACAGGAGCCATCTGATTGCACGTGTAATGGATGGACGCTCTAGATGGCACCAGATGAGGAGATGAAGCATAAAGCGCGGGCCGAGTCAAGCATCTACGTGGATGGCGATTACTAATTAAATGGTGACACACATAGCTTCGGATCCGTCGTATGTTGACGCGATTAAGTAGGAAAATATGTTTTTTTGATTTCTTTTTAATTCACATACTTATAAAATTCAAAACATAGTTTATAAAAGTCCTATAAAAAAAATACCATATTGCTCAGCAAAGAGAAGAGAATAATGTGGAATAAAAATTAAAATTATTTATATATATTTTATTTTTAATTAATTAAATACTTAGAAAACTATTTAAATCATAACTTAATAAATATAAATCACTTTAACATGAAACTTTAAGAACTTGTTTGCTCAGTTATTAGAAGTCTTCCTTGATTTTTCTAAAGTCAAAGAGCATCCCTAACATAAAAGCCCTAAATTTCAAGTTAATCAACTCTGTTTTAACTGAAAATTTCTAATAATTAAATATAAATCAGAAAAATACAAAACTTATTTTGTAGGTTCGTTGTGGTCAGAGGACTTTATGAAAAAAATAAATGAGATGTAAATATTTAAAAATTATGCTAAATGTTAGTAACTCATTAAAATATTTAAAAAACTAAATAACTTAAATATAAATAGAAAAATTAAAAAATTGAATCTGCACTGTAAATAATATTGACATTGATCCAGTGTAAGAATTTGAAACCCATTTGAATTAATTTAACCACCAAAATTGATTTTCTTAGGGAAAAGGCTTTTTTGCATTAAAATAATTATAATAACTAAAATATAATTAAGAAAATTTATAAAAGTGGCTTTGGGAATTCCTTTTGATCAGTCTTAAGTAAAAACTTCATTTTTTATTCATTTTCCTAATTTTTTAAATAATTAAATAATTAAAAATAATAAATAAATTAGAAAAAACAAAAAATATAAAAGTTCTCCAGAATGTTATGAATTGTTTCCTAATTTTCTTAAAGTTATTATGAATTTTTAAAGGATTAAAAAAGAATTTCCCTAATTTCGCACTAAAATAATTACAATAAAAAAATAAATATCATAAAATATGAAATTTAATTCTCTAGGTTCCCTAGACTTAGAGAGATTTATGATATATATAAAACCTATTTTTCCACTTTAATAATATTTTATATTTATTTAGTACTCAAAATCAAAGAGTAATTATATTAGTTAAAATAAACTTTAAAAAATCATAAAAATTGGTATAAGTGGTCCTCTCACCTAGGTGAACCTTCATTAATTTTTCTAATGATAGACGACATACTTTTGATAAGTTAATGAATTAACTTGAAAATTACATATTTTTGCATTTAAAATAATTCTAAAAATAAGAAGGAAAAAGGACCATGAGTGGGGTAAAATCAAAATTTCAAGGTCATTTGAGTTAAATTTAAAAAATAATAAAGTGATATGGTCTTAAATGACAAAATGGTAATTATGGAATTTAAGCCTTAATTAATGTTAATGCTAAATCAAAAGGGTATATGGGTAATGTTTGATCATAATTAACTTTCCTAAGTGATTGAAACATAAGGGATTAAGTGGTAGAAACTAACTCAAAGCTTTTTCTTAACAAGGGTAAAAATTTAATTTTCCCTTAATTGTTGTGATTTTTGTGGTTAACTAATTTGGATGATCCTAAGATGAGGGGTTTGGATTTCGAAGATTAAAATTTACTAATTAAAAAACCCTAGCCAATGGTTGGATTATAACACAATATTTGATCAAGATTAAGCTCAGCTAATTTATCACTCTTAAAATTACAAATCTACCCATGAAATCATAAAGGACCTTTAGTGAGCTAGGCCTAATCCAAGTTTGTTTATTGAGGCTTAGAAAATAAAATATAACTAATCACAAATACTTTGAAAACACAACTAGCCCAACTTTAACAATAATGGTTAGGTGCTTTGATTAATCAACTTTTGCCCTTAATGGTCTCCGCTCCCATAATTCATAAGTGAAACATCAAGTGATAATTACCCCACTCATAGAGATGATTAAAACATCAAAGTTCATTGAGCACAGTAAGACACATCCACTAAACATTGGTTCACCTATGGATGAAAGATTTAGCAACATAACAAGTTCAGAAGGACTCGAGAGGTACGAAAAGATTCAAAAGAAGTGTAGGGTTACCTCCCACACTCCTTTTCAGCCTTTTGGATATCTTGGATGACAATTAAATTTATTATGCCTTTGCTCAAGAAAATCATTCTTCTTAACAAGTGATTAGGAACCCAACAAGTTATGATCTAGGACTCGGTCTCCATACATCTTAAATTGCTTTTTTTTCCCATTTTTCTTTCTGACAATAAATTTAGGTTTACTAATTGGCCAAACCAAAAAGGAAATGAAGTGCAAGGTTTTAAATCATCACAACTTCTTCCGACATTGATTTCCTATACTTCACAAAACAACTTTTCATAACTTTATTACTTCAACATTTTAAAAAAAAAGATAAATAAAATTACTCAGAATTCATGAGGAAAGTACAATCACAATATGATTTAAAAATAGAAATCACAGTTAAAACATAAGAAGTCTTAATTAAAAACCAAATATAATTACAAATATAATGACTTATCTGAAAAGTCTATCAACCAAACTCTTGAAATTCCTTTGAAAACATTACTTTTCTTTACAATACTCCTTAGAGGTTGGTGGCCAACTTTAAAGATTCTAATCTCACTTCTAATCTTAATACAAACTATATTAAAGTAAGTAGAAATGGTGAAGTGGAGTGGCGTGTTTTTAAAAACTCTCCTACATAATAAACATAAACTACATACCCTCCAATATCAACTCTTTTTCTGAGCTTTAAGTCCTCTTTTTATTGTTTTCCAACAGTTGCTTTTGTATCTCTTCAACTTGTGTCCAGATTCAACAAATCCTTGAAGAGATGCATCCATTCAAGCGTGATTAAATTTAATTTTGGTGCCAATAAGAAGTTACCCATGTTTGTACCAAGAGATGCCTTAAGCACCTCTTCAAAATGGAGTCAAAAATTAAATAACTCCTCTTTAGTATTTGCCTTGCGTAAGCGCGAGGTCTCAGAGCTTAGCCGTGAGGCTTCTGGCGTGTAAGCTCCAGGTCTAGGCGCATAACCGCGAGGCTCTGCCGCGTAAGCGTTGGTTCAGGCGCATAGCTGCCACAGTTCAATTTTGCACCTTTTTTTCATTTTTGCTCCAAATTTGGTTCTTTTTCACTTTTTCATTGCAATCATCATTTTAATCATACTTGCAAGAAAATTGCACAAAATACCTTCCATTAAAGTGCAATATCATAAAAAATAAGTATAAAAATGTGTATAAAAACACTAAATATTTTAGGTGTATCAAAATCTCTCAAACATTAAATGTTACTTCTCCTTAAGTTACCCTTTAATAATATAAAAATCAAATAAAAAATTACATGGATGAGTTTCTTTTATGAGTTTCTAAAATTTTTTTGTAGAAATGTAGTAGTTCAATTTAGAAAAAAATTTTGTAAATGAGGCCTATTTAAAGTTTAGAAATTTTCTAAGTAAAGGTTTATGAAAAATATTATTTCCTATCTTATTCAAAAATATATTTATTTTTTCAAAATATAGAATTTAGGCATTTATTTTTTTTACTTAAAAAGCTTTTCTAAAAAATAATTATACTAACTATATTTTATTCATAAGCTTCAAGATTTTCTCAAATCTTATACTTTAGAAAGATCAGTTGTGGAACCAATTTTTCATTAAGCCCTTAAATCCTTAAGCTTCTCCTTCCTTTTTCACATACTTTTTCTTACGTTTCTTTTTTTTAATAAGGCAAATATTACTATATCTGGATAGGTCGTTAATAAATTTGAGTTCCACCATTCCTTTCCTAAAGTATAAGGTAGGTATATATCTTTTACTTCAAAATATAATAAATGTTTTGAAATTTTTTTCCAATAAAATAAACTTAATTGTTAAAATATAAGTCTGACACTTTTATTTTTCCTAAATTACAACTTTTCCTACTAAAGATAGTTAAAAAATATTTATAATTTCTTCACTAAGAAATTTTTAACTTTAAATATTTCATCTTTACTATAAATTTTAATTAAATTCATATACTCATTTCTATATTACTTACCTTATATTACTTCATACACATAATTATTTTTTAATCAAAATCAAATTTAATCTTAGTACATTTTAGAACGTATAAAATTTATATTTTTAAAAATTGTTTTTCATCCCCCCTCCCACAAAACTTTTATGTTTTTGTTACGATAAAACATTTAAGCGTAGTAAAATTATGCATTGGTAGGAATTAAATCTATAAATATTATGCTTGCAGGAATTTTTATATCCTCAATATGAAAGTATAACAATTAAAACAATAGTAAAAATAAATGGATCAAACTTTAATTTCATATTTTATATAAAACAATTTGAAAAGACTTCTAAAGTAGTGAATGTAACAAAAGCAAATTCACGCATACTTAAATAGAAATCCAAACAAAAACAATAAATATTGTAGTAAATTGAAAATTTTAAACATAAAATTAAATAGTGGATTTTAATAGTGTTCTAAACCTTCCTGTTAGTTTCTGAATATGTTCTACACTAATAAACCAAATACACTACTAAATGTTTTTACACATTTACTACCACAAAAACTCTAAATAATCACATCACATAACACAAACAAACAACATCCACAAATAAAACAAATTAAAGTAGTTCATCAACTATTACATTAGTTTTTCCATCACATCTACCACAAAAAAATCTAAATAACAATCACAAATAAGAAGTTCACAACTCATACGGATAAAAAGTCCAACATACAAGAAAACATAACAGTTAACAACACATACAAACTATAAATCCTAGTCCTCATCCCCTTCTTCATCATCATCTCCTTCATTCCAAGCACATGTAGGCTCAAATGGGGTATAATGTGGATGTGGAGGTAGCACAACACTATAATCTCATATGATCAATCTATCCATATAACTGTGTTAATTCCCCTCATACTCACTATGTCTCTGCAGTTAATCTCCTATTTGATTTACCTTTCCTTCTATATCATGAACTCTATCTGCAGTATAATTGATTTTATCTTTCATTTTATTTAAAAGTTTTAGTTACAAATTAGAAAACTGACTTGATGATGCTTGTGAAGTTGAAGCACGAGATGTAGAAGCAGTAGAAGTAGATGCACCTGAACCTTTAAGGAATCTCTCCAGCCAAAAAGGGAATGCTCAGCATATGTGTTCACATTCACGCTAGTAGTAGGCTTTAGAGACTGAAGGAGCTATTCCCAATTTTTAGATCTTACACCAACCCGTTCACATAACGAATTTTTAAGGGAAGCAAATCTCATACCTGCAGTAGTAGCAGCTCTCGCAGAACTCCAAATACTGTATTGGGAGCAGTTGCTAATGGCTAACCCCTCTGCCAGACTTTTCCCTATTGACAGCTCCACCAATACTATGTGGGCTAAAGCCACCTATGCTGGAGTTGTAGGGAAAGGTCAAATTCCTCATAAGTCCTTTGATCATTTGGTTTTTCCCCAATAGATGCATAACACTGCTGTAGGCAAAGGTAATAGTCCTTTCATCACGTCTTTGAGTTGCAAGGAAGGCTTGCCTGCTGTTTTGTTTTCTAAACAGGATATGAATTGCCTAAATGAGGCTGTTAAGTTTTGTTTGATTGGTAAATTCCAAATGGGGCACCCCAAAATGGAATATGTGAGGAAATTCTTTGATGAATTAAATTTTGTTGGCAGCTGGATGTTGGGCCTTTTAGATGGGAGACATCTACTGATAATACCATCCAATGAGGAGGACTACGCTAGAATTTTTGGGAAACAATCAATACTGATTGTTGGCACTTACATGAAAGTATTGAAATGGACACCAGATTTTGATCCTTCTAAAGAGCCACAAATCATCCCTATGTGGTTCAAATTTCCAGATCTATTTATTCAACTATATAATCAAAATGCCATGTTTAATATAAGCCAAGCATTGGGCACTCGATTAAAATTTGACCCTCATACTTTTGATATGGCAAGACCAGCGGCAGCTAGAGTACTGGTAGAAAGAGATATAACATTACCTGATATTCAAAAGATTTGGATTAGAACAGATGAAGATCTTCCAGAAGAGGGCTTCTGGCAGGAAGTTGAAGTGGAGTTCATACCACACTATTGCAAGCATTGTAGAATGTTTGGCCATTTGATGGATCAGTGTTACAGACTCCACCCCCATCCAGGAAGAAAATAGCTGGGCCTGGTAAGAGGGCAGATGCTACACCTGCCATCTCTACTACCCCTCCTGAAGTTCCTATAGAAGACACTAATCTGGAGCAAACCCCAGAGATGCCAACTCTCTGGAAGGCAATGAGGTTGGCAGACTAGAGGATCATGGTATGGATAAAGCTCTGACAGAAGTCATGGATGAACAAGAAGCTGTTCCAATTGATGTTTCCAGCCCTATGGGTCTCATAACATCAATCTCAGTTCCTAAAAACACCTTGGAAATTGCTACAGACCAAATCAAGGAGGCAACTGATGATTTGCATAGTGCTTGGCAGATACAGAAAAATAGCAAGAGAAGAAAAAGCAAAACTGAAATGCAAGGATTACTAGAACTTCAGTCTCCAGAAGATCCCCTAGATAGCCCTCAAGCCCCTCACCCTAGAACTAGGGGGAAAGGGAAAAATATCTCTCAATGATCAACTTCATGTGTTGGAATGTTAGAAGGGCTGCTCACCCTTCCTCTCTAAACAGAATAAAACAGTTTGTCAAATTACACAAATTATGGTATTTTTTACTTCTGGAACCTATGGTTAATAAAAACAAAAGTAAAATTGCTAAGTCTTTTCCAAATTTTACTTGTTTTGCTAATCTCAGCAACAAGATTTGGGTCTTTGCAAGGAAGGAATTACAATGGTCTATCATTGTGGACAACTCCCAATTTATCCATCTTTAATTTGTTATTGGGGAGCAGCTAGGTTTTGCCACCTTCCTTTATGCCAGTTGCATTCCAGCCCAACAACAGTTGTTGTGGTCTGATTTGCTCTCCATTGCTAATGGCATGAGCTCCTTTTGGATGGTTGGGGGGGACTTCAATTGCCTCTCTTCCTCAACTGAGAAGAAAGGTGGTACTCCCCCACTTACTGACCCGACCGCAAATAACTCAGTAATATTCTCTTCCAAAAGATAGCCAAAAGCTTTGACTTAATTTATAAATAGCGGCTAGTGTATAAAATTAATATAATTTAGAAAATATTTTTACACACTAGGGGTACTACGTAAGTATACGTATCGTTTCAAGTAATATAGGGTTTTTAAACAAAGAACCCATTATCGATCCCACAGGGAAGATTTATAGAAATAAATTTTCTATGAAGTGGAAGCAAAAAAAGAATAAAATAGTAAAAATATTTTTATATTTATCTTTTAATTTGATTATAAATTACTATTTAATTTACTAGATGCAAATAAAGAAAAAAATAATAAGATAATGATTTTATGAATTCTATATAAAATAAAAAACTTTCTTTCCTTCAATTAATCTAAGATTTCTAAGATAATTTAATATTCGTTGGAGAATTTGGTTTATGGTATTGTGCCATATAGAAGCATTCATATTCTTTAACCTTTGATCGAGGCGCAAAGAACATTGACTAATTTACAGAATAGGTCCGGATGTATTGTTAGTAGAATTGGTTAATCTAGACTCACACTTCTAGATGTCCAAGGGTGGCTATGGTCGGCCCTACTAGTGACCCTTTTCTAGTCTATAAATCAAATTATAAGGATTTAGTCTGTAACTCTAAAAACTTATCAATTCAACGCCCTTTAATTTTATCTTTCTATTTATTTGCACTTCACCGTGAATAGCCCGCTCATGGCCTACGACTACCCAAGGATTCATGTGACATTTACAAGTTAAGAGTTCTTCTCCTTCAAGGTTTCAAAACTCTTCAACATGTTTTAACAATTCAAACGGCCAATTTAAAAAGTAAAGTAAGATCAGGTATTAATGTCATCACAATGTTTTGAAAATATTTTGAATTTTAATTCTCCATCGAATCTTTATATTATCTTATCCATCTCTTCATAATTGAAGTAAGAAAGTAACTAACTACTCAGAACACATTGAAAATAAATAACAAAACATGATATTTAAACTTTGAATCAAATATAAAAATATACTTATCTCAAATATTGCTTCTACAGATCTTCTGATTCCTACTGACTCCACAGTGTAATGAACTCCAGATGCAATAACTTGAAAATAAACTCCCTAAACTAAACAAAAGTGGGCCTAAATTTCTCTCTCTAATTCTCTCTCTAAGGGTGAGAGATCCTAAAGTAGATAAGAGAAAGGAGTACAATGGGAGGGGCACGTTTTCTGAAGAAATGGACCTCAATTTATAGAATTCAAGAGTTGCCTTGAGGCAGCTCTTCAAAACATGTCCACATTCAATGAATCTTCTAGAAGGTCGGTCTGGCACCTAGGCGCCGGAATCTGGCGCCTAGGCGCCGGATACCGCGTCCAGTTCTTCGCACCTCTTCACTTTGGCTCGCACCTCTTCGCGATTAAAACCGTTTTGGAGCGTCCAAATGTAATGTATCACATGTCCTATTATCAAGGAACAACTGCCAGCCTTCTAGAATGTCCAATAACCGCTCACTCCGTCAAAATAATCGATCAAACGTTATAAAAAACTTGACAGTTTTCATATCGAGTTTGGCGGCTAGGCGCCAGGCCATATTTTTTAACACTTTTGGTATTTTGCTCTATTTTTGCTCCTTTTTGCTCCTTTTTCCTTCTTATACCTTTTTACATTACCTACATCCAAAAACACAAAAAATACCTTTCATTAAAGTATAATATCCTTGGAAATTAATAATAATTAAGACATAAAGAAATATGTATTTTTTTATAGATCAAAATCCCCCAAACTTAAATGTAACTTGTCCTCAAGTAACTCTTTTTACTACATAAAATATAACTTTTGGAAATAAAAGATAAATATTTAAGATTCCTTATAATTTTTGATTTTATAAAGTCTTTAGTAAATTATTAACCCAATTTCACTAACTAGGTTTAATTTTAAGAATTTAAAAAATATTTAACTACCAAATCATAAGATTTCAAACTTTTCATTCACTTTGAAAATAATAGAAGTATATTATATTAAGCTTTCATAGATTATTTACAAGAAAAAGATCTTCTTAAAAAATCTTTTCCAAATTAATATTTATGTATAAAAATCAAGTAAAATATGTTACTAGTTTTCATCCTATAAGATAATTCAAGTGAAGCCAATTTTTGATTAGACATTTCCTCAAGCGTCTCATCTTTTCTTTTTTTTTTTTAGATTTAGAGAGGATTACTCTATCTGGATAGCCTGTTAATGGTTTTGAACTTCACTATCCTTAACTTATACATTTCCACTTAATTATTATTACATAAATAAGAATTAAAAAAGAATTCCACTCTTTTCTTTTTCAAGTGATAATTTTTGATTACTTAATATTTCTAAAATTCTATTATTTCTACCATGAATAGAAAAATTCTTTATCTCATTCTTCTTTAAATTAAATAATTATATTCTTAAAATCAATCAAAGTTAGTAAATTTTTGGTTAATTTTACTAAATTGTTTATAATTTCAAAAATAAAAGTGATCTCAAATAAATTCTTCATTCCTTAAGTTATGTTAAAAAGTTTTTTTATTTTTATGAAAATATTAGCTTTTTAAGGACAAATAAAATTTAATTTTGAATGGATTTTCCCTTCCCCCAAACTTAATCTTAGTATACTATGATAATTTGAAAGTATGAGAGAAAGAAAATCATAAGAATTTTTAATAAGTATGTAAAAACAATCGTAAAAAGAAAAATTAACTTCTAATCATGCTTTTATGAATAATTAAGATAAAATTGAAGCATGTATATAAAAAGTAAGCAGCTAATTGATGATAATATTAAATTTGAAACAAAATTAAAACATAGCAAAATAATTAAATACTAAACATTAAACTAAAACAACATATAAATTAAGTTTAAATTTAGTCTCAACACAACAAAATCCTAACACTAAACAATCAACATACATCAAATACAAAACTAACAAACAATCAAAATAAAACAAACCAACAGAGTAACACATCAAAGAAATCTACAACTACTAATCACTAGCTGTGGCCTCATCATCATCTTCATCACCAAAGGAAAATTCTACGTCCTTAGGATCTACAAATGGTGTGAAACTAGGAAAAGTATGAAAGCTAACATCATGTTCACCCTTCAGAAATCTAACTAGGGCTTCATCATACTCAGCATCGTAATTACTCTTCCTCTGGGTAAAATCAGATAAATGATCTAGTTTTCTATCAACAGTTTCAATCCTGCAGTGAGTTTGAAATAACTCCTCGCCGTCGCTCTAAAACCGATCATGCATCGATTCCCGCAAATGCGATGGTGGCTCGGCAGAAGTAGAGGGTCTTGAAGTAGAAGGTCTACCCGAAGTATGTACGAAGTAGAAGGAGCGGTTGATCTCTTCCCTCGAAGACGATCATAGATACTAACACTCTCCTGCCCAATTGGCTTAGTAAACTTCAGCTTCTCCTCAGAAATATCAGCAGTGACTCCATTACTAACACATAGTGAGTAGATCAAAGATGGAAATCCCAATCCAACAGAAGTGCTGGACCTCGCAGTAGACTCCACAAAATCATAAATAATTCTCCCGACATCAATAGGCTTCCTCTCCTGAATGCAGTAATTTAAGATCGCTCGATCTCTAGTCACTTCACTCAGGTGGTTGGAAGGTAAAAATCTTGCAGATATAAAGTAGTGCCATGCTTTAGATACACCATTTAATTCAGAGGATTTGAAATTTACCCTCTTTCCATTTATGATCTTCCAAGATCCAGTACCGTTAGTCAAATAAGCAATACTCATATCCAAATCTCCCTCAGAAGGTGATAATCAAGAATAATAGCACTCAATAGTCGGTGGCAGGCCATAAAATATGTTGATTCTTTCTGGACTAAATCCTACTACGATACCTATGACAAAGACTTCATAATCCTCGGCATCCAGAAAATTTGAATAAAATTCTCGAACAATCGGGATAACAGCAACAACAGTAAAATAACAAAATCGTTGCCAGTTGTGCGCAAGAATAGTGTCTTCGATCATTTCTCTAGGATGGTAGAAACTTCGTTCAGAAATGAACTTTCTGAATGTCGCAAATTCATGGAAACGAAAATGCGCAGCCACAGTAGAGAATTTGCTGCTATCAAAGTTATCTCGTGCCTTCCCGCGTTTAGATTTTGGAGCCATCTAAACGTGAAAGAAAACAAGAATAAATTTAGGAATAAAAGATTTAAACTCTTTTTAAGTTTATAAAACTTAAAATAAGTTTAGAAATCCAAAGAAATCACCAAAAATTGAATATGTTTTTCAAATTTTCGATTTTTAGCAAAACTTAGGGAAATCCATGGTGAAAATCGAAAATAAATGGTTTAAAGTGTAGATCTGACCTTGAGACGAAGAAATCGAGTGGTTTCGCGCTCAAATCCTTGATGTTTTGACCTCAAAATGGATCTAGAGGATGTATTTTCGCGAAAATGGGGAAGAAGATGGAGCTTAGGCGTCAAAAACGGCTTTTGGGGTTTATTTATGCAAATTTTCAGGTACAGGCCAAACTGGCGCTTCGGCGCCGATTTCTGGCGCCTAGGCGCCAGACTCGCCTTTCACAAAATTTTTTTTTAAAATTTATTTTTTCACCAAAATTCATAAATTCAACTTCCAATTACTCATATCATAGTAGAGCTTCAGTTTCTAACTTCCACAACATTTTTAAAAAATTTATAAAAATTAAATATTAAATCCACCAAGCAAACATAAGGTTTTCAATCAAACTCACTAATTTCCATTTAAAATCTTCAATTTTGACTCAATACATTCAAGATAAGTACTACATTTGATTCAAGTTCCTAATACACACTCAATCATAAAAATTTCAAAGCAAAAACAACACACATTGAACATGAAAGCAAATACACAAACAAACACAATCGATTCTCTAAATCGATACAACGACTCAACAAACCATAATAACTATCTCTTTACCAGAATATTCTAACCTTTACAAGGGAAATTGTGTATTCCACTTGGAAAGAATACTAACGCTCTCGGAAAATCCGTAGCCTTTTTTTCGTCAATCCACTTGTTCTTCGCATACATTTCAACTTGAGCATCTTGATAAGCCGCAAAATGATCAAATTGAAGTTTCATTTGTCATTCTAGATGTTCAACTTGATGAAACATCTCATGAAGGCGATCTCCAATCCTTTTAAAATCTTCTCTAAACTTACAGCGATGAAACCATTGAAGTAGGGTTGAGGATCCCTTGATACCTTGTCCCTACTTGACCCTAAGTCGTTGTAGTATAGTGGTGAGTATTCCCGCCTGTCACGCGGGTGACCTGGGTTCGATCCCCGGCAACGGCGCCAAAAACTTGACCCTAGCCTCTTCTCCAAGATTTCTCCTTTCCATTTCTTCAAAAATTTCTCAAATCTCTCAAGAATGAAATGTAAGGGACGTAATTTTGATTGCTTGATGGTTACGGAAGAAGATGGGTTGATTTAAAGGTGAAAATCGTGTGAAAAACTGAAAATTTTTGGTTTTTGCACGACCCAGTAACCGTGGCGCTTAGGCGTGAAATCTGGAGCCTAGGCGCCTGACCTATTGACACATAGTTGATTCTGGCGCTTAGGCGCCGAATTCTGGCGCCTAGGCGCCAGAACTATGTTCAACTCCGTTTCTCCTAATCGTCAAATTTTTAAAATTTTGTTCTCCAAGATAGGTAAATTATACTGGTAAGAGTAATTTAGACTCGAAAACTCACATTATAAACTATCATAATGAAGGTTAACTTGATCTCCTTTTTACTCATATTCAAAATAGAGTGATCCTATATTTAATTCTTACACACTTCAAAATAATTTTCAGCCTAAGTCAACCAAGACTTATGAGCATCAAATTTTTCTAAAGTAATATAAAATTAATCAAGATCGAGGCATAACCTTTCATCAATACACAAAAATACAAGATAATTTTGGGTTGCCTCCCACAAATCGCTTGGTTTAACGTCGTCAGCCCGACTTTAGTAAATCTTTAATCAGGTTGACTCAATTCATAAGCCTCTTTATAAATCCTCTTAATATCTCCCAAATAAGGCTTCAATCTTAATCCATTTACTTTAAAAAATTTTCCAGTTTTGGGATCTTTAATATCCACAGCTCTATAATGGTATACTTTCTCAACTAAATAAGGTCCAATCCATTTAAATCTTAATTTTCCAGGAAAAAGTCTTAAACGAGAATTAAACAGTAATACTTTTGTCCATGCTCAAAAATTTTTCCTGAAATTTTCTTATCATGCAACATCTTCATTTTCTCTTTATAAATTCTTGCATTTTCATACGATTCATTTCTAATTTCAACCATCTCATTTAGTTGCAATAATCGTTTTTCTCCTGCATTATTCACATTAAAATTAAACTCCTTTATCGCCCAATAAGCTTTATGTTCAAGTTCTACAGGTAAGTGACAATGTTTACCATAAATTAACAGGTGAGGTGACATTCCGATTGGTGTCTTATAAGCTGTTCTATAAGCCCATAATGTAGAATCAAGTCTATCATCCCAATCAGTTCTTTTAGGATTAATAGTCTTTTCTAAAATTCTTTTAATTTCTATGTTTGATACTTCAGCCATTCCACTAGTTTGAGGGTGATAAGCAGTTGTAATTCTATGTTTGATTCCAAATTTTTGTAGTAATGATTGAATTCTTATATTCTTGAAATGACTTCCACCAACAGTGATAATTACCTTAGGAATTCCAAATCTTGAAAATATCATTTTCTTTAAAAATTTTGAAACACTTTTGGAATCACAGTTTGGTAAAGCAATAGCTTCAATCCATTTTGAAACATAATCAACTGTTAATAAAATATAAATTTTTCCAGATGATGGAACAAATGGTCCCATAAAGTCTAATCCCCATATATCAAAAATTTCAACTTCCAATATATAGTTTAAAGGCATTACATCTTTCCTAGATATATCTCCCATCCTTTGACATTGATCACATGCTTTCACATATTTTCTCACATCTTTAAATAAGTTAGGCCAATAAAATCCAGAATTTAAAATTTTAAATGTAGTTTTATCTATGCCAAAGTGTCCTCCAAAATCAGAATCATGACATTTTTGAATAATAGCAAAAGTTTCCTCATAAGGAACACATCTTCGAATAATAGAATCTTTACCAATTTTAAATAAATGAGGTTCTTCCCAAATATAAGATTTAGCATCATATTTAAATTTCTTAATAAATTTGTTATCCAAGTTATAAGGCAAAATATTGCTAACTAAATAATTAACAATATCAAGCATACCACGGTGTTTTGTATCTTTGAATAACATATAAAGATTAATCAGGGAATTTCTCATTTATATTTTCTTCCGAAATAATATCATTTTTAATTATAGACAAATGATCAGCAATTTGGTTTTCAGTTCCTTTTCTATCTACTATTTGAAAATCAAATTCTTGTAGAAGTAAAACCCATCTTATAAGTCTAGGTTCAGAATTCTTCTTAGATATTAGATATTTAATAGTAGAATGATCAGTATGAACTATGCATTTAGTACCAAGAAGAGAATGTCTAAATTTATCAAAGGCATATACTATAGCTAGAAGCTCCTTCTCAGTGGTAGTGTAATTTGTTTGTGTTTCAGTGAGAGTTTTACTAGCATAATATACAACTTTTAAAATTTTCTCATAATTTTTTCCTAATACAGTTCCAATTGCAAAATCACTTGCATCACACATAAATTCAAAAGATTTATTCCAGTTAGGTGCAACAATGATAGAGTGCGATTATTAATTTTTCTTTTAGAATATTAAAAGCATTAATACATTCTTCATTAAATTCAAATTGTGCATCTTTTTCTAATAAATGACAAAGAGGTTTAGCAATTTTAGAAAAATCCTTTATATATCTTCTATAAAATCCAGCATGACCTAGAAAACTTCTCACATCAGTAACAGTAGTAGGTGGTTGCAATTCAACAATAATTTTCACTTTTGCTTGATCTACTTCCATCCTTTTTCGTCATACTTTGTGTCCAACTACAATGCCTTCTGTGACCATGAAATGACATTTTTCCCAGTTAAGAACTAAATTTGTTTCTTCGCATCTTTTCAGAATTTTGGCTATGTTTTCCAAACAAGATTCAAAAGAAGTTCCAAAGACTGAAAAATCGTCCATGAATATTTCAATTCCTTTGTCAATCAAATCACAAAATATTGATATCATACATCTTTGAAAAGTTGCAAGTGCATTACATAAACCAAATGGCATTCTTCTAAAAGCAAATGTTCCATAAGGACTTGTAAATGTTGTCTTTTCTTGGTCCTCAGGAGCAATAAGTAATTGATGATAACCGGAATATCTATCCGAAAACGTAAATATGAGTGTCCAAGCTAATTTATCAAGCATTTGATCCAAGAAAGGTAAAGGAAAATGATCCTTTCTAGTGGCTTTATTTAATTTCCTATAGTCAATACAAATTTGCCATCCAGAAACTTGTCTTGTAGGAATAAGTTCTTTTTTATCATTAACAATGACAGTTACACCTACTTTCTTCGGAACACAATGAATAGGACTTACCCATTGACTATCCGATATAGGATAAATAATACCAGCATCTAACCACTTAATAATTTCTTTTTTAACAACCTCTTTCATGATAGGATTTAATCTTCTTTGCGATTCTATAGTAGGTTTAAAATTTTCTTCCATTAAAATTCTATGCATGCAAATGGAAGGGCTTATTCCTCTTATATCGGCAATAGTCCAACCAAAAGCTTTCTTATAATTCTTTAACACACCTAGTAACTTTTCTTCTTGATCTTTACTCGCCTCGAAGAAATAATAACGAGTAAAGTTAATGAATATCCAAGAAACGCATATTTTAAATGGGAAGGTAACATTTTTAATTCCAGTTCAGGTGCTTTTTTATTTTAGGGTAATAGTATATCATTTTGAGTTATGTCTAAAGTTTCCCAATTATCTTTAATAAAATGAGTCTCTTCTTCTTCTACTACTTCTTCTTCATCAGTTAAAAATTCAAATTTTTCTTCGAAATAACTTTACATTTTTCTTGATAATGTTTTTCAATTAAATAATCAATTATATCCATTCTATAACATTTCTCTTTATCAGGGTACTTCATTGATTTAAGAACATTGAATTTAATTTCTTTATTATTGACTCTCATGGTTAATTCTCCTTTTTGCACATCAATCATAGCTCGTCCGGTAGCTAGAAAAGGTCTTCCTAAAATAATAGGCATCTCTTTATCTTCTTCCATATCAAGTACTATGAAATCTACAGGGAAGATAAATTTATCCACTTTAACAAGGACATCCTCTATAACTCCTTTAGGATAAGTGATAGATCTATCAGCTAACCGAAGAGTTACAGTGGTGGGAGTAATATCTCCTAAATCCAATCTTCGAAAGATAGAAAATGGCATGAGATTAATACTTGCTCCTAAATCATATAAAGCTTTTCCGCAAAATTTTTCTCCAATAGCACGAGGTATAGTGAAACTTCCAGGATCCTTAAGCTTTTCAGGTAATTTCTTTTGAATTGTTGCACTGCATTCTTCACTTAATGCAACAGTTTCAAAAGCTTCAAATTTTCGTTTTTTGCTTAAAATATCCTTCATAAATTTTGCGTAAGTTGGCATTTGTTCCAAAGCTTCAGCAAAAGGTACGTTAATAGTAAGTTTCTTAAAAATTTCAAAGAACTTAGAAAATTGATGATCAAGTTTCTGCTGTTTAAGTTTTTGAGGAAAAGGTGATGGTGGTTTTTCAACTTCCACATTAACAGGTATAACAGTCTGATCTTGACTAGGAGAGAGTTTCTTTAGGTTTTTCAATCTCTTTAACCTCAATCTCTTTTTCAATTTCATTCTGCAATTTTTCTTTTAATTCCTTTCCACTTCTAAGTTGCACAGCTTTAACTTGTTCATATTCTTTTCCAGTTTCCTTTGGATTGATTTCAACATTACTAGGAAGTGTTCCTACATGTCTGTTATTAATTAAAGTAGCAATCTGCCCCATTTGATTTTCAATATTACGAATATCAGTATTTTGATTTTGTAATTGATTATTCATTTGCATAATTAATTCTTCTATTGATAACTTTTTCTGTTGATTATTAAATCCAAGAGGTTTATAATTTGAATTAACTTGATTATTCAAATTTCCAGTGGGATGAGATTGATTATTACCCCATTGTTGTTGTGAATTATTCCAGTTAAAATTAGGATGATTTTTCCACCCGGGATTATAATAATTTGAATAAGGATTATTTTTACTTGCAATAGCTTGTAAAGTTTCAATAGTTTGAGAATCTTCAATATTAGCATAATTATTATGCGAAATATTAATTGAAAAATTATCTAATTTCTTAGACATTGCTGCAACTTGTGAAGCTAAGATAGAAAAGGCTTCATTATCTTGAATACTGGCCATCTTTTTAGGGTTAATCCTTTCGGAAGTTCATTGAAAATTATTATTAGCCATTTCTTCAATTAAAGTGTAAGCTTCTTCAAATGATTTAGACATTAAAGAACCTCCAGCAGCATCATCAATAATTGATTTTAAAGATCCAATTAATCCATTATAAAATGTTTGAATAATCAACCAATTAGATAAAGCATGATGAGGACATTTTCTTAATAGTTCTTTAAATCTTTCCCAAGTTGCATATATTGTCTCCCCATCAAATTGACTAAATGAAGTAATATCATTTCTTAATTTAGCAGTTTTAGAAGGAGAAAAATATTTAGCAAGGAATTTTTGTGCCAAATAGAAGCATTCCTATTCTTTACCCATTGATCCAGGCGCAAAGAACATTGACTAATTTACAGAATAGGTCCAGATGTATTGTTAGTAAAATGGGTTAATCTAGACTCACACTTCTAGATGTCCAAGGGTGGCTATGGTCGGCCCTACTAGTGACCCTTTCCTAGTCTATAAATCAAATTATAAGGATTTAGTCTGTCACTCTAAAAACTTATCAATTCTACGCCCTTTAATTTTATCTTCCTATTTATTTGCACTTCACCATGAATAGCTCGCTTCATGGCCTACGACTACCCAAGGATTCACGTGACATTTACAAGTTAAGAGTTCTTCTTCTTCAAGGTTTCAAAACTCTTTAACAGGTTTTAACAATTTAAATGGCCAATTTAAAAAGTAAAGTAAGATCAAGTATTAATGTCATCTCAATGTTTTGTAAATATTTTGAATTTTAATTCTCCATCGAATCTTTATATTATCTTATCCATCTCTTCATAATTGAAGTAAGAAAGTAACTAACTACTCAGAACACATTGAAAATAAATAACAAAACATGATATTTAAACTTTGAATCAAATATAAAAATATACTTATCTCAAATATTTCTTCTACAGATCTTTTGATTCCTACTGACTCCACAGTGTAATAAACTCCAGATGCAATAACTTGAAAATAAACTCACTAAACTAAACAAAAGTGGCCCTAAATTTCTCTCTCTAATTCTCTCTCTAAGGGTGAGAGATCCTAAAGTAGATAAGAGAAAGGAGTACAATTGGAGGGGCACGTTTTCTGAAGAAATGGACCTCTATTTATAGGCTTCAAGAGTTGCCTTGAGGCACCTCTTCAAAACATGTCCACATTCAATGAATCTTCTAGAAGGTCGGTCTGGCGCCTAGGCGCCGGAATCTGGTGCCTAGGCACCGAAATCTGGCGCCTAGGCGCCGGACACCGCGTCCAGTTCTTCACACCTCTTCACTTTGGCTTGCACCTCTTCACGATTAAATCCGTTTTGGAGTGTCCAAATGCAATGTATCACATGTCCTATTATCAAGGAACAACTGCCAGCCTTCTAGAATGTCCAATAACTGCTCACGCTGTCAAAATAACTGATCAAACGTTGTCAAAAACTTGACAGTTTTCATATCGAGTCTGGCGCGTAGGCGCCAGTTTCTGGCGCCTAGGCGCCAGGCCATATTTTTTAACACTTTGGTATTTTGCTCCATATTTTCTCCTTTTTGCTCCTTATTCCTTCTTAGACATTTTTACATTACCAAAAAAAAAACAAAAAAAATACCTTTCATTAATGCATAATATCCTTAGAAATTAATAAGAATTAAGACATAAAGAAATAGGTATTTTTTTATAGATCACTTACCTCTTCTATGAACAGATTCAATCTTTCATCAATAATGCTAAGCACTTTGACTTGGGTTTTACTGGCCCCCCTTTCACATGGAGAAGAGGAAAAACTTGGGAAAGATTGGATAGAGTCTTGGTAAATTCCTCTTGGCTCCAGATTTTCCCTTTCACTTTTGTCACTCATTTGTCTATGGTTTGTTCTGATTACAGACCTTTACTCATCTCCATACAAAATTCTGGTGGGAAGGCTGGCAGGAAATTCAGATTCCAAAATATGTGGACTCTTCACCCTGAATTTCTATCTGAAGTGGGAAAGATTTGGAAACCTACTCAGGGTAGCTCACCTTGGGGAAACCTTTGGTCTCTTCATAAATTAGCTGCTAAACATTTCAGCAGTTGGAACTGGACAACTTTTGGGAATCTCCAGGATAACATTCAAAAGGCAGAAATCGAGGTTGCACATACTGAAGCTGCTTACTTAAATGGGGAAAAGAGTGAAGCTGATTTATTTAGAGCATCTGAACAGCTGCTTACACAGGTCAATTACCAGGCAGAATTTTATAAGCAGAAAGCTGCATCTGCCAAATTTATTGATGGTGACAGAAATACTAAGTATTACCATGCTTATACTAACTTCAAAAGAAAATGTAATATGATCCTTAAAATTACTAATGAAGCTGGAATTAAAATCACGGATGCTATTGACATTGCTAGAGATGCTGAAAGACACTTTAGCAATCTGTTTACACAGGTTCCCTCTAGTTCCACTTATATTCAACATTTTCTATTTCAGGATAACTACAACTATGTGCAGGAACTGAATTTAAATGATATTTCTGAGGACGAATGAGATTAATAGTGCTCTTAATACCATTGAAGACTCTAAAGCTGCTGGCCCTGATGGCTTTACATCCTCTTTTTATAAGGCTAGCTGGTCTATTAATGGTTAGGATGTTGTTCAAGTTGTGCAAGCATTCTTTCAAGGCATGGACCCTCCTAAATATTTTTCTGCTTCCACCATTATGCTCATTCCCAAAAATAAAATCAGCCACACTTGGGGTGACTACAGACCTATCAGTTTAACTTAGTGATGTCCAAGATGCTAAATAAAATTCGTGTATCAAGAATTCAACCTTATCTGATCCACATTATTAGTGAGAGCCAGGCTGCTTTTGTTAAAGGAAGAAATATTTCAGATAATATCCTTTTGGCTCAGGAAATGCTTTTGGATTTAGACAGAAGGTGCAGGGGCCATAATATCATTTTTAAACTTGATATAAAAAAAGCATATGATACTATTAGCTGGAAGTTCATATTAAATGTTTTATCTGCTTGAGGATTTTAACCTAGCTTTGTTCATCTCATCAAAAGGTGGTTAGAGTGCAATGCTCATTCTGTGCTTGTGAATGGTAATAAACATGGATTTTTCAGTGCTTCAAGAGGTATCAAACAAGGAGACCCTCTCTCCCCAACTATTTTCATTCCAGCATTTGACTATCTGTCCAGAAGTTTGTATCATGTTTTTGCTGCTTCTCCCCACCTTGCTTATCACCACAAATCCAACATTAGGGTAAGCCACCTATCCTATGCTGATGATATTATTATTTTTTATAAGGCATCTAAAGCTGTTATCAGGGTGGTTTAGAAGACTTTAAACCATTTTATGGAAGTCTCTAGGCTGGAACTCAATCTCAATAAGTGCCTTTTTCTACCCAAGTAAAAATGTGAGTCTAAACCTAAGAGGATGGATCTCTGATTATACTGGTTTCCACTCAGCAACCCTCCCCATCAACTATCTTGGAGTTCAGCTTATCAAAGGCAAATCAAAACAGACCCAATTTCAGGAGATCATTGAAAAAGTCAAAACACAAATTTCTAGCTGGTCCAACTCCTTCCTTTCAAATGGTGGGAGAATAACCTTGCTGAAAAGTATTCTTACTGCTCTCCCTTCCTATGCTCTCCAAATGTTCTCTATGAAAAAGAGCACCAATATGCAGATTAGCAAGCTATTTAACAGATTCTTTTGGGCTGGACAACAGAAGCAGTTTCACTGGTTTCCTTGGCAGCAGCTTTGCAAACCCACTCAGGCAGGGGGCCTTGGCTTTAGGAGTTTTGATCAGCTGAGCTTCACCAATATGTGTAAGCTATGGATCAGGTTCAGAGCAAAAGACAATCTGTGGGCCAAATTTCTTCATGGTAAATACTGCAGATTGGATCATCCAACTACAGTTAAGCCAAAGCTGGGGGACTCCAGGCATTGGATTTCTATGCTGAAAGTTATGGATAAAGCTGAACATCTGTTCTTTTGGGATTTATGGGAGGGGCAAATTAATTTCTGGCTGGATCAGTGGGTCTGGGATGGAACCAAGCATTATGCTATCCCAACACCTGGTCAGTCCAAAATTTATGTGAAGTATTTTTGGACTGATAACAGTTGGAATTACAGGCTCTTGAATAATTTGTTAACACCTGAGCAGGTGCAGCAGGTTACTCTTACTAAGGTTATACCTGACCAAAAAGAATAACTGATTACAAAGAACAAATGGTCCCAAAAGCTCTCCTCCTACATTTATCACAAATTTTACACCTGGGATCAAATTCAGTGGGGTGCTGAATTTTGGGGTAAATTGCTTACTCCTTCCATCTCATTTTTCTGTTGGAGATTGAGACACCTTTCCATACCCACTGATGACATTCTCAAACTCAAGGGGTTAAAAGGACCTTCTTGGTGCCATTTATGCTCTCAAGATGAGGGATCTGTAAACCATCTATTCTTTAAGTGTGCTTTTTCTCAAGATTTTTAGAAAAATCTCATTAGTAGGCTTACACTTGACACTCTTAATCTGAGTTGGGATCAGTTGGACACCTGCTGGGTGGAGTGGCATAAAGAAAAACTGTTGGAGATACCTTGTTTAGTTGCTTGGTTCCTCTGGATGAGTAGGAATAAAGCTAAATTTGAAGGAAGGGCATCCTCCCCTCTTCAGGTAGCTGTCCAATGCCTCAATTACATTCTGAAGCTTATAAAGTTCCACCAATTCAGAGATATTTGCAGGTGGGGTTGAAGGCTGCTAGGAAGATTGTTGTTGTTGGTTGGAACCCCCCCCCCTCCCATGCGGGTCAAAGTCAATACTGATGGCAGTTGTCTTAAATCTGATGCTGGCATTGGTGGGATCTATAGTGACTGCCATGGGCATTGCTTACTGTACTTCCATTCACCTACATATGTTTTAGATGCATTGGAAGCTGAGATGATTGCCATCTTTTGGGCCATCAAGATTGCTAAGCTGTGTAAAATTACCATGCTTCTGGTGGAATCCGACTCTAGTTGCTGCATCAACTATCTTATTAAGTCTGAGCCTGCTCCTTGGAATATCAAGAGATGGATGAATAGTATGCTTAGCCATATGGACAACATGGTGGTTAATTTTGCCTTCATCCCCAGGGAAGGTAATACTCCTGCTCATTAGTTAGCCACACAGGGCTGCTGTAATGAAGCTATAAAGGTTGATGACATCATTTCCCCCCTCTAAAGCTTTTAATTCAAGGAGACAATTTGGGCCTTCCTTTTGTTAGAAGCTAGCTTTCCTTCCCTTCTTTTTTTACATAGAGTCAGACATACTTTTTGGTATACTTGTAACGGAGGGTTTCTTTCCTTTCTCTTAGCTTTTTCTGTTTTAGCTTTTATTTTGGATGAGGGGATCCTCTAGTATATGGGATCCTCTCAGCTCATCCTATATTAGTCTCTGTACTCTTATTTTGTTGTAACATGTAGGGAGCCCTTGGTTGCTTCTTTTATTTAATATATATATATATATATATATATATATATTGCGAAAGATAATCTTTCAGCTGGAGTGCGAGAAGATGACTTGTATGCTTTTTATAGTTTATTTACAGCATGTCCATTTACTGCGCTTTACCTTTTAGTACGTTTCATTTTCTTCAATTTACTTCACTTCTCATGTAAAAACAAAACAAAACAAATAAAATAAAATTAAATGAAAAAAATAAAACCAAAACTGAAACATACACTCAAAACAAAACTCAAGACAAAGAAAAGTTCTTTTTAAAATTAAGCAATAATTTCAAAACAAAAAAAAAAACTAAATTAATAAACCCTCTTCGGAGGTTGGGAATCCCTCGGAGGAGGCAACCTATGGCTGCTAACGAGATTTCCATGATTTGGATGGATTTAAAAATTCATTTAGACTAAGTGAATCCGATGAAAATAGTTGTGTCGAAATGAGAGAACCGTGGGATCCTATCTAGTATCGCTTAATCAACTTAAATTTTTCCCCAAAAGATATTTGGACAATAATGACAATAACCACGACAGCAAAACCAGACATTGATACACACCTGAGCCTTAGACATTAGGACTGTAACTGTAACAAGAAGCTTGGAGCATGCACCATGGCCAGCATGATGAAAACATGCAAGAGAATATTTTCAAGATAGCAAATGAGTATAAAACAACAAACTCTTTTCCTAGAATTAAACAAGAAGCCATATGACTTTGTGGTTGTTTTCCTAGTGCAACAAAAATCTTTAATTGATCTTTTAGGCTTTTTCACAACCCTATTGTACTATATAGGCCCTAACTTGTTTTAGGATATTGAGGTCATTGTCTGATGCGACGTAAATCATCCCATATTCTAGGATTTTTGTATTATTGGTATAATATAGATGTAAGCCATAAAAAATAAAACTAGCAGGATGAAACATTAAAGAATATGTCTTCAAAACTGAAGCAAAATCATAGGACTGTTTGGGTAGTCTCCGAGGTTCTCCTCAGGATCCGTGACATCCCCTAGCTTTCTTCCTTTAGATTCCACAATAACCAATCCCATTTGATAATTTATTTGTTCGATTTTGAGAATCATAAACCCTTTTGAATTCATAAAGGCAATATTTTCTGATCATCATCAAGATTTTTCTTAGGTGAATTCGGTTGCTTTAGATATATATAACTATAGGTGCTTTCCCTTATACAAAACTTTAAGAACCTAGCTTAATATAAACCTTGTCTAATCTTCAATATTATATAGCAGAACCTGTCGGTCAACATAAAAGGTTTTCACAAACTAAAATGGATGTCATAATTCTTTAGTTCATTTAATCCAGGCTCCTTATCAAGCAATGTATTCTATTCTTCGAGATAGGTCCATGACTTGTAATGTAGTGCTCGTTTATTTCAACTATTGAACATGTGAGATTGGTTCGGTCTCGTATATTCAAAATCAAAACATTACTTTCCAAATTTTATATACATTAAATAATGTCTATCTTAAACAGGGCGACGAGATTCTTGTTCCAGTGACCGACAACACTATTTTTTAACGGGCGACAATACCCCAAGCTACCAGTAGTACTTCCCTTAGTGTAAGAGTGTGCTTTATTATAAATAATAGAACCAATATATATTCTCTTATGTAACTAAATATACTAAATTGAAAATGCTATATCTTTGGTTACTTCACTCAAATGATTTGTACGAAGCAAGCGAGCAGAAATAAAAAAGTGTCAAGCTTTTGATTTATCAAGTTAGCAAAGATGTGGCAAAATTTGGCTTACTATTATTCTTGATCTTCCATACTCCTTTTCCTTTTGTCAGAAATTCCATAACTTCATCCAACATCGAATAAGATACTAGAAGCATGCATATTTGCACTTATCTTCATTCGTTAGCTGACATGAAGAATTAATTTTGGCAAGAGTAAAATCCATAAATTTACCTCTTACATAGATTCGATCATTATTATCTTCTCGGATGTTTGCATAGAATTTTTGAACAATAATAATAATTAATACAACAGTAAGGTAGCAGAAAGTCTCCCACTTCATTACCGCAATCAACCCTTGAATGTCTCCTTTGGGGTTGAAAATGCTCGCTCTTGAATCAAATTTTTTTTTTAAGAATACGATTTGTAATGATATTGATCTTTTAGATTGGCGAAATATGTACTCATGAAAGTTGAATCTTCCCATAGTTCTCTTCATTCTAGGAGCCATAAAAAACTAAAAATTCAAACATATATCCAATAAACCCAAAATTTTGATAAAAAAAACTCCTAATATAGAGATAATAACTAAAAAAGTTTCACTTCATGGATTTTTCTTCTCATCCTTCCCATATTTCTTAGTTTCAATTTTTCATACAATGTAGGAGAAATCCATGGTGAAAATAAAAAAGTTATTAGGTTAGATTGAAGCTCTTACTGAGAAAATACGAAGTCTGAAGATTTTGAGCCCTCAAATATTCTCAAATCCGAGTAGTTTGATGTCCTAGGTGAAGCGTTTGGACCTAATTCAAGAAGAAGATGAAGCTCAGAGCGCAATAATGGCGATACAGTTACATTTTCATGATTTTTTAACTGTTCTGGGTGGTTCATAAATCTGGCACCTTTCAAAGTAGAATCTGGTGCCAGTGCGAAAAAAAGTACTGTTTTGGATTTTTATTTATAATTTTTTTGCACCAACCCAGTCAAGTTCTATTTAGCCGTTATTTACTTTAATTTTTTTTAGCGATTTTTGACAATTAATTAATTTTCACAAACACAAACTCACTTATATATTTAAATCCAAATACTTACAAGCAAAGTTTTTTCATCACGAAATATAAATCAACGTCGCTAATCAAACAAATAGCTCAGTACTTAAAACAAGAAATTAAAATTAAATATCAAACCTAAGAAATCTAATGTGAATAAGTATAAAACAAAAACATAAACACACTTTTAAGCACCTCTCAATCAATATATAGAACTTCTAAACCGTTACACATCTTCAATTTCTTCACTCTTATGCTTTTTGAGATCTCCGATAGATTGGTACGAGACATATAGATTCTAGAAAGGGAGGCATGGGAAATCATCTGTCGATTCATCCTCGATCCAACAGTTCTTCTTTAACATACATACCGTCCAGTATTCAACAAGTCTAGTATGATCAAATTGTTGTTTCATTTTCCGATCTAAATGGTCAAACTTATTAGAGATTCGATCAATCCCATCAATGATACGATTCATTTTCTTCTCCAAGATCTTATTTCTTTTAAATACCATATCAAGGCTATCTAGTGGTAGTGACAATAAAGTAGATATAGAATTCTCAAGAACATTCTCCTCCTCTTCATTCTCCAGTCCATTTAAATTAATAGTTAGGTTCCAAAGGTTTTTAGGGAAGAAGAGCATTTTCCTAATTATCATACCAAACTTGTGATTGGCTACACAATATAATGATAGTAGAAGGATGTCTAAGTCCATTAGAAGAGCCACTTAAAGCCAATACCCTAATAGACTTCACAATCAGAGTTCCCACATTTATCGGTCATTCAGTCTGAATACTATCATTCAGAATTGCACTTTCTCTAGTAACTTTACTTGTTTCGTAGTAGGGAGTAATTTACCAGAAATAAAAAGATGTCAACACTTTGATGCAGCAATTAAAAGTGAAGTAATTACATCACATTCATCTTGTTTTCCCCAGCTCCATATTCATCTGTTAAAAATTATAATATCTCATACATGTTGTCTTTCGTCGAGGCAAAGTTGGTATAGTCCCACATAGGAACATTCTTGTTCAAAAATAAATCATTAACATGAGAAGGATTGAGAGGTATCCCCTTGCCTAAAAAATAAACCATTCCTTGATTGATTCCATGAAGAATTACATAGGACTTTTTCACCACAAGAACTACTACAACCGCAGTGGTGTAGCAAAGTACGTCACAACGTTTCTTCATGATAATATCTTCCACAACAGTTTCAGGAACCTCAAATCCTCGACTTCCTCTTCACCAAGACCGTATAATAAAATTTTCGCACATAATGACAAAAAAATTTTCTCTTATTTAAAACCTCATGTTGAGAACATACCTTTGAACTGGAAGCCATTTGGATAGGAATGGGTGATTTCAACTGAATCTAAAAGGTATTTATAAACTCATATTATGAATTATATTGAATAATTTCAGCCTAAACCATCCAAAACCATAAAATAGTTCTAAAAATTGTATTAAATACAAAAAAATGCATTTAGAAGCTTCCCTACATGCTCTATAATAGTAACGCCATCCGATGCCATTCAGTTTCATTTAACACTGGTCTCGTACGAAACCTGCTATGCAACACCGTTTGGCACTGATTCTGGCGTTGTTCGATGCTAGTGCAAAATTTAGCACAGCTTCGCAATTTGATCAAAAAATTTCTGTTCTTCTTTAGGTTAACACAAAATGAAAATATTTTATGCATTTTATAACATGTGTAAAGGTATAAAGCAGATAAAATTAATCAAAATTGCTTTTAAAAAAAATATAAAGTCACAAAGATTTAAATCAAACACACAAATAACTATTGGTTACCTCCCATACAGCAATTGGTTTAATGTCTTCAGCCTGATAGAATGAGTTTTCATTCTAGTTGCTCCATTATTAAAACCTCTTTAAATATTGGAATGTGCCCTTCAAAACAAGGTCTTAATCTTTGTCCATTAAACTTAACTATTTTGTTAGTTTTTTAATCTTCAATTTCTAGTGCTCTATATGGTTAAACTTCAATAACTGTAAATGGTCCAATCCATCTGAATTTTAATTTTTTTGGGAATATATTCAATCAAAAATTACACAATAAATATTCTTGTCTTGGTTTAAATTCTTTTTTAACTATCATTTGATCATGCCAATTTTTTAGTTTTTCTTTATAAATCTCAGCATTATAATAAGATTCATTTATTATCTCATCAAGCTCACTCAATTGCAGTAGTCTTTTCTCACTAGCATCTTTTAAATTAAAATTAAATTCCTTAATAGCCCAATAAGCTTTATGTTCCAACTCTACTGGTATGAGACATGTTATTCCAATATAAGTTTATATGGGAACATTCCTATATTTGTTTTATAAGTAGTCTTATAAGCCCATAATACAGTATCTAACTTAATAGACTAATTTAATTTGTTAAGATTAATAGTTTTTTCCAAAATCCTCCTAATTTTGTGATTAGATAATTCAGCAAAGCCACTAGTTTGGGGATGATAAGCAGTAGAGATCTTGTGTTGAATATCAAATTTTTCCATTAATTTTTCAATTATTTTATTTCTAAAATGTGATCCACTATCAGTTATAATTACTAGTGGCATTCCATGTCTAGAAAAAATCTTTTTCATTGGGATTTTTGAAACACTCCGAGCATCACATCAAGGTAAATTCATTGCTTCAATCCTTTTTGAAACATAGTTTATTGTAATCAATATATATACATTGCCAAATGATGACACAAATGGTGCCATAAAATCTAATCCCTATACATCAAAAATTTCAAATTCCAATATAAAATTTAATGGCATTTCATTTCTTTTTGAAATATTACATGCTCACCGACATTGATCACATGTTCTTAAATACATATTAACATCCCTAATAAGAGTAGGCCAATAAAATCTTTATTGTAAAATTTTATGAGTAGTTTTGTCTATTCCAAAATGTCCTTCAAAATATAAATCAAGACATTTTTGAATAATTTGTTTGGTTTCATCATAAGGTACACATCTATGAATAAATTGGTCTTTGCATTGCTGATATTAATAAGGATATTCCTAGAAGTAAAACTTTGCATCGTGAATAAGTTTTCTTTGTAGTTTGTGTTAATCCAAACGATACAAGATCACTAACAATATCTCTTACAATATCCACATAACAGGGTATTTGCCTTTTCCTAACAACAAATAATTTTTATTTGATAATTCTTCATTAGTTTTACTTTCAAGGTTATTTAATTGCTTTTTGTTCCTACCTAAATAAATGATCAACTATTTGGTTATCAGTTCCTTTTCTATCTACTACCACAAAGTCAAATTCTTGCATTCAATGGATCCATCAGATTAATCTTGGTGTCACATCATTCTTTTGCATTAAATATTTTATTTTAGAATGATTGTTATGCACAATACATTTAGTTCCAATGAGATATTATCTGAATTTATCAAAGGCATAAAAAGCTACAAATAACTCTTTTTCAATAGTATTAAAATTAATTTTAGCATGATTAAGACGTAATGTATGACCTTAAATATTTTGTTGCATCTCTGTCCTAAAACTGCTCCAATAGCATAATCATTAGCATCACACATTAATTCAAGTTTTTTTTATGGCGGTGTCATCGCCGTGTAGAAGATTTTCTTGGGGTTGATGTCGATTTGGAGTCGCCACTCTGTTTATCTATAATATTTCCCTAATCTTCAATAAATCTTTTTTCTTTAGGTTCTGTAAAAGAATCTTTAGATAATAAGAAATTTGAAGAAGATAAGTGCTAATAATATAGAAAACAGTAGAAAAAGAGACGTTAGTGATAATCCTTAAAATGAAGATTCTAGAACTGTCTTATAATGGATATTCTATATAAGGTGACTGCGATTTTTAATATGCTTCAAAATATGAGAATTTAACACCACTACTAGAAGATCTAAATCCTCAGCAATAGCGCCAAATTGACTTGGAGCGTAATTTTAATTTTAGCAACAATTATATATTATAATCTTTTAATTGTCGAGTTACCCTTAAACGCAAATATACGTATCGATCAAGTAATACAGAACTCTAGTGAAGTCCTGGATATCGATCTCACAGAGAATATTCTAGAGGCTACAGACTAGCATTATGGAAATCAATTCAGAATCACAACTAGATCGAAATTGCCTATCTGTCACTAATATACAATCGACAATAATATAAGGTTTAAATTAAACAAGTTCTACTAAAAATTAACTAATACTACTAAAGTTAAGTTCAAATATATAAGCAAGAATCATTCTCCTTTGGTATGATACTTAAGTGAATAGATAATTAGAATTGGTTTTAAAATGGTGTTCTGCCAAATAGGAGCATACCTATCCTTTACCCTTTGGTCCAGGCATAAAGAATATTGACTAATCCTATGCTTGGTTACTGAATTTGCAGCTAGGCTGGGAGGATACCGGCTCTCACTTCGGAGCTCCCACGTTCCCCTCGCCTGGGGGCTAAAATTCTACACTTCAACACCCAAACAATAGGAATGAACTGAGGATTTTAACCTGTTACTCTAAAATCTCCAATTCTATGCCCGATAAATATTATTTCCCTATTTATTTGCACCCTTCTTCCAAGGACTTTGACCTCCTTGAATATTGGATGTAATCTTTACTATAGTTGTTAAACTCAACAGATTTTAACTATTAAATTGGGCAGATTAAAAGTAAATTAAGATCTAAGTTAAAGTTTATCACAACTTATTTATATCATTTATGGCACATTAATTCTATTTATCATATCACAAAAATATCAAAACAAAAAGAAAGATAGAACAACTACTCAGAATTCATGGATAGGATGCAATAAAACTTGACTTTCATATATAAAAGTAAAGTACTACAAACTAAAGTAAATAAACACAACTTACCTTAAATTCCTCCCCAAGCAAACTCTTTGAGTTCCTCTGAATATCTTCCTTCTTTACAGTACATAGAATTCTCCTTCGAAACGGCAATGCAGAAAAGATCTCTCACTTCCCTTCCACTCTTACAATCCTTCAAGAAATTCCTCACAATCACTATTTGAACTCACTAATTAATACTCACTAATAACAATGGACTCTAATGGACTCTCTATAGGACACGAAGTAACTATTAGAAATCTCTAATAGTACTTTTTACAGACACTTAGTGACTTTTAGAGGACTCCAAAAGGACTATTTTTCAGTCTAAAATGGTTCTTTTTAAAGTTGTTGAAGAGTCTCCAAGAGTTTTCCAGGCATCCTTTCGAAAATCGTCCACATTCGACGTAAATTGTGAAGAACCTCCATTCCCGCCATCGGCGGCCTAGAGCCACGCCGTCAGCGGCCTTCTAGAAACAGTGCTTTAAACTGACCTTGTCGTCAGCGGCCTCGACCTCCGCCGTCGGTGGCCTGCCTTGAAATATATTCTGAACTCTTGGGAAAATCACGCCGTCGGCGCCATCGACCTTGTCGTCGGTGCCATAGGTCAAATTTTCATATTTTTGTCCTTTTTGCTCTAAATTCGCTCCTTCTTGCATATTTTTGCTCCTTCCTTAAATCTTCATTCCTGCAAAAAAACATTAAAAATAGCCTTCTATAAAGTGCAATATCATCAAAATCAGTACAAAATAGGCATAAAAGTTTTAACCTTTTTTCCTTGGGTCAAAATCCCCCAAACATTAACCATTACTTGTCCTCAAGTAATCTTTAGAACTACATAAAATTTATGATTCATTGTGGTAAAGTTTTAATTCAGAAACACTATAATTTTGATTTAAAAAAATATTATAGAAAGAATTCTTAGAAAGATTTTCAAGTAATTAGATTAATTCTTCAGGTACAAGGCTATCTAGTCATCAATTCTAAGAGTTCTAGTTTTCTATTCATTTCAAGAATGACTATATGTTGAAATATCATTTCACTTAGAATATTCAGAAGATAAGAAATTCATGACGAAACTACAAGTAAGAAACTACTAATAAATATAAGTTCAGAAATTCTTTTAGTTTTCCCTTTTGGTTAATCAAAGTGAAGCCAATTTTTGATAAGGCATCTCCTCAAGCTTCTCATCACATACTTTTTTCTTTTAGATTGTTTTTCAATCCTTTTTAGATTTCTTTTCTTTTTAGGGATTGTTTTTCAATCCTTTTTTTTTCTTTATTTTTTTTTCTTTTTCAAGTGAGGATTACTGTATCTGGATAGCATGTTAATAATTTTGATCTTCACTCTTCTTTTCCTAAATTTGAAACTTTCAAACATTCTTTACCTTATAGTTACATTATAGTTTTTTTACATTATCGAATCCCAATCTTTTCTTTATCACTAAATTCCTAAGATTCTTAATATTTCACAATATAATTTTCTTTACTTTAAATAGTTAACTATATTCTTATCCATTTATACTAAATATCTTAACCAACAAAACTGATTTTCATTACCAAAAACATTTCTTTGAATTTTCTATAATATTTAGAAAAAATTTAAAAATAGTAATCAGAATTAAGTTTTATCACAAAAATCATATTATAATTTTTGAAAATATGTTATTTAAGAACATATAAAAGTTAAAATGTTTCTTCCCTCCCCCAAACATAAAGTTTTCTATAATAGAAATTGTACATGGTGGAAAGAAAAATTCTAAATAAAATATTCATACCTTTGCACTTTAGGCATTTTTGTCTTTTTTTTTTAATTTTCAGGTTGTTCTCAAAATTTCTAACTTCAATTGACTTGTAATATTTAAAAACCTTTCTACACACATACCAGTTTATAGAATTTTCTGGGTTAATGAAATCTTAAAACAAGTACATAAAACTAAACAACAACAAATAACTACACAGGACATATGCATTTCAAAACACAGAACGAACAGTTTACTATTTTAGACTATTCAGTTCATAGTTACAATTACCATCACAAATAACACAAACATCCAGAAATGAAAATGTAAACTGCAAAACTAAGCACATATCCCGTAAAACAAGCATAGTCCACAGAATACAACAAAATCAAAGTACTACAACAAAAATATATCACATCACATCACTATCGAATATCTCAATCAAAATGCCATGCAATATCTTCATCACCCTGGTCAGTAGGAGGATTTGGCTGATACTGAGTATACCGGGGGCATTCTGGTAAAGTGACATCAGGCTCTCCTCTGTAGAATTTGGCCTGAGCATCATAACTTACCATCTCAAAATTAGAGTGCCTCTGAAGATACTCACTATCGTGATCGTGTCTTTTCTCTAGTCCTTCAATCCTGTGATCAATTATTTCTAATTTTTCATCTAATTACTCAAAACATTTCCTCTACAGGGTCATGACATTCATCATATCATATAAGGTAGGGGGACTAGAGGCAGGAGGGTCATAGCTAGAAGAAGGAATGTCTCTACTAGTAGACGGTGCCTTGCTCCTACTCCCTGATCTCCATTCCTCGTGGGATTCATAAGTCTTTCTATTCGCTTTACTAATGGGTTTCATCGGATACACCCATTCCTCATTATCTCTCGCTTCAACTCCAGATAATTGACAAAGTGCATAAATGAGGATAGGATGCCCTAAATATCCACTTGTCTCATTCTTTGTAGCATCCATAAAGTTCTTATAAATTATTCTCCCCACATTAATGCTTCTGTTGTTCTGAATACATAAATTCAGAACTGGTCTATCTCGCGAGACTTCACTATGATGGTAGGTGGGTAGCAGAGTCGAACAAATGAAATAATGCCATGCCATAGCAGTGGTATTCATCATGGATAACGGAAACTTAATCCGTTCACGATTTTTAATTTTCCAAACTCCTTTCCCATCTGTGAGAAAGTCAATAACATCGTTCAACAGACGCTCCATTGTTCTAAATGTTTCATACTCGCTACAAAAATAGTCGTGAAGCTCGTAAAAAGAGTTAATGTGATTAGCTTTTAAAGTTAACAAAAAATTCCCTTACTTGGACAGGCTAGTCCTCAAGTTGAGTAAGGTTTTAGTAGAACTCCCTCACAACTTTGATAACAACTTTGCTTGTTGTGTAGCAGAAGTTCTCCCAACCACTCACTTTGATAACTCGTTCGACCTCTCCTCTAAGAATCTCAAAAACTTGATATTGGATACACTTCTTACTTTGAAAGAGTGAAGTATACCATGATTGTGCTTTCGCATTTATAAATCGAGTCTCGTCGTATTCGAGTCTTCTCTTTTATCGTGGAGCCATTGTTTGATCTATCAAAATAATAAAAATTCAAACTAATCTCCAAAATAATAATACAATGGCTTCTAAATGGGGTTTAAAGCAATCTCAATTTCCATGAATTCCTTCCAAGTCTTTTCTCCACATTTTTAAAATTTTCAAAATTTCTTAATGTGGAAGAAATTCATGGTGGAAATAAAAAATTTTTACATAGGATTGAAGCTCTTACCAAGGGAAGATGAAATCCAGTGTTAGAATTTGTTGAAATCGCTCCAAATCCGAGATCTATCAAGCCGTAGGTCAAAATTTTAAGTAAAAAGGGGAAGAAAATGATGAATAGTGGTATTTGACCGGTCAAAATTACGATAAATAGGTAATTTCGTGATGTCACCTTCGGCAGGGTTGTTCGCGCCATTGACGGGCCCTATTGAATTAAATTCCATTCTTCTCAGGAAAATCGCGCCGTCTGTGAGATTCTCAAGAATTGATCATTTTTCAATTTTTTGCGATTTTGATCAACTTTAAGTCTCGTCGTCATCCGTTCAATCCTTTTAATCATATATTTTAAGTTATTAAGTGATGTATTAACACAAATAAACATACACACAACAAAACTTCACATTTATATATTAAATCCAAGTGTTTACAACACACAGTACATAACACACATAAACAGGTATTTTCTCAACCTAAATCCATTTTATCAGTGTCACAATCCAAGCCACAACACTCAAAATGCTGAGAAAAAACATTTCAATCATAATCTCATCTATATTGAGATTAAAAAGAAAACTAAGAAAGCAAACACAATAAACAAAGTTCAAATCAAGCACAACATAATGAAACAAACAAGCAAATCAATTCTACTACTCTTCAGAATCTGTCCTGGTTTCTCCTCTGATATCACCCATTGCTTGAACATGGACGAACATGTTGTAAAACAGTCTGAATGGGACTTTTTCAGTTGAATCTTGATTAATCCATCCCATCTTCTTCATCAAGCGTATCAGACTCGCTTCAAATAGCCAGTATGATCAAAATGTTCTTTCATCCTCCAATCAACATGATCAAAGAAATTAGACATATTGTTAATTGTACTCATTAAGTTTTTTACCTGCTTCTCCAGATTCTTGACTCAGTGTAAGATCATCGGTGTCTTGTCTACTACAAGAGGTTGAATAGGAACAAAATTCTGAGATGCTTGATCCATGATCAAGCCTGTGTCATTTAATTCATCATTGACTGGGAACATACGAGTTGGGTCAAAAGGATTCCAGGGTAGCAGAATTTTCTCCCAAATCTCGTACGAAAATTGAAACAAACTGCAAATTGAGAATATTTTGGAATACAGACTTCACAATTATAGATCCAATATCAATGGGTCATCCCATTTGAATGCAGTAGTTCAAAATTACACTTTCTTTCGTGACTTTGCTGATTTTTTTCGTCGGCAATAACTTCGCAGATATGAAAAAGTGCCAACTTTTTTAAACGGGATTTAAAAGTGTTGTAGAGAAATTAACGTACCCATTTTCTCTAACTTACCAGTCATCGGTTTCATACGTAAAAAAATGGTATATTTCATTCATATTGCCTCTCGTCGGCATGAAATTTGAATAGTGACAGACTAGAACATTCTCTAGCATGTATAAGTCATTAATTCTTCTAGAATTGAATGTTATCCACCTACCTCGCACATAGAAGCTTCCTTGGTTGATTCCATGTAAATTGGCATAGAATTCCTTAACCAGTGGAACAACTACTGCGACAGTCGTATAGCAAAACACTTCCCATCTTCACCTCACAATCATTTCTTCAATTGGTGATGAAGAATTTCATAATCCTTGATTAACAAATCCTCTTTCCTTGATCAGCATTCTCTTGGACATCACCTTGTTGAAAAGTCATTGAGCCTTAGCACGGACGAACTTTCTCCGGTTGTAAACTTGAAATCTTTGGTAATCTACGCAATTGAAGGCCATTAGAGAGGAATTGAAAGTGGTTTCAATTCGTTTTTTAGATTTGAAGTGTTCAGGAACTGTCCATGGGAGTTTATGAAGGTTGAATTCGCTAAAAACCGCCAAAATCAGACATTTTGAACTTAAAAAACTGCCCACTCGCCGATCCCGCTGTCGGCGGCCTTGAAGGCGCCGTCAGCGAGCCTTATGCAATTAATTCTAGGGCTCTCAGGAAAAACCCGTCGTTGGCGGCGTCGAGCGTGCCATCGGTGCCTTAGGTAAAATTTTGCACTTTTACGCCGTGGTCTTTTGCGTTCCAAATTTTCTCTATAGATCCAAATTCTTGATAATTAAAGGTCAACTTCAAGTAGTAGAATTCAATATTACTACAAACTAATGACAAACTCAAACAAACACACAACAAATAAAGATAACTATGGGTTGCCTCTGATCCCCGATAAATATATGTGCGCCAAAAACTTGACTCCACACCAAATATATATATGTGCTGATGATTTAGATATGAAAATTATGATTTTATAATATGGGATACTACACAAGTATACATATCGTTTATCAAGTAATATAGGACTTTCTGATTAAGCCTCGAGATATCGAACCCACAGGGAAAACTTGAAAATCTTTAAAGTAATCAGAAATTTATCTTTTTACTTTTTTTTTATGGCTTTTGAAAGTATATCTTGATTTAGAAAAGTTTTGTAAGTTGTTTTGTCTTTTGAAATTTCCTTAATAAAATGTTAAGCAAGAAATTAAAATTATAATAACTAATAACATTGTATGTAAAATACTATTAACTAGAATTTCTTTTTCTTTCATTTTATGAAGTAGTAATAATTATTAAAGTATTGTTGTGGAAGTATTTAAATTTAATGTGATAGATAGAAGCAAATGTGTTCTTTACCCTTACTTGGTTCTATAATGAACATAGGTTAATTTGAAATCTTTATCATTTTGAACTTGGTTAGGTAGGAAAGATACAAGTCTCTCACTCTAGAGTTCCCTCGATTCCCACCAACTAGGGGCTAACTTCATATAACAAAACTCAGAACTTCAAACCAAATTAGGGGGTTTTAGTCTGTCACTCTAAAATCCTCTCATTTTACTCCCTTCCATAAAAATATCTTCTAATATGACATTCAATTATACGTACTACAATTCTCACCCATATCACTGTATGTGATTCTTACTAACTTTTATGAGACAATACCGCATTGAATCTTACATAATCTCAAGAAATTCTACACCTTAACAGGCCAAATTAAGAAGTAAACAAAGTTTTCAGAATCAATCTTCACGACTTCTTCTAACTTTAAACACTTATACTTTCCACAACAATTCTCTATAAACTAATTACTTATCCATTTAAGAAAGAAAAAGATAAAGTAAACTACTCAGAATGCATTGAGAAAATATAAAACACATTGATTTGAAATTAAAAACCATAAGAAAAACAACAAACAAAAATAAGTATTAATTAAAAAAACTAAATGTAAGAATAAAAGTAAGCACTTATTTTAAAATTCTTTCCACAAGACTCAGGAAGTTCCTCTGAAACATTAACTCTTAACTAAACTACTCCTCAGAGAGGATCTTTCAACTCCGGTGACTCCGGTAACTCTGGCGCCTAAGAGCGAACCCTCAGCGTATAGCCGTGAAATCTGGCGTTTAAGCGGCGGCACTCTGGCGCTTAGCCGCCAGTACCCAAATATTCACAATTAAGGTATATGCACTAAATCACTATGTTAATCACCATTAATTATTCCCGAATAATTATTTATCCCCACATAAATCTTCTAATACTCCAAATCAAAATTTAATATCCATTGATTCCAAACAAATTTCACACAAACACAAACTTACATTAAAGAAAACATAACACTTAATACAATTCTAGAATTTCTATCCACATATAAAGAATGAAATTCTCTAAATACAAGAGACTTTAATCTCAAACTGATAAGTATACATCTCTAAGATGTAACCATCACATCATCAGGCTTAGTTAATACTTAAATATAAACACTAAACACACCAAACATAACACACATGAACACTAAACATAACACATAAGAGCACTAAACAAATAAGAACAAAGCACACTTAATTCCATTCTCCATTTGGCAGATTATATGCAGGACCACTATTATTCCTATTTGACCCTTCTGGAATATAAATTTGATAGAACAGGCGATAATTGTTCATACTTACATTTTCTTCTTCAATCCATTTGTTCTTCAGAAACATCGCCTTATCTGCTTCTTTCACGTACCCTGAATGACTGAATTGCAACTTGAGTTGCCATCCTATGTGCTCAACTGTAAGTTACTTTCATTGATCTTTGCTTCCATTGAAGTCTCTCGGGCTTCAGTATTTGCAATCATTTTTGCAATCCCTTGAATACTAACAGTGAGAAATCCATTGAATAACTCTTTAGCATTATCAGTAATGAACTTACTCTTGTCAGAATCTTCCTTCTTCTTCATCTCATTCCCCTAGGAAGACATGATGCACTCAAAACTCTCGTCTTAAGACTCAGAAATGAAAATAGGACTTGGGGCAAGTGTTTCTCTTAAATTAGGTCCTTTTTATAGACTTGGGAAGCCCTAAAACTGCCCCAAGCCTTTTTAA
Organism: Papilionanthe hookeriana x Papilionanthe teres; assembly: GCA_022702705.1. NCBI lineage: Eukaryota > Viridiplantae > Streptophyta > Magnoliopsida > Asparagales > Orchidaceae > Papilionanthe > Papilionanthe hookeriana x Papilionanthe teres. The sequence continues at coordinate 142,049,072 of CM040425.1, forward strand.
AACTCTAAAATAACTTTCAAAACTACTCCCTCACGATCTAAGCTTCTAGAACCTCATTTTTCATATTTTTTTGTAACTGTGGCACCCAAGCGCCAACCAGTCGGCACTTAGCCGCCAGTGCTCAATTTAGCGTAGGTCTGCTAAGTGTCCAAATTTTCATTCTGACTTCTCTAAATCATTAAATAAGGTTAAATAAACTCTACTATAGTTTAAAAACTCAAAATTACTGCCACTAAAAACATAAAAACAAACCAATCAAAGAAAACAGAGCACACAAAACAAACATAAAGCAAAACACACCGATAATTATGGGTTGCCTCCCACAAAGCGCTTGTTTTAACATCTTCAGCTTGACATATCTAAAACTCATTCTGAGTGACCCAACATCAAATTATTATCAGATTTAGATTAATTAACTGAAAAATATAGTTTAAGTATATGTCCGTTAACTTTAAATATTTTTCCAGTCTTAGGATCTTGAATATCTACAGCTCCATAAGAATAAACTTTTATCAAAATAAATGGACTCATCCACCTGGACTTAAGTTTTCCAAAAAATATTCTCAATCTAGCATTATACAGTAAAACTTTTGGTCCTAGAACAAAATTTTTAGTAAGAATCTTCCGATCATGCCATAACTTCATCTTTTCCTTATAAATATTAGCATTTTCATAAGATTCTTTCCTTACTTCTTCAAGTTCATTCAATTGCAATAATCTCTTTTCAGTAGCATCTTTCAAATCAAAATTGAACTCTTTAATAACCTAATATGCTTTATGCTCAAGTTTAAAAGTTAAGTGACAAGCTTTTCCAAAAACAGTCTATATGGAGACATTCCTATAGGTGTTCTGTAAGCAGTCCTATAGGCCCACTAAGCATAATCAAGTTTTATTGACCAATCATTTCTATTTGCATTAACAGTTTTTCCAATATTTTTTTAATTTCATGATTGGATAATTCAACCAAACCACTTGTTTGCGGATGATAAGCAGTAGCAATACGATGATTAATATGATATTTCTTTGCTAACTTCCCAGTAATCACATTTCTAAAATGACTTCCCCCATCAATTATGATTACTCTTGGTATTCCAAATCTGCAAATTTATTCTTTTCTAAGAACTTTGCAACACTTTGAGCATAACATCAAGGTAAATCAATAGCTTCAATCCATTTGGAAACATAGTCTACTGCCATCAAAATATAAACATTTCCGAAAGATGGTGTAAAGGTCCTATAAAATCTAGTCCCCAAACATCAAATATTTCAACTTCCAACATATAATTGAGGGGCATCTTATTTCATCTAGAGATATTGCCTACATGCTGACATCTATCATAATTTTTAATATAAACATTCACATACTTAAAAATTTTAGGCCAATAAAATCCTGATTGTAATATTATATATACAGTTTTATCACTTCTAAAATGTCCCGCATAATCAGAATCATGAAATTTTTGAATAATTTCATAAGTCTCTTCCAAAGGTACACATCTTCGAATTATATGATCCTTTCCTTGTTTATAAAAAAATGGGTCATCCAAAAAATAAGTCTTAGCATCAGACAAAAATTTTTTGTTTTCTTGGTATGTCAAAACATAAGGTAAAATATTACTAACAATAAAGTTTACTATGTCTGCATACCACGGAACATGCCATTCTTTAACAGTGAATAGTTTTTCATCAGGAAAATGTTTATTAATTTCTTCAATATCATAGAGAGATTTTTCAATTTCAAGCCTGGACAAATGATCAGAAATTTGATTATCTGAACCCTTCCTATTTACTATCTCAAAATCAAATTCTTGCAAAAGAAGAATCCATCTTATCAGTCTCGGTTTTGCATCATTTTTCTTCATTAAGTATTTAATAGCAGAACGATCAGTATGCACCACACATTTAGTTCCAATTAAATATGATTGAAATTTATCAAAGGCAAATACTATAGCTAATAACTCTTTCTCAGTAGTGGTATAATTAATTTGAGCTTCATTAAGAGTTTTACCGGCATAATAAATTACTTTGAAAATTTTATCATATTTCTGACCTAAAACAACACCAATAGCATAATCACTAGCATCACACATTAATTCAAAAGGTTTTTCCCAATTTGGTAAAATTATTACAGGTACAGTGATTAATTTTTTTTTTAATGTTTCAAAGGCTTTGAGGCAATCATCATCAAAATTAAAAATTGCATCATTTTCTGGTAAAAGACATAAAGGTTTTGTAATCTTTAAAAAGTCTTTGATGTAATGCCTGTAGAATCCAGCTTGTCCTAAAAAACTTCTAATTCCCCTTACATTGGTTGGGCAAGGTAAATCAGATATAACTTGAATTTTTGCAGGATCTACCTCCAAACCTTTTTCTGAAATCTGATGTCCCAAAAGAATTCCTCATGCTACTATAAGTTGAGATTTTTCCCAATTAAGGACCAAATTAGTTTCTTCACAGCATTTTAGAACCTTAGATAGATATTTTAAACATGATTCAAATGAAATTCCAAACACTGAAAAGTCAACCATAAAAACTTCAATCCCTTTTTCAATTAAATCACAAAATTTCAAGCAAACTCTCTTCTTCTTTTTCAGTTAATTAAGAAGAAATTATAACAGGCAAGCATAAGGATTCACCTAGAAAAACATACTTCAAATGATCAGGAAGCATTTTTAGCTCAAGTTCAGGAGGTTTTTCAATTGATGGACCATAAGATTCATCGTTTTCACTCATATCCAACAATTCAAAACTTTCATGAACATACTTTAAATCTTCCCCTTGAAAATCTTCAGAATCAAATAACTCCTCTTCTTGCTTATATTCCAATTCTTCTCTTTTAGCTTTCTCTTCATAAGTTGATTTGAAATGATATTCACTTAAATATTCAATAACATCCATCCTATAACACTCATCTTCTTCACCTCTAGAAGGATATTTCATCGATTTTGAAATATTAAATGTAACAGTCTGATCATTAACCCTCATCGTTAATTCCCCTTTTTGCACATCTATCATGTCTCTGCCTGTAGCTAGAAAAGGTCTCCACAAAATTATGGGTATCTCTTTATCTTCCTTAATATATAACACAATGAAATCCACAGGAAAAATAAATTGATTCACTTTTACCAAAACATCTTCTATAACTTCTTTATGATATTTGATCGAACGATCTGCTAATTGCAGAGTTACATTAGTTGGGGTTATTTCTCCTAGTCCCAGTCTTTTGAATATTGATAGAGGCATAAGGTTAATGCTTGCACCCAAATCACATAAAGCTTTTCCACAGAATCTTTCTTCGATTGCACATGGAGTTGTGAAACTACCAGGAACTTTAAGTTTTTCAAGAAGCTTTTTCTGAATTATCACACTGCTCTCCTCACTAAGTGCACAGTCTAATTTTATTCAAACTTCCTATTTTTACTAAGAATATCCATCATAAATTTTGCATAGCTTGGCATTTGTTCTAGGGCTTCAGCAAATGGAATATTAATGATAAGCTTCTTTAATATCTCCAAGAATTTTGAAAATTGCTTATGCAACTTTTGTTGACGAAGTCTCTGAGGAAATGGAGGTGGTGATTTTTCTAAACCAACCTTAGTGGAGAAATAGGTCTTTTAGAATCTTTTGGAGCGTCCTCTTTAGGTCTTTCAATCTCTTCTTTCTCTACTTCAGTTTCTTTTTGAACTCTACCTTCCAATTATTTTCCACTTCTCAGTTGAATTGCTTTTACTTGTTCTTTATTCTTTTCTCTTGGATTCACTTCAGTATTATTTGGAAGCAATCCTTGGGATCTATTATTTAAAGCATTTGCAATTTGTCCCAATTGATTTTCAATAATTCTGATTATTGCTACTTGAATTTGTAATTGATTTCCCATATGTGATACTACTTCTTCCATAGACAACTTCTTCTCTTTATTTTGTAAAGCACTATTATAATAAGAAGGATAAGTTAATCTATTATTATTATTACCTTAGTTGTTCCAATTCCCACATGGGTTTACTTGGTGGTTCCCCCATTGTTGATTAACACCGCCCTTATTATTGTTATTCCAGTTAAAATTTGGATGATTCTTCCAACCTGGGTTATAATAATTGGAATATGGGTTGCTAGGTTCAATTATAGCATTCACAGTTTCTGGTGAACAATAAGAATCAACCATTTGGCCTAATGAATTTTCTTCAATCATGAGATTTGGCTGAGAAAAATTCATCCCAAATTGGTCTATCTTCTATGATACAACAGTAACATGATTTGCTAACATTGTAAAAGCATCATTTTCATAAACACTGGCTACTTTTTTAGGATTTAATCATTCAGAAGGCCATTGAAAATTATTAGTAGCCATTTCTTCAATTAAAGCTAAAGCATCAGAAAATGTTTTAGACATTAATGATCCACCAGCAGCAGCATCGATGAATGATCTAAGAGATCCAACTAATCCATTATGAAAAGTTTGAATTATTAACCAATCCTGTATCGCATGATGTGGACATTTCCTGATGAGATGTTTAAATCTTTCTGAAGCTTCATATATTGATTCCCCTTCAAACTCACAAAAAGATGTTATATCATTTCTCAACTTAGCAGTCTTAGATGATGGAAAATATTCAGCAAGGAATTTTTGTGATAGTTCACCCTAAGTTCTTATTGATCCAGGTAGTAACGAATGTAACCATATTTTAGCTTTATTCCTTAGTGAGAAAGGAAAAAGTCTAAGTCTAATAGCATCATCCGAAACACCATCATATTTAAAAGTAGCACACAACTCTAGAAAATTAAAAAAATGCAAATTAGGATCTTCAGCTGTTGCTCCCTAAAACTGATTATTATACACCATTCGGATAATAGCAGGTTTAAGCTCAAAAGAATTAGCAGCTACAGCAGGATTTTGATTACTACCACGAAATTCATCTACTGTAGGGTTAACATAATCTCGTAAAGGTCTTAATTCTTGATGGATGCCTACATTCTGATTTTGATGATTTGTCATTTCTTGAAAATTTTTATCTTTTCCTATATTTTAATTTTTTTTTATTTTCTGATAGTTCCTTCTAATTCAGAAGCATAAGGCACAAGTCCCTCGGAACCTGAACTACGCATACAACAATAAAACAAAACAAAAACAACACATTAACAAAAACAAAGAAAAGTAAAAATTTAAAATTTCTTAATTCTCTTTAAAGTACAATTTAATTATTTTCCCCGATAACGGTGCCAAAAGCTTGATCCCCGATAAATATATGTGCGCCAAAAACTTGACTCCTCACCAAATATATATATATGTACTGATGATTTAGATGTGAAAATTATGATTTTATAATACGGGATACTACACAAGTTTACGTATCGTATATCAAGTAATATAGGACTTTCTGATTAAGCCCCGAGATATCGAACCCACAGAGAAAATTTGAAAATGTTTAAAGGAATCATAAAATAATCTTTTTACTTTTCTTTTATGGCTTTTGAAAGTATGTCTTGATTTTGAAAAGTTTTGAAAGTTGATTTGTCTTTTGAAATTTTCTTAATAAGATGTTAAGAAAGAAATTATAACTATAATAACTAATAACAATGTATGTAAAATACTATTAACTAGAATTTATTTTTCTTTCCTTTTATGAAGTAGTAATAATTATAAAAGTATTGTTGTGGAAGTATTTAAATTTTTTGTGATAGATAGAAGCAAATGTGTTCTTTACCCTTATTTGGTTCTATAAAGAACATAGGTTAATTTAAAATTTTTATCATTTTGAACATGGTTAGGCAGGGAAGATACCAATCTCTCACTCTAGAGTTCCCTCGATTCCCACCAACTGGGGGCTAACTTCTCATAACAAAACTTAAAACTTCAAACCAAATTAGGGTGTTTTAGCCTGTCACTCTAAAATCCTCTAATTTTACTCCCTTCAATAAAAATATCTTCTAATATTACATTCAATTATATGGACTACAATTCTCACCTATATAATTGCATGTGATTCTTACTAACTTTAATGACACAATACCGCATTGGATCTTACATAATCTCAAGACAGGCCAAATTAAGAAGTAAACCAAGTTTTCAGAATCAATCTTCACGACTTCTTCCAACTTAAAACAATTTTACTTTCCACAACAATTCTCTACAAACAAATTAATTCTCCATTTAAGAAAGAAAAAGATAAAGTAAACTACTCAGAATGCATTGAGAAAATATAAAAACACATTGATTTGAAATTAAAAACCATAAGAAAAATAAAAAACAATAACAACTATTAGTTAAAAAAACTAAATGTAAGAACAAAAGTAAACACTTATATGAAAATTCTCTCCACAAGACTTAGGAAGTTCCTCTGAAACTTTAACTCTTCACTAAACTACTCCTCAGAGCGGATCTCCCAACTCTGATGACTCAGAATAACTTCAGACTTCAATAGAAACTAAACTTAAGAGAAAGAAAAGAAGTGGGAAGAAGAAGACTTCACTCTGACCCTTTTCTCCTTTCTACACTCTACTCCTACTCTTAATAAAAACTCTCGCAAAATAAAAGTAAAATACTATAAAAACTTTCTTCAAAATGCAAGTAGAAGAGCCCTTAAAAAGGCAAAAGGAAAAGCTCCTCAATCTTTCGTAAGACTCTCTTTAAATAGTAAACCAAAAGGTGACTTGGTGTCTCTTCAAATGTATCCAGATTCAATGTATCCACCAAAGAATGCACCCCTTCATTCAAACTTGCCGCCCAAAGGAAGTTATGGAAGTTACCACCAAGAGTTGCATCCCATCCCCTTTGAAATTGGCGCCAAATTCCTTTAGAATTCAATTTTTAACTGTGGCGGCTAAGCGCCGGCCCAGCAGCGCTTTGCCGCTAGTGCCTAAATTTTTATTTTTCATCTTTTTTTGCTCCAAATTTGATCCAATTTTGCTCCTTTCATCATGACCATCCATTTTCATCATACCAACAAGAAAAACACAAAATACCTTCCATTAAAGTGCAATATCATTAAAAATAGGTATAAAAAAGTGCATAAAAATACTATATATTTTAGGTGTATCAGCCTCCCATAAAGCGCTTGGTTGAATGTCGTCAGCCCGACCTATTCAGGTGTTATTCAGGTTAACTGAGCATTAAAATCTCTTTAAAATTTTATCTTTTACCTTCAAAATATGGTTTTAATCCGTGTCCATTTACTTTAAATCTATTCCCAGTCTTTCGAACTTCAATTTCAACAGCTCCATAAGTGTAAACCTGAGTCACAGTAAAGGGTCCTAACCAACGAGACTTCAATGTCCCAGGGAATAATTTCAACCTTATATTATAAAGCAAAACTTCTTGCCTTGGTTCAAAGTTCTTCTGGTTAATCTTCCGATCGTACATTAACTTCAGTTTTTTCTTATAAATTCTATCGTTATCGTAAGATTCATTTCTTAATTCTTTTAATTCATTCAATTGCAACAATCTCTTCTTACCATCATTTTTCAAATTATAGTTGAATTCTTATGCTCTAATTCTACATGTAAGTGATAAGTTTTTCCATATATAAACCTGTAAGGAGTTAGACCAATAGGAGTTTTATAAGCAGTCATGTATGCCCATAATACAGTATCCAGTCTCGTAGACCAATCTACTTTATTAGGATTTACAGTCTTTTCTAAAATTTTTTTAATCTCGCGATTAGAAACTTTAGCTAAACCACTAGTTTGAGGACGCTAGACAGTAGTGAATCTATGAACAATATTAAATTTTTCTGCCAATCTTTGAATGATTTTATTCCTAAAATCGGATCCTCCGTCAGTGATAATCAGTCTCGGCATTTCGTATCTTGTGAAAATGTTTTTCATTAAAAGTCATGAAACACTTTTAGCATCACAACGATGTAAAGCTTGTGCTTCAATCCACTTTGATACATAATCAACTGTAATTAAAATATATAAGTTCTCAAAAGAAGGAATAAATTGTCCCATGAAATCTAATCCCCAAACATAAAAAATTTCCACTTCTAACATGAAATTTAGAGGCATTTCATTTCTTCTAGATATATTACCTACTCGTTGGCATCTATCACAAGTTTTGATATATCTGTAAACATCTCTAAAAAGAGGTCCAATAAAATTCATCTTGCAAAATTTTATGTACAGTTTTTTCAATGCCAAATTGTCCTCCAAATTCTGAATCGTGGCATTTTTGAATAATCTGTTCAGTTTCTTCATAAGGCACACATCTCCTAATAATAAGATCATTACATTGCTTATAAAAATATGGTTCATTCCAAAAATATGCTTTTGCATCATGAATGAATTTTTTTGTTGCTTCAGAGTAGCATATGTGGCAAAATATCACTTACTTTATAGTTAACAATATTAGCATACCAAGGTATTTTCCACTAATTAATATTATAAAGTTTTTCATCAGGAAAATTGTCTGTAATTTCATTGTCGGTATCAGATGATTCATGATATTCCAGTCTTAACAAATGATCAGCAATTTGATTGTCAGTTCCTTTTCTATCAATCACCACAAAATCGAATTCTTACATTAAAAGTACCCATCTAATTAATCTTGGTTTTGTATCCTTCTTTTGCATCAGATATTTAGTAGCAGAATGATCAGTATGCACAATACATTTAGTGCCAATTAAATATGATCTAGATTTATCAAAAGCATATACAATAGCCAATAACTCTTTTTTAGTAACTGTGTAGTAAATTTGAACATCGTGAAGAGTTCTAATAGCGTAGTATATTACCGTAAAAATTTCATCATATCTTTGACTAAGAACAGCTCCAATAGCAAAATCACTAGCATCGTACATTAGTTCAAATGGTTTCTTCCAATCAAGTGAAACTATTACAGGTGCTGTGTTTAGTTTTTCCTTTAATAATTCAAAGGCATTTAAGCAGACTTCGGTAAAATCAAATTTCTTTTCTTTTTCTAAAAGTTGGCATTGAGGTTTGGTAATTTTTTAAAAATCTTTAATATAGCACCTGTAGAAACCAACATGTCCAATAAAACTTCTTACCCCTCTCACTGTAGTAGGAGGTGGTAATTTAGCTACTACTTGAATTTTTGCAGGGGCTACTTCCATGGCATTTTCTAAAATTTGATGTCCTAATAGAATTCCTCCTGCAACCATAAATTGACATTTCTCTCAGTTTAGGACTAAGTTAGTTCTTTTGTATAGCTCCAAAAAATTTTCATGATGATTTAAGCATGTGTCAAATGATGTTCCAAACACAGAGAAATCATCCATAAATACTTCTATTCCATTAATACATCCCTGGAATGTTGCAAGTGCATTACATAGTCCAAAACACATTCTTCGAAAATCAATAGTTCCATTAGGACTAGTAAAAGTTGTTTTCTATTGATCCTCAGGAGCAATAGGTATTTGATGGTAATCGGTATATCCATCCAGAAAGCAATAGTACTTGTGTCCTGCAATTTTATCCAACATTTGGTCTACAAAAGGAAGAGGAAAGTGATCTTTTTGGGTGGCAGCATTTCATTTTCAATAGTCAATACAAAATCATCATCCAAAAACTTTTCTAATAGGTATTAATTCATTATTTTTATCTGCTTCAACATTTACTCCTCCTTTCTTGGGAACACAATGAGTTAGACTTACCCAAGTACTATCTGAAATAAGATATTAAATTTCAGCATCTAAACACTTTAAAATCTCTTTTCAAACAACGTCTTTCATTATACAGTTCAGTCTCCTTCAAGGGTCAATTCTTGCTTTATGTTCTTTATTTAATAAAATTATGTGCATACATAAAGGATTAATTCCTTTAGTATCAGCTAAAGTCCAACCAAAAGCTATTTTTATATTTTTTAATGTATCCATTAATTTTTGTTCTTAAATTTCATTTAAGTCTAAGGATACAATTACTGGTAATGTTGAAAAATCTCCTAGAAATACATACTTCAAATGATTTGGAAGATTCTTTAATTCAGGTTCAGGGGGTTTTACAATAGATGGAATTAATGTTTCGTTTTTTGGAGATGTTGAATTGAGTGTTTCAAATTTCTCCTGAATATAATCAGCTTCTTCACTATTAATTTCATCATAATTATCTTTTTTATATCTTCTTTTTCTTCATATATTTCCTAAAATCATTCTCTTTTCAGATAATCACATATATCAATTCTGAAACATTCATCAACTTTTTCTATTGAAGGATATTTCATTGACTTTGAGATGTTAAAGGTTACTTCTTGATCATTTACTGTCATTGTCAATTCTCCTTTTTAAACATCTATCATGGCTCTTCCTGTAGCTAGGAATGGTCTTCCTAAAATGATTGGAATTTCTTTATCTTCTTCCATATCTAAGATGATAAAGTCCACATGAAAAATAAACTTATCAACCTTGACCAGAACATCTTCTACAACTCCCTTACGATGTGTAATAGATCGATTAGCTAAATGTAGAGTTACAGAAGTTGGTGATATCTCTCCAATTCCTAACCTTTTAAAAGTTGATAGAGGCATCAAATTTAAGCTAGCTCCCAAATCACATAATGCTCTCCCATAAAATTTTTCACCAATAGCACACGGGATAGTAAAACTACCAATATCTTTAAGTTTTTCAGGATGTTTTCTTTGAATTATATCACTACTTTCTTCACTGAGTGAAACAGTGTCATTATCTAGTAATTTCCTCTTTTTGTTGAGTATATCCTTCATAAATTTAACATAATCAAGCATTTGTTCCAAAGCTTCAACAAACGGAATATTTATTGACAATTTTTTCAAAATGTCTAAAAATTTAGCAAATTTTTTTTCTTTATCTTGTTGCTTTAGTCTTTGAGGAAATGGTGGTGGTGGTTTTTTCAGTAGTAATTTTCATAGATTTCAGAGGAAAATCATGATATAAAGTTTCGTTTTCTCCTTCAACACTTCTTTTTTCCTTTTCAACTACAGTTTCTTTTTGAACTCTTATTTCCAACTCTTTTCCACTTCTCAATTAAATAATCTTAATCTGTTCTTTTCCTTGATCTTTAGGATTTACTTCAACATTGCTAGGTAAAGTTCCAATAAGTCTATTGCTTAATGTAGAAACAATTTGCCCCAATTGGTTTTCTATGTTTTTAATAGCAGCTCCTTGACTTTGTAAATGATTACCCAGATTCAAAACTATTTCTTCCATAGACAACTTCTTCTCCTTAAATTGTGAATTATTATAAAAACCCAGTGGATTAGAAGGTCTATAATTAGAATTACCCTGTTTGTTTATATTTCCTAATGGGTTTACACGATTGTTCCCCCACTGAGGACTAACAGGATTTGCATTACCTTGGTTATTCTAATTAAAGTATGGATGATTTTTCCAACCTGGATTATAATAGTCTGAATAAGGGTTATTGTGTCTATTGTTTATTAAATTTATAGTTTCATATGAAAATTGAGCATCTACAATTTGTCCTAATGAATTTTCTTCTAACACTGGAGGTGTTTGAGAATGATTCATTCTGTATTGATCTATTTTCTTTGAAAGAGCAACATTTTGAAAAACTATCATAGTTAAAACATCAGAATCATGAATACTGGCTAATCTCTTAGAATTTACCCTTTCAGCAGGCCATTGAAAATTATTGGTAGCCATTTCTTCTATTAACGCATAGGCTTCTTCAAAATGTTTATACATTAGTGATCCACTAGCAGCAGCGTCAATTATAGATCTAAGAGATCCTACTAATCCATTATAAAATATTTATGTAATTAACCAATCTAGTAAAGGATGTTGTGAAAATTTCCTAAGAAGTTTTTTAAATCATTCCTAAGATTCATATATTGATTCTCCCTCATACTGACTGAAAGACGTGATATCATTTCTTAACTTAGCAGTCTTAGGTGATGGAAAAAATTTTGATAAGAATTTTTGTGAAAGTTCTCCCCAAGTTCTAATAGATCTAGGTGCTAACTAATTCAACCAAGCCTTAGCCTTATCCCTTAGTAAAAAAGGAAAAATTCTAAGTCTGACAGCATCATCGAACACTCTGTCGTACTTAAAAGTAGCACAAAGTTATAAGAAACTTACAAGATGTAAATTAGGATCTTCATTTGAAGTTCCACCAAATTGATTGTTTTTTACCATTTGGATAATTTCAGGTTTAAACTCAATGTAATTAGCAGCTACATCAGGAGTTCGGATAGTTAAGTGAATTTCATCTAATGTAGGGTTAGCATAATCTCTTAATGGTCTAGATTGATGTTCATTTTCTATTCTTTGGTTGTTTACAATGTTTTCCATTGTTTCAAAAATTATAGGTTCTTTTCTCAATTTTATAATTCTCCTAACAATGCGTTCTAATTTCGAATAGTAGAGTATAAGATTTTAAGAACAAAATTTACGCATACAATCGAAATCAGTACACAGCAAAAACAGTTAACTAAATAAGTTGCAATTCTACTAAAAAGTTTTCTAACAATCCTAAATTGTTTGTTACTCTAATTATGTTATATTCCCCGGCAACAGTGCCAAAAACTTGACCGCGATTTTTAATATACTTAAAAATATGAGAAGTTCACACCACTACTAGAAGATCTAGATCTTCAGCAATAGCCCCAAATTGACTTGGAGCGTAATTTTAATTTTAGCAGCAATTATATATTATAATCTTTTAATCGCAGAGTTACCTTTAAACGCAAGTATACGTATCTATCAAGTAATACATGGCTCTAGTGGAGTCTTGTATATCGATCCCACAGGGAATATATTAAAGGCTACAGACTAGGATTATAGAAATCAATTCAGAATCACAACTAAATCAAAATTGCCTATCTTTCACAAATACGCAATCGACGATAATATAAGTTTTAAATTAAACTAGTTCTACCAATAATTAGCTAGTACTACTAAGGCTAAGTTCTAATATATAAGCAAGAATCTTTCTTCTTTGTTATGATATTTAAGTGAATAGATAATTAGAATTAGTTTTAAAATGGTGCTATGCCAAATAGAAGCATATCTATTGTTTACCCTTTGGTCCATGCATAAAGAACATTGACTAATCTTATTCTTGGTTATTGATTCTGCGGCTAGGCTGGGAGGATACCTGCTCTCACTTCAGAGCTCCCATGTTCCCCTCACCTGAGGGCTACAATCTACACTTCAACACCCAAATAATAGGACCAAACTGAGGATTTTAGCATGTCAGTTTAAAATCTCCAATTCTATGCCCGATAAATATTATTTCCCTATTTATTTGCACCCTCCTTCCAAGAACATTGACCTCCTTGAATATCAAATATAATCTTTACTATAGTTGTTAAACTCAACAGATTTTAACTATTCAATTGGCCAGATTAAAAGTATATTAAGATCTAAGTTAAAGATTATCACAACTTATTTAAATCTTTTATGACACATTAATTCTATTTATCATATCATAAAAATATAAAAACAAGGAGAAAGATAGAACAACTACTCAGAATTCATGGAGAGGATGCAATAAAACTTAGATTTCATATATAAAAGTAAAGTACTACAAACTAAAGTAAATAAACACAACTTATCTTAAATTCCTCCCCAAGCAAACTCTTTAAAGTTCCTCTGAATCTCTTCCTTCTTTACAGAACACGGAATTCTCCTTCAAAACGACAATGCAAAAGATATCTCTCACTTCCCTTCCACTCTTACAATCCTTCGAAGAATTCCTCACAATCTTTATTTGAACTCACTAATTAACACTCACTAATAACAATGGACACTAATGGACTCTCTATAGGACACTAACTAACTATTAGAAATCTCTAATAATACTTTTTACACTCTTAGTGACTTTTAGAGGATTCCAAAAGGACTATTTTTCAGCCTAAAATGGTTCTTTTTAAAGTTGTTGAAGAGTCTCCAAGGGTTTTCCAGGCATCCCTTCAAAAATCGTCCACATTTGATGTATATTGTGAAAGAACCGCCGAACCAGCCATTGGTGGCCTCAAGCTGCACCGTCGGCGGCCTCTAGAAATAGTGCTTTAAACTGACCTCACCGTCGGCGGCCACCTTTAGAATATATTTTGAACTCTTGGGAAAATCACGTCGTCAACGCGATCGACCTCACCGTCGGCGCCCTAAGTCAAATTTTCATATTTTAGTCCTTTTTGCTCCAAATTCACTTCTTTTTGCATATTTTCGCTCCTTTGTCCTTAAATCTTCATACTTGCAAAAAAAATCAAAAATACCCTTCTTTAAAGTACAATATCATCAAAATCAGTATAAAATAGGCATGAAAATCTTAACCTTTTTTCCTTGGGTCATAAGGATAATTATTTTTTTGGTAACCAAAGATTTTTAGATAAAATATCTATTCTGAGTTCTTTAAATCTCCTATAGGAGCAAGCTCCCATAGTTAATTGCATCTTAGGCAATTTATAATTGTCTAAGAACACTTTTGATTAATGTTAATCAGTTATTTTCTGAAAATCTTTTAAGGAAAGATTTTCCCACTATCAATCCTAAATGTCATTTTGTCACGTCAATTTTTATTTGTCATTTTTGTTTTGTTGTTTGTCATTATTGTTTTGTTTTTTGTTATTTTTTGTATTTTTTGTCATTTCTTGTTTTCTTGTTTTTTTGTTTGGTGGCTATCCTAAAAGTTTTGGTTTTATTTTGTCTTGGTTTTGTCAATTTAATGTTGTTTATTTTGTTTTGTTCTGTCAATGATGTTGTTTTGATGTTATTGTAAATTTTTTTTGCTTTGTTGTCTTTCGTCACTTCTTAAGAACGTCGTCCTACAAAACAGACTTAGCACACCCTATAACATGCAAAAAAAATTTAAAACCTAACTTGTTTTCAGCTTGCAAAGGAAATAGTGTCAGAAAGAAATAATGTCAATTTTATTTTTTCAATCTTTTTATTTTGTTTATTTGTATTTTTAGATAACCCGGCCATGATATCTCAGGCTCTGTCGTCCTAGGGTCATCAGGGGCTTTAATCTACTTAGTCCGAAAGGTGTTTAAACCAGGACAGGAAGCTTTCTGTCAACAATCAGGATTGCATCATCCAAGAAATCTTCGTAGATTAAGAACACTGGGGTTCAAGTTTCTTTCAGTTATGTTTGTTCATTATGGTTTTATTTAAGTTTTAGTGTCTTTTTCTAATTTTAGGTTTGAAAAATTTTAGTTTGTCTATGATTTCTTAAAATTTTTTGTCATTTCATGTCAAAATTATTAAGTTTAATGTCTTTTGAACTTAAAGTTTTGATGTATTTTGATTTTTAGATTTTTTGTCAATTAAATCTAAAATTTTGATTAGATTTGAGAAATCATTCTTGAAATTTGGTTAAATCTAGAAATTTAAATTCAATTTTATTTGAATTTAATGATTTTGAAAATTAGATTCAATGTCATAAATTAGACTTTAGAATCTTGGATTCGGTGTCTTTCGAATCTAATATTAAGTCTAATTACAAAATCTAACTAAAGTTAGATTTTAAAATTTCATTTAAATCTAGAAGAAGTGATAAGTCTAGTATTAATTAGACTTAGATAAACTCATTTGATAATAAGATTCAATGTCGTTTGAATATGATTATCTTTGATTTGTTCTTTGAAGTAGTTTGAATCAAAATTTGCTTTTAGTTCGATGTGGTTTGAATTTAACATGGGTTCAATTTGGATTGATAAGTTCATGCCTATTCGATTAGATTAACTTGAGTTCATGTCTTTTTTAACATAAATTAATAATGTTGATTTAGATTCAATGTAAATTGAATCTAAAGTTAACTTAAGTTCATGTCTCTCTGAACTTAAGTTAGAATTATTTTGATTTAGATTCAATATAAATTGAATCTAAAGTTGAATTAACCTTAAGTTCATGTTTGTTTGAGCTTAAGTTAAAAATGTTGATTTAGGTTTGATTTAAGTAAAATTTTTATTTTGGTTGATCTTATCATTAAGTTAGATTTATCAAACTTACTTTTATCGAAATAAGTTCAATTTAGATTGAACTTATGTTTGATTTGGATTAAGCTTAATGTTGAGTTGGTTTTAATTTAAATCAAGCTTGATGTTTTTAAATTCAATATAAATTGAATATAAAGTTGAATTAACTTATGCTCATGTCTGTTTGAGCTTAAGTTAAAAATGTTGATTTAGATTCATTGTAAATTGAATTTTGATTTGAGTTAACTTAAGTCCATGTCTGTCTGAACTTAAACAAGAATTATTTTGATTTAGATTCAATATAAACTGAATCTAAAGTTGAATTAACCTAAGTTCATGTTTGTTTGAGCTTAAGTTAAAAATGTTGATTTAGGTTCGATTTAAGTAAATTTTTTATTTAGGTTGATCTTAACTTTAAGTTAGATTTGTCAAGCTTATTTTTATAGAAATAAGTTCAATTTATATTGAACTTAAGTTTGATTTGGATTAAGCTTAATGTTGAACTGGGTTTGATTTAAATCAAGCTTGATGTTTTCATTAAAATAAGCTCAATTTAAATTGAACTTAATGTTGAATTAAGTTTGATTTGGGTTTAGTTTAATGTTAAGTTGAGTTTGATTTAGATCAAACTTAATTTTTTTGTTAAAATAAGTTTAATTTAGATTGAACATAATGTTGAATTAAGTTCGATTTGGATCGAACGTAATGTTGAGCTAAATTTGATTAACATCAAACTTAATGTTTTCATTAAAATAAGTTCAATTTAGATTGAACTTACTATTAAATCAAGTTCAATTGAGGTCGAACTTGATTTAGGTCAAACAAATTAGACTCAAGTTAGGTTGAACTTGAACTTATGGTTGATTTACCATGGATTGAACTCAAGGTTGATTTATTTATGTTAGGTTCAAGTAAGGTTGAACCTAAACCTATGGTTCACTTAAGTTCACTATGGGTTGAACTTAAGTTTGATTTAGGTTTGATTTAAGTTAGGTTCAAGTTAGTTTGAACCTAAACTTAAGGTTGACTTAAGTTTAATATGAGTTGAACTTAAGTTTTATTTAACTAGGGTTCAATTTGGGTTGAACCCAAGTTTAATATATTGAGTTAGGTTCAATATGGGTTGAACCTAAAGTTTGAGTTAAGTCTAGTTAAACTTAATTAAGATTTATATTTTATTAAATAATACTCAAAGGTTAATTAAGCCTAATTAGATTATACTTAATTAGGATTGAAAGACCATTCAAGTCTTATTTAGGTAAAACTTTACGTTTAATTAAAACTGATTAAAATTAGACTTAGCTAAAATTTGAAGTTATTTAAGCCTAATAAGTTAGACTTAATTAGAATATAAGTTTGATTAAACTTTATTTAATTAAGGTTTAATATTTTTATTAAGTCTAATAAATTAGACTTAAATAAATTTTAGGATTTATTAATCCTTTGTTGGTTTTAATGATTTGATTAAGTCTAATGTGATAGACTTAATTATGTTCTAAGATTGATTAAAACTTAGTTGGTTAAGGTTTAATAGTTTAATTAAGTCTAATGTGATAGACTTAATTATGATTTAGGATTGATTAAACATTATTTGGTTAAGGTTTAATTTAATTAAGTCTAATGTGATAGACTTAATTATGGTTTAGTCTAATAGGTTTAAGACTAATTAAACCTTATTTGGGTAGGGTTTAAGTGATTAATAAGACTTAATATGGGTTAAATCTAATTAGTTTAGGATTAATTAAACCTAATTTGGATAAGATTTAATTGATTAATTAGACTAAATATGGGTTAAGTCTACTTAGTTTAAGGTTAATAAAACCTAATTTGAATAAGCTTTAATTGATTAATTCGACTTAGTTAGGGTCAAGTCCAATTGCTTTAGGATTAATTAAACCTAATTTGGATAAGTTTTAATTGATTAATTAGACTTAATTAAGGTTAAATCTAATTGGTTTAGGATTAATGAAACATAATGTAAGTGAGGTTTAAGTTGAATAATTAGTTTTAGTATGGGTTAAACCTAATTAGGGTTTAAAGATTACTTAAACCTAAAGTAAGGTTTAAGTGATTAATTAGGTTTAGTATGGGTTAAATCTAATTTTGGTTTAAAGGTTACTTAAACCTACTGTAAGTAAGGTTTAAGTTGATTAATTAGGTTTAATGTGGGTTAAACCTAATTAGGGTTTAAAGGTTACTTATACCTAATGTAAGTAAGTTTTATGTTGATTAATTAAGTTTAATGTGGTTTAAAGCAAATCAGGGATTCAAGGTTACTTAAACCTAATGTAAGTAAGGTTAAAGTTATTTAAGTAGGTTTAATGTGGGTTAAACCTAATTAGGGTTTGAAGATTACTTAAACCTAATGTAAGTAAGGTTTAAGTTGATTAATTTGGTTTAATGTGGGTTAAACCTAATTAGGGTTTAAAGGTTACTTAAACCTATTGTAAGTAAGGTTTAAGTTGATTAATTAGTTTTAATGTGGGTTATACCTAATTAGGGTTTAAAGGTTACTTAAACCTAATGTATGTAAAGTTTAAGTTGATTAATTAGGTTTAATGTGGGTTAAACCTAATTAGGGTTTATATTAAACCTAATGTTACTAAGGTTTAGTATGTTAACTAAGTATATTATGCCTTTAAACTTAATTAAAGTTTAATCTTGTGTTTAAACCTAATGTAATTAAGGTTTAAGGTTTTAATTAAGTTTAGTATGTGTTCAAACTTAATTAAATTGGAATTATTTATGATTTATTCTATTATTTTTAAGTTTGATTTAATTAAGCTTCATTTGTCTTTAAGCTTGATTAGGATTTGATTAAGAGAGTACTTAAGCCTAATTTGTTATTTTAGACTTAACTAGATTTTGTCATGATTCTATTGTGAGTTAGACTCATTTTGGACTTTGTCTATTATGAAAGATAGGCTAACTAATGAAAAGGTGATTTTTATGATTTAAATTATTAGTTAATAATGGATTTTAAATCCTAAATTTTGAAATATAATTTAAAATTGTTTAACAACTTAAGAATCATTGTCTTAGGATTATTGTCTGTTTCCCTAAAATTTCAAGTCATTTTCCAATTTTATCTATCTTAATTTCTAATTTTTATAATTATTTTTAGAAATAATTATAAAGTGGCTTAGAATATATTAAACATCACCCTAGAAAATTTTTCAGTCCTTAGAAATATCAGGGAATATATGTTGTGATAAGAGGATGACTTTGTGAAAATATCAGAATTTTTTAGATTATAATTAATTTTTAACAATTAAATTACTCCAGAAAGTAATAAATTAAAAAAAAATAAATTATAAATAAAAAATTTAAAAAAATTTAAGTCCACATTGTTCTCCTCATTACCCTTAGTTCGGAGGTATTTCTATTATATTTTTGTGATTTTTATATACAAAGATATGTATTTTTGATTGGATTAAGGTTATTTTGATTAAAATAAACCTTCATCCAATCAGAAAAATCTTGGGGGCGCCGCGTGTCCTCGGATCAGTCGAACTGTGGATGATCCACTGCAAAAATCCAAACAGCGGAGACAGCGGGACATAATCTCAACAGTCCATTTCCAATACACGGGAACAGACGGCCTATAAAATCTGCATCCCTCCTAATCTCGCAGACTGTCAATGGTCTAGGAGCAATATCTCGCTAGATTCTTGATAAAATTTAGTGAGTTTTGTTCCTACACGATCGTCCTGAGCAGACGAGCATATCCTTACAGATTTGTAGGGGTTTTGAAATGATTTCTTTCACAAAGTATAAAACCCAAACGCCATTAAAAGGGAAAATCCATATCTTGGCCTTAATTGATTTGAACTCGATTTTAATGTTTCTGGAGCTTCGTCTTGACCATAGAGAGCTTCTCCGCAAGTCAATTTGAGTTGAAATTAGGTCGTTATATGATTTTGTTCAAGAGGTGCTATGCCTAAATGGGCTTAATCAATCAGTGGCTTAGGGGCTATGGGGATGCCTGATTTTGAATGGGTTACCTTCGTTCAGTCCCAAAATGGATTTGGGATAATTTGAAGATTTATGGTGGTTGGTTTCTGACTCCCAAACTGTCATGGTTTTGGCTTATTTGGATGCTCAAGGGTTGGCTAAATTGAGGGGATTTGGTGCATTTCAAAGCTTGGTTTCACTTGGGATCAAATGCTTAGGTCTTAGACAACAATTTTGGTTTTGAAGGTCTGAGGATTTGGGCAGTCGTTGGGGGTCTCCTATTTTGGTCCTCTCCTCTCCATGGGCTCGGGTTTGCCCTATTTATAACCATAGGGATGACCATGGCTGAGCTTAGATCATTTAGGGTGGGTGTCATCTTACTCATTAATGTTTAGAGATGATTTTGGTTAAGGTCATGATCAATTTTGCATTTCCCAAACTTAACCAACATTGAAATTAATCTTTGTGAAGACTATGCTTCAATTTTGGCTTGTTTCCATTGGATAGTTTGGCAGGTTTGTGGATAGCTTAGAATGCCTTAGATCAGCCTTCCTCACATGTATTTTACTGATCATTTAATGTTGGTTAGGAGAAAATGACACATAAGCTTGTCTTATCATCTTTTTCATGATTTAGCTTATGATGGCTTTCAATTGCTCATCATGGGCTCATCCCTTGATAAAATTGAGATGGTATTTGTCTATTGGGTGAAGGAGACGTTTGTGATGACTCAATAAAGGTAATCAATCCTTCATCCAACATGTCATTTAGGATTTAGTAGGTGCATGCCAAATAATCCCTTCTTTCTTTAATTTTCCAAAATTGGTATTTAGGAGATCATTCCATGATGTAGGGATGATCTAAGTTTTGATTTTCCTTCATTGGATGGAGTTTTGGTGTTTGTTGACTCACCAAATATTCCTCGAATGATTTATCAGGGAATGACCCTTCATCTCCCTTCATGATTAAAATGTCATCATGCTTTTTTAAACATGGTTAAATGATGTGTCATGGGTCATTTAATGTGTTTACTCACATGTAATTGGTCTCATGGGTTATGTGTAACCCATGTGAGGTCATCATGATGTCATTATTAGGTTTGGAATTTTAAAAATCATTTATTATGTCATAAATGGTGTCATATGTCCAAATTTCATTTTTATTGCTTTTTAATTATAATTCCATTTTTAATTAATTATGTAATCAATCAAAAATGTTAGAAATTATATTATTAGCTAATAAATTAATCAAAATAGTTTTGGATTAATTATTTTATTATTTTTTATCCTTTTGATACATGTTGACTATGGTTGACCAATATTGATCCAAGTTGAGTTAGGTTGAACCATTTGTTGTTCAAGGGTGACTATTTTTAACTTTTATATTCTTGTCATGGTTTTGTAAGTTATAAAGTGTTAAGATTTTCTCATTCGAGGTTTAATTTGGTCATGTTGACCAATTTTAGGGTTTAGGTTAATCCAGTGGTCAATGTGGTGACTCTTGTATTAAAATTTGATTATTTTGATTGATGTCAACTTGATTATATCAATGTCTGTCTTTAAAATTAATTTTGTAATTAATGGGGCATGGGTTAGCCACTTTGACCAATTTTACCCTTTTAGGTCAAGAGTTGACCAATGGGGCTAGGGTGGTTGTCTTTGTATTATGCATGGATTGTTTTGATTAAATTTTGATTATTTGTATCAAAGAATGATAAAAAAATTCAAAGTAATAATCTTTGGGTCATGGTTTGATCATTTTAACTAAAATTGACTTTTTGGTCAAAAGTGACCAATGAGATGAATATGGTGGTCTTTAGGTGTTGGGTTGATGATTTTGGTTAATTTGGACTTTTTTGGTCAAAAATTTCCATTTGGGTCAATGGAGTGATTATTGGGTCAAGGATTGACCATCTTAACCAAAGTTGACTTTTTGGTCAAAGGTTGACCTGTTAGGCTAATAGGGATGGTTACAGGGTCATGAATTGACCAATTTGACCAAAATTGATCATTTAAGTCATAGGTTAACCTATTAGGTTAATAAGGTTGGTCATTGGGTCAAGAATTGACCTGTTTGACTAAAGGTGAGTTTTTGAGTCATAGGTTAACATGTTAGTTCAATAGGGTTGGTCATTGGGTTAAGAATTGACCAATTTGACCAAAGTTGACTTTTTGAGTCATAGATTGACTTGTTGGGTCAATAGTTGATCAGATCATAATTTTTCATTACTGATTTGATCATATTAAGATGTCATCAAAAATTTGTTAAAAAGGTTTTATAGGGTCTCACCTTAGCTATAGTTAGTGATCATCATTAAGAGTTAGGGAGTTAATTTTGGTAGACTTCCTACGCTAATGTAGTTTATAAATAGTCTATACGAAAGTGAGCTCAACAGTTTTCTCTCAATCAAGTGAAACAATTATAGGTGGAGTAATTAATTTTTTCCTTTATTAATTCAAAAGCTTTCAGGTCTCTTGATTAAAATCAAAATTTACATCTTTTTTTTTAAAAGTTGGCATAGAGGCTTAGTAATTTTTGAAAAATCATTAATATATCACCTATATAAACCAGCATGTCCTGACAGACTTCTAACACCTTTCACAATAGTTGGTGGAGGTAATCTAGCAATAACTTAAATTTTTGCCTGATCTACTTCAATACCATTTTCAGATAATTTATGCACAAGTATTATTCCTCTTGCTACCATAAATTAGCATTTTTCCCAATTTAATACTAAATTTGCCTCTCCAAATGTTCTAAAACTTTTTCTAAATGATTTAAACAAGCATTAAACGAAGTTCCAAACACTGAAAATTCATCCATAAAAACTTCTATCCCTTTTTCAATTAAATCACTAAAAATTGACACCATACATCTTTAAAAAGTTGTAGGTGCATTATATAAACAGAAAGGCATCCGTCTAAAAGCAAATGTGCTCTAAGGACTACTAAAAGTTGTCTTCTATTAATCTTTTAAAGCAATAGGAATCTGGTGATAACTATTATATGAATCCAACAATTAGAAATATTTATACCCAGCAAGTCCACCAGCATTTGATCCAAAAAAAGTTAAAAAAAATATGATCTTTCTTAGTGGCTAAATTTAATTTTCTATAGTCAATACAAATTAGCCAACCCATGGCTTATCGTGTTGATATTAATTCAATATTCTCATCTACAGCAATAATACACCTCCATTCTTAGGAACACAGAGAATTGGACTAAGACAAGCACTGTCTGAAATGGGATAAATAATTCCAGCATCTAACCATTTATGATTTCTTTCTTTACTACTTCATTCATAATTGGATTTAATCCTCTTAGAGGATCAACTCTTGGTTTTATGATGTTCATCTAATAAAATTATGTGCATACAAATCGAAGGACTGATTCATTTGATGTCTGCTATTATCCATCCAAAAGCTTTCTTAAATCTTTTTAATGCTTCCATAAGTTTTTATTCTTGCAATTCAGTTAATGTTGAGGATACTATAACAGGCAATGTAGGACAAACTCCTAAAAATGCATACTTTAAATGTAGAGGTAATATTTTAATTTCTAGTTTAAAAGATTTTTCTATTGATGGACTATGATTCTTACTATTTTCTGTGGTATCTAACATTTCAAACTTTTCTTGAACATAGTCTATATCTTCGTTACTCACTTTAATAAAATCATCTTGTATCTCATCCTCAACTTCATGCTCCAAAAATTCGTCTTCAATTATTTTTTCAAAATTTTCAGTAAAATAATCATTACATAAAGATTCACTAATCTCTAATCTGAAGCATTCATCATCATTTCCATTCGTTAAGTATTTCATTGATTTTTACATATTAAACCTAGCCTCATGATCAATGAATCTCATGTTTAATTCACCTTTTTACACATCTATTAAAGCTTTTCCAATAGCAAGAAAATGTCTTCCTAAAATAATTGGAATTTCTTTATCTTGCTCCATATCAAACACAATAAAATCTATAGGAAAGATAAATTTATCCACTTTAACTAATACATCTTTCACAAAATCCTTTAGGGTAGGTGATTGAAGGATCAACTAATTGAAGAGTTACAGTTGTAGCGAAAATCTCTCCTAAACCTTATCATCTAAAAATGGATAAAGGCATTATATTAATACTAGCTCCCAAATCACATAAAGATTTTCCATAAAATCATTCTCTAATAGCACAAGGGATAGTAAAGCTACGAATATCTATAAGTTTTTCATGAATCATTTTATGAATTATTGTACTACACTCCTAACTTACTACAGCAATCTTATTATCAAAAGACTTCTTCTTCTTATTAAGTATATCCTTAATAAACTTAAAAAAACTTGGCATTTGTTCTAGGGATTCAACAAATGGAATATTTGTGGTTAATTTCTTAAGGACTTCCAAGAATTTTAAAATTTTTTTATCAAAATTTTGTTGTCCCAATCTTTGAGGAAATGGTGACAATTTTCTACAGTAATTTCATTTGTTTAATAAGATATTATGGTTCACGATTAATATCTTCCTTATACTTTTCAACTTCCTCTCTTTCCTTCTCAACTTTAGTTTCTTTTTGGATTTTTATTTCCAATTCTCTTCCACTTCTTAGTTGAATAGCTTTAATTTTTTATTTATTCTATTCCTTTGGATTAATCTCGACACTAGTAGGAAGAGTTCCTGATATTCTATTTCTAAGTTCAGTAACAATATTCATCAATAGATTTTCAATGTTTCTAATACTAGCTCATTGACTTTACAATTATACTCCTTGACTCTGCAGTTGGGCTCCTTAATTTTTCAATTACACTTCTTGATATTGCAATTAATTACCTAACTCTAATATGAGTTCTTCCATAAACAATTTATTCTACTTAAACCTAGAGGATAATTTTGTCTATAGTTAGTATTTCCTTAATTATTTAAGTTTCCTAATGAATTTATTGGATTGTTCCCCCCTGCAAATTTGCACTATCGGAATTATTATTATTCTAATTTAGATTAGAACGATTCTTCAAATCTGGATTGTAATAACTTCAATAAGGATTATTAGTTTGATTACTTATTGCATTTAAAGTCTCACACGATGGTTGAAATTCTACCATTTGTCCAAATAAATTTTTCTCAATCAGAGAAGGTTTTTGAGAATCATTCATTCCAAATTGATATATTATCTTTGACATAGAAGAAATTTGAGCAGCCATAATAGACATAACATCATAATCATGAACACTTTCTACTCTTTTAGGATTAAACCATTCAGAAGGCCATTAAAAATTGTTAGTAGCCAGCACCTCAATTAGGGAATATGCTTTGACATTAATGAATCACCAGTAGAAGCATCAATAATAGATCTAAGAGATCACAATAATTCATTATTAAATGTTTCAATAATTAATGAATCAGGCAAAGCATGGTGTGGACACTTCCTAAGGAGATCTTTAAATCAATCCTAGGCTTCATAAATTGATTCCCTTTGAAATTAACATAAACAAGTAATGTCATTTCTAAGTTTAGTAGTTTTTGTGGTGGAAAATATTTTGCAAGGAATTTCTGAGATAAACCTCCCCAAGTTCTGATAGATCTTGGTGCTAATGAATTTAACCTCTCCTTTGCTTTATCCCTTAATGAGAAAGAAAAAAATTCTAAGTTTGACTGTGTCACTAACACTCCATCATATTTAAATGTAGCACATAATTCAATAAAACTAGAGAGATGTAAATTAGGATCTTCAGATGGTGTACCCTTAAACTGGTTATTTTGTACCATTTGGATGATAGCCGATTTTTGTTTGAAAGAATTTGCAGCTACATCATTTATTTGAATACTCAAGTGAATTTCATCTGCTGTAGGGTTAGCATAATCTCTTAAAGGTCTCTGTAGATGTTCATTTTCATTATTAAAATTATTTACCATTTTGTTTAACTTGGTAAGTTTTTTTATTTTTTTCAAATTTTCTTACTGTTCTTTCCAATTTAGAACGAAAAGGTATTAATCCTTGAGATCCTAAACTTTGCATACAAAATCAGAAGTAATAATTTTAAAAATAAGTACGCACACAAAATAAGTTTAAAACAGTTTAAATACATTAACTTTAGCTTTTAATTAAAATATTTTTGTTACTTCTAATAAATGGCACCAAGAACTTGATGCGGATTCCTAGTGTGTACTAATTTTCTATATAATCAGAGTTAAAACTTTATGCCTAATTTATTAATAGAATTACCTTCATTATCAAAAATATGATTCCAATATTAAATATTCACTATGTCGTAAACGCAAGTCTACATATCGACGAGGTAATATAGGGCTCTAATGGAATCTTAAGATCCCATAGGGAGATAGTAAAAACTTTATTAATTAAAGAGACTTAAACATATAGTAAGAAAATTTCAAAATCTATTGGTGCAAAAGAAAACTATTGATTTTGAATGCAAGACTTTGAGAATTATAATTAGTATTGTAAAACATCAAAGTTAAATCTACTATAAGCAAGCAAAGTTTTTTGTTTTATCTAAGGTTTTAAATTTAAGAAATTATATTTCCCATTTATATTAAGGTAATACCTAGCGAAGAATCAAATTTTATTATAAATTGGATGTGACAAGTAGGAGCAATAATATTTTTTAATCCTTTGCACGAGCGATAAAGAACGTTAGCTAATTTAGATGTTTTGAATTTTAATTTTTGGTTAGTCTGAGAAGAAACAAGCTGTCAATCTTGAGTTCCCACTTCCCCATGCCTGAGGGGTAACGGTCTTGCTTTTGTTTCTAAATATTTGAACCAAATTGTTGATTTTAGACTGTCACCCTAAAATCACCAATTATGCACCCATCAAACAATATTTCCCTATTTATTTTCACTACCCTTGTAGGCTGCTTCTCCTTCACCCACAAGTGCAATGTGATTCTTTCTTGAATGCTAAAAGATTAGCCCTACGGGTTCATATGTTTTTGTAAGGATTTTAACAAATCAAATGGCTAGGTTAAAAAGTAATTTAAGTTCAAGAAATCATCATAATTAAGAAATTAAGATCATATTCAAACAACTATTGATTCTTCATATCACTATATCTTATTTTAAAGGGAAATACAAAGCAACTACTTAGAATTCATGAAGAAAAGATAACAACACATCGATTTATATTTATTAAAGCAAGTTTATACTACACTAGAGTGAAGTAAAATAACTTAACTCACTATTCTCCAAAAGTAGATCGGTTGAAGTTCCTTTGGATCACTTCCTTCTTCTTATAAGAGTTTGTGCCCCTCTCTATGGATTGAAATGAAGAAGAAATCTCTTTTGTTCCCTCTCCTCTTACACTACTTAACGAAGAATCTCTCTAAAACTCTCTAAAACCTAAGTATTCCAATTTTTTTTACTTGCCTTCCCCTTTTTCTTTATTAAAAATCTGTTACTATATGTTGTGTGGCTGAATTTCCATGAGTTCCCTTAAGCACCCATTCTAAATTTATCCAAACTCAATACATTTTGACGAGTTTTCGACTCAGTGTAGCTAGGCACTATTAGACACCAGGTGTCTTTGTTTCAGTCAATCTGGCCGCCATTCAACACCGACTCTGGCAGCGTTTGGCTCCAGTGAGATTTTCTGTACATTTTTCTCTAAATTTTGTCCTTATTGTCCCTTTTGAGCCTTAATACCTGAATTGAGTATACCTACATCAAAAAAATGAAATTACCCTTCTTTAAAGTGTAATATAATAAAAATCACCAAATATATGTATTAGAAGTATAAGAAAATTTGAACATATTTTTTTATGTAGGAGCCATGCATCTACCCCGAGGATTAGACACATTGCTTGATGGTGAGGCTCGATTTAAAAAACTATATAATTTATGACATCCATTTTGGTCTGTGAAATATTTATGTTGATCGACAAGTTCCCCTATCTAATATGAAGTATTAGATATGATTTATATTATGTTGGGTTCTTAAAGTTTCTTATAAAAGCAAATTTCTATTGTTACTTACATCTTAGACAACCGAAGTCACCAAAGAAAACTCTCAATTTAGACCAGAGGTATTGTCTTCATGAGTTACCAAGTTTAGGGTTTTTTAGGCCAAACATAGAAAATTCAAAATGGGAAAGAATCAAATTGTAACAATTATTATGAAATCCAATAGAAAAAAAGTAGGAGATGTCACGAATTCTGAGGAGAACCTAATTGACTTCCCATACTACCCTTCCATTTGGCTTCAATTTTGAAAAGATTATAATAATTGTTTTATCCTGCTAATTTTGTTTTGTAGGGCTTACATTTGCATTATACCGATCATACAAATAACTTAGAAGATAGGATAATTTATGTTGTATCAAACGAGAATGTCAAAATCCTAAGACAAGTTAGGGCTTATGTTGCACAACATGGTTGTAAAAATGCCTCAAAGATAAGTTGAGGTTTTATGCAGTGCTAGGCAGAAAACTTCATAGTTCTATGGATTGATGTTTGATTCTAAGGAAGGATTTGCTATTGCAGACTCGTTTGGTCTCTCGAAGATGTTCTTCTGTAGGTGCTCGTTTAACTTCCCACAGTGTATGCTCTAAGCTCCTCGTTGTTGACCTCATTTTGGTGAGGTCTTTTCTGTCCTTAGTGCTTCTTAGGATCTAGCCATAAGGTTTTCTCCTTGACTATCCTAGAGGACTAGAATTGGGATCCACCCTTTAGCAATTCAGCTACTTCTTGACTCCTCTTGGGATCCCATTTGGATGGTTGCAAACCTCTAAATCACCTTAGAAGGTTAAGACCACCATATGGAGAACTAATAGTGAGCCCCTATAAGGTTGTTCAAGCCTTAGGACTACCTTGGGTGACCTGGTCCTGGTGAGGTCTGACTTACACACACTGCACTCTCACACACACCATCCTTACCCAATTCTCCCCCTTGGTTCATTGGAGCACTCATGTGGCTAAGTCCAAACCCCTAGCTCTTTGGCTAAGAGGGTTGGGAACAACCCAAGGGGAAATTTCTTGTTCCATGGCTCACTTTAAGCTTCATCATGATCAAAATTCAACTTTTGCCAAAATGCCTAGTGTTGACATTGGGTCCTTCAAACCTACCTAAAATTACCTAATTGCCCCAAATTTTCCAAAACATCCAAAACTTACCCAAAATTCCCAAAAATCTTAAATATCATTTTGAAACAACCCCCACCTTTTAAATTCACCAAAATACCCCAATACCCTCCAAATAACCTCTTGATACCCTAAAATACCCTTTTGGCACAAAATTTCAAAAATTCCAAAAATTCCCAAAAAATTCCAAAAAATCTCAAATATTCCCAATTTCATTTTGTTCAACTACATCATAGCCCAATTGTGCCAAAATAAGCCACTTTTATCTAAATCCCCAAATTGTCCCATTTTTTAACCTAAATGGACTCAATGTCACACCAAACCAACCCATTTGGCCTCGATTTTGCCCAATTTAAATTATAAACTTCAATTCAACATCATTACTATCAATCTAAACCAAATCCATGCCCAATTTGATTCATATTTGAGTTCAATTCCATTTGAAATCCAAAATCCCCAATTTTGTCTAATTAATCCAAAACCCCCAATTAACCTAATACCAACTTTTTTCCCCTAAATTTCAATCATAAACTTTCCATAACATGCCCATAAAACCTATGCAACCTTCAATTGCCCTAATTTGAGCCTAAGCTTAACCTAAATCTATTTGAGAACCAAAATACCCCCATTTTAGCCTAAAGTGAATCCAAGCCCTAAACCTACCAAATTGATTAGCCAAACCCTAAAATTTCTTCCAAATTGATGTTGGGAACTCTTCAATACATTCCCCTAGACCATTTGAAACTTTCAATTGGGTCTAAACCCCACCTTAACCCAACTTGGACCGAAGTTGATTCAACCTTGCCTAAATTAACCAAAATACCAAAATCCACCAAATTGACCTTCCAATTGAACTCAAAACCATTCCATGTCTTCATGAAAGTTTTTCATGGAAATCATTTCTATTATATTACTCAAGACAGTTGGACCTAAATCAAACCCAAACCTAAGTTAGCCTAACCCAAACCAAAGTGAGCCAATTTGAACCTATGGCCTAATCAAACCAAATTGAACCAAGTGTGGCTAAACCAACCTTTCCACAGCCACCAAGTGAACCCTAGGAACCACCCTAGATCCACCTAGCCCAAGCTAAGTGAGCCATGGACCAAGGGTTACCCATTTTAAGGGATCTCTTTCCTTAAGTGGATAAATCCTCTTTTTCCTTACCCCAAAACATCCCCACAACTGCTAATCACTATTAAACCTCTCCATGACTCACCTGACGTCAGGGGCCAGCTCCCCTGTCCTTACCGACCGGCCTAGCTACCAGAGGGGGTCAAAACCGAGAGCAACCATCCACCTAAACACACCCAAACACCACCAAATGGCCACCTCAGCCAAATTAAACATTGGAGCCTCTCTGCCCTCCACCTAAACAACTGAATCCACCCTTCAATTGAGCCCTAGCTCAGCCCAATGGCCCTTGCCATTTAAACACCACCTCTCGGCCATGAGAGAGGTGTTGAAATTTTTCTCAACAGAAGCACTCGAAATTGTTCCCAGAGCTCCTCCTGGGCAAGAGAAGCTCAGCCCTACTGCTCTCCTGCCTCCTCCCCCACTGGTTGAACTCAATTTTTGACTTCAATCTCATGCCAAAAAACAGGACACTCTCTGAAACTTCACAAAATCTAAATTAACTTATCCCACACCTTCACCAGAGGTAGAGAAGGAGTTCCCCAATGAAAGCCCCCTCTCCAGAACACCCAGTTGTTCCAGCCTCCAAGCTTTGTGATCGGGCCTGGTGGAAGTCATGTCTAGGCATTTCACCACAGCTCCAGGCTTCATCCCTAGCCTCCTTGGACTCCAACGAACGTGTCGAGCATCTCTGATTGAGGCTACACCTCTCAGAACCAAGGTATGAACTCTCCCTTCCTCCCAAGCTTCTGTGAAGTCTCCATTTAGTTTGGCTTAATTTTGTGGCATGTTAATCATATGGATGTGTTCGTTTTCTCAAGACGAATCCATAGAGCATAAGAACTCAAAAATCTGTTGAGAATCGAGGATATTAGGGTTAGAAGGTCGATGGTCACGGGTGCACACCAGTCGGAGACGATGATCGGCCGCCGTCGGATTGCGCGTGTATCGAACGAACGGCTCAGATGGCGTCGGACGAGGAGATGGAACGTGAACCGCGGACCGCATGGCAGCAGAGTCGGATGGCGGCGCCGAACCAGAAGACGACTCGTGGAGTTCGATCCGCCGTAGGTTGACGCGATGTCGACGTGGTTAAGTAAGAAAATAGGATTTATTTGATTTAATTAAATAGCCAGAACTTAAAAAATTCATATCTTTGCATATAAAAATCACAAAAATAAAAGAAAAATACCCTCTTTCTCAGTGAATAGAGGAGAATATTGTAAAAAAGAATTGAGTTAATTTAATGAGTATTTTATTTTTAATTAATTATTTACTTATTTTGGTATTTCAATTCTCTATTTGCATAGACATTTCACCATGGCATGAGACCATAGGGCTTTTGAAGCCTCTAACTTGGGGAAGATTCCCTGAATTTTTCAAGGTTAGAGGCCAACCCTATGACAAGTTATGTATTTTTCAAGTTCATGACACTGTTTTTGATATTTTAATTCCAAAAATTAGCATGTTGCTTAGAGAATTCCAGGAAAATTTGGTGAAGTATCTTAGGACCAGATGACCCTAGGAAAATTAAGGTTTGATTTAATTCCTTAAAAATAATCCTAATTGGCCTAATCACTCTAAATTGAACTTTAATTAATTAGAGTTAATCACACATTAGAATACTTGAAAATAATTCTCCACTGATCTTTAGGATCAGGGGAACCTCACATAAAAATTTGAAGTCAATTGGAAATGTTTAACCCTATTAAATAGATCAATTAAACCACATAATCAAATTTAAACTTTAAAAATTCATAACTTCAAAAATGCATTTCAAAAATTCACCAAATTAATATTGGGACTTCTCTGATATCACAGGAGTCTAAGAAAAATAAAATTGGAATTTTCTAAAAATTTTCATTTTTAAGCATATTTTAATATTTTCAATAATTAAAAAATAATAAAAATCACAAAAATAATAAGAATCATAAAAATGTCATATTTTGTCCTCTAATCACTTAGGAACCAATCAAATATTTTTCCTAAGTCTCTAGGTTAAGATATTTAATTTCAAAGCCTTAAAACAATTTTTGAATTAAAAAATGTATTTTCTAGCCTTCCCACTAAATTAATTCTAATAAATCAAAGAAAAATCATAAAAAATATAAAATTTGTTTCTCTGACCTTTTTGAGGTCAGAGGGATTTTTGAAAAAAATATAAAATTTATTTTTCAACTTTTATTTTATTTTATAATTATGTAACACTCCAAAACTTAAAATAATTATAATAAATAAAATATAATTCAAAAAATCACCAAAATTGGTCCAAGTGGTCCTCTGGTCAATAGGAATATCCCATAATTTTCTTAAGGATAGAACTTTACCTTGGTCATGTTAGTAAATTTTCGTTAAAAACCCCTATTTTCCATTAAAAATAATTATATAAATAAATTTAATTCAGAAAAATCACATTTTCTCCTCTAATCTCTTAATTGACAAGTGAGTGAAGTGGCATAAAAATCTTAAGTTCATTTAAGCTTAATTTAATGAATTATAAAATAAATAAGCTTAAAGGGGCATAAAGGTAATTAAAAGATTTTAACCCCTAACTAAAACTTTAGGTTTAATCAAAATGGGGGTAAAATATCTGATTTTAATTTTTTCTCAAATGATTGAAACTTTGGGAAATCAAAGGGTAGGAACCCATTAATCACTTTAATAAACAAAAAATGAAACTTTAACTAATTAAATAATTTAAATTTTTGAAGATTATTTGAAATTGGATTATTCAAATGGGGATATAACTTAAGAGGATATTGATTCTTTAAATTAAAAATCCCTAAATAAATCACTTAGTAATACTATACTCTTAAACTTAAGAGGATAAATGGAACTAATAATTAAATGATTAAAAGTAAATAATTCTTAATTTAATTAAAACATACATCATTAAATAATTTAAAAATTGATTAAACCCTAAAATGTTAAACAATTAAAAAGTAAATTAAAATATTTGAAACTAATTTAAAATCATTTCAAAACAAACTTAAATCAAAATTACAAATTTTAAATAATTTTAAGACAACTTACCTTAAAACATAATGTAAAAATTAAATTAATTAATATAATTAATCGAAATTAAATCATCAAAATTTAAAAAATAATTTGAACACCTCTTTTGACCTAAGTTAATCTAAAAAATATAAATTGAAATATTGATACCATTTATAAAAAGTTTAACTTAAACGAATCAAACATCATTCCAAACTTAAAATCATTGATTAAAATTTCATAATTAAATCACATTAAAGTAAATCATCAACTTTAACTTCAAATCATTAAAATCTTTAACAAATTAACTTGCCCCTGAAAGCTTTAAATTATTATAATTATTGAATGATGCGTTAAGTGAAATGCCACTTCACTCATAGGATAATCAAACATTCTAATTCACTCGGCAAGGGAATGAAACTTGACTAAATCCTTGGATGATTAATTCACTTGTGTAATTAAATTCACTTGGACTCAAGACTGTCCCAAAGGTATTGAAAAGATGTTAAGGATTTATTCTAAGCACTTCCTCAATATGATGGATAATTTTGAAGAACAATTGAACTTAATTATTCTTTGGTGAAGAAAATTATCCTTAACCAAAATCAAGAACCTAGACGTCATAGGAAATGACTAGCTATAGGATTAGGATTCTGGTAGACAACCAAAACCCTTCCTTTAGTCTTTACCTAGGTACTTGTTGAAACATATAAATGCTTTAATATGTGTTTTAAAGTGTAGCTTGGAATGACGGGAAGACCCTCCAGGTACGCTTTTATGTTATTGCAATTTGCTCTATTGCATTTTCTTTACCTACACTGCACTTTACTTTTCTTGCATGTTAAACAAGATTGTTGCATGAAAACCAAAACCTTTAGGATAGTCCCTGAACTGAAACCAAAACTAAATTAAAAATCACTACAAGATAAAATCCACCGCCACAACATTTAAAATAAAAAACAACTCTAAATTTAATCACAAACAAAATAACAAAACTACAACTTTAACTAAATTAAAACGTCTTGATGGATGATCTGGAATACCTCGGATGATGTAACCCACGTGTTGCTAATAGGATTTCCCATGGTCTAAATGAAAGTGTGGAACTCATTCAGTTGAGTTTAGCAAATTCATCTTGACTAAGTGAATTCGACAAAAATAACGATGCCGGAAGGATGGAACCGTGGGATCTTAACCGGTGTTGTTATAATCAACTTTAAGATTTCCCTAATAAAAACATTAAAGACATTTGAATTCTAAGATTTCTCTAAACCAAAACACTTCTCTCATCCTTTGATTTATGACTTCTAAAACCAAACCTCTGCAATAACAAGGAGCTCGGAGCACGGTGGGCAGCACGACCATCTTCGTCAGCAAAACTTGTATCTACATCAGCAAAACCTTTCCTAGTTTTAAATAACCAAACCATAGGATTTCGAGGTAGTTTGCCTAGTGCAACAAAAATCCTCAACCTTTTCGTTAGGCATTTGCATAATCATATTATGCAAATTAAGTCCTAACCGGCCTTAGGATTCCGAGGTAGTAGTTTGGTACGTCATAAACCCTCATATCTTCGAGGCTACTTGTATGACTATGTCATACAAACATAAGTCCTAATTAATTAAAATTGTCAAGATTGCAACATTAAATAAACACCCAAATTGAAGCCAAACAATAGGATAGTTTGGGAAGTTGCCAAGATTTTTCTTGGATCCTCAGCTTCTCCTACTTTTCTTCCATTGAATTCCTAAAATAACTGTTCCAAATTTGATCCATTCCCAATTGAAATTTTTAAAATCCAATTGCTTGAAAACCTTAAACTTTGAAATTCTTGAGAGCAAAACCACTGATCATTATCGAGAGATTTCTTAAATGATTCCCTTCAATTAAGATGTAATTAATTATAGGGGCTTGCCCTTATAGGGAACTTTAAGAACCCAGGTAATATAAACCCTGCTTGATTCCTTTATAATAAGCAGGGGAACTTGTCGGCTTATAAAATTCGTTGGCAGACCAAACGGATGTCACAAGTCTTCTAGTTTATTTAATTGAGCCCCATCATCAAGCAGTGTGTCTATTCTTCGGGATGGATACACGGTTTGTGATGCGGTGCTCGTTTATATAAACTATTTGGGATGTGAGATCGGTTTGATTTCATATCTTAAAAATTTTCAAACTTAAAATTATTTTCAAAAATCAAATACTATTTTTCAAATTATATATTTAAATTAAATTTAAAATTCGCCGCCAACTTCTGTAGGCGACCCACTTTTTTTAAAATACAACACACAACCTATAAATATGCCGACAACTTTTGGCGACTCCGCTGGGGATAGTTCCTCTCTCCATTTTGATCGGATGGTTTTGCTTTCATAAATCGGTAGTAAGTCCATGCCCCTAGTAGATCAGACTACCATTCTTCCGTTTACATATTCTGTTCATTTCTGTCTTGAACAAATATGATCAACTCTTCTTGGATTTTGGAGCCAATGTTTAGACATTCCTAAACAGAGAGGTTCTTAAATCCACCTTTTGACACCTCTCCGAAGAGGTGAGGTAGACCACCAATAGGTGTTAGTTTAGGAGCGGTCCTTCGAGTTGAGAAATCCTACGAGATTTTCCCTTCCTTTCTAAACTCTGGATTGGGTCCTTTACCCTCTATAATCTCCTCTCGTTTTTAATGCATAAACTAACCGCCTAACAAACAAACTCTTTTCTAAATTGTAAATGCATAAATAAAACCTAAATAAATTGTGTTCAGACTCTTTTCAATTTCTTTTTTCTTTTCGTCCTGACGAAGGAAGCATAATTCAGGACTGATAATAGAAACTTGCCTTGCGAAGATGTCCGCCCGAAGGCCGATTTTCTCCTTTATCAATGGACTTGACTTAGTTGTCTACCGGGACGAGCCGCTCTAGCGATGCAATCATCCGCTTTGGACAAGGTTTTGACAATACAGACGTTAAGTTTGCCGATGTTACTCTTTTCACACTGATGAACAAAGTGCCTGAGACTGAAGAGCATATGATTGAGTTTAACCTGAAGTTGACTCAAGAATTCCCTCCCCTGCAGAGGGCCCCAGTTGAAAGGAGCACTGCTGTTCACAGGAAATTGACTGCTACCCCCAGAACTGTCGTCTCTACCCCATCCTTAGTAAATTCTAAGAACCGGGGTAGGTGCAGTAATGACCAGACTGGTGGGGGTTCAGACTTCACTGCGATACCGACTGTTTTCGAGATAGGGTCCGGTTCGAAGTATAGGCCCTTAACCCGGACACAGAGGAGGAATAAAACAAGAAGTTTGCTAAGATCAAGAAGGTCAGGGATGCTGAAGCCGCTTGTCTTGAAGAAATCCCCGAAGAGAAAGAGGAAGAACTGCCATAATACTTACCACTGTTGGAAGGAAATAGATTCCACCCTCTCTCTGCTGCATCTGATGAAATAGATGCCAGAAAGATCGCCGCTGCGTTACCCCAGCCTGCATATTACAGTGACAGTAAGAAGAAGAAGAGCAAGGCTACACCACTTGCCCGATTGTATGCGGTAGTCGAGAAATTAGCCAGAAAAGAAGGATGTCCTATATCAGAGATTCTGAGAAGAATGAGATGAGTGCCAGTTAATTCTCACCTCAGTCAGCGAGTAGAGCCTGCTATTGTCCCTGAAAAACCAAAGAATAAGGTGCGAGCTAGCGAGGAAGGCTCACCTGTTGTGGTATCGGGTCTCCATATTAGGGAGGACACCACCTACTTATGCACCGCCGACAGACCAGCTGGTCCTAGGCCTTCTGCTACAAGAAGGATGGTGTGGTGACCTATTATTGCCGAACCAATACCAACAGCACGTTCTGGAAAGAGAAGTCTCACTAAAGATCTCAGTTCTGAAGAAAGTGCCGCAGTAAAAGAAACTCCTGAAAGAGAGGTTCAACAGTCGTCTCCTGACAACCATGAGATCGTTCAGAAAAGGCCACTTGAGGGTGCCATAGGGCAACTAAGAATGGACATCCGACGGCTAGCAAGAGAAAGAGGAGAAGAATTATGGGATGAAGTGGATTCATTAGAATTCATGGATGAAGAGTATGCTGAGGTCAACATGGTTGAGACACGAGCATCGTCAACTTCGCAGGGAGTTCCGCCATCTTTAGAAAGAGATGCGCCAGAGTTAATGAGAGCACAGCTTCGGGAAAGATATGATACGATTTCTCAGATGGAGAAAAAGATGGAAGAGATGGTTGCCACCTTAGCCACTCTCCAAAGTCAGGCACAGCCTCAGAAAGAAATACCCCTGGAGGTCATCCATATTACAGATGGAGGAAAAGAGATTACATTTGTTAACAGAGATGATCAGCTGAAGAAACATTCTACATAGAACATGATTCCCGAAAAGGATATTAAGAACATGGTAGAACAGCAGGTGCGAGAAGCCTTAGCTCAGTCCAAGAGTGGAACATCTATTCAGACGGGTAGACCTTACCCTGAAGAATTTGATACAATCCATTACCCGAAGGGCTTTGTACCACCTCTGTTTAAGATTTTTGATGGAACGGTAAACCCCCGGCAACATTGTCGGCGGTGTGGGCGGAAAGAGATTGGGTTTGGGTGTCAATGTCAAGGAGTCGCCATCTAATATTAACCTAGTTTTATTCCTATAAATCCTATGAAGGATTTAGAGAATTTTTAGGACTAGTAGTAGAAAAAGAATGTTTATGATAATTCTTATATGAGGATATTCTGGAATAACATATTCTAGAATTTTCATATTAAGAAGATCATGGTAAACCAGAGATTTCTATTTCGGGTTCTTTTAGATCTCCTATAGAAGCAAGCTTTTATAGTTAATTACATCTTAAACAATTTTCAATTGTTTAAGAAAACTTCTGATTAATGTTAATCATTTGGTTAACTTGAGTTCAAGTTGGACTGGACTCAAGTTATGTTTAAGTTTAAGTTAGGTTCAATGTGGGTTGAACCTAAGGTTTAGGTTAACTTGAGTTCGAGTTGGATTGGACTCAAGTTAGGATATGTTTGATGTTTATGTTATGTTGGATTTTGACTAAAGGTTGGATTTGGGTTTAATTAAACCTTAGTTAATTAACGTTTAATAACTAATTAAGTCTAATGTGGTAGACTTAATTAGAATTTGTGTTTGATTAATTCTTACTTAGTTAAGACTTAATAGTTTAATTAGGTCTAATGAGTTAGACATAATTAAGGTTTATGTTTGATTAAGTCTAATTTAGTTAAGATTTAATGGTCTAATTAGGTCTAAGGGTTAGATCTAATTAGGGTTTAAGTTTGATTAAACCTTAGTTAGTTAAGGTTTAATGGTTTAATTAGGTCTAATGGGTTAGACCTAATTAGGGTTTATGTTTGATTAACCCTTAGTTAGTTAAGGTCTAATGGTTTAATTAGGTCTAATGGGTTAGACCTAATTAGAGTTTAGGTCTGATTAAGTCTAATTAGTTAAGACTTAATGGTTTAATTTGGTTTAAGAGTTAGATCTAATTAGAGTTTATGTTTGATTAAACCTTAGTTAGTTAAGGTTTAATGGTTTAATTAGGTCTAATAGGTTAGACCTAATTAGAGTTTATGTCTGATTAAGTCTAATTTAGTTAAGACTTAATGGTTTAATTAGGTCTAAGGGTTAGACCTAATTAGAGTTTATGTTTGATTAAACCTTAGTTAGTTAAGGTTTAATGGTTTAATTAGGTGTAATGGGTTAGACCTAATTAGAGTTTAGGTCTGATTAAGTCTAATTTAGTTAAGTCTTAATGGTTTAATTAGGTCTAAGGGTTAGACCTAATTAGAGTTTATGTTTGATTAAACCTTAGTTAGTTAAGGTTTAATGGTTTAATTAGGTCTAATGGGTTAGACCTAATTAGGGCTTAGGTTTGTCTTAAACCTAATGAGTAAGGAGGTTAATTAAGTTTAATATGTCTTTAAACTTAATTAAAGGTTTGCTTTTGATTAATTAAGTTTAATATGTCCTTAAACTTAATTAAAAGGGTTTGATTTTGATTAGTTAAGTTTAATATGTCCTTAAACTTAATTAAAAGTGTTGATTTTTGTATTAAACCTAATTTAGGTATTGTTTAATGGGTTAATTAAATTTAATATGTCCTTAAACTTAATTAAAGATTTTATATTGGTTAATTAAGTTTAATATGTCCTTAAACTTAATTAAAAATTTAATTTTTATATTAAACCTAATTTAGGTAAGGTTTAATGGGTTAATTAGGTTTAATATGTCCTTAAACTTAATTAAAGATTTGATTTTGGTTAATTAAGTTTAATATGTCCTTAAACTTAATTAAAAATTTAATTTTTGTATTAAACCTAATTTAGGTAAGGTTTAATGGGTTAATTAAGTTTAATATGTCCTTAAACTTAATTAAAGAGTTTTGATTTTGGTTTAATATATCCTTAAACCTAATTAAGAGAGTTTAGTTTTGGTTAATTAAGTTTAATATGTCCTTAAACATAATTAAAGAGTTTTGATTTTGGTTGATTAAGTTTAATATGTCTTTAAACTTAATTAAGAGAGTTTAATTTTGGTTAATTCAGTTTAATATGTCCTTAAACTTAATTAAAATTTAATTTTTGTATTTAAACCTAATTTAAGTAATGTTTAATAAGTTAATTAAGCTTAATTTGTCTTTAAACTTAATTAAAAGGTTTGATTTTGGTTAATTAAGTTTAATATGTCTTTAAACTTAATTAAAATTTAATTTTTATATTAAACCTAATTTAAGTAAGGTTTAATGGGTTTAAATATTATTTTAAATCTAGTTAAGTCTAGTTTGGTTATTTTAGACTTAAGTGAAGTTTATCATTAGTCTATCATAGAGTAGAACCATTTTCAAACTTAGATCGTTGATGAAAATAGGTTAAATTTATAAAGGCTTATTTTTAGGATTAAAATTATTTAATTAATAAAGAATTTCAACCCTAAATTTCAAAATATCATTCAAAATAATTTCTATGACTTAGAAATAGTTTTCTTAGGGTTATTGTCTGTTGCCCTATCATTTCTAGTCATTTGCATTTTATCTTCCTCAATTTTCAATTTTTTTATAATTATTATTTGCAATAATCACAAAGAAACTTGAAAATTAACGAAAAGTGTCTTAAACATGTTTTCTGTCCTTGGAAACATTATGCAAGATCCCTATGAACATAAGGATAAATGCCTCAAAGTTTCATAATTTTTTGATTTATAAGTAATTTTTAATAATTAAAATACTCTAGAGAGTATTTAATTAATTAAAAATGAAATACTAAGAACAAAATTATGATTTTGGTCTCAAAATTTTCTCCTCTTCAAGAGCTTTCAAGAGGTATTTTTATTTTATTTTTATGACCTTTGGATCAAAAGATATGGATTTTTGAAGTTCTTAAGGTTTTAATGTATTTTTTATTAAATTCCGCCGCCAAACTCACCGTCGTTCGACGCGTGTCCTCGTACGCGTCGAACGAGCAGAAGTATCCGCTGCGGGCAGCCGAACAG
Source organism: Papilionanthe hookeriana x Papilionanthe teres (assembly GCA_022702705.1). Taxonomy (NCBI): domain Eukaryota; kingdom Viridiplantae; phylum Streptophyta; class Magnoliopsida; order Asparagales; family Orchidaceae; genus Papilionanthe; species Papilionanthe hookeriana x Papilionanthe teres. The sequence continues at coordinate 142,089,606 of CM040425.1, forward strand.
CGGATACCATGGGGGGAAGATCAGCGCCGTCCATTCCAAAAACGCGGGATCGAACGGCTGAGAAAAATCGGCCGAAAATTTAAAAAATTTCAAACCATTAAACTTTAAACATCAATATCTCATTCATTTATTGATGAAATTGAGTGATTTTTTTTTAAATGATCATCTGGATGAAAAGTATCCATCCATACGGTGATGATACACTTCTGAGCTAGTATAACACATGATATGTCGAAAATACAAATTATTTTGTAAAGAAAAATTCCATACCTTTGCCACAAGCAAATCGAGCTAGATCATACATTATGGTTGCCTTCTAGGACCCCAATGGAAGGTTATTGCTGCAGCAATTTGATCCAGAAGTCGGGCTTAGGGGAGAATTTTGAAGAAGTACCTAATTTGGGCAGTATTTTAAATTTGATCAAATTGGCTCAAATAGGCTCAATCTATGGCTCAGATTTTATCCTAATGGATTGCTAAGACTCTTAGGAAGAGTTCTTATGTTGGGGGCTAGAGGATTTGGGTAGCCTATGGGTCTCCCTAAGTTTTTTTTTCTCTTCTTGCTAGGCTCGGGTATGGGCTCCTTTTATAGCCAAGGGGAGGCCATGGTTTAGCTTAGGTTGTTCTAGGGGAGTAGTTATCTCCCCTATCAGTCCATTGGATGAAGAAATTGGCTAAGGATATGCATGGCTCCTTCTCCCTAAGCTTTCCATGATGATTTCCTTTGCTTTGTCTCTCCCCCATTGTCTTATGTAAGAGGTGCATGGTGAGCTGCCTCTATCCTTCTTAGGGAGCTTACACATCATCTCTTAAGCTTGGCAAATGGAGACACACAAGCTTATCCCTCATCATTCCTTATAACCATGGTGAGGAGGGGGGTTTCATGCATGGTTTTCCTTCCATTGGGTAGCTTGGGAGGTGGGAGATGAGGCCTCATGTTGGCCGGCCACCTCATGGCTAAATGAAGCTTAGGGTGAAGGAGAAAGAGACACCTCACCCCATGCATCATGATGGGTGTTAACCCATGGCTAAGTTGATTTAAAGTGGGCTTAATTATGTGTTTATTATGCCTTAAGATGGGTTTAGCCCAACTAATAATGAGAAGGCTATGTGTCGTTTCTTTTCTTTCTTAATTCCCATTTTAATTAATTATTTTATTAGTTAAAGTTGTTGGAAAATGTTTTATTAATCAATTTATTAATTGAAAATAATTTCAATTTAAATAATTGATTAATTTTATCATTTTTGTCATTTTATGATTTTAACTTAATTTTCATTTTAATTGATTATGTCATTTAATTATAATAATGAAAATTAAATCATTAATCATTTTAATTAATCAAAATAATTTTGAAATTAATTATTTGATTATATTTGTTGTTTTTATTTCATTTTTATCTATTTTAATCAAAATAGATAGGTGTTGACCAATTTTGACCTGGGTTGACCCAAGTCAGCCCAAATTGATCTTTTTAATTTTAAAATGTCCACTATTTGTGATTTTGTCATTGTGGGGTTTTAAATGTGTCATTGGGTGAAAGGGTTGACTTATGGGTCAACAGGGTTGGTCATTGAGTCTGGTTTGATCATTTTGACCAATGTTGACTTTTAGGTCATAAGATTGACCTATGGGGTCAACAGGGTTGGTCACTGGGTATGGTTTGACCAATTTGACCAAAGTTGACTTTTTAGGTCAAAAGGGTGACCTATGGGGTCAACAGGGTTGCTCATTGGGTCTGGTTTGACTATTTTGACCAATGTTGACTTTTTAGGTCATAAGGTTGACCTATGGGGTCAACAGGGTTGGTCATTTGGTGCGGTTTGACCGATTTGACCAAAGTTGACTTTTTAGGTCAAAAGGGTGACCTTTGGGGTCAACAGGGTTGGCCATTAGGTCTGGTTTGACTATTTTGACCAATGTTGACTTTTTAGGTCATAAGGTTGACCTATGGGGTCAACAGGGTTGGTCACTGGGTCTGGTTTGACCAATATGACTAAAGTTGACTTTTTAGGTCAAAAGGTTGACCTATAGGGTCAACAGGGTTGGTTACTGGGTCTGGTTCGACCATTTTGACCAATGTTGACTTTTTAGGCCATAAGGTTGACCTATGGGGTCAACAAGGTTGGTCACTGGGTCTGGTTTGACCATTTTGACCAATGTTGACTTTTTAGGTCATAAAGTTGACCTATGAGGTCAACAGGGTTGGTCTTTGGGTCTGGTTTGACCATTTTGACCAATGTTAACTTTTTAGGTCATAAGGTTAACATATGGGGTCAACAGGGTTGGTCACTGGGTCTGGTTTGACCATTTTGACCAATGTTGACCTTTAGGTCATAAGGTTGACCTATGGGGTCAACAGAGTTGGTCTCTGGGTCTGGTTTAACCAATTTGACAAAAGTTCACTTTTTATGTCAAAAGGGTATTGACTCATTGTAAAATGAGGTCAACAAAAGGGCCCCCAATATGTGTAGAATACTATATAAGTATTCTGCACATATTGGCGTTGACCGAAGTGGTCTAGGAGATGTCCCATAACAATCAGGAAAAGAGTGGGTATCATACTGCTCCTATAGGATTCCAGATGTCTTGTTTGTCGGTTATAAGAAGAGATTTTCTTCTTGTATTTGAAAAGAGATTTATTGGGAGGGAAAATGGATGTCATATTTCATTTCTCAAAATGTCGATGTCGATATTTTGCTAAAGGAATGTCATGATTTCCGTGTCAGGAAAGGACGTATATCCTATAACTGGAGGGAGAAAATGGATGTCATTTTCCATTTCTCAAAATGTCAATGTTGATATTTGTTTAGAGGAAAGTTTTGACTTCCATGTCAGGAAGGGACTTATATCCAATAACCGGAGAGAGAAAACAGATGTCATTTTCTATTTTCCAGAATGTCAGTGTTAAGATTTGGTTAAAGGAAAGCCGTGATTTTCACATCAGGAAAGGACTTATATCCAATAACCGAAGAGAGAAAATAGATGTCATTTTCTATTTTCCTCAAAATGTCGATGTCAAGATTTGGTTAAAGGAAAGTTGTAATTTCCGTGTCAGGAAAGAACTTATATCCAATAACCGAAGAGAGAAAATAGATGTCATTTTCTATTTTTCTCAAAATGTCGATGTCAGGATTTGGTTAAAGGAAAGTTGTAATTTTTGTGTCAGGAAAGAACTTATATCCAATAACCGTAGAGAGAAAATAGATGTCATTTTCTATTTTCCTCAAAATGTTGATGTCAAGATTTGGTTAGAGGAAAGCCGTGATTTCCACATCAGGAAAGGACTTATATCCAATAACCGAAGAGAGAAAATAGATGTCAATTTCTATTTCTCAGAATGTCGATGTCAAGATTTGGTTAAAGGAAAGTCGTAATTTTCGTGTCAGGAAAGAACTTATATCTAATAACCGAAGAGAGAAAATAGATGTCATTTTCTATTTTCCTCAAAATGTCGATGTCAAGATTTAGTTAGAGGAAAGCCGTGATTTCCACATCAGGAAAGGACTTATATCCAATAACCGAAGAGAGAAAATAGATGTCATTTTCTATTTCTCAGAATGTCGATGTCAAAATTTGGTTAGAGGAAAGCCGTGATTTCAACATCAGGAAAGGACTTATATCCAATAACCGAAGAGAGTGGCGAACTCACTAATATTTTTGGTGGGAATATCCGCTGAGGTTTTGACCTATATAGGTCGAAAGATAATTCTCATGTTTGATTATCATAAATTATTCATCTTGTCATTTATTGATTTCAGGACATGTCGACATATCACAGACAATGGGGATATATTTTTCTTCAACACTTCATTTTATTTCCAAAAAAAAAAGAGTCACCAGTACATATTTATTGCAAACAAAAGCTTATAGTACATACATATGTACATATCATACAGCACGCTGCAACAAACTACTGATATTTTACATGTCAAAAGCTACCGATATGTCACACATCGACAACTATAGATATATCACATGTCAAAAGTTCTTATATGTCATAACATAGCTCCGGATATTAACGATCGTCCATAAACGTCCTACACTCCAAAACATTATTTATCAAACACGTTTCGGGTGTTTAGACATTTATGGGGTTATGGTAATTCCAAAGGTTGTAGATTCTCCAGTTCTGGTATAGCCTTATATCCGACAGGTCGTTTGTCGGGCTTCATCCATCACAAGGTTATTGAGATGTGTGGCTTGTTGACACTGGGTATGCAGTGTTTTACGAATCTGCACCGTTCCCTTCAAACAGGAGAACTGATCCTCGAGTTAAAAGAATACGACACATACCTTGAAACTCTCCAGGTCCCAAGATTTGTATCTCCCTTCCAAACACAGCAGAACAGCGGTTCAGGAGTGACACGGTGCAAAATGGTCTCCGAAAATCATGGTCATCGTGGAGGGATACGAGTCTCCTTTTTCATTTATATTGATAATGCAACTGTCAGGAATACATTCTGCAGGTAAAATCCCCCAAGTGACAAGTTGTTTGATAACTTGGATTATCACAGTGGGTAAAGGATCGACTTGTTCGTGTCGCAAAATTCCATGAAGATTTCCTTCTCTGTCTCTTGCATAATTGTAGAAGCATCCATATTGTAGGGTTTGTCTACCCTTGCCACGAATCCATTTATTAGGTTCAGAATAGGTTCTCCTTCGAAGGAGTCCAGCCCTACCCTGATTTTGGGCTTTTATAATACGATCAATGATAGCAGTTTGTTCAGCTTCATCAAATATTCTGGTAAACAGTTTAAGACCATTCAGAATATTTATTGTCCTTTTATTCATGTGTTTGTATTGTTCAAAAGTTCTCCACTCGATAGTGCGAATTCATCGCACCTCTTCTCTTGAGTGACTTTTTTCATCAACCTTTTTATCTGACACCTTCACACTATGAGCAGGTGAGGTGATAACTGCTTTTCCATTTTCATCTTTCTTTGCGAGGTCGAGATCTGTCGTTTCTGAGGCAGAGATTATTTCCTCAAATTGAGTGTTAATAGTTCGTGATTTCGATTCACTAATATCCTCCATGTTTTGTTTTTTCTGTAATTGTTTTTGTCGTTTCAGTCGTTTAATATGATTTCGTCTTTGTGATCTAGTAAGTCCCGTCGCTATATTTTGTGTACCCGATGTGGATGCTCCTTGTACTGAAGTAGTCATGAATTCTCCCTCATCTGAGCTATCACTGATTGTGAAGTCATATTCTTTGGTTTGTCAGAGTTTGAATTCTATCAAAGGTGTTTGCAGATTAACTTCACTATGATTCACCAGATAAAGTAACGATCCATGATATATGGATTCAACCTGCAACAGGTCAAAGTTGAAATGAATTCTGGTTCCCTCGTCCATGTGTCGACAGTCCAAGGCGAAATTCATATTATTTTGAAACGAGAAAAATAGTCTGTCTTCGGACATTTTTCTGAAAATAATAAGACAAAATGATATTTTAGCCTTTTAAACATTTGTTCGGCGAATGAAACGAGATGTCATAAAGAAAAATCAAAGATGATTTTGGAAAGAATAATTTATTGTCCCAGTTTATAAATAAGTCGTCATTCATTTTTATTTTTATGTTGCATAATATTTCTTTAGAAAACGTCCATTGATTGGAGGTAGGATTCTTTCTCCTTGACAATCCACCAATTGGTAGGATCCTCCGGAATATGTCTTTTCAATTACATATGGACATTCCCATATCGGTTCGAATTTGCCACCTATCTTTCGATGAGCTAGTATAGGTCTTCGAAGAACTAAAACTAATTTACCGATTCGAAAGGTTCTAGGGCGAACTAGTTTGTTGTGAGCTCGTATCATTTTTGCTTGATACAATTCAAGATTTTGTTGGGCTTGCAGACGTTTGCCCTCTAAATTTTCAAGTTCTTCGAGTCGCAACTTGACATTTTCTTCTTCGGTTATTTTATCGGTTATTGCGATTCCGAGAGAAGGAATTTGGACTTCCGAGGCAAAATGGCTTCAGAACCATATACCAAAGCAAATGGTGTAGACCGTGTTGGAGTTCGGTATGTAGTTCTATAAGCCCATAAAGCTTCTATTAGTCGTTCATGCCACTGTCTCGGGCTATTATTTAATGTCTTTTTCAAGATTTGAACCAACATTTTATTGAAAGCTTCAGCTAATCCATTGGCCTTAGGGTAATAGATTGTGGAATATCTCCAGTAAATCCCATGTCTCTAGATAAAGTGATTCATTTTTGTGTTTTTGAAGGCCAATCCATTGTCTAATATGACTCTTTGAGGAATCCCAAATCTATAAACGATATGTGTTTTAAAGAAATGGAGAACTTGTTCTGCCTTGACCTCTCGAAGGAGTATTGCTTCCGCCCATTTAGAAAAATAGTCAGTAGCTGCCAAAATAAATTTATGGCCCTTGGAAGATGGAGAATCTATAGGGCCCACTATGTCAGTACCCCAACATTCAAATGGCCATGATGCAATGGTCGGATGTAGGACATTTGGAGGTTGATGTAAAACTACTCAATGTATCTGACATTGATGACATTTCGTTGCAATGTCAAGACAATCGGTCATCATTGTTGGCCAATAGTAACCCATTCTTTTTATTTTCATTTTCATTTTGGGCCCAGATTGATGTGCACCACTGTTGACCTCCTTTTTGATGAGGTCTTTTGTTCTCTCTTTAGTACTTAGGATCTAGCCTTAGGCTTTTCCTTTGACTAATCTTAGAGGACTAGAAATGGAACCCACCACTTAGAAATTCAAACACTTCGTAACTCCTCGCAAACCCCACAAGCTTGATTGTAGACCCCTAACCACCTAGGGGTTGAAATCAAATGTGGAGGTTTAAAGGATGAGTTCCCATAGGACTCTTTGGCCTTAGGATTACCCTAGGTGGCCTGGTCTGGTGAGGGCTGACTTACACATACACTACACTCTCACACACATCCCAAGTCCTAAAACCACACTCTCACCCAACTTGACTTCCTGACCCATGTAGGTAATTCATATGGATGGTCCTTAACCCCTTAGCCCATTCACTAAAATAATTCTCAAATAACGATTCTCAAATGACGAAGAAGGTGTTCACAAAGGAGGCTACGAAAGCTCGATAAACAACGAGTCCATTTATGAGTTTCGAGGAGCTCCGATCACGATAGAATTAGAACCATCAGACACCGAAGCAACTTCAGAAGAGCCAGTGGTTCTAATTCAAGAGGATACACCGGCAGATTCAACACCAAATTCAGAAGAAATAATTGAAGTAAATTTAAGAAGTGGAAAAGTTCTACCCCCGAGAATGGGTACGAAGGATAAAGGTAAGCAGGTGGTTGCTCAGGAAGAGCCAACCCCAGCAGAGGAATTGCCCATTCGGGAAGAACCCGAGGAACATGGTAATAAAGTGGACTATAATGTGTTAGCCCATCTTAGGAAGCTACCAGCCAAACTAAGCATACACGACGCTTTGATCCTGTCAAAGGAGATGAGGGAGGCTCTGATCAAGGCTTTACTCGATCCAGAGATCTGTTTAGCTCAAATGGCCGGTAATTCCTTTGACGAGCTTTGCTCGTTAAAAGAACAACGAGGTGTTACCTTCATGAACAATGATCTATTACTGGGAACAGTAGATCACAACCGACCGTTGTACATTTCAGTCACAATTGGAAAGTTTACGCTCTCCAGAGTGTTGGTTGATCCGGGAGCATCATTCAACATAATGAACCTTCGGACGCTAGCATATTTGGAAATTGATGCTCGCGAGCTTGAAGCGGACAAGATGCTATTAAGAGGCTTGATCGAAAAGGAGAAAGAGCGCTTGGATCGATAACACTACTAATGAAGACCGGTGATTTAGCAAAGACAACCGCAAAATTCCACATAATTGATTCTGAGACATCGTTCAACGCTCTACTGGGTCGACCATGGATCCATGAAAACTGGATGGTACCGTCATCTCTGCACCAATGCATAAAGTATTATGAAGGAGGGGAACAGTGCATCAAAGGTGACTTGCAACCATTCTCCGTACACGAGATTGGAATTCATGAAGATGCGGCCTACTACGCGCCTCCGAAGAAAACAATCCTTTCTAGAAATACCATACCAAATGAAGCAAAACAAATCTGAGACGATGAAGAACCTGAAGTTCTAGTTCAACAGTTACTCACCACTCCCTTACGGCGAGATGGTGAAGATTTCTCCAGAACTTGCACCCGAGGTCAAGGCCGGGGACGAGGACGTGTAAGAAATATCGGAACGGTTGGACAGAAGAAACCGGTCATCAATGTTGATTGGGAGAACACTTCCGAGGAAGGAGAAGAAATCAAGAAAGAAACAGCGATAATAAGTCAAAAGAAACCCCAGTTCCAGATCTCTGTGGAAGATGAAAAGAATGAAGAATACAAATCAATGTACGAGAAGATTAACCACCATGTACATACTATGACCCTGACCCCGATCCATTCTAGTAAGATAGAGGGTATGGTGGTCAAAGAAGTGCAAGGTGGTGGTACTAAGCCAATCAAGTTTTACCGTGGTACTTCTTCTTCCAATAATGAAAAAGATGTAAAATTTGAAGATGTCACTTCTTCCGAATTAATGGAATTACCTTTTGAGTGGTACTCTCCCTGTGTTCAAATCTTAATTCAACGTGATGTCTTACCTCGACAATGGACAAAGGGTCAATCACAACATTTTGAAAGACTATGGAATAATGCCGGTCGGCCTCCCAATTCAAAACATGGTCTCAGATTCGGCACAGTAGGTTCAGTTAACGATACGGAATTTTGCTTGGTTGTCACTTGCGAACCTAATAAAGACTGCTTCGAAGCTTCAGAGGACCTCGAAGATCTACCAATGGGAGATGCTCCACCAGAATTCGAAGAAGAAATCAAATCTATAATAGACGAGTTAATGGAAGTTAACTTAGGTACTAGCGAAGAGCCTAGGCCAACCTTTGTTAGCTCCTTACTCAATAAAGAAGATTCCAAGGAAATAATCGAGCTACTAATGGAATTCAAGGATTGTTTTGTTTGGAGTTACGACGAAATGCCAGGATTAGCTCCAGAAGTCGCAGTTCACAAGTTAGGAGTAGATCCTACTTTTGTTCCAGTCAGACAAGCTCCCAGAAGAATGCGTCTAGAAATTAAACAACAAGTAATAGCCGAAATTAAGAAGCTAATCGACGCTAAATTTGTCCGTGAAGAACAATACCCTACTTGGTTAGCCAACGTGGTACTAGTCAGAAAGAAGAATGACCAGATCAGAATCTGCGTATACTTCAGAGATTTGAATAAAGCATGTCCAAAGGATGAATTTTCACTACCAATCCCAGAACCGATGATCGACATTGCTTCAACACATGAAATATTTTCATTCATGGATGGATCATCAGGATACAACCAGATAAAGATGGCACCAGAAGACGAAAAGCTCATAGCATTCAGAACGCCGATCGGTGTGTATTACTACATAGTAATGCCATTCGGACTAAAGAACGCAGGAGCAACATATCAAAGAGCAATGACAAAGATTTTTTATGATCTCATTCACAACCAAGTCGAGTGCTACGTGGACAACGTGGTCATCAAAAGCAAACTGAAGAAAGATCACCTGTATGCTTTGAGAATTGTTTTCGAGCGACTAAGACAATATAACCTTAAGATGAATCCCCTGAAATGAGCCTTCTGCGTCACCTCTGGGAAATTCTTAGGATTTGTTGTCCGACATCGCGGAATTGAAATTGATCCAGAAAAGATTAAAGCTATCTTAGAAATGCCACCTCCTAAAACCTTGAAACAACTACGATCCTTTCAAGGAAAGTTGGAATATCTTTGACGCTTTATATCAAATTTGTCAGGAAGGTGTCAGCCTTTTTCTGCTTTGGTTAAGAAGGATGCCAAGTTTACTTGGGATTCCAGATGTCAACATACCTTCGATAACATCAAACGATACTTAATGACACCTCCTGTCTTAGCAGCCCCAGTCTCAGGTAGACCGTTGATACTTTATACTGCGGCTTTAGATGACTCCCTTGGAGCCCTGCTAGCCCAGGTCAATGATGAGGGAAAAGAAAATGCTCTCTACTTCTTAAGCCATCGTCTAATCCCGACGGAAGTAAAATATCCTCCTATTAAGAAACATTGTTTGGCCCTGATCTTCGCCGCACAGAAGCTCAGACATTACATGCTTTATCATAAGGTCAACCTTATTTCGAGAGTTAATCCGTTGCACTACTTGATGACCCGACCGACGCTTTCTGGCAGACTTGCCAGGTGGTCAATGATACTATTGCAATTTGACATAACTTTCGTTCCTCTTCGCGTTGTAAAGGGACAAGTACTAGGCGACTTCCTTGCAGGCACACCCTTCTGCAGCGGATTCGGCTCTCGATGACGACTTACCTGATGAGCAGATAATGAATCTAGAAGACCCTGATGATCAACGTTGGGAACTATACTTCGACGGTGCGTCCTCAGCACAGAAAGATAAAGAATTGCAAACGATAGTGCCCGGTAAGGCAGGAATCGGACTAATCTTTATAACACGGAGCGGGGGATGTTAAGATACTCCTACCACTTAACAGAGCCATGCACAAACAACGAGGCATAATACGAAGCCCTCATAACAGGACTAGAACTAACCATTCAAATGGAAATAACGGACATCAACATCTACGGAGATTCTCAGTTGATCATTCAACAGGTTGCCGGACAATACAGAATTTTAAAGCCAAGACTAGAGCAATACTTTCAGTATGCCATGAAACTGTTGGAACAAATTCTGAATGCAACGATCTTCAAGATCCCCAGAAAAGAAAATGCTCTCGCGGATGCGCTAGCTCGCCTTGCAAAAGAATTTGCCTGCTTACAAGATGAGTCAGTTGAAGTGTCAGTTCAAGGACGACAGGTCCTATCACAGCTCGACATGAATACGATACACAAATCAACAGAAAAAACAAAAGAAACAATTGCAGCAGTGACAGAAAACACAGAAGATTGGCGTCAAACGCTAATAGACTACATACAAACAGGGAAATTACCAGACGATAAGTCATTAGCCCATCAAATCAAGAAAAGAACTTTATCTTACGCATTAATAAACAATACATTATACAGAAGGTCCTTTGATCAGATGTGGTTAAGATGCCTGAGCGGGTCCGAGGCTCGTGAAATTGTCAAAGAGGTACACTCAGGACTCTGTGGCGCTCATCAGTCGGGTCCGAAAATGAAAATGAAGATTAAAAGACTAGGGTACTACTGGCCCTCAATGATGACCGATTGTATGAAGATCGCCAAGGGCTGTCACCAATGCCAAGTGCACGGAGTGGTTCTACACCAACCTCCAAATGTGCTACATCCGACAATTGCGTCTTGGCCATTTGAGTGTTGGGGCACAGATATAGTGGGTTAGACAGAACCACCTTCTTCAAGAGGACATCGCTTCATCCTTGCAGCTACAGACTACTTTTCTAAATGGGCAGAAGCAGTTCCACTCAGAAATGTAAAGGCACACCACGTGCTGCAGTTTTTCAAGAATCAAGTTGTCTACCGTTTCGGAGTACCACGCAGAATCATTTCAGATAATGGGTCCGCATTCAGAAGCACAAAAATCAATAATTTTGTCAGAAGACATGGAATCGATTAGCGATACTCGACAATCTACTATCCAAGAGCAAACGGCTTGGCCGAGGCTTTTAATAAAACTCTCGTTCAAATTATAAAGAAAACTTTGGATGACAACAAGAGGAATTGGCACGAGAAGGTGTTAGAAGCCTTATGGGCTTACAGAACGACTTTTAGGACTCCTACTTAGTCTACGCCTTACGCTTTAGTGTACGGGTCTGAGGCAGTGTTACCATTGGAGGTCCAGCTTCCATCACTCAGAATTGCAGTTGTAAATAAAATTACTACAAAAGAAAATGCCAGATTACGACTGGAAGAAATGGAAAGCTTGGAAGGGAAAAGACTTGCGGCGCGGCAAAATTTGGAAGCCATGCCAAGCTAAGATGATCCGAGCCCATGATAAAGCGGGTCCGCCCAAGAACTTTCAAAGTTGGTGACTTAGTTCTTGTTCTCAGAAGACCTATTCTTGCACATCGCAAGATATGAGGTAAATTTGAACCGACTTGGGAAGGGCCATTTGTGGTCGAGGTAGTCTACTCAGGAGGTTCCTACCAACTTGTGAATTGCCAAGGAGAACGAAAAATGCTCCCAATCAATGGACGGTATTTAAAGAAGTATTACGCAACCTGATGTTTCGAAGGGTGGCCTCTAAAATAGAATCTTATCCCTAGAAACACGGGTGAAGAAATCACTTTGTGACTGGGTTCGAACCCAAAACAGAATAAAATGGATGATAAAAAAAAATAATAAATAGTAATCTCATCAACGAAAATATTAAAAAGAAAACATGGGAAATCGTAATAATAAAATGTCAATCTTTCCTTTTAAATCCATTCATTCCTGATATCTTCTCATCTCTTCCTACTTCCTTTAAATTAAAATAAGTGAATAAGAATCTTCAGTAATAAATATTTTCTTAATGTTCTTGTTCTTAGTACAGCCCCTGATCCTTTCCTTGTCTTTTTCGCAGGGAAATGTCAAACGGGAGGTTGGTCCTAAACATTAAAAATGGCGTGAGTCTCGCACTCGATGAAAAGAGGGTGAAGCATGGATTAGTGATAGAAATTGATTCTGACTTCACACTAGCCAGCCTATAGTACGAAGAAAAAGATTGGGTCCTAGTTGACCGAGAAGAGCTTCACAACCAGACAGTGATGAAGATGGGTGGCCTAAGCCACCAATCCAGCAACAAGAAAAGAAAGAAAAACACCGAGGAAAGCAAGAAAATCAAGTCTGTAGTTTCCATGGTAGAGGGCAGGCTCGTCAGCGCCGCGCCCGCAGAAATTCAAGGGGTAAGGACAGCTACTCTAACTGCTACCCAAAGAAGGAGTAAGAATCGCCGTATCCGCAAGATGTTGACTAAACTAGCAGCAGATCAACACGAGGAAACAACCACCTTCACCGACACACACATTTCAAAGATACCGGTTCATCGGGAACCCGAAAAGAGGGAACAAGCTCCGAGAACAACGAGAAAAGATAAGGGGAACTCTAAGAAGATCAGAGGCAGAGAGATTACCACGATGCCAGACAAAGCCACCAGTGGTAAGAAACCTTGTTGCGAAAGCAACCCTGGAGGATGTCCCGACAAAGACAATCCCCGAGGAGCCAAGGTATGTTGGAGAACATGACGGGATTGAGCCATACATCCCGCAATACGTTACTAGGCCTCGTCACTTGTAGATCAACCCAGATATGAACTAGAAAGAATGCAAAATGTTGAGAAGAAGACTTTCGAGTACTTTAAAAGGATTAGAGGCAAGAGAATCAACATTTTGGAAGGCCTCGAGTTACACACAGGTGTATTCTCAGAGTACGAGCAATAGCAGATTGTGGATTGCATCTTAGAACTTCAGATGATGGGTCGAGCAGGCCGTCTGAGAGAAAAGACTTATTCGGAACCCCAGAAGTGGATGCCAGGGAAAGGAATAGTCACAATACAATGCGGATGTTGCTATAACTTCGCAGAGGACAGAAAAAGAAATCCACCAGGGATACTCCGTCACGGTGAGGTGGATCCGATGCCGAGGATAATTAAAAGAATGGTGAAAAGAATGATAACGTGGAGGGTACTGCCGGCAGACTGTATACCCAATAGTTGCATCATCAACATTTATCAGAAGGGCGACTGCATACCTCCACACATAGACCACCATGACTTTTTCAGACCTTTCTGCACAGCTTCGTTCATCAACCAATGCAATATCATGTTCGGATCTGACCTTCGGATAGAAGGCCCGGGTAAGTTCTGAGGGCCGGTGGAGATACCACTTCCGGTAGGTTCCGTCATGATATTACAAGGAAATGGAGCAGATATCGCAAAACATTGTATACCGGGAGTACCAGTGGAGCCGATCTCCGTCACTTTTAGAAGGATGGACGACGAAAAGGCGCCTTACCACTTCCGGCCGGATCCGGAGTGGAGAGTCTGCGGCCCTACGAGTCGTGAGTTACACGGGAAATAGCACACCTCCAATGCACATCCATGCGGCATTCCTACCAAGGATGGCTTGGAAGGTGATGTTATTGACCGTGTATCTCATTATTCAGACATGGATTTTTGACAGATACTTTTTGGATGGATCAACAAGAATCATACATAGTCCATTTTGAATCATGGATTGTATCAGATATATTTCAGATCAAGTTGTATGCTGTATCTTCAAAAAGATTGGAATGAAAGTGACTATGTCACATTTTGGCCTTTACGTCTTTTTGTACAAATTGACTGGGAAACGCCATTAGAGTTAAATGAACTTTGAACAAAGAACAGAAAAGCAAAATAAATGAAAATTCTCTCCCTTAAAAAATCCAAATGTTAAAACAAACTCCAAATTCACATGAACATCAAATGAATAACAAAAATAAAATTGGATCGTTAAAGGAAAAACAAAATGAGAATGAATCTCAAATTGAATTTCAATCTAAATCCATCTTTTCAAATCAAATCTACTTCAAACTCCTTTTCCGGGATGGTCCTTCCTCATGGGAGGCCCACACTTCAACTTCAAAATCTTACACCTTTTCGTCACAATCGAAATCCTTTGATTTTCTATGATCTCCTTTCCCTCTTGTAGGAAGATCAACTAGGTCCATTGACACAGAGCCACGAACTCTGTTCGATTTGGTTCTGATGGCGTGAGACTGGGTCCTTCTTCATACGTACAACTTTCTAAGGCTGGTACCTACATTCCAGTCCTCATTTTGGGATCAGTACCTACATTCTGACTCCCGTACAACTTTCCGAGGCTGGTACCTACATTCCAGTCCTCATTTTAGGATCAGTACCTACATTCTGACTCCCGTACAACTTTTCGAGGCTGGTACCTACATTTCAGTCCTCTTTCTTGGGATCAGTACCTACATTCTGACTCTCGTACAACTTTCCGAGGTTGGTACCTACATTTCAGTCCTCATTTTGGGATCAGTACCTACATTCTGACTCCCGTACAACTTTCTGAGGCTGGTACCTACATTCCAGTCCTCATTTTGGGATCAGTACCTACATTCTGACTCCCGTACAAATTTCCGAGACTGGTACCTACATTCCAGTTCTCATTTCGAGATCGATACCTACATTTCGATTCTCATTCGAATTGATACCGACATTTCAATTCAAATTTTCCGGGACTGGTACCTACATTCCAGTTCTCATTTCGAGATCGATACCTACATTTCAATTCAAAATTTCTTGGAGTGGTACCTACATTCCAGTTCTCATTTCGAGATCGATACCTACATTTCGATTCTCATTCGAATTGATACCTACATTTCAATTCAAAATTACCGAGATTGGTACTTACATTCCAGTTCTCATTTCGAGATCGATACCTAAATTTCGATTCTATCTCGAATTGATACCTAAATTTCAATTCTAAACTTCCAAGACTGGTACCAAAATTCCAGCTCTATTTCGAGACTAGTACCTAAATTCTAGTTCTCACTCCGAGATCAGTACCTAAATTCTGATAGTCATCCTTTTCGAGGTCGATACCTAAATTTTGACTCTCTTCCGAGAATGATACCTAAATTTCAATTCTCATCCCTTTCGAGATCAGTACCTAAATTCTGACTCTCATCCTGTACAATCGACATTCAAACTCTGATTCTCACTTCAAGATTGATACTCAAATTCCAGTTTCTTTTCTTCACGTTCCCGAGATTGAAACCTAGGTTTCGATTCCCATTTCAAATCCAAATTTCCTCAAACTGATTTTAAGTCAAATTTCAATCTAAATTAAAACTCAAACTAAAATCAAAACTTACACATCAAAACTTGAACATGAAATGAAACGAAATCTAAATCAAAATTCTTCCAGATATTGCCTTTTCCATTCCCCAGCGAGAGTTCAGGAATCTCCAGTCTTGGAAATATACCTGATACTCCCCAGCGGAAACTCTTCTACTTCGTCCTAAGTTTGTCACTTGGACATTTGTGTTGGTCTTCTTGATCTCTTCGGTCAACGCCAATACACGCGGTGTGCTTGGTTAGCACACCACACCTATTGGGGGTCCATTTGTTGACCTCCTTTTTTATGAGGTCTTTTGCTTCTCTCTTTAGTACCTAGGATCTAGCCTTAGGCTTTTCCTTTGACTAATCTTAGAGGACTAGAAATGGAACCCACCACTTAGAAATTCAAACACTTCTTAACTCCTGCCAAACCCCGCAAGCTTGATTGTAGACCCCTAATCACTAGGGGTTGAAATCAAATGTGGAGGTTTAAAGGATGAGTTCCCTATAGGACTCTTTGGCCTTAGGATTACCCTGGGTGGCCTGGTCTGGTGAGGGCTGACTTACACATACACTACACTCTCACACACATCCCAAGTCCTAAAACCACACTCTCACCCAACTTGACTTCCTGACTCATGTAGGTAATTCATATGGATGGTCCTTACCCCTCAGCCCCAGGCTAAGAGGGTTAAGGAACAACATAGTGAGTGCCTCAAATGAGTCCCCTCATAGCTCCAATGGGCTTAACATGGCTTCATGGCTCAACCAAAGTGATTACACTTTACTCAAATTTGATCAATCTCCATTTTGCCAAAATTTCAATTTTTGACCCCCAAGACCCCTACACCCATCAAACTTACCAAATGCTCTTGGAACTACCCAAAATTTGCAAAATCACCTAAATTACCCAAAATTTCTCAAAATCAATCCTAAACATTTCCTCCCACTCAAATTGATCAGCCATAGCCAAAAATACCAAAATTTCCTAAAATACCCCCCAATACCCTCCAAATTACCAAAATGCCCCTCTTGACCCAAAAATCCAAAAATTCAGAAAATTCCCAGAAATTTGCATAAAATCCCAAATATTCCCAATTTCATTTTGTCCAACTATACCATGGGCCAATTTTGTCAATTACGCCGCTTTTACCAAAACCACCAATTTAGCCTATTTTAAACCCAAATGAACCCAATGTCAAACCAAACCACCCCAATTGACCTCAATTTTGGTCCAATTCAATTCTAAACTTCAATTCAATATCCCCAATATCAATCTAGACCAAATTCAAGCCCAATTTGATTGACATTTGAATCCAATTTCATTTTTAAGCTTAAAGCCCAATTTTGACCCATGAGCTAAACTTAGCCCAAACCAACCCAATTCAATCTCAATTTGACCTAAATCTTTTCTAAAACCTTCCTAGCATCCCCAAAAAGAAAAAAACTAACATGATTTGCCCAAAATTTCGACCCAAGCCCTACTTAATTTCAACCCAAAACCAAAATTTCCTAAATGGGCCTACACCCAAACTTAAACCAAATAGGCCCAAATCCCAAAATCAAAGCCCAACCAAAGTTAAGAACTCTTTGTCATACTCCCATAAACATTTCCCAACATTAATTTTACATCAATTTCAACATTAGCCCTACTTTAGCCCAAGGTAGCTCATTTTGACCCATTTGGACTCTATTACCAAAGAGACCCAAATTAGACTCAATTCAATTCCAAATCACCTCAAACTTGCTTCAAATCACTCATGACACATCCCTAAACCAAACCCAACATTTATTTGGCATTTCCATTTACAAACGTTTCATCAAAAAGCCAATTTTGAAACATGAAGGCCAACTCCCTTAAACCATTCTAAAAGCCCACCTTTACCAAATTTTAAAAGCCCAAACCCATCCTAAAGTACATATGACACTCTCCCTCATCTTACATTCAATTTAAAATCATTGCTAAAGTCTTAATTTATCCTTAAACCATTCCAATTCTAGCCACATGACAATTCTCACCAAAATGCCAAAAATCACAAAATCCTTCCTCATGAAAGTTGACTTAACTTTTCCCAAGCCAAATGGAGCCATGAAGCCATGCATGAGCCACATGAGAGCCATGAGAGCCTTGGACACTTCACCATACCCAAGAAGGCAAGAGGAGGGAGCTCTTTCCATATTCCCTTAAGAGGATTAGCCACTCCCATGATTCCACTAAACCTTGCTTAAGCTTAATTGTACTTGGATGGCGACCCTTCCCCACTAATTAAGCTGACCTAAACCACTTTTTCTCAGCCTAAAATCAGGTCATGGAGAGGTGAACCCAGCCCAAACACATGGGTTGACACAAACCAAGCCAAAGAAGCCATGCCCCCATTCCATTTTGATCTAACCACTTTACACATGGCAACATCCATTTGAACTCAGAAACATCAAGCCCTGAACCTCCTGACCCTGAGGGTGACCCATGCCTGCCGGCCAGCCACATGGGCCGCCGGAAAACACCACACCTAAGAGCTCCCATGTGAGCCCACATTGAAATTCTTCCTTGCTGAGTTGCCCCATGCCCAATGGCCACCATGGCTGTTCTTCACCTCACCAGAGCGAGTCGATCCCGACCCCTAACTCCCACGGGAGGCCCTCCGACCATTCCTATTTAAACACCACCCCTCTCGGCCAAAGAGGATACTAAAACAAACCATACAAAAACTCTGTCAAAATCATCCCAGACTCTCCCCCACACCTGGAGAGCTTGATCCCCACTGAAATCCCCCTGCCATTTTGCTCTCTGTGAGCTCAATTTCAGAGTTGAAATTTAAGCCCTAAACCAGGACACTTCGCCACAGTAAGTCAATCCTCAAATTGATTGACTCTACACCTTCACCAGACCAAGAGGAGAAGTTTCCCAGCAAAAGCTCCCTCATCAGGTCAGCCATTGCTTCCAGCCTCCAAGCTTTGTGATCGTCTGTGGTCACTTTTGTACCTAGGTAATTCACCAGGCCAAGGGACTTCATCTGGAGCTTGCTTGGACCCAATCGAACGTGACACAACTCTCAGATCGAAGCTTCACTTCTCTGAGCAAAGGTATGAACTCTCTCTTCCTCCCGAGCTCCTGGAGATTCTCCATTTGATATGAATCGATGTCAATGCATGTTTACCGTATGGATGCGTTCGTCTCTTCAAGACGAATCCAATTAGCATAAGAACACAAAAATTTGTTGAGAATCGAGTGAGTTCTTAGGGTTTTAGTGTGGACGGTCATGGGTGCACACCAGTCGTAGACGATGACCAGGAGCCGTCGGATCGAGCGTGTATCCAGCGGACGGTCGAGATCGAGCCGGACAGCGCAATGGTACATGAACCGGGGGCCCCTAGAGTGCTGAGTCGGATGGCGGCGTCAAATAGGAATGCGCCGCGTGGGCTTTCGAAGCTACCGAGGATTGCGTGGCACCGCATGGATAAGTAGCTAAATAGGGAATTTTCTTATTTATTAAATACCCAGAACTTCAAAAATGCATAACTTTTTGTAGAAAAATCCTAAAAATAAAATAAAAATAGCCTCTTGCTCAGTGAACAGAGGAGAATAATGTGGAAAAGAAATCAAGTAATTTCATTAAGTATTTTATTTTTAATGATTTATTTACTCTCTGCATTGTTTTAATTCTCCATTTGCATAGGCAATTCACCATGGCATGAGACCATAGGGTTTTTGAAGCCTCTGACTTAGGGAACATTCCCTGAATTTTCTAAGGTCATAGGCCATCCCTATGAGATGTTATTGATTTTCCAAGTTCATGTTACTGTTTTGAGTATTTTAATTCCAATAATTAGCATGTTGAGAAATAAATTCTAGGAAAATTTGGTGATATTTCTTATGACTAGAAGAACCTAGGAAAAATAAGTTATGAGTTAATTCACTTGGAATAACCCTAATTGGTCTAAATACTGAAAATTGAACTTTAATTAATTAAGGTTACCCACACATTAAATTGACTTGAAAATAATTCTCCACTGATCTTTGGGATTAGAGGAACATCACATAAAAATTTTAAATCAATTGGACTTGATTAACCCCACCAAATGGGTTGATTAAGCCTCTTAATCAAAATGGATAAAATTAAACTTTGAAAATTCATAACTCACAAAATACTTTTCAAAAATTCACAAAAATGGATTTGGAGCTTCTCCGATATCGAGAGGAACTTAGGAAAATTAAAATTGTAATTTTCTAAAAAAATTGATTTTTATCATTATTTTAATATTTTTAATAATTAAAAAATAATAAAAATCATAAAAATATTAAAATTCACCAAAATATCACATTTTGAATTCTAATCATTTAGGAACAAACCAAATATTTTTCTTTAGTCTCTAGGGTAAGATATTCTCTAGGGTAAGATATTGAATTTTAAAGGCTTAATGTAATTTTTAAAACTAAAAAATGTATTTTCCAACCTTTTCACTGAAATAATTCTAATAAATCAAAGAAAAAAATTAGAAAAATATAAAATTTATTTCTTTGGACTCCTTGAGGTCAGAGAGATTTAAGAAAAATATAAAATCCAATTTTCAACTTTAATTTTATTTTAAAATTAATTAATACTCCATAATTCAAAATAATTCTAATAAATAAAATATAATTCAAAAAATCACCAAAATTGGTACAATTGGTCCTTTGTTCATTAGGAACGCCTCATAATTATCTTAAGGATAGAAACATTTCCTTGTTTATGTTATTGAATTTTCCTTGAAAACCCCTTTTTTCCATTAAAAATAATTACATAAATAAATTAAATACAGAAAAATCACATTTTCTCCTCTAATGTCTTAATTGACATGTGAGTGAGGTTACATAAAAATTTCAAGTTCATTTGAGCTTAATTTAGTGAGTTACAGAATTATTAAGCTTGAAGGGCAAAAGGGTAATTAAAAATTTCAACCCTTAATTAAAATTTTAGGATTAATCAAAAAGGGGAGGGTAAAATATTTGATTCTAAACTGATTTTGGATGATTGAAACTTAAATAATTGAGGGTAGAAACCTATTAATCATTTCAAATATAATTAAAATAAAACTTTAATTAATTAATTAATTGAAATTTTAGAAGAATAATAGAAATTGGAATTATTAAAGTAGGGATATTATTAAGTGGATATTTATTCTTTAATTTAAAAATCCCTAAATAAATCACTTCAATAATACTTAATTCTTACTTAAAAAAAAATTTAAAATAATAATCCAAATTAAAATTAAACTAAAATTAAATTAAAATTAAATTAAATTAAATTAAATTAAATTAAAATTAAATTAAATTAAATTAAAATTAATTAAAATTAAACTAAATTAAATTAAATTAAATTAAATTAAAATCAAAATTAAATTAAAATTAAATTAAATTAAATTAAAATCAAATCAAATTAAATTAAAATTAAATTGAATTAAAATTAAATTGAATTAAATTAATATAAAATCATTTAACAATAAACGTAAATGAAATCATCAAGAATTAAATCTAAAATAACTTGAACACTATTCCAAACTTAAACTAATTTTTTATAATTAAGTCAAAATTAAAACTGAATCATTAAGTTTAAATAATTAAAATACCTAATAAGTTGATTTGCCCTTTTAAAGCTCTTATTATTATAACTCTTAAAGGAGGTATCAGGTGAAGTGTTACTTCACTTATAGGATATTCAAATGTCCTAGTTCACTGAGCGAGAGAACAAAACTTAAACTCCTGGATGATTAATTCACTTGTATAATTAAATTCTCTTGGACTTAAAACAATCCTAGAGGTATTGAAAAGATGTTTATGACTCGTCTTAAGCGCTTCCTCAATATGATAGGATGTTTATAAGAACAATTGAATTTAATTGTTCTTGGGTGAAGAAAATCATCCTTAAACCAAAACACAAGAATCTAGACGTCATAGGAGATGACTAGCTATAGGATTAGGACTTTGGTAGACAACCAAAACCTTTCCCTTAGCTTTACCTAGGTACTTGTTGAAACATTTAAATGCCTTAACATGTGTTTTAAGTGTAGCTTGGGATGACGGGAAGACCCTCCAGGTACGCTTTTATTTTATTGCAATTTACTTACATGCACTGTACTTTACTTTTTCTTGCATGATAAACAACTGTTGCATGAAAACCAAAACCTTTAGGATAGTCCCTGAACTGAAACCAAAACTAAATTAAAAGTCATTACAAGATAAAAATCACCGCCACAACATTTCAAAATATAAAACAACTAAAAATTTAATCACACATAGAACAACAAAACTACAATTGCAACTAAATTAAAACGTCTCGTTGAATGATCGGGAGTACCTCGGATGATGTATCCCACGTGTTGCTGACGGGATTTTTCACGGTCTAAATGAAAGTGTGGAACTCATTCAGTTGAGTTTAGCAAATTCATCTGGACTAAGTGAATTCGATGAAAATAACAGTGCCTGGATGACGGAACCGTGGGATCTTAATCGGTTCTGTTTAAATAACTTTATGATTTGTTTTAATTAAAACATTAAAAACACTTGGATTTTAAGATTTTCTCTAAACTAAAACACTTCTCTCATCTCCTAATTTATGACTTCTAAAACTAAACCTCTGCAACAACAAGGAGCTTGGAGCACTGTGGGCAGCACGACCATCTTCGTCAGCAAAACTCGGATCTACTTCAACAACACTTTCTTAGATTTAAACAACAAAGCCATAGGATTTTGAGGTAGTTTGCCTAGTGCAACATAAGTCCTCAACTCTTTGTTAGGCAATTGCATGATCATGTCAAGTAAATTAAGCCCTAACCGATCTTAGGATTTCGTGGTAGTTGTTTGGTACGACATAAACCCTCACATCTTCCAGGCTATTTGTATGATCATGTCAAAAAATATAATTCCTAAGTACCTAAAATTGGCAGGATTGAAACATTAAATAAATTCTCAAGATTGAAGCCAACCCATAGGATTGTTTGGGAAGTTGCCGAGATTCTTCTTGGATCCTCGGCTTCTCCTACTTCTCTTCCTTTGGACTCCTAAAATAAACTGTTCCAAATTTGATCCATTCCCAATTGAAATTTCCAAAATCCAATTGTTTGAAACCCTTAAACTTTGAAATTCTTGAGAGCAAAACCACTGATCATTATCGAGAGTTTTCTTAAGTGATTTCCCGTCACTTAGGATGTAATTAACTATAGGGGCTTGCCCTTATAGAGAACTTTAAGAACCCAAGTAATATAAACCCTGCTTAATTCATTTATATTAAGCAGGGGAACTTGTCGGCTTATAAAATTGGTTCGCAGACCAAACGGATGTTACAAATCTTTTAGTTTATTTAATCGAGCCCCATCATCAAGTAGTGTGTCTATTCCTCGGGATAAATACATGGTTTGTGGTGCGGTGCTCGTTTATATAAACTATTTGGGATGTGAGATCGGTTTGATTTCATATCTAAAAACTTTTAAACTTAAAATCATTTTCAAAATCAAATGCTATCTTTTAAAACAATATATATATATATATATATTTAAATTAAATTTAAAATTTAAAATTCGCTGACAACTTTTGTAGGCGACCCCTTTTCGAAATACAACACACAACCTAAAAATATGCCGACAACCACATAAACCTGAATGAACTTATTTAACACTCTCTCGAGCTTCAATTTGGTTTAAACATCTTAACCACATTTGATCAAAAGATCGTTTATAAAGGATGTCATTTATTAGAGCATATGATAATGCTCTTTGTTTAATTTGGTTGGCAATAAAACTATTTTCAGGCAATTTTCCAGATTGTAAATATTGGATGATTAGTAGTCGCCAATCATCCTTCTCATCACTTATTGTCATTGTCATATTTTCACCGATTTTATGCAAATTATACATATCAATTTGAGAAAGAACTTGTCGTCCTTTTATAGAAATCAGTATGTCATCTTCTTCTGGACATGCAAATTCCTTTGCAAGTTTTGCCAGAGCATCCGCTAAAGAGTTATCTCATCTCGGAATTGAGAAAAATGTTACATTAGGAATTTGTTGAAGTAATTTCAAAGTGTAATGAGAATACTGTTCAAGTCGTGATTTTAGAATTTTGTATTTGCCGGCAATTTGATTGATAATTAAGCGGGAATCTCAGTAGATATCAATATTCTTAATTTCCATTAATATTGTCGATTCTATACCGGTTATGAGCGCTTCATATTCGGCTTCATTATTCGTGCATGGTTCTATCGAATGATAGGAAAAGGGCATCATCATTTTGTACGGAGTAATGAAAATTAATCCTACTCGGCTTTGCACTGGTATGATTGTCTCGTTTATCTTTGTCTTTCCA
The DNA here is from genome assembly GCA_022702705.1 of Papilionanthe hookeriana x Papilionanthe teres. NCBI lineage: Eukaryota > Viridiplantae > Streptophyta > Magnoliopsida > Asparagales > Orchidaceae > Papilionanthe > Papilionanthe hookeriana x Papilionanthe teres. Next base: position 142,113,778 of record CM040425.1, read on the forward strand.
CGCGAGATGATGCTCAGTCGAAGTAGAGTTCTCACCGTTGCATGTTAGAATTTTTACTTCGATATTTGTTCATCAGGTAGATCATCGTTAAGGGGTGATCCTGTTGGAATTGGGTGTGCCTCTAAGAAATCTGCTAAGATTTATCCTTTGATAGCACGTAACGGTACAAATGTTATGTCAATTTGTAACAAGATCATTGCCCATCTTGCTAATCTCCCAGAAAGTGTCGGTCGTGTTATTAAATATTGTAACGAGTTAACTCTTGAAATAAGAGTTACCTTATGAGAAAGCATATAATGTCTTAGCTTTTGAACTGCGAAGATCAAGGCTAAACAATGCTTTTCAATTGTCGGATATTTTATTTCCGTTGGAACTAAATAATGACTCAAATAATATAGCACGTTCTCTTTTCCTTCATCATTTACTTGTGCTAGTAAAGCTCCAAGTGAATTGTCCAATGCCGCGGTGTAAAGGATTAAAGGTCTTCCTAATACAGGGGCTGCTAAGACAGGAGGGGTTGTTAGATATTGTTTAATGTCTTCGAAGGCATGCTGGCATTTTTCATCCCACACAAATTTAGCATCCTTTCTAGTAAGGGCAGTAAGGGGTTGACATCTACCCGATAGATTAGAAATGAAACGTCGTATATATGTTAATTTTCCTTGAAATGATCTCAATTGAGTTAGATTTTTAGGAGGAGGCATATTTAGGATAGCTTCAATTTTGAGAGGATCAATTTCTATCCCACGATATCGAACTACAAATCCTTAAAATTTTCCTGAAGTGACACCAAAGGCGCACTTTAAAGGGTTCATTTTAAGATTATATCGTCATAGTCGTTCAAAGACAATTCTCGAATCGTATATATGATCGTCTTTTTGTTTCTTATTGACAACCAGATCGTCGACATATCATTCGACTTGATTATGTATTAGTTCATCAAAAATCCGTGTCATGGCTCTTTGATAGGTTGCACCAGCATTTTTTAGTCCAAATGGCATAACCTTATAACAATATATGCCCATGGGTGTTTGGAAAGCAGTATTTACTTCATCCTCCGAAAAAAATTTTATTTGGTTATATCCTGATGATCCATCCATGAAAGAAAATATTGCATGTTTTGATGCAATATCAACCATTAATTCAGGAATTGGTAAAGGAAATTCATCTTTTGGACATGCTTTGTTCAAGTCCCTTTAGTCTATGCAGACTCTTATTTGTCCATTTTTCTTTTTTACTGGCACCACATTGGCTAGCCATGTTGGGTAATTTTCTTCTCGTTTGAAGTCAGCCTCTATCAATTTTTTTACTTCCGCAATGATTTGTTGCTCTATTTCAACACGCATCCTTCTTGGAGCTTGTTTAACTGGGTTTATGATTTGGTCTATCCCGAGTTTATGGACTGCGACTTCTGGAGATAAACCAGGCATTTCGTCATAGGTCCAAGCAAAACGAGTCTTTATATTCCATCAACAAATGAGTTATGTCTTTTACTTCCTCATCATTAAGGAATGAACTAATAAAAGTCGGTTTTGGATTTTCATTAGTTCCTAAATTTATTTATTTTAGTTCATCAATTGTCGATTTAATTTCTTCTTCCAATTCTGGGGGAGCATTTTCAATTAGAAGATCAGGCAATGATTCGAAATCACATTCTTCTATGACAGTCAACCAAAATTCTGTATCATCTAATGGTCCCAAAGTTCCAAATCCAACACCTTCTTTAGAGTTAGAATTTTGTTTATTATCATTCCACATTTGTTCAATGAAATGCGGTTGTTTTAAAGACTATTGTTTGAGCATTAAACTGTTTTGAATGAATTTTCGTGCCCAAGGAGAATACAACTCAAAAGGAATTTTCATTGACTGCGGAAGATTTTCATCTTCTATTTTTACATCATCTTTAGTACAAGAAGAAGTAGAGCCAATTATAAACTTAATTGGCTTTTTGTCATCATTATATACTTCTTTGGCTATTAGATTCTCAATCTTAGCAGTGGAGATTAGAGTTAGAGTCATAGAATGTATATAATGATTGATTTTGTCATACATAGATATAATTATTTCTCTTTATCTTCTTCTTCTAGAGATATTTTGAATTGAGGTTCTTTTGCAACCACATATGTCGTTTCTTCTTCAGAGTCTAGGTGGATTTTGAACTTAAGTGGTTTCTTTATTGTGACAATTGGATCTTCTCTCCCTCGTCCTCGTCCTCGGCCTCGACCTCGAGTACGAGTCTGACGGAAATTAGTTCCTCTTGTCTTTATTGAAGAAAAATCCTTTTCATTTATATTCTTTTCTTTGTTCTTTTCTTCCATATTTACTGTTGTCTCTTTGGAAGATATTGTTTTATTTATAGGAGCCTAATATGCTGCATCTTCATATATACTGATTTCATGGATTGAAAACGGTTACAGATCTCCTATAATACAAAATTCTTGTCCTTTTCGTAAATATTTGATACATTGATGTAATGAAGAGGGTACCATTTTATATTCATGGAGCCATGGTCTGCCAAGTAAGGCATTAAAAGAGGTGTCTGAATCAATAATATGAAATTTTGTTGTTGTTGCCAATTCGGCTATTTTTAAGAGCAATGTTATTGATTCAAGGGCCTGTTCTCCTTGTTGATTGAACCCTCTTAACATCATCGTATCTCTTGATAGTTGAGAGGCATCAATGTCTAAGTATGCAGGAGTTCTCAGGTTCATAATGTTGATTGAAGCACACAGGTCGATAAGAACTCTCGAAAGTATCGTGTCATTGATGTTTACTTGTAATATATAGTGGACGGTTGTGTTCAGTTGTTTCGAGCAACAAGTCATTGTCAGAGAAGGTAATCTTTGTTGATTCCTCTAATGAGTAAGCTTCGTTTTGGGCAGTACTAGCAAGTTGAGTTAAGCAAATGTCAGGGTCCGAAAGGGCCTTTAATAATGATTCTCTCATTTCTTTGGAAAGTATGAGAGCGTCATAGATGCTTAATTTTATAGGCAATTTTCTCAAATGGGCCAGTACATTATAATCCACCTTGTTGTGAAGATCATCCTTATTTCCTTCAGAAGTTTGGGGATATATTGGAGGAATGATCTTATCTGGTGTAATTATTGTTTTTCTTTTTCTTGTGGAGTTATCCTAGGAGGTAAGATTTTTCCACTTCTCAAGTTAATTTCAACTATTTCTTCAAGTTGATTATCCGATTCATTCGTTTACGAATCCGAGGACTCCGATCCTATAGAAATTGGAATTCCTTGTAATTGAAGCGTAGCAATGTCATTTTCATTTTTGTCGTTGTCGGATTTCTCATTTTCATTTTCATTGTTACGATTGTCTTTAGATTGATCATATACGATTTGAGTATTGTCTATAGGGTTAGAATTCAAATGGTCACTCTCAGAAGCATCATCCAGAATAGACAAAATGTATGCAAAACTAGGCTTGTTATTATTCATGGTAAAAAGGAAGTCATGCAAAGTTATCGGCTTGAGGATTTTTCATCCTTCAGCCCATATAACTATCCTAGTACAAGAGTGAAATGAACTAGAAGGTACAAAAGGAGTTGCAGCCCCTATATCTGAAAGACCTCTGATCTTTTTCATTTTCTTGATTTTCTTTTTATTTTCTTTCTTGGGAGATTTTGTAATTTGGTATTTAGCGAAGATCTCTTCAGAAATGCTATCCTTGTTTTTAGGATTAAGTTCCTCTATCGAAATCATATTGGTCGATCCCTTTTCAGGTTCTTTCAAGTATTCTTTCGGGATGACTATATTTCCATCTTTGAAATTACGCTCTAACCAGACTTTGAAGTTAAAAAATTCTTCAATTTTATGCCCGAGCATCCTGTGATAAGGGGAATAATTAGGATTGTCCTTCATGTTAATTTTTGCTGGCCTTTTAGCTTCTGGTAGCTTAAATTCAGGTATTTTAAGCAAGCTATGAAATATTTTGCTAATGGCTTCTGTTTTAAATGAATACACTTTATTCATTCTCTTATCCATTATTTTCTTTTCAGTTGATACTGGGATTGGTTGTTGAAGTTGTAATTGAGGTGACGTACGTGATGTCGAAGGATTTTGTCGTTGCTTCTTTTGCTCCGGATGGATTTGCATCCTTGTTTGCCTTTTTCTGCAATATTCCCGAGGTTTCTTTTCAAAAGTTTTGATAGTTTTTGTCTTTTCAGTTTTCTCCATTACACTCATCTGCTTAACCTCTTCCTGAAGATTGGCAGCTTTATTGAGTAATTTTTCAAAAGTTTTTATCGTAAATCCTTTAAGCATAAATGCTATAGGAACATGGATATTTTTGAGCTGTATTCCAACAGCATGCTGTTCTTGTAACTGTGGCACACATTTCATGCTGAGATTCCTCCAGCATAAAATATAATCTACAAAGGTTTCTCCTGGTTTTTATTTCTCTACCACCAAATCACCAACAGTGGTATGATGTTGTGCTCCTGCAAAGCATTGAATAAAAAGGCTTTCAAGCTCTACAAAGGTTTTGTCAGATCCGATGGGAAGTTCTGCATACCAGTCGAAGGCAACTCACGTGAGACTGTTAACAAATTGTCGAAATAGGAGAGCATCATTTCATCCAGCATTACAGCAACTTGCTCTAAAATGTACCAGATGTTGTTGGGGATTTCCCGTCCCATCAAACATTTTAAAGACAGGAGGAACAAAACCTTTAGGATATTGAACATAATCAAATTCCTCTGGGTATGGGCTACCCTTTGGAGTTAATGCTCCAGCTTTTACCTGAGCAATTGTTTCTTTAATTTTCTGTTCTACTATTTTTGTAATATCCTTTTTTGGAGTTTCGTTATGAGGAGAATTCTTTCTCTTTCGAGTGCTTTCCTCGACATCCATTGGTTCTTCTCTGCTTTCAAGGATGTGAATAGCCTCCGGTCTAATGATTTCAATAGCTGGAGAAGGGTTCGTTGGTGGTTTTTGCAAAGTTGCTACCAGTTCTTCAATTTTTTGTTCAAGACAACTTATTTGCTCATCTCGTTGTGGTATCACCTCTCGTAATTCATTTGTTGCATCTTCTTCAATCGATTCACGTGCTAAGGAAGTAGATCAGGTTTCTACCATATTAACACTGGCAACATTCTCATTGGAACTGTCAAAAGTATTTTTCGTTTCTTGTCTCGAAAGTTGTTTAATATCTTCTTTTAATTTCTTTAATCTCTCTTGAAATGATTTTGTAGAATGTTTTCTACAAATCTCTTCTTGTGAACTATTTGTAGGAGTGTTGGTGGTATCAGAATTTCTTTCAGATGATTTTCGCCTCCATAGATTATTTTTAAGTATAGGGCGAGAACTCTCAGGTGGTGTATCATATCTGGTATGAGGACAATTTGCTTTTTGTAGCATCTGGACCAAGTCCGTCAATTTAGTAGTTGTATCTTCTGCTCCTGATATTAATTTGTCATATCGAGTTTTGTCATTTGTGACCACTACATCTTTTATTCTAGGTCCCAATCGAAATTTTACTGGTACTCGAACACAATGTTTATCAGTTGGGAATTGATAATCAGTTTCTTGATAATTAGAATTTTCCATTGCTAAAATTCTCCTTTTCATGGTGTTGGAGACTGCACAACCCATTTTATCTAATAACTTAGATTGTGAACATCTTTCTTTTCGTGCTAATCTCTTAAACACCGAATGTACAGGCACGAAATGGAGGAGATCTTTTAGGTTGAAAGGAATTGTCGAGTGTATTCAACGAGAATTGGAATATATTGATTTTCCTCTAAAAAGGAAGGATTTCCAAAAATATTCTGTTGAAATTCAGGTGTTTCAAAATTGTCGTTTTCATTCCATCTTTTCTTTCTTTTAAATGAAGGAGTTTTTTGAACGTTCCTCGAAGAAGATCCGATTTCATACATAGATGGTGGTGGAACATCATCTTCCTTATAAACTTGTTTTCCTTTCATATCACTCTGTCTTTTCATTTCTTCGAGGATATAAGGTTCTTCGGGTGTATATTCGGAGTAAATTGTACGTAAAATTCGGAAAGTCTTCATAAGGTTGCAAGTCGAATTCTTGGAAAGATTGAGAATCGGTTTGATATGGATTATCTAATATGAATTCCGTTTTACTAAATAATCCATAATCATTGTGATAAAAGGGAGGATTTTCCTCTATTGGTATGTCAAAGTCTTGAAAGTAAGAAAAGATTGAATTCGGATAATCCATTGCGATTTTTCTAAAATTTCAAGAAAAACGAATATTATCGACTTATTTATAAACTTGGAACTTTTATTTTCAAAATTTTGAAACGAAAATAAATGATAACAAAAGATGAGAAGAAAGATTTTCCCCAGCGGAGTCGCCACAAAATCTCTTGTCGGCGGTGTGGGCGGAAAGAGATTGGGTTTGGGTGTCAATGTCAAGGAGTCTCCATCTAATATTAGCCTAGTTTTATTCCTATAAATCCTATGAAGTATTTAGAGAATTTTTAGGACTAATAGTAGAAAAAGGATGTTTATGATAATTCTTATATGAGGATATTCTAGAATAACATATTCTAGAATTTTCATATTAAGAAGATCATGGTAAACCAGATGATTTCTATTTCGGGTTCTTTTAGATCTCCTATAGAAGCAAGCTTCTATAGTTAATTACATCTTAAACAATTTTCAATTGTTTAAGAAAACTTCTGATTAATGATAATCATTTGTTTTCTAAAAAAAAATTATTTTTAAGGAGAGATGTACCCACTATCCTTCCCGAATGTGGTTATATCATGTTATTGAATACTTTAGGTATTATGTCTAACCTAAAGGTTCTGGTTTTGCTTTTGTTGTCAGTGTCGTTGTTTTTGTTGAAAAGTTTCAGGTTATATGTCTAACCTAAAAGTTTTGATTTTGTTTTTGTTGTCAATGTCGTTGTTTTTATTGAAAAGTTTCAGGTTATATGTCTAACCTAAAAGTTTTGATTTTGTTTTTGTTCACCTAGAATGTCGTCCTGCAAAACAGAGTTAGTACACCCTATAACATGTAAAGAGAATCTAAGCGAAATTTCTTGTTTTCACCCTTCAAAGAAAACATTGTCAGAAATAATGTCACAAAATTTTTAGATATATCTTAGATGTCAATTTATGTCAAATTATTTTGAAATGTTAATTTTATGTTGGTTATGTTGTTTTATTTTTGAAATGTTAAATTTTTGTTGATTATGTCAGTTTTGGTTTAAAATGTTGAATTTATATCTTGATTTTAAGTTTAAACTTAAATTCTGAAATTACTTGAGTTCATGTCTGTCTGAACTTTAAGTTAAAAAGCTTTGAAATTAGATTCAATATTGATTGAATTAACTTGGGTTCATGTCTGGTTGAACCTAAGTTAGATTCAGTATTGATTGAATCTATTTAATATGAGTTCATGCCTGTCTGAACTTTAGTTAAAAGGTTTGGTTCATAATAGATTTAATTAAGCTTTAAGTCTTGTTTAAATAGGACTTAAAGGTTAATAAAGTCTAATAAATTAGAATTAATTAGATTTGCAGACCATCTAAGTCCCTTTTAGATAAGACTTAAGTTTTAATTAAGTATATTTAAAGTTAGATCTAGACTTAGGATTAAGTTTAATATAGGTTAAACTTAAGTTTAGGTTTCATTTAAGTCTAATATAGGTTAGACTTAAGCTTCTTTTTTTTTCGGTTTGGGTTGAACTTAAGTTCATGTCAAGTTGAACTTTAGTTTGACTTAAGTCTAGTGTGGGTTAGACTTAAGTTAGGTCTAGTTTTGACTAGGATTCATATTTAAGTTGAACCTAAATTTGGTTTTACTAAAGTCTACTATAGGTTAAACTTAAGTTAAACCTGGGTTTGACATAGGTTTATGTTGAATTGAACCTAGGTCTGGTTTCACATAAGTCTAATGTAGATTAGACTTAAATTTAGTTTGAATTGAATTTAGGTTCAATGTGGGTTGGATCTAAGGTTTAGGTTTACTTGAGTTTAAATTGGATTGTACTCAAGTTATGTTTGAGTTTAGATTAGGTTCAATATGGGTTGAACATAAAGTTTAGGTTAACATGAGTTTAAATTGGATTGGACTCAAGTTAGGTTATGTTTGAGTTTTGGTTAGGTTCAATGTGGGTTGAACCTAAGGTTTAGGTTAACTTGAGTTCAAGTTGGACTGGACACAAGTTAAGTTTAGGTTAGGTTCGATGTGGGTTGAACTTAAGGTTTAGGTTAACTTGAGTTCAAGTTGGATTGGACTCGAGTTAGGTTATGTTTTGAATCTAATTCAATGTTTGAGTTTAGGTTAGGTTCGATGTGGGTTGAACTTGAGGTTTAGGTTAACTTGAGTTCAAGTTGGATTGGACTCGAGTTATGTTTAAGTTTAAGTTAGGTTTAATGTGGGTTGAATCTAAGATTTAGGTTAACTTGAGTTCAAGTTGGATTGGACTCAAGTTAGGTAATGTTTGAGTTTAGGTTAGGTTCAATGTGGGTTGAACCTAAGGTTTAGGTTAACTTGAGTTTAAGTTGGACTGGACTCAAGTTAAGTTTAGGTTAGGTTCAATGTGGGTTGAACCTAAGGTTTAGGTTAACTTGAGTTCAAGTTGCATTGGACTCAAGTTAGGTTATGTTTTGAATCTAATTCAATGTTTGAGTTTAGGTTAGGTTCGATGTGAGTTGAACCTATGGTTTAGGTTAACTTGAGTTCAAGTTGGACTGGACTCAAGTTATGTTTAAGTTTAAGTTAGGTTCAATGTGGGTTGAACCTAAGGTTTAGGTTAACTTGAGTTCAAGTTGGATTGGACTCAAGTTAGGTTATGTTTGATGTTTATGTTATGTTGGACTTGGACTAAAGGTTGGATTTGGATTAAATTAAACCTTAATTGATTAAGGTTTAATAATTAATTAAGTCTAATGTGGTAGACTTAATTAGAATTTGTGTTTGATTAAGTCTTACTTAGTTAAGACTTATTAGTTTAACTAGGTCTAATGAGTTAGACTTAATTAAGGTTTATGTTTGATTAAGTCTAATTTAGTTAAGACTTAATGGTCTAATTAGGTCTAAGGGTTATATCTAATTAGAGTTTAAGTTTGATTAAACCTTAGTTAGTTAAGGTTTTATGATTTAATTAGGTCTAATGGGTTAGACCTAATTAGGGTTTATGTTTGATTAAACCTTAGTTTGTTAAGGTCTAATAGTTTAATTAGGTCTAATGGGTTAGACCTAATTAGAGTTTAGGTCTGATTAAGTCTAATTTAGTTAAGACTTAATGGTTTAATTAGGTCTAAGGGTTAGATCTAATTAGAGTTTATGTTTGATTAATCTTAGTTAGTTAAGGTTTAATGGTTTAATTAGGTCTAACAGGTTAGACCTAATTAGATTTTAGGTCTGATTTAGTCTAATTGAGTTAAGACTTAATGGTTTAATTAGGTCTAAGGGTTAGACCTAATTAGAGTTTATGTTTGATTAAACCTTAGCTAGTTAAGGTTTAATGGTTTAATTAGGTCTAATGGGTTAGACACTAATTAGGAGTTTAGGTACGATTAAGTCTAATTTAGTTAAGACTTAATGGTTTAATTAGGTCTAAGGGTTAGACCTAATTAGAGTTTATTTTTTTATTAAACCTTAGTTAGTTAAGGTTTAATGGTTTAATTAGGTCTAATGGGTTAGACCTAATTAGGGTTTAGGTTTGTCTTAAACCTAATTTGTAAGAAGGTTAATTAAGTTTAATATGTCTGTAAACTTAATTAAAGGTTCGGTTTTGATTAATTAAGTCTAATATGTCCTTAAACTTAATTAAAAGAGTTTGATTTTGATTAGTTAAGTTTAATATGTCCTTAAACTTAATTAAAAGTGTTGGTTTTTGTATTAAACCTAATTTAGGTAAGGTTTAATGGGTTAATTAAGTTTAATATGTCCTTAAACTTAATTAAAGATTTGATTTTGGTTAATTAAGTTTAATATGTCCTTAAACTTAATTAAAAATTTAATTTTTGTATTAAACCTAATTTAGGTAAGGTTTAATGGGTTAATTAAGTTTAATATGTCCTTAAACTTAATTAAAGATTTGATTTTGGTTAATTAAGTTTAATATGTCCTTAAACATAATTAAAAATTTAATTTTTGTATTAAAACTAATTTAGGTAAGGTTTAATGGGTTAATTAAGTTTAATATGTCCTTAAAATTAATTAAAGAGTTTTGATTTTGGCTGATTAAGTTTAATATGTCTTTAAACTTAATTAAGAGAGTTTAATTTTGGTTAATTAAGTTTAATATGTCCATAAACTTAATTAAAATTTAATTTTTGTATTTAAACCTAATTTAAGTAATGTTTAATAAGTTAATTAAGCTTAATTTGTCTTTAAACTTAATTAAAAGGTTTGATTTTGTTTTATTAAGTTTAATATGTCTTTAAACTTAATTAAAATTTAATTTTTATATTAAACCTAATTTAAGTAAGGTTTAATTGGTTTAAATATTATTTTAAATCTTGTTAAGTCTAATTTGGTTATTTTAGACTTAAGTGAAGTTTATCATTAGTCTATCATAGACTAGAACCATTTTCAAACTTAGATTGTTGATGAAAATAGGTTAAATTTATAAAGGGTTATTTTTATGATTAAAATTATTTAATTAATAAAGAATTTCATCCCTAAATTTCAAAATACCATTCAAAATAATTTCTATGACTTAGAAATAGTTTTCTTAGGGTTATCTGTTGCCCTATCATTTCTAGTCATTTGCATTTTATCTTCCTCAATTTTCAATTTTTTTTTAATTATTACAAAGAAACTTGAAAATTAAAGAAAAGTTTCTTAAACATGTTTTCCGTCCTTGGAAAAATTATGCAAGATCCCTATGAACATAAGGATAAATGCCTCAAAGTTTCATAATTTTTTGATTTATAAATAATTTTTAATAATTAAAATACTCCAGAGAGTATTTAATTAATTAAAAATTAAATATTGAGAACAAAATTATGATTTTGGTCTCATAATTTTCTCCTCTTCAAGAGCTTTCCAGAGGTATTTTTATTTTATTTTTATGACCTCTGGATCAAAAGATATGGATTTTTTAAGTTTTTAAGGTTTTAATGTATTTTTTATTAAATTTCGCCGCCAAACTCACCGCTGTTCGACGCGTGTCCTTATACGCGTCGAACGAACGGGAGGATCCGCTGCAGGCAGCCGAACAGCGGATACCGCGGGGGGAAGATCAGCGCCATCCATTCCTAAAACACGGGATCGAACGGCTGAGAAAAATCGGCCGAAAATTCGAAAATTTTCGAGCCATTAAACTTCAAACATCATTATCTCACTCATTTCTTGTTGAAATTGAGTGATTTTTTTTTTAAAAATGATCATCTGGATGAGAAGTATCCATTCATATGGTGATGATACACTTCTGGGCTAGTATAACACATGATATATTAAAAATACGAATTATTTGGTAAAGAAAAATTCCATTCCTTTGCCACAAGCAAATCGAGCTAGATCAGACCTTATGGTTGCCTTCTAGGACCCCAATGGAAGGTTATTGCTGCAGCAATTTGATCCAGAAGTTAGGCATGGGGGAGAATTATGAAGAAGTACCTAATTTGGGATGTTTTTGAAATTTGATCAAATTGGCTTAATCTATGGCTTGGATTTGATCCTAATGGATTGCTAAGACTCTTAGGAAGAGTTCTTATGTTGGGGGCCAGAGGATTTGGGCAGCCGATGGGTCTCCCTAATTTTTTTTCTCTCTTCTTGCTAGGCTCGGGTATGGGCTCCTTTTATAGCCAAGGGGAGGCCATGGTTTAGCTTAGGTTGTTCTAGGGTATTAGTTATCTCCCCAATCAGTGAATTGGATGAAGAAATCGGCTGAGGATATGCATGGCTCCTTCTCCCTAAGCTTTCCATGATGATTTCCTTTGCTTTGTCTCTCCCCCATTGGCTTATGTAAGAGGTGCAAGGTAAGCTGCCTCTATCCTTCTTAGGGAGCTTACACATCATCTCTTAAGCTTGGAAAATAGTGACACGCAAGCTTATCCCTCATCATTCCTTCTAACCATGGTGAGGGGGGGGGGGGGGTTTCAAGCATGGTTTTCCTTCCATTGGGTAGCTTGGGAGGTGGGAGATGATGCCTCATGTTGGCCGGCCACCTCATGGCTAAATGAAGCTTAGCGTGAAGGAGGAAGAGACACCTCACCCCATGCATCATGATGGGTGTTAACCCATGGCTAAGTTGATTTAAAGTGGGCTTAATTATGTGTTAATTATGCCTTAAGATGAGTTTAGCCTAACTAATAATGAGAAGGTTATGTGTCATTTCTTTTCTTTCTTAATTCCCATTTTAATTAATTATTTTATTAATTAAAATTGTTGGAAAATTTTTATTAATCTATTTATTAATTGAAAATAATTTCAATTTAAATAATTGATTAATTTTATCATTTTTGTCATTTTATGATTTTAATTTAATTTTCATTTTAATTAATTATGTCATTTAATTAAAGTATTGAAAATTAAATCATTAATCATTTTACTTAATCAAAATAATTTTGAAATTAATTATTTGATTAATTTTGTTGTTTTTATTTCATTTTTATCTATTTTAATCAAAATAGATAGGTGTTGACCAATTTTGACTGAGGTGACCAAGTCGACTCAAATTGATCATTTTAATTTTAAAATGTCGAGTAATTGTGATTTTGTCATTGTGGGGTTATAAATGTGTCATTGGGTGAAAGGGTTGACTTATGGGTCAACAGGGTTGGTCATTGGGTCTGGTTTGACCACTTTAACCAATGTTGACTTTTTAGGTCATAAGGTTGACCTATGGGGTCAATAGGGTTGGTCACTGGGTCTAGTTTGACCAATTTGACCAAAGTTGACTTTTTATGTCAAAAGGGTGACCTATGGGGTCAACAGGGTTGGTCATTAGGTCTGGTTTGACCATTTTGACCAATGTTGACTTTTTAGGTCATAAGGTTGACCTATGGGGTCAACAGGGTTGATCATTAGGTCTGGTTTGACCAATTTGACCAAAGTTGACTTTTTAGGTCGAAAGGGTGACCTATGGGGTCAATGAGGTTGGTCATTAGTGCGGTTTGACCATTTTGACCAATGTTGACTTTTAGGTCATAAGCTTGACCTATGGGGTCAACAGGGGTTGGTCACTTGGTGCAGTTTGACCAATTTGACCAAAGTTGACTTTTTAGGTCGAAAGGTTGACCTATAGGGTCAACGGGGTTGAGTCATCTGGTGCAGTTTGACCATTTTGACCAATGTTGACTTTTTAGGTCATATGGTTGACCTATGGGGTCAACAAGGTTGGTCACTGGGTCTGGTTTGACCATTTTGACCAATGTTGACTTTTTAGGTCATAACGTTGACCTATGGGCTCAACAGGGTTAGTCACTAGGTCTGGTTTGACCAATTTGACCAAAGTTGACTTTTTAGGTCAAAAGGGTATTGACTCAGTGTAAAATGAGGTCAACAAACATGTCGCACATTTTCATGCCTGTTGCTGCAATGCCGGCGGGAGCGAAGCTTTGCTTTTCCGACAGTTCGTCGACGGTTTGTCGGGGATCGCCTTCGACGGGTATGCGAGATTGCCGAATGGATCAGTCAAGACTTTTGCAGAATTGGAAAATCTCTTCGTTAAGCGGTTTGCGGGAGCTCAGCACCACATCACTATCGGTGATCTAGTGGTGGAGCGACAAAAACTTAACGAGACTTTGGTGGATTACATACTTCGATGGAGGAACCTGAGCATGAAGTGTGAACCACAACTTCAGGAACAGCATGCGGTCGGTATCTTGCTTAAGAGTATCCATGGCCCGATAGCACTTCTCCTTAAGGGATTCACCATTAAGACTTTCGAGAAGTTGCTTAGCAAGGCCGGGATCTTGTAAGTGGAAGCGAAATAGCTAAATTTCATCGACAGGACCGATAAGCAGAAGCCCATAAAAGCATTCGAGAAGAAATCAGGAACCGTCGCAGCAGTGGACAAAGGTAAACAACCAGTGCAAATACGGCCAGAGAGACCGCAGGCGAGTTATCAACCATCGCAACAAACTTATCAACAACCTCGGCGGAATTATCGGCCTCGGCGAGTTTTCGGCCTCGGCCAGGGTTATCGGTCGCCGTGGTACGATCGGCGCCGCCTCGTCCACTCAGTCCCCGAAAGGAACTTTTGAACACAGAGTACCCCTTCAAGACAGAGGCAGTGGCTAAGATGTTTCACAGTTTGATGAAGACGCCCGACTTTCAGTTGCCAGTGCCCAGGAAGCCCGTGGAAGTCGACAAGAAGGATCATCAAAACTACTGTCCCTACCAAAGGATGCTCAGACATAAAATCGAAGACTACTTCACTTTCAAGAACTGGCTGGAAGATAATCTTCGGAGAGGGAACATAACGATCCCAAAGGAATACATGAAGGAACCCCAAAAGGGAGGTTCCGTCAATGTTATCTTGACGAAGCCTATTGTTTCGATCGACCTGTACATGACCAACGATGGATGGAATACAGTTTGGACGAAGTCATTAAAGAAAATTTTGGATCACATCCAGACCGCTTCGATGCGCACTTCAACTCAAAGTTTGAAACCTCGCCGGCGGCGCTATTGCTAGTGATTGAAGAACCGCCCCAGGAGAAGGAGAAGATCGTGGAAGAAGGGAAGACTGGGGTTCCGAGAGGTAGACTAGGGGCTGCTTTTCCTAGGATGGTTGTTTTTTATTCAGGGAAGAAATTCCTCGAACCTCTGACTCTGTATGATTATTTGCTCACCCCGGGAGGATCTTATAATGATAAGAGTTATGGTGTTGGCTACGTTTTGACTGTTTCTAACAATTACATAACTAAAGACAACCAACCTAATCTGAATCTCGATTTCAATAAGAATAACGATTTTTAAATCATACAAAACCTAGATAACCATGACGAAGAGGAGGACATTCACAAGGATGGCTACGAATGTTCTGTAAGTGATGAGTCTATTTGTGAATTCCAAGGAGCTCCGATCACGATAGAGTTAGAATGGTCAGACGCCGAGGCGACTTCAGAAGGGCCAGTCGTTCCGATTCAAGAAGAGACACCGGTAGATTCAGAGGAAATCACCGAAGTCAATCTGAGAAGAAGAAAGGTCCTACCTCCGAGATTGGGTCCAAAGGACAAGGGAGAGCAGGTGGTTCCTCAGGAAGAGCGAACCCCAGTAGAAGAATTGCCCGTTCGGGAAGAAATTGGACAGCCTGGTAACAAAGTGGACTATAATGTGCTAGCCCATCTTAGGAAGCTACCGGTCAAACTAAGCATCTACGATGCTCTGATCCTGTCAAAAGAGATTAGAGAATCTCTAGTCAAGGCATTGCTTGATCCAAAAATTTATTTAGCTCAAATGACTGGTAATTCCTTCGACGAGTTTTGCTCATTGAAAGGACAACGCGGTGTTACCTTCACGGATGATGATTTACTACTTGGAACAGCAGATCACAACCGACCGTTGTACATTTCAGTCAGTATTCGAAAGTTCACACTGTCCAGGGTGCTAGTTGATCCAGGAGCATCAATTAATATAATGAACCTTCGAACTCTAGCCTATTTAGAGATTGATGCTCGTGATCTCGAGGCAGACAAGATGATGCTAAGATCACCTATATGATTTGAGAATTGTTTTCGAGCGATTAAGACAATTTAACCTTAAGATGAATCCCTTAAAATGCACCTTCGATGTCACCTCCAGGAAATTCTTAGGATTTGTTGTTTAACATCGCAGAATTGAAGTCGATCCGGAAAAAATTAAAGCTATCTTAGAAATGCCGCCTCCCAAAACCTTGAAGCAATTACGCTCCTTTCAAGGAAAATTGGCATATCTTCGACACTTTATCTCAAACTTGTCAGGTAGGTGTCAGCCCTTCTTGTCATTGGTTAAAAAGGACGCCAAATTCGTTTGGGAAGAGAAATGCCAGCGGGCCTTCGAGGACATTAAGCAATATCTAATGACACCTCCTATCTTAGCAGCCCCAGTCTCGGGTAGACCGTCGATACTTTATATCGCATCTTTAGACGACTCCCTTGGAGCCTTGTTAGCCCAGGTCAATGACGAGGGAAAAGACAATGCTCTCTATTACTTAAGTCGTCGTCTGATTCTGACGGAAGTAAAGTACCCTCCAATTAAGAAGCATTGTTTGGCCCTGATCTTCGCCGCTCAAAAGCTCATGCATTACATGCTTTCTCATAAGGTCAATCTTATCTCAAAAGTTAATCCATTACAATATTTGATGACTCGCCCGACGCTTTCCAGTAGACTTACTAGGTGGTCGATGATACTATTGCAATTTGATATAAGTTTCATTCCTCTTCGTGCCGTAAAGGGGCAAGTCCTAGCAGACTTCCTCGTAGCACATCCTTTGCCGGCAGAATCGCCTCTCAGTGACGACTTGCCAGACGAGCAGATAATGAGCTTACAAAATCCCGATGATCAGCATTGGGAATTATACTTTAATGGAGCATCTTCAGCACAAAAAGATAGAGAACCACAAATGATAGTGCCCAGTAAGGCAGGAATAGGACTAATCCTTATAACACTGGAGCGTGGAATGTTAAGATACTCCTACCACCTAACAGAACCGTGTACGAATAACGAAGTAGAATACGAAGCCCTCATAACAGGATTGGAGTTAACCATTCAGATGCGTATAAAAGATATCAACATCTACGGTGATTCGCGGTTGATCATTCGGCGGATCGCCGGACAATACGGAGTACGAAACCGAGAATCGAGCGGTACTTTCGGTATGCCATGAAGCTTATTGGAGCAAATTCCGAATGTAACAATCTACAAGATTCCACAAAAAGAAAATGCTCTTGCGGATGCGTTAGCCCGCCTCGCAAAAGAGTTTGCCTGCTTACAGGATGAATCAGTTGAAATGTCAGTTCAGGGACGTCAGGTTCTCTCACAGCTCGACATGGACACGATACACAAATCAGAAAAAGAAGAAGAAATAGTTACAGCAGTAACAGAAAATGTAGAAGACTGGCGTCGAGCATTAATAAATTACATGCAAACAGGAAATCTACCGGACGATAAGTCATTAGCCCATCAGATTAAGAAAAGAACTCTGTCTTACGCATTAATAAACAATACGTTATACAGAAGGTCTTTTGACCAGATGTGGCTAAGGTGCCTGAGCGGGTCTGAGGCTCGCGAAATCGATACACTCAGGACTTTGTGGCGTTCATCAGTCAGGTCAGAAGATGAAAATGAAGATTAAAAGACTAGGGTACTACTGGCCCTCAATGATGACCGACTGCATGAAGATCGCCAAGAGTTGTCACCAGTTCCAAGTGCATGGAGTGGTTCTACATCAACCTCCAAATGTGCTACATCCGACAATCGCTTTGTGGCCATTTGAATGTTGGGGCACAGCTATTGCGGGTCCGATAGAACCTCATTCTTCAAGAGGACATCGCTTCATTCTTGCAGCTACAGACTACTTTTCCAAGTGGGCAGAAGCAGTACCACTCAGGGAAATGATGGCACATCACGTGCTACAGTTCTTTAGAAATCAAGTTATCTACCGCTTAGGGGTACCACGCAGAATTATCTCGGACAATGGGTCCGCGTTTAAAAGGACGAAGATCAACAGTTTTGTCAGAAGACACGGGATTGATTGGCGCTATTCAACGATCTACTACCCAAGAGCAAACGGCTTGGGCGAGGATTTTAATAAAACTCTCGTCCAAATCTTAAAGAAAACTTTGGATGATAACAAAAGGAATTGGCACGAGAAGTTGCTGGAAGCCTTATGGGCCTACAGAACGAATTTCAGGACTCCTAATCAGTCTCCGCCCTACGCTTTAGTGTACGGGTCCGAGGTAGTTATACCCTTGGAAGTTCAGCTCCCATCACTCAGAATTACAGTTGCGAACAGGATCACTACAGATGAAAATGCCAGACTACGGCTGGAAGAATTGGAAAACTTGGAAGGAAAATGACTTGCAGCACAACGGAATCGCGGACTCGTATCAAGCTAAGATGATCCAGGCCCACCACAAATTGGTCCGCCCAAGGACATTCAAAGTCGGTGACTTGGTCCTAGTTCTCAGAAGGCTTATTCTTGCACACCGCAAGATAGGAGGTAAATTTGAGCCGACTTTGGAGGGGCCATTCGTGGTCGAGATAGTCTACTCAGGAGGTTCTTACCAGCATGTGAATTCTTTGTGGGGAATGATTTATGCTTCCAATCAATGGACGATATTTGAAGAAGTATTACGCAACCTGATGTTTCGAAGAATGAAATTTCATTCCTAGAAGAACAGGTAGAGTGATCACTTATAACTAGGTCTGAACCCAAAAGAAAATAAATGATAAAAATCGTAAATAAAAAAAATGTGTGTTAAAGGAAAACATATGCAATTGAAGTAATAATAAAATTTTGACTCTTCCTTTCGAGACGAGCTCACTCCTGATCTTTTCTTATCTTCTCTTACTCTTATAAAATTTGAAATAATTAAATAAGATATCATTCAACGCTCTACTGGGCCGGCCATGGATCCATGAGAACCGGATGGTACCGTCGTCTCTACACCAGTGTATAAAGTACTATGAAGGAGGACAATAGCAGTTTATCAAAGGTGATTTGCAACCATTATCCGTGCCTGAAATCAGAATCAATGAAGATGCAGCTTACTAAGCACCCCCAAAGAAAACAATCTTATCCAGAAATACTATACCAAATTAAGAAAAAGAAGCACGAGACGACAAAAAACCTGAAATCCTAGTTCAACAGTTACTCACCACTCCCTGACGACGAGATGGTGAAGGTTTCTCCAGAACTCGCACCTAAGGTCGAGGTCGGGGACGAGGTCAAGGAAGAAACGGTGGAACAGTTGAACAGAAGAAAACAGTCATCGATGTTGATTGGGAGACTAGCTCTGAAGAAGAAGAAGAAATCAAGAAAGAAGCTGCAACAGTAAACCAAAGGAAACCCCAGTTCAAGATCTCTCTCGAAGATGAAAAGAATGAAGAATACAACGCAATGTATGAGAAGATTAACCATTATGTGCTTACTATGACTCTGACCCCGATCCATTCTAATAAGATCGAGGGTATGGTGGTCTAGGAAGTGCATGGTGGTGGTGCTAAGCCGATCAAGTTCTACCGTGCTGCTTCTTCTTCCAAAACTGAAAATGATGTACAATTTGAAGACGTTACTTCATCTGAAATAATGGAATTGCCATTTGAGTGGTATTCTCCCTGTGTTCAAAATTTAATACGGCGCGGTATTTTGCCTAAGCAATGGTCAAAAGGCCAATCACAACGCTTTGAAAAGTTATGGAACAATGCCAGTCGGCCTCCCAATTCAAAACATGGTCTTGGATTCGGCACAGTAGAATCAGTTGATGATACAGGATTATGCTTGGTTGTCGCTAGTGAGTCTAATGAAGACTGCTTGGAAACCGCAGATAATCTTGAAGATCTACCAATTGGAGATGCTCCGCCAGAATTTGAAGAAGAAATTAAATCTACAATGGACGAGTTAATGGAAGTTAACTTAGGTACTAGAGAAGAGCCTAGGCCGACCTTTGTTAGCTCCTTACTCAATAAAGAAGACTCCGAAGAAATAATCAAGCTATTAATGGAATTCAAGGACTGTTTTGCTTGGAGTTATGACGAAATGCCAGGATTAGCTCCAGAGGTTGCACTTCACAGGTTAGGAGTGGATCACACA
The DNA here is from genome assembly GCA_022702705.1 of Papilionanthe hookeriana x Papilionanthe teres. Classification (NCBI taxonomy): domain Eukaryota; kingdom Viridiplantae; phylum Streptophyta; class Magnoliopsida; order Asparagales; family Orchidaceae; genus Papilionanthe; species Papilionanthe hookeriana x Papilionanthe teres. Next base: position 142,133,462 of record CM040425.1, read on the forward strand.
GCCGTTCCAGTCAGACAAGCTCTCAGAAGAATATGTTTAGAGATTGAACAACAAGTACTAGTTGAAGTTAAGAAGCTAATAGATGCTAAATTTGTCCGTGAAGAACAATACCCAACTTGGTTAGCTAACGTGGTACCAGTCAGAAAGAAGAACGGTCAGATCAGAATCTGTGTAGATTTCAGAGACTTGAATAAAGCATGCCCGAAGGATGATTTTCTCTACCGATTCCAGAATTAATGATCGACATCACGTCAGCACATGAAAACTTCTCTTTCATTGATGGATCTTCAGGATACAACCAGATAAATATGGCACTCACAGCCTTCAGAACGCCAATCGGAATATACTGCTACACAGTAATGCCTTTCAGAATGAAGATCGCAGGAAAAAACTTAATGACGAGGATTTTTGATGATCTCATTCACAACCAAGTCGAGTGCTACGTGGATGATGTGGTCATCAAGAGCAAACTGTAGGAAGATCACCTGTATGATTTGAGAATTGTTTTCAAGTGATTAAGACAATTTAGCCTTAAGATGAATCCCTTAAAATGCGCCTTCGGCGTCACCTCCGCGAAATTCTTAGGATTTGTTGTTCAACATCACGGAATTAAAGTCGATCCGAAAAAGATTAAATCTATCTTAGAAATGCCGCCTCCCAAAACCTTGAAGCAATTACGGTCCTTTCAAGGAAATTGGCATATCTTCGACGCTTTATCTCAAACTTGTCAGGTAGGTGTCTGCCATTCTCGGTATTGTTTAAAAAGGATGCCAAATTCGTTTGGGAAGAGAAATGCGAGCGGGCCTTTGAGGACATTAAGCAATATCTAATGACACCTCCTGTCTTAGCAGCCTGAGTCTCGGGTAGATCGTTGATACTTTATACCGCAGCTTTAGACGACTCCTTTGGAGCCCTGTTAGCCCAGGTCAATGACGAGGGAAAAAAAATACTCTCTATTACTTAAGTCGTCTGATTTCGAAGGAAGTAAAGTACCCTCCAATTGAGAAGCATTGTTTGGCCCTGATCTTCGCGGCTCAAAAGCTCAGGCATTACATGCTTTCTCATAAGGTCAACCTTATCTTGAAAGTTAATCTATTACAATATTTGATGACTCGCCTGATGCTTTCCGGCAGACTAGCTAGGTGGTCGATGATACTATTGCAATTCGATATAACTTTCATTCCTCTTCGTGCCGTAAAGGGGTATGTCCTAGTAGACTTCCTCGCAGCACATCCTTTGGCGACAAAATCGCCTTTTAATGACGACTTGCCAGACGAGCAGATAATGAGCTTAAAAGATCTCGATGATCAACATTGGGAATTATACTTTAATGGAGCATCTTCAGCACAGAAAGACAGAGAATCGCAAATGATAATGCCCGGTAAGGCAGGAATTGGACTAATCTTTATAACACCGGAGCGGGGGATGTTAAGATACTCCTACCACCTAACAGAACCGTGTACAAATAACGAAGAAGAATACAAAGCCTTCATAACAGGATTGGAATTAACCATTCAGATGGGCATAATAGATATCAACATCTACGGAGATTCGCAGTTGATCATTCAGCAGATCGCCGGACAGTACAGAATTCTGAAACCGAGGCTCGAGCAGTACTTTCAGTATGCCATGAAACTATTGGAGCAAACTCCGAATGTAACAATCTACATGATTCCCAGAAAAGAAAATGCTCTTGCAGATGCGTTAGCCCGCCTCGCAAAAGAGTTTGCCTGCTTACAGGATGAATCAGTTGAAATGTCAGTTCAGGGATGTCAGGTTCTCTCACAGCTCGACATGGACACGATACATAAATCAGAAAAAGAAGAAGAAACAGTTGCAGCAGTAACAGAAGATGCAAAATATTGGCATCGACCATTAATAGATTACATGCAAACAGGAAATCTACCGGACGATAAGTCATTAGCCCATCAGATTAAGAAAAGAACTTTGTCTTACACATTTATAAACAATACGTTATACAAAAGGTCTTTTGACCAGATGTGGCTAAGGTGCCTGAGCGGGTCCGAGGCTCACGAAATTGTTAAAGAAGTACACTCAAGACTTTGTGGCCCTCAATGATGACCGACTGCATGAAGATCGCCAAGAGTTGTCACCTGTGCCAAGTGCACGGAGTGGTTCTACATCAACCTCCAAATGTGCTACATCCGATAATCACGTCGTGGCCATTTGAATGTTGGGGCACATATACTGTGGGTCTGATGGAACCACCTTCTTCAACAGGACATCGCTTCATTCTTGCAGCTACAGACTACTTTTCCAAGTGGGGAGAAGCAGTACCGCTCAGGGAAGTGAAGCCACATCACGTGCTACAGTTCTTTAGAAATCAGGTAGTCTACCGCTTCGGGGTACTGCGCAGAATTATCTCAGACAATGGGTCCACGTTTAAAAGCACGAAGATCAACAGTTTTGTCAGAAGACACAGGATCGATTGGCGCTATTCAACGATCTACTACCCAAGAGCAAACAGCTTGGCCGAGGCTTTTAATAAAACTCTCATCCAAATCCTAAAGAAAACTTTGGATGATAACAAAAGGAATTGGCACGAGAAGTTATTGGAAGCCTTATGGGCCTACAGAACGACTTTCAGGACTCCTACTCAGTCTATTGATCCATGAAGAAAAATACATATTTTTATGCCTTGATTTTTATCAATTTCTAAGGATATTATGCTTTAATGAAATGTATTTTTGTGTTTTTGGATGTTGGTGATGTAAAAAGGTCTAAAAAAGGAAAAGGATCAAAAAGGAGAAAAAATGGAGCAAAATACAAAAAGAAGAAAAAAATATGGCCTGGCTCCTAGGAGCCAGAAACTAGCGCCTACGCGCCAGACTCGATGCAGAAACTGTCATGTTTTTGATGACTTTTGGATGGTTATTTTGATGGAGTGAGCAGTTATTGGACATTCTAGAAGATTGGCAGTTGTTCCTTGATAACAGGACATGTGATACATTGCATTTGGATGCTCCAAAATGGATTTGATCGTGAAGAGGTGCGAGCCAAAGCGAAGAGGTGCGAAGAACTGGAAGCGGTGTCCGGCGCTGGCGCCGGTTCTGCGCCTAGGTGCCAGACCGACCTTCTAGAAGATTCATTGAATTTGGACATGTTTTGAAGAGGTGCCTCAAGGCAACCCTTGGAGCCTATAAATAGGAGTCCACTCCTTTAGAGAAAATCGCCCTCCATTCGCCCCACCCCCTCTAGCCTACTTAGAGAGAGAAATCTCATTAGAGAGAGAGAGAGAGAGTCTAGAGAATTAAAGAGAGAAATTTAGGGCCACTTTTGTTTAGTTTAGTGAGTTTACATTCAAGTTGTAGCATTTGGAGTTCATTACACTGTGGAATCAAAGGTTAAAAGATATGTAGAAGGAATATTTGAGATAAGTATTTTTATATTTGATTCAAAGTTTATTTATTATGTTTTGCAGTTTATTTTCAATGTGTTCTGAGTAGTTAGTTTACTTTCTTCCTTCAATCATGAAGAGATAGATAAGATAATATAAAGATTCGATGGAGAATTAAAATTCAAAATATTTTCAAAAACATTGTGATGACATTAATACCTGATCTTACTTTACTTTTTAAAATGGCCATTTAAATTGTTAAAACCTGTTTAAGAGTTTTGAAAACCTTGAAGGAGAAGAACTCTTAACTTGTAAATGTCACATGAATCCTTGGGTGGTCGAAGGCCATGTGCGGGCTATTCAAGGTGAACTGCAAATAAATAGGAAGATAAGATTTAAAGGGCGTAGAATTGATTAGTTTTTAGAGTGACAGGCTAAATTCTTATAATTTGATTTATAGATCAGGAATGGGTCACTAGTAGGGCCGACCATAGCCTCCCTTGGACATCTAGTAGTGAGAGTCTAGATTAACCCATTACTACTAACAATACATCCGGACTGATCCGTAAGTTAGCTCGATGTTCTTTGCGTACGGATCGAAAGGGTAAAGAATTGGAATGCTTCTATTTGGCACAATACCATAAATCAAATTCTCCAATGAATATTAAATTATCTTAAAAATCTTGGATTAATTGAAGGAAAGAAAGTTGTTATTTTATATAGTTTTCATAAATCATTCTCTTAGTATTGTTTTCTTTAATTGCATCTAGTAAATTAATAGTAATTTATAGTTAATTTAAAGGATAAAGAGATATTTTTTAAAATATAATATTTAGAAAATTTATTTCTATAATTTTTCCCCGTGGGATCGATACTTGGGTTATAATATAAAACCTTATATTACTTGAAACGATACGTATACTTGTGTAGTACCCCTAGTGTGTAAAGTAATATCTAAAATTTATAATATTTTTATTTATACACTAGCCGCTTATTATAAATTGGGTAAAGCTTTGGCCATCTTTTGGAAGCATATATTACTGCGTTACTTGCGGTCGGGTCAAGTTTTTGGCGCTGTTGCCGGGGATCGAAATAAAATAGTTATAAATTTCTTTAAAAAAATATTATATTTCTAAAAATATAAAAATATAAAAAAAAATTTAAAATATAAAATATAAAAAAATGTATTTTATTCCTTGTTTTATGCGAGGATTTGGTTCTGAAGGATTAATACCTTTATATTATAAATTAGAAAGAACAATTAGAAAAATTAAAAAGGGAAAACAAATTCAAAAATTTCAAGAAATGGTTACTTAACAAAATCCAATTGAACTTAATGATCAAAATGTTTATAAACCATTAAGGGATTATGCTAACCCTACAGTTGATGAACTTCATAGTAGTATTCACATACCAACTGTAGATGCTAATTCTTTTGAACTTAAACTGCCTATTATTCAAATGGTGCAAAACAATCAATTTGGTGGAACACCAAACGTGGATCCAAATTTACATCTTATTAGTTTTTTAGAACTTTGTGCAACCTTTAAATATAACAATGTTTCGATGATCTTTATTAGACTTAGACTCTTTCCTTTTTCTTTAAGAGATAAAGCAAAGATGTGGTTAAACTCATTAGCGACTGGTTCTATTAAAACATGGGCTGAAATTGCACAAAAATTCCTTGCTAAATATTTTCCTCCTTATAAAATTGCTAAATTAAGAAACGATATTACTTCGTTTAGTCAATTTGACGAGGAGACAATATATGAAACTTGGGAAAGATTTAAAGAACTATTAAGAAAATGTCCTCATCATGCTTTACCTGATTGTTTGATTATTCAAAAATTTTATAATGGATTAATTGGATCTTTAAAATCAATTATTGATGGAGCTGCTGGAGGTTCTTTAATGTCTAAATCATTTGAAGAAGCTTACACTTTAATTGAATAAATGGCTAATAACAATTTTCAATGGCCTTCCGAAAGGATTAATCCTAAAAGGACGGCAAGTATTTACGATAATGAAGCCTTTTATATTTCAGCTTCACAAGTAGCAGCAATGTCTAAGAAATTATATAGTTTTGCAATTAATATTTCGCAAAATAATTCTGCTAATATTGAAGATTCTCAAACTATTGAAACTTTACAAGCTATTGCGAAGTAAAAATAATCCTTATTCAAATTATTATAATCCTGGGTGGAAAAATCATCCTAATTTTAAGCTGGAATAATTCACGATAACAATGGAGTAATAATCAATCTCATCCTACTGGAAATTGAAATAATCGAGTTAATCCAAATTTTAAACCTCCTGGATTTAATAATCGACCAAAAAAGTTATCGATAGAGGAATTAATATTACAAATGAATAATCGATTACAAAATCAAAATACTGCTTATTCGTAATATTGAAAATTAAATGAGACAAATTGCTACTTTAATTAATAACGGACATGTAGGAACCCTTCCTAGTAATGTTGAAATTAATCAAAGAAAGCTGGAAAAGAACATGAACAAGCTAAAGGCATGCAACTTAGAAGTGGAAAGGAATTAAAAGAAAGAAAGCGAATGAAATTGAAAAAGTGATTGAGGTTGAAGAGATTGAAAAACCTAAAGAAACTCTCTCTCTAGTCGAGATCGATCGTTATACTGTTAATGTGGAAGTTGAAAAACCACCACCACCTTTTCCTCAAAGACATAAACAGCAGAAACTTGATCATCAATTTTCTTAGTTCTTTGAAATTTTTAAGAAACATACTATTAATATACCTTTTGCTGAAGCTTTGGAACAAATACCAACTTACGCAAAATTTATATTTTAAGCAAGAAATGGAAATTTGAAGCTTTTGAAACTATTGCACTAAGTGAAGAATGCAGTGCAATAATTCAAAAGAAATTACCTGAAAAGCTTAAGGATCCTAGAAGTTTCACTATACCTGTCTTATTGGAGAAAAATTTTGTGGAAAAGCTTTGTGTGATTTAGGAGCAAGTATTAATCTCATGTCATTTTCTATCTTTCGAAGATTAGATTTAGGAGATATTACTCCCACCACTGTAACCCTTCAGTTAGCTGATAGATCTATCACTTATCCTAAAGGAGTTATAGAGGATGTACTTGTTAAAGTGGATAAATTTATCTTCCCTGTAAATTTCATAGTACTTGATATGGAAGAAGATAAAGAGATACCTATTATTTTAAGGAGACCTTTTCTAGCAACCAGACGAGCTATGATTGATGTGCAAAAAGAGGAACTAACCATGAGAGTTAATGATCAAGAAATTAAATTCAATGTTCTTAAATCAATGAAGTACCACGATAAAGAGAAATGTTATCGAATGGATATAGTTGATTATTTAATTAAAAAACATTATCAAGAAAAATGTAAAGTCATTTACGAAGAAAAATTTGAATTTTTAGCGATGAAGATGAAGTTGTGGAAGAAGAAGAGACTTATTTTATAAAAGATAATTGGGAAACTTTAGACATAACTCAAAATGATATACTTTTACCATCGATTGAAAAAGCCCACGAGCTGGAATTAAAAATGTTACCTTCCCATTTAAAATATGCGTTTCTTGGAAATTCGTTAACTTTACCTGTTATTATTTCTTTTGAACTTAGTAAATATCAAGAAGAAAAACTAATAGGTGTGTTAAAGAATTATAAGAAAGGTTTTGGTTGGACTATTGCTGATATAAGAGGAATAAACCCTTCCATTTGCATGCATAGAATCTTAAAGGAAGAAAATTTTAAACCTACTATAGAATCGCAAAGACAATTAAATCCTATCATGAATGAGGTTGTTAAAAAAGAAATTATTAAATGGTTAGATGCTGGTATTAATTATCCTATTTTGGATAGTCAATGGGTAAGTCCTATTCATTGTGTTCCGAAGCAAGGAGGAGTAACTGTCATTGTTAATGATAAAAATGAACTTATCCCTACAAGACATGTTACTGGATGGCGAATTTGTGTTGACTATAGGAAATTAAATAAAGCCACTAGAAATGATCATTTTCCTTTACCTTTCTTGGATCAAATGCTTGATAAACTAGCTGAACACTCATATTTCTGTTTCCTTGATGGATATTCTGGTTATCATCAATTACTTATTGCTCCTCCGGACCAAGAAAAGACAACATTTACAAGTCTTTATGGAACATTTGCTTTTAGAAGAATGCCTTTTGGTTTATGTAACGCACCTGCAACTTTTTAAAGATGTATGATGTCAATATTTTGTGATTTGATTGACAAAGGAATTGAAATATTCATGGACGATTTTTCAGACTTTGAAACTTCTTTTGAATCTTGTTTGGAAAACATTTCCAAAGTTATGAAAAGATGTGAAGAAACAAATTTAGTTCTTAACTGGTAAAAATGTCAATTCATGTTCACAGAAGGCATTGTACTTGGTCACAAAGTATCACAAAAAGGGATGGAAGTTGATCAAGCAAAAGTAAAAATTATTGCTGAATTGCAACCACCTACTACTGTTACTGATGTGAGAAGTTTTCTACGTCTTGCTGGATTTTATAGAAGATACATAAAGGACTTTTCTTAAATTGTTAAACCTCTTTGTCATTTATTAGAGAAAGATGCAAAATTTGAATTTAATAAAGATTGTATTAATGCTTTTAATATTCTTAAAGAAAAATTAATATCTGCACCTATCATTGTTGCACCTAATTTGGAAAAATCTTTTGAATTATTATGTGACGCAAGTGATTTTGCAATTGGAGCTGTATTAGGGTAAAAATATGAGAACATTTTCAAAGTTGTTTATTATGCTAGTAAAACTCTCACTAAAACAAAAAAAAATTACACTACCACTGAGAAAGAGCTTCTAGCTATAGTATATGCCTTTGATAAATTTAGACCTTATCTTCTTGGTACTAAATGCATAGTTCATACTGATCATTACTGCTATTAAATATCTAATATCTAAGAAGGATTCTAAACCTAGACTGATAAAATGGGTTTTACTTCTAGAAGAATTTGATTTTCAAATAGTAGATAGAAAAGGAACTGAAAACCAAATTGCTGATCATTTGTCGAGAATTAAAAATGATATTATTTCGGAAGAAAATATAAATGGGAAATTTCCTGATGAATCTTTATATGCTTTTCAAGAATTTAAAACACCTTGGTATGCTGATATTGTTAATTATTTAGTTAGCAATATTTTGCCTTATGACTTGGATAACAAATTTATTAAGAAATTTAAATATGATGTTAAATCTTATATACGGGAAGAACCTCATTTATTTAAAATTGGAAAAGATTCTATGATTCAAAGATGTGTACCTTATGAAGAAACTTTTGCTATTATTCAAAAATGTCATGATTCCAATTTTGGAGGACACTTTGGATTTAAAATTTTAAATTCTGGATTTTATTGGCCTACCTTATTTAATGATGTGAGACATTATGTGAAAAAATGTGATCGATGTCAAAGGATGGGAAATATATCTAGGAAGAATGAAAGGCCTTTAAACTATATATTGGAAGTTAAAATTTTTGATATATAGGGTTTAGACTTTATGGGACCATTTGTTCCATCATTTGAAAAAAATTATATTTTATTAGCAGTTGATTATGTTTCAAAGTGGATTGAAGTTGTTGCTTTACTAAACTGTGATTCCAAAAGTGTTTCTATATTTTTAAAGAAAATGATATTTTCAAGATTTGGAATGCCTAAGTTAATTATCACGGATGGTGGAAGTCATTTCAGGAATATAAGAATTCAATCATTATTACAAAAATTTGGAATCAAGCATAGAATAGCAATCGCTTATCACCCACGAAACAAGTGGAATGGCTGAAGTATCAAACAGAGAAATTAAAAGAATTCTAGAGAAGACTGTTAATCCTAAAAGAACTGATTGGGTTGATAGACTCGATTCTACATTATGGGCTTATAGAACAGCTTATAAGTCACCTTTCGGGTTGTCACCTTACCGGTTAATTAATGGTAAACATTGTCACTTACCTGTAGAACTTGAGCATAAAGCTTATTGGGCGATAAAGGAGTTTAATTTTAATTTGAATAAAGCAGGAGAAAAGAGATTATTGCAATTAAATGAGATGGAAGAAATAAGAAATGAAGCATATGAAAATGCGAGGATTTATAAAGAGAAAATGAAGATGTTGCATGACAAGAAAATTTCAGGAAAAGTTTTTGAACCTGAACAAGAGGTATTATTGTTTAATTCTTGTTTAAAACTTTTTCCTGGAAAATTAAGATCTAAATGGATTGGACCCTATATAGTTGAGAAAGTATACCATTATGGAACTGTGGATATTAAAGATCCCATAACAGGAAAATTTTTTAAAGTAAATGGATTAAGATTGAAGCCTTTTTGGGAGACATTAAAAAGATTTATAAAGAGGCTTATAAATTGAGTCAACCTGATTAAAGATTTACTTAAGTCGGGCTGACGACGACGTTAAACCAAGCGCTTTGTGGGAGGCAACCCATATTCTTCTTTTGTTTTGAGTGTTTTTGTGTTTTAATGTAAGGTTGTGCCTCGATCTTGATTAATTTTATATTACTTTATAAAAATTTGATGCTTATAGGTCTTTATTGACTTAGGCTGAAAATTATTTTAAAGTATGTAAATTTAAAAATTGGATCACTCTATTTTGAATATGAGTAAAAAGGAGATCAATTTAACCGTCATTATGATTGCTTACGATGTGAGTTATTGAGTCTAAATTACTCTTACCAGTATAGTATACCTATCTTGGAGAACGAAATTTTGAAATTTGACGATTAGGCGAAACGGAGTTGAACATAGTTCCGGCGCCTAGGCGCCCGAGTTCGGCGCCTAAGCGTCAGAATCAGCTATGTATCAATAGGTCCGGCGCCTAGGGGCCAGATTCGGCGCCTAAGCGCCACGGATACTGGGACGTGCAAAAACTGAAATTTTCAGTTTTTCACACGATTTCCCTTATAAATCAACCTATTCTCTTCCCTAACCACCAAGCAATCAGAATTATGTCCCTTGCACTTCATTCTTGAGAGATTTGAGAGAATTTTGAAGAAATGGAAGGAAGAAATCATGGAGAAGAAGTTAGAGACAAGGTTTCTAAGGATCCTCGACCCTACTTCGATGATTTCATCGTCTGTAAGTTTAGAAAAAATCTCTAGTCGTTTGGATAAGTTTGAAGTGGATTTTAAAAGAATTGGAGATCGCCTTCATGAGATGTTTCATCGGATTGAACATCTAGAATGGCGAGATGAAACTTCGATTTGATCATTTTGCGGCTTATCAAGATGCTCAAGTTGAAATGTATGCGAAGAACAAGTGGATTGACGAAAAGATGGCTACGGATTTCCCGAGAGCGTTAGTGTTCTTTCCAAGTAGAATTCATAATTTCCCTTGTGAAGATTGAATATTCTGGTAATGGGTTAGTTATTATATGGTTTGTTGAGTCGTTGTATTGATTTAGAGAATCGATTGTGTTTGTTTGTGTATTTGCTTTCATGTTCAATGTGTGTTGTTTTTGTTTAGAAATTGTTGTGTTTGAGTGTGTATTAGGAACTTGAATCAAGAATAATACTTATCTGGAATGTATTGAGTCAACATTGAAGATTATGAATAGAATTTAGTGAGTTTGATGTAAACTTAGTGTTCGATTGGTGGATTTAATATTTAATTTTTAAAATTTTTGGAAAATGTTTTGGAAGTTAGAAACTGAAGCCCTACTCTAATATGACTAATTGGAAGTTGAATTTATGAATTTTTGGTGGAAAATTAAATTTAAAAATAATTTTTTGTGAAAGGCGAGTCTGGCGCCTAGAAACCAGAGTTCGGCGCCTAAGCGCCAGTTCGGCCTGCTACCCGAAAATTACCATTTAAACCCCCAAAAGCCATTTTTGACGCCTAAGCTTCATCTTCATCCCCATTTTTTTGCGAAAATACACCCTTTGGATCCATTTTGAGGTCAATACATTAAGGATTTGAGCGTGAAACCACTCGATTTCATCGTCTCAAGGTCAGATCTACACTTTAAACCATTTATTTTCGATTTTCACCATAGATTTTCCTAGTTTTTCCTAAGAACCGAAATTTAAAAAAAAAATTTCTTTTTAGTGATTTCTTTGGATTTTTAAACTTATTTTAAGTTTTATAAACTTAAAAAGTGTTTAAATCTTTGATTCTTAAATTTGTTCTTATTTTCTTTCACGTTTAGATGGCTCCAAAATCTAAGCGCGGGAAGGGACGAGAAAATTTTTATAGCAGCAAATTTCCAACTGCAGCTACGCATTATTGCTTCCACGAACTTGCGTCGTCGAGAAAGTTCATCTCGGAATGAAGTTTTTATCATCCTGGGGAGATGATCGAAAACACTATCGTTGCGCACAACTGGCAACGATTTTGTTACTTCACTGCTATTTTTTTTATCCCGATTGTTCGTGAATTTTATGTAAATTTTCTGGATGCTGAAGATTCTGAAGTCTTTGTTAGATGAATCGGAGTAGGATTTACTCCAGAAAGAATCAACATATTCTATGGCCTGCCACCGACGATTGAGTCTTATTATTACGGATTATCACCATCTGAGGGTGATTTGGATATGATTATTGCCTATTTGACTGACGGTACTGGATCTTGGAAGATCAGGATCGGTAAAAGGGTAAATTTCAAATCTTCCAAGCTAAATGGTATTTCAAAAGCATGGCACTATTTCATTTCTGCGGCATTGTTACCTTCCAATCATCTGAGTGAAGTAACTAAAGATCGAGCGATTTTGAACTACTGCATTCAGGAGAGGAAGCCTATAGACGTTGGCAGTATTATTTATGAATCTGTGGATTCTATTGCTAGATCCAGCACTTCTGTTGGATTGGGATTTCCTTCTTTGATTTATTCGTTATGTGTTAATGATGGAGTCGATCGTCGATATTTACGAAGAGAAGTTAAAGACTACCAAGCCAATTGTGCAGGAGAGTGTTAGTATCTATGATCGTCTTCGAGAGAAGAGATCGACCACTCCTTCTACTTCTGCAAATACTCCAGTAGATCTTCTACTTCTCGCCCCTCTACTTCAACTGAGCCACCATCTAGTTTCTGGGAGTCCATGCATGATCAGTTTTTAGAGCAGCAGCAGGAGTTGTTTCAGACTCATTGCAGGATAGATACTATTGACAAGAAACTGGATCATCTTTATGACTATACCCAGAGGAAGAGTAGTTACGATGCAGAGTACGATGAAGCCCTAGTCAGATTTCTGAAGGGTGAACATGATGTGAGTTTCCTACTTTTCCTAGCTTTACACCATTTATTGATCCTAAGGACGTTGAGTTTTCCTTTGGTGATGATGATGACGATGAGGCGACAGCTAGTGATTAGTAGTAGAGAGATCTTTATGTAGTGCTACTCTGTTGTTAGTTTGTTTTGTTTGGATTGTTTGTTAGTTTTATGTTTGATGTGTGTTGTTTAGTTTATGTACTTGTGTGGATGGATTCTTTGGTTAAAACATTTTTAGTATATTGTGTTGAGACTGATGTTAGAGTTAATTTATATGTATGTTTTAGTATTCTGTTTAGTACTTAGTAATTTTGCTCTGCTTTAATTTTTGTTTCAAATTTAGTATAATAAAAAATTAGCTACTTACTTTTTATACATGCTTAAATTTTATCTTAATTATTCATAAAAGCATGTTTAGAAAGTTAATTTTTCTTTTTAAGATTGTTTTTACATACTTATAAAAATTCTTATGATTTTCTTTCTCTTATTCTTTCAAAATTTTCATAGTGTACCGAAACTTAAGTTTGGGGGAAGGGAAATACATTCAAATTTAAATTTTATTTGTCCTTAAAGAGCTAATATTTTCTTAAAAATAAAAACTTTTTAACATAACTTAAGGAATAAAGAATTTATTTGAGACCACTTTTATTTTTGAAATTATAAACAATTTAGTGAAATTAACTAAAGTTTTACTAACTTTGATTGATTTTAAGAATAGAATTATTTAACTTAAGGAAGAATAAGATTAAAGAATTTTTTTATTCATGATAGAAATGATAGAATTTAGAAATATTAAGTAATAAAAAATTATCACTTGAAAAAGAAAAGATTGAAAATCTTTTTGAATTCTTATTTATGTTATAATAATTAAGTGCAAATGTATAAGTTTTAAAAATATAAGTTAAGGATTATGAAGTTCAAAACCATTAACGATGTTATCCAGGATATAGTAATCCTATATATATATATATATATATATATATAAAAGAAGAAAAGAGAGGAGAAGCTTGAGGAAATGCCTAATAAAAAATTGGTTTCACTTGAATTATCTTATAGGAAGAAAACTAGTTACATATCATACTTAATTTTTATACATGAGTATTCATTTTAAAAGGAGTTTTCAAGAATATCTTTTTCTTGTAAATAATCTATGAGATCTTAATATAATAAGCTTCTATTATTTTCAAAATGAATGAAATGTTTGAAATCTTATGATTTAGTAGTTGAATATTCATTAAATTCTTAAAATTAAACCTAGTTAGTGAAATTAGGTTAATAATTTACTAAAGACTTTATAAAATCAAAAATTATAAGGAATCTTCAATATTTATCTTTTATTCTAAATGTTATATTTTATATAGTAAAAAGAGTTACTTGAGGACAAGAAACATTTAAGTTTGGGGGATTTTGATCCATGAAGAAAAATACATATTTTTATGTCTTGATTTTTATCAATTTCTAAGGATATTATGCTTTAATGAAAGGTATTTTTGTGTTTTTGGATGTAGGTGATGTAAAAAGGTCTAGAAAAGGAAAAGGAGTAAAAAGGAGCAAAAATGGAGCAAAATACAAAAGAAGAAAAAATATGGCTCTGGCGCTAGGCGCGAACTGGCTCCTACGCGCCAGACTCGATACTGAAACTGAAGTTTTTGACGACTTTTGGACGGTTATTTTGACAGAGTAAGCCGTTATTGGACATTCTAGAAGACTGGCAGTTGTTCCTTGATAATAGGACATGTGATACATTGCATTTGGATGCTCCAAAACGGTTTTTAAACGTGAAGAGGTGCGAAGAACTGGACGCGGTGTCCGGCGCCTAGGTTCCAGATTCCGGCGCCTAGGCGCCAGAACGACCTTCTAGAAGATTCATTGAATTTGGACATATTTTGAAGAGGTGCCTCAAGGCAACCCTTGGAGCCTATAAATAGGAGTCCACTCCTTCAGAGAAAATCGCCCCCCATTCGCCCCACCCCCTCTAGCCTCCTTAGAGAGAGAAATCTCATTAGAGAGAGAGAGAGTCTAGAGAATTAGAGAGAGAAATTTAGGGCCACTTTTGTTTAGTTTAGTGAGTTTACTTTCAAGTTGTAGCATCTGGAGTTCATTACACTGTGGAGTCAGGAGTCAGAAGATCTGTAGAAGGAATATTTGAGATAAGTATTTTTATATTTGATTCAAAGTTTATTTATTATGTTTTGTAGTTTATTTTCAATGTGTTCTGAGTTGTTAGTTTACTTTCTTCCTTCAATCATGAAGAGATAGATAAGATAATATAAAGATTCGATGGAGAATTAAAATTGTGATGACATTAATACCTGATCTTACTTTACTTTTTAAAATGGCCATTTAAATTGTTAAAACCTATTGAAGAGTTTTGAAACCTTGAAGGAGAAGAACTCTTAACTTGTAAATGCCACATGAATCCTTGGGTAGTCGAAGGCCATGTGCGGGCTATTCAAGGTGAAGTGCAAATAAATAGGAATATAAGATTTAAAGGGCGTAAAATTGATAAGTTTTTAGAGTAACAGGCTAAATTCTTATAATTTGATTTATAGATCAGGAATGGGTCACTAGTAGGGCCGACCATAGCCACCCTTGGACATCTAGTAGTGAGAGTCTAGATTAACCCATTGCTAATAACAATACATCCGGACCTGATCTGTAAGTTAGCTCAATGTTCTTTGCGCCTGGATCAAAGGGTAAAGAATAGGAATGCTTCTATTTGGCACAATACCATAAATCAAATTCTCCAACGAATATTAAATTATCTTAAAAATCTTGGATTAATTGAAGGAAAGAAAGTTGTTATTTTATATAGTTTTCATAAATCATTCTCTTAGTATTGTTTTCTTTAATTGCATCTAGTAAATTAATAGTAATTTATAGTTAATTTAAAGGATAAAAAGATATTTTTTAAAATATAATATTTTGAAAATTTATTTGTATAATTTTCCCCCGTGGGATTGATACTTGGGTTATAATAGAAAACCCTATATTACTTGAAATGATACGTATACTTGCGTAGTACCCCTAGTGTGTAAAGTAATTTCTAAAATTTACAATATTTTGATTTATACACTAGCTGCTTATTATAAATTGGCTTTGGCCATCTTTTGGAAGCATATATTTTTGCGTTACTTGCGGTCGGGTCATCTACGCCCTACGCTCTAGTGTACGGGTCCGAGGCAGTTCTACCCAGGAAGTTCAGCTCCCATCACTCAGAATTGCAGTTGCGAATAGAATCACTACAAAAGAAAATGCCAGACAATGGCTGGATGAATTGGAAAACTTGGAAGAAAAACGACTTGCAGCGCAACAAAATCTTGAACTGTATCAAGCTAAGATGATCCAGGCCCACGACAAACTGGTCCGCCAGGACATTCAAAGTCTGTGACTTGGTCCTAGTTCTCAGAAGGCCTATTCTTGCGCACTGTAAGATAGGAGGTAAATTTGAGCCGACTTGGGAGGGGTCGTTCGTGGTCGAGACAGTCTACTCAGGAGGTTCTTACCAGCTTCTAAATTACCGTGGGGAACGATTTATGCTTCCAATCAATGGACGATATTTGAAGAAGTATTACGCAACCTGATGTTTCGAAGAATGAAATTTCATTCCAAGAAACACGGGTAGAGTGATCACTTATAACTGGGTCTTAACCCGAAAGAAAATGAATGATAAAAATTATAAATAAAAAAAAATGTGTGTTAAAGGAAAACATATGCAATTGAAGTAATAATAAAATTTTGACTCTTCCTTTCGAGACGAGCTCACTCTTGATCTTTCCTTATCTTCTCTTACTCTTATAAAATTTGAAATAATTAAATAAGAAGTTTTTTTAATAAGTAAATTTTCCTATTGTTCTCGTCCTGAGTACAGCCCCTGATCCTTTCATTGTTTTCTTTTCAGGGAAATTTCGAACGGCGGTACGTTCCTGAACTTTAAGGATGGCGTAAGTCTTGCACTTAACAAAGAAAAGCTAAAAGCTGATGCTGTGATAGAGGTTGGCTCGGACCTTGCACAGTTGGAGTTAGAGTATGAGGAAACCGGCTTGACTGCCGTGGATCCGGAAGCGGTTCAGTGGGAAGACGGTGATGAGGCTCAACAAGAAGGCTCCCCAAGCCGCGAACAAGAAGAGGAAGATCGATATGATCGAGGAAAACAAGATGAAATCGAGTGATAACGTACGCGGGGAGGAAAGCTTGTCAGTGCTGCCCCTACCGAGATTCAGGGAGAGAGGAGAGCCACCCTGACCCCAACTCAGAGAAGAAACAATAATCGCCATATCGCCAAGATGCTGAAAAAATTAACAGAAGAGCAGAAGAAGGAAGAAATCCCGACGGCCGTAGCAGTTACCCCAAGGAGGCCAGTCCTGAGGAGCACCATAGCAGAGGTTGTTCCGGAGAAGGTTACTATAGAGCCTACACCAGAGATAGTGACGATCCGAGGAGAGCGTGACGGTGTGGAGCCATATATCCCACAGTACATCACTAGACCTCGACAACTTTTGGGGACTCCGCTGGGGAAGAAGGATGGTGTGGCGACCTTTTATTGCCGAACCAATACCAACAAAACGTTCTGGAAAGAGAAGTCTCACTGAAGATCCCAGATCTGAAGAAAGTGCCACAGTGAAATAAACTCCTGAAAGAGAGGTTCAACAGTCGTCTCCTAACAACCATGAGATCGTTCAGAAAAGGCCACTTGAGGATGCCATAGGGCAACTAAGAATGGATATCCGACAGCTGCAGATAATTTCAGAGCACGAATTGGAGATGATCCAGAGGATGCGGAAGCAGAATTTTGAATACTTTCAGAGAATCAGAGGCAGATATGTCAACATCCTGGAAGGACTAGAGTTACATACATATGTTTTCTCTCACTACGAGCAGAGTGAAATTGTAGACTATGTCGATGAGCTGAAGAAAAAGGTCGTGCGAGACGATTACGTAGCAGGGACCTACTCCGAGACGAAGAAATGGAAAAGAGGTAAGGGGAGGATTACTATTCAATTTGGATGCTGTTACAACTTCGCTGATGACAAGAAAGGAAATCCGCCAGGGATACTCCGCTACGATGATGTGGATCCAATGCCAGTTTTAATAAAGAAAATGATAAAAAGGATGGTGGCTTGGCTAGTCCTACCCGCTGATTGCATACTGAACAGCTGTATTATCAACATCTATGCAGAAGGAGACTGCATCCCACCTCACACAGATCATCATGATTTTGTAAGGCCCTTTTGTACCGTTTCCTTCGTCAACAAATGCAACTTTATGTTCAGGACAGAACTCCGAATAATTGGCCCCGGAGAATTTCAAGGGCCGGTGGAGATACCTCTACCGGTAGGCTCTGTTCTCGTACTACAAGGATTCGTGCAGATGTAGCGAAGCACTGCATATTGGGAGTTCCCTACGAGCGAGTCTCCATCACCCTCAGAAAGATGGATGAGAGTAAAATGTTGGTCTACTTCCAGCCAGATCCAGAACTAGAGAATTTGCAGCCCTACGAGCTGTAGGCTACATAGTAGCAACACACCTCTAAAATACACTTACGTGTGATTCTCCTCCAGAAAGTGGCTTAGAAGGTGATGTTATCACCTGTGTAGTTTACTTTTTAGACATGGATGAATCGAACAGACAATTTTGTCAGAGTTCACAGAGATATCATTGCAGTCTGTGCTCAGATATATATATATATATATATAAACTTTTGTAAAAGTTTGTTTTTAGAAGGATGTCATCAGTAATATTTGGATGGAATCACCTGATGTATCTTCGACATTTTAGTAGAGATAAACTTTGTGTTTTACCTTCAGTTTTGTGCAATTTACTGCAAACACCACTAGATCTGAGTTTAACTCGGTTTAAAAAGAAAGTTGGACGAAGTACAATTTGAATGAAATAATAACAACAAAATAAAACTTGAAATCAAAGTCTGAATAAAACACAAACCAAAACTCAAAACAGATCAACTTAAAACTTCAAGATGTGAACCAAGTAAATCAATTATAATCCGAATCAAAGTGAAATTTCAATCGAAAATGTAACCTAAAAAATCAAATCACTAAAAGCAATGAATAATGAAAACGAAGCTGCAAATCTGATATCCCCAGCCCCCGGCTGTTCTCGAAATCTTTTTGACTCTATGCGATTTCTCCCCTCTTTTGAGAAGGTCGCTGAGTCTACTGACACAGAACCACTAGATTCTTGATTTGGTTCTGATGGCGTGGATTCACTTCCTTCGCCAAACTTTCAACCTTTGATGAAATCCTTCGGGATGTGAAACACTTTCATGTCCCATTCCAATCTTCTACTGCACTTCTAATCATTGAAATATTCACGAATCAATCGTCAACCTTCCGAGACTGGTACCTAAATTCCAGTTCTCTCCTTTCGAAGTCGGTACCAAAATTTCGACTCTCTTTTCGAGATCGATACCTAAATTTCGATTCTCTTCCGAGACAGGAACCAAATTCCAGTTCTCTCCTTTCGAGGTCGGTACCTAAATTTCGACTCTCTTTCCGAGATCGATACCTGAATTTCAATTCTCTTGCGAGATTGGTACCTAAATTCTAGTTCTCTCCTTTCTAGATCAAAACCTAAATTATGATTCTCATCCCTCTCGAGGTCGGTACCTAAATTCCGACTCTCTTTTTGAGATTGATACTTAAATTTCAATTCTCTCCTTTTGAGATCAGTACCTAAATTCTGATTCTCATCCCTCTCGAGGTTGGTACCTAAATTCCGACTCTCTTTTCGAGATTGATACTTAAATTTCAATTCTCACTCTTTCGAGATCAGTACCTAAATTCTGATTCTCATCCTTTGTGAGGTCGGTACCTAAATTCTGACTCTCTTATTGAGATTGATACTTAAATTTCAATTCTCATCCCTTTCGAGATCAGTACCTAAATTCTGATTCTCATCTTTTATGAGGTCGGTACCTAAATTCTGATTCTCTCTCCGAGGCTGGTACTTAAATTCCGGTCTTCATCCCTTTCGATCAGTACCTAAATTCTGATCTTCTTTCTGAGGTTGGAGCCTAAATTCCAACTCTCTTCGCCGAGACTAGAGCCTAATTCTAGTTCTCTTTTAAATTCCGAGGTTAGAACCTAGGTTCCGATTCTCATCCTAAATTCTGAATCTCAATGAGGTCCACCTTAAAATCAATCTTAAATCGAACTTTAACTAAAATTGAAACTCAAATCAATTTGGAACTCAAACTCAAAATTGAAACATGAAATAAAAATGAAATGAATCTAAATCTAATCTCTCCAGATCTTGTGATTTGGAATCCACCTCCTTTTTCCCCAGCGAGAGTTCGAGAATCTTCATTCTTGGAGATTTACCCGACACTCCCCAGCAAAATTGTTCTACGCTTTGTTCTAAGTGTGTCACTTAAACGTCTGTGTTGGTTTTGTTGATTTCTTTAGTCAACGCGAATACGCGTGGTGTGCTTGGTTAGCACACCACACCTTTTGGGGGTCCATTTGTTGACCTCATTTTTGGTGAGGTCTTTCCTCTCCTTAGTGCTTCTTAGGATCTAGCCATAAGGTTTTCTCCTTGACTATCCTAGAGGACTAGAATTGGAACCCACCCTTTAGCAATTCAGCTACTTCTTGACTCTCTCGGGATCCCAGCTGGATGGTTGCAAACCTCTAAATCACCTTAGAAGGTTAAGACCACCATATGGAGAACCAATAGTGAGCTCCTATAAGGTTGTTCAAGCCTTAGGACTACCTTGGGTGACCTGGTCCTGGTGAGCTCTGGCTTACACACACTGCACTCTCACACACACCATCCTTACCCAATTCTCCCCCTTGGTTCATTGGAGAACTCATGTGGCTAAGTCCAAACCCCTAGCTCTTTGGCTAAAAGGGTTGGGAACAACCCATGAGATGTTTAAGGTGGACATTTCTTGGTCCATGTCTCACTTTAAGCTTCATTATGATCAAAATTCAACTTTTGCCAAAATGCCTAGTTTTGACATTGGGTCCTTCAAACCTACCTAAAATTACCTAAATGCCCCAAATTTTCTAAAACTTCCAAAAATTACCCAAAATTCCCAAAAATCCTAAAGATCATTTTGAAATAATCCCCACCTTTTAAATTCACCAAAATACCCCAATACCCTTCAAATAACCTCTTGATACCCTAAAATACCCTACTGGCACAAAATTTAAAAAATTCCACAATTTCCAAAAATTTCCAAAAAATTCCAAAAAATTCCAAATATTCCTAATTTCATTTTGCTCAACTACACCATAGCCAAATGTTTCCAAAATAACCAAATTTTATAAAAATCCTCAAATTGACCCATTTTTAACCTAAATGGACCCAATGTCACACCAAACCAACCCATTTGGCCTCGATTTTGTCCAATTTCAATTCTAAACTTCAATTAAACATCATTACTATCAATCTAGACCAAATCCAAGCCCAATTTGATTCATATTTAAGTTCAATTCCATTTGAAATCTAAAATCCCCAATTTTGCCTAATTAATCCAAAACCCCCAATTAACCTAATACCAACTTTTTTTCCTCTAAATTTCAATCCTAAACATTCCATAACATGCCCATAAAACCTATGCAACCTTAAATTGCCCTAATTAGAGCCTAAGCTTAACCTAAATCTATTTGAGAACCAAAATACCCCCATTTTAGCCTAAAGTGAATCCATGCCCTAAACCTACCAAATTGATTAGCCAAACCCTAAAATTTCTTCCCAATTGATGTTGGGAACTCTTCAATAAATTCCCCTAGACCATTTGAAACATTCAATTGGGTCTGAACCCCACCTTAACCCAACTTGGACCCAAGTTGATTCAACCTTGTCTAAATTAACCAAAATACCAAAATCCACCAAATTGACCTTCCAATTGAACTCAAAAGCATTCCATGTCTTCATGAAAGTTTTTCATGGCAATCATTTCTATAATGTTGTTCAAGACACTTGGACCTAAATCAAAACCAAACCCAATTTAGCCTAACCCAAACCCAAGTGAGCCAATTTGAACCTATGGCCTAATCAAACCAAATTGAACCAAGTGTGGCTAAACCAACCTTTACACAGCCACCAAGTGAACCCTAGGATCCACCCTAGATCAACCTAGCCCAAGATAAGTGAGCCATGGACCAAGGGTTCCCCATTTTAGGGGATCTCTTCCCTTAAGTGGATAAATCCTCTTTTGCCTTACCCCAAAACATCCCCACAACTGCTAATCACCATTAAACCTCTTGATGAGTCACCTGACCTTAGGGGCCAGCTCCCATGTCCTTGCCGGCTGGCCTAGCTGCCGGAGGGGGTCAAAACTGAGAGACACCATTCACCTAAACACACCCAAACTCCACAAAATGGCCACCTCAGCCAAATTAAACATTGGAGCCTCTCTGCCCTCCAACTAAGCATTTGAATCCACCCTTTAATTGAGCCCTAGCTCGACCTAATGGCCACTAGCCATTTAAACACCACCTCTCGGCCATGAGAGAGGTGTTGAAATTTTTCTCACCGAAGCCCTCCAAATTGTTCCCGAGCTCCTCCTAGCCAAAGGAAGCTCAGCCCTACTGCTTTACTGCCTCCTCCCCCACTGGTTGAACTCAATTTTTAAGTTCAATCTCAGGCCAAAAAATAGGACACTCTCTGAAACTTCACCAAATCCAAATTAACTCTTACCACACCTTCACCAGAGGTAGAGAAGGAGTTCCCCAGTGAAATCCCCCTCTCCATGCCACCCAGTTGTTCCAGCCTCCAAGCTTTTTGATCGGGCCTGGTGGAAGTCAAGTCTAGGCATTTCACCACAGCTTTAGGCTTAATCCCTAGCCTCCTTGGACTCCAACAAACGTGCCGAGCATCTCTGATTGAGGCTTCACCTCTCAGAACCAAGGTATGAACTCTGCCTTCCTCCCGAGCTTCTGTGAATTCTCCATTTAGTTTGGCTTAATTTCGTGGCGTGTTAACCGTATGGATGTGTTCGTCTTCTCAAGAAAAATCCATAGAGTATAAGAACTCAAAAATCCGTTGAGAACCGAGGGAGATATTAGGGTTAGAAGGTCGACGGTCACGAGTGCACACCAGTCGGAGATGATGATCGGCCACCCTCGGATTGCGCGTGTATCGAACGAACGGCTCAGATGGTGTTGGACTAGGAGATGGAACTTCAACCACGGACCATGTGGTAGCTGAGTCGGATGGCGGCGCCGAATTAGAAGGCGACGCATGGAGTTCGATCCGCCTTAGGTTGACGCGGCGCCGACGTGGATAAGTAGGAAAATAGGATTTTTTTTATTTAATTAAATAGCCAGAACTTAAAAAATTCATATCTTTTCATATAAAAATTACAAAAATAAAAGAAAAATATCATCTTGCTCAGTGAACAGAGGAGAATAATGCAAAAAAAAATTGAGTTAATTTGATTAGTATTTTATTTTTAATTAATTATTTACTTATTTTGGTATTTCAATTCTCCATTTGCATAGTCATTTTACCATGGCATGAGACCATAGGGCTTTTGAAACCTCTGACATGGGGAACATTCCCTGAATTTTTAAGGTTAGAGGCCAACCCTATGATAAGTTATGTATTTTTCAAGTTCATGACACTGTTTTTGATATTTAAATTCCAAAAATTAGCATGTTGCTTAGAAAATTCTAGGAAAATTTGGTGAAGTATCTTAGGACAAGAGGACCCTAGGAAAATTATGGTTTAATTTAATTCCTTAAAAATAATCCTAATTAGCCTAGTCACTCTAAATTGAACTTTAATTAATTAGAGTTAATTACACATTAAAATGACTTGAAAATAATTTTCCAGTGATCTTTAGGATCAGGAGAACCTCACAAAAAAATTTGAAGTCAATTGAAAATGATTAACCCTATTTAATGAATCAATTAAGCCACATAATCAAAATTAAACATTAAAAATTTATAACTTCAAAAATACATTTCAAAAATTCAAAAAATTGATTTTGGTACTTCTCTAATATTAGAGGAGTCTAAGAAAAATAATATTGGAATTTTCTAAAAATTTTCATTTTTAAGCATATTTTAATATTTTCAATAATTAAAAAATAATAAAAATCACAAAAATAATAAGAATCATAAAAATGTCATATTTGGTCCCCTAATCACTTAAGAACCAATCAAATATTTTTCTTAAGTCTCTAGGTTAACATATTTAATTTGAAAGCCTTAAAACAATTTTTGAATTAAAAAATGTACTTTCTAGCCTTCCCACTACATTAATTCTAATAAATCAAAGAAAAATCATAAAAAATATAAAATTTGTTTCTCTAACCTTTTTGAGGTCAGAGGGATTTTTGAAAAAATATAAAATTTATTTTTCAACTTTTATTTTATTTTATAATTAATTAACACTCCAAAGCTAAAAATAATTATAATAAATAAAATATAATTCAAAAAATCACCAAAATTGGTCCAAGTGGTCCTCTGGTCATTAGAAACATCCCATAATTTTCTTAAGGGCGGATGCTTTACCTTGGTCATGTTAGTAAATTTTCTTTGAAAACCCTTATTTCCATTAAAAATAATTATATAAATAAATTAAATTCAGAAAAATCACATTTTCTCCTCTAATGTCTTAATTGACATGTGAGTGAAGTGGCATAAAAATCTTAAGTTCATTTAAGCTTAATTTAAAGAATTATAAAATAAATAAGCTTAAAGGGGCATAAAGGTAATTAAAAGATTTTAACCCCTAACTAAAACTTTAGGTTTAATCAAAATGGGGGTAAAATATCTGATTTTAATTTTCTCTCAGATGATTGAAATTTTAGGAAATCAAAGGGTAGGAACCCATTAATCACTTTAATAAACCAAAAATGAAACTTTAATTAATTTAATAATTTAAAATTTGGAAGATTAATTGAAATTGGATTATTGAAATGGGGATATAACTTAAGAGGATATTGATTATTTAATTTAAAAATCCCTAAATAAATCACTTAATAATACTTAACTCTTAAACTTAAGAGGATCAATGGAACTAATAATTAAATGATTAAAAGTAAATAATTCTTAATTTAATTAAAACCTACATCATTAAATAATTTAATAATTGATTAAAGCCTAAAATGTTAAACAATTAAAAAGTAAATTAAAATATTTGAAACTAATTTAAAATCATTTCAAAACAAACTTAAATCAAAATTACAAATTTTAAATAAATTTAAGAAACTTACCTTAAAACATAATGTAAAAATTAAATTAATTAATATAGTTAATCCAAATTAAATCATCAAAATTTAATAAATAATTTGAACACCTCTTTTGACCTAAGTTAATCTAAAAATTTAAATTGAAATATTGATATCATTTATAAAAAGTTTAACTTAAATGAATCAAACATCATTCCAAACTTAAAATTATTGATTAAAATTTCATAATTAAATCACATTAAAGTAAATCATCAACTTTAACTTCAAATCATTAAAATCATTAACAAATTAACTTGCCCCTGAAAGCTTTAAATTATTATAATTATTGAAGCATTAAGTGAAATGCCACTTCACTCATAGGATAATCAAACATCTTAATTCACTGAGCAAGGGAATAAAACTAGACTAAATTCTTGGATGATTAATTCACCTGTGTAGTTAAATTCACTTGGACTCAAGACTGCCCCAGCGATATTGAAAATATGTTTAGGATTTATTATAAGCACTTCCTCAATGTGATGGATAGTTTTAAATAACAATTGAACTTAATAGTTCTTTGGTGAAGAAAATCATCCTTAACCAAAATCAAGAACCTAGACGTCATAGGAAATGACTAGCTATACGATTAGGATTCTGGTTGACAACCAAAACCCTTCCTTTAATCTTTACCTAGGTACTTGTTGAAACATTTAAATGCTTTAATATGTATTTTAAAGTGTAGCTTGGAATGACGGGAAGACCCTTCAGGCATGCTTCTATGTTATTGCAATTTGATCTATTGCATTTTCTTTACCTACACTGCGCTTTACTTTCTTGCATGTTAAACAAGATTGTTGCATGAAAACCAAAACCTTTAGTATAGTCCTTGAACTGAAACCAAAACTAAATTAAAAATCACTACAAGATAAAATCCACCGCTACAACATTCAAAATATAAAACAAATCAAAATTTAATCACAAACAGAACAACAAAAGTACAACTTTAACTAAATTAAAACATCTTGTTGGATGATCGGGAATACCTCGGATGATGTAACCCACGTGTTGCTAACGAGATTTCCCACGGTCTAAATGAAAGTGTGGAACTCCTTCAGTTGTGTTTAGCAAATTCATCTGGACTAAGTGAATCCAATAAAAATAACGATGCCGGAAGGATGGAACCGTGGGATCTTAACCGGTGTTGTTATAATCAACTTTATGATTTCCCTAATAAAACATTAAAGACATTTGAATTCTAAGATTTCTCTAAACCAAAACACTTCTCTCATCCTTTGATTTATGACTTCTAAAACTAAACCTCTGCAACAACAAGGAGCTTGGAGCACGGTGGGCAGCACGACCATCTTTGTCAGCAAAACTTATATCTACATCAGCAAAACCTTTTCTAGTTTTAAATAACCAAACCATAGGATTTCGAGGTAGTTTGCCTAGTGCAACATAAATCCTCAACCTTTTCGTTAGGCATTTGCATAATCATATTATGCAAATTAAGTCCTAACCGGTCATAGGATTCCGAGGTAGTCGTTTGGTACGACATAAACCCTCACATCTTCGAGGATACTTGTATAACTATGTCATACAAACATAAGTCCTAATTAATTAAAATTGGCAAGATTGCAACATTAAATAAACTCCCAAATTGAAGCCAAACAATAGGATAGTTTGAGAAGTTTCCAAGATTCTTCTTGGATCCTCAACTTCTCCCACTTTTCTTCCATTGGATTCCTAAAATAACTGTTCCAAATTTCATCCATTCCCAATTGAAATTTTCAAAATCCAATTCCTTGAAAACCTTAAACTTTGAAATTCTTGAGAGTAAAACCACTGATCATTATCGAGAGTTTTTTTAAATGATTCCCATCATTTAAGGTGTAATTAACTATAAGGGCTTGCCCTTATAGGGAACTTTAAGAACCCATGTAATATAAACCCTGCTTAATTCCTTTATATTAAGCAGGGGAACTTGTCGGCTTATAAAATTGGTTCGCAGACCAAACGGATGTCACAAATCTTCTAGTTTATTCAATAGAGCCCCATCATCAAGCAGTGTGTCTATTCTTCGGGATGGATACACGGTTTGTGATGCGGTGCTCGTTTATATAAACTATTTGGGATGTGAGATCGGTTTGATTTCATATCTTAAAAATTTTCAAACTTAAAATTATTTTTCAAAAATCAAATACTACATTTCAAATTATATATTTAAATAAAATTTAAAATTCACCGCAAACTTCTGTAGGCGACCCCCTTTTTTTTAAATACAACACACAACCTATAAATATGCCGACACTCGTTGAAGCAGTAGCCCTAAGATCTAAGGATCAAAAGTTTTATCGTTTAAGTTTCAATGTTTTGGTTTTGGTTTTGTTGTTGATGTTTTGGTTTTTGTTTTAGTTTTTTTTCTAAAGTTAGTGAATGCATTTAAGAAAGTATTGTAAAGTAAAATAAAAGGAAATGACAGTACATAAATAAAACTGTCTACCTGGGCTTTTGCTGTCGCTGCATGGTTAGTGCAATAATGCATAACATAATTTGTTGGAAATTTAAATAAATTGCAAAAAAATAAAGTAAGCAGAGCAAGAAAAATTTTTTACAAGAAAGGTAGAGAAGTATGTCGGAAAAAACACGAGGAAATAAAAGAAAACACGTAGTCACACATGGAGGACCAAGACTAGGTATAAGAAATCAACAAAGTTCGTGGCTCGTAAGCTGGAGTGTGTGTTTCCCGATCTTGGGTGAGAGCTACCAACCTGCCAATCTTTGAATAACAGTCCTAACCTCAATCCAACTGACTAACTGTGGACCTTTAAAAAGTTTTATCAAAATTCTCTAGTTTCCATGCAAAATCTGTTGTTTAAGTTTTCATGCAGAGTTCATTTTGACAAGCAAAGGAAACTTATTTTAATTTTATGAAGTACTATAGTCCACATGCCAGTCACTCTAATTAAGCTAGGACTACTAGCAACCTAAAAGCATCAGGGGTAACAATCCTACCAAGAGTCGATGAAAAGTATGAGTCGTTCATTCCTCTCCCATCATTGGTGGTCTTTGAGGTAAGAGATACTACTAAAATTTCCCACATTGTATCCCTTGTTTAACATACATTAGCTTTATCAGCATCACCCTAGCCACCTAGACCTCAAACTTATACCAGTTTGATGATCCATATGTGAAAAAAAAAAATAAATGTCTCCATTTGTTCATAAAGACTTAAACACCTTAGAGAACACTCAAGTCTCTGAGTATTAAGTTGTAAATGTGGGAGAAGTACTTTAGGGCATTTCTATTGATTTAGGTGAATTAATAGGTCTTGATGCATAACTTGGTAGAATGATCTTCTTCATCAAAACATAGTAAGTTCATTTGTCCTCCAAAACATCCAAAATATCATAAAAGTGCTCGGACCATAACCCTAAAAAACTTTTAAAATCCTTTGAATCATTCATCTATAGTTAAATTAGGATTTAGTGATAATATTTTAAACATGAGCTCAATGAACCTTACTTTTTTAATTATCCTATTGTTGAACTCATTTTTTAAGAGGTCTTTTCTCTTCTCTCTCCTTAGTACTTAGGATCTAGCCTTAGGTTTTCCCTTTGACTATCTTAGCGAACTAGAAATGGAACCCACCACTCAAAAGTTCAAACACCTCTTAACTCCCTGCAAACCCCATAATTTTGATTGTAAACCCCCAAGTCACTTGGAGGGTTATGATCAAATGTGGCGGTTTAAAGGATGAGTTCCTTATAAAACTCATTGGCCTTAAGGACTACCCTAGGTGGCCTGGTCTAGTGAGAGTTGACCTGCACACATTACACTTTCACACATATTCCAAATCCTGAAACCATTCATACCTAGCTTGAATTCCTGACTCATGTAGGTAATTCATATGGATGGGCCTCAACCCCTAAGCCTCTAGCTAAGAGGGTTAGGAACAACATAGTGAATGCCTTAAATGAGTCCTTTGATGGCTCTTATGGGCTTGATATGGCTTCATGGCTCAACCAAATTGATTCCATTCTTCTCAAACTTGATCAATCTTTATTTTTCCAAAATTTCAATTTTAGACCCCCGGGGCCCTACACCCACCAAACCTACAAAATGTCCTTGAAGCTACCCAAAATTTGCAAAAATTACCTAAATTACCCAAAATTCCTCAAAACCAATCCTAAACATTTCTCACCATTCAAATGGATCATCCTTAGCCAAATATACCAAACTTTCCAAAAAAAACCCCCCAATACCCTCATCCAAATACCCAAAATGCCCTTTTTAACCAAAAAATCCATAAATTCCAAAAATTCCTAGAAAATTTCAAAAAATCCAAAATATTCCCAATTTCATTTTGTTCAACTACACCATATGCCAATTTTGTCAATTTAACCCACTTTTACTAAAACCCCCAATTTGGCCCATCTTTTAACCAAAGTAAGCCCAATATCAAGCCAAATCAACCCAATTGACCTCAATGTTGATCCAATCCAATTATAAACTTCAATTCAATATCCCCACTATCAATTTAGACCAAAAACAAGCCCAATTTGATGAACATTTCGATCCAATTTCAATTTGAAGCCTAAGCCCCAATTTTGGCCCATAACCTAAACTTAGCCCAAACTAACCCAACTCAACTCCAATTAACCCCAAATCTTTTCCTAGACCTTCCTAATATCCCCACAAAAAAAAACACTAACAAGATTTGCCCCAAATTTGAACCTAAACTCCACCCAAACCTAAGCCAAACAAAAAATCCCCAATTTTGGCCTAAACCCCCATGAACCCAAATGGGCCCAAATCCCAAAATCAAAGCCCAATCAAAGTTGAATACTCTTTGTAACACTCCCATAAACATTTATCAACATTAATTTTACATAAAATCTAACATTAGCCCAACCTTAGCCCAAGTTAGCCCAATTTTACCCACTTTGGCCCTTTTACCAAAAAAGTCCCAAATCAAACCCAATTCAACTCCAAATCACCTCAAATTTGTTTCAAATCAGTCATGACACATCCCTAAACTAAACCCAACATTTATTTGGCATGGTCCTTCACAAAGTTTTTCATCCAAATGTCCCTTTTGAAACATAAAGCCCACTTCCTTAAACAATTTTAAAAGCCCATCCAAAATGATTTCAAAAGGCCCAAAGTCAATCCAAAGCCTATAAGACACTTTCACCTCATCATCCCTTTAATTTTAATCACTCCCTAAGTTTCAAATTCATCATTAAACTTTTCCCAAGCCATGTGCCAAATTACCCCTAAATATCTAAAATCTTTAAAACCCATTTCCATGAAATTGACTAAGCTTGGCCCCAATCCAAATGGAGCCATGGAGACATGCATAAGCCATATGTAAGCCATGAGGAGCCATAGACTTGTCATCACTCCCTAAATGGCAAAAGGAGGAGATCCTTTAAGCACTCTCTAAAAGTCATTAGCCCTACCCATGATTCCTCTTAACCCAAAACTAATCCAAATAATCTTGATAGGGACTTCACCACTCTTCATAAGCTGACTCACCTGACCTCCCTCAGCCCAAAATCAGAGCTTTGGACGGTGCACCAAGCCCTAAGCCATGACTTGATCCATTTGAACCCAAAATGACCCTTCCCCCTTACCACTTAAATCAAACCTCTTTGCACTTGGCATTGGCCAACTGAACCCACAAAATTAAACCACTGACCCTCCTGATCAGGATGGTGACCTGACCCTGGCCGGCTAGCCACCAGGTCACCGGAAAACACCATGGCCGAGAGGTCTAAATGGATTCAAAAATTCACTTTGAACTAGCTGAGTTGTCCCATGCCCAATGGCCACTGCAGTTGTTCTTTACTTCACCAGAGTAGTTGATCCAAGCCATCAAACCCCCCTGGGAGGCCCTGGCCATGGCTATTTAAACAAGCCACGCCCTCTCGGCCAAAAGGTTGGCTGAAATTAACCTTCATAGAATCCCTCCAAACTCCTCACATAGCTTCCCCTAGCCAAGAGCAATCCATCCCCACTGTTCTCCTGCCCTAAATCCCATTGATTGAGCTCAATTTTGGAGCTCAACTCTCAGGCCAGAACAGGACATCTCTCAAATCTCCACCAAAATCAAATTAAACTCACCCACATCTGCATAGGACCAAGAGATGGAGTTCCCAAGTGAAAGCCCCCTCTTCAGACCACCCAATTGCTCTAGCGTCCAAAGTCTGAAATCTGGCCTGGTCACTGTAATACCTATACCTTTCACCAGGGCCAGAGGCTTCATCCCTAGGCTCTTCCAGCTCCAACGAACGTGCCAAGCACATTCAGTTGAAGCCTCACCTCCTGAATCAAGGTATGGAGACTTCTCTTTAACCCGAGCTTCCAATGATTCTCCATTTGGTTTGAGTTAATTTCATAGCATATAAACCATATGGATGTGTTTTCCTCTTCAAGACAAATCCATAGTGTATAAGAACACAAAAATCCATTGAGAAATGAGGGAGATATTAGGGTTTGAGTGTGGACAGTCACGGGTGCACACCAGTCGGAGACGACGACCAACCGCCGTTGTATCGAGCGTGTATCGACTAGACGGCTCAGATTGCGTCGGACTATGGAACGGTACGTGAACCGCGGGTCGCGTGGCGCTGAGTCGGATGGTGGTGGCGAATGGGGGCGCGCCGCGTGGAGCTTCGGAGACGCTAAGGTTGCCGTGGCGCTGAGTCAGATAAGTAGGAAAATATGGAATTTCTGATTTAATTAAATGCCTGAAATTTAGAAAATCCATATCTTTGTGTAGAAAAATCACAAAAATAAAATAAAAATACCCTCTTGCTCAGTGAACAGAGGAGAATAATGTGGAAAAAGAATTGAGTTAATTTGATGAGTATTTTATTTTTAATTAATTATTTACTCATTTGAGTATTTTAATTCTCCATTTGTATAGACAATTCACCATGGCATGAGACCATAGGGCTTTTGAAGCCTCTGATCTTAGGAACATTCCCTGAATTTTTCAAGGTCAGAGGTTATCTCTATGGCAAGTTATGTATTTTTCAAATTTATGTCACTTTTTTTGGTATTTTAATTCCATTAATTAGTATATTGCTTAAAAAACTCTAGGAAAATTTGGGGAAGTTTCTTAGGACCAGAGGACCCTAGGATAATTATGTTTTGAGTGAATTCATTAAGAATAATCCTAATTGGCCTAATTACTCAAAACTGAACATTAATTAATTAGGGTTAACCACACATCAAAAGAACTTGAAAATAATTCTCTGCTGATCTTTAGGATTAGAGGGACCTCACATAAAAATTTGGAATCAATTGGAAATGTTTAACCCCACTAAATGGACCAATTAAGTTACATGACCAAAATTAAACATTAAAAATTCATAACTCTAAAAATACATTTAAAAAATTCACCAAATTGGTTTTATAGGCTCTCTGATATTAGAGGAGTCTAAGAAAATTAAAATTGAAATTTTTCAAAAATCTTCATTTTCTACCTTATTTTAATATTTTATATTATTAAAAAATAATAAAAATCATAAAAATAATAAAAATCACAAAAATATCATATTTTGTCTCCTAATCACTTAGGAACAAACCAAATATTTTTCCCAAGTCTCTTGGTTAAGATATTGAACTTTAAATGCTTAAGACAATTTTTAATATTAAAAAATGGATTTTCCAACCTTTTCACAAAATTAATTCTAATAAATAAAAGAAAAATTAAAAAAATATAAAATTTATTTCTCTAGAATCCTTGAGGTCATAGAGACTTAAGAAAAATATAAAACTTAATTTTCAACTTTATTTTATTTTATAATTAATTAATACTCCAAAATTTAAAATAATTATAATAAACAAAATATAATTCAAAAAATCATCAATATTGGTCCAAGTGTTCCTCTAGTCAGTAGAAACATGCCATAATTCTCCTAAGGATAGAAACCTTACCTTGTTCATGTTTTTGAATTTTCATTGAAAACCCTTATTTTTCACAAAAATAATTATATAAATTAAATTAAATTCAGAAAAATCACATTTTCTCCTCTAATGTCTTAATTGACATGTGGGTAAAGTGACATAAAAATTTTAAGTTCATTTGAGCTTAATTTGATGAGTTATGAAATGAACGAGCTTAAGAGGGGCATAAAGGTAATTAAAAGAATTTTAACCCTGATTAATATTTAGGTTTAATCAAAGGGAGGGTAAAATATCTGATTTTAAAATTTTCATTAGATAATTGAAACCTAGGGAATTAAGGGGTAGAAACCCATTAATCATCTTGAAAATATTTAAAGTAAATTTTAATTAATCAAATAATTTGAATTTTGGAAGAATAGGTTAAAATTTGGATTATTAAGGTTAGGGGTATGACCTAAGAAGATATCAATTCTTTAATTTAAAACCCCTAAATGAATCACTTTAATAATATTTAACTTTTAATTAAATTCAAAGTGGTAATTGAAATTAATAATTAAATAATTAAAAGGAAAATAAACCTTAATTAATCTAAAACTTAAAACATTAAATAACTTGATAATTAAATTGAAATAAAAAGAAAATTAATTTCAAAAATCACTTGAAAGCAAATTTAAAGCAAACTTGAAACATCAAAATCAATTTCAAAAAAATGATTCTTAATAAAAAAAAATCAAACCAATTAAAAGTTAATCTAGAATATTGCAATTAAATTAAAAATTAAATCATTAAAGTCTAAATTAAATAATTTAAACTCCTCTTTCAATTCAAATGGTTTAAAACATTTAAGAATAAAACAACTTGAACACTATTCCAAACATAAATTATTAAAATTTCATAACTAAATTAAATCACTTTAAATCACCAATTCCAGTTTTAAATCACTAAGTTCTTTAACAAACTGATTTGCCCCCTAAAGGATTTCATTATTATAACTCTTAAGTAAAGTATCAAGTGAAATGTCACTTTATTTATAGGATAATAAAACATCCTAATTCACTAAGCAAAAAACAAACTAAACTAAATTTTTGGATGATTAATTCACCTGTACAATAAAACTCATTTGGAATAAAAAATAATCCCAAAAACATTGAAAAGAAATTTAGGACTCGTCCTAAAAACTTCCTCAATATGATGGGGTGTTTTAGAAGAACAATTGAATTTAATTGTTCTCTGATGAAGAAAATCATCCTTAACAAAACACAAGAACCTAGAGGTCATAGGAAATGACTAGCTATAGGATTTGGACTTTGGTAGACAACCAAAACCTTCCCTTAGCTTTACCTAGGTTGTTTATTGCAAATACATAAATGCTCTAACATGTGTTTTAAGTGTAGCTTGGAATGACGGGAAGACACTCCAGGTACGCTTTTATTTTATTGCAATTTACTTACCTGTACTGCACTATACTTTTATTGCATGTTAAACAAGAATGACACCCTGCATGAAAACTAAAACCTTTAGGGTAGCCACAAAACAGAAACCCAAAACTAAATTAAAAGTCACAACAAGATAAAATTCACCGCCACAACATTTCAAAATATAAAACAACTCAAAATTACAAACATAACACAAAACTACAACTACAACTAAATTAAATCATCTCGTTGGATGATCGAGAATACCTCGGATGATGTAACCTACGTGTTGCTAACGGGATTTCCCACGGTCTAAATGAAAGTGTGGAACTCATTCAGTTGAGTTTAGCAAATTCATCTGGACTAAGTGAATCCGATAAAAATAACCGTGCCGGAATGATGGAACCGTGGGATCTTAACCGGTGTTGTTATAATCAAATTTAAGATTCCCCTAATAAAACATTAAAGACATTTGAACTTTAAGATTCTTCTAAACCAAAAAACTTTTCTCATCTCCTGATTTTCACCTTCTAAAACTAAATCTCTGCAACAACAAGGAGCTTGGAGCATAGTGGGCAGCACGGCCATCGTCGTCAGTAAAAATTGTGTCTACTTCAGCAAAACCTTTCTTAGAATTAAATAAACAAGCCATAGGATTTCGAGGTAGTTTACTTAGTGCAACATAAATCCTCAACTTTTTTTTAGGCATTTGCATAGTTGTGTTATGCAAATTAAGCCCTAATCGGTCTTAGGACTCCAAGGTAGTCGTTTGGTACTACATAAACCCTCACATCTTTGAGGCTTATTTGTGTGATCATGTCATACAAATATAAGTCCTAATTTGTTTAAATTGGCAGGATTACAACATTAAATAAACTCTCAAATTAAAGCCAAATAATAGGATAGTTTGGGAAGTTGCCAAGATTCTTATTGGATCCTCAACTTCTCCTACTTCTCTTCCTTTTGACTCCTGAAATTAAATGTTCCAAATTTGACTCATTCCCTATTGAAATTTCCAAAATCCAATCCTTTGAAAACCTTAAAACTTTGAAATTCTTGAGAGCAAAAGCACTGATCATTATCGAGAGTTTTCTTAAATGATTCCCGTCAATTAGGATGTAATTAACTATAGGGGCTTGCCCTTATAGGGAACTTTAAGAACCCAGGTAATATAAACCCTACTTAATTCCTTTATATTAAGCAGAGGAGCTTGTCAGCTTATAAAATAGGTTCTCAGACCAAACGGATGTCACAAATCTTCTAGTTTATTTAATCGAGCCTCATCATCAAGCAGTGTGTCTATTTTTTGGGATAGATACATAGTTTGTGGTGTGGTAATCGTTTATATAAACTATTTGGGATGTGAGATCAGTTTGATTTCATATATTAAAATTTTTAAACTTAAAATTATTTTCAAAAAATCAAATGTTACTTTCCAAATTATATATATTTAAATTAAATTTAAAATCTAAAATTCGTCGCACAATTTCTATTTGGCGACCCTTTTTAAAAATACAACACACAACCTAAAAATATGCCGACAACTTCTGGCGACTCTGCTGGGGAATAGTTCTTCTCTCCATCCTGATCAGATGGCTTTGTTTTCATAAATTGATAGTTAGTCCATATCCATAGTGGACCAAACTATCATTCTTCCGTTGGCATACCTCACTCTTTTCTGTCTTGAGCAAGTATAGTCGACTCCATTTTGGATTTAGGAGCCACTGTTTAGACACCCCTAAACAGAAAGGTTCTGAAATCCTTTTGCCTCTTAAGAGGTGGGGTGGACCCCCAATAGGTGTTAGCTTAGGAGTAGTCCTTCGGTCTAAGAAGCCTTACGAGAATTTCTCTCCCTTTTCAATTCCGAACAGGGTCCCTTCCTTTTTCTATAAACCTCCGTTCTTTAAACATTTCATTCCTAACAATCAAATCTTATAATAAAAACCCTTTTAATAAATAAATTCTTTTAGATCAAAAATGCATTAAGATAAACGAAAATGTGTTCGGACTCTTTCTTTTTCGTCCTAAATTTTGTGACAAAAGGAAGCATAATTCGGGACTTCTACTCAGAATCTACCCTGCAGAAAATGTCTGCCCCAAAGTTAATCTTCTCCTTCACCAACGAAATAGACTTCACAGTTCACAAGGATGAGCTGCCCGACAATGGGATCATCTATTTTGGACAAGGATTTAACAATACAGAAATCAAGTTCGCTGACGTCACTCTTTTTACACTAATGTACAAAGCGCCAGAAACTGAGAAACCCGTGTTTGAGTTCAACCTGAAATTGACTCAAGAATTTCCTCCCCTGCGAAGGGTTCCAGCTGAAAACGATACCACTGTTTGTAGGAGGACTGTAATCTCTACCCCCACTGGTCTAGTCGTCTCTACAGATGCCTCAATTCCCGCCCAACTGAAAGGGAAGGGAGTCCAAGTTTATAATGAAGCTGCCACCGTGGAGGGTACGGATTTTGCTGCAATACCATCTGTTTTTGAAATCGGGTCTAGTGCAAAGTTTACACCCCTGACTCGGACTCAGAGAAGAAATAGTGGCAGAAAAATCACCAGGATCGAGAAAGCCAAAGCTGCTAAAGTTGCTTTTCTAGAGGAAATTATTGAGGAAAGAGAAGAGCTGCCTGAATATTCACCACTGTTAGGAGGAAGTAGGTTCCACCCTCTCTCTGCTGCAGCTGATGAAGAAGATGCCCGGAGGATCGCTGCTGCGTTACCCCGACCTGCATATTACAGTGACAACAAAAGAAAAAGAGTTAGGGCTACGTCGCTCTCTCGATTGGAAGCTGTAGTAGAAAAGTTAGCAAAGAAAGAGAGATGCCCCGTGTCAGAAATCCTAAGAAGAATGGGACGGGTGCCAACCAAATCCCGCCTTGGACAGCGATTAAACTCGGTCATTGCTGGGGAAAACCCAAGGAAAAAGGCACGAGCCAATGAAAGGAGTTTGCCTGTTATTGTATCGGGACACCATATTAGGGAGGACACCACCTGCGTACGCATAGCCTACCGACCATCTGGTCCTAGGCCACATACTGCGAGAAGGATGGTGTGGCAACCTATTATTGGTGAACCGAAACCATCGGAGCATTCTGGGAAGAAAAGTCTCGTCAGGAGGCTTGAATCTGAAGGAAGTGCTACTGCAATAAAAGAAACTCTTGAAAAAAAAGTTCAACAGCCATCACACGACAACCGCGAGACCGTCTGGAAGAGACCCCTAGAGGATGCAATAGGAAAGTTAAGGACGGATATCCGCCAGTTGGCAAAAGAAAGAGGAGAAAAGTTGGAAAATGAAGTTGATTCATCAGAATTTATGGATGAAGTGTATGTCGAGATCAACATGGTTGAAACACGAGCATCGTCAGCTTCACAAGGTGCTCCGACAGCAGCGGAAAGAGACGAGCCAGAAGTGATGAGAGCACAACTTCAGGAGAAGGATAACACGATTTCTCAAATGGCAAGGAAGATTGAAGAGATGGCGGTCGCCTTAGCCACTCTCCAAAGTCAGGTGCAACCTCAGAAAGAAACACCCCCAGAGATCATCCATATTGCAGATGGAGGAAAAGAGATCATATCCATCAACGAAGACGAGCAACCTAAGAAGGATTATGCACAGAGCATGATTCCCGAAAAGATATCAAAAACATGGTAGAACAGCAGGTGCGAGAAGCTTTAGCACAATCCAATAGTGGAGCATCTTTTCAGACAGGTAGACCTTACCCTGAAGAATTTGATGTTGTCTAATACCCAAAGGCTTCGTACCACCTCTGTTTAAGACTGTTGATGGAACGGGAAACCACAGGCAGCATGACGCACATTTTTGTGCTAGTTGCTGCAATGCCGGTGGGAGTGACGCTTTACTCGTCCGTCAGTTCGTTAGCAGCTTATCAGGGATTGCCTTCGATTGGTATGCAGAATTGCCAAATGGCTCAGTTAAGACCTTTTTAGAGTTAGAAAACCTCTTCGTTAAGCGGTTTGCCGGGGCTCGGCACCACATCACTATCGGTGATTTAGTGGTGGAGCAACAAAAACCGAACGAAACTCTAGTGAATCACATACTTTGATGGAGAAATTTAAGCATGAAGTGTGAACCACAACTTCAGGAACAGCATGCGATCGACATTTTGCTGAAAAGTATCCAGGGCCCGATAGCACTTCTCCTTAAAGGATTTACAATCAAGACTTTCGAGAAGCTGCTTAGCAAGGCCGAGAGCTTACAAGAGGAAGCAAAGTAGCTAAGTTTTGTGGACAAGACCGATAAACAGAAACCAGTGAAAGCATTCGAAAAGAAGTCCGGAATCATCGCGGCAGTAGATAAGGGCAAGCAGCCATTGCAGATACAGCCTAGCTATCAACCACCGCATAGCTATCAACCACCGCAATGTACTTACCAACAACCTAAGCAGGGTTATCAACAGCCTCGATCGAGCTATCAGTTGCCTCAGCATTATGAACATCCGCCTCGTCCACAGCGTACCTTGAAAGATTTTCTGAATAAGGAATATCCATTTAAAACTGAAGCAGTATCAAAGATGTTCCACATTTAATGAAGACACTCGATTTTCAGCTACCAGAGCCCAAGAGGCTGGAAAGAGTCAATAACAGAGATCATCCAAACTATTGTCCTTACCACCGAATGCTCGGGCATAAGATAGAGGATTGCATCACTTTCAAGATTTGGCTTGATGACAATCTCGGGAATGGGAACATAACGATCCCGAAGGAATACATGAAGGAACCCCAAAATGGAGGTTCCGTCAATGTTATTTCAATGGATCATATTTTTCCGATAGACCCTTACACGACCGATGTTGGATGGAAAACCATCTGGACGAAGTCTTCAAAGAAAATTTTTGGATCACATCTAGACCGCTTCGGTATGCGCTTCAACTCGAGTTTGAAACCTGCCGAGCCGGCACTATCGCTTGTGATCAAAGAACCGCCCCAGAAGGAAGAGAAGATCGTGGAAGAAAAGAAGACCGAGGCTCCAAAGAATAGACTAGGGGCTGCTTATCCTAGGATTGTTGTCTCCGATTCGGGGGAGAAATTCCTCAAACCTCTGACTCTGTATGCTTATTTGCTCGCCTCGGCGGGATCTTATAATGACAAGAGTTTCGGTGTTGGCTACATTTTGACTGTTTCTAACGATTACGTAACTAGCGAAAACCAACCTAATCCAGATCTCGATTCCGATATAAATAACGATTCTCAAATCATACTAAACCTCAATGACCACGACGAAGGAGAAGACGTTCACAAGGATGACTATGAAAGCTCAACAAGCGACGAGTCTATTTGTGAATTTCGAGGAGCTCCGATTACGATAGAATTAGAGTCATCATCTTCCGAAGCAACTGCAGAAGAGCCAGTCATTCCAATTTAAGAGGATACACCGGCAGATTCAGTACCAGATGCAGAAGAAATAACAGAAGTTAATTTAAGAAGCAGAAACGTTCTACCCCCGTGAATGGGTCCAAATGATAAAGGAAAGTAGGTGGTTACTCAGGAAGAGCCAACCCTAGCAGAGGAACTGCCCATTCGGGAAGAAATTGAAGAACCTGTTAATAAAGTGGATTATAACGTGCTAGCCCATCTTAGGAAGCTACCAACCAAATTGAGCATCTACGACGCTCTGATCCTGTCAAAGGAGATGATGGAAACTCTGATCAAAGCTTTACTTGATCCAGATATTTGTTTAGCTCAAGTGGCCGGTAATTCCTTAGACGAGTTTGCTCGTTAAAAGAACAGCGAGGTGTTACCTTCACAGACAATGATCTACTACTCGGAACAGCTGATCACAATCGACCGTTGTACATTTCAGTCACTATCGGAAAGTTTTTGCTCTCCAGGGTGTTAGTTGATCTGGGAGCATCAATCAACATAATGAGCCTTCAAACGTTAGCATTTTTGGAAATTGATGCTTGCGAACTTGAAGCAGACAAGATGTTATTAAGAGGGTTCAATCAGAAAGGAGAAAGAGCACTCAGATCAATAATGTTATTAATGAAGACTTTTCTTAGTGCAACTGTCTCGGAATCCCCAAGTTTCCTTTTCTTATTTAATATCTCCTTCAAAAACTTTTCATAACTTGACATCTGTTCTGAAGCTTCAGCGAAATGAATATTTATCATTAACTTCTTAAGTTCTTTTTAGGAATTTTAAAAATCGTTTATCCAACTCATGTTGTCTATTCCTTTAAATAAATGGAGGTGGTGGCCTTTCTAAATTTATTTTAGTTAGATATATTAATTTTTGCAGATCCTTAGAATCATGTTCTTTAGGTCTTTTAGTTTCTTTTGTTTCTCTCACAACTTATTTCTCTTTTTTAACCACATCATTTAACTCTCTTTCACTTCTTAATCAGACATCTTCTACTTTTTCATTAGTGTTCTCTTTGGGATTGATCTCAATGTTGCTAGGAAGTGTTCCTTAGGGTCTATCGCTAAGTGAGTCAGCAATTTGTCCTAGTTGATTCTCTATGTTTATAATCATAGCAATTTGACTTTGCAACTGGTTTCCCATTTGTAATACCACTTCTTCTATAAACATATTCTTATCCTTAAATTGTTGATTATTGTTAGAGTCCAATAGATATGAAAGTCTATAGTTTGCACTCCCCTGATTATTCCAACTTTCATTATGATTTGCATTATTATTTTCCCATTGTTGGTTTCCACTCCCAGTAGTATAATTCTAGTTAAAATTAGGATGGTTCTTCCAACCTGGGTTGTAAAAGATAGAATACAGGTTATTTATGGTATATAAAGTCTCATATGATAAGTTAGACTCAATCATATGCCCTAATGAACTTTCCTCACTTACAGGAGTAAATTGAGGCTTGTTCATTCCAAGTTGGTCCAACTTCCTTCATATTGCAGCAACCTAAGATGCAAGAATTGTAATCGACTTAATATCATGAACACTAGCTACCTTTTTAGGATTTACCCATGTAGAGGGCCATTTAAATTCATTTGTAGCCATTTCTTCATTTAACGCATATGCTTCATCTAATGGTTTTGAGATTAATGAACCACTAATGGCAGAGTCAATTTTAAATCTAAGGGATCCTACTAACCCATTGTAAAAAGTTTGAATGATTAACCAATCAAGCAGAGCATGGTGTGGACACTTTCTTAGGAGTTCCTTAAATCTTTTCCAGGCTTCTTATATTGATTCCCCTTCATACTGAAAAAATGAGATAATATAATTTCTATGTTTAGAAGTCCTTGAAGGTGGAAAACACTTAGCTAGGATTTTTTGAGTTAACAGCTCCCAATTTTTAACAGAACTACGTGCTAATGAGTATAACCACATTTTAGTCTTATCCTTAGTGAGAAAGAAAAAAGTCATAGTCTCACAGCATCGTCTGACATGCTGTTATAACAAAATGTAGCACAAAGTTATAGAAAACATGATATGTGTAAATAGGGATACTCTGAAGGAGTTCCCCTAAACTGGTTATTCTGCACCAGTTGGATAATCTCTGGATTTAGTTCAAATGAGTCAGCTTCTACGACATGGATTTGTATACTTGAGTAAATTTCATCTATCGTAGGATTTACATAATCTCTCAATGATTTGTGATGATTTTCCAAGTTATTATTATGAATGTTTTTCATTTACATTTCTAGTTTTTTAATTTCTTTTTATTTTTTGATTGATTTCTTTTTTTTTTCTAACTCAAGATCATAAGGCACAAGTCCTGCAGATCATTTAGTTCTCATTTGTAACACAACATACAATACATTAACAATTAAACCAAAAATATTTTAAACACAAGAAAATATTTTCACAAACACTTTATTTTTTTTACACAAACATTTTCTTCACAACACTTTTTCATATAAAAAATACTTTTCACTAAAAAACAGTTTTTATGACACTACTGTTTTCCTAGTCTAAGACTAAATACTTCAACTATAACACTCCTAAAAGTCAAGATGAACCATGTGATCCCCAACCACGGTGACAAAAGCTTGATGCCCAATTATAATATACAAGTGTTTAATTCTTTAATATTTTTGTTTCAATTTCTTCCTTTACAACAGTGCCAAAAACTTGACTCCAAAGTCAAGTAAGATTTCAATTATATCTTTAAATGGTAAGGATTTTACGCAAGTACACGTATCATTATCAAGTAATATAGAGCTTTCTGATTAAGCACCGAATATCGATCCCACGTAGATCACGATAAATCACAACGGCTTTCAGGAGAAGTAATAGTCTACAATAACATGCCTTAGATTGGAAGGTCGATAAAGGTTTGGTTTTATTTAAATCATACAACTATAAATACAATACTACTTCTACTCCTAAACTAAAATACTTAGTGAAAATCGAAATTTGAGGTTTAAATATACTAAAAGTACTCTTCCACATGTATTGAAATTTGTGACATGTATAAAAGTAAAACAAGTTGCAAGAGAGATTGTGACAAATAGGAGCAATTATATTGCTTACCCTTACTTCATTCTATAAAGAACGTAGTTTATTCTGATGCTTTGAAATCTTGATGATGGGTTAGGCAAGGAAGATACTAGCTCTCACTCCAGAGTTCCCTCTCCTCCCTCCACCTAGGTGCTAATATCTCGTATCAAAACTTAAAACATCAAACCAAATTGGGGGCTTTAGCCTGTCACTCTAATGTCCTCTAATTTTACACTCATTAATGTATACCTCCTTATTTATTTACGCTCAATTATATGGAATACATTATTATAGGCACCTCTTCACTAAATCTTGTTTTTCAAGCCTTAATTATAATTTCTAAAGTAATGCGTAAGTGTCTCTTCAAAAAGAATCCACATTCAATGAATCTTCCAAAAGGTGTTTTAAGTGCCTTTTCACTCTAAGAGAGACATCTCTTCAATCATAACTCCTTCTAACTGACCCATACACTTCTAGAAAGTCTATTTTATCATTCCCAATGCATTACCCAAGAGACACAC
Organism: Papilionanthe hookeriana x Papilionanthe teres; assembly: GCA_022702705.1. Lineage (NCBI taxonomy): Eukaryota > Viridiplantae > Streptophyta > Magnoliopsida > Asparagales > Orchidaceae > Papilionanthe > Papilionanthe hookeriana x Papilionanthe teres. Next base: position 142,176,515 of record CM040425.1, read on the forward strand.
TTCGCAACGCTTCAAAAATCATCCAAATCTGACGTTTTTTCTAGAAGTTATGCCAAAAACTGTCACTTGCGACTATGCACCAATTTCTGATGCATAGGTGCCACTGCCTGGTAGTTATGCTCCAAGTGGTGGCCTAGGCAGCAGACACAGGTACAAAAGTGCTTGGTTCAACCCGTTTTGCTCTAGTATGCTCCGCTTCGACCCGTTTTGCTCTGGTATGCTCCATTTCAATCCATTTTGTTCCTTTTGCTCCAATCACTCCAAAATCTTCACTTTGATGTACCTACAACCAAAAATACAAGAAAACATACCTTAAAAGTGCAATATCATTATAAAATTTAGCATAAAAAACAGTACATTTTTAGTTGGATCACACACCTTTGAAGTTCTCTGACCTCTCTGACTCCAGCAAACACTTACAAGGCCCCAAACTCCAGAAAACACAAAAACTCACAAAAAAGACTAATCACACTCTTTACACACTCACATATTATGTGACTCTCTATATTCAACTCTTCTAGACTATTGGAATTAGTCCTAATTTATAGAGCTTCGAAAATGACCAAGACTTACTTCAGACATCTTTTCAAAATGTCGCTTCATTTAATGGATCTTCTATAATATAATTGTGGCTCCTAGGCACTAAATTGTCTCGCTTAGGCTCCGACCAATTTCTGTTATCTGGCACATAGGCGCCAGATCCTGGCGCATCAGTTCGGCTGGTTTTATAATTTTCTTTAGTTTAGCTCATTTTTCTCTTTTTTGATGTATTTCTGCTTCTTTTTATTCTTAAACTCTTTTAGTTACAAATGCAACCAAAAATCTAAAAATATCATTCATTAAAACATAATATCCTAAAAAATTGAGCATAAAATTTGCAGAAAAATAGGTAATTTTTATGGAGGATCATAGTCTAAGTAAAGAATTTGTTCTACTAGGACTTCTGTTTTTAGTCATCTTTATAACAGGTTGGATACTACAAAAGTTGAGAGGTATATATATGAACTAGACAATTAAATAAAAAATTAAAATTTAATTGAATTAAAGTGTATTAAAGTTGAAAATCAATAGTGATTTCTGTGTTGAAGATATCCTGCATAAGTGGGAGAGATACTATGATAATTGTTTCAATGATGTTTAGAAAATATGATCGACCTGAGTGATATTAATATCATTAAGGATAAAAAATGACAGAGTTTTTAACATGGCAGTGGTAAAAAAGAAGTTGACCTGACTTTAAAGAAATCCAAGGGTGAAGAATCATTAGAACCTTATGATATCTCAATAGATGTTTGGAAATATTTTGGACAACTAGGAGTTTCTTGGCATACAAAACTTTTTAATAACAATTGAAAATCTAAAAAGATGCATGAGGAATGGAGGAAGAGCATTTTGGCCCCCATTTTTAAAAACAAGGGGAATGCACAAGACTGTGCAAACTATAGAAGAAATAACCTAATTTGTCATACATAAAAATTATGGGAGATAAAAAGTGAACAAAGTTAAAACGTGATACAAAGATTTCTCATAATCAGTTTTGATATATGCCAGGAAAGCCTACTATGAATGTTATACAAATATTGAGTGGTTTGAGGTAGAAGTGTAGAAAGAGAAAAGAGGATCTAGATATGATTTTTTTTAGAAAGTGCTTATGATAGAGTTCCAATAGAGCTTCTTTGAAGAGTTTTAGAAACAAAATGTTTTAATGTGACTATATTCAATTCATTAAAGATATTTATACTATAGTTTTTATTCTGTTAGAACATAAAAGGATAGATGAAGCAGTATTTCCATTTTAGTCGAATAACATTAAGGATCGACTTTAAGCACATTTACCTTTTCTTTAGTTTTGGATGCTCTGTTCAGAATTTTACAAGATGATGACCTCAACATACACTTTTCACTGATAATGTCGGTCTTGTGGATAAGAAAAGAGAATCATTCATAGAAAATCCTGAATTATGGAGTTCAACATTACATTCTAAAGACCATCAGTTGAGTAGATCGAAAACTAAATATATTTAATGTAGTTTTAGTAGTTGTAGATCTATTGGTAGATTTGTGATAATGGGTGATCAAATCAATAAATTTTGTGAATGTGTTAGATACTGGAGGTCTATTATTCAAAGTGATGGTGATATTGATTAGGATGTTATTAGTACATATTGGATGGTTGAAGTGGAGGAATGCTTCGAGCCTGTTGCGCAATAAAAATGTACTGCTTAGACTTATAAGAAAATTTTATAAGATGGTTGTGAGACTTGCATCGCTTTATGGCATAGAAAGTTGCCTTTAAAAGAGAAGCATAAAACCAAGTTAGGTGTTGTTAAGATGATAATGCTTAGGTCGTTGTGTTGCTTGACACTTAGAGACAAAATGTGAAATGAATGTGCCATTCAAAGGGTTAGTGTAGATTTCGTGGCACGCAAAATTAGAGACAAATATGGTTGATGGTTTTGTCACAATAAACGTCGACCAGCTAGTCATCCAGTTATGCGAGTAGATGCTTTTGATTCGACTTATTTTAAAAAAAAGGTAGAGGCAGACCTGAAAAGGCTGTCATGTTGTAAGCAAATTAAACTTAACTTATTAAAACTAAAATGTAAATATGACACTCCATAAGACACAATAGCAAAATAAGGATTCATGTAGCTGACCCCACTTAGTGGGACAAAGGCTTGTTGTTATTGTATATTTTTACTAAAAAAAAATTCATTAACCTAAATTTTGGATTTATCCCTTCATCCAGTCTTCAAATTTAATTCTGCAACTTATTAAAATGTAGGGAAATATTGAAGCCATGCATATTTGTTGCGCTTAAAATTATTGATTCACAAAAAACATATTTAAAAGTTTTAATGGGAAAAGAAAATTAGATTGCAGATCAGAAAGTTCATACAATTTTAATTTATTAGCCAATCAGAAAGTTATTCTTATCCACCAATGCTGTTATTAGACTAAAGATTTAAAAGTGTTTTGCACCCACGAACCGCATAATCCTAAAGCATTAAACAGAAAATAAAAAATTAAAATAGGGTTCATTCTCAGTTGCTCCAGTGTTTTTGTGTTGGGTGATTATGGCTTGGAATTTTGCTCGGAAGTATCCGAGGCCTCGTCGGCCAAGACTAAGCAACGGATTTTAATCGGGCTTCTAGAAGATTTTCTTATTATTGCTATAGTTGGCAATGTCATGGGGTATTTAAATTTTTTATTGACGATCTTAATTCATTACTTCTCTCTTTCTTTTCTTTCCGTTTTTTCTTTGGAGTGGTTGAGAGTCCAACGGCAGAGGCAACTCTAAAGGTTATTTTGCAGCTATTCTTTACCATAGTATTGCTTTCATGATTGGTATTATTATTGTTTATAAAGTGGAGATCGAATTCATCGATCTGATAGCTTGGCCGTTGTGAGACCAAACCGATAATGCTCTCCTTCGAAACATTTGGAGCGAAAACCAAAAAATAGTATGCAGAAATAATGATGATTAACTTTTCTTAAAATAAGTTGGAGCATTTGTTTGAAACATGAGATTTTGCAGGGGTGTCAATATTGAATCTGACAGAAATTTAATTTAAATCCTACAAGAAGTTTTAGACTTTCAGTCAATCCTGTAATAAGTTGCACTAAAGTCGATTCAAAATGTCATGATTTATTTATTTAGATTTTTATTAAAGAAACCCAAATATAGTAAAATATTATGATATTATAATGCGTTGCCTTTTTTTTGCAAATTGAACTAGTGTGTTCATTTTTGATCGGGTTGACTCTTTAACACTTGAATAATATTCGTATCTTGTAAGGCTTGTTTGAGATTGATCTAGTTGAGTTCTTGTTTAGATTTTTTCCATATACTAATTGTAAATATAAAAATATGTCAATATGAATCTCAAGACAGATTTGCGGCCGATCGATGACAATTGCCTCATGGCTGAATATTGCCAACAGAAGCATTTTGTTCGAACGATCAGAGGAATGTGCCAAGAGAAGCTCCAGCAAGGCTGTAATCAGCCTTCAAGATGATCAACAGGGAGCACTATTTAGGACAAAATATTGTTCGAGACAGGGCTTAACCGACAGTCGACAATACTCATCGATTGAATTAGTCTCTAGTCTTATTATATGCAAATAACTCTGTAATTATCAAAAAAGTACACTTAAAAGTTAACGATAACAGAGCTAATATATACTTTTATAATGCTAGGACATATGCCTAAAAATTGATGTCCATGTCATGAGTAAAGGTGTCTCTTTTATTATTCCCTAAAGTGCTCTCTCTCTCTCTCTCTCTCTCTCTCTCTCTCTCTCTCTCTAATCAGTTCTTGCACAACATCCTATTCTTTGGGTCAATTTCCTAGATGTTGTTAACAAGCGAAGGGACCCAAAAACAATAGCAGGGCGTGTCTTGTTAGAGGATTATAGTAGAAGCAGCATGCACCCAAGAGTTTATGGAAGAATTTCTCAATAAGGCTTGCAAGATTTGAGAACTCAGATCACCAACAATTTTTCAGGACAGTTTGCAAGAAATCTTAGGGCACTCGTGCCTTAGTAGTGGCCCTAGTTCCAGCAGAAGATCTAGCACAAAAGAGATCACTCAACCCCCCTCAAGGGAACTACCAACCAACAATGGAAGAGGGGTGATCTGTCGGTAGGAAAAGCTTGACGAAGGTTTATATAATGATAGTGTCGAATCTGTCAAATCCGTACTCGTTGAGGAGAGAAACTAACCAGTTATGGTAAAAGGTACAAATGCTGCTAGAAAAATCCTCTCTCTGCAGGTCTCTGGAGTTGAACATCCGAAGAAGCTCAAGATGCTGGTCTTAGAGCAGTATAAAGGACAGTCAGATTTTAACGACCACCTTGCATCGGTCGAACCATCCATATTCCTGTTGAAACTTTTTGATGCCCTCAAGTGTAATCTCAGCTTCATGACATTGAGATCAACCGTATTAAGGTGGTTTGACGGGGGGAATCACCTATTTTGCGGAGTACAGAAGACTCTTTTTATCGCAGTTTGTCAGTGCCTTAAGGCATAAGAAAAGTGCTCAATCCATCTTGAAACTGCTGTAGGGAGCAAACGAGAGCTTGCAGTCATTTATCACACACTTTCAGAGTAAAATGATAGACATCAAGGACTTGAAAGCCGACATGGCCCAGGGTACTCTAATACAGGGAGTGAGGTTGGAGAGGTTTCATTTCGGCCTCTGACTTGTAGAACAACAAAGCTTGGCTGAGCTATTAGAAATGGAAGAAAAAAATCTCATCATTTATAAGAATGTCAGAGCCCACTTAATAGAGACCCCATATCAGACAGCCACGAGACAACAGAGGACAATTGATGCGGGATTTGTATATGTGCTATACATGTCTTTCAACAATACAACACACATGGCAGCTCAACTAGGAAATATGCAGATCAAACACATTAATATTTACTTAAGCATAATTAGTTTTATCTTTTAAAATCTTTAAGCTACCAACCTTTGTAAATTAATGTGTTTTTTAATTTTAATTGTCATTAGGATGAAAATACAAATATATGTATTGTTGATCTACCTAAAAAATACCCATTTTTATGTCTTATTTATGATTTAATTCTTAAGGATATTATGCGTTAATGAAAGAAATTTTCATGTTTTTGGTTGTAGATGATTAAAAAGAGTCCAAGAATGAAAAAAGGAAAAATGAGCAAAAAAGAGCAAAAAAGGAGCTTATGGAGCAATTTTTGGAATTATTGGCCTTGCGCATAGGCACCGGAGTTCGGCGCCTAAGCACCAGTTCGATACAAACACTGTTAAGTTTTTTTAATGAATTTAGGCAGTTATTTTGACGGTGTTAAGCGATTATTGGAGCTTCTAGAAGACTGGAAGTTATTCCGAATATATAGGATATGTGATACAATGTATTTGGACACAAGGAAACGGTATAGATCGCGAAAAGGTGCGACCCAAAGTGAAGAGGTGCGAAAGACCTGGTCTCGGAGTCCGGCGCATAGGCGCCAGAACCCGGCGCCTAGGCGCGACGGTTACCTTCTAGAAGATACATTAAATTTGGACGATTTTTGAAGAGGTACCTTAAGCAACCCTTGTCAAATTCAGAGCTCTATAAATTGGAGCCCATTCTACAGAGAAAATCGCACCAAAACCCCCCCTCTTTGTACACATACCCATTTTAGCATCTTCTCTCTCATCTCTAGTCTTATTTAGTCTCATCCATAAATAGGGTGCCACTTTATTTTGTATCTAGTAAGTATATTTTGAGTGTTTATTGTGTGTAATTGTTGTTGGAGTCTTTCTTCATTGCTTTGGAGTCCGTAGAAGTCAGCGGAGCTCTTGAAGGAACACTTCAGATATGTATTTGTACTTTGGTTCAATGTTTTATAAATATGTTTTGTTGTGTTATTTTAATGAGTTCTGAGTAGTTAGTTATCTTTCTCCTTTCAACAATGAAAAGTTTATAAATTAATTAAATTTCATAGGAGAATTAAATAAAAAATATTTTAAAATATTGTGATGATATTAATACCTGATCTTAGTTTACTTTTTAAATTGGTCATTTACTTTGTTAAAACCCGTTGAAGAATTTTGAGACCTATCCGGAGATAAATTCTTAACTAGTAGTTATCACATGAATCCTTAGGTAATCACAGGCTATACGCGGATTGTTTAAGGTGAAGTTCAAATAAATACGAAGATATTATTTATCGGGAGTAGAGTTAATATGTGTTTAGAGTGACAGACTAAATTCTAATAATTTGGTTTATAGAAATGTAATGGGTCACTAGTAGGGCCGACTATAGCTACCGTTGGACATCTAGTAGTGTGAGCCTAGATTAACCCATTCTACTAATAAAACATCGTGAGCCTAACTATTGATTAGCCAATGTTCTTTGCACCTGGACCATAGGGTAAACAATAGGAAAGCTTCTATTTAGCACAATACCATAATCTTAATTTCCTATAAAAGATAATTAATCTATAATTCTTGGATTAGTTGAAAAGGAGAAAGTCATTTTTACACTTGCATAGAATTTTAATTACTGCTTATTTTAATTTACTTCTTACTGCTTTCTTTATGTTAGTAAAAATTATTATTTGAATATATATATTTAAAAAAAGGGTATATATAATTTGCATAAGAAAATTTCAAAATATTACTTAAAAATTAGTTTTTATTTCACTATCCCTATGGGATCGATAACCAGGACTCCACTAGAGCCGTGTATTACTTGAACGATACGTATACTTACGTTTAAATTTGTGACTTTTACAATAATTAGATCTAAATATAAAATTATAAAAGTAAACCTCGCACATCAAGTTTTTGGCACCATTTGCTGGAGGTTAAATTTTCTAAAAAGTGGTATTAAATTCTTGTATTTTACAGCATATTTAAAGTTGCATCGCATCAAGTTTTTGTCGCATTTACCGGGGATAAGATAAAATAAAAAATAAAAGTAAAAAAAAAACATAATAACAAAATATAAAAAAAATATTTTTAAAATTTTTATGCGTAGTTCTGGATCTGAAGGATTACTACCTTTTGATTCTTAATTAGAAAGAACAATTAAAAGAATTTAAAAAGGAAAACAAATTTCAAAACATAAAAAAATGGCTAACTTACATAATAATAATTAAAATCCAATCAAAATTAATGAACAAAATATTTATAAACCATTAAGGGAATATGCAAACCCTACAGCTGATGAACATCATGTTAGTATTCAAATTCCAGTTGTAGATGCTAATTCTTTTGATCTTAAACCTTTTATTATTCAAATGGTTCTAAACAATCAATTTGGAGGAACACCTAATGAGGATCCAAATTTACACCTTGCTAGTTTTTTAGAATTTTGTGCTACCTTTAAATATAATAATGTTTCTTATGATGTTATTAGGCTTAGACTCTTTCCTTTTTCCTTAAAAGATAAAGCAAAGATGTGGCTTAATTCATTAGCAACTTGTTATATTAAAACATGGGCAGATATGACACAAAAATTCCTTGCTAAATATTTTCCTCCTTCTAAAACTGCTAAATTAAGAAATGATATTACTTCATTTACTCAATTTGATGGAGAAACAATTTATGAAACTTGGGAAAGATTTAAAGAAATATTAAGAAAATTTCCTCATAATGCTTTACCAGATTGGTTAATTATTCAAACATTTTATAATGGACTTATTGGATCATTTAGATCAATTATTGATGTTGCTGCTGGTGGTTCTTTAATGGCTAAGACATTTGAAGAAGCCTACACCTTAAATGAAGAAATGGCTAACAACAATTTTCAATGGCCTTCTAAAAGTGTTAATCCGAAAAGAATAGCCAGTATTCATGATAATGAAGCCTTTTCTATTTTAGCTTCACAAGTGGCTGCGATATCTAAGAAATTAGATAATTTTGCTATTAATATATCACATGTAACTAATGATAATGTTGCAAATTCTGATGATTCTCAAACAATGGAAACTTTGAAAGCTATTGTTAGCAAAACAAATAATCCTTATTCTAATTATTATAATCCTGGTTGGAAAAATCATCCTAATTTTAATTGGAGTAATGGACATCAAACCAATCCAAATTGGAACAATCAAGGAAATTCAAACTATAGACCAACTTATCCTCCGGGTTATAACAATCAGCAGAAAAAGTTTTCTGTAAAAGAATCGATCTTGCAACTTAGCAATCAGCTACAAATTCAAAACACTGCTATTCGTAATATTGAGAATCAGATGGGTCAAATTGCTAATTTCATTAATTACAGACCTCAAGGAACACTACCTAGCAATGTCGAAATTAATCCTAATGGATCTGGAAAAGAACATGAACAAACAAAAGCTATACAACTAAGAAGTGGAAAGCAATTAAAAGAGAAAACACAGAATGAGATTGAAGAAGAGAGAGAAGTTGAAGTGATTGAAAAACCTAAAGATACCCTTTCACCAAGTAAGGATCATACTGTTGTACCTATTGAAGTGGAAGTTGATAGACCACCACCACCTTTTCCTCCAAGACTTAAACAACAGAAGTTTGATCATCAAATTTCTAAGTTCTTTAAAATTTTTAAGAAACTTACCATCAACATTCCTTTTGCTAATGCTTTGGAGAAAATGCTAAGCTACGTAAAATTTATGAAAGATATTTTAAGCAAGAAGAGAAAATTTGAAGCTTATGAAACTGTTGCATTAAGTGAAGAATGTAGTGCAATAATTCAGAAGAAATTACCTCAGAAACTTAAAGATCTTGGAAGTTTCACTATACTATGTGCTATTGGAGATGAATTATGTGGAAAAGCCTTATGTGATTTAGGAGCTAGAATTAATCTTATGTAATTTTCAATCTTTCGAAGGTTAGATTTAGGAGAGATTTCTCCTATCACTGTAACTTTTCAGTTAGCTGATCGATCGATCACTTATCCTAAAGGAGTTATAGAGGATGTTCTTGTTAAGGTAGATAAATTCATCTTCCCTGTAGATTTCACTATTCTAGATATGGAAGAAGATAAAGAAATTCCTATCATTTTAGGAAGACCTTTTCTAGCTACTGGTCGAGCTATGATTGATGTGCAAAAAGGAGAATTAATGATGAGAGTTAATGATCAAGAGATAACATTCAATGTTTTGAAATCAATGAGGTATCCTGAAAAAGAAAAATGCGATCGGATGGATATTTTTTATTATATGATTGAAAAGCATTACCAAGATAGATGTAAGGTCATTTTTGATGATAAAGATAAAGAATTGGGAAATTTTAGACACAACTACAAATGAAGAAAATTTATGTGAAAAAGCTCATTATATTCATGAAAATTGGGAAATTTTAGACACAACTACAAATGAGATATTAATACCCTCAATTGAAAAAGCCCCTGAACTGGAATTAAAGATGTTTCCTGCACATTTAAAGTATGCATTTCTTGGAGATTCATTAACTTTACCTGTAATTATAACTTTAGAATTAAGCAAAGATCAAGAAGAAAAATTAATTAGAGTTCTGAAGAATTATAAAAAAGCTTTTTGTTGGACTATTGCAGATATTAAAGGAATAAGCCCTTCAATCTGTATGCATAGGATTTTAGTGGAAGAAAATTGTAAACCCACTATTGAACCTCAAAGAAGATTAAATCCAATTATGAAAGAGTTTGTTAAGAAAGAGATTTTGAAATGGTTAGATGCTGGAATTATTTATCCTATTTCGGATAGCCAATAGGTAAGTCATACTCATTGCGTTCCGAAGAAAGGATGAGTAACTGTCATTGTTAATAAAAAGCATGAATTAATCCCAATAAGACAAGTAACTGGATCGCGAATTTGCATTGACTATCGAAAATTAAACAACGCCACTAGAAATGATCATTTTCCTTTACCTTTCTTGGATCAAATGCTGGATAAACTTGATAGACACTCATATTTCTATTTTCTGAATGGAAATTTTGGTTATCATCAATTACCCGTTGCTCCTGAGGATCATGAAAAGACAACATTTACTAGTCCTTATAGAACATTTGCCTTTAGAAGAATGCCTTTTGGTTTATGCAACGCACCTGTAACTTTTCAAAGATGTATGATGTCAATATTCCGTGATTTAATTGATAAAGGATTTGAAATATTCATCGACGATTTTTCGTTTTTGGAACTACATTTGAATCTTACTTGGAAAATATAACGAAATTTTTGAAGAGATGTGAAAAAACAAATTTAGTTCTAAACTGAGAAAAATGTCAAATTTATGGTCACATAAGGCATTGTACTTGGACATAAAGTTTCATAAATAGGGATGGAGATTGATCAAGCAAGAGTGAAAATTATTCTTTGAACTGCAACCACCTACTAGTGTTACTGATGTATGAAGTTTTTTAGGTCATGCTGGATTTTATAGAAGATATATAAAGGATTTTTTTATGATTGCTAAACCTCTTTTCCATTTATTGGAAAAGGAAGCTAAATTTGAATTTAATGAAGATTGTCTGAATGCGTTCAATATTCTGAAAGAAAAGTTAATCACTGCACCTATCATTGTTGCACCTGATTGGAATAAACCTTTTGAATTAATGTGTGATGCAAGTGATTATGCAATCGGAGCTGTATTAGGACAGAAATCTTAGAAGATTTTCAAATTTATATACTATGCTTAGCAAAACTCTTAATAAAACTCGAAGTAAATTATACTACTATTCGAAAAATAGTGCATTAATGATAGTATATACCTTTGATAAATTTAGACCATATCTTCTTGGAACAAAATGTATTGTGCATATTGATAATTCTGCTATTAAGTATTTAATATCTAAAATGGATACTAAACCTAGATTGATCAGATGAGTTTTACTTTTGCAGGAATTTAATTTTGAAATTATGAATTGAAGAGGGTCTGACAACCAAATTGTTGATCATTTATCAAGAATCAAAAACAAGAATGAGAAGATTTATGAAGAAAATATAAATGAGAAATTCTCAAATGAGCAATTATATGTCATTCGAGGATTACAAATGTTGTGGTATGCAGATATAGTTAACTACTTGGTTTGCAATATTTTACCATATGGGATGAATAGAAAATATATTAAGAAATTCAAGAATGATTGTAAAACATATATTTGGGAAGATCCTCATTTATTTAAAATAGGAAGAGATTCTGTGACTCAAAGATGTGTAACTTATTAAGAAACTTTTGCAATTTCTCAAAAATGTCACGATTCTGAATTTGGAGGACACTTTGGAGGGGATAAAACTGCATTTAAAATTTCTAATTCTAGATTTTATTGGCCACCTTTATTTAAAGAAGTTGGACATTATGTGAATACTTGTGATCGATGTCAAAGAATGGGAAATATATCTAGAAAAGATGAAATGCCTCTAAACTATATATTAGAAATCGAAATTTTTGATGTATGGGGTTTAGACTTTATGGGACCTTTCGTACCATCATCTGGATAGATTTATATTTTATTAGTAGTTGATTATGTTTCAAAGTGGATTGAAGCTGTAGCTTTACCAAACTGTGATTCCAAAACTGTTTTGAAATTTTTAAAGAAAATGATTTTTACAAGATTTGGAATGCCTAGGATAATTATCACAGATGGGGGAAGTCATTTCAAAAATATAAAAATTCAATCATTCTTTGGAAAAATTTGGAATTAAGCATAGAATTGCAACTGCTTATCGTCCTCAAACAAGTGGAATGACTGAAGTATCAAACAAAAAAAATTAAAAGAATATTGGAAAAGACTGTTAATCTTGAAAGGAATGACTGGGTTGATAGACTTGATTCTGCATTATGGGCTTATAGAACAGCTTATAAGACACCTATCGGAATGTCACCTTATCGATTAATTTATGTTAAACATTGTCACTTACCTATTGAACTGGAGCATAAAGCTTATTGGGCGATAAAAGAGTTCAATTAAAATTGAATACTGCAGGAGAAAAATGATTACTACAACTTAATGAAATGGAAGAGGTTAGAAATGAGTTTTATGAAAGTGCAGGAATTTATAAGGAAAGAATGATGAAATTGCATGACAAAATGATTTCAAGGAAAATATTCGAGCCTGGACAAGAAGTATTATAATTTAATGCTCGTTTAAGACTTTTTCCTGGAAAATTAAAATCTAAATGGATGGGACCATTTATAATTGAGAAAGTATACCCTTATGGAGCTGTGGATATTAAAGATCCCAAAACTGGAAAAGTATTTAAAGTTAATGGATTAAGACTGAAGCCTTATATGGAAGAAATGAAATTAAATTACAAAGAGGCTTATGAGCTGAGTCTACCTGATTAATTTAATTAATTCGGTCGGGCTGACGATGTTAAACCAAGAGCTTTGTGGGAGGTAACCCATATTTATTAGTTTGAGTTTAATTATTGTTATAAGGTTATGCCTTGTTCTTGACTGAATTTGTATATAACTTCTAGAAATAGAAGGCTAACAAGTCTGTATTGGCTTCTAAAAATTTTTCTTGAAGTATATAAAAATTGGACTTGGACCACTTCATGTCAAATGTGAGTAAAAATGAGATCAAGTTAACTTTCATTTGTGATTGTTTGTGATTTGAATTTTTTGTAATTGTGTTTGTGTGTTGATCATACTTGTTTATTAGACCTATTTTTACGACCGAAACTTTGTAAAATTTAACGATAGGTGAATCGGAGTCGATCGAGGTTCCGGCGCCTAGGCATCAAAAGTTGAAGCCTAAGTGCCAGAATAACAATCGTATCGATGATCCGGTACCTAGGCGCCAAATTCCAGCACCTAAGCGCCGCAGTTACAAATCATGAAAAAACTGAATTTCTTCAGTTTTTCACACAAAATCTCTTTATTTATAGTATATTTTTCGTCCCCAATCCTATAGACACAGTAATTTCAACCAGAGCAATTCATTTTGGAGGTGTTAGGAAGGATTTGGAGGCCATGGATAGAGGAAATCATGGAAATGAGGTAAGAGACAAATCTCCCAAAGATCCTCAACCTTATTTTAATGGTTTTATTGCTGTTAGTTTGGAGAAGATGTTTAGTCTAATGGATAAGTTTGAAGCAGAACTTCAAAGTATTGGTAATCATCTCCATGAGATGTATCACCAATACGAACACTTGGAATGACAAACCAACCTTCAATCTGATCACATGGCTGCCTATCATGACGCTCAAGTAGAAATGTATGCAAAGAACAAGTGGATTGATGAAAAGACGGCTTTGAAATTTCCAAGGGCGTTGGTCTTCTATGATAGAAATTGAAGATCGGTGTTAAATAGATTCTGTGTTTTAGGTGTGATCGAGTCTTGTTTTAGTATCTTGAATATCTAATGTGTGTATTTGCTTAAATTGTTCAATGTGTGTTGTTGGATTTGAATGTTTGCTTTGTTGATTGTTAGTGTTATTTATAAAACGTTGAACCTTGATACAAGTCATGTACTGAAGATTTTTGAATTTGGAATGGATATTAGGATTTTGAATTGAAGAATTTGAATACATTTATGTGGATCTATACTTTCATTTTAAATTGATTGTGAAAATATTTGGAGGTTATAAAATGGATAAAAACTCTCATAAGAGTAATTAGGAGTCAAATTTGATATGGTTTGGTGGAAAATATTTAATTTAAATCGAATTTTTGGAAAGGCGAGTCTGGCGCCTAGGCGCCGATTCAGCCTGAATCCGAATACACATCTTCTTAACCCCCCCCCCCCATGCCATTTTTGACGCCTAAGCTTCCTTCTCCACAGTACATCACGAAAATACCACCTAGAGATCCTATTTAGAGCCGGATTTTTAAGTTTTTTGGGCTTGAAATCTCTTGATTTCTTCATCTCGAGGTCAGATCTACATTCTAAACCCATTATTTTATATTTTCACCATGGATTTTGCTCTCATCTAGAAAAACCAAAATTTTGAGAAAAATTTTGATTTTTTTTGGTTAAATCCATGAGTGTTTAAGCTATTTCAAGTTTGAAAAGCTTAAACTAGTTTATTTTTCTAGATCCGTTGAATTTATTTGATGTTTTCCTTTCACGTTTAGATTTCACCCAAAACTAGGCGAGGAAAGGAACGAGAAAACTTTGATCGTAGCAAGTTTGTCATTGTTGCTACACATTTTCGATATAATAATTTTGCTGCGACTCGGAAGTTTATGTCAGAGCGAAGTTTTTATAATCCTGAAGGAAGAATTGAGGAGATAATCGTTGCACTCAACTGACAACGATTTTGCTATTTCACTGTTGTTTCCCTTAGTTTTAGAATAGAAAGATAAATATCTTATGTATCCCAGAAACTAAATGGGTTGGAGAAAAAGCTAAGGAGATTGATAACTTAGGTTTTAAACTATGGTATTCTGGTAAGAGTTGTACTAGAAATGGTGTAGGTGTAATTATAGATAAGAGTTTGAAAGATAATGTTGTTAAAATTAATAGAGTTGGAGATAGAATTATAGTACTTAAGATTATTATTGATACTAAGATTTTTAATATTATAAGTGCTTATGCTCCTCAAGTTGGTTTAGATATAAACTTTAAAGATAAATTCTGGAATGATTTAGAAGACTTAATACACTTGATACTCATTGAAAAAAAAATTTTTATTGGAGGAGATTTAAATGGACATGTCGGTAGAGTGGTAGAAGATTTCAGAAACATTCATGGTGGCTATGGTTATGGAGCAATTAATGAAGAAGGTAGAGCCATTTTAGTTTTTGCTTTAGCGTATGATATGATTATTACTGAAACTTTATTCAAGAAAAGAGATGAACATCTTATTACTTATAAGAATGGATCTAATAAAACACAAATTGATTATTTTCTTATGAGAAGAAGAGATCGTCGAGATTGTAAGGATTGTTATGTCATTCCTAGTGAGGAATTAAGTACCCAACATCGATTATTAGTTGTAGATTTTAAGAATAAGACTTGTAAAATAAAGAATACTAGGATTCAACATCGTAGAATAAGATGGGGGCACCTAAAAGACACAAATAAAATTATTTTTATGAGTAAAATTCAAGATTTAAATATTTGGGATGTCCATGAACACGCGAATGCTATGTGGGAAAAATTAACTAATACTATTAAACAAGTGGCTAAAGATTTACTTGGAGAATCAAAAGAAAAAGGTTCTATAAATAAAATTAGTTGGTGGTGAAATAATAATGTGCAAGAAAAGATAAAATATAAGAAGTTATGTTATAAAAATTGGTTTAAATGTAAAAGCGTAGAGAACTGGGAAAAATATAAAACGGCCCGCACGGAGTCTAAAAGAATAATCTGTGACGCTAAAAATTCTGCTTCTAATGATATTTATAACATGTTAGATACTAAGAACGGTGAAAAATATATGTATAAACTAGCCAAACAAAGAGAAAAGAAAAGTAAAGATTTAACTTAAGTAAAGTGTATTAGTCTTAATTTGTTAGAATTAAACGAAAATTTGACACTAAATAGGACGCAATGGAAAAAAAAGATTCATGTAGCCGACCCCACTTAGTGGGATTAAGGCTATGTTGTTGTTGTTTGTACTACTTTTGCCGTTATCCCGGTGGTTTGAGAATTTTATGCTAATTTCGTGGATGCGGAGGAATACGAGATTTTCGTTCGAGGATTTGGAGTAGGATTCACTCCTGAACGCATAAACATTTTTTATGGCCTGCCACCAAGCATTGAGTGTTATTTCTCAGGTTTATCTCCATCTGAGGAAGATTTGGACAAGATCATTGCCTACCTGACTGATAGTACTGGAGCCTGGAAGACTCGGAATGGAAAAAGTGTAAATTTTTCATCTTCTAAGCTTAATGGTGTTTCCAAGGCATGACACTCCTTTATTTCTGCTCTTCTCCTTCCATCTAATCATCTGAGTGAAGTTAACAGAGATAGAGCTATTCTAAACTAAGGCCTTCAAGAGAGGAAGTCTAATGATGTAAAGAGCATTATTTATGATTCTGTGGAGGCTACTGCTCGTTCTAGCACATCTATTGGACTTGGTTTTTCATCAGTGATCTATTCTCTATGTCAAAGTTCTGGAATAGTTGTTGAGCTTTCTGAGGAAAAGCTCAAGTCGACGAAGCCTATAGGAAGAGAAAGCGTCAGCATTTATGATTGACAGTGAGGTAAGAGTTCTATTGCACATGCTGGTTCATTACCAACTTTAGATAGAACTTCTACTTCTATACCATCTACTTCTGTGCGAGCCATCAGCTACATTTTGGGAAACCATGCATGATCAGTTCATAGAGCAGCAACATGAGTTATTCTTAACTCACTTCAGAGTAGATACCATAGACAAGAAGATTAATCGCCTTTCTGAGTATACACAAAGAAAGAGTGATTATGATGCTGAGTATTCAGAGTCTTTAGTGAGATTTCTGAAGGGGGAGCATGATGTTCAGTTCCCTACATGTCCCAGATTTTCACCCTATGATGATCCAAAGGATATGGAGTTATCTTTTGGTGATGATGATGACGAAGCTACAGATAGTGATTAGTAGCTTAACTTATCTCTAGAGATTATTGATTCTGTTTTTAGAGTGTTTTCTTATTTCTTGTACTGTTTATTGTGATGTTATTTGTTAAAGTTGTTGTGAACTTTTTATGTTAAAATTATTTATTAGCTTATCTGATGTGTGTTTAAGTCTGAGATGTGAATGAATTTCTATAAAAGTTTATTTTTGTTTCAGCCTATTATTTAGTGTTTATGAATAGTTAGTAAATTTGCATGTTAAAAAAAAGATTTATTTTTCGAAATTAACTCATGCTCTTCAAAACTTTTCTATATATGCTTAATCATTTCTGTTATATTCATATTGAAGCACGTGTAGAAGTAGAAGTTAGTTTTTCCTTACTACATTATTGTTATACTTAGTTTAATTCCTATTTTTATCTTTCTCTCATGCATTAGGAAATTTCATAATTCATATTTATACTAAAGCTTAAGTTTGGGGGAAGGAAAAATATCTATCAAATTTAAATATTATTTGTTCTTAAAGAACTAATATTTTCTTTAAAAATATATTAACATAACATAAGGAATGAAAAAACTGTTTAAGATTACCTAAATATTTGAATTTATAAATAATTTTGTAAACTTAACTAAAATTTCAAAATTTTTGATTGATTTTAAGAATAAAATTATTTAGCTTAAAGAATAATAAGATCAAAAATTTCCTATTTATAGTAAAGAAATTTGTATTTTTCAAATACTAAGGAATCAACATTATTTATTGAAAAAGAAAAGAATGAAATATTTTTTGAAAAATAATAAATTATTAATGTCATATTTATTAAGTAAGAATGTATAAGTTTTTGAAAATAAGTTAAGGATAGTGAAGTTCAAAATCATTGACAGGCTATCCAAAAATAATAATACTCACTTAAAAAAGGGGATTGAAAAAAAATCCAGAAAAAAAAGAGAGAAAAGAAAAAATAAAGAAAAGGAAAATGAGGAGAATCTTGAGGAAATGCCTAATCAAAAATTGGCTTCACTTGAATTATCTTTTAGTAAGAAAACTGATTACATATTTAACTTAATTTCTATGTACATGTATTTTTACTAAAAAAAATATATTTCATGAAAATCTTCTTATTGTAAATATTCTATGTGACCTTGATATGATAAACTACAATTATTCTTGAAATAAATGAAAAATTGGAAGTCTTATGATTTGGTACTTAAATATTATTAAATTCTTAAAATTAAACTTAATTAGTGAAATTTGGTTAATGATTTGCTAAAGCATTTATAAAACCAAAAATTATAAAAATCTTAAATATTTTAACTTCATTCTAAATGTTATCTATTTTATGTAATTAAAAGGGTTACTTGAGGACAAGTAACATTTAAGTTCGGGGGAATTTGATTTACCTAAAAATACCCATATTTATGCCTTATTTATGATTCAATTCTTAAGGATATTATGCTTTAATGAATGGTATTTTCATATTTTTAGATGTAGATGATTAAAAAGAGTTCAAGAAAGAAAAAGAAGGAAAAAGGAGCAAAAAAGAGCAAAAATGGATTTTCTGAAGCAATTTTTGGAATTGTTGGCCTGGCCCTTAGGCGCCAGTGTCCGGCGCCTAAGAGCAAGTTCGATACAGACGATGTTAAGTTTTTTTGATGTCTTTGGGCAGTTATTTTGACGGTGTTAAGTGGTTATCAGAGCTTATAAAAAACTGGAAGTTATTCCTAATATATAGCACATGTGATACAATGTATTTAGACACAAGGAAGCGTTTCTGGATCGCGAAGAGGTGCGACCCAAAGTAAAGTGGTGCGAAAGACCTGGTCATGGAGTCCGGCGCCTAGGTGCGATGGTTACCTTCTAGAAGATACATTGAATTTGGATGAATTTTGAAGAGGTGCCTTAAGCAATCCCTGGTCAAATTAAGAGCTCTATAGATAGGAGCCCATTCTAGAGAGAAAATCGCACCAAAACCCCCCCTCTTTGTACACATACCCATTTTAGCATCTTCTCTCTCATCTCTAGTTTAATTTAGTCTCTTCCATAATTAGGGTGTTATTTATTTTGTATCTAGTGAGTTTATTTTGAGTGTTTATTGTGTGTAATTGTTGTTGAAGTTTTTCATCATTGCTTTGGAGTGAGCAGAAGTCAGCGGAGCTCTTGAAGGAACACTTCAAATAAGTATTTGTACTTTGGTTCAAATTTTTATAAATATGTTTTGTTGTCTTATTTTAATGAATTCTGAGAAGTTATTTATCTTTCTCCTTTCAACAATGAAAAGATTATAAATTAATTAAATTTCGTAGAATAATTAAATATAAAATATTTTAAAATATTGTGATGATATTAATACCTGATCTTAGTTTACTTTTTAAATTGGCCATTTAATTTGTTAAAACCTGTTGAAGATTTTTGAGACCTATCCGGAGATAAATTCTTTACTAGTAGATATCACATGAATCCTTATGTAATCGTAGGCTATACGTGAATTGTTTAAGGTGAAGTGCAAATGAATAGGAAAATATTATTTATTGGGCGTAGAATTAATTAGTTTTTAGAGTGACAGACTAAATTCAAAAAATTTGGTTTATAGAAAGGTAACGGGTCACTGGTAGGATCGACCATAGCCACCCTTGGACATCAAGTAGTGTGAGCCTAGATTAACCCATTCTACTAATAAAACATCCTGAGCCTAACTATAGATTAGCCAATGTTCTTTGCACCTGGACCAAAGGGTAAAGAATAGGAATGCTTCTATTTGGTACAATACCATAATCTTAATTCCCTACAAAAGATAATTAATCTATAATTCTTAGATTAGTTGAAAAAGGAGAAAGTCGTTTTTACACTTGCATAAAATTTAAATTACTGCTTATTTTAATTTACTGCTTACTGCTTTCTTTATTTTAGTAAAAAATATTATTTGAATATATATATATATATATATAAAAGGGTATATATAATTTGCATAAGAAAATTTCAAAATATTACTTATATATTTTACTTTTTATTTCACTATCCCTGTGGGATCGATAACCAGGACTCCACTAGAGTCCTGTATTTCTTGAATGATACGTATACTTGCGTTTAAAATTGTGACTTTTACAATAATTAAATCTAAATATGAAATTTTAAAAGTGAACCTCGCACATCAAGTTTTTTGCACCATTTGCTGGAGGTTAAATCTTCTAAAATGTGGTATCAAATTCTAGTATTTTAAAGCATATTTAAAGTCGCATCACATCAATTGCTCAAGTAATTAAGGGCTCTAATGGTGTCCTAAGTATCGATCCAACAGGGAGGTGGTAATTGCTATGCTAATAATGCAAAAAGACAATTTTCAAACTAAATAAAACACATGTAAGAATAATAACTCGAAATTGGTTTAATGTAGCTAACGGAACTAAATTTTCTCAACTAATCTATAAACTTCAAAGTAAAATTTTCTAAGACTAAACTAGGTTTTGTGATGAAGAGTTCAAGTTTAAGAAAGTATTATTCCCCTTAACAATGAGGTTATAGTTTGTTAATAAATCCAATTGTTGTAAATTGTATAGTGCCCAATATGAATATTAATATTTTTTCTCCTCTGTAAGAGACAAAAAAGGACATTAGCTAATCTAGAGTTTAGTCCTTAAGTTCGCGGCTAGGTTGGGAAGACACTGGCTCTCACTCAAGAGTTCCTACGTTCCCCTTACTTGAGGGCTAGCATCTCACTTTACCTTCCAAACAACTGGACCAAATTGAGAATTTTAATATGTCACCCTAAAATCTCTAATTATATGCCGAACAAAATATATTCCCCTATCTATTTGCAACTCAACCCTATGGACTACATTCTCATCCATAAAATCAAATGTGTTTCTTTCTTCATTGTAGAAAGCATAGTCCTTTCAGATCATATATTTCGCAACAAATTTTAAAAATTAAATTGGCCAGATCAAAAAGTAAATGATGTTCAAAGTTTGATTCATCACAATTACTAACATTTAATTATTGTGCAACAATCTTGATTCTTCACATGACTATGTCTCTTTGTAGGGAGAAGGACAAAGAAGCCTACTTGGAATTCCTAAGAAAGATACAACAAAACATTGATTATATATATATAATTAAATTTACAAAACAAAAATGAAAGAACAAAACTGATCTCAATCTCCTCCCCAAGAAAATCCCTTGAAGATCTTTAGAATATATTTCTCTCTTTACAATACCACTCAATTCTCTCTTAGAAGTCTAATGAAGGAGAAATCTTTCACTTTCCCTCTCCTCTTACAACTCTTAGAGAAGATCTTCTCTAAACTCTCTCACACACAAAACTTGACTCACACAAGAAAGAACAAAAGACAAATATACACAAGAAACTGACAAATGACCCTTTTTCTGATTTAAAAGCACTCATGTATAATGTAAGGATTAATTTCCTAAGAGTTACCTTAAGAACCCCATAAAAATTCATCCAAATTCAATGAATTTAGGAGAATAATTGCTTCAGGCACCATTGGCGCTGAAATCTATAATCTGGCATTGCTCTCTGGATTCTGGCACTGTTGGTGCCAGTTTTGGTGCCATTGGTGCCAGTGCAATTCCTTCTTTCAGGAAACTGGTGTCGTTGGCACCAGTGTAATTTTGAAAATTGCTACATTTGACTCCAAAGTTCTTTCCATCTTTTCTTCAAATACCTAGACTTAATATACTTGCAATAAAACATGAAAATACATTTCTTTAAATCGCAATATCACTAAATTTAACCATAAAATGCAAACATAAAGTTGAACATATTTTTGGTTTATCAAAATCTCTCAAACTTAACTGTTACTTGACCTCAAGTAACATATTTACTAAAAAAAGTATAACTTATGGTAAAGAGTTTCTTACAGATTGCTATAATTTTTTTTATTAAATATTTAACCATAAAATCTATACATAAAGTTGAACATAATTTTGGTGTATCAAAATCTCTCAAACATAACTGTTACTTGTCCTCAAGTAACTTCTTTATTTTATAAACAGTATAACTTATGGTAATGAGTTTCTTACAGATTGCCATAATTTTTTTATTAAATTTAATAATACAACTTAAAAAAAATATTCAATAACTTATGTTAAAACTAAAATCATAAAATTATCTAGTAGTCAAGTTTAAGGTTTCTGATTTACTATTCATTTCAAGAAAAATTGTAATTTTTTATATTAAAGATGTTTAGAAGATTCAAATGAAAAAGAATTTCATGAGAACTCTACTAGTAAGGATGCCAATACTTAGATACATGTTTAGAAATGTAATTAAGCATTTTCTTCAAGTTGATTCAAGTGAAACCAATTTTTAATTGTGCATCACCTCAAGCTTCTCCTCACATGTTTTTATTTTCTTTTTTCATTCTTTTTCTTTTACTTTTTTTTTTGCGTTTCCTATTCTTTTAGGAACAATTTCAAACCATTCTTTTCATTTCATTTTTATGTGACGATTACTTTATCTGGATAACCCTTTAGTAATGATTTGAACTTCACTTTCTTCTTTTTAAAGTTAAGAACTTCTCACATTCCTTCACTTTATAAATCCATATTAGCTTTGAAGAATATTTTTTTATAAAGTCTCAATCTTTCCTACTTATATTTCACTCCAAGATTCTTAGTACTTCAAAAATACAATTTCTTACTTACTTTAAATAGAAAATCATAGTCTTATTCATTCATACTAAATATCATTGCCCTATAGTTAACAATTTTTATTAAAGACTTTTACTTAAGTCTAGTATGATATTTGAAAACAAAAATATAATTATATAAAGTTATCTTCTAATACCAAAAGTCATTTTAAATTAATTTTAAAAATATAGCTAACAGAGGACAAATAATGTTTAGACTTTTGTTAAAAAAAAAAAATTTATTTACCCCCAAACTTAAATTTTTAATAGATAAACATTTAGTTTAGAAATGTAGGTGGAAGAAAAGCATTAAATGCATATTAACTGGTTTTTTTATTTCAAGCAGATACAAATTAAAGAAAGCAGGTTCATAGCAGAATGTAAAATCTCATAAAACATGATATATCAAAAGGATTTGCTAAGCAAAGGAGAGTTTTAACATCTACAGTAAATTTTAAAAGAAACATACAACAACAAACAAACCAAACATTTAAATACATGTTCCACATCACAACTTACATTACATAAAAAAATCAAACTAGCTAACGAAGACTAAAAAACAAATAAACTGCAGACTAAGAGTTAACAATAAGCTACACAACAAGCTCCTCAAGCACCATCATCCACCTCTTTCTTCTCTTCCTCCTCTTCTTCCTCTATAGAATTATCATACACATATGACGTAAAACTGGAGCAAGTAGGAAATTCCACAGTGTGATCTCCCCTCAAATATCTTGTCACAGCCCATGATAAGTAATATCAAACTCAACTCTTCTTTGCATTTGTTCATCATTATGTGTATTTCTTGGTTCCAAACCTCTTATTCGGTTATGAATTGTCACAATATCTTCTTGTTGAATCATTAGTTGCCCCATGATATCCTGAAGTGAACAAGTACTAGAAGTGGAAGATCTTGGAGCTGATGTGGAAGGAATATCTCTACTTCCACCTCTTGTTCTCCATCCAACATGGGACACATATTTATGAACATTAGGTGTACCGATAGGTTTAACTAGCTGTAATAATTTTTCTTTTCTATCAAAGTGTACTCCTGATTGTTCACAGAAAGTGAAAATCATGACAGGGTAGCCTAAACCTCTAGTAGTCCGACCCGTAGAAGTACTACGAGCATTTCAGTTAATGAGAGAACCAATATCAATACTCTTTATTTGTTGAATAAAAAAAATTAGTATGGATCTCTCCTAAGTCACTTCACCAAGATGATTCGAGGGAAGCGGTCTTATAGAAATAAATTAATGTCATACATTAGATTGTTCATTTAACATAAAAGTAGGAAAGTTTAGCATGCTTATTCTTTAATTTTTAAGCTCCTCTTCCATCAAAAATGCAATAAATTCATTTAGAGATGAATCAAAAGCAAAGAATGTGAAATCTTTGCAAAAAAAATTCAATCCTTAACGGATATAATACATTGACTATTTTGCAAGCGAATTCAACATTTTTACATCGCAAAAGTACTTGGTCATACGAAGTTTTGCAGGAGATTAACATAGAACTCGTGAACGATAGGAATAGCTGCTACTGCTGTGATGTAGCAAAAAATTTCCTAATGCTTTGCTATAATCAATCTTTCTATTGAACCTCCCAGATTATAGAATGCACATTCCTGAATAAGTTTCTTTGTGACAAATTATAAGTTATAGTGATACTGTGCCTTAAAATTCATAAAATTTCTTGCATCAAAGTGATCCACCTAAAAATTACCTATTTTTATTGTAGATTTTATGCTCACTTTATGCACATTTTTACTGATGTACTCTTTAAATAAAGGTATTTTGCATATTTTTCTCTTCAAGTATAAAAATATACGATTTAGAGAAAATGAGGAAAAAATAATTTAATTTGGAGCCAAAATGAGCAAAGAAGAAAATTCTAACCTAACAAATATCAATATATCTTTCTATGCTTAATCTCTTTTACATTTCTAACATTTTTTTGAATTAAATTACACTTTGAAGAAATGTTCTTTTTATGTTTATCTTATAGATGAAGATTTTAGGAACGTAACATAACTGAAACAGGGTGAAACGGAGTTGAAACGAAGCCAAATGGTGAAGCTGCGCACAGGGTGGCGCCTAGGCACCAGAACAAATGCTTGGGCATGAGTGGCAACGAGAAAAAGGCGCCTAGGCACCAGAATTTGGCGCCTAGTCCCCAGACACAGCCATAAACATTTTAGGGATGGTTATGGATGGTTATTGGATGGTTTTTGGTGGTTCCAAAGCATTGTAGAAGCCGTTGGATGAAATCTGACATGTCATCAAGTAATAGAATGAATCTTGACACATTGGAGCGGTTTTTAAATGAAGAGGTGCGTCTCATGATAGAAGGGGTGCGACCCTTCACACAAATGATCTGGCACCTAGGTGCCAAAGTTACGTTCTAGAATATTTACCGAATTTAGACGAATTTTGATGAGATGCCTGAAGCAACCCTTGGTCATTTTTCAAGCTTTATACATATGGATTAACTCTACAACCAAGATAAGTCTTTGGAAAGTCTTAGGTAGTTATGTGGAGCCATTTTAGAGTCAGGTTAGAGTCATGATGTAGATTTCTACATTTTCTGGAGAGATTAGTGAGGGATTTTGAGAGATTTATGTGAGGAATGTACGAGCAGCGCATGGATCGGTAGGAGACTTTTGTGGAGATGTTTTCTTCTTTCTTTTAGAGGGGAAAAACTAAGTATTGTGTTCTTCATTTTCATGTAATTATTATAAACACTTATGGTTGATTTAATTTGATTTAAATGAAGTTATCTGTTGTGTTCTATCCATGCTTCATAAGTAATTTTCTTTACTATTTTCTTTTTATATGATGTAGTGGCTTGTGTAGGAAAATTATTTTTATAATAGAATTATTTTCATTTTAATTTGATGAGTAACATCTCCTTCGCTTAATTTACATAACTTAAGTGGCAATAGGTTATGTTAAAATTTATTGTAAGTGAAACTAAGAATCAGAAGAGTGGTGATCTCGTAACTTGAGTGCACTCACATTGTCCGGTTAACTTATAAAATAGTTAGGCCGTAATGCAAATTTTAAGGAATTATAATTTAATGATTTGTTTCTATTAGATGCTTCTAAATGATAAATAGTTGCATGAAACTAATAAAATATTAAAGACATATGTTCCTCGTTAGCACTTTATTTATTGCATCATTCTATCAATTTATTTACTTCTTTTGTCATTATTTTAATTTAATTTTATTTTGTAATAAAATAGATGTGTGTATAGGAATCAAGATTTGCTTAGATATTCTCCTATTAAATTAATGTGATGATACTTTACCAGATCTTCATTTTCTTTACAAATTGGTCTCTTGTATCGTTAACATCTGTGGAGAATTCTTAAGATCTGGTAGTGGGCTAAGAGTTCTTAACTTGTATGTATCACATTTCCCTTGGAAATGTTGTTGGTAAATCCTGAAGGGGGAGGTTTGAATAGATAGGGAGATAATATTTGAAGGGCATAGAATTGAATATTTTTTTAGAGTGACAGGCTAAATTCTATCAATTTGGTTTAGGAGGAGGTGACAAGTCACTATTAGGCCCTACCATAGGCACTGTTGGGGGGGAAACTAAAAGTGAGCCTGGAAATTTGTCCCTTACTACTAACAATACATCTTGATCCAATCTTCTAAAACTAGCCAATGTTTTTTATACACTTGACCAGAGGGTAAAGAATATATATGCTCTTATTTTTCACTACTACATTAAATTCTAAGCATTTCTTTCCTACACATTATCTAGGTTATTGCAAGAGAAAGGTAGTCTTTAACAACTCAAAATTCTCTAAACCAATTTATCCAGATAAGTCATTTTTTTATTTTGATTTTAATTTAGGAGTATTTATTAGAAAAATCATTTTAATTGACATTCCAATTTAAGGCTTTATAGAATCAGACTAGAATTAGTGTAAAAGATTTCTTAGCTCGCTTCTCTGTGGGATCGATACTTGGGTTTTAAAAACAAAGCCCTATATTACTTGAAACGATACGTATACTTGCGTAGTACCCCTAGTGTGTAAAATATTTTCTAATTTTTATTTATCATTTAATAATTTACACACTAGCTGTTATTTATAAATTGGGTCAAGCTTTTGGCCATATTTTAGAAGTTAATTTATTACGTAATTGCGGGTCGGGTCACAAAGCCCTCTCTAACTTTCCCCTTTTTCACTCTTGGAGCCATAACACTTCTTAAAACACACATCACATATCTAATCTCATTCCAAAAATTTTTGGATGAGGTACACTCTAAATTCATTGCAATAGAAGACAAACTTACATCAAACACTTAAAACAAACAAATACAAACAAACAAGCAAACAAACTAAACATAGAACTTAATTCCATTCTACATTAGGTGGAATATATCCTTAACCTTAAGTTGTTCCTTCTAAACCATTTGGCACATTGATTTGATAAAATGGATGATGATGAACTCTGATAGAATCCTCTTCAATCCACATGTTTTTCAGATACATCACCTTGTCCACTTTTTTAATATAACTTGAATGACTGAATTGTATTTTGAGTTTCTAGCCAATACGCGCTAAATGTGCATTTGTTTCATTTACTTTTTCCTCAATTGATGCCACATCAACCTCAATTTTCACAATCTTCTTCGCTATTCCTTCAATACTAATGGCTAGAAATCTATTTTATAACTCTTGCACACTTTAACTTACAAACTTCTTCTTGACGGTTTCCTCCTTTTTCTTCAAATTATTCTCCCAAGAAGACATTTTTATTATTCAAACAACACAAATCTCTCTTCTCATAGACAAGAATGGAAACATTGAAAGGGACGAGTTCCCTCTTCATTTCCTTGCTATTTATAGACTTTAGTAGAGCCAATACCCACTTCCCACATTTAAAATCCACCAAATAATGTTCAAGGCCACCTTCCCATGTTTAATTCTTCTAGAACATCATTTAGGCATGTTTCTATAACACTGACACTTAAGCTCCAGTTTTGGGCGCTTAGGCGCCAGTGCTTAGATAAGCGCGGATTAGGTTAACGTCCAAATACCCATTTTTACTTGTCCAAGACATCATTTAAAGCCTTAATATTATCATTAAAACTTTGAAATACTTCCACAATTCTTAAAAATAAACACAATAATAATCAAATCAAAAGCACACTAATAACTTATGGGTTTCCTCCCACAGAGCGCTTGGTTTTACGTCGTTAGCCCAACGTACCCAGAGCTTATTCTAGGCGAATGATCATGGGTTGCCTTTGAATAAGTTTTTGAAAAGTATTTTAATTTTTGTCACAAAGTATAACCAGTCTAATAAGAAAGCAGCTAATTTATATGCAAGTACACTTTTCGCTCAAATAATTTAGGGCTCTAGCGGAGTCCTAGTTATCTATCCCGCAGGGAGAAAGCAAACCTTAAAGCATAGCACATAAATCCAATATTCAAATTTGCAATGCACTTAAAGTAAATAATAAATTTGCTAAAGTTTAATGATGCTAGAGATATTAAGATCATAAAAGTACTCTTCAAAATTCAAATTAAAGTTAATTACTACTACAATATGTTTTGTATTGCAAGTTTCAAATTTTGAGAAAGTGACTTCCACCTTACAATGATGTTATGGTGACTGAATGATAAAGATTATTAAAGTTCTTGTATTGTGCCAAATAGGAGCATACCTATTCTTTACCCTCTTCTGAATGCTATGAAGAACATTGGCTAATCCTATGTTTAGTCCCTAAATCCGTGGTTGGGATGGGAGGATACTGGCTCTCACTCTAAATCTCCCACTTCCCTTCTCCTTAAGGCTAACTCTGTCTCCAAACACTAGGATCAAATTGGGGATTTTAGTCTGTCAATCTAAAATCTCCAATTCTATGCCCAATAAACATATTTCCCGAGTTATTTGCACCCAACTTCCATGAACTACATCACTCATTCATGGACATTGAAAGTAATCTTCACTTTTATTGTAGAAAGCATAGTCCTTTCTGATCGTATGTTTCACAAAATATTTTAAAATTTTAATTGACCATATTGAAAAGTAAACAAAGTAGGCAGTAAAAAATCATCACAATTTCTTAACACTTATATAGCACATCCAATCTAAACCATCACTATCATATATTATTGCAAGGAGAAAGATGAAGAAATCTACTCAAAATGCATTAGGAAGATATGAAAAGACAATGATTATATAAATAAATGCAAAGTCATACAAACAAGAAAAATTAAATACAACTTATCTCAATTTCTTCCTCAATCAAATTCCATTAAGTTTCTCTGAATCTCTATCTCTCTTCACAACAACACACAATTCTCACTTGAAATAGTAGGGAAGAAGCAATCTCCCACTTTTCCTCTCCTCCCACAACTCTTTTGAGAATAATCCCTCACAAAAAACATTTTTAACCAAAACCCTAGACTCTAAACTCTTTACAAACACTTCCTCTCAAATCACACACTATTTTACCTCACTCACACTACTTCCTCTGATTGAATTTCGGCTCAAAATTCATGTTAAAATATCCTAGGAACGAATTCCTCAAGAGATGCCTTAAGAATCCCTTAAACAAGTTGTCCAAATAGATTGAATCTGGCCTCCACTGACATTGGGTACCAACGGTGCCTTATAGTGCTTAATATACTGAACTTCTCTGGAAAAATGAGTAGTTGGAGTCCTTTTTGGCGTTGTCAGCACCAGAACATCAATTTTCTGGTTTTTGCACTTTTTCGCTCCAAATTTGTTCCTTTTTGTTTCTTTTTGCTCTAATTTCCTAAAATCATCAAACCTACAATAAAATATGAAAAATACCTTCCTTTAAAGTTCAATATCACTAAAAATGAGTAAAAAGTATATATGAAAAATCAAACATATCTTTGGTGCATTAATATCCCTAAAACA
Organism: Papilionanthe hookeriana x Papilionanthe teres; assembly: GCA_022702705.1. Lineage (NCBI taxonomy): Eukaryota > Viridiplantae > Streptophyta > Magnoliopsida > Asparagales > Orchidaceae > Papilionanthe > Papilionanthe hookeriana x Papilionanthe teres. Next base: position 142,206,015 of record CM040425.1, read on the forward strand.
TAACTATTACTTGTCTTCAAGTAATCCTTTTACTACATAAAAGTATAACTCTTAGTAGTGAACTTTACTAAAAGAATACTATAATTTTTTATTTAAATGAATATAATAGCGGGACTTTTAGAAATATTTTGAATAACTTAGGTCAAAACTATAAGTGTAAAAACATTTAGTAATCATGTTTAAGAGTTCTAGTCTCATATTCATTTAAAGAATAACCAAAATTTGTCATATTAAGGTTCCTTTGAAGAATCTTATGAAAAAGAAGCTCATGAGAACTCTATTTGTAAGAATGCTATTACATAAATATAAATTTAGAAGTGTAACTAAGCTCTTCCCTTAAATTTATTCAAGTGAAGCCAATTTTTGATTAGGAATCTCCTCAAGCTTCTCCTCACATATATTTTCTTTTTCTATCTTTTCTCTTTTCTTTTAGAGATTATTTTTAAACCTTTTTTTTTCTTTTTATTTTTCTCTTTTTCTTTTTTTGTGAGGATTACTATATCTAGATAACCTTTAATAATTTTGAATTTCAGTCTCCTCTCCCTAAGGTTGTAACTTGAAACATATCTTACTTTATAGATATATATTAGCTTTTACATGATCCATCATAGTGTCTCAATCTTTTCTCCTCACATAAACCTCTAAGACTCTTAACATTGCAAAACTACAGTTTTCATTACTTTAAATAGTCAACTATAGTCTAATTCTCTTATACTTAATATTTTAGCACCATAAAGTTAACCTTCATTACTAAAACCTTTCATGCAAATCTACTATGACATTTAATGGAATAAAAAGTTTAGTTATCTAAATTTAAGCTCAACTACTTTAAGTCAAGTGAAAATAATTTTAAAAATATATTTTAATTGAGAACATATAAATATTAATTTTTCCTCCCTCAAACATAATTTTTTAAGTGTATATCAAATTAAAAAATGATAGAGAAAAATAAAAAGAAAACTAACTTTTGTGTTGGGCTTTTGATTCTTCTGAGGCATACATGTATTAATAAAAAATTTAACTACCAGCATAAAACAATTAGAAGCATTGTTCACATATATATAAGAGATTTGCATGGTGAAAAAAATTTAAAACACAACTTTAAACACTTAATACAACATCAAGTACAATTTTAATACAACTCATAATCAAACAAACATAAGTTTGAAAACAACTGTTGAGCTCACTTTTATGAGGACCCAATTTGACAATCGTAGACAAGACCTGTCTTAAGTCATCTTCACTAGCTAAGATCCCTAGACACCTTTTTACATAACTAATGATTAATATGGTCATTAAATACATCGTAGAAGGAGGTCTACCAATATTAAACCCTTTGAACTCTCTAGGGATTTCTTAAAACCCTAGAAATTGGACTGACGTCAATATACCCTTTTTTAGATCAAACCAACATGACATCCTAAAATGATCAGACAAGCAATGACAAGCCTTGATCTAGTCAACCCTTAACCTAAATTGGTCAAAGTTGATCAAAATGGTCATTTTTGGACTCAATGACCACCACATTGACCACTAGGTCAAATCTTAACCTAATTGGTCAAACTTTGGTTATAATGACCTAATAGTTACTACAATAACCATTTGAGTAATATAGACATCCAAATTGGTCAACTCTAGTCAACTCTGATCAACCTGGTCAACTCTGGTCAACTCTGATCAACCTTGGTCTACTTTGGTCAAAATACTCAGTAGTAGACCAAATTGACAAAATTAGTCAAATGGTCAACACCCAAAATCTTTTTTTAACTAATCCATGGGTTTGTCATATAATTTCATAATTAATTCAAAATTAGATTATAATCGCATAACTCTAAAATAAAATGAATGACATCACATATGACATCATACATGACATCACACATGACATCACACAAGGTAACACACATGACATCATACATGACATCACACATTACGTCACATATGACATCACACATGACATCACATGGATGACATCACATATGACATCTTAAATCCATAAATGATTTTCAAAATTAATTTTAACACATGTAGGGTAACAAACAAGTCACCCATGACAAATAAAACCTATTATTACCCATGACACATCATCATTAACAAAAGATAAAACCCATCATGAAGCCATTATAAAGGGGTAAAGGAGGTGTCACTCCTTCATAAAATGCTTATGGAATGACATTGTTGAGTCATTACTCACCACTACCTCCAACTAATGGGATAAAGACCCATCTAAAAACTTATCCCATATATTGTTAGGGTCATCTTGACAAAATTATAAAAATTGGGAATGGGAAGGCATATGTGTCATTACTTCATGAAACATGAAAGGAAAATATGGTGAGCTCAACACACACTGCCATCTTCATCTAATGACAAAATAAAACATATTTAAACCCTTATGTAAAATCTGATTAAGTTTATCATGATCAAAGAACAAAACATGGAATGAAGAGGGATATGTGTCACCCCTTTAACAAAAGACATAAAATCATCATGAAGGGGTTAATGATGTGTCATTCCATCATGAAACATGGAAGGAAGACATTGTGAGCTCATCACTCACCACCACCTCTATCCAATAAGAGAAGGACACATTTAAACCCTTATCTTAAACATAATTAGGGTCCTCATGACCAGATTATGAAAATTGGGAATGAAAACGCATATGTCATCTCATCACCAATTCATTAAATGACCCATGAATTCATATGAGGGAGGTGGATCTAGGAAGCTTTATCCTCATCATAGATTAAAGAATAGAGGAAGAACAAGCTAAGATCACCAAGATAAGGCTCATGATGACAAATCATGGGAATGAGAAAGTGGAGCATATGTGTCAACATTCCCTCATCATAAAGCATGACTTGGATGTTTGGATCAAGCAAATTATTCAACTCAATCCAAAAGCTCTATCCACCCCATGGAATACCCAATGGTATAAAGCCAAAAACTTGATCCAATCTTCACCATTATGATTACTCATTATGTATATCACTTTGGGAGATCAATTCAAGATAATCCTGATCCAAAGAACTTATCCATAGACATTAATGAACTTGTTAACTTCCTCCCCAAACAAAATAAGCTCATCCATGGCTTCTTGAAGCCTATAAATAGATCTAACCCATGAGCTATGGAGAAGAAAAGAGACTCATCCACAGTCCCTAATTTCAGAAATTTTGAACACCAAAGTTGTTCTACAGACCTTGGGCAATTGATTCCCCATAGAATCAAACCTTGATGCTCACCACCCTCTTCCAATTTCACAGCAAAAAGGACATAATTTGCGTTTGACATAAAGCTACTCAAAATCCCAAATTAATCACTCCCACACTATCCTTGAGGTGTACAAAGAACTTTCCAATTAAAATTGGCCTTCCCCATAGCCTCTAACCCTCATTGAACGAAATCGTGAACCCATTTCATTGAGTCCATACCTAGGCTCAATCTCACTTCAAATTGAGCATATCAAGAGCTTCACAAGGACTTGATGATCATTCCAGAACAGTTAGATTGAAGTCACATCTCACCAAGACCAGGTATGACCTCTTCGACCTTATTTAGGCTCGAGTCTGAAGGTTTCTGATAGAACCATTTCATAACCTACAATTCACCGTATGGATGGGTTCGCCCTCTCCAGATGAAGCATTAGAAAAAAATTCCATAAAAAATCATCAATAATTCAACAAAATTTTAATCCCCTATCACGAACGGCTCTTGGTTTATCCACCTTTTGGGATGATGAACCGATGTCGTCCATTTCTGTGTATCGAAAATGGACGACCCTAATCGAGCTGGACCGTAGAATCGTCCATATGAAATAATGAAATAGCAGGCCATGTGGGATGTTGCGTGCAAATGCCCAGCCAACTAAACCGAACAGCGTGTGAATTCAACTCATCTGAGCAATGAGTCGGCACCGCGTGTAATTAATTTAATTAGAATTTAAATTAAATCCATAAAATCCTATTAAACTTTAAAAATTCATATCTTGACAAAAAAAATTACAAAAATAAACTAAAAATTCCCTCAGACTCAGGGAGACAAGTAGAAAGTTATGGAACCATAAATTGAAATTATTGAGTTATATTTGATCTTTAATTAATTAATTACTCCCTTAAGTAATTTAATTATTAAAAGTTATTTATAATTTCAAAAATCCTCAAAGTTTCACAGATTGATAATTTAATCCTTAGGTAAATTTCCTAAGTTTCCAAGGTTAGTGATGCACCAAAAATATATACTATTTTTGCCATATAATTTTACCCATTTTTTATGATATTGCACTTTAAAGAAAGGTATTTTTCATGATTTATTGTAGGTATGATGATTTTGTGTGATTAGAGTAAAAAGAAGCGAAAAGGAACGAATTCAGAACAAAAAAGGAGCAAAAAGGAGGATAACAGCTTCTGGCACCACTGGTGCCAGAATGGGCGCCGCCGGTGCCACATTCTGAGAGCTCAGCAAATATTCGGACGACAGAGTGCAGCCAACGCCCTATCGGGCATCGCTGGTGCCCAATTTTGATGGATTTCAAATTTGAAGAATTTTGGCAACTTTTTAAAGGGATGCCTATGGAAATCTTGGGATTTCGGTTCTACCTTATAAGTAACCATTTTTGGACGAAAATGGTGTGGTTTTGTTATGTGTTCTAGAGGTCTAGTGTGGTCTTAGGGAGAGTCTAGTGTGTGTTGAGTGTTAGGGCTCAGAAGAGAAGAGTGTAGAAGTGAGAATTTGAGAGGAATTCTTCTCTAAGGAGTGAAGAAGAGAAAGTAAAGTGAGAGATTACTTCTTCCTTTCCATTATAATGAGGAAATTGAGTGTTGTAAAGAAGAGAGAAAAGGATTCAAAGGAACTTCAAAGGAATTGCATTAGGGAAGTGAAAGAGATAAGTTGTAGTTTATTTTGGGGTTTGTATGACTTTTCTTTTATATATAAAATCCATGTTTTATTGTATCTTCTTTATGAATTCTGAGTTGTCTCCTTTGTCTTTCTTTTTGATAGAGATGTGATGATGTGTTGATGTGGATTTGAAGTGCTTTTAATGTATTGAACAAATTGTGATGGCTTTTCATTTCAAACTTAATTTACCTTTCTATCTGGCCAATTGAATTTTTAAAATATGTTGTTGAACATTAACTTTGAAAGGATTTAGTGTCCCGTAATAATAATGAAGAATCCATTCAATTTTCATGGATGAATTGAGTAGTTCATTGGAATTGAGTGCAACTAAATAGGGAAATGTGTTTTTATGGGCTTCAAATTGGAGGTTTCAGAGTGACAGGCTAAGATCCCCAATTTGGTTCTAAGATTAGTAACTAAACTTGAAGGTTAGCCTTCAGGTGAAAGGTGAGTGGGAGCTCCGTAGTGAAAGCCAGTATCCTCCCAACCTAGCCTTAGATTTAGTGACTAAATTTTGGATATGTCAATGTTCTTTTCATGCTTAGAAGAGGGGGTACTCTTTTAAGGGATAAAGAAGCATTTATGCTCCTATTTGGCATAATACCATAGATAATCATTCCATATTCCACACATCATATTCTTGTTGCTAGAGGAAATGTACTTTTCTTATATATCAAAATATTTCAAATATATAGCTTAGTGTGTGTCTGTTAAATAATTTTGTTTTAAAGATATTAGATATATATGTAGTTTGCTAAATTGTTACTGTTTTCTGCATCTTGTTAGTAGAAGTAAATATTAAACTTTTATTGCAATTTGAGTATTGGAATTCAGTATTACATTATCTACTGTAAGACTCGTACCTTCCCTGTGGGATTGATAACCAGGACTCCATTAGAGCCCTGTATTACATGATATGATATGTATACTTGCGTTGAATGTTTAGATTTTACAAAATAATTAAAAATATTTATAAATTTGAGTTCAAATGTTCTTGCAATATTAAAGTCCGCCGCATCAAGTTTTTTGCGCCGTTGCCCGGGAAGGAAGGAATTATAAACGGTATTTATTGATAATATAATAACTGAAAACCTTTACTTTGTAGTGTGTAATTATGTGTGATTGTTTACTTTTTAAAGTATTTGTGTGATTTTATATGCATCGTAGTGGATCTATAGGTTTAGTACCATATGATTCGGAGTTAGAGCGTACTATTAGAAAATTCAAAAACAACAAAAACAAACTGAAATCCTTATGAAATGGCAAATAATCAAGATAATCAGAGAAACGATATTGGAGGTTTGCCAAGACTTTTAAGAGATTATGCTAACCCAACAGTAGATGAAATTCATATAACTATTCAAAATCCTGATGTTGCTACTAATTCATTTATACTTAAACCTGTTATTATCCAAATGGTACAAAATAATCAATTTGGAGGAACACCTAATGAGGATCCAAATTTACATCTTGCTAGGTTTCTTGAACTGTGTGTTACTTTTTAATATGATGGACTGTCGAGTGATTCTGTCAGACATAGACTTTTTCCTTCTTCATTAAGGGATAAAGCTAAGGCGTGGTTAAATTCGTTAGCACCTGAATCTATTAGAACTTGGGGAGAATTATCTCAAAAGTTTCTATCAAAATATTTCCCTCCATCAACGACTGCTAAGTTAAGAAATGATATTACATCTTTTGGTCATTTTGAAGGAGAATCAATATATGAAGCTTGTGAGAGATTTAAAGATCTTCTTAGGAAGTGCCCACATCATGTCTTACCAAATTGGTTAATAATTCAAACATTTTATAATGGATTAGTGGGATAATTAAGGTCAATTATAGATGTTGCTGCTGGTAGATCATTAATTTCAAAACCTTTTGATGAAGCATACACATTAATAGAAGAAATGGCTACTAACAATTTTCAATGGCCCTCTGAATGGGTAAATCCTAAAAGAGTAGCTAGTGTTCATGATTCGGATATAATGACTATGATAGTTTCTTAAATTGCAGCCCTTTCTAGGAAAATAAATCAGTATGGAATGAATTATTCTCAACCACCCCAAATGTTAAAGGAAAAGTCATTTTGACAGATAACAGAATCACAAATACCTTATGAGACTTTGAATGCTATTAGTAGACCTAACAATCCTTATTCGAATTATTATAATCCTGGTTGGGAGAATAACCCAAATTTCAATAGGAATAATAACAATGCTAATGTTAACCTACATTGGGGGAACAGTCCTATAAATCCATTTGGAAATTTGAACAATAAAAAAAATACCAATTTTAGACCATCTTATCCTCTTGAACTCAATATTAACCTGCAATTTAAGGATAAGAACTTGTCTACTAAAGAAATGATTTTGAATATGGGAAATCAATTACAAGCTCAAGGTGTTGCGATGAAAAATATTAAAAATCAATTGGGGCATATTTTCACTGCACTTAATAATAGACCTTTTGGAAAGCTTCCAAGTAATGTTGAGATTAATCCAAAAGATCAAAACAAGGAACAACTTAAGGCTATTCAGTTAAGGTGTGGAAAAAGAAGTAGAAACAAGAGTGCAAAAAGAAGTTGAAATAGAAAAAGAGAAGGTGGATATTGAATAAGGTTCAAATAAGATTTATCAAGACCTGGATTATCCTGTTGAGCCAATGAAGATAACTGTTAAAAAACCACCGCCTCCATTTCCTCAAAGAATGAAGAAACAAAACAGGGAAAACAGATTTGGAAAATTTTTGGAGATCCTTAAGAAATTAACAATAAATATTCCTTTTGTTGAAGCATTAGAACAAATGACTGATTATGCCAAGTTTAAGAAAGATATTCTAAAAAATAAAAGAAAGTTCAAAGATCATGAAACTGTTGCACTTAGCGGAGAGTGTAGTGCAAATATTCAGAAGTAGCTTCCAAAAAAATTTAAAGATCCTGATAGTTTCACTATTCCGTGTGCTATAGGTGAAAAGTTTTTTAGAAGAGCCTTATGTGATCTGGGGGCTAGTTTTAATCATATACCTTTATCAACTTTCAAAAGGTTGGGAGTATGAGAAATTTCTCCTAGATCTGTGACTCTTCAGTTGGTCGATCATTCCATTCTTACCCTAAAGGAGTGGTGGAAGATGTGTTGGTGAAAGTGGATAAATTTATATTTACTGTGGATTTTATTGTACTTGATATGGAGGAAGATAAAGAAATTCCAATCATTTTGGCTTGCTACTGGAAGAGCTGTGATTGATGTTCAAAAAGGAGAATTAACTATGAGAGTTAATGATCAAGAGGTGACCTTTAATATATTGAAATCTATGATGTATCCCTCAATGGAAAAAGATAATGAATGTTTTAGGATGGAGGTCTGTGAATATTTGAGAAACAATCATTTTGAAAATATATTTGAAAAAGTAGTAGAGTATGAAATTATGTTTGAAGAAGAAACAAAAAATGAAGAAAATTCAGATAGTAAGAAAAATAAAGATTTGGAGTATGTTCAGGAGAGATTTGAAGTATTAGACACTATGGATGGTGGAAATAAAAGCTTAATTCCATCTGTAATAAAACCTACAGAACTTGAGATGAAAATTCTCCCTAATCATTTGATGTATATGTTTTTAGGAGAATCATCTACCCTGTCAAATATTGTATCTTTGAAGTTAAACGATTATCAAGAACAAATGTTGTTGGAAATTTAAAAAAAATAAAAGAAAGCTTTTGGATGGACTTTAGCTGATATTAAAGGAACCAGTCCCTTGATTTGTATGCACAAAATTTTATCAGATGAACAACATAAACTGAGAGTTGATTTGCAGAGGAGATTGAATCCAATAATGAAAGAAGTAGTTAAGATGGAGATTTTAAAATGGATGGATGCTGGAATTATTTATCCTATTTCAGATAGTGCTTGGGTGAGTCCAATACATTATGTACTGAAAAAGGGAGGAGTGATTGTTGAAGTGAATTAATGTAATGAAACTATACCCACGAGATAAATTAATGAATGGTGAATTTCTATTGACTGTAGAAAAATAAATGTCGCCACCCAAACAGATCACTTTCCTCTTCCTTTTCTCAATCAAATGCTGGATAGACTTCCTGGACACAAGTACTACTACTTTCTGGATGGATATACTGATTACCATCAAATACCTATTGCTCCTGAGGATCAAGTAAAGACAACATTTACTAGCCCTTATGGGACCTTTACTTTTCGAAGAATGCCTTTTGGACTGTGTAATGCATCTGCAACATTTCAGAGATGTATGATGTCTATCTTCAGTAGTATGATAGATAATGGAATAAAAGTTTTCATGGATGATTTCTCTGTATTCGAGACTTCATTTGAATTCTGGTTAGAAAACTTAGCAAAAGTTTTGGGGCATTGCGAGAAAAAAAATTTAGTTCTGAGTTCGGAGAAATATCAATTTATGGTTGCAAGAGGAATTGTGCTTGGGCATAAAATTTATGAATATGGTATGGAGGTCGACCCTGCTAAAATTAGAGTGATTTTTAGATTGCCACCACCCACTACCGTGACAGAGGTGAGGAATTTCTTAGGACACACTGGATTTTACAGGCGATATATTAAAGATTTTTCTAAAATTACTAAACCCTTGTGCCAATTTCCCGAAAATGATAGAAAGAATGATTTTAATGATGAATGTTTGAGTGCTTTCGAATTATTGAAAGAGAAATTAATCACTACACCTATAATTGTTTCATTAGATTGGGAAAAACCATTTGAATTTATGTGTGATGCTAGTGAATATGTGATCGGAGTAGCATTGTGGCAAAGGCATGATAAAGTTTTCCGTCATTTATTATGCTAGTAAAACTCTTAATGAAGTTCAAATTAATTTTACCACTACTGAAAGAGAAGTATTAGCTATAGTATTTACTTTTGAAGAGTCTAGACCATATTTAATTGGAGCTAAAAGTATTGTGCATACAAACCTTCGGCTATCAAATATTTAATGCAAAAGAAGGATATGAAACCTAGACTGATTAGATGGATACTTCTTCTAAAAGAATTTGATTTTATGATAGTTGATAGCAAGGCATTTGATAACCAAATAGTTGATCATTTGTCAAGATTAGAGTATGATAAATTATCTAAATTTGAGAAGGAAGTTATAGAAACTTTCCCTGATGAACAACTTTATACTATTATGGGAAGAATCATGCCTTGGTATGCTGATATTGTGAGTGATATTGTACCACCTGATTTAATAAGACAACAACAAAAGAAGTTTAAATATGATGCAAGATTTTATTTTTAGGATGAGCCTTATTTATATAAACAGTGTAAGGATCTGATTATTAGGAGATGTCTGCCACAAGAAGAAATAAATGTTTTATTCAACGATGTCATGATTCTGAATTTGGAGGTCATTTTGGTGTTGATAAAACTGCTTTTAAGATTTTACAATATGGATTTTATTGGCCTGCTCTTTTTAAGGATATTTACAAATATATTAAATCATGTGATCAATGTCAGAGAGTACGTAATATCTCTAGAAGAAATGAAAGGCCTATAAATTATAATTTGGAAGTTAAAATTTTTTATGTATGGGGATTAGATTTTATGAGGCCATTTACTCCTTCATTTGAGAATTTATATATACTAGTTTCAGTTGATTATGTCTAGAAATGGATTGAAGCTATTGCTTTACCTAGATTTGATGCTCGAAGTGTTTCAAAATTTCTAAAGAAAAATATATTTACAAGATATGGAATGCCGAGAGTGATTATAACTGATGGTGGAACCCATTTCAGGAATAATCAAACTAAGAGATTAATTGAGAAATATAATATTATTCATAGAATCTCTACTGCTTATCATCCCCAAACTAGTGGTTTAGCAGAAGTGTTTAATCGTGAAATTAAAAGAATTTGAAGAAAACTATGGATAATCATAAATTAGATTGGTCTGCTCGATTAGATATTGCTTTATGGGCTTATAGAAATGTTTCTAAAACTCCTATTGGAATGTCTCCTTATAGACTAGTGTTTGGTAAGACTTGTCATTTACCTGTTGAATTGGAGAATAAAGCATATAGGGTGATAAAAGAGTTGAATTTTAATTTTAAAAATGTTGGAGAGAAGAGATTTATGCAATTGAATGAATTGGAAGAAATTAGAAATGCATCTTATTACAATGACAAGATCTATAAAGAGAGAATGAAATTGTGGCATGATTGGAAGATATTGAAAAAGAAATTGGAATTTGGACAAAAGGTTTTGTTACTAAATACAAGATTAAAGTTATTTCTTGGAAAGCTCAAGTCTAGATGGTTAGGACCTTCTATAGTTATAAAAGTTCATTCTTTTGGAGCTGTTGATATTAAAGATCCTGATACTGGAAAGATTTTCAAAATTAATGGGCATCAATTAATACCTTACTTTGACGGGTTTCAACCGGATTTCAAAGAGGTTTTAAAGCTGAGTCATCTTGATTAACTAAATGGTTTATCGGCGTGATGACGTTAAACCAAGTGCTCTATGGGAGGAAACTCATATGTATCTTCGTTGTTTGTTTCCTTGTCTATTGTAATTGTACTTTTTAGATAGTTATTTTTGAATCCTAATCGCTCCTAAATACTTTTAAAATTGATAAATATTGGATCAAATTATAATATTGGAATATTTAGGGCCAAACAAAGTTCGGTGAGATTTTTTACGACCAGCTCCGCCGGTGTCAGAATGGGCCCCACCAGTGCCCAATTACATAAAGAATTACTGAATTTAGGGTTTTAGCACTGTTGACGCCCTATCGAGTGCCGCCGGCGCCCAAAACCTATTGACAGTTTTTGGAGTTTCTGGATTGACCTTTACGAGTATCTGTATATGCACAAACTTATGAATTTATATTTAATTAATTTTGTAAGGTCTCGATTTCAAACGCGAGTATACGTATCGTTTCAAGTAATACAGGGCTCTATTGGAGTCCTGGTTATCGATCCCACAGGGAAGATTTAATTAAGATTAATTAAATGAATTTAATAAATTTTCAAATTAAAATTATATATATTTTTTATTTCTTTTCAAAGATCAAATTTTAAGTTTAATGAAATTTCTACTAAATGTAAGCAGCAATAAAGTAAAGGTTAATGCAAGTATAAATAAAACAACTTTCTCCTTTTCAACTAATCTAAGATTTCTTAGAATAACTATCATTCTTGGAGAACATAGATTATGTTATTACGCCAAATAGAAGCATTCCTATTCTTTACCTTCGCTCGATAGAATAAAGAACATTAGTTAATCTATATATCGGTTCAAGATGTATTATTAGTAGAATGAGTTAATCTAGTCTCACACTTCTAGATGTCCAAGGTGGTTATGGTCGACCCTACAAGTGACCCATTCCCTTTCTATAAACCAAATTTTTAGAATTTAGTCTGTCACTCTAAAAACTAATTAATTATACGCCCAACAAACAATATCTCCCTATTTATTTGCACTTCACCTTGAATAAACCAAATTTTTTGATTACCTAAGGATTCATGTGATATCTACAGTTAAGAACTCATCTCCGGATAGGTCTCAGAATTCTTCAACAGGTTTTAACAATTCAACTGGTCTGTTTAAAAAGTAAATTAAGATCAGATATTAACATCATCACAATTTTTATAAAATTTAAGTTTAAGTTCTCCAACGAAATTAAATTATCTTTATTTACTTTTCATGGTTGAAAGGACAAAGAAAACTAACTACTCAGAACACATTGAATTCACACAACAAAACATATTTATAAAACTTTGAACCAAGTTACAAATACTTATTTGGAATGTTCCTTCAAGTGATCCGCTGACTCCAATGCAAAATAAAAGACTTCAACAGCAACAACATTTATAAACTCGCACTTACTACTCAAGGAATTGATTAGTAACACTCAAAATAACTAAAATAAACTCACTAATTACATAAGAAGGTGGCTCCCTAAAATTATTTTCAAGCGTGTGAGAACTCTAAGGTGCTTGGGGGCCCTTTTCTTTGTAGAATTGACTCCTATTTATAGAGCTTCGAAAATTACTAGGGGTTTCTTAAGGCACTTCTTAAAAATTCATCCAAATATAATGTATCTTCTAGAAAGTAACTGTGGCACCTAGGCGCCGTGATCTGATGCTTAGGCGCTGGAGTCCGTGACCAAGTCTTCACACCTCTTTACTTTGGATCGCACTTCTTCGCGATTAAAACTGTTTTCCCGTGTCTAGACGCATTGTATCACATGTCCTATGTATTAGTAGTAACTTTCAGTCGTCTAGAAGGTCTGATAACCGTTTAACACCATCAAAATAATTGCCCAAAGTTCTCAAAAATCTTATCTGCTTCAGTAACGAACTAGTGCTTAGGCGCCGGATTCTGGCACCTAGGCACCAGACCTATAATTTCGGCAAATTTGCTTTTAAGCTCTATTTTTACCCCTTTTTGCTCCTTTCTCCTTCTTGAACTCTTTTTTTTATCACCTACATCCAAAAACTTAAAAATACGTTTCATTAAAGCATAATGTCCTTATAAATTGAATCATAAATAAGGATTAAAAATAGGTACTTTTAAGTGGATCAAATTCCCCCAAACTTAAACGTTACTTGTCCTCAAGTAACCCTTTTAATTACATAAAATATATAACATCTGGAATGAATTTTAAATATTTATGATTTCTTATAATTTTTGGTTTTATTAATGCTTTAGCAAATCTTTAACCAAATTTCACTAATTACGTTTAATTTTACGAATTTAAAGAATATTTAACTACGAAATTATAAGACTTTCAATTTTTCATTTATTTCATGAATAATTGTAATTTATCATGTTAAGGTCACTTAGAATATTTACGAGAAAAAGAATTTCATGAAAAACGTTTCTAGTAAATTTGCATGTACATAAAAATTAAGTTAAAAAATGTAATTAGTTTTCTTCCTATAAGATAATTCAAGTGAAGCCAATTTTTTATTAGTCATTCCTCAAGCTTCTCCTCACATTTCTTTTTTTGCCTCTTTTCTTGTTTTTTTCTTTTTTCTTTTTTTTTAGGATATATTTCAATCCTCCTTTTTTTTTATAATTTTTGAAGATTACTATATCTGGATAGCCTGTTAATGATTTTGAACTTCACTATCCTTAACTTATATTTAAAAAATTATACATTTTTACTTAATAAATATGACATAAGTATTTTTCAAAAATTATTTCAATCTTTTCTTTTTCAAGTAATAATCTTGATTCCTTAGTATTTTAAAAATACAATTCCCTCTAAGTAGAAATAGAAAATTTTTTAATCTTATTATTCTGTAAGTTAAATAATTCTATTCTTAAAATCAACCAATATTATTCAAATTTTAGTTAAGTTTACTAAATTATTTATAAATTTAAAAATTTAAGTAATCTTAAATAGATTTTTTCATTCCTTATGTTAATATTTTTAAAGAAAATATTAGTTCATTAAATATTTAAATTTCAAAGAATTTTCCCTTCCCCCAAACTTCAGTTTTGGTATAAATAATAATCATGAAAATTTCAAAAGTATGAGAGAAAGAATAACATATTTCTACCAGGAATTTTTCTAAGTATATGAAAAACAATCAAGAAAGGAAAATTTAATTTCTATACATGTTGTTTATGAATATAAAAGAAAGGTATAAGCATATATTAAAAAATTTTAATAAGTAGGATCAAATTCTACAAATCCATGGTACATTCAGAGATGGCTGAATAGAGTGAAGGGTTTGATTGAAGGTAAAGATGTAATTTTTTCTTATATACCTAGGGAGGGTAATGCTCCTGCACATTGGCTTGCATCTCAGGGTTATTGTATTGGGGAAAGTTTGGTAGGAACTACTCCTCCCTCTCCCCTTGCTGTTTTGATGCATGGAGATAGACTAGGCATTCCTTATGTAAGAACTCAGTTGTAGTGATGAAAGATATTAATACATTACTTGCCTGTTAGGCAAGTCTTTTGGAAAATATATATATATATATATATATATATATATATATATATATATATATATATATATATATATATATATATATATATATATATATATATTATAAAAAGAAGTCTGCTCGAGCTTCTCGCATGTTGAAACAAAAAGTTGATTACAGGGAAGCCTTTGGGTAGAAAATCCCCCAAAATGCCAAAAGAAAACATAACTGGAGGCTTATAGAATGCCATTACAAAGGGTAAGCAAAACACTGGAGGTAAGTGCCACCAAACAAAACAAGAAATCTGCTCATATGAGAATGGTAGCAGCAGCAGCAGGAGATGTACTGACTTCAAGGGAGGAAATGTGCTCAATTCTGAAATGAGGGGAGCATAGGTTGTCCCCATTGATAAGAAAATTGAGGTCCCAGTAAGGGGTATTGGAAACCAGAACATTAGGTGAATCTGCACCTTTTCTGGCCAGCCAGTGAGCTGGTTTGTTAGCCTCCCTGTAGTTGAAGGAAATTTTGGTCTATGGTTGCATCATTGTTTGAATGAGTTGAAGCCAGTAGTTATGGTGCCAGATGGTATGAGAGCCACTAGTAAGACTTAAGATTAGATCATTAGAATCCACCTCTAACCAAATATTAGTCCAACCGACTTTTCGGCCAACTGTAAAGCCCACAACGATCGCTAAAAGTTCTGCCTCAAAAGCATCTTGTGCTGCCACAGGGCCATGGAAAAATAGCAGACATTGTCCTTTAGTGTTCCTAAAAATACCCCCCACACCAGCACAATCCTTGAAGAAGCTACCATCAGTGTTGATTTTGATGGTATTACAAGGAGGGGGAAACCATTTGACGATTCTGATGAATGGTTTGGAAGCACTAGGTATTTGATTTTTCCTAAGAATGTTTGGGAACTGCTTATGTGTGAAAATTTTGGTAATATAAGTTCTACAATTTCTCTCCACATTAGAAACAGTAGATGGAATGTTATCAAATTTAGATTTGTTTCTTGCCATCCAGGTAAACCACATAACAATAAAGTAAATGGGGTTGAAATTGTGGTAGTTTCTATCCTGCCAGCAGGTATGGAATAGATCCCAGTGAATACAACAACCTTTACTCAATTGAGGAAAAAGTACTTTCCACACATTCTGGGATAATTTACATCTGAAAAACAAGTGAGCTAAGGTCTCCTTTTGTTGGTGGCACAGAACACATTTGGATGGCCCTCTCAGCCTTTTTAATTTGAGTATGTCATCAGTTGGAATAATGCTGTGCAAGGCTCTCCAGGATAGGAAGGACATTGAAGGGGACAAAAATTTGTTCCATATGGCCTTACCCCAGGGTACTGAGGTGCAATGGAAGGTTTTCTTGTAGATGGCATTGGTTATACTTTGGAACTTTGGTTTTTCCAGAATAATGCTGTCAGGTCTCCCCCTAGTAAATTTGATAGTAGAAATCTGGTTTGTTGATTGGTCTTGAAGAATTGCTTTGAGATGGGGGAGAGACCAGTTAATGCCATCCCATAGATCAGCCACCTTTAATTTGTGATCCACTTGGGGAGAAATGGGAATCAACCAATCCCTTGGGCACCGTTATCCAGCCAAAAGCTTATCTCCCCATTACCCAAGTTCCATATGAAATGATTTTCTGCTTCCTGTCTAAATCTTAACATTCTGACCCAAATTTTGGAATCCCCCAGTCTTCTAACAGCAAGAGAGGGGTGAATATGCCTGCAATATTTTCCTTTCAAGAATTTAGCCCACAAAGAGTTCTGTGCCCTGAAATGTATCCATAGTTTGTAAAAGTTGATCTGCTGAAGTTGATCAAGCCCCTTAAACCCCAAACCACCAGCTTCTGTGGGTTTTGTTGCTTTCTGCCAGGAGGTCCAATGGAGTTGCTGTCTCTGACCAGACCATAGGAAACGATTAAAAGCTCTTTCAATTTGCACCTGAGTGCTCTTTTTCAATGGGGTAACTTGTAGTAGATAGGATGGAAAGGATGTAAGTATGCTTTTTAATAGGGTTATTCTGCCACCATTAGATAAAAAGGAGTTGGTCTAGCAATTTAATCTGGAATGAATCTTGTCCAGGATCTCATCAAATTGCACTTGTTTTGCCCCTCCCAAGGTGAGAAGTACACCCAAGTATTTGATAGGAAGAGAGGTAGAAGAGAAGCTAGTAAAATCCAGGATCCAATGCTTAATGTGGACTGGGATGTGTTTAGAAAAAACCACTTGGCACTTTGCAGTATTAAAGGACAGACCAGATTGAGTTTGAAAAGAATCCAGGCAATGTTTTAGCTTCTTAACAGCATTCCTATGGGCCTTTGAGTAGATCATTATATCATCTGCAAACATAAGATGAGAAATAGCAATATTGGATTTATGTTGATACCTGGTATAATTTTGGTGAAGAGTGTCTCTATCCAGTATTCTAGAGAAGTAATCCAATGAGATGATGAAGATTGTAGGAGATAGGGGGTCTCCTTGTTTGAGCCCTCTAGTTGCTTTGAAGGAGCCCCAAGCTTGGCAATTAAGAAGGATAGAATGTTCATTTGACTCAAGCCATCTTCTGATAAGGTTGAAAAATTGAGAAGTAAATCCTCTAGCAGTGAGCACTTCCATAATGAAATCCCAGTTAATAGTGTCATAAGCCTTTTGAATATCCAATTTGTAAATGACATTGTCCCCCTCTTCAACTTATCCGGATCTAGAAGAAGTTCTCGTGCCGGTAAGATGTTGTCATTTATGGATCTTCCTTTAATGAAAGCGGATCAGGTTGGGCTAATTAAACCATCCGAGTGGGGTTGGAGTCTTCCCACAATGATTTTACTGATGGTTTTGCTGATCAGAGAAGTAAGACAAATTGGCCTATATTG
The DNA here is from genome assembly GCA_022702705.1 of Papilionanthe hookeriana x Papilionanthe teres. Classification (NCBI taxonomy): domain Eukaryota; kingdom Viridiplantae; phylum Streptophyta; class Magnoliopsida; order Asparagales; family Orchidaceae; genus Papilionanthe; species Papilionanthe hookeriana x Papilionanthe teres. Next base: position 142,223,722 of record CM040425.1, read on the forward strand.
GTTCCAATTCTGAGGATTATTATTCTTAGGTATTAAAACAATGTTTGAAGCACTAAAATAGCTGGGGAGAGGGTTACCCTGGAAGAAGCTTTGAACAGCCTTAACCACATCTCCTTTAACAATATGACAGGCTTTCTGGTTGAAATCAGCAGTGTATCCATTAGGTCCTACAGTTTTGGAGCTGTCCACTGAACTTATTGCCTCTCATATTTCCTGCTCAGAGGGGATGCCAGTCAAATTTAAACTGCTAGTGTAATGGACATCATTCTGGAAGATAGAGCTATCAATTGGGGTTCTGGTTCTGTTGCTGTGAGTAAGAAGATCCTCAAAGTAATTGATCGCATTACGGGCAATATCGACGAAGGTTACTTAACATAATACCATCAACAGAATTAATATGTGAATGTTGTTGCATTTTCTTCTATATCTGATGTAAGCTTGGTAGTATTTGGTATTCCTATCCCCAAGGTTGAGATGATTGACTGCAGCTTTCTGTTTCAGATAAAGCTCCTGTCTTTCAGAAACTAAGAGGAGGTTTGCTTGAGCAGTTATTAGTTGATCTTCACTAGCACTACTAGCTTGGACTTTTGCTTCCAGAAGGGCAACTTCATCCTCTGCCTTGCTAACAGCTTTGAAAACATCACCAATAGTCTGCTAGCTCCAATGTCTAAGTGCTTTACTGAGCTTGATCTGAAGGAGATTTAATCTGGTGAGAGGGGAATCATGATTCACACTGCCCCAACTGCTTTGAACAATGCTGAGGAAATCAGCCTGTGTGGACCACATGTTCAAATACCTGAAAGGGGGGGAGTAATTAGAGGGTTTTGGAGAGGTTATAGTAATAAGTAGGGGTCTGTGATCAGAAGCAGTAAGGCTTAAATGTGTCACATAGGTGAGGAGCCAATGGGATATCCAACTGCTATTAACCAAAATTCTGTCCAGTCTTTCCCAGGTGTTACCTCTTTTCCAGGTATAGAGGGGGTCCTCTGAAGCCAAGGTCAAAAAGATTTGCAGCCTGTATGTGTTCATTGAACTTTGTCATAGATACAGAGTTAGGAGATCTTCCTCCCAGCTTTTCGGTTGGTGAACAGATGCGGTTGAAATCTCCTCCCACAAGCCAAGGGGAAGAGAGGCTAGAACCAATGCTGTGTATGTTTCTCCATAAGTTCAATCTATCTTCTGATCTGCATCCAGCATAAACAAATGTTGTAAACCCACTTTGACCATTGATGCTGAAGGAGGAGTGAATGAATTGCTGATTGTCTATAAGGGGGGTCCAAATGATTTCCTTCCTATAAAAGATCCAAATTTTATTCTTGCAGTTGGCAAAATGTTTAAAGCCATTGAATTTATTAATAATTTTGTTGGATTGTTTGTGCACCATAGGTTCAAGGATTGCAATACACCAGAGCTTGTGTTTTTTAGTGAGGTGAAGAATTCTTTTCAGGGATAAGGGGTTACCAATTCCCCTAATGTTCCAACAAAGTAAATTGATCATGGGTGGGGGTTGGGGGGTTGTGATTTGGATCTAGTTTTGATAGATCCTGCCAGTTCCCCCTCAGTGAGAGGTGTACCAAGTTTTTGGGCTTCAGATAATGCCTTTTTTTTCTTCCTTGAGATCTGTGTGTGCCATTTCCCTTCTAAATCAGTTTGCATATCAGACATAACATTAGCAGGTAAATTTTCTACCCAGAGCTCAGAGGCTTAGGAAGGTGTGATGATTTGAATTTCTTCCTCTTCTCTTCTGCACCAATTATCATTTTCTTCAGGACAGGACTCTAGCACAGGAGTAGACTCTCTAGTAGAGAAGTCCAGCTTCTGGGGGGGATTCAGAATTAAAACCCTGATCAGGGGCTAAGTTCAGAATATCCTTGGAAGCTCTCCCATCAGGTGCCTTGGGGGAGGTGTTGACAGCTTTCTGGAAACCTGTAGTACCTGCAGGTCTCACAGCAGGCACACTTGGATCCAAATGGACAGTATCAGGACTAGATACAGGTCTCACAGCAGAAACCTGAAGTACAGGATTTATTTCCACCTGGTCATCAACAACAACAGGTGGATGGTTTACTTGAGGCAAATGAGGGGTTATTTTGTTTGGGGGATGGATTATATAGCATCTGTCAATGGTATGGCCAAACATCTTACAGTGTGTGCAAAAATAAGGTTTTTGCTGCATAATAACCTCTTGCCACTGGCCCTCCTCTTGAGACCCAATCAAAATTTTCTTGATTTCAGGCAAGGAGACATCTTTTTCAACTTGAATTCTAGCCATTTCAGGCTTTGCTTTGTTGATTGTAGCTGCATCACACCTGAGGGGGGTCCCAATTGCTCTACCAATTTGGAATAAGGCAGATTGGTTAAAATATCTATAAGGAAGATTAGGTAGTTTAAACCAAAGGGGAACAATTAGAGGGTCTTTGCTAGGATCAAAGTCAGTTGTCCACTTAATGATTTTCATATCCACTCCTGCAATGCTTACCAGTTATTTAGCAAAAAGCAAAGCATAATCCTCTTCACTGGTGAAGTTAATTAGCAAATGCCTGCCATCCAAGAGACCAATTTTCTAGCTCCCTTTGAAATTGAGAGATTCAAAAAACTTCCTCACAGGCTCCATCTTGGGGTGTCCAAAACTAAATTTACCAACCAGGGTGAGTTTGACTTCTTCATCCAATTCTTTTAACTCCTCAGTAGTAAAAATAACAGCTGGGCAGCCCTCCCTTTCCTCAATGGGTCTGATGAAAGGGCATGAAAGCCTACCAGCTGCAGCATCATGGAGTCTTTGGGGAAAAAGGAGCTTTGAGGGATCAGAGGTAGAAGGGGCATTACCCACCACACCAGCATATGTAGCTTTGGCCCAAGCTATGTTTGTTTCCAAGTCAATAGGGTAAGCCATTGCAAGAAAACCAAGCTCAACCAAAGCCAGAAAAACAAGTGACAGCAAAGTCAAGAGCTCAGCACAACAGAAGTAATCCAGGAAGGAACACTAATTTCCAGAGCAGAATCCAAAAGCAAGAAAGAAGACGGCCATCACAGGTAGCCAAAGAACCAATGGAACAGTAGAAAATTGAAATGGAGAAGCCCGGGAAAGGCTAAACCACCAGCAAAGATGCCCAAAGCTACAACCACACTCAACCAAGTGTCAACACCAAGAAAACCACAAGTCCCACTCACCTTTCCCACCACCGGAAGGTCAGCCGCTGGCGAATCATGGTCGAAACCCTAGCGAGCTCCAACCCCAGCCGCCATTTCATATGTATTTATTTTATATATATATATATATATATATATATATATATATATATATATATATATAATTTTAAATAAAAATAACTAAACGGAGTGTTCGATCACTACACTAACACAAAAATAAAACATCTCATATCAGAATTAAAGTCTAGCAATCCAACAATCATTAATACATCAATAAGTGTCTCAGAACAATGCATCAAACTTAAAATCAAACAAATCATCACACACATACAAAACTAACACAAAACATAAACAACACAGTTACACAATCCTAAAAATCTAATCATCACTAGCAGTCTCCTCATCCTCATTGTCTTCAAAGGCAAAATTCTACATTCTTGTTTTGAATATCAAATGGTGAGAAACTAGGGCAGCTCGGGAACTGAACAGAATGGTCACCTTTCAGGAATCTAACAAGAGACCCAGAATACTCAGCATCATAATCACTCTTCCTTCGGGTGTACTCAGAATGATGACCTAATTTCAAATCTATAGTATCGACTCTACACTAGGTCAAAAGTACCACATTCTGCTTCTCTATAAAGTTCTCATGAATATTCTCCCAAAAACTAGATGGTGGCTCAGCAACAGAAGTAGAAGGTTCAAAAGTAGAAGGTCTACCAGAAGTAGGTAATGAACTTGAGGGTGCAGTAGAATTCTTACCTCGGAGTCGATCACAAATACTCACACTTTCTCGTCGAATGTGCTTTGTAGACTTGAGCTTCTCCTCTTAAAGCTTGGCAACAACTCCAGCATTCTCACATAAATAATAAATAAAAGATGGAAATCCCAGTCCCACAGAAGTGCTAGAATGAGCAGTGGCTTCTACAGAATCATAAAAAACACTCCCATCATTAATCGGCTTCCTCTCTCGTATGCAGTAGTTGAGGATAGCTCTTTCCTAAGTAACCTCACTCAAATGGTTGGATGGAAGGAGGCGAACAGAAATAATGTAATGCCATGCCTTAGAAACACCATTTAGCTTAGAAGATGAAAATTATACCCATTTTTTGTTCCTGATCTTCCAAGCTCTAGTACCATCAGTCAAGTATGCAATAATCATCTCCAGATCTCCCTCAGATGGAGATAATCCAGAGTAATAGCACTTAATATTCGGTGGCAGGTTGTAGAAAATGTTGATTCACTCTGGAGTAAATCCTACTCCAACTCCTCTTACGAAGATCTCGTACTCTTCGACATCCAAGAAATTTGCATAAAACTCCCTGACGACAGGGATAACAGCAACAGCAGTGAAATAACAGAATCGTTACTAGTTGAGTGCAACGATCGTATCTTTAATCCTTCCACCAGAATTGTAAAAACTTCTCTCCGAGATAAACTTCCTTGTCGTAGCAAATTCGTTGTAACTAAAATGTGTCGCGGCAGTGACAAACTTGTTACAATCAAAATTTTTTCGTTCTTTTCCTCTCTTAGATTTAGGTGCCATCTAAACGTGAAATAAAAACACAAAATAAATTTATAGGATCAAAGGAAATGAACTAATTTAAGCTTTTCAAACTTGAAAGAGCTTAAAAAACCATGGATTTAACTAAAAAAATCAAATTTTTTCTCAAAATTTATGTTCTCTTCAAAGAGAGCAAAATCCTTAGTGAAATTCGAAACTAAATGGTTTAGAAGGTAGATCCAACCTCCAGATGAAGAAATCGAGTGATTCCAAGCTTAAAAACTTGAAAATCCAGCCTCAAAATGGATCCCTAAAGTTGATTTTCATGAAAATGGAAGAAGAAGGGAGCTAAGGCATCAAAAATGGCGTCTGTGGCTTTAAAAACCCGATTTTCGAGTGCAGGCTTAACCGGCACTTAGGCACCAATCCTAGCGCCTAGGCACCAGACTCGCCTTTCCAAAAATTCATTTTAAATATTATAATTTCCACCAAAACTTAACAAATTCGACTTCTAATTACTCACATGAGAGTATTACTTCAATTTCTAACTTCGAAGCATTTCCATAATAAATTAAAATGATAAATTAGAACCACATTTCAAACATAAGATATAACCAAACTCTTCAATTCCATTTCATATTTTTCATTTCAAGCTCAATAAATTCCAGAAAAAGACTATAACAAGGTTCATCATTCTATAAATAACACAAACAACACTAATTCAAAGCTAATTCTCAATCCAACAACACACATTGAACAATTAAGCAAATACACAAACCAAATAATTGACGCACTAAAACTTGACTCAATCACACCTAGAACACATAAAAGATCTATTCAACACCGAACTTTAATTTCCATCCCTCTCGCAATGAAGTTCGCTAGGCCCGCATGGATAGAAAACCAACGCCCTTGGAAATTCCAAAGTCGTCTTCTCGTCAATCCACTTGTTCTTCTCATACATTACTACTTGAGCATCTTAATAGGCTGCCATATGATCAAACTGAAGTTTCGTTTGCTATTCTAAGTGCCCGAATTGGTGGTACATCTCATGGAGACGATTTCCAACATTTAGAAGTTCTGCCTCAATCTTTTATAAACAACTAAATAACCTCTCCATACTAACTGCAATAAACAATTAAAATAAAGTTGAGGAGCTTTGGAAGACTTGTCTCTTTCCTCATTGCCATGATTTCCTCTTAACATTGCTTCTAAACCTCACTTATCTCCTCCAAAATGAATTTTTCTGGTAAAAAATAGGGTTGCTTAGGGATTGGGGATGAAGATAGGGCAATTTTTATGGAGATTTTGTGTGAAAAATTTAAGATTTTTAGTTTTTTCACAAATAGTAACTGGGGCGCTTTGGTGCTGAAATCTAGCGCCTAGGCGCCGTACTATTGATACACATTGGTTATGTTGGCACTTAGGCATCGATTTTGGGCGCCTAGGTGCTAGAACCATGTTCGACTCTGTTTCGCCTATCTTCAATTTTATAAAGTTTCGATCTAATAAATAGGTTTATTAAAAAGGTGTGATCAACACATAAACATCAATAAAGATAAATTCAAATCACACGCAATCACAATGATAATATATGGGTTGCCTACCACAAAACGCTTAGTTTAACGTCGTCAGCCCGACCTAATCAGTTATATTAATCGGGTAGACTTAGTTCGTAAACCTTATTGTAATTTGGTTTCATTTCTCCCATATAAGGCTTCAGTCTTAATCCGTTAACTTTAAGTATTTTTCTAGTTTTGAGATCTTTAATATCCACAGCTCCATAAAGGTATACTTTCTCAATTATAAATGCTACCATCCATTTAGATCTTAATTTTCCAAGAAAAAGTTTTAAACGAGCATTAAATAATAATACTTCTTGTCCAGGCTCAAATATTTTCCTTTAAATCTTTTTGTCATGCAATTTCTTCATTCTTTCCTTAGAAATCTTTGCATTTTCATTGGACTCATTTCTTTTCTCTTTCATTTCATTCAGTTGTAATAGTCGTTTCTCTTCTGCAGCATTCAAATCATAATTAAACTCCTTTAACGCCTAGTAAGCTTTATGTTCTAGTTCAACAGGTAAGTGACAATGTTTAACATAAATTAACTGATAAGGTGACATTCTGATAAGTGTCTTATAAGCTATTCTATAAGCCCATAATGCAGGATTAAGTCTATCAACCCAGTCAGCTCCTTTAGGATTAACAGTCTTTTCTAATATTCTTTTAATTTCTCTGTTTGATACTTCAGCCATTCCACATGTTTGTGGGTGATAAGCAATTGCAATTCTATTTTTAGTTCCAAAATTTTCCAATAATGATTGAATTCTTACATTTCTGAAATGACTTCCCCCATCTGTGATAATTACCCTTGGTATTCCAAATCATGTAAAAATCATCTTCTTTAAAAATTTCAAAATAATTTTGGAATCGCAGTTAGGTAAGGCTACAGCTTCAGATTACCTTAAAACATAATCAATTGTTAATAAAATATAAATCTTTCCACATGATGGTACAAAAGGTCCGATAAAGTCTAAACCCCATACATAAAAAATTTCAATTTCTAATATATAGCTTAGAGGCATTTCATCTTTTCTGGATATATTCCCCATTCTTTGAAATCGATCACAAGTTTTCACATAATGTCCAACATCTTTGAATAATGTAGGCCAATAAAATCCAGAATTTAAAATTTTAAACGTAGTTTTATCCACTCCAAAGTGTCCTCCAAATTCCGAATCGTGAGATTTTTGAATAATTGCAAAAGTTTCATCATAAGGTACACATCTTCGAATCACAGAATCTCTTCCTATTATAAATAAATGAGGATCTTCCCAAATATATGATTTAGAATCATTCTTAAATTTTTTAATATATTTGTTATTCAATCCATACGATAAAATATTGCTAAGCAAATAGTTAACTATATCTGCATACCAAGGCGTTTGTAATCCTTGAATAACATATAACTGTTCATCAGAGAATTTCTCATTTATGTTTTCTTCAGAAATATTCTCACTATTATTTTTTATTCTTGATAAATGATCAGCAATTTGGTTGTCAGCTCCTTTTATGTCCACTATGTAAAAATCAAATTCTTATAAAAGTAAAACCCATCTGATCAATCTAAGTACAATTCCTTCTGTGATCATAAATTGACATTTTTCCCAGTTTAGAGCCAAATTTTTTTCTTCACATCTTTTCAGAAATTTCGTTATATTTTCCAAGCAAGACTCAAAAAAAGTTCCAAATACTAAAAAATTGTCCATAAATACTTCAATTCCTTTATCAATTAAATCACAGAATATTGACATCATACATCTTTGAAAAGTTGCAGGTGCATTATATAATCAAAAAGGCATTCTTCTAAAAGCAAATGTTCCATAAGGACTTGTAAATGTTGTTTTCTCTTGGTCCTCAGGAGCAACAGGTAATTGATGATAACCTGAATATCCATCAAAAAACAGAAATATGATTGTCTAGCTAATTTATCCAGCATCTGATCCAAGAATGTTAAAGGAAAATGATCCTTTATAGTGGCGTTGTTTAATTTTTGATAATCAATGCAAATTTGCCATCCAGTAACTTGTCTTGTAGGAATTAATTCATTTGTATCATTAACAAAGATAGTTACTCCTCCATTCTTCGGAACACAATGAATATGACTTAACCATTGACTATCTGAAATAGGATAAATAATTTTAGCATCTATCCATTTTAAAATCTCTTTTTTAACAACCTCTTTCACAATTGTGTTCAATCTTCTTTGAGGTTAAACAGTGGGTTTACAATTTTCTTCCATTAAAATCCTATGCATACAGATTAAGGTCTTATTCCTTTTATATTTGTAATAATCCAACCAAAATCTTTCTTATAGTTCTTCAGAACTCTTATTAATTTTTATTTTTGATCTTTACTTAGTTTTGAAGATATAACCATAGGTAAGGTTAATGAATTTCCAAGAAATGCATACTTTAAATGTGCATGTAACATTTTTAATTCTAGTTTAGGAGTTTTTTCAACTGAGGATAAAAGTATATCATTTTTAGTTGTGTCTAAAATTTCTCAATTATCATGAATATAATGAGTTCCTTCAAATAAATTTTCTTCATTCACTTCTTCAATTTCTTCAGTTAAGGACTCATTATATATTATGGATTCATCATTTTTTTTTTAGAAATGACCTTACATTTTTCTTGATAATGCTTTTCAATTATATAATAAAAAATATCCATCTAATAGCATTTTTCTTTTTCTGGATACCTCATTGATTTTAGAACATTAAATGTTATCTCTTGATCAATAACTCTCACTGTTAATTCTCCTTTTTGCACATCAACCATAACACATCCAGTAGCTAGAAAAGGTCTCCCTAAAATGATAGGTATTTCTTTATTTTCTTTCATATCCAGAATAATGAAATCCACAGGGAAGATAAATTTATCCACCTTAACAAGAACATCCTCTATAATTCCTTTAGGATAAGTGATAGATTGATCAGCTAACTGAAGGGTTATAGTGGTGGGATAAATCTCTCCTAAATCTAACCTTCGAAAGATAGAAAATGGCATGTGATTAATACTTTCTCCTAAATCACATAAAGCTTTTCCACAAAATTTTTCTCCAATAGCACATGGTATAGTGAAACTTCTAGATTCTTTAAGCTTTTGATGTAATTTTTTTAAAATTATTGCACTACATTCTTCACTTAATGCAACAGTTTCATAAGCTTCAAATTTGCTTTTCTCTCTTGAAATATTCTTCATAAATTTTGCATAGCTTGGCATTTGTTCCAAAGCTTCAGCAAAAGGAATGTTGATGGTAAGTTTCTTAAAAATCTCAAAGAACTTAAAAAATTGATGGTCAAGCTTCTGTTGTTTTAGTCTTTGAGGAAAAGGAGGTGGTGGTGTTTCAACATCCACTTTAATAGAAATCACAATTTGATTTTTACTTGGAGAAAGAGTTTCTTTAGGTTTTTCAATCTCTTCAACTTCTCTCTCTTTTTCAATTTCATTCTGAATCTTCTCTTTTAATTCCTTTCCATTTCTAAGTTGTAAAGCTTTTGCTTGTTCATTGTCTTTTCCAATTTCTTTAGGATTAATTTCGACGTTGCTAGGCAGTGTTCCTTGAGGTCTGTAATTAATAAATTAGCAACTTGACACATCTGATTCTCAATATTTCGAATAACAGTGTTTTGACTTTGTAGCTGATTACCTAGTTGCAAGACAAATTCTTCTACAGATAAGTTTTTCTGTTGATTGTTAAAACAAGGAGGATAAGTTGGTCTAAAGTTTGAATTTCCTTAATTGTTCCAATTCCCGGTTGGATTACCTTGATTATTACTCCATTGTTGATGTTTATTATTCCAATTAAAATTAGGGTGATTTTTTCAACCTGGATTATAATAATTTTAATAAGGGTTATTAGTTTTATTAGCAATAGCTTGCAAAGTTTCCATTGTTTGAGAATCATCAATATTTGCAGAATTATCATTACTTACATGCGATACGTTAATAGCAAAATTATCCAATTTCTTAGATATCGCAGCCACTTGTAAAGCTAAAATAGAGAAGGCTTCATTAACTTGAATACTTGCTACTCTTTTAGGATTAACCCATTTAGAAGGCCATTGAAAATTATTATTAGCCATTTCTTTAATTAAATTATAAACTTCATCAAATTTCTTAGCCAATAAAGAACCACCAGCAGTAGCATCTATAATAAATCTAAGTGATCCAATAAGTTCGTTATAAAATATATGAATAATTAACCAATCTGGTAAAGCATGATGAGGACATTTTCTTAATAGTTCTTTAAATCTTTCCCGTGCTTCATAAATTGTCTCTCCATCAAATTGCATAAATGAAATAATATCATTTCTTAAATTAGCAGTTATAGAAGGAGGAAAATATTTAGCAAGGAATTTTTGTGCCATATCTGCCCAAGTTTTAATAGAACCAGTTGCTAATGAGTTAAGCCACATCTTTGCTTTATCTTTTAAGGAAAAAGGAAAGAGTCTAAGCCTAATAGCATCATCAGAAATATTATTATATTTGAAGGTAGCACAAAGTTCTAAGAAACCAGTAAGGTGTAAGTTTGGATCCTCATTTGGTGTTCCTCCAAATTGATTATTGTGAACCATTTGAATAATAGAAGGTTTAAGCTCAAACGAATTAGCATCTACAACAGGCATTTGAATACTAATATACAGTTCATCAGTTGTAGGGTTTGAATAATCCCTTAATGGTTTATAAATATTTTGTTCATTAATTTCTATTGGATTTTGATTATTGTTATGTAAGTTAGCCATTTCCTCATATTTTTTAATTTTTTTCCTTATCTAATTTTTCTAACAGTTCTTTCTAATTCATAATCAAAAGGAAATAATCCTTCAGATCAAGAACTACGCATAAATATAAAATAAATTCTTTTTGGTATTTTTGTTTTTATATATATTTTTATTATTCTTTTTTTATATTTTTTGAAGAAATAAATGTGTATATATATTTTAATTTGAAAAATCTAAAAATTGTCTTTTCACTTTCTTCCTTCCTTTTTCTCTTAATTTCTTTTCTTCCCCGGTAACGGCGCCAAAAACTTGAATTGTCCTTTACGAGTATCTGTATATGCACGAACTTATGAATTTATATTTAAATAATTTCGTAATGTCTCAATTTCAAGTGCAAGTATATGTATTGTTTCAAGTAATACAGGGCTCTATAGGAGTCCTGATTATCGATCCCACTGGGAAGATTTAATTAAGATTAATTAAAGGAATTTAATAGATTTTCAAATTAAAAGTATATATATATATATATTTTCTTTTCAAAGATCAAATTTTAAGTTTAATGAAATTTCTACTAAATGTAAGTAAGCAGCAATAAAGTAAAGGTTAATGCATGTATAAATAAAACAACTTTCTTCTTTTCAACTAATCCAAGATTTTTCATAATAATTATCATTCGTGGAGAAGTTAGATTATGGTATTGCGCCAAAAAGAAGCATTCCTATTCTTTTCCTTCGCTCGATAGTATAAAGAACATTGGCAAATCTATAGATCGGTTAAGGATGTATTATTAGTAGAATGGGTTAATCTAGGCCCACACTTCTAGATGTCCAAGGGAGGATACGGTCAGGACTACTAGTGACTTGTTCCCTTTCTATAAACTAAATTATTAGAATTTATTATGTCACTCTAAAAACTAATTAATTCTATGCTCAATAAACAATATCTCCCTATTTATTTGCACTTCACGTTGAATAACCTGCTCAAGGCCTTCGATTACCCAAGGATTCATGTGATATCTACTAGTTAAGAACTCATCTCCGAGTACGTCTCAAAATTATTCAACAGGTTTTAACAATTCAAATGACCAGTTTAAAAAGTAAATTAAGATCAGGTATTAATATCATCACAATTTTTATAAAATTTAAGTTTAAGTTCTCCAACGAAATTAATTTATCTTTATTATCTTTTCATGGTTGAAAGGAGAAAAAGAACTAACTACTCATAACACATTGAATTCACACAAAAAAACATATTTGTAAAACTTTGAATCAAGTTACAAATGCTTATCTGGAATGTTCCTTCAAGTGATCCGCGGACTCCTACTGACTCCTATGCAAAATGAAAGACTTCAACAGCAACAACACTTATAAACTCACGCTTACTACTCAAGGAATTGAGTAGTAACACTCAAAATAACTAAAATAAACTCAATAATTTCTTAAGAAGGTGGCTCCCTAAAATTATATTCAAGCGTGAGAGAATTCTAGGGTGCTTGGGCACCCTTTTCTCTGTATAATTGACTCCTATTTAGAGAGATTCAAAAATGACTAGGGGTTGCTTAAAGCACCTCTTCAAAATTTGTCCAAATACAATGTATCTTCTAGAAATTAACTGTGGTGCCTAGGCACCGGGATCTGGCGCCCAGGCGCCGGAGTCCGTGACCAAGTCTTCGCACCTCTTCACTTTGGATCGCACCTCTTTGCGATTAAAACATTTTCCCATGTCCAAATGCATTTTATCACATGTCCTATGTATTAGAAGTAACTTCAAGTCTTCTAGAAAGTCTGATTACTACTTAACATCGTCAAAACAACTGCCAAAAGTTGTCAAAAATCTTATCTGCTTGAGTATCGAATTGGCGCTTAGGCGCCGGATTCTGCTACCTAGGCGCCGGACCTATAATTTTGGCAACTTTTCTTTTAAGCTCTGTTTTAGCTCCTTTTTGCTCCTTTATCCTTCTTGAACTCTGTTTTTATCACCTACATCCGAAAACATAGAAATACCTTTCATTAAAGCATAATATCCATATAAATTGAATCATAAATAAGGCATAAAAATAGGTACTTTTTAGGTGGATCAGTATTAAAATGCGAGTTTTGGCGGTTTTGAGTGGGATCTTCATCCTTATAACTCCCTAAACTCCATTTTAGACTTCCAAAGTCCAGAAAAATGAAAACTACCATTCCCAATTAACATCCCATGGATTCCTACTCTAGAGAAACCCCTCGATCTCGTATTTTTAACCAAACGATGTTTATAAGTTTCGAGGTGCAGCGATTGTTCAACAAAGTGATGATGAAGAGGAGATTTATCATAGAAAGAGGCTTTATAAATCTAGATATGGATATTCCTACTACAAAATTGAAGAGAAAATTATGGAAAGACGTTGGGAAGTGCTTTGTTACAATACCGCTGTCGTAGTCATTCTAGTTGTAAAGGAATTCTATGTAAATCTTCATGGGATCAACCAAGAATTCATCTTTGTGTGAGGTAGGTTTGTACAATTCAATCCTGCAAGAATTAATGATCTCTTTATGATTGAGAATGTACCTATTTTTCATTATTCTAATTTCAATGCCACAAGTGATAATATGAATGAAAATTGGGAAGTTATAGAAAATGGATATATTAGTTTCCCTTCTGCATCTTTAAATCCAGTGTCAAGACAGTGGCATTAATTTATTTCAGCAAAGTAATTTCCAACTTTGAAAATTTGCAAGGTAACCAAGGAAAGTGCAATTTTGAATTTCTGTATCCAAACTGGGAGGCTGATTGACATTGGTAATATAATTGTAAAATCAGTTTTGGGATTAGTTGTTCATGGATCTAAGTATGGGCTTGGATACCCGTCCACCATATTTCTGTTATGTAGTCAATCACAAGTTCCATATGAGAGTTTTGAAAAGGTTCTTCTTCCATGGAGGACTATTGATCCAACTAATTTTTATGACTACCAAACAGTAGGAGATGAAGATGATATGAATCTGCTTGCTGATCAACAAACACAGACTTCACAACTGATTCGGCCCTATATTCCTGAAAGTTCTAGAATGATATTGAAAAGGATTAAACAGTTGGAGAAAGATGTACAGAATGTTATGAATGCAGTTAATAATATTTCTAATTTATTTGATCATATAGATTAGAGGCTAAAGGAACAATTTTATGACACTAGTCGGATTGAGATGGGTCTGATTAATCTGATGAAGAAGAACACTATTATTGCTAAGGATTCATCTAATGAATTCCTATTTCATCAATTTTACAATTTGTTCGTGCATCAGCAATCTTTTGGAGATACTAGAGAGGAAGATAGTTCTGAAACCGATGTGGAGTTATTATTGAATTCTACTTATGTTTGATGTGTGTTTAGTTCACTTTGCTTAATTATATTTGGTGTGTTTAGTATCTACTTTGCTTTGCTTTTTAATTTGAATTTGGATTTTCTATACTTACTTTCATTGTGTGTGCTTAGATTTTAGTGTTTGCTTGTCGTAGCATACTAGCGCACTAAACATCCAAAAAGTTGTTGGTTAAATTTGAATGAACATATTTAGTGTTTACAATGTAACGTGGATTTTATATATAAAAGTATGTTTTGTATTGTTTGTGTAAAAATTGTGTTAGTTATTGCTTGTGTGATGAAGTAGATGCTTAATGAATTGTTAAATGTCATTGTGGAGGTTGAAACGATCGAAATTACGAAAACGTTTTCGGACCTAGAAAAATGTTTGGACTGGCGCCGCAGGCGCCCAACCCAGAGTGTTTTGTCATTTTTAATAAATAGAGCACCGCCGGCACCCTATCGACCGCTGCTGGCGCCTAAGTACAAAAAAAATGCTAAAAACCCTTTATTTCGTGATTTTAACTCTGGGACCCACGATTTTTTCCATTGCTTTTGTCTTCCTCCTCAATTTTGAAGACCTAGGGCTTGTTAGATCTTTGATTTGAAGTGATTTCAATGCTTTTCGAGACTAAATCTACACTTCTCTTGGTAAGAGCTTCACTTTAAGTTAAAAATTTTTTATTTTCACCATGGAAATGTCTCACATTGCATAGATTGGAATTTTTGGATTTTTGAAGAAATTTTGAGATTTCTTATGATGAAATTTGCTCTTACTTGTTTAAAATAGTATTTTTGAGTTTGTTACATTGTAGATTTGGAATTTATTGGAATTTTCTTGCAAATTTTAGAAATTTACATTGCTCCAAGGATGAGTAAAGGGAAGAGAAATTGGATTTTTATGAAGAAAAATTTGTTAATGTTATAACTCAATTTTGCTTTAACTCTTACATTTACAATAAGAAGTGTATCCAGGATCGAGATGTTGATAATCCTGGTGGATTTGTAGAATAGTTAATTACAGAGCGGAACTGGGAGAGATTTTATTATTTTACTGTGAATGCTGTTATGGGTGTTGTTAGAGAATTTTATTCAAATGTGCCCTGGACTGATACTGAGTATGTGTTAGTTAGAGGAAAAATGGTTGAATTTACTCCTCAGCGTATTAATGCATCCTATCAGACTTGGGAAACATTTATTTGTGAATATGAAAACTTTGATACTCAGAGGAATTATGAAGGAAGTGATTGCTTTTCTGACGAATGGAAGAGGGGAATGGAAAGAAAGTCAAAAAGCATATGATTAACTTCCCCACTTCCAAGTTAAATGTTGCATCAAAAGTTTGGCACTATTTCATCTCTACAAGACTGTTACCTTATTATCACCACAGTAAAGTTATAAGGGATAGAGAAATTCTGAACTATTGTATTCAGAAGATGAAGAAGATTGATATTAGAGCTATTATCTTCAAGAACAATCAGACTATTGCTAGAGGCGAGACCACTGGTGGATTAGGACATCCTGCCTTAGTTCATGCCCTGTGTGTTCAGTATGGAGTGGAGTTCAGTAGTTCTGAAGAGATAACTATACCACTGAGAGTGATTACAAAGATTATTATTCGTACTTATGAGTCTCATGTGGGAGCCTGAGATGAGAGTAGGAGTACAGATATTCCTACTAAGAGTTATGACGTTCCATCTACATTTGAGCCCCCTACATCATCTAATTTTATGCAGCAGTTGAGATTACAGAGTGCTAGTGTGGATAGACTCCATGGTAGGATGAATGTGTTTGAGGCCAAAAGTGATGTGAATGAAGATTATCTGAGGAGGAGAGTTGAGTTCGATATTGCTTATTATGATGCTCAGGTCAGATTCATGAGAGGGGAGACTGATGTGATACTTCTTACTTGCCCCAGCTATACACCGTATAGATCTGATAGTGTTGACCCTGCTAATGAAGCTGGTGATGAAGAGTGGTAGTTAGTTTTTTTCTATTTCTATTTTCCTTGTTATGTGTAGTGTTGCATTGTTGTGATGTAGTAGTTATTTGCTTTTCATGTGATGTGTAACCCTGTGGGTGTATTGTTACGTTGTAATAAAAATTTGAAATTGTTAAATGAACTGTGTAATGATGTGATAGTTTGTTTAGTATTGTGATGTTTTGTTGGATGTTTAGATGTTTAAAGTTAATTTCTCTTCACATTACAAATGTTTAAAATATTTATATATCACTGTTAGCCTGCTAGTTGTAAATTTTGACTAATACTAGATACTTGTTGAAGATTTCGAAATCCCAGCACAAAAGGTTAGTTTCTTTTACTCTCTACTGTTTCAAATTTATTGAAAAATTTAAGTTTGGGGAAGGGTAGAAAAATATTAACTCTTATTTGTTCTCAATTCTTATATTTTAAAAAATTATTAGCATAACTTCTGGCAGATCAACCTTACTGTGGGTAACTAAAACTTTTTATTTCAGTTGAATATTATGGAAGGATTGGATGAAAGTTTTTAGTAATAAATGTTAATTTTATACAGGTAAAATATTTGGTATGAAAGGATTTTATTATAGTTTTTTATTTAAAGTAAAGAAAACTATATTTTTGATATGTTAAGAGACTTAAAGTATTGTGTGTTAAGAAGAGATAATGACTTTATGATGAATAATAAAGCTTGTACCTAATTATAAAGCAAGGAAGTAACTCAAGTTTGAACTTTAGAAAGAGGAGAGTGAAGTTAAAAATCATTAAAGTCTATCAAGATATAGTAATCCTCATTTAAAAAAAATGGAAAGAAAAGAAAAGAAGGATTGAAAAACAATCCCAAAAAGAAAAAGAAAAAGAAAAAGGAAAAAAGTAATTATGAGGAGAAGCTTGAGAAGATGCCTAATAAAAAATTGGCTTCACTTGAGTCACCCTAAAGGAAGAACTTGATTTCATTTCTCAATTTATATTTAAAGTATTGTCCTACATTCTGATGAAGTTTGTATGAACTCCTTTTTCACATAGTCTTTTAAGGCACTCTTAATGTGACAAATTATGGTTTATCTTTAAATAAATAGAAGACTAGAACCCTTAGACTTGATTGTTGAATATTCTTATATCTGTAGTGTTGACCTGAGTTACTAAATTTCTTTCTAAAAGTCTAATCAATATATTCTTTAGAATGAAAAATTTTAGTTTCTTACAGGTGAAAAGTGCATTGACTAAGGTTATATTTTTTATGTAGTAAAAGGATTACTTGAGGGCAAGCAATAGTTAAGTTTGGCGGATTTTGTTGCACAAAAAATATATACTATTTTTGCTATATAATTTTATCTATTTTTGGTGATATTTCACTTTAAAGAAATGTATTTTTCATGAATTATTGCAGGTATGACGATTTTAGGCGATTGGAGCAAAAATAAGCGAAAAGGAACAAATTCAAAGCAAAAAGGAGCAAAAAGGAGGAAAACAGCTTTTGGCGCCACCGGTGCTATTTTCCCGAGAGCTCAGCAAATATTCGGACGATAGAGCGCTACCGGTTCCCGATAGGGTGCCCGATGTCGGTGAATTTTAAATTTGAAGAGTTTTGGCAACTTTTTGAAGGGATGCCTATGGAAACTCTTGTGATTTCATTTCTAACTTATAAGTAACTGTTTTTAGACAAAAATGGTGTGGTTTTTGTTTGTGTTCTAGACTTCTATTGTTGTCTTAGGGAGAGTCTAGTGTGTGTTGAGTATTAGAGCTTAGAAGAGAAGAGTGTATAAGTGAGAATATGAGAGGAATTCTTATCTAAGGAGTGAAGGAGAAGAAGTAAAGTGAGAGATTGCTTCTTCCTTTCCATTCTAAGGAGGGAATTGAGTGTTGCAAAAAAGAGAGAAAAGGATTCAAAGGAACTTCAAGGGAATTGCATTTGGGAGGAGAAAGAGATAAGTTGTATTTTCTTTTATGGTTTGTATGACTTTTCTTTTATATATAAAATTTGTCTTTCTTCTTGCATAGAGATGTGATAATGTGTTGATATGGATTTGAAGTGATTTTAACATATTGAAGAAATTATGAGGGTTTTTCATTTCAAACTTATTTTACTTTTCTATTTGGCCAATTGAATTGTAAAAATATGTTGTTGAACATTAACTCCGAAAGGTGTTAGTGTCCTATAACATTAATGAAGAATCCATTCATTTTCCATGGATAAATTGTGTAGTTCATGGGAATTGAGTGCAAATAAATAGGAAAATGTGTTTTGATGGACTTCAAATTGCAGGTTTCATGGTGACAAGCTGAGATCCCCAATTTGGTTCAAACATTAGTAACTAAACTCGAAGGTTAGCCTTCAGGTGAAGGGTGAGTGAGAGCTCTGTTGTGTCAGCCGGTATCCTCCCAGCCTAGCCTTAGATTTAGTGACTGAACTTAGGATATGTCAAAGTTCTTTTCATGATTAGAAGAGGGGGTACTCTTTTAAGGGATAAAGAAGCATTTATGCTCTTATATGATACAATGCCATAGATAATCATTCCATATCATCTATACATAATATTCTCATTGCAAGTGGAAAGATACTTTTCTTATATATCAAAACCTTTCAAATATATATTTTAGTATGTGTCTTTAAGTTAATTCTGTTTTAGAAATATTAGAAGTAATTGAAGTTTTCTAAATTGTAACTGTTTTCGGTATCTTGGTAGTAGAAGTAAACATTAAACTTTAATTGCAATTTGAGTATTCGAATTCAGTATTGCATTATCTACTGTAAGACTCGTGCCTTCTCTGTGGGATCTATAACTAGGACTCCATTAGAGCCCTGTATTACTTGATACGATACGTATACTTGCGTTGAATATTTGAAATTTACAAAATCATTAAAAATATATATAAATTTGAATTCATAAGTTGTTGCAATATTAAAGTCCGCCACATCAGTTAGTAAAATTCTCTATGATCTAATTTCTCAATTTTTATCAAACTTTGTATTTTTTTCCAAACATAATTATCAAAATTCGAAATTAAATTTTAAAATTGTTAGAACATTTAGATGGAAAATTTTAAACTTTGAAATGACAATTTTAAACCTTTGGAAATATTAAAATGATATCCTCAAGACAAATTTAAGTCAAAATGGTAAATTTCAAATTTACATTTAAAACCCAAGAATTTCTTAAGCTTGAACCTTAGTCTTAAATGGCATGTAGGATTGACCAAATCCTAAACTTTAGGTCTGATTCATAAATTAGATCTAGAGTGAACCTAAATCCTAGATGATAAGTGCTTTAGCCATCTTCTCAAGAATATTGGATCTAACTGATGTAGACCCAAAGTTAAAATAATTTAAGTCTAACTAACATAGACTTAAGTTTCAACTCGAATCTAATCCCCGAGTGGATTCAAACCCGAACTAGAACTTCACCAAATCCCTAAGTAGGTCAAAAACTCCAATTAGACCTGATTAAATCCTGTTAAGCCTTAATCACAATAGATTTAACACAATAAACCCTAATTAGGTCTAATGCAACAATTAGTCTTGATTAAACTCTGTTAAGCCTTAATCACATTAGGTTTAACACAATAAACCCTAATTAGGTCTAAGACATCAATTAAACCTGATTAAACCCAGTTAAGCCTTAATCACATTAGGTTTAACACAATAAACCCTAATTAGGTTTAAGACATCAATTAGACCTGATTAAACTCTGTTAAGCCTTAATCACATTAGGTTTAATACAATAAACCCTAATTAAGTCTAAGACATCAATTAGACCTAATTAAACCCTAGTAAGTCTTAATCACATTAGGTTTAACACAGTAAACCCTAATTAGCTCTAACACATCAATTAAACCTAATTAAACTCTGTTAAGCCTTAGTAACATTAGGTCTAACACAATAAACTCTAATTAGGTCTAAGACATTAATTAGAGCTGATTAAATCCTGTTAAGTCTTAATCACATTAGGTTTAATACAATAAACCTTAATTAGGTCTAAGACATTAATTAGATCTGATTAAATCTTGTTAAGCCTTAATCACATTAGCTTTAACACAATAAACCCTAATTAGATCTAAGACATCAATTAGAACTGACTAAATCCTGTTAAGCCTAAATCAAATTAGGTTTAACACCATAAACCCTAATTAGGTCTAAGACATCAATTATACCTTGTAAACAATTGTTAATCCTTAATCACATTAGGTTTAACACCACAAACCTTAAATAGGTCTAAGACATCAATTAGACTTGATCAATCTCTGTTAAGCCTTAATAACATTAGGTTTAACACCATAAACACTAATTTGGTCTAAGACATCAATCAGACCTGATTAAACCTTATTAAGCCTTAATCACATTATGTCTAACACCATAAACTCGAATTAGTTGTAAGATATCAATTAGACTAGATTGAACCCAGTTAAGCCTTAATAACATTATGTTTGAGACCATAAAACCTAATTAGGTCTGAGATATCAATTATACTTGATTAAACCCTATTAAACCTTAGTCACACTAGGCTTAACGTGGTGAACCCCTAATAAGGTCTAAGACATCAATTAGAGTTGATTAAACCTTGTTAAGCCTTAATTACATTAGATATAACACCATAAACCTTAATTAGGTCTAAAACATCAAGTAGACCTCATTAAACTTTGTTAAACCTTAATAACATTAGGTTTAACACCATAAACCCTAATTAGTTCTAAGACATCAATTAGACCTGATTAAACTCTATTAAGCCTTAATTACATTAGGTTTAACACTATAAATCCTAATTAGGTCTAAAACATCGATTAAACCAAATTAAACCCTAAAAGCTTTAATCACAATAGGTTTAACACCATAAACCCTAATTAGGTTGAACCCCACATAGACCTAATTAATCATCTTAAACCTTAACAACATTAGGTTTAAAACAAATGAAGCCTTAAGTAGACCTAACCCAAATTAGGTTTAATTAATCAATTAAACCATACCAAAATTTGGTTTAATTATTCCTAAACCCTAGTTAGACCTAGCCCTAATTTGATCTAATTAATCAATTAAACCTTACTTAAATTCGGTTTAATTAATTCTAAACACTAATTAGACCTAACCATAATTAGATCTAATTAATCAATTAAACTTTACCTATGTTAGGTTTAATTAATCCTAAACCCTAATTGGACCTAACCCTAATTAGGTACAGTTAATCAATTAAACCTTACCTATATAAGGTTTAATTAACCATAAACTCTAATTAGACTTAACCCTAATTAGGACTAATAAATCAATTAAACCTTACCTAATTTAGGTTTAATTAATCCTAAACCCTAATTAGACCTAACCCTAAGAAGGTCTAGTTAATCAATTAAAGTTTACCTATATAAGATTTAATTAACCGTAAACTTTAATTTGACCTAACATTAATTAGGACTTGTTAATCAATTGACCTTATTTAATTAACCTTAAAAACCTAGTTAGGTCTAACCCAAATTAGACTTAATTAACCATTAAGCCTTACTTAGAGTATGCCTAAACGACCGTAAGCTCTAATTAAGTATAACCCAAATTAGACTTAATTTTAAGCCTTATTTAAATTAGTCTGAAACATCCTTAAACCCTAATTAAGTCTAACCCTAATAAGACATAATTAACCCTTAAGCCTTACTTAAATTAGGCTTAAAAAACCTTAAACCCTAATTAAGTTTAACCTTAATTAGACTTAATTAAATCTTAAGCCTTACTTAAATTAGTCTTAAACAACCATAAACACTAATAAAGTCTAACCCTAATTAGACTTAATATACCCTTAAGCATACTTAAATTATGCTTAAACAGCCTTAAACCCTAAATAAGTCTAATCTTAATTAGTCTTAATTAACTCTTAAGCCTTACTTAAATTAGGCTTAAAGAACTTTAAAAACTAATAAAGTAACCCTAATTAGACTTAATATACCCTTATGCCTCACACAAATTTGGCCTAAATGACCTTAAAACCTAATTATGGCCTACCTAATTAGATTTAGTTAATACTTAAGCCTTATTTACATTAAGCTTAAGTAACCTTAAAACCTTAATTAAGTCCAACCCAAATTAGACTTAACTAACTTTTAAGTCTTAGTTACATTAGGTTTAAGTAACTTTAAACCCTAATTAAGTCTAACCCGAATTAGACTTAATTAACCTTTAAGCCTTACTAACATTAAGGTTAAGTAACCCTAAATCCTAATTAAGTGGGTTAATTAAACATAATTAATCCTTAACCCATTATCCAATTAAATTTAAGTAACCTTAAACCCTAATTAGAATTAATTAACTCTTACGCCTTACTTACATCAGGCTTAAGTAACCTTAAACCCTAATTAAGTCTAACCCTTCTTATGCTTAATTAACTCTTAAGCCTTACTAACATTCGGCTTAAGAAACCTTAAACCCTAATTAAGTTTATCCTTAATAAGGCTTAAATCTAAACCATAACTCAGGTTTAATTCACTTGAACCAAGTTAACTCAAACCTCTAGGTTCAACTTACTTTGATCCTAAATTAACCTAAAATCCTTAGGTTTAACCAATATTGAACCTAAATCAAATCTAAACTTAGGTTCAACTTATATAGAAACTAAATCAACTATTAACTTAGGTTCAACCTAACTTGAACCCAAGTTAGCCTAACCTTAGGTTCAACCTAAATTTAAACTAACTCAACCAAACTTCAAGTTCAACCCAAATTGAGCGTAACCAAACCTCTAGGTTCAACTTACATTGAACCTAACTAAACCTAACCTTAGGTTAAACTTACATTGAACCTAACAAAAACTAGGTTCAACCTACATTGAACCTAACTAACCAAACTTGAGGTTCAACCAATTCTAACATAACCAAACCTTTAGGTTCAACTTACATTGAACCTAATTCAACTAAATTTCAGGTTTAACCCAAATTGAACCTAACCAAACTTTAGGTTCAACATACATTGAACCTAAAACAAACGTAAACTTAGATTCAACCAAACATAAACCCATGTTAGCCAAACTTTAGGCTCAACATACATTGAACCTAAATCAAACCTATAACTTTGGTTGAACCTAACATGAACCCAAGTTAAAGAAATTTTAGTTTCAACCTACATTGAACTTAAGTCAAACTTATAACTTAGATCCAACCTAACTTGAACCTTAGTTAACCAGAACCCTTGATTCAACCAAAATTTAATCTAACTTAACATAAAATTTAGATTCAATCCAAATTGAATCTAACTCAACATAAACTTTAGACTCAACCAAAATTGAATCTAACTCAACCTCAACCTTAGGTTCAACCCATATTGAAATTAACTCAACCTATAACTTTGATTCAACCCAATTTGTAACTAAGCCTTAGGTTCAACCAAAATTGAATCTTAGTCAATCTACAACTTAAAATTTAGGTTCAACCAAATGAACTTAAGTCAAATCTAGATTGCTTAGGTTCAACAAATTGAACCCAAACCAAATCTAAACCCTAGTTAGGTCTAAACCCTAATTAGTGACTTCATTTAAGCCAATAAACCCCAGTTAGGTCTAACCCTAATTTGAACTAATTAACCACATTAAGCTTTACTTACATTAGGCTTAACTCAACCTAAACCCCAATTAGGTATAACTCTAACTAGACTTAATAAAGCTTATTAAACCTAACCCATGTTGAGTTAAATAAACTTTAAATCAATTCAAATTCTTATGTTCAACCAAAATTGAACCTTAAAAAAATTAAACTCTTAAGTTTAACCAAACTTGAACCTGAATCAAATAAAATTCTTAGGTTCAATCCGACCTAAACTTAAAACAAACCTTTAGAATCTAATTAATCTTATGTTCTACTTACATTGGACTTACAAAGATTTCAAACCTTGGGTTTAATTCATATTAAATCTAAGATAACTTTAGATCCTACTTACATTGGATCAAAATACATTGGACTTATGACCATATCAAACTTTAGGTATGATTCATATTTACCCTGAACGAATTTTAGATCCTACTTACATTAGGATCTATATCAACTTTAAGCCCTACTTACATTATAAATGGAATAATTTCAAACCTTAGGTTCAGTTCATATTGAACCTAAACAAATTTTAGATCATACTTAAATTTGGATCTAAAGAAACTTTATGTCCTATAAACATTGGACTTAGAATAATTTCAAACCTTAGGTTCAATTCATATTGAACCTAAGCCAACTTTCAAACCCACTTACATAAGATCTAAATCAACTTTAAGACCTACTTACATTGGACTTGGAATAATTTCAATCTATAGGTTTAATTCTTTTTGAACCTAAGCCAACTTTAGATCCAACTTACATAGTATCTAAATCAACTTTAAGTCCTACTTACATTGAACTTACAATAGTTTCAAACCTTAGGTTTAATTCTTATTTAACCTAAGCTTTAGATCCCACATACACAAGATCTAAATCAACTTTAAGTCCTACTTACATTGGACTTAGAATAGTTTCAAACTGTAGGTTAAATTCATATTAAACCTTAGACAACTTTAGATCCCACTTACATAAGATCTAAATCAACTTTAAGTCCTATATACATTCGACTTAAAATAGTTTCAAACCTTAGATTTAATTCATCTTGAACCTAAGCCAACTTTAGATCCCACTTACATAGGAACTAAATCAATTTTAAGTCCTACTTAAATTAGACTTAGAATAGTTTCAAACCACATGTTCAATTCATCCCAAACCAACTTTAAATTCTACTTACATTAGATCTAAATAAACTTTAAGTTTTAACTTCATTAGACTTAGAACCATTTAAACCTTTTAGTTCAATCCATATTGAATCTAAATCAAATTTAGGTCCTACCTAAATTGGACTTAAAACAATCCTTAACCTTAGGTTCTACTCACATTGTACTTGAAACTTTAGGTTCTATCAGTTTAAAACTTAAATCACATCAAATCTTGTGTCTTACATAAATTGGACATAAAATCAACTTTGAGTTCTATAAAAAATGAACTTAAAAAGACATCAATCTAAGGTTTTATATATATTGAGTCTAAATGACATTAACCTTTAGTTTCTAGTTAAGTTGAACCTAAACAAACATCAATTTTTAAGGTTTACCAACATTAAACCTAAATCAAACATCAAATCCAAAGCAAATGACATCATCGAATGAATTGAAATAAATTACCGACACAAACATAAAATCCAGTTTAAAAGACATTAAAACTTAAATTCGAACCTAACTTATCTTTCAACCAAATCGCAAATGGTTTGAAATAATGAACAAAACAAAAATGAATGAAAAAATAAAATCGATTAATAACTCATAAAAAACCTAAAATTTTCCAACGCCTAAAAATTGACAAAAAAAGATTAAAACTTAAATGAAATACTAATAAAGAAAGATCACTGAATGCAACTTGAACCTCAATGCTCTTGATCTACGAAGATTTCTTAGACGATGCAATCCTAGTTGTTGACAAGAGCCTTCCAGTCCTGGTTTAAACACCTTTCAGACTAAATAGATCAAGGCATCAAATAACATGGGGACGAAGGAGCCATGGACATCCTGACAAGCTTATCTAAAATTAAAAATAAACTAATAATTAAGAAATAAAACTGACATTACTTCTTTTATAAGTCTGACACTTTTTCTTTGGATGCTGAAGACAAGTTCTGTTTTAGATTTACTCTGCATGTTATTAGGGTGTACTAACCCTATTCTGCAGGACGACATTCTGATGATGGGACAATAAACAACAAAACAATGACATCAAAATGACATTAAAACAATGACATCAAAAACAAAACAACGATAATAAAACCAAACAACATCAACAAAACAATATAACATCATGACATGACATACAAACAAAACGACATTATGACATAACCTAAACAAAAACAAAATAACATTACAACATGACATACGCAAAACGACATTACGGCATAACCTAAACAAAAAAAATTATATTATGACATGAGATGCACAAAATGACATTACAACATAACATAAACAAAAACAAAATGACATTACGACATGACATACACAAAACAACATTAAGACATAACCTAAACAAAAAAAAAAACAACATTACAACAAGACTTACACACAACGACATTACGACATAGCCTAAATAAAAACAATATGACATTAAAACGTGACATACAAAATACATAAAACTATATTAAAACTGGACATAAACAAAAATAGAATGACATCAAGATAAATAAAACCAAAACTTTAGGGTAGTACGTGAATCCTAGAAACTTAGGATTGAACATTGACGTTTCTTTTCTTGATCTTAAATATTTCTTCGATAACGAGTGTTAACATTAATCTGGAGTTATCTTAGACAATTCCTATTGTCTAAAATGTAATTAACTATAGGAGCTTGCTCCTATAGAAGAATTAAAGAACACAGAATAGGTATCACTCCTAAAATCTCTGGTTATTAAATTTTCCACGTGGTCCATCTTACAGAGATCTCTAGAATAAGGCATTCGGTAAACCTTTTCGTAAATACTACCACTAAAATTTTCTTTTCCTCTCTTTTCTCTTTTATCAGCCCTTATCTTTCTTTTTCAAGTATATTAACATCTAAGGGTCATGTACATGATACAAAAGAATAAGATCCCTTGAAGGTTAAGGTGATATAATAAATAAATAGATTGGTGACTCCTCAACAATGACACCGACTGACATCCTGACATCCACAACGACAAGAGAGAATTGATCGGTCTCCACGATGACGAGCTGAGTACTCGGTACACCATCAATAACATAACTAAATTATAAGAGTACAATCACTACACATATCAACTACATAGAAGTAAATAATAAACACAAAAGTCTACGCAATAATAAACAAACAAAAGAATACTGCACTACCAATCTTCTTCTCTTTCTTCTTTTGCTCCTTCTTCATTTTCAAGTAGGTATGGAGTATAACGGGGGTAAGTAGGAAATATTACACCAGCTTCTCCCTTCATAAATCTCATATGAGAATCATGATAAGCTATATCATATTCTACTCTTCTCCTCTCACAATCATCATTGATGCTATTTCTTGCTTCTAATCCATCAATCCTGCTATGAAGCCTCATAATAGCACCTTGTTGTATCATTTGCCACTCCATAACATCATAAATAGTAGATGTTCCGGCGGTAGATGGTATATCATGACTAGTTGAGGTAATCTCACCATTATTACCTCGAGATCTCCATCCTACATGAGATTCATAAGAGTGAATGTTGGCTTTACTAATATGCTTTAAAGGATGGACCAACTCTTTGCTACTATCAACCTCAACTCCAAATTGTACACATAATGTGTAAATCAGGGCAGGATGTGCTAATCCTCGAGTAGTTTCCCCTATAGCTACAGTCTTAACACTATTATAAACAACTTTACGAATGTCAATTTTTCTCATGTTTTGAATACAAAAATTTAGAATAGCTCTATCTCTTGATCATTCACTATGATGATAAGTAGGTAGTAGTCTTGCAGAAATAAAGTAATGCCAGGTGTTAGATGAGACATTTTTAGTGGCAGCAAGAATGACCGATTTTCATGGATCAAAAAGATTTTGCGATTTCGATCTTTTCAAAGTTATGACAGCATCAAATTAGTCTTTTTAAGCATCTGCATTCATAATTAAGTGATAAACTAATACAAATATTACCCAAACAACACAAAACATCACTTTTATGTATAAAATCCATAATTAAAAACTTACACAAATAAATCATTCTACCACATCAATAATTTAGTGTCGCAATAAAACCACAATACTCTAACACTGAAAACATAACATAAACTCAAATATAGAGCATAGTAAGTCTGAAATCACACCAAAAGCAAGCCAAATAAAAAACAAACTTAAGAAAATAATGTCAAAGTACTAAATAATAGATAAGATAGAGAATCACTACTCCTCATCAATGTCAGTGCTATCTTCTCTGATAACTCCCATGAATTGGTGATGCATAAACTAATTATAGAAGGGTCAATACGGGAATTCATCAGTTGAATCCTCTTTCATCCAAGCCTTTTTTTTCATGAAATTATCAATCATCCTCCATATGCCCGGTATGACCGAACTTTTCCTTCAATGTCCAATCTAGATGATCAAATAATTCAGATATATTGTTAATTGCATCCATAAGATTTTGTACCTCTTTCTTCAGTTTATTGATATTTTTTAGAATCAATTGCACATTTTTAGGAAAACGATGTTAAATAGGTAGTAAACTCTGAGATGGTAGGTCTACTATTATGCTCAGATCATTTTCATCCCCATTTGCTGGACAGTCATAAATATTAGTTGGGTCCATTGGCTTACAAGGGAGAAGCACTTTTTCCCAACTTTCATACAACACTTGTGACTGGCTGTAGAGAAGAAATATAGTTGAAGGATGTCCCAAGCCATAATTTGATCAATGCACAATCAATCCCAAAACAGATTTCATAATTATGGTGTCAAAATCAACAGGTCTCCAGTTTGAATACAATAGTTTAATATTGCATTTTCTTTCGTCACTTTACTAATTTTCATGGTTGGGAGTAATTTCAAAGATATAAAGAAATGTCATTTCTTCTACACATGATTCAATAAGGTAGTAGAGAAATTGACATACCCATTATCTCTTATCTCCAAATCTTCGTCTTCATTCGTCAAATATCGATAGATTTCATTCATGTTGTCTCCCGTAGGGAAAAAAATTGTGTAATGACAGATTGGCACATTATCTATCATATAAAGTTCATTAATCTTTGAAGGAGCTAATAATATCAACCTACCTCGCATATAGACTACTCCTTGGTTGATTCCATGAAGATTTGTATAAAATTTCTTCACCACAGGAATGACTACTGCGGTAGTAGTATAACAAAACACTTCTCATTGCCTCTGCATAATAATTTATTCAACTTAAGTACTAGGAACATTCATACTCCAATTTAAAAAGCCTCATCGTTGATTAGCGTCCTTTATATAAGAACCTTAACCCAAAGTCGCTTTGCCTCAAAACCGACAAACTTTCTCCTCTTGAAAAAGTCTAAATCTTAGATATTTAAAGAAGTTGGAAACCATGGAATGAAAAATTTGGAACTAAACTTTCTTTTTTATGGAATAATGGTTTTAAAATGAGTTTGGAGACTTATAGAGGTGAAAATCCCTCTCACAATCACCAAAAATATGCCATTTGAAACTCCAAAAACCACTACTCGGTCGTCAGCACTGTCAACGCAGGATGGGGCACCGTCGGTGCCCCAAGTTTCTAAAAATTAGTATTCTTCTCTGGGAAAAATCACCGTCGACGCCCATTCTGGTGTTGTCGACTCCATGGCATAGTTATGCTCCAACAACATTTTCATCCAAATAAACTCTAAATCTTCAATACATTTCAATAATTATCACCATTTAATATATTTATGAGTGTGTAGGACTCAAATATATAACCATCTAATAATAATATAATCTATAACCACATCAAACAAACTAAACAACAAAGATAACTATTGGCTATCTCCCATAAAGCATTTGGTTTAACTTCATCAACCCGACAAACATTAGTTTTATTTTGGTTGACTTAACATTAAAAATCCTTTAAAATTTGGTCGCTACCCTTCCAAATATGGTTTTAATCGATTCCCATTGACTTTAAATATTCTTCTAGTTTTAGGATCTTCAATATCATTAGCTCTAAATTGATAAACTTTTGTAACAGTGAAAGGCCCTATTCACCTAGACTTTAGTTTTCCAGGAAATAATTTTAATCTTGTACTACATAAATAAACTTCTTGTCAATGTTCAAATATCTTACTTACAATCTTCCAATCAAGCCATATCTGCATTTTCTCCATATAAATTCATTCTCTATCATAATATACATTTCTAAATTCTTCCATGTCATTAAGTTGTAATAATCAGCATCCTTTATATTGAAATTGAACTCTCTTATCACATAATATGCTTTATGTTCCAATTCAACTGGTAAATGACAAGTTTTTCCAAAATTCAGTCTATATAGAGGCATTCCTATAGGTGTTTTACAAGCAGTTCTATATGCCCATAATGCAGTATTTAATCTCGCAGACTAATCTAATTTATGAGGATTTACAGATTTCTTAAAAATTCTTTTAATTTTGTGATTAGATACTTCAGCTAGAACACATATCTGGGGATGATAAGCACTTGAGATTCTATGCATAAAACTATATTTTTCAGTAAACCTTTGAATCAGATTATTTCTAAAATGAGATCCCTCATTAGTAATGATCACTCTCGACATTTCATATCTTATAAAAGTATTTTTCATTAAAAATTTTGAAACACTTTCAGCATCACATCTGGGTAAATCTATTGAATCAATCCATTGATACATAATTCACTACAATCAATATGTATATGGTCCAATAAAATCTAATCCTCAAGCATTAATGATTTCAACTTCCAAAGTAAAATTTAAGGGCATTTTGATGCGATGCGACTTTAAATATGCTTTAAAATGCAAGAATTTGATACCACCTTTTAGAAGATTTAACCTCCAGTAAATGGTGCCAAAAATTTAATGTGGAAGGTTTACTTTTATAATTTTATATTTAGATTTAATTATTGTAAAAGACAAAAATTTAAACACAAGTATACGTATCGTTCAAGGAATACAGGGCTCTAATGGAGTCCTGGTTATCGATCCCACAGGGATAGTGAAATAAAAAGAAAAATATATAAGTAATATTTTGAAATTTTCTTACGCAAATTATATATACCTTTTTTTTATATATATTCAAATAATAATTTTTCCTAAAATAAAGGAAACAGTAGGCAGTAAATTAAAATAAGCAGTAATTAAATTTATATGGAAGCGTAAAAATGACTTTCTCCTTTTTCAACTAATTCAAGAATTATAGATTAATTATCTTTTGTAGGGAATTAAGATTATGGTATTGTGCCAAATAGAAGCATTTCTAATCTTTACCCTTTGGTCCAGGTGCAAAGAACATTGACTAATCTATAGTTAGGCTCAGGATGTTTTATTAGTAGAATGGGTTATTCTTGGCTCACACTACTAGATGTCCAAGGGTGGCTATGGTCGGCCCTACCAATGACCTGTTACCTTTCTCTAAACCAAATTATTTAAATTTAGTCTGTCACTCTAAAAACTAATTAATTCTACGCCCAATAAATAATATCTTCCAATTTCCATGGATGAATTGCATAGTTCATGGGAATTGAGTACAAATAAATAGGGAAATGTGTTTTCATGGACTTCAAATTGGAGGTTTAAGGGCGACAAGCTGAGATTCCCAATTTGGTTCAAACATTAGTAACTAAACTTAAATGTAAGCCTTCAGGTGAAGGGTGAGTGAGAGCTCCATTGTGTCAGTCGGTATCCTCCCAGCTTAGCCTTAGATTTAGTGACTGAACTTAGGATATGTCAATGTTCTTTTCATGCTTAGAAGAGGGGGTACTGTTTTAAGGGATAAAGAAGCATTTATGCTTCTATATGATACAATGCCATAGATAATCATTCCATATCATCCATAAATCATATTCTCATTGCAAGTGAAAGATACTTTTCTTATATATCAAAAACTTTCAAATATATATTTTAGTGTGTGTCTGTAAGTTAATTCTGCTTTAGAAATATTAGAAGTAATTGTAGTTTTCTAAATTGTAACTATTTTGGGTATCTTGGTAGTAGAAGTAAACATTAAACATTAATTGCAATTTGAGTATTCGAATTCGGTATTGCATTATCTATTGTAAGACTCGTGCCTTCCCTGTGGGATCTATAACTAGGACTCCATTAGAGTCCTGTATTACTTGATACCATACGTATACTTGCGTTGAATGTTTGGACTTTACAAAATCATTAAAAATATATATAAATTTGAGTTCATAAGTTGTTGCAATATTAAAGTCCGCCGCATCAGTTAGTAAAATTCTCTATGATCTAATTTCTTAATTTTTATCAAACTTTGTATTTATTTCCAAAAATAATTATAAAAATTAGAAATTAAATTTTAAAATCGTTAGAATATTTAGATGGACAATTTTAAACTTTGAAATGACAATTTTAAACATTTAGAAAATTTAAAATGACATCCACAAGACAAATTTAGGTTAAAATGGTAAATTTCAAATTTACATTTAAAACCCAAGAATTTCTTAAGCTTGAACCTTAGTCTTAAATGGCATGTAGGATTGATGAAATCCTAAACCTTAAGTCTGATTCATAAATTAGATCTAGAGTGAACCTAAATCCTAGATGATAAGTGGTTTAACCATCTTCTCAAGAATATTAGATCTAACTGATGTAGACCCAAAGTCAAAATAAATTAAGTCTAACTAACATAGACTTAAGTTTCAACTTGAATCCAATCCCCGAGTCGGTTCAAACCCGAACTCAAACTTCACCAAAACCGTAATTAGGTCTAAAACTCCAATTAGACCAAATTAAACCCTATTAAGTCTTAATCACAGTAGATTTAACACAATAAACCCTAATTAGGTCTAATGCATCAATTAGTCTTGATTAAACTCTGTTAAGCCTTAATCACATTAGGTTTAACACAATAAAACCCTAATTAGGTCTAAGACATCAATTAGACCAGATTAAACCCAGTTAAGCCTTAATCACATTAGGTTTAATAAAATAAACCCTAATTAGGTTTAAGACATCAATTAGACCTGACTAAACTCTGTTAAGCCTTAATCACATTAGGTTTAATACAATAAACCCTAATTCAGTTTAAGACATCAATTAGACCTAATTAAACCCTAGTAAGCCTTAATCACATTAGGTTTAACACAATAAACC
This sequence comes from Papilionanthe hookeriana x Papilionanthe teres, assembly GCA_022702705.1. Classification (NCBI taxonomy): domain Eukaryota; kingdom Viridiplantae; phylum Streptophyta; class Magnoliopsida; order Asparagales; family Orchidaceae; genus Papilionanthe; species Papilionanthe hookeriana x Papilionanthe teres. Next base: position 142,256,790 of record CM040425.1, read on the forward strand.
CTTTTATTAGGTCTAACACATCAATTAGACCTAATTAAACTCTGTTAAGCCTTAATCACATTAGGTCTAACACAATAAACCCTAATTAGGTCTAAGACATTAATTAGAGCTGATTAAATCCTGTTAATTCTTAATCACATTTGGCCTAATACAATAAACCCTAATTAGGTCTAAGACATTAATTTGATCTGATTAAATCTTGTTAAGCCTTAATCACATTAGCTTTAACACAATAAACCCTAATTAGGTCTAAGACATCAATTAGAATTGATTAAATCCTGTTAAGCCTAAATCAAATTAGGTTTAACAGCATAAACCCTAATTAGGTCTAAGACATCAATTATACCTTGTTAACAATTGTTAATCCTTAATCTTATTAGGTTTAACACCACAAACCTTAAATAGGTCTAAGACATCAATTAGACTTGATTAATTTCTGTTAAGCCTTAACAACATTAGGTTTATCACCATAAACTCTAATTTGGTCTAAGACATCATTCCGACCTTATTAAGCCTTAATCTTATTATGTTTAACACCATAAACTGGAATTAGTTGTAAGATATCAATTAGACTATATTGAACCCAGTTAAGCCTTAATCACATTATGTTTGAGACCATAAAACCTAATTAGGTCTGAGATATCAATTATACTTGATTAAACCCTGTTAAACCTTAATCACATTAGGCTTAACACCATGAACCTTAATAAGGTCTAAGACATCAATTAGAGTTGATTAAACCTTGTTAAGCCTTAATCACATTAGGTATAACACCATAAACCCTAATTAGGTCTAAAACATCAATTAGACCTCATTAAACTTTGTTAAACCTTAATCACATTAGGTTTAACACCATAAACCCTTATTAGTTCTAAGACATCAATTAGACCTGATTAAACTTTATTAAGCCTTAATCACATTAGGTTTAACACTATAAATCCTAATTAGGTCTAAAACATCGATTAAACCAAATTAAACCCTAAAAACCTTAATCACAAAAGGTTTAACACCATAAACCCTAATTAGGTTGAACCTCTCATTAGACCTAATTAATCATCTTAAACCTTAACAACATTAGGTTTAAAACAAATAAAGCCTTAAGTAGACATAACCCAAATTAGGTTTAATTAATCAATTAAACCATACCTAAATTTGGTTTAATTAATCCTAAACCCTAGTTAGACCTTGCCCTAATTTGATCTAATTAATCAATTAAACCTTACTTAAATTAGGTTTAATTAATTCTGAACCCTTATTAGACCTAACCATAACTAATTCTAATTAATCAATTAAACTTTACCTATATTAGGTTTAATTAATCCTAAACCCTAATTGGACCTAACCCTAATTAGGTACAGTTAATCATTAAACCTTACCTATATAAGGTTTAATTAACCATAAACTCTAATTAGACTTAACCCTAATTAGGACTAATAAATTAATTAAACCTTACCTAATTTAGGTTTAATTAATCCTAAACCATAATTAGACCTAACCCTAACTTGGTCTAGTTAATCAATTAAAGCTTACCTATATAAGGTTTAATTAACCATAAACTTTAATTTGACCTAACATTAATTAGGACTTGTTAATCAAATAAACCTTACCTACATAAGGTTTAATTAACCTTTAAACCTAATTAAGTCTAACCCAAATTAGACTTAATTAACCTTTAAGCCTTACTTAAAGTATGCCTAAACGTCCATAAGCCTTAATTTTGTATCTTCTAGAAGGTAACCGTCGCGCCTAGGCGCCGGAATCTGGTGCATAGGCGCCGGACTCCGTGACCAGGTCTTTCTCACCTCTTCACTTTGGGTTGCACCTCTTCACTTTCCAGACCATTTCCTTGTGTCCAAATACATTGTATCGCATGTCCTATATATTAGGAATAACTTCCAGTCTTCTAGAAGCTCCAATAACCTATTAACACTATCAAAATAACAGCCCAAAGTCATCAAAAAAAAGTTAACAGCGTCTGTATCGAACTAGCGCCTAGGCGCCAGGCCAATAAATCCAAAAATTGCTTCATAAGCTCCATTTTTGCTCTTTTTTGCTCCTTTTTCCTTCTTTTTCTTTCTTAGACTCTGTTTAATCATCTACATCCAAAAACATGAAAATACATTTCATTAAAGCATAATATCCTTAAGAATTGAATCATAAATAAGGCATAAAAATGGGTCTTTTTTAGGTTGATCACATTTAATTCTTTCTAGAAATATAACCTTCTCTCTGACATCCATAACATCTTTCAATATATATATTAACATCCCTAAAAAAGATTAGGCCAATAAAATTTATATTGTGAAATCTTATATGCAGTTTTGTCTGTTCCAAAATATTTCCTAAATTCAAAATTATGGAATCTCTGAATAACTAGTTCAATTTCTTCATAAGGTGCACATCTTCTAATAACTAGATCCCTGCAATATTTATATTAATATGGGTCATCCAAAAAATAAAATTTGGCATCATATATAACGTTTTAGTGTTGTTGCTTAGGTAATTCAAGTTTTAAATTATCACTTACAATATAGTTCACAATATCGGCATACTGATCCAAGAAAAAAATACCTATTTTTATGCCTTGATTTTTATTAAATTTTAAGGATATTATGCATTAATGAAAGGTATTTTTGTGTTTTTGGATGTAGTTGATACAAAAATGTTCAAGAAGGAGAAAAATATGAAAAAGTAGCAAAAAGGAGAAAAAAGGAGCAAAAATAGAGCCAAAATTCAAAATTTTTGAAATTACTGACCTGGCGCTTAGGCGCCAGAGTCCGGCGCCTAAGCACCAGCTCGATACAGAAAAATGTTAAGTTTTTGACAACTTTTGGGTGGTTATTTTGATGGTGTGAGCGGTTATTGGACCTTCTAGAAGACTGGCAGTTGTTCCTAGTTTATAGGACATGTGATACAATGTATTTGGACGCTTCAAAACGGTTTTAATCGCGAAGAGGTGCGATCCAAAGTGAAGAGGTGCGAAGAACTGGACGCGGTATTCGGCGCCTAGGCGCCAGACACACCTTCTAGAACATTCATTGAATGTGGACACATTTTAAAGAGGTGCCTTGAGGTAACCATTAAAGCCTATAAATAGGAGGGTATTCCTTCAGAGAAAAAGGCCCATCTACCCCTCCCTATCTAGAGTCCAATCGAGAGAGAGAATTAGAGAGATCATATTAGGACCACCATTTTACTTTCCTTCATAAATTAGTTAGTTTATTTTAGAGTTTGTTTTTAGAGTTTGAAATAGATGGTGCATCTGTAGTTCATTACACTATGGAGTCAGTAGGAATCAGAAGTTCAGTAGGAAAAACATCTAAGATAAGTATTTTTATTTTGATTCAAAGTTTATTTATTATGTTTTGTTATTTAATTTCAATGTGTTCTGAGTAGTTACTTTACTTTCTCCTTTCAATTATTAAAAGATAAATAAGATAATACAAAATTCATCGGAGAATTAAAAATCATATATTTTCAAAACATTGTGATGATATTACTACCGGTTCTTATTATACTATTTAAATTGGCCATTTAAATTGTTAAAACCTATTGAAGAGTTTTGAGACCTAGAAGGAGATGAATTCTTAACTTGTAGATATGACATGAATCCTTGGGTAGTCGAAGGCCTAGTGCAGGTTATTCAAGGTGAAGTGCACATAAATAGGAAGATAATATATAATGGGCGTAGAATTGATACGTTTTTAGAGTGACAGACTAAATTCTTGTGATTTGGTTTATAGAAAAGGAAAGGGTCACTAGTAGGGCCATCCATAACCACCCTTGGACATCTAGTAGTGTGAGTCAAGATTAACCATTCTAATAACAATACATCCGGACCTGATCTATAGGCTAGCCAATGTTCTTTGCACATGGATCAAAGGGTAAAGATTAAGAATGCTTCTATTTGGCACAATACCATAAATTTATATTCTCCACGAATATTATCATTATCTTAGAAAATCTTGGATTAATTGAAAGGGAGAAAGTTGCTTTCTTATTGCTATTTACATCAATTATTTTATTTCTCGCTTTGTTATTGCATCTAGTAAATTAAAGATATTTTATTTTTAATTATAAAAGAAATACTTTAAAATAAAAATATTTAAAAATCTATAACTCTCTCCTCATGGGAACGATACTGGGGACTTTGTTTCAAAGCTCTATATTACTTAAAACGATACGTATACTTGCGTAGAACCCCTAGTGTGTAAAATATTTTCCATAAAATTATTTTTATATACACTAGTCGCTATTATTATTTATAGCATATATTTTTGAAAGCATTAATTAGTACGTTGATCTTTAGAGGACTTTGGGTCAAGTTTTTGGCACCGTTGCCGGGAAAGAAGATTTTAGTACTCATATATTTATATCGGGTCACATACCACGATAAATTCTATTCCTTCATATTACAAAGTTATTGATTAAGAAAAGTTTCTGTAATTTCATCTTCAAAATAAGATATTTCAAGTTGTTCCAGCAAAGATAAGTGATAAGCTATTTAATTTTTAGATTGTTTTCTATCCACTATCATGAAGTTAAATTCTTGCATTACAGGTACCCATCTGATTAATCTTGGTTTAGCATCATTCTATTGTATTAAGTACTTGATAGTAGAATGGTATATATTCACTATACATTTAGTCACAATTAAGTATGACAAACATTTCAAAAGCCTATACAATCGCTAACAACTCACTTTCAGTAGTGGTATAATTAATTTGAGCTTCATTAAAAGTTTTACTAACATAGTATATAACTTTGAAAATTTGGTCATACATTTGTCCTAGGAGAGCTCCAATTGAATAATAACTAGCATCACACATTAGTTCAAATATTTTCTCCCAATTAGGTGAAACTATTTTAGGAGCATTTATTAATTTTTCTTTAAACAATTTAAAGGCATTTAAACATTATTGATTAAAATCAAATTTCTTATTTTTCTAAATGTTGGCATAGAGCCTTAGTATTTTTTTAAAAATCTTTAATATAACAGCTGTAGAAACTACCATGTCCTAAAAACTTCTTACCCCTCTAACAGTAGTTGAAAGTGGTAGTTTCGTGATGATTTGAATCTTTGCAGGGTTAACTTCCATGCCATATTCATAAAATTTTTTCCCAAGTATAATTCCTTCTGTAACCATAAATTGACATTTCTCCCAATTTTGAACTAAATTCGTTTTTTGCATAACTCCACAATGTTTTCTAAATTATTCATGCAAGTGTTAAATGAAGATCCAAATACGGAAAAATCAACCATAAAAAAGTTTTATACCATTATAAATAATATTACTAAAAATTGACATCATACATCTTTGAAAAGTTTGCAGGTGCGCTACATAATCCAAAGGGAATTCATCGAATATCAAATATTCCATAAGGACTAGTTAATGTGGTCTTTTAATGATCCTTAGGAGCAACTGATATTTGATGATAGTCGGTATATCCATTTAAAAAGCAAAAATATTTGTACCCACAATGCCTATCCAACATTTGGTCTAAAAAAGGTAAAGGAAAGTGATCTTTACTAGTGGCAACATTTAATTTTTTATAATCAATATAGATTTGTCATCCAGTAACTTAACTCATGGTTATTAATTCATTTCTTTCATTCATCTCAACCGTCACTCCTCCTTTCTTAGGAAAAAATTGAATCAGCCTTACCCACGCAGTGTCTGAGTTAGGATATATAATTCCAGCATCTAACCATTTTAGAAGTTCTTTCTTTAACATTTTGTTGACCTCATTTTTTATGAGGTCTCTTCTCTTCTCTCTCCTTAGTACTTAGGATCTAGCCTTACGCTTTCCCTATGACTATCTTAGAGGACTAGAAATGGAACCCACCACTTAGAAATTTAAACACCTCTTAAACTCCTTGCAAACCCCATAAGTTTGATTGTAAATCCCCAAGTCACTTGGAGGGTTAAAATCAAATGTGGAGGTTTAAAAGATGAGTTCCCTATAGGACTCTTTGGCCTTAGGACTACCCTGGGTGGCCTGGTCTGGTATGGGTTGACTTGCACACACATTACACTTTCACACACATTCCAAATCCTAAAACCATTCATATCTAGCTTGACTTCCTGACTCATGTAGGTAATTCATATGCATGGACCTTAACCCCTAGGCCCTTGGCTAAGAGGGTTAGGAACAACATAGTGAATGCCTCAAGTGAGTCATCTCATGGTTCTTATGGGCTTGATATTGCTTCATGGCTCAACCAAAGTGTTTCCATTTTACTCAAACTTGATCAATCTTCATTTTTCCAAAATTTCAATTTTTGACCCCCGGGGCCCTACACCCGCTAAACCTACCAAATAACCTCGAAATTGCCCAAATTTTGCAAAATTGCCTAAATTACCCAAAATTCCTTAAAACCAATCCTAAATATTTCCCTCCACTCAAATTGATCATCCTTAGCCAACTATACCAAAAAATTCCAAAAATACCCCCCAATAACCTCCAAATACCCAAAATACCCTTTTTAACCCAAAAATCTAAAAATTCCAAGAAAATTCAAGAAAATCCCAAATATTCCTAATTTCATTTTGTTTAAATACACCATAAGCTGATTTTATCAATTTAACCCACCTTTACCAAAACCCCCAATTTGACCCATTCTTAACCCAAGTGGACCCAATGTCCAACTAAACCAACCCAATTGACCTTAATTTTGGTCCAATTCAATTCTAAACTCTAATTCAATATCCCCAATGTCAATTTAGACCAAATCCAAGCCCAATTTGATTGAAATTTGGATCCAATTTCAATTTGAAGCTTAAAGCCCAATTTTGGCCCATGACCTAAACCTAGCCTAAACCAACCCAATTCAACTCCAATTAACCCCAAATCTTTTCCTAAACCTTACTAATATGCCCACAAACAAAACACTAACAAGATTTGCCCCAAATTTGAACCTAAACTCCACCCAAGCCTAACCCAAAGTCAAAATCCCCATTTTTGGCCTAAACCCAAATCTAACCCAAATGGGCCCAAATCCCAAAATTAAAGCCCAACCAAAGTTGAAAACTCTTTATGACACTCCCATGAACATTTCTCAACATTAATTTTACATCAAATCCAACCTTGGCCCAACCTTAAACCAAGTTAGCCAAATTTGACCCACTTTGGCCCCTTTACTAAAAAGACCCACATTAAACCCAATTCAATTCAAAATCACTTCAAATTTGTTCCAAATTACTCATGACACATCCCTAAACTAAACCCAACACATATTTGGCACAATATTTTTAAAAAATTTCATCCACTAACTTGTTTTAAAACCTAAAAGCCCACCCTTTTTTAAGACACTTTAAAAGCCCATCCAAAACAATTTCAAAGGCCCAAAACTTAATTCAAAAACCATATGACATCTTCATTGGTCATCCATTTGATAGAACCACCCCCTAAGTTTTATTTCATCATTTAAACAAACCAAATGTGGCCCCATGAAAATTTTCCATCAAAATGTCTAAAAATTCAAAACCCTTTTTCATGTAATTGACCAAGCTTTGCCCCAAGCCACATGGAGCCATGGAGCCATGCATAAGCCATATGCAAGCCTTGGAAGCCACTTTCCACATCACCAAACCATTTATGGCTAGAGAGGGAACCCCTTTCCAAACTCCTTCTTAAGCCTTTTTAACCCCTTTTATGTCAAACTCTAACCCATGCTTAATCAAAATTCTTGGGATAGAGACTTCTCCACCTAAAGTCAGCTGAGCCAAATGATTCATTTCAGCCCAAATCAAACTCTTGGAGGGTGAACCCAACCCATTTCCATGGCTTGACCAAATTAAGCTCAAAATGACTCTTCCCCCTTACCACTTAAATCAGACTCCTTTACACATGTCAAGCCTCAATTGAACTCACCAACATCCACCCCTGACCCCACTGAGCCAGATGGTGACCTAACACTACCGGCCAGCTGCCTGGGTCGCCAGAAAATGCCATGGCTGAGAGCTCCATTTGAGCTAAAATTTTCAACTCTTCCTTGCTGAGTTGTCCTAGTCCAATTGAACACCGTGGTTGTTCTTCTCTTGCATAGAGCAGCTGATCCCAAGCATCAAACCCCCTTTGGAGGCCCTCCAGCCATGTCTATTTAAACCCACCACCCTCTCGGCCAAAGAAGGTGATGAACCAGACCTAAACAAAACTCTGCCAAAATTGCTCCAGGACCTTCTCCTCACCTAGAGCAATTGATCCCCACTGCTCTCCCGCCCTAAACCCCATTGATTGAGCTCAATTTTTGAGCTCAATTCTCAGCCCAGAACCAGGACATCTCTAAAACCTCCACCAAATCAAAATTAAACTCACCCACACCTGTACAGGACCAAGAGAAGGAGTTCCCCAGTGAAAGCCCCCTCTCCAGGCCACACATTTGCTCCAGCCTCCAAGCTTTGAAATCGGATGTGGACACTTTCATACCTAAGTAATTCCCCAGAGCCAGAGACTTCATTTGGAGCATCCTTGGGTGCAATCAAAGGTGACACAACACTCTGATTGAAGCTACACTTCTCAGAGCAAAAGTATGGATCATTCCATCCTCCCGAGCTTCTAGTGATTCTCCATTTTTTTTTACTTAATTTCATAGCATGTAAACCATATGGATGTGTTTGTCTCTTCAAGACGAATCCATAGAGCATAAGAACACGAAAATCCTTTGAGAAATGAGAGAGTTCTTAGGGTTTTAGTGTGGACGGTCACGGGTGCACACCAGTCGTAGACGATGACTAGGTGCCGTCCGATCGAGCGTGTATCGAGTGAAAGGTCCAGATTGCGCCTGACCAGAGAACGTTACATGAACCGTGGGCCCCTGGAGGGCTGAGTCAGATGGCGGCGTCGAATGGGAGCGCGACGAGTGGACTTTCGGAGCTGCCGAGGATGAGTCGGCGCCGCGTCGATAAGTAGAAAAATATGGAATTTTTTATTTATTTAAATACCCAAAACTTAGAAAATCCATATCTTTGTGTAGAAAAATCATAAAAATAAACTAAAAATATCCCCTTGCTCAGTGAACAGAGGAGAATAATGTGGAAAAGAAATCAAGGTATTTTGATGAGTATTTTATTTTTAATTAATTATTTACTTATTTCAGTATTTTTATTCTTCATTTGTATAGACAATTCACCATGGCATGAGACTATAAGGCTTTTGAAGCGTCTGATCTTGGGACATTCTGTGAATTTTTCAAGGTCAGAGGCTATCTCAATGGAAAGTTATGTATTTTTCAAGTTTAGGTCACTATTTTTGGTATTTTAATTCCAATAATTAGTATGTTGTTCAGTAAATTCCAGAAAAATTTGAGGAAGTTTCTTAGAATTAGAGGACCCTAGGATAATTATATCTTGGCTTAATTCATTACGAATAATCCTAATTGGCCTAATTACTCAAAACTGAACTTTAATTAATTAGGGTTAGCCACAAATTAAAATAACTTGAAAATAATTCTCCACTAATCTTTAGGATTAAAGGGACCTCACATAAAAATTTGAAGTCAATTGGAAATATTTAACCCCACTAAATGGATTAATTAAGCCACATGATAAAAATTAAACTTTAAAAATTCATTACTCCAAAAATACAATTCAAAAATTCACTAAATTGGTTTTGTGGGCTCTCTGATATCAGAGGAGTCTATAAATATTAAAATTGGAATTTTCTAAAATTTTTCATTTTTAATCATATTTTAATATTTAAATAATTAAAAAATAATAAAAATCACAATAATAATAAAAATCATAAAATGTCACATTTTGACTCCTAATCACTTAGAAACCAACCAAATATTTTTCCTAAGTCTCTAAGTTAAGATATTGAATTTTAAAGGCTCAAAATAATTTTTAATATTAAAAAATGTATTTTCCAACCTTTTCACTAAATTAATTCCAATAATTCAAAACAAAATTAGAAAATTGTAAAATTTATTTCCTTGAACTCCTTGAGGTTAGAGAGATTTAAAAAAAATATAAAATCCATTTTTGAACTTTAATTTTATTTTATAATTAATTAACACTCCAAAACTCAAAATTATTATAATAAACAAAATATAACTTAAGAAATCACAAAAAATGGTCCAAGTGGTCCTCTGGTCATTAGGAACATTCCATAATTTTCTTAAATACAGAAACATTTCCTTGGTCATGTTGTTGAATTTCCATTGAAAATCCCTATTTTTCACTAAAAATAATTATATAAATAAATTAAATTCAGAAAAATCACATTTTCTCCTCTAATGTGTTAATTGACATATGAGTGAAGTGACATAAAAATTTCAAGTTCATTTGAACTCAATTTAATGAGTTATGAAATAAATAAGCCTAAAAGGGCATAAAGGTAACTAAAGAATTTAAACTCCTTTATTAAAATTTTAGGTTTAATTAAAATGGAGGGTAAAACATTTGATTTTTTCTTTCTTGGATGATTGAAACTTTGGGAAATTAAAAGGGTAGGAACCCATCAATCACTTTTAATGAACCAAAAATGAAACTTTAATTATTTAAATAAATTTAAATTTTGGAAGATTAATGAAAATTTGAATTATTAAAAATAAGGATATAACTTGAGAGGATATTAATTCTTTAATAAAAAAATATCCCTAAATAAATCACCTCAATAATATTTAACTGTTAATTAAGATTAAAATGATAATCCAAACTAAGTAAATCAAAATTAAGAAAAATTAAAAAAAATAACAACCCTTAAATTAAAGGAAAGCTCAAAATATTTAGTGGTTTAACAATTATATTAAATTAAATTAAATTAAATTAAGTAAAAATTAAATTAAAATTAAATTTAAATTTAATTAACATTTTAACAATTAAATTAAATTAAATATAAAATATTGAAATTAAATTAAATTAAATTAAGTTAAATTCAATTAAATCAAATTTAAATTATATTAAATTTCATTCAATAATAAAAGTAAAACAAATTTAAAATATTAAGATCACTTAAAGTATAAAGATTTAAACCAAAAATAATTTGAACATTATTCCAAACTTAAAATTATTAATTAAAACCTCATAATTAAACTAAATCACTTTAAACCATTAACTCAAACTTCAAATTAAGAATGATTAAAATTCTCAACAAACCAACTTGCCCCTATAGGCTTTAATTATTATAACTCTTAAATGGAGTATTAAGTGAGATGTCACTTCATTCATCAGGTAATCAAATGCCCAAGGTCACTAAGCAAGAGACAAAGCTTAACTAAACTCCTGGATGATTAATTCACCTGTGCAACTAAATTTACTTGGACTCAAAATAATCTCGAAAGTATTGAAAAGATGTTTAGGACTCGTCCTAAGTACTTTCTCAATATGATGAGATGTTTTAGAAGAACAAATGAACTTAATTGTTCTTTGATGAAGAAAATCATCCATAATCAAAACACAAGAACCCAGACGTCATAGTAGATGATTAGTTATAGGATTAGGACTTTGGTAGACAACCAAAACCTTCCCTTAGCTTTACCTAGGTACTTTTTATAAATATTTAAATGCCTTAATATATGTTTTAAGTGCAGCTTGGGATGACGGGAAGACCCTCCAGGTACGCTTTTATTTTATTGCAATATACTTTATTACAAATTACTTATAGGCACTGTACTTTACTTTTTCTTGCATGTTAAACAAGATTGTTGCATGAAAACCAAAACCTTTAGGATAGTCTCTGAACTGAAACCCAAACTAAATTAAAAGTCATCACAAGATAAAATTCACCGCCACAACATTCCAAAATATAAAACAACTCAAAATTTAATCACAAACATAACAACAAAACTACAATTGCAACTAAATTAAAACATCTCGTTGAATGATCGGGAATACCTCGGATGATGTAACCCACGTGTTGCTAATGGGATTTCCCACAGTCTAAATAAAAGTGTGGAACTCATTCAGTTAAGTTTAGCAAATTCATCAGGACTATGTGAATTCGACAAAAATAACGGTGCCGAGATGACGGAACCATGAGATCTTAATTGGTTTTGTTTAAACAACTTTAAGATTTGTTTTAATTAAAATATTAAAAATATTTGGACTTTAAGATTTCTAAACCAAAACACTTCTCTCATCTCTTGATTTTCACCTTCTAAAACTAAACCTCTGCAACAACAAGGAGCTCGGAGCATGGTGGGCAGCACGATCATCATCATCAGCAAAACTCGGGTCTACTTCAGCAAAACCTTTCTTAGAATTAAATAACCAAGTCATAGGACTTCGAGGTAGTTTGCCTAGTGCAACATAAATCCTCAACTCTTCGTTAGGCATTTGCAGAATCATGTTATGCAAATTAAGCCCTAACCGGTCTTAGGACTCCGAGGTAGTCGTTCGGTATGACATAAACCCTCACATCTTCGAGGCTATTTGTACGATTATGTCATACAAACATAAGTCCTAATTAATTAAAATTTGCAAGATTGAAACATTAAATAAATTTCCAAATTAAAGCCAAACAATAGGATAGTTTGAGAAGTTGCCAATATTCTTCTTAGATCCTCAGCTTCTCCTACTTCTCTTCCATTGGATTCCTAAAATAACTGTTCCAAATTTGATCCATTCCCAATTGAAATTTCCAAAATCCAATCCTTTGAAAACCTTAAACTTTGAAATTCTTGAGAGCAAAACCACTAATCATTATCGAGATTTTTCTTAAATGATTCTCATCATTTAAGTTGTAATTAACTATAGGGGCTTGCCCTTATAGGGAACCTTAAGAACCCAGGTAATATAAAACCTGCTTAATTTCTGTGTATTAAGCTGGGGAACTTGTCGGATTATAAAATTGGTTCGCAGACCAAACGGATGCACAAATCTTCTAGTTTATTTAATCGAGCCCCATCATCAAGCAGTGTGTCTATTCTTCGGGATAGATACACGGTTTGTGATGCGGTGTTCTTTTATATAAACTGTTTGGGATGTGAGATCGGTTTGATTTAATATTTTAAAATTTTCAAATTTAAAATTATTTTCAAAATCAAATACTGCTTTCTAAATAATATATATTTAAATTAAATTTAAAATTTAAAATTCGCCGACAATTTCTGTAGGCGACCCCTTTTCAAAATTACAACACTCAAAACATTCAACCTAAAAATAAGCTGCACACACTTCCATCATCAATGGATTTAATCTCCTTAGCAGATCAGCTTTAGGTTTATGTTGTTCATCCAATATAATTCTATGCATACATATCGAAGGACTGATCTCTTTAATATCAGCTAAAGTCTAATAAAATTCTTTCTTTCAACTTTTCAATGTATCTAATTATTTTTAACTTGTAAATCATTAAAATCTTAGGATACAAAAACTGTTAATATAGATAATTCTCCTAAGAACACATACTTAAAATGGATAGAAAGTATTTTCATCTCAGTTTCATGAGGTTTTATGATAGATGGAATTAGACTTTTATTATCATTTTCTGTAGTATTCAACATCTCAAATCGTTCCTGAACATAATCCAGTTTTTTCATGATCTATTTCATCATATTTATCTTCCTTTTCATCTTCATTCTCCAATTTCAAATCTTATTGTTCCTTTTTTTCTTTAAACTATTCCTTAAAATGATTATATTTTAAATAGTCACAAATTTCAATTCGAAAGCATTCATCATCTATTTTTGTTGCAGAGTATTTCATAGCTTTTTATATAATAAAAAAACTAAAAAATCAATGACATCCATTTGGTCTGTGAAACTTGTGTTTTTGATCGACAAATTTCCCTGTCTAATACAGATGAATTAGATAGGGTTTATATTAATACTAGGTTCATTTACATTTCCTATAAGGGTAAACCCTATAGTTAATTACATCTTAGATGACTGAAGCCATCTAAGAAAACTCTCGATTTAGATCAGGAAATACAATTTTATGAGTTGTCTTCCAATGGCTAGGATTTTCAACAAAAGTGAGGTAATCAGAATCCAATAGGTGAGTGGTTTCAAGTTCTAGAACAGTTGTTGTAGGAAACCAAAAGAGGAAGAACTAGGGGAGGTCATTGATCCAAGTGTAAATCTTGGTAACTTCCCGATCTATTCTATTGTTTGGCTCCAATTTGGAAGAATTATTTATGTTTCATCCTGACAATTTTAATTAATTTGGGCTTACATTCACTTGATATCGATCGTGTGAATAACTTGGAAGATTGGAGAATTTATGTGATATCAGATGACAACTTCGGAAACCTAAGACGAGTTGGGGCTTATATTGCACTATGTTCAAAGACCCAAAAGATCAAGTAAGGGTTTATCTTTGCACCAGGCAGGCTACCTCGATGTCCTATGGCTTGTTGTTCAATACTAAGGAAAGGTTTTGCTGATGTAGATATGTTTTACTATTGAAGATGGTCGTGCTGCCCACGCTGCATGTTCCACGCTCCTCGTCATAGCGGGTTCAATTTTAAAAGTGATAATTGAAGAAGTCAGAGAATTATTGTGTTATGTAAAGTTTAAAATCGAGGTGGCTTAGTGTTTTCATTAATTGTTCAAGTTGATTATGGCTACATGTGAGTTACCTATTCTGAGGTATTCCCGGTCATCCAAGAGTTGTTTTAATTTAGTTAAAGTTGCAAGTTCATTTTGGTTGGTGATTAAATTTTGAGTTATTTAAACATACGAGGTTCAGTCATTTTCAATAATTTAAATTATGCAGGAAAGTAACAAGAAAGCTATGCTAAACAGTAGTATATGCTGCGGAAAAGCAAAGCTAGTAAATTGAACCTAAGCAGGCATATGTGTGTGTATGCTTAAGTGTATGGAAGAAAGGTAAAGTACAAGACTTGTATAATAAACCAAGAGAAAATCAAATGAATAAATAAGAACATCTCGTAGGAAATCCGTAGAGAAAAGACCCATAGGAAACTCGTTAGAAATCTGAAAAAGGCTAATCTGTTAAGTAAACTCGTAACTAATCCATAGGAAATCTGTAGAAAGCTTCATAAAAAAAGGATTTGTAGGAAATCCAAAAAAAGCAAATCTATGGAGAGAAAAATTGTAAGTAATCTGTAGAAAATCTATAGAAGAGTCCATAAGAAAACCACAAAAAATTGACTACAAGTCGAGGGGAACCGTAAGCACGGTGGCGCATAGGACTCAGAACTGTATTGTATATATCCCGTCCTAAGTTAGAACTAACGAACAGTCACCCTATGGAAGGCAGTACTAACTCGATCTGAATAGTCAACCGTGGACCTTTGTAAATTTTCATACATTTCAATTTCAGTTGCAAGCGGTAGTGTTTAAATTAAATTTAAAATCTAAAATTCACCGACAATTTCTGTAGGCGAACCCCTTTTCAAAACACATAACTCAAAAATAAGCCGTACAATTTCTGGCGACTCTGCTGGGGACTCGTGCCTCTCTCCATTTTGATCAAATGGTTTTGCTTTCATAAATCGGTAGTGTATCCATGTCCCTAGTGGAGTAAACCACCATTCTTCCATTGGAATACCTCGTTCATTTCTATCTTGAACGAGTATAGCCAACTCCTCTCCGATTTAGGAGCCACTATTTAGACACCCCTGAACGGAGAGGTTCCGAGATCCTTTTACCTCTTTTTTGACGTGGGGTGGACCCCCAATAGGTGTTAGTTTAGGAGCGGTCCTTCAAGTCGAGAAGTCTTGCATAAGACTTTCTCTCCCTTTCCAATTCTAAATCGGGCCCTTCACCTTTTCTATAACCTTTTTCCTTTAATCGTTTTGTTTCTAACAAACGAACCCGCAAATAAACAACCTTCTAATAAAGAATCTCTTTTAAAAATCACAAATACACTACGATAAATGAAAATGTGTTCGGACTCTTTCTTTTTCGTCCTATGTTTTGCGACAAAAGGAAGCATAATTCGGGACTAATACTCTAAATCTACCCTACAGAAAATAACTGCACCAAAGTTAATTTTCTCCTTCACCAATGGAATGGACTTCGCTGTTTACAAGAATGAGCTGCCCAACAATGGAATCATCCGTTTTGGACAAGGATTTGGTAATACAGATATCAAGTTTGCTGACGTCAATCTCTTCACACTAATGTACAAAGTGCCAGAAACTGAGAAACCCCTGATTGAGTTCAACCTGAAGTCGAATCAAGAATTCCCTCCCTTGTAAAGGGTTTCACCCGAAAGAAGTACTGCTACTCGTAGGAGTTTCCGTCAATGTTATTTCAACGGATCCCATTGTTCCGATAGATCCTTACACAACCCATGATGGATGGAGTACCGTCTGGACAAAGTCTTCAAAGAAAATTTTAGATCATATCCAGACCGCTTTGGTACGCGCTTCAACTCAGAGTTTGAACCTGTCGAGCCGGCACTATCACTTGAGATTGAAGAACTACCTTAGAAGGAAGAGAAGATCGTAGAAGAGAAGAAAACCGAGGCTCCGAAGGGTAGACTAGGGACTGCTTATCCTAGGATGGTTGTTTCCGATTCGGGAAGAAATCCCTCGAACCTCTGACTTTGTATGATTGTTTACTAGCCCCGGCGGGATCTTATAATGATAAGGGCTATGGCGTTGGCTACGTTTTGATTATTTCTAACGATTACGTAACAAATGAAAACCAACCTAATCCGGATCTCGATTCTGATATAAATATTAATTCTCAAATCATACTAAACCTCGATGACCACGATGAAGAAGATGTTCACAAAAGAGGCTACAAGAGCTCAACAAGCAACGAGTCTATTTGCGAATTTTGAGGATCTCCAATCGAGATAGAATTTGAGTTATCATATTCCGAAGCAATGCCAGAAGGGCCAGACATTCCAATTCAAGAGGATACACCGACATATTTAACACCAAATTCAGAAGAATTAACTGAAGTAAATTTAAGAAGTGGAATAGTTCCACCCTAGAAAATGGGTCCAAAAGATAAAGGAAAGCAGGTGGTTGCTCAGGAAGAGTCAACCCCAGCTGAGGAATTCCCACTCGGGAAGAAACCGAAGAACATGGTAATAAAGTGGACTACAACGTGCTAGCCCATCTTAGGAAGCTACCCACCAAACTAAGCATATACGATGCTCTGATCCTGTCAAAGGAGATGAGGGAAGCTCTGATCAAGGCTTTACTTGATCCAGAGATTTGTTTAGCTCAAATGGCCGGTGATTCCTTCGACGAGGTTTGCTTGTTAAGAGAACAGCGAGGTGTTACCTTCACGGACAATGATCTATTACTAGGAACAGCTGATCACAACTGACCGTTGTACATTTCAGTCACTATTGGAAAATTTACGCTCTCCAGAGTGTTGGTTTATCCAGGAGCATCAATCAATATAATGAATCTTCGGACGCTAGCATATTTGGAAATTGATGCTCGCGAGCTTGAGGCATACAAGATGTTATTAAGAGGCTTCAATCAAAAAGGAGAAAGAGCTCTTGGATCGATAACACTACTAATGAAGACCGGTGATTTAGCAAAGGCAACCGCAAAATTCCACATAATTGATTCTGAGACATCATTCAACACTCTACTGGGCCGACCGTGGATCCATGAGAACCGGATGGTACCGTCGTCTCTGCACCAGTGCATAAAGTATTACGAAGGAGGGGAACAGTGCATCAAAGGTGATTTGCAACCGTTCTCCGTGTATGAAATTGGAATTCATGAAGATGCGGCCTACTACGCGCCTCCGAAGAAAACAATCTTTTCCAGAAATACCATACCAAATGAAACAAAAGAAATTTGAGACGATGAAGAACCTAAATTTCTAGTCCAACAGTTACTAACCACTCCCTTACGACGAGATGGTAAAGGTTTCTCCAGAACTCGCACCCGAGGTCTAGGCCAGGGACGAGGACGTGGAAGAAACGTTAGAACCATTGGAAAGAAGAAACCGGTCATCGATGTTGATTGGGAGAACAATTTTGAAGAAGAAGAAATTGAGAAAGAACCAGCGACAAAAAGTCAGAAGGAACCACAATTCAAGATTTCTCTCGAAGATGAAATGAATGAAGAATATAAATCAATGTACGAGTAGATTAACCGTTATGTACATACTATGACCCTGACCCCGATCCATTCTAATAAGATCGAGGGTATGGTGGTCAAGGAAGTGCATGGTGGTGGTGCTGAGTCGATCAAGTTTTACCGTGGTGCTTCTTCTTCCAATACTAAAAAGATGTACAATTTGAAGATGTTACTTCTTCCGAATTAATGGAACTACCTTTTGAGTGGTACTCTCCCTGTGTTCAAAATTTAATTCAATGCGGTGTCTTACCTCGATGATGGACAAAAGGCCGATCACAACACTTTGAAAAATTATGGAATAATGTCGGTCGGCCTCCCAATTCAAAACATGGTCTCGGATTCGGCACAGTAGGACCAGTTGATGATACGGGATTTTGCTTGGTTGTCCCTTGTGAACCTAATAAAGACTGCTTGAAAGCCTCAGAAGATCTTGAAGATCTACCAATCGAAGATGCTCCACTAGAATTCGAAGAAGAAATTAAATCTACAATAGACGAGTTAATGGAAGTTAACTTAGGTACTAGCGAAGAGCCTAGGCCTACCTTTGTTAGCTCCTTTCTCAATAAAGAAGACTCCGAAGAAATGATCAAGCTATTAATGGAATTCAAGGACTGTTTTGCTTGGAGTTACGATGAAATGCCAGGATTAGCTCCAGAAGTCGTAGTTCACAGGCTAGGAGTGGATCCTACTTCCGTTCCAGTCAGACAAGCTCCCAGAAGAATGCGTCTAGAAATTGAGCAACAAGTAATAGCCGAAGTTAAGAAGCTAATAGACGCTAAATTTGTCCATGAAGAACAATACCCAACTTGGTTAGCCAACGTGGTACCAGTCAAAAAGAAGAATGGTCAGATCAGAATCTGCGTGGATTTCAGAGATTTGAATAAAGCATGTCCAAAGGATGAATTTCCACTACCAATCCTAGAACTGATGATCGACTTCGCTTCGACGCATGAAATCTTCTCATTTATGGATGGATCGTCGGGATACAACCAGATAAAGATGGCACCAGAAGACGAAAAGCTCACGACATTCAAAACGCCGATCGGAGCGTATTGCTACACAGTAATGCCATTCGGACTAAAGAACGCAGGAGCAACATAACAAAGAGCAATGACGAAGATTTTTGATGATCTCATTCACAATCAAGTCGAGTGCTACGTGGATGATGTGTTCATCAAAAGTAAGGCGAAGGAAGATCACCTGTATGATTTGAGAATTGATTTCGAGCGACTAAGACAATTTAACCTTAAGATGAATCCCTTAAAATGCACCTTCGGCATCACCTCCGGGAAATTCATAGGATCTGTTGTCTGACATCGCGGGATTGAAATTGATCCGAAGAAGATTAAAGCTATATTAGAAATGCCTCCTCCAAAAACTTTGAAAAAACTACGATCCTTTCAAGGGAAGTTGGCATATCTTCGACGCTTTATCTCAAACTTGTCTGGTAGGTGTCAGCCCTTCTCGGCATTGGTTAAAAAGGACACCAAATTCGTTTGGGATAAGAAATGCCAGCGGGCTTTCAAGGACGTTAAGCAATATTTAATGACACCTCCTGTCTTAGCAGCCACAGTCTCAGGTAGATCGTTGATACTTTATACCGCAGCTTTAGACGATTCTCTCGGAGCCTTGCTAGCCCAGGTCAATGATGAGGGAAAAGAAAACACTCTCTACTACCTAAGTTGTCGTCTAATCCTGACAGAAGTAAAGTATCCTCCGATTGAGAAGCATTGTTTGGCCCTGATCTTCGCCGCTCAAAAGCTCGGGCATTACATGCTTTCTCATAAGCTCAACCTTATTTTGAGAGTTAATCCGTTGCAAAACTTGATGACCCAACTGACGCTTTCTGGCAGACTTGCCAGGTGGTTGATGATACTATTGCAATTCGACATAACTTTCGTTCCTCTACGATGTAACTTTCGTTCTTCTTCGCGCCGTAAAGGGACAAGTCCTAGCAGACTTCCTCGCATCACACCCTTTGCCGGCGGATTCGCCTCTTGATGACGATTTGCCTGACGAGCAGATAATGAACCTAGAAGACACTGATGATCGACGTTGGGAACTATACTTCGACGGTGCGTCCTCAGCACAGAAGAACAAAGAATTGCAAACGATAGTGCCCGGTAAGGCAGGAATCGGACTAATCTTTATAACACCGGAGGGGGGATGTTACGATACTCCTACCACTTACCAGAACCATGTACAAACAACGAGGCAGAATACGAAGCCCTTATAACCAGACTGGAATTAACCATTCAGATGGGGATAACAGATATCAATATCTATGGGGATTCTCAGTTGATAATTCAACAGGTCGCAGGACAATACAAAATTCTAAAGCCAAGACTCGAACAATACTTTCAGTATGCCATGAAACTGTTGGAGCTAATTCCAAATGTAACGATCTACAAGATTCCCAGAAGAGAAAATGCTCTCGCAGATGCGTTAGCCCGCCTTGCAAAAGAATTTGCCTGCCTGCAGGATGAGTCAGTTGAAGTGTCAGTTCGAGGACGACAGGTCCTATCACAGCTCGACGTGGACACAATACACAAATCAGTAGAAAAAGCAGAAGAAACAATTGCAGCAGTAACAGAAAATACAGAAGATTGGTGGCAGCCACTAATAGACTACTTGCAAACGAGAAACTTACCAGACGATAAGTTAATAGCCAATCAAATCAAGAAAAGAACTCTGTCTTACGCATTGATAAACAACACGTTATACAGAAGGTCTTTTGATCAGATGTGGCTAAGATGCCTGAACGGGACCGAGGCTCGTGAAATTGTCAAAAAAGTACACTCAGGACTTTGTGGCTCTCATCAATCGGGTCTGAAAATGAAAATGTAAATTAAAAGACTAGGGTACTACTAGCCCTCAATGATGACAGATTGTATGAAAGTTGCCAAAAGCTGTCACCAGTGCCAAGTGCACGGAGTGGTTCTACACCAACCTCCAAATGTGCTACATCCGACAATCGTGTCGTGGTCATTTGAGTGTTGGGCCACAAATATAGTGGGCCCGATAGAACCGCCTTCTTCAAGAGGACATCGCTTCATTTTTGCAGCTACAAACTACTTTTCTAAATGGGTAGAAGCTATACCACTCAGAGAAGCGAAGGCACACCACGTGCTACAATTTTTCAAGAATCAAGCCGTCTACCATTTTGGGGTACCGCGTAGAATTATCTCAGATAATTGGTCTGCATTCAAAAGTACAAAGATCAACAATTTTGTCAGAAGACACGGGATCGATTGGCGATACTCAATGATCTACTACCCAAGAGCAAACGGCTTGGCAAAGGCTTTTAATAAAACTCTAGTTCAAATTTTAAAGAAAACTTTGGACGACAACAAGAGAAATTGGCACGAGAAGTTGTTAGAAGCCTTATGGGCCTACGGGACGACTTTTAGGACTCCTACTCGGTCTACGCCTTACGCTTTAGTGTACGGGTCCGAGGCCGTCTTGCCCTCGGAAGTTCGGCCTCGTCACTCCAAATTGCGAGTTGCGAAAAGATCACTACAGAAGAAATTGCCGGACTACGGCCGGAAGAATTGGAAAGCTTGGAAGGGAAAAGACTTTCCGCACAGTAAAATTTGGAACTGTATCAAGCCAAGATGATCAAGGCCCATGATAAACTGGTCCGCTCAAGAACTTTCAAAGTCGGTGACTTAGTTCTTGTTATCAAGAGACCTATCCTTGCACACCACAAGAAAGGAGGAAAGTTTGAACCAACCTGGGAGGGACCATTTATGGTCGAGACAGTCTACTCTGGAGGTACCTGCCAACTGGTGAATTGTCATGGAGAACGACATATGCTTCCAATCAATGGATGGTATTTAAAGAAATATTACGCAACCTTATGTTTCAAAGGGTGGCCTCTAAAGTAGAATCTTATCTATAGAAACATGGGTGAAGTAATCACTTTGTGATTGGGTTCGAACCCAAAACAAAATAAAATGGATGATAAAAAAAATCTCATCAACGAAAATGTTAAAAAGAAAACATGGGAAATCGTAATAATAAAATGTCAATCTTTCCTTTTAAATCCATTCATTCCTGATATTTTCTCATTTTTCCTACTTTCTTTAAATTTAAAAGAAGTGAATATGAATTTTTAAGTGTTTTTATTATTGTTCTTGTACTTAGTACAACCCTTGATCCTTTCCTTATTTTTTTTGCAGGGAATTGTCGAACGGGCGGTTGGTTCTAAACTTTAGAAATGGCGTGAGTCTAGTACTTGATGAAAAGCGAGTGAGGGATGGAGCAGTGATAGAGATTGACTCAGACTTCACACCAGCTGGCTTACAATACGAAGAAAATGATTGGATCCCAATTGATCGAGAAGAACTTCACAACCAGATAGTGATGAAAATGGGTGGCCCGAGCCACCAATCCAGCAGCAAGAAAAGAAAAGAAAACGCCGCTCATACAACCGGAGAAGATAAGAAAGTTAAGTCCGTGGTTGCCACAGTAAAGGGTATGCTTTTCAGCGCCGCACCCGTAGAAATTCAAGGGGTAAGGAGAGCTACTCTCACTGCTACCCAGCGAAGAAATAAGAATCGTCGCATAAACAGACAGTGGATACCGTTAGTGAAAATGCTCCAAGGAGACCGGTTCTTCAGGAACCAGAAAGAAGAAAGTCAACTCCAAGAAATTCGGAACAGATAAAAGAAGTACCAAGAAAAGCAGAAATAGAGTCAGTACCTCGACGCCTAGCAGATGTATCGGATCTGAAGAGTCCCGTTGCTAAAGTAACCCCAGAGGATGTCCCTACAGAGACTATCCCAGATGAGCCGAGACATACAGAAGAACGTGCTGGGGTTGAGCCATACATCCCGCGGTATGTTACTAGACACCGAGGACTTTAGATAATCCCGGAATACGAGCTGGAGAAAATGCAACTAGTTGAGAAGAAAACCTTTGAATACTTTGAAAGAATTGGAGACAAGAGGGTCAACATTTTAGACGGCCTCGAGCTGCATACAGATGTATTCTCAGACTACGAGCAATAACAAATTGTAGACTGCATCCTCGAATTACAGAAAATGGGCCGAGCTGGCCGCCTGAGAGAAAAGACCTATTTAGAACCCCGAAGATGGATGTCAGGAAAAGGAAGAGTTACAATCCAATGCGGATGTTGCTACAATTTTTCCATAGATAGAAATGGAAATCCACCAGCGATACTTCGTCGCAGTGAGGTGGATCTGATGCTAAGAATTATTAATTGAATGTTGAAAAGGATGATAACATGGAGGGTATTGCCTGCAGATTGCATACCCAACAGCTGTATTATTAATGTCTACAAGGAAGGTGACTGCGTACCTCCACATATAAACCATCATGACTTTGTTAGACCCTTCTGCATAGTGTCATTCGTCAACCAGTGCAAAATCATGTTCGGAGCTGACCTCCGGATAGCAGGCCCTGGTGAGTTCCGAGGGCTGGTGGAGATACCACTACCAGTAGGTTACGTCCTGCTGTTAAAAGGAAACGGAGCAGACGTTGCAAAGCACTGCATTCCAGGAGTGCCTGTGGAGCGGATCTCAGTTACTTTTAGAAGAATGGATGACAGAAAAATGCCTTACCACTTTCAGCTAGATCCAAAATTAGAGAATCTCCGGCCCTACGAGCTGTGAGTTACATGGGAAATAGCACACCTCCAATACACATCCATGCGACATTTCTGCCAAGGGTGGCTTGGAAGGTGATGTTATTGCCCATGTTTCTTACTATTTAGACATGGATTTTTTACAGACGCTTTTGGATAGATCAACAACAATCTTACACAATCCGTTTTGGACTTACATGGATTGTATGAGACATTAAATTTCTGAGGAAAATGTCATCGTGATTAGATCAAGTTGTATGATGTATTTTCAGCAAGTTGGAATGAAAATGACTACGTCATATTTTTTCCTTCATCTCTTTTTGTGCAAATTGACTGGGAAACGCCATTAGAATTAAATGAACTTTGAACGAAGAATAGAAAAGAAAAGAAAATAAATGAGAACTTTTGCTAAAAATCTGAATATTAAAATGAACTTCAAATTCACATGAACACTAAATAAACAACAAAAAAAATGGGATCGTTAAAGGACAAACAAAACGAATCTAAACTCCGAATTGAATTTCGATCTCAAATCTTTGAGTCAAACCTTTCAGTTCTTTTCTCCATCGAAATCTGTTGGAAAATCTTTTGAAATTTGAATATTCTCTTTGACTTGTCATTAAGTCAAGTCTTTTTAGCTTGGTACACTTGCCAGTTCCTTTCAGTTCTCTTTCCTCTGTGTTTTAGAGGATCAACTAGTTTGGTTGACACGGAGCCACAGACTTTATTCGATTTGGTTCTGATGGCATAAGACTGGGTCCCTCTTCATACAGATAAATTTCCGAGATTGGTACCAAATTCCAGTTCTCTTCCTTCGAGGTCGGTACCAAATTCTGACTCTCTTTCGAATTGATACCAAATTTCAATTCTAAATTACTGAGACTGGTACCAAATTTTAGTTCTCTTCCTTTCGAGGTCGGTACCAAATTTCAACTCTCTTTTGAATTGATACCAAATTTCAATTCTAAATTTCTGAGACTGGTACCAAATTCCAGTTCTCTTCCTTTCGAGGTCGGTACCAAATTTCGACACTCTTTCAAATTGATACCAAATTTCAATTCTAAATTTCCGAGACTGGTACCAAATTCCAGTTCTCTTCCTTTAGAGGTCGGTACCAAATTTCGACTTTCTTTCGAATTGATACCAAATTTCAATTCTAAATTTTTGAGACTGGTACCAAATTCCAGTTCTCTTCCTTCGAGGTCGGTACCAAATTCCGACTCTCTTTCGAATTGATACCAAATTTCAATTCTAAATTTTCGAGACTGGTACCAAATTCCAGTTCTCTTCCTTTCGAGGTCGGTACCAAATTCCGACTCTCTTTCGAATTGATACCAAATTTCAATTCTAAATTTCCGAGACTAGTACCAAATTCTAGTTCTCTTCCTTTCGAGGTCGGTACCAAATTCCGCTCTTTCGAATTGATACCAATTTTCAATTCTAAATTTCTGAGACTGGTACCGAATTTCAGTTCTCTTCCTTTCTAGGTCGGTACCAAATTTCGACTCTCATTCGAATTGATACCTAAATTTCGATTCACAACTTTCGAGACAGGTACCTAAATTTCGGTTCTCATTTCAAGGTCAGTACCTAAATTCCGACACTCTTTCCGAGATCGATACCTAAATTTTGATTCTCTTTCAGGATTGATACTTAAATTTCAAATCTCACTCTCTCAAGATCAGTACCTAAATTCTGATTCTCATCCTTTTTCCGTCGATACTTAAACTCTGATTCTCACTCAGAGGCTGGTACCTAAATTCCAGTTCTCTTCGCAATCCCGATGTTGAAACTCAGGTTTCAATTCTCATTTCAAATCTAAATTTCAAATTCAAAATTTCCTTAAATTGATTTTAAATTAAACATCAATCGAAATCTAAACTCACACATTGAAACTTGAAATTTAAAAGTAAAATGAAATCTAAATCGAATTCCCCAGATCTTGTGATTTGGAGTTCACCTCTTTTTCCATTCCCCAGTGAGAGTTCAGGAATCTCCAGTCTTGGAAATATATCTGATACTCCCAGCAGAAATTCTTCTACCTCGTCCTAAGTTTGTCACTTGGACATCTGTGTTGGTTTTGTTGATCTCTTCGGTCAATGCCAATACGCGCGGTGTGCTTGGTTAGCACACCACACCTATTGGGGGTCCATTTGTTGACCTCAATTTTGGTGAGGTCTCTTTCTTCTCTCTTTAGAACTTAGGATCTAGCCTAAAGCTTTTCCTTTGAATAATCTTAGAGGACTAGAAATGAAACCCACCATTTAGAAATTCAAACTACTTCTTAACTCCCTGCAAACCCCACAAGCTTGATTGTAGACCCCTAATCACCTCGAGGGTTGAAATCAAATGTGGAGGTTTAAAGGATGAGTTCCCTATAAGACTATTTTTCCTTAAGAATACCCTGGATGGCCTGATCTAGTGAGGGTTGACTTGCACAAACACTACACTCTCACACACATTCCAAGTCCTAAAACCATGCTCTCACCCAACTTGACTTCCTGACTCATGTAGGTAATTCATATGGATGCTCCTCAACCCCTAGGCCCTTGGCTAAGAGGGTTAGGAACAACATAGTGAATGCCAAAAATGAGTCCTCTCATGGCTCATATTGGCTTAATATGGCTTCATGGCTCAACCAAAATGATTCTATTCTACTCACATTTAATCAATCTTCATTTTTCCAAAATTTCAATTTTTGACCCCCGGGGCCTCACACTCACTTGAAAATATCCAAAATTTCCAAAATTTCCCAAATTAGCCAAAATTCCTCAAAACCAATCCTAAACACTTCCCACCACTCAAATTAACCATCTTTAGCCAAAAATACCAAAATTTCCAAAAATACCCCTAAACCCCCCAAAATTACCAAAATACCCTTTTACCCCAAAAATCCAAAAAATTCTAAAAATTCCCAGAAAATTCCAGAAAATCACAAATAATCTTAATTACATTTTGTTCAACTACACCATGGGCCAATTTTGCCAATTTACCACACCTTTACCAAAAACCCCAGTTTGACCCATTTTTTTAACCCAAGTGAACCCAATGTCAAACCAAACCACCCCAATTGACCTCAATTTTGGTCCAATTCAATTCTAAACTTCAATTCAATATCCCCAATATCAATTTAAACCAAATCCAAGTCCAATTTGATTGGCATTTGGGCCCAATTCCAATTTGGGGCTTAAGGCCCAATTTTGACCTGTGACCCAAACCTAGCCCAGTTCAACTCCAATTGGTCCCAAATCTTTTCTAAAGCCTTCCTAACATCCCCATAAACAAAACAATAACTTGATTTGCCCAAAATTTGAACCTAAACTCCACCCAAACCTAACCCAAAACCAAAATCCCTTAAATTGACCTAAGCCAAAACCTAACCCAAATGGGCTCAAATCCCAAAATTAGAGCCCAACTAATGTTAAAAACACTTTGTAGCACTCCCATAAACATTTTTCAACATTAATTTTACACCAAATTCAACCTTAGCCCAATCTTAGCCCAATTTAGCCCAATTTGGCCCACCTTGGCCCCTTTACCAAAAAAGCCTAAATTCAACCTAATTCTACTCCAAATCACACCAAATTGATTCCAAACCATTCATGAAACATCCCTAAACTAAACCCAACATTTATTTGGCATGGTCTTTCACAAAATCCTTCATATAAAAGTCCATTTTGAAATATAAAGGCCCACCCATTTAAGCCTTTTTAAAAAAGCCCTCTTCCACCAAACCCAAAAGCCCAAAAAATCATCCAAAGCCCACATGACAATTCCTTCTCATCATCCACTTGATAAAATCATTCCCTAAAGTTTGAAACCTATGATTAAATCATTCCAAATTAGGCTTTATCCAAATTCCCATCAAAATGCCAAAATTCCTAAAATCCATTCTAATGAAATTGACTAAGCCATCCCTAAGCCCAAATGAAGCCATGAAGCCATCCTTAAGCCCCATGTAAAGCCATGAGAAGCTTGACATGTGACCATCCCATAAATGGTAAAAGGAGGAGCCTCTTTAAGGATTCTCTTAAAGGTGATTAAACCCTTTCATGCTTCCCCTAAACTATGTTTAAACT
Organism: Papilionanthe hookeriana x Papilionanthe teres; assembly: GCA_022702705.1. Lineage (NCBI taxonomy): Eukaryota > Viridiplantae > Streptophyta > Magnoliopsida > Asparagales > Orchidaceae > Papilionanthe > Papilionanthe hookeriana x Papilionanthe teres. Next base: position 142,284,444 of record CM040425.1, read on the forward strand.
TAAACATGCTTGGATAGTGACTTCTCCCCACTAATCTAGCTGACTCAACTGACCTCCCTCAACCCAAACCAGAGCTTGGAGAGGTGAACCCAACCCATTTGCATGACTTGACCCATTTGGATCCAAAATCACCCCTCTCCCCATACCATGTAAAGCTAAACTCTTTACACATGTCCATGGCTAATTGACTGCACAATTGCCAACTCCTGATCCTTCTGATCCAGATGGTGACCTAACCCTGTAGGCCAGCCGCCTGGGTCACCGGAAAACGCCATGGCCGAGAGCTCCATGTGAGTCAAAAAATTCAAAACTCACCTGCTGAGCTGTCTCATGGCCAGTGGACACCATGGCTGTTCTTCTCTTGCATAGAGCAGATGATCCCAAGCATCAAACCCCCCCGCGAAGCCCTCCAGCCATGTCTATCTAAACCCACCACCCTCTCGGCCAAACAAGGTGTTGAACCAAACCTTACCAAAACTCTGCCAAAATCACTCTAGATCCCTCTCCAGACATAGTGAACTTGATCCCCACTGAAATCCAGCCCTAAAACCCTCTCTGTGAGTCCAATTTTGGAGTTGAAATTAAAGCCCAAAACCAGGACACTTCACCACAGTGAGCCAATCTTCAAATTGATTGACTCTACACCTTCACCAGACTTAGAGGAGAAGTTCCCCAGCAAAAGCTCCCTCACCAGGCCAGCCATTGCTTCCAGCCTCCAAGCTTTGTGATCGGCCTTGGTCACTTTTGTACCTAGGCATTTCCCGCAGCAAGAGACTTCATTTGGAGCTTGCTTTGACTCAATCGAAGGTGACACAACCCTCAGATCGATGCTTCACTTCTCTGAGCAAAGGTATGAACTCACTCTTCCTCCCGAGCTCCTGGAGATTCTCCTTTTAGTTTGAGTTGATTTCAATGCACTTTAACCATATAGATGTGTTTGTCTCTTTAAGAAGAATTGATAGAGTATAAGAACGCAAAAATCCATGGAGAATCTAGTGAGATCTTAAGGTTTTAGTGTGGACGGTCACGGGTTCACATTAGTCAGAAAAGATGACCAAGAGCCGTTGGATCGCGCGTGTATCGAGCGGACGATCGAGATCAAGCCGGACAGCGCAATGGTACGTGAATGGCGTGCTCCCGTAGCACTGACGCAGATGGCGGCGCTGAATTACGAAGCGATGCGTGGGCTTTCGATCCGGACGAGGATGACGCGGCGCCGAGTCAGATAAGTAGAAAATTAGGATTTTTTTGGATTTCTTTAAATACCATAACTTCAAAAATTCATATCTTTGCATAGAAAAATCACAAAAATAAAATAAAAATACCCTCTTGCTCAGTGAACAGAGAAGAATAATGTGGGAAAGAAATCAAGTTAATTGGATGAGTATTTTATTATTAATGATTTATTTACTTTTTCTAATATTTTGATTCTCCATTTTCATAAGACAATTCACCATGGCATGAGACCATAGGACTTTTGAAGCCTCTGATCTTGGGAACATTCCCTGAATTTTTCAAGCTCAGAGGCCATCTCTGTGAAAAGTTATTGATTTTTCAAATTCATGTCACTATTTTAGGTATTCTAATTCCAATAATTAGCATGTTATAAAATAAATTCTAGGAAAATTTAGTGGTGTTTCTTAGGACGAGGGGACCCTATGAAAAATATATTTTGGGTTAATTCATTCATAATAACCCTAATTGGCCTAAACTCCCAAAATTGAATTTGAATTAATTAGGGTTAACCACACACAAAATTGACTTGAAAATAATTCTCCATTACTCTTTAGGGTCAGAGAAACCTTACATAAAATTTTGTAATCAATTGGACTTGATTAACCCCACCAAATGGATTGATTAAGCCTCATAAGCAAAATGGAACTTTAAAAATTGATAACTCCAAAAATACTTTTCAAAAATTCACAAAAATAGTTTTGGAGCTTCTCTGATATCAGAAAAGTTCATGAAAATTAAAATTGGAATTTTCTTAAAAAGTTGATTTTTCACAATATTTTAATATTTTAATAATTAAAAAATAATAAAAATTACAAAAATATTAAAAATCATAAAAATGTCACATTTTGACTCTTAATCACTTAGGAACAAACCAAATATTTTTCCTAAGTCCCTAGGATAAGATATTGAATTTTAAAGGCTCAATGTAATTTTTAATATTAAAAAATGAATTTTCAACCTTTTTCACTAAAATAATTCTAATAAGTCAAATAAAAATACAAAAATTTATAAAATTTGTTTCTCTGGACTCCTTGAGGTCAGAGAAATTTATGAAAAATATAAAACCTTTTTTTCAATTTTTATTTTATTTTAAAATTAATTAATACACTAAAACTCAAAATAATTATAATAAATAAAATATAATTCAAACAATCACCAAAATTGGTCCAAGTAGTCTGGTCTTTAGAAACATCCCATAATTTTCTTAAGGACATAAACTTTAGCTTGGTCATATTGTTGAATTTTCTTTGAAAACCCCTATTTTCTACTAAAAATAATTATATAAATAAATTAAAGTCAGAAACATCATATTTTCTCCTCTAATGCCTTAATTGACATGTGAGTGAGGTGACATAAAAATTTTAAATTCATTTGAACTCAATTTAGTGAGTTATGAAATAAATAAGCCCAAAAGGGCATAAAGGTAATTAAAGAATTTTAACCCTTAATTAAAACTTTAGGTTTAATCAAAATGGAGGAAAAAATATTTGATTTTAATTTTCTCTTGGATGATTGAAACTTAGGGAAATTAAAAGTGTAGAAATCCATTAAACACTTTGAAAATATCAAAATAAAGCTCTAATTAATTAAATAATTTAAATTTTGAAAAGAATATATTAAAAATTTGGATTATTAAATTAGGGATATTATTGAGAGGATATTTATTCTTTAATTTAAAAATCCCTAAATAAGTCACTTCAATAATATTTAGTTCTTCATTAAAAATTAAAATAATAATCCAAACTAAATAAATTAAAAATTAAAAGAAGATAACCCTTAAATGAATTAAAGCTTAAAATGTTAAATGGTCCAATAATTACAATCAAATTTAAAATCTTGGAGTTAAATTAAATTCAATTAAATTAAGTCAAGTCAAAGTTTAAATTAAATTAAATTAACACCTTAACAATTAAATTAAATTAAATTTAAAATATTGAAACTAAAATTAAATTAAATTAAAATTAAATTAAAATTAAAAATTAAAATTAAATTAAAATTAAATTAAATTAAATTAAAATTAAATTAAAATTAAATTAAATAAAATAAAATTAAATTAAATTAAATTAAATCAAATAAAATTAAATTAAATTAAATTAACATCATTTAACAACAAACCTAAATGAAATCATTAAGAGTTAAATCAAAACATATGAAAGATTTCAACACCTTTTTCAATATAAGTAAATCTAAAACATAAAAAGTTGATTTGAAATATAATATCACTTAAAGTGTAAATATTTAAATTAAATCTAAAATAACTCGAACCCTATTCCAAACTTAATAATCATTAATTCATTTTTATAATTAAATCAAATCAAATTAAATCATTAAAATATTTATTACTTTGCCCTTAAAAGACTTTTATTGTTATAACTCTTAAATGAAGCATCAAGTGAAGTGTCACTTCACACATAAGATATTCAAATATCCTAAGTTCACTGAGCAAGAAACAAAACAAAATCAAAATCCTTTGATGATTAATTCACCAATACAATAAAATTCATTTGAACTCAAAATAATCCCAGAAGTATTGAAAAGATGTTTAAGATTCATCTTAAACACTTCCTCAATACGATGGAGTGATTTAGAAGAATAATTGAACTTAATTGTTCTTTAGTGAAGAAAATCATCCTTAAACAAAACACAAGAACCTAGCTTTCATAAGAGATGACTAGCAATAAGATTAGGAATTTGGTAGTCAACCAAAACCCTTCCCTTAGCTTTACCTAGGTATTTTTTGTAAAAATATGTTTAAATGCTCTAACATGTGTTTTAAGTGTAGCTTGGGATGACGGGAAGACCCTCCAGGTACGCTTTTACTTTGTTGCAATTTCTTACATGCACTGTACTTTACTTTTTCTTGCATGTTGAACAAGATTGTTGCATGAAAACTAAAACCTTTAGGATAGCCATAAAACTGAAACCAAAACTAAATTAATAGTCACCGCAAGATAAAATTCACCGCCACAACATTCCAAAATATAAAACAACTCAAAATTAAATCACAAACAGAACAACAAAACTACAATTGCAACTAAATTAAAACGTCTCGTTGAATGATCGGGAATACCTCGGATGATGTAACCCATGTGTTGCTAACTGGATTTCCCACGGTCTAAATGAAAGTGTGGAACTCATTCAATTGAGTTTAGCAAATTCATCTAGACTAAGTGAATTCGATGAAAATAATGGTGTCGGGATAACGGAACCGTGGGATCTTAATCGGTTCTGTTTAAACAACTTTAATATTTGTTTTAATTAAAACATTAAAAACACTTGGATTTTAAGATTTTCTCTAAGCCAGGACACTTTTCTCATCCCCTGATTTTCACCTTCTAAAGCTAAACCTCTGCAATAACAAGGAGCTCGGAGCATGGTGGGCAGCACGGCCATTGTCATCAGCAAAACTCGGATCTACACCAGCTAAACCTTTCTTAAAATTAAATAACCAAGCCATAGGACTTCGAGGTAGTTTGCCTAGTGCAACATAAATCCTCAACTCTTCGTTAGGCATTTGTATAATCATGTTATGCAAATTAAGTCCTAACCGGTCTTAGGACTCCGAGGTAGTCGCTTGGTACGACATAAACCCTCACATCTTCGAGGCTATTTGTGTGATTATGTCATACAAACATAAGTCCTAATTAATTAAAATTGGCAGGATTGCAACATTAAATAATTTTCTTAAACTCGAAGCCAAATAATAGGATAGTTTAAGAATTTGCCAAAACTCTTCTTGGATCCTCAACTTGTCCTACTTCTCTTCCCTTGAGTTCCCAAAATAAATTGTCCTAAATTTGATCCATTCCCAATTGAAATTTCTAAAATCCAATTCTTTAAAAACCTTAAACTTTGAAATTCTTGAGAGCAAAACCACTGATTATTATCGAGAGTTTTCTTGAATGATTCCCATCATTTAAGATGTAATTAACTATAGGGGCTTGCCCTTATAGGGAACTTTAAGAACCTGAGTAATATAAACCCCGCTTAATTCCTTTATATTAAGCGGGGAACTTGTCGGCTTATGAAATTGGTCCGCAGACCAAACATATGTCACAAATCTTTTAGTTTATTTAATCGAGCCCCATCATTAAGCAGTGCGTCAATTCTTCGGGATAAATACGCGGTTTGTGGTGCGGTGCTCGTTTATATAAACTATTCGGGATGTGAGATCAGTTTGATTTTATATCTTAAAATTTTCAAACTTAAAGTTATTTTCAAAATCAAATGCTTCTTTCTAAATATATATATATAAAAAAATTAAATTTAAAATTTAAAATTCACAGACAATTTCTCTAGGCGACCCCCTTTTCAAAACACAAAACCCAAAAATAAGCCGTCCAAGGAATATTAATAACCTTTTTAGCAAACAGACTTGTATAATCTTCTTCAGTGGGCAGCTGGATTAAGAGATGCCTGCCATCTAGTAGCCCAAGCTTCCAAGTGCCAATGAAGTTGAAAGAAATGGAATAGTTTCTAACAAGTTCAATTTTGGTATGGCCAAAAGCAAACTTCCCTATCAGGGTAATTTTAACTTCATCATTCAGAGCTTGCAGCTCCTGCTCAGTATAATAAGCAGCAGGTTCCCCATCCTTCTCCCTAACATGATGGATAAAAGGGGAAGGGGCTCTCCAGTAACAGCATCATGTAAACGCTGAGAAAAAACCAGTTAGTCAAGGTGGAAAGGGGCAGCAGAACTATTCCCCACTACACCTGCATAGGTAGCTTTGTACCATTGTGCATTAGATTCCCCATCTATGGGAAAAGCAATAGCAGATTATGAAAAACACAGAAATCCAGCAGAGAAGGCAGGGAGGAAACTCCCCAATGGAAAAGTGAAATTTAAATATCCAATAGCCAGGGAAACACCAAATACTTTGAGGACCCTCCAGATAGAACCACCACCACACAAACTTACCCCCCAGCAGTAGTCACCATCATCGAAGAGGACCACCAGAGCTAGCACCTCTGCTGGAGACATCCTGGGAACCCTAGCAGAGCACAAAGCTTCCCAGCAACCATTTTTATGGATATTTTTGACTACATAATAACACAACACTATCAAGAAAAATGTCGGATTATTTCTAAAGAAGAAGATTTTTTAGACCCTGAAGATTTTGTTGACCTCATTTTTGATGAGGTCTTCTCTTCTTCTCTTTAGTACTTAGGATCTAGCCTTAGGCTTTTCCTTTGACTATCCTAGAGGATTAGAATTGGGACCCACCACTTCGAAATTCAAACCACTTCTTAACTCCCTGCAAACTCCACAAACTTGATTGTAGACCCCTAATCACCTGGAGGGTTCGAGATCAAATGTGGAAGTTTAAAGGATGAGTTCCTATAGGACTCTTTGGCCTTAGATCGCCTCGGGTGGCCCTGGTCGCAGTGAAGAGGCTGACTTACACACACATTACACATATACACTACACTTTCACACACCTCCTAAAACCACACCTATACCTAATTTGACCTCCTGACTCATGCAAGTGGTTCACATGGATGGTCCTTAACCCCTAAGCCCTCGCTAGAGGGTTAGGAACAACATAGTGGATGCCTCAAATGAGTCCCTTCATGGCTCATGTGGGCATGATGTGGCTTCATGACTCAACCAAAATGATTTCATTTCACTTACATTCACCCAAGCTTCAATTTTCCAAATTTTCAATTTTTGACCCCCGGGGCCCTACACCCGCCTAACCTACCCAAAACCCTTGAAATTACCCAAATCTTCCAAAATTTCCAAATCACCCAAAATTCTCCAAAATCATTCCTAAACATTTCCTCACCAATCAAATTGATCATCCATAGCCAAAAATACCAAAAATTCCAAAAATACCTCCCAATACCCTCCAAATACCCAAAATACCCCTCTTGGCCAAAAAATCCAAAAATTCAGAAAATTCCCAGAAAATTTCAAAAAATCCCAAATATTCCCAATTTCATTTTGTTCAACTACACCATGGGCCAATTTTGTCAATTTTCCCCACTTTTATCAAAATCCCCAATTTGACCCATTTTAACCCAAAGTGAACCCAATGTCAAACCAAACCTATCCAATTGACCCAAATTCTGGTCCAATTCAATTCTAAACTTCAATTCAACATCCCCAACACCAATCTAGACCAAATCCAAGTCCAATTTGATTGACATTTGAATCCAATTTCACTTTGGGCCTTAAAGCCCAATTTGAACCCATGACCCAAACTTAGCCCAAACTCACCCAATTCAACTCCAATTAACCCCAAATCTTTTCTAAACCTTCATTAACATTCCCATAAACAAAACACTAACATGATTTGTCCAAATTTTAGACCCAAACCCCACTCAAATTCAACCCAAAGCTAAAAGGCCCAATTTTGACCTAAACCTAAACCTAGCCCAAATAGACCCAAACCTCAAAATCAAAACCCAACCAAAGCCAAAACCTCTTTGAAACATTCCCATAAACATTTCCCAATATTAATTTTACATCAATTTCAACTTTAGCCCAACTTTGGCCCATGGTAGGCCATTTTGGCCCACCTTAGCCTCTTTACCAAAAGGCCCATATCCAACCCAATTCAAACCCAAATCACCTCAAGTTTGTTTCAAATCATTCATGGTACATCCTTAAACCAATCCCAACATTTATTTGACATGGCCCTTTACAAAATTTTTTATCCAAAAGCCCATTTTCAAACATGAAGGCCCCCCCTTAAGCCTTCCTAAAAGCTCATTCTTAAGATAATTTCAAAAGCCCAAGCCTATCCTAAAGCCCACATGAAATTTCTCCTTATCATCCCTTTGATTAAAATCATCCCTGAATCCCAAATTCATCATTGGATTATTCCAAAATTAAACCTCATGACAACTCTCACCAAAATGCCAAAAGTCACAAAATCCATTTCCATGAAATTGAACCAACTTTTCCTTAAGCCACATGGAGCCATGCATGAGCCATTCACAAGCCATATGAAGCCATGAAAGTTTGGCATGTGACCATGCCATTAATGGTAAAAGGAGGGGCTCCTTTCCTAATCTTTCATTAAGCCTTTTTAACCTTATTCATGACATACACTAAACCATGTTTAGCCACCTCATCATGGATGGAGACCACACCATTCTCTCTTAGCTGACCCAACTGACTCTCTCAGCCCAAAATCAGGCCATGGGGAGGTGCACCCAACCCAAACCAATGGGTTGACCAAATTAAAGCAAAAATGACCCCTTCCCCATTCCATTTTAATTCAGCCACTTTACACATGGCAATTGCCAATTGCTTGCACCAAGTCCCAGCCCTAACCCACCTGACCTTGAGGGTGACCCATGCCTGGCCGGCCGGCCGCCCAGTCGCCGGAAAACACCATGCCCGAGACCTTGGGAGAGGCCAAGCTTTGGAATTCTACCTTGCTGAGCTGCCTCACTCTAAATGGCCACCATGGCTGTTCTTCTCCTCACCTAAGCAGCTGATCCCGGCCCTCGACTCCCCACAGGAGGCCCTCCGGCCTCTCCTATTTAAACCCCTCACCCTCTCGGCCAAAGGAGGTGCTGAACCAACCATACGAAACTCGCCAAATAATCCCGTACTCTCCCCTACACCCAGGTGCACTTGATCCCCACCGCAATTCCCCTGCCATTTCTTCTCTCGCGAGCTCAATTTCGAGTTGAAATTCGACCTAAAAACAGGACACTTCACCACGGTGAGGCAATCCCCAAATTGATTGGCTCTACACTCGCACGAGACCAAGAGAAGGGATTCCCAGGTGAAAGCCCCTCTCCGGGCCATCCAGTTGCTCGAGACTCCAAAGGTTGAAATCGGCCTTGGTGGAAATCACACCTGAGCAATTCACCACATTCCCAGGCTTCATCCCTAGCCTCCTGCAGCTCCAACGAACGTGCCGAGTATCTCTGATCGAGGCTTCACCTCTCAGAGCCAAGGTATGGATCAATTCTTCATCCCGAGCTTCTGAACATTCTCCATTTTAAATGAGTCGATTTCAATGAACATTAGCCGTATAGATGTGTTCGTCTCTTCAAGATGAATCTATAGAGCATAAGAACATAAAAATCCATGGAGAATCGAGTGAGATCTTAGTGGCTAGAAGGTAGACGGCTCTCGGGTTAGGACGCTCGGGGACGATGAACGGATGCCGTTCATTCAATACACGCGCGGACGGACGGCTCAGATGGCGTCGGATCGGCAAACGGTACGTGAACCACGGGTCACGTGGCGCTGACTCGGAAGGCGGCGTCGAATGGTAGCGCGCCGCGTGGCTGTTCGGAGACGCTGAGGTTGACGCGGCGCCGATGTGGATAAGTAGAAAATTAGGTATTTTCTGATTTATTTAAATACCAGAACTTCAAAAATCCATATCTTTGTGTAGAAAAATCACAAAAATAAAATAAAAATACCCTCTTGCTCAGTGAACAGAGGAGAATAACGTGGAAAAGAAATTAATCAATTTTGTTCACTACTTTATTTTTAATTAATTATTTACTCCCTGCATTGTTTTATATCTCCATGCATTCATACAATTCACCATGGCATGAGACCATAGGGCTTTTGAAGCCTCCGAACTTGGGAACATTCCCCGAATTTTCCAAGGTAGAGGCCATCCCTATGAAAAGTTATTGATTTTTCAAATGCATGTTGCTGTTTTGAGTATTTTAATTCCAAAAATTAGCATGTTGTGAAATAAATTCTAGGAAAATTTGGTGATGTTCCTTATGACCAGAGAACCCTAGGAAAAATAGAACTTGAGTTAATTCACTCAGATTAACCCTAATTGGCCTAAATACCCAAAATTGAACTTTAATTAATTAGAGTTAACCATAGATCAAATTGACTTGAAATCAATTCTCCATTGATCTTTAGGATCAGAGGAATCCACCATAAAAATTTCAAGTCAATTGGACTTGGTTAGCCCTATCAAATGGGTTGATTAAGCTACTTAGCCAAAATTAAACATTAAAATTTCATAACTTTCAAAATACTTTTCCAAAATTCACCAAATTGGTTTCGAAGCCTCTCTGATATCAGGGGAATTCAAGAAAATTAAAATTACAATTTTCTAAAAAAGTTGATTTTTTATCATTATTTTAATATTTTAATAAATAAAAAATAATAAAAATTACAAAAATAATAAAATTCACCAAAATGTCACATTTTGAATTCTAACCACTTAGGAACAAACCCCATATTTTTCTTATGTCTCTAGGTTGAGATATTAAATTTTAAAGCCTTGGGGTAATTTTTAAAATTAAAAAATACATTTTCTAGCATTTCCACTAAAATAATTCCAATAAATTAAGGAAAAATCAGAAAATTATAAAATTTGGTTCTCTGGAATCCTTAATATCAGAGAGAATTTAAAAAATTATAAAATTCATTTTTCAACTTAAATTCTATTTTTAAATTAATTAATACTCCAGAACTTAAAATAATTTTAATAAATAAAATATAATTCAAAAAATCACAAAAATTGGTCCAAGTGGTCCACTGGTCATTAGGAATGTCCCATAATTTTCTTAAGGACAGAAACTTTCCCTTGGTCATACTATTAAATTTTCCTTGGAAATCCTTATTTTCCACCAAAAATAATTACATAAATATATTAAATACAGAAAAATCACATTTTCTCCTCTAATGTCTTTATTGACATATGAGTGAAGTCACATAAAAACTTCAAATTTATTTGAGCTCAATTTAGTGAGTTATGAAATTATTAAGCTTGAAGGGCAAAATGGTAATTAAAATTTTAATCCTTAATTAAAACTTTAGGCTTAATAAAATGAAAGGGTAAAATATTTGATCTTAATCTGATTTGGATGATTGAAATTTAAATAATTAAAGGGTAGAAACCTATTAAACAATTCAATAATAATTGAAATGAACTTTAATTAAAATAATTAATTAAATTTGGAAGAATAGTAAAATTGGAGTTATTAAAATAGGGATGTTATTAGGAAGAAATTTGTTCTTTAATTTAAGAATCCTTAAATTAATCATCCCAATAATATTTAATTCCTAATTAAAATGATAATCCAAGTTTAAGGTTTAAAACGCTAAAAGACTTAATCATTAAATTAAGTTAAGGTTAAATTATTTAAAGCAAACCCTTTTAAAATAAAATATTAAATTAAATTAAATTAAATTAAATTAAATTAAAACATATTAAATTAAATTAAATTAAATTAAATTAAATTAAATTAAATTAAATTAAATTAAATTAAATTAAATTAAATTAAATTAAATTAAATTAAATTAAATTAAATTAAATTAAAACAAATTAAATTAAATTAAATTAAATTAAATTAAATTAAATTAAATTAAATTAAATTAAAACTAAATCAAATTAAATTAAATTAAATTAAATTAAATTAAGCTAAATCATATTATATTAAATTAACTTAAAATTAAATGAAATTAAATTAAACCACATTAAATTAAATTAAGTTAAGTTAAATTGAATTAAATTAAATATAGCATCACCTAAGTCATAAAGAATTCAAAATAAATCTAAAATAACTTGAACACTATTCCAAACTTAAATCATTAATTTGAACTTAAATTTGAATCACAAATCATTAAATATCATTTTGCTCTTAGGAGCTTTTACTATTATAACTCCTAAATGGAGTATCAAGTGAAATGTCACTTCACTTATAAGGATATTCAAACATCCTAATTCACTCGAGCAAGAAATAAAACTTAACTTAAACACCCCGGATGATTAATTCACCCGCACAATGAATTCATTTGGACTTAGGACAATTCCCGAAATATTGAAAAGATGTTTAAGATTCGTCTTAAACACTTCCTCAATATGATGGAATGTCCTTAAGAACAAATTGAGCTTAGTTATTCTTCGGTGAAGAAAATCATCCTTAAAACCAAAATCGAAGACCTAGACTTCATAGGAGTGACTAGCTATAGGATTAGGATTTTGGTAGAAAACCATAACCCTTCCCTTAGCTTTACCTAGGAAATTGCTATAAATTCTTAAATGCTCTAAATTGTATTTTAAGTGCAGCTTGGGATGACGGGAAGACCCTCCAGGTACGCTTTTATTTTATTGCAATTTATCTTACTTCAATTCATTTATTCGTGTTGCACTTTACCTTTCTTGCATGATAAACAACAGTTGCATGAAAACCTACACCTTTAGGATGTAAACCAAAACTCGAAACCCATAACTAAATTAAAAGACACTACAAGATAAAATTCACTGTCACAACATTCAAAATATAAAACAACTCAAAATTTAATCACAAACGGAACAACAAAACTACAACTACAACTAAATTAAAACGTCTCATTGAATGATCGGGAATACCTCGGATGATGTAACCCACGTGTTGCTTAACGGGATTTCCCACTGGTCTAAATGAAAGTGCGGAACTCATTTAGTTGAGTTTAGCAAATTCATCCGAACTAAGTGAATTCGATGAAAATAACGGTGTCGGGATGACGGAACCGTGGGATCTTAATCGGTTCGTTTAATCAACTCTAACACCTGTTTTAATTAAAATATTAAAGACACATGGAAATTAAGACTTTCTCTAAAACCAAACACTTCTCTCATCTCCTGATTTATGACTTCTAAAACTAAACCTCTGCAACAACAAGGAGCTCGGAGCATGGTGGGCAGCTAGGCCATCGTCATCAGCAAAATCTAGGTCTACTTCAGCAAAACATTCCTAGAATTAAACAATAAAACCATAGGACTTCGAGGTAGTTTGCCTAGTGCAACATAAATCTTCAGCCTTTTGTTAGGCATTTCGCATTGCAAATTAAGCCCTAACCGGTCTTAGGACTCCGAGGTAGTCGTTCGGTACGACATAAACCCTCACATTTTCGAGGCTATTTGTATGATTTTATTATACAAATATAAGTCCTAATTAACTAAAATTGGCAAGATTGAAATATAAGATAATATTAGGATTTTCTCAAATCTAAGCCAAACAATAGGATAGTCGAGAAATTACCGAAGTTATCTTCGAATCTGTGATTTCTCCTACCTTTCTTCCTTTGGATTCCCAAAACAAAATGCTCCGAACTCGATCCATTCCCTATCGAAATTCCAAAAAATTCAATCCCTTGAAAACTTAAACTTTGAAATCCTTGAGAGCAGAACTACTGATTATTATCGAGAGTTTTCTTAGGTGATTCCCGTCACTTAAGATGTAATTAACTATAGTGGCTTGCCCTTATAGGGAATTTTAAGAACCTGAGTAATATAAACCCCGTTTAATGTTTTCATATTAAACAGGGAACTTGTCGGCTTATAAAATTGGTTCGCGTGACCAAACGGACGTCACAAATCTTCTAGTTTATTTAATCGAGCCCCATCATTAGGTAGTGTGTCTATTCTTTGGGATAGATACACGGTTTGTGATGCGATGCTCGTTTATATAAACTATTTGGGATGTGAGATCGGTTTGATTTCATATCTTAAAATTTTCAAATTTAAAATTATTTTCAAAATCAAATACTACTTTCTAAATTATATATATATTTAAATTAAATTTAAAATTCGCCGACAACTTCTGTAGGCGACCCCTTTTAAAAAATACAACACTCAACCTAAAAATATGCCGACAATTTCTGGCGACTCCGCTGGGGATGATTCCTCTCTCCATTTTTAATCAAATAGTTCTGCTTTCAAAAATCGGTAGTGTATCCATGTCCCTAATGGATCAAACTACCCTTCTTTCCGTTGGAATATTATGTTCATTTCTACCTTGAACAAGTATAGCCAACATTCTCTCGGATTTAGGAGCCACTGTTTAGACACCCCTAAACAGAGAGGTTTCGAGATCCTTTTACCTCATTTCTGAGGTGGGGTGGACCCCCAATAGGTGTTAGTTTAGGAGTGATCCTTCGAGTCGAGAAGTCTTGCATAAGACTTTCTTTTCCTTTCCAACTCTGAATCGGATTCATTACCTTCTCTACACCTTTCGAACATTCCGTTCTAAATAAACAAACCTACTAATAAATGACTCTTTTAACAAATATACATGAACAAGAATGTGTTCGGACTCTTTTCGATTCCTTTCTTTTCATCCCGATGAGAAGAAGCATAACTTGGGACCGACAATCAAAATCAACCTCGCGAAATGGAAGCCCCAAAACCGATTTTCTCCTTCACCAATGGATCGGACTTCGCCGTTTACAAGGATGAGCTGCCCGACAATGGGATCATCCGGTTTGGACAAGGATTCGAAAACACAAATGTCAAGATCGCTGACGTTACCCTTTTCGCACTGATGGACAAAGTGTCAGAAACTGAGAAACCCATGATTGAGTTCAACCTTAAATCAACTCAAGAGTTTCCTCCTCTGCAAAGGGTTCCAGCTCGAGAGGAGTACCGCCGTCCATGAAGGACTTTTATCTCTACCCCCACCGGTCTAGTCGTCTCCGGACCTACCCCGGCTCCCGCCAAACCGAAGGGGAAGGAAGTTCAAATTTGCAACGAGCATGTTACCGCGGAGGGTACGGATTTCCGTGCAAGACCTTCGTTTTTGAAATTGGGTCCAGCTCAAGGGTTCCACCCCTAACACGGACTCGGAGGAGAAACAGAGGCGGGAAGATTGCCGTGAAGGCCGTAGCCGCCGAAGTCGCTTTCTTAGAAGAAATCCCCGAGTACACACCACTACTCGAATACATACCATTGTCCGAGTATACACCCCTTTTGGAAGGAAGTAGATTCCATCCCCTTTCCGACGCAAATCGACGAGGAAAATGTCCGCAGGATTGCTTCTACGTTACCTCGACCCGCATACTATAGCGATAACAGAAGAAAGAGGGCTAGGGTTACACCACTTGCCCGACTACAGACTGTGATTGAGAAATTAGCAAAGAAAGAAAAATGCCCTGTATCGGAGATTTTAAGAAGGATAGGACGGGTGCCGGCCAAGTCCCGTCTTCGGCCACGAGTAGAACCTCGCTATCGCCGCAGAAGAGCCTAATAAGAAGATGAAGGCTAGTCCACCCGTTGTTGTTTCGAGTTTACGGATCGGTGGAGGATACCACCTTCCAAAGCATTCGACCGACGCACCATCCGGTCCTAGGCCTTCTGTCGCTAGAAGGATGGTAGGGCGTCCCACTACCGGCCAATTAAGACCGAAACAACGACCATAAAAGGAAAGTCTCGTTAGGAGACTTGAGTCCGAGGAAAGTGCTACTGCAAGAAAGGGGACTCATGAGAAAGAAACTCGACAATTATCACATGACAACTGCAAGGATGTACAGAAAAGACCACTAGAAGATGCTATGGAAAAGCTAAGAACTGATATTCGGCGACTAGCAAGGGAAAGAGAAGAAAAGTTTGGAGATGAAGTTGACTCGTCAGAATTCATGGATGATGAGTATGCAGAAATTAACATGGTTGAAACGCGAGCTTCATCAGCCTCACAAGGTGCTCCTGCAGCCGCGGAAAGAGAGGAGCCGGAAGTAATGAGGAGGCAGCTTCAGGAGAAAGATGATACGATCGCCCAAATGGCGAAAAGGATGGAAGAGATGGCTGTAGCCCTAGCCACTCTCCAGAGTCAAGTTCAACCCCAAAGAGAAACACCCCATAAGTTATTCACATTGTAGACGGAGGAAAGGAGATTACATCCGTCAACGGGGATGATCAATTAAAGAAGGATGCAACACAAAGCATGATTCCGGAAAAGGATATCAAGAGCTTGGTGGAACAGCAGGTGCGTGAAGCCTTGGCACAATCAAAGAGCGGGACATCCATTCGGACTGGTAGACCTTACCCTGAAGAATTCGACGCTATCCAATATCCGAAAGGCTTTGTACACCTCTGTTCAAGACCTTTGATGGAACCGGAAACCCTCGGCAACATGTTGCACATTTTCGTGCCAGTTGTTGCAATGTCGGCGGAAGTGATGCTTTACTCTTCCGACAATTTGTCAGCAGCCTGTTAGGGATCGACTTTGATTGGTATGCAGAATTACCAAACGGTTCGGTGAAGATATTTTTAGAATTAGAAAACCTCTTCATCAAGCGATTTGCCGGAGCTCAGCACCACATCACTATAGGTGATTTAGTGGTAGAGAAGCAGAAGCCGAATGAAACCTTGGTGGACTACATACTTCGATGGAGGAATCTAAGTATGAAGTGTGAGCCACGATTACTAAGAACAGACATGCGATCGGCATTTTACTAAAAAGCATCCATGGCCCGATAAGCACTTCTCCTCAAAGGATTTACTATTAAGACTTTCGAGAAGTTGTTAAGCAAGGCCGGAAGCTTGCAAGAGGAGGCGCAGCAATTAAGTTTCACCGATAAAACAGACAAACAGAAGCCCGTGAAAATTTTTGAAAAGAAGTCCGGGATCGTCGCAGCAGTCGATAAAGGCAAGCATCCGATACAAATATCGTCGAACGGCCGCAACGAACCTCAACGAGATTACCAAGCAACCCCGACCCGGCTATCGGTCATCTCAACAATATGAACAACCGCCTCGTCCACAACGGACGTTTAGGGAGTTCCCGAGCGAGGAGTATCCGTTCAAGAATGAGGCGAGTGCCGAAAATGTTCCGCGACTTAATGAAGACTCCGGATTTCCAACTGCCAGAGCCTAAAAGACCAGAAGAAGTCGACAAGAAAGGTGATCCCAACTTTTGCCTTTACCACCGGATGCTTGGACACAAGATAGAAGATTGTATTACCTTCAAAAGTTGGCTCCACGACAATCTTCGGAAAGGGAATATAACGATCCCGAAAGAATACATGAAGGAACCCAGAAAGGAGGTTCTGTCAATGTTATCTCGACGGATTTCACTGTTCCGATAGATCCCTATGCGACTGATGATGGATGGACTACTGCTTGGACAAAGTCTTCAAAGAAGATTCTAGATCACATCCAAACCGCTTCGGTGCGAGCTTCAATTCAAAGTTCGAAACCTGTCAAGTCGGCGCTATCACTTGCGATAGAAGAACCGCCTCAACAAGAGATGACTGAAGAAAAGAAGAAAATTGACGACGAAGAGATGACCGAGGCACCTAAGGCTAGACTAGGGGCTGCTTATCCTAGGATAGTTGTTTCCGATTCGGGGGAGAAATCCCTCGAACCTCTGACTCTGTATGATTATCTACCCACTCCGGTGGGATCTTATAATGATGAGGGTTACGGCGTTGGCTACGTTTTGACTGTTTCTAACGATTACGTAACCAGCGACAATCAACCTAATCCGGACGTCGATTCCGATACAAATAACGATTCTTAAATCATACACAATCTCGACGATCACAATGACGAAGAAGACATCCACCAGGAAGGCTACGAGAGTTCAACAAGCAACGAATCTATTTGCGAGTTTCGAGGAGCTCCAATCACAATAGAGTTAGAGCCTTCAGACTCCGAAGCTAATCCTGAAGAACTTGTCATTCCAATTCAGGAAGAAACACCAGCAAACTCAATGTTAAACTTAGAAGAAATCACAGAAGTCAACTTAAGAAGTGGAAGAGTTCTACCTCCGAGAATGGGTCCAAAGGACAAAGGAAAGCAGGTGGTTGTTCAGGAAGAACCAACCCCGGCAGAAGGAATACCCATTCGAGAAGAAAACGAGGCACATGAAAACAAAGTGGACTACAATGTGCTAGCCCATCTTAGGAAACTACCAGCCAAACTGAGCATCTACGACGCTCTCATCTTATCAAAGGAGATGAGAGAAGCTCTGATCAAGGCCTTACATGATCCAGAAATTTGCTTAGCTCAAATGGTTGGAGATTCCTTAGATGAGGTTTGCTCGTTAAAGGAACAGCGAGGTGTTACCTTCACGGACAATGACTTACTACTTGGGACAGCAGACCACAACCGACCGTTGTACATTTCAGTTACAATTGGGAAGTTTACACTCTCCAGAGTATTGGTGGATCCAGGAGCATCAATCAATATAATGAATCTTCGAACGCTAGCATACTTGGAAATTGATGCTCGCGAGCTCGAGGCGGACAAAATGTTATTAAGAGGTTTCAACCGAAAAGGAGAAAGAGCCCTCGGATCAATAACACTCGCTAATGAAGACCGGTGACTTAGCAAAGACAACCGCAAAATTTCACATAATTGATTCGAAACGTCGTTCAACGCTCTACTCGGGCCGACCATGGATACATGAAAACGAGGATGGTACCATCATCTCTACATCAATGCATTAAATACTACGATGGAGGGGAACAAGTGTATTAAAGGTGACTTACAACCGTTCTCCGTACATGAAATCGGAATCCATGAAGATGCAGCTTATTATGCACCTCCGAAGAAAACAATCTTCTCCAGAGATACCATAACAAATGAAGCAAAGGAAATTTGGGACAACGAAGAACCTGAAATTCTAGTTCAACAGTCACTCACCACTCCCTTACGGAGAGATGGTGAAGGTTTCTCCACAACTCGCATCCGAGGTCGAGGCCGGGGACGAGGTCGTGGTAGAGACATTAGGACGATTCGACAGAGGAAACCAGCCATCAATGTCGATTGGGAAGATAGTTCTGAAGAAGAAAAAGAAATCAAACAAGAAGCAGCGACAATAAGTCGGAAGAAGCCGCAATTCAGAATCCCTCTCGAAGATGAAAGAAACGAAGAATATAAATCGATGTACGAGAAGATTAACCACTATGTACATACTATGACCCTGACCCCGATCCATTCTAATAAGATCGAGGGTATGGAGGTCAAAGAGTTACGTAGCGGTGGTGCAAAGCCAATCAAATTCTACTGTGGTGCTCCCTCCTCCAAAACTGAAAATAATGTACAATTTGAAGATGCTACTTCATCAGAATTAATGGAATTACCTTTTGAGTGGTACTCTCCCTGTGTTCAAAATTTAATTCAGCGTGGTTTTTTACCTCGACAATGGACAAAAGGTCAATCACAACGTTTTGAAAAATTATGGAATAACTCCGGTCGTCCACCCAATGCAAAACATGGTCTCGGATTCGGCACGATAGGATCGGCTGACGATACTGAATTTTGCTTGGTTGTCACCTGCGAGTCTAATGAAAACTGCATGGAAACTGCAGAAGAACTCGAAGATTTACAAATTGGAGATGCTCCACCAGAATTAGAAGAAAAGATCAAATCTATAATAGATAAGTTAACGGAAGTTAACTTAGGTACTAGCGAAGAACATAGAACTACCTTTGTTAGCTCCTTACTCAATAAAGAAGACTCCGAAGAAATAATTAAGTTATTAATGGAATTTAAAGACTGTTTTGCTTGGAGCTACGATGAGATGCCGAGTTTAGCTCCGCAGGTCGCGATTCATAAGCTAGGGGTGGATCCCGCTTCGTTCCGGTCGGACAAGGTCCCGGAAGAATGCGTCTAGAAATCAAACAACAATTAATAACTGAAGTCAAGTAGCTAATAGACGCTAAATTTGTCCGTGAAGAACAATACCCGACTTGGTTAGCCAATGTGGTACCAATCGAGAAGAAGAATGGTCGGATCGGAATTTGTGTGGATTTCGGAGATTTAAACAAGGCATGTCCAAAAGATGAGTTCCCTCTACCGATCCCGAATTAATGATCGACATCGCTTCAACACATGAAATATTCTCATTCATGGATGGATCTTCGAGATACAACCGGATAAAAATGGCTCCGGAAGATGAAAAACTTACGACATTCGTAATGCCGATCGGAGTATATTGCTACACGGTGATGCCATTCGGATCGAAGAACGCAGAGCAACCTACCGTAGAGCGATGACAAGAATTTTTGATGATCTCATCCACAATCAAGTCGAATTCTACGTGGACGATGTGGTCATCAAAAGCAAAGTAAAGGAAAACCACCTGTATGATTTGAGAATTGTTTTCGAACGATTAAGACAATTTAACCTTAAGATGAATCCCTTAAAATGCGCCTTCGGCGTCACCTCCGGGAATTCTTAGGATTCGTTGTCCGACATCGTGGAATTGAAATCGACCCGAAAAGATTAAAGCTATATTAGAAATGCCACCTCCCGTAACCTTAAAACAACTACGATCTTTTCAAGGGAAGCCGGCATATCTTCGACGCTTTATCTCGAACTTGTCGGGTAGGTGTCGGCCTTTCTCGGCACTAGTTAAAAAGGATGCCAAATTTATTTGGGAAGAGAAATGCCGAAGGCCTTCGAGGACATTAAACAATATTTAATGACACCTCCGTCTTAGCAGCCCCAGGTCTCGGTGTAGACCGCTAATACTTTATACCGCGGCTTTAGACGACTCTCTCGGAGCCTCGTTAGCCTGTGTCAATTATGAGGGTAAAAAAAATGCTCTTTACTACCTAAGCCGTCGTTTACTTCCGACGGAAATAAGGTATCCCGCAATTGAAAAGCATTGTTTGGCCCTTATCTTCGCCGCTCAAAAGCTCAGGCACCTCATGCTTTCTCATAAGGTCAACCTGATCTCGAAATTTAATCCATTGCAATACTTGATGACCCGTCCAACACTTTCCGCGGACTTGCCGGATGGTCAATGATATTATTGCAATTCGATATAACTTTCGTGCCTCTTCGTGCCGTAAAAGGACAAGTCCTAGCGGACTTCCTCGCAAAGACACCCTTTGCCGGCAGAATCTCCTCTTAATGACGATTTGCCGGATGAACAAATAATGAACCTAGAAGACCCCGATGATCGACGTCGGGAATTATATTTCGACGGAGCATCTTCGAGCACACAAAGACAAAGAATCGCAAGTGATGAGTATCCGGTAAGGCGAGGATCGGACTAATCTTTATAACACCGGAGCGGGGGATGTTAAGATACTCCTACCACTTAACGGAGCCGTGTACAAATAACGAAGCAGAATACGAAGCCCTCATAACGAGATCGGAATTAACTATTCAAATGGGTATAACAGACATCAACATCTACGGGGATTCACAGTTAATCATTCAACAGATCGCCGGACAGTACAGAATTCTAAAACCAAGACTCGAGCAATACTTCCAGTATGCCATACAGCTGTTGGAACAAATTCCGAATGTAACAATCTACAAGATTCCCAGAAAAGAAAACGCTTTAGCAGATGCGCTAGCCCGTCTCGCAAAAGAATTTGCCTGTTTGCAAGATGAATCAGTGGAAGTGTCAGTTCACGGACGTCAGGTCCTATCACAGCTCGACATAGACACAATACACAAATCAGAAAAAGAAAAAGGATCAATTGCAACAAAGGTGACGAAAAACACGTAAGATTGGCGACGACCATTAATAGATACACCGCAAACAGGAAAACTACCGGACGATAGGTCGTTAGCCCATCGGATCAAGAAAAGAACTCGTCCTACGCATTAGTAAACAATACGTTATACGGAAGGTCTTTTGATCAAATGTGGCTAAGGTGCCTAAGCGGGTCCGAGACCCGTGAAATTGTTAAAGAGGTGCATTCGGGACTCCGTGGCGCTCACCGTCGGGTCCGAAGATGAAAATGAAAATTAAAAGACTAGGGTACTACCGGCCCTCGATGATGACCGACCGCATGAAAATCGCCAAGAGCCGTCACCGAGTGCCAAGTGCACGGAGTGGTTCTACACCAACCTCCAAACGTGCTACATCCGACACTGCATCGTGGCCATTCGAATGTTGGGGCACGGATATAGTGGGTCCAATAGAACCACCATCTTCGAAAGGACATCGCTTCATTCTTGCGGCTACAGATTACTTTTCCAAGTGGGCAGAGGCGGCTCCACTTAGAGAAGTAAAAGCACACCATGTGCTACAATTTTTCAAGAACCAAGTTGTTTACCGTTTCGAAGTGCCGCGCAGGATCATCTCAGATAATGGGTCAGCATTTAGAAGCACGCAAATCAACAATTTTGTCAGGAGACACGGAATCGACTGGCGGTATTCAACAATTTACTACCCGAGAGCAAACGGCTCGGTCGAGGCTTTTAATAAAACTCTCGTTCAAATTTTAAAGAAGATTTTAGACGACAATAAGAGAAATTGGCACGAGAAGTTATTAGAAGCCTTATGGGCCTACCTGGACAACCTTCGAACTCCTACTCAAGCTACACCTTACGCTCCGGTGTATGGGTCCGAGGCAAGTGTTACCCTTAGAGGTCCAAGCTTCCTTCACTCGAATTACGACTTGCAAACAAAATCACGACAGAAGAGAATGCCAAATTATGACTAGAAGAATTGGAAAGCCTGGAAGGGAAAAGTCTTGCAGCGCATCAGAATTTAGAACTATACCAAGCTAAGATGGTTCAAGCCCATGACAGACTGGTCCGCCCAAGAACCTTCAAAGTTGGTGACTTAGTTCTCATTCTCAAAAGACCTATTCTTGCACACCGCAAGATAGGAGGAAAATTTGAACCCACTTGGGAAGGGCCGTTTGTGATTGAGGCAGTCTACTCAGGAGGCTCCTACCAGCTAGTGAATTGCCAAGGAGAATGACATATGCTTCCGATCAGTGGACGATACTTGAAAAAGTATTACGCTACCTGATGTTTCGAAGGAATGAATTTTCCATCCCTAGAAGCACGGGTGAAGTAATTACTTATGACTGGGTCCGAACCCAAAATAATAAAAAATGTGCTAAAATAAATAAAATCATGATAATAAAGTTTTCCTTGTTTTCTCCCTTCCAAATCAAAATCTCTTTCCTGATCTTTTCCTACTTCATTCCTGTTGAATTTAAAAAATATAAAAATAAAAAAATTGTCTTTAATAAACATTTTCTTAATGTTCTTGTTCTTAGTACAGCCCCTGATCCTTTTCCTTGTCTTTTCGCAGGGAAATGTCGAACGGGCGGTTGGTCCTGAACTTTAGAAATGGCGTAAGCCTTGCACTCGATGAAAAGAGGGTGAAAGATGGAGCGATAATAGAGATTGACTCGGACTTCGAACCGGCGGGCCCGCAATACGAGGAAAGTGACCGGGTCCCGGTTGACCGAGAGGAACCGCCCAGTCCGACAAGAATGAAAGTGGGTGGCCCAAGCCACCAATCCGAGCAGTAAGAAAAGAAAAACAAACACTGAAGAGGACAAGAGAATCAAGTCTGTAGTCGCTACAGCAGAGGGCAGGCTTGTCAGCGCCGCGCCCACAAAAACTCAGGAAATATGAAGAGCTACTCTCACAGCAACTCAACGAAGGAATAAAAATCGTCGTATCCGCAAAATGTTAACTAAATTAGCAGCGGACCAGCGCGACGAGACAAGCTTGCTCTGCCGGTGCATATACTTCAAGGATACCGGTTCGCCGAGAACTCCGAAGGAAGGAGGCCGGCTCCGAGGTGACGAAGAAACCGGAGAAATCTCAAGAAGAAAAGAAGAAAGAAGGCTACTACGCCACCAGATGAAGCCACCGTAATGCATGACCTTGTTGCAGAAGCAACCCCGGAGGAAGTCCCGACGGACATCATCCCCGAGGAGCCGAGGTATGCAGGAGAACGTGAAGGGATTGAGTAATATATCCCACAGTACGTCACCGAGCCTCGCCATTTGCAAATTATCCCGGAATACGAGCTAGAAAGAATACGGAATGTCCGAAGAAAACTTTTGAATACTTCGAGAGAATCGAGGCAGGAGGATCAATATACTAGAAGGCCTCGAGTTACATACGTACGTGTTCTCGAATACGAGCAACAACAAATCGTGGACTGCATCCGGGATTTGAAAAAGATGGGCCGAGCAGGTCGCTTAAGAGAAAACACTTACTCAGAACCCCGGAGATGGATGCCAGGGAAGGGGAGAATTACAATACAATGTGGATGCTGCTACAACTTCGCAGAAGACAGGAAGGGAAACCCACCGGGGATACTCCGTCATGGCCAGGTGGATCCAATGCCATTAGTCATTAAAAGGATGGTAAAAAGAATGATAACATGGAGGGTACTGCAGCGGATTGCATACCCAACGACTTGCATCATTAACATTTACAAGAAGAATGACCGCATTCCCCGCACATAGATCACCACGACTTTGTCGGACCTTTCGCACGCTTTCTTTTCGAATGAGTGTAATATCATGTTCGGATCCGACCTCCGGATAGCAGGCCCGAGTGAGTTCCGAGGGCCGAGAAAGATACCATTACCGGTAGGTTCCGTCATGATACCGAAGGGCAACGGAGCGGATGTCGCTAAACATTGCATACCGGAGTACCGGTGAAGCGGATCTCGGTTACTTTCGAAGGATGGACGACAGGAAAGCACCTTACCACTTCCAGCCAGACCCGGAGTTAGAGAGCCTCCGACCTTACAAGCTGTGAGTTGCATGGAAAATATCACACCTCCAACGTACATCCATACGGCATCCTTGCCAAGGATGGCTTGGAAGGTGATGTTATTGACCATGCACCTCACTATTCAGACATGGATTTTTGACAGATACCTTTTTGGATTCATACATAGTCCGTTTTGAGTCTACATGGATTGTATAAGATGTATTCCAGATCGAGTTGTATGATGTATCTTCAACATGATTGGAATGAAAGTGACCATGTCACAATTTTGGCCTTCACCTCTTTTGTGCAAATTGACTGGGAAACGCCATTAAAGTTAAACAAACTTCGAACAAAGAACAAAAATAATAAAAGATAAATAAAAAAAAAATAATAATAAAAATAAAAGAACAAAAAGAGGAAAATAAAAATATAAATAATAGATGAGAATTTTTTTTTTCTTTTCCTTAAAAAATCCAAACATAAAATAACTTCAAAATCCACGTAAACGCTAAATAAAATTCACATGAACATTAAATACACAGCTAAAAAAGTTTGGAAAGTTAAAGGACAAACAAAATGAAAATGAATCTCAAATCGGATCCCACTCTAAATTCATCTTTTCAAACATTTCAAATCAACTCCAAAACGAAATTTATCTCAAGAAGCTTTGAAATTCTCTGTCGGGACAACTCTTCCTCACAAGAGACCCACACTTCAATTTCAGAACCCTAAACCTTTTTTCGTCACATCGAAATCATTTCGACTTTTGTGGCCTACCTTTCTTCCTCGTATGGAGATCGACTAGGTCTATTGACACGAAGCCACGAGCTTTGTCTGATTTGGTTCTGATGGCATGAGACTGGGTCCCTCTTCACACAAATAAACTTCCGAGATTGGAATCCATTTCCAATTCTCTTTAAACTTTCGAGATTGGAACCAGTTTCCAATTCTCATTAAACTTCCGAGATTGGAATACATTTCCAATTCTCATTAAACTTGCGAGATTGGAATCCATTTCCAATTCTCTTTAAACCCTTGAGATTGGCACCAGTTTCCATTTCTCTTTAGACCTTTGAGATTGGAACTAGTTTCCAATTCTCTTTAAACCTTTGAGGTTGGAACTAGTTTCCAATTCTCATTAAACCTTCGAGATTGGAACCAGTTTCCAATTCTCATTAAACCTTCAAGATTGGAACCAGTTTCCAATTCTCATTAAACCTTTGAGAGTGGAACTAGTTTCCAATTCTCATTAAACCTTTGAGATTGGAACCAGTTTCCATTTCTCTTTAGACCTTTGAGATTGGAATCCATTTCCAATTCTCATTAAACTTGCGAGATTGGAATCCATTTCCAATTCTCTTTAAACCCTCGAGATTGGAACCAGTTTCCATTTCTCTTTAGACCTTCGAGATTGGAACCAGTTTCCATTTCTCTTTAGACCTTCGAGATTGGAACCGGTTTCCATTCTCATTAGACCTTCGAGATTGGAACCAGTTTCCATTCTCATTAGACCTTCGAGATTGGAACCAGTTCCCATTTCTCTTTAGACCTTCGAGATTGGAACCAGTTTCCATTCTTATTAGACCTTTGAGATTGGAACTAGTTTCCAATTCTCATTAAACCTTTGAGATTGGAGCTAGTTTCCATTTCTCTTTAGACCTTTGAGATTGGAACCAGCTTCCATTTCTCTTTAGACCTTCGAGATTGAAACCGGCTTCCATTTCTCTTAGACCTTCGAGATTGGAACCGGCTTCCATTTCTCTTTAGACCTTCGAGATTGGAACCAGTTTCCAATTCTCATTAGACCTTCGAGATTGGAACCAGTTTCCAATTCTCATTAAACCTTTGAGATTGGAACCAGTTTCCAATTCTCATTAAACCTTTGAAAGTGGAACCAGTTTCCAATTCTCATTAAACCTTCGAGATTGGAACCAGTTTCCATTCCTCTTTAGACCTTCGAGATTGGAACCAGTTTCCAGTTCTCTTTAAACCTTCGAGATTGGAACCGGTTCCGCTTCTCTTTAAACCTTCGAGATTGGAACCGATTCCAGTTCTCTTTAAACTTTCGAGATTGGAACCCGATTCCAGCTTCTCTTTAAACTTTCGAGATCAGCACCTAAATTCCGATTCTCATCCCCTTCAATCAACACTTAAACTCCGATTCTCATTCTCGTGGCCGGTACCCCGATTCCAGCTTTTCTCCACAATCCCGGATCGGAACCTCGTTTCGAATCCAAACTTCGCATCCAAATTTCCTCGAATCGATTTTAAACCAAACTTCAATCTAAATTGAAACTCAAAATCTAAACTTACACATCATGACTTGAACATGAAATGAAACAAAATCTAAATCGAAATTCCCCGCATCATGTGATTTGGGACTCACCTCCTTTTCCTTTCCCCGCCGAGAGTTCAGGAATCTCCGGTCTCGTAGATATACTCGACACTCCCCACGGAAACTCTTCTACTTCGTCCCAGGTTTGTCACTTGGACATCTATGTTGGTTTTGTTGATCTTTTCGGTCAACGCCAATACGCGCGGTGTGCTTGGTTAGCACACCACACCTATCGGGGTCCATTTGTTGACCTCATTTTTGATGAGGTCTTCTCTTCTTCTCTTTAGTACTTAGGATCTAGCCTTAGGCTTTTCCTTCGACTATCCTAGAGGATTAGAATTGAGACCCACCACTTAGAAATTCAAACCACTTCTTAACTCCCCGCAAACTCCACAAACTTGATTGTAGACCCCTAATCACCTAGAGGGTTGAGATCAAATGTGGAAGTTTAAAGGATGAGTTCCTATAGGACTCTTTGGCCTTAGGACTGCCCTGGGTGGCCTGGTCTGGTGAAGAGGATGACTTACACACACATTACACCTATACACTACACTTTCACACACCTCCTAAAACCACACCTATACCTAATTTGACCTCCTGACTCATGCAAGTGGTTCACATGGATGGTCCTTAACCCCTAAGCCCTTGGCTAAGAGGGTTAGGAACAACATAGGGGATGCCTCAAATGAGTCCCTTCATGGCTCATGTGCTTGATGTGGCTTCATGACTCAACCAAAATGATTTCATTTCACTTACATTCACCCAAGCTTCAATTTTCCAAATTTTCAATTTTTGAACCCCGGGACCCTACACCCGCCTAACCTACCCAAAACCCTTGAAATTACCCAAATCTTCCAAAATTTCCAAATCACCCAAAATTCTCCAAAATCATTCCAAAACATTTCCTCACCAATCAAATTGATCATCCATAGCCAAAAATACCAAAAATTCCAAAAATACCTCCCAATACCCTCCAAATACCCAAAATACCCCTCTTGGCCAAAAAATCCAAAAATTTAGAAAATTCCCAGAAAATTCCAGAAAATCCCAAATATTCCCAATTTCATTTTGTTCAACTACACCATGGGCCAATTTTGTCAATTTTCCCCACTTTTATCAAAATCCCCAATTTGACCCATTTTAACCCAAAGTGAACCCAATGTCAAACCAAACCTATCCAATTGACCCAAATTCTGGTCCAATTCAATTTTAAACTTCAATTCAACATCCCCAACACCAATCTAGACCAAATCCAAGTCCAAATTGATTGTCATTTGAATCCAATTTCACTTTGGGCCTTAAAGCCCAATTTGAACCCATGACCCAAACTTAGCCCAAACTCACCCAATTCAACTCCAATTAACCCCAAATCTTTTCTAAACCTTCCTTAACATTCCCATAAACAAAAAACTAACATGATTTGCACAAAGTTTAGACCCAAACCCCACTCAAATTCAACCCAAAGCTAAAAGGCCCAATTTTGACCTAAACCTAAACCTAGCCCAAATAGACCCAAACCTCAAAATCAAAACCCAACCAAAGCCAAAACCTCTTTGAAACATTCCCATAAACATTTCCCAACATTAATTTTACATCAATTTCAACTTTAGCCCAACTTTGGCCCATGGTAGCCCATTTTGGCCCACCTTAGCCTCTTTACCAAAAGGCCCATATCCAACCCAATTCAAACCCAAATCACCTCAAGTTTGTTTCAAATCATTCATGGTACATCCTTAAACCAATCCCAACTTTTATTTGACATGGCCCTTCACAAAATTTTTTATCCAAAAGCCCATTTTCAAACATGAAGGCCCCCCCTTAAGCCTTCCTAAAAGCTCATTCTTAAGATAATTTCAAAAGCCCAAGCCTATCCTAAAGCCCACATGAAATTTCTCCTTATCATCCCTTTGATTAAAATCATCCCTAAATCCCAAATTCATCATTGGATTATTCCAAAATTAAACCTCATGAAAACTCTCACCAAAATGCCAAAAGTCACAAAATCCATTTCCATGAAATTGAACCAACTTTTCCCTAAGCCACATGGAGCCATGCATGAGCCATTCACAAGCCATATGAAGCCATGAAAGTTTGGCATGTGACCATGCCATTAATGGTAAAAGGAGGGGCTCCTTTCCTAATCTTTCATTAAGCCTTTTTAACCTTATTCATGACACACACTAAACCATGTTTAGCCACCTCATCATGGATGGAGACCACACCATTCTCTCTTAGTCGACCCAACTGACTCTCTCAGCCCAAAATCAGGCCATGGGGAGGTGCACCCAACCCAAACCAATGGGTTGACCAAATTGAAGCAAAAATGACCCCTTCCCCATTCCATTTTAATTCAGCCACTTTACACATGGCAATTGCCATCGCTTGCACCAAGTCCCGCCCCGACCCACCGACCTCGAGGGTGACCCATGCCCGGCCGGCCGGCCGCCCGGCCGCCGGAAAACACCATGCCCGAGACCTCGGGAGAGGCCAAGCTTTGGAATTCTACCTTGCCGAGCCGCCTCACTCCAAATGGCCACCATGGTTGTTCTTCTCCTCACCTAAGCCAACGATCCCGACCCTCAACTCCCCCTGGGAGGCCCTCCAACCTCTCCTATTTAAACCCCTCACCCTCTCGGCCAAAGGAGGTGCTGAACCAACCATACAGAAACTCTGCCAAAATCATCCCAGACTCTCCCCTACACCCAGTGCACTTGATCCCCACTGCAATTCCCCTGCCATTTCTTCTCTGTGAGCTCAATTTCAGAGTTGAAATTCCACCTAAAAAGAGGACACTTCACCACGGTGAGGCAATCCCCAAATTGATTGGCTCTACACCCGCACGGACCAAGAGAAGGGATTCCCAGGTGAAAGCCCCCTCTCCAGGGCCATCCGATTGCTCCGCACTCCAAAGGTTGAAATCGGCCTTGGTGGAAATCACACCTAGGCAATTCACCACATCCCTGGGCTTCATCCCTAGCCTCCTGCAGCTCCAACGAACGTGCCGAGTATCTCTGATCGAGGCTTCACCTCTCAGAGCCAAGGTATGGATCAATTCTTCATCCCGAGCTTCTGAACATTCTCCATTTTAAATGAGTCCATTTCAATGAACATTAGCCGTATAGATGTGTTCGTCTCTTCAAGACGAATCCATAGAGCATAAGAACATAAAAATCCATGGAGAATCGAGTGAGATCTTAGGGCTAGAAGGTAGACGGCTCTCGGGTTAGGACGCTCGGGACGATGAACGGATGCCGTTCATTCAATACACGCGCGGACGGACGGCTCGGATGGCGTCGGATCGGCGAACGGTACGTGAACCGCGGGTCGCGTGGCGGCCGACTCGGAAGGCGGCGTCGAATGGTAGCGCGCCGCGTGGCCGTTCGGAGACGCCGAGGTCGACGCGGCGCCGATGTGGATAAGTAGAAAATTAGGTATTTTCCGATTTATTTAAATACCGTAACTTCAAAAATCCATATCTTTGTGTAGAAAAATCACAAAAATAAAATAAAAATACCCTCTTGCTCAGTGAATAGAGGAGAATAATGTGGAAAAGAAATTAATCAATTTTGTCCAGTTCTTTATTTTTAATTAATTATTTACTCCCTGCATTGTTTTAATTCTCCATGCATTCATACAATTCACCATGGCATGAAACCATAGGGCTTTTGAAGCCTCTGAACTTAGGAACATTCCCCGAATTTTCCAAGGTCGAGGCCATCCCTATGAAAAGTTATTGATTTTTCAAATGCATGTTGTCGTTTTGAGTATTTTAATTCCAAAAATTAGCATGTTGTGAAATAAATTCTAGGAAAATTTGGTGATGTTCCTTATGACTAGAGAACCCTAGGAAAAATAGAACTTGAGTTAATTCACTCAGATTAACCCTAATTGGCCTAAATACCCAAAATTGAACTTTAATTAATTAGAGTTAACAATAGATCAAATTGACTTGAAATCAATTCTCCACTGACCTTTAGGATCAGAGGAATCCACCATAAAAATTTCAAGTCAATTGGACTTGGTTAGCCCCATCAAATGGGTTGATTAAGCCACTTAGCCAAAATTAAACTTTAAAATTTCATAACTTTCAAAATAATTTTCAAAAATTCACCAAATTGGTTTTGGAGCCTCTCTGATATCAGGGGAATTCAAGAAAATTAAAATTGCAATTTTCTAAAAAAGTTGATTTTTTATCATTATTTTAATATTTTAATAAATAAAAAATAATAAAAATTAAAAAATAATAAAATTCACCAAAATGTCACATTTTGAATTCTAACCACTTAGGAACAAACCCCATATTTTTATTATGTCTCTAGGTTGAGATATTAAATTTTAAAGCCTTGGGGTAATTTTTAAAATTAAAAAATACATTTTCTAAGCATTTCCACTAAAATAATTCCAAAAATTAAGGAAAAATCAGAAAATTGTAAAATTTGGTTCTCTGGAATCCTTGATATCAGAGAGAATTTTAAAAATTATAAAATTCATTTTTCAACTTATATTCTATTTTTAAATTAATTAATACTCCAGAACTTAAAATAATTTTAATAAATAAAATATAATTCAAAAAATCACAAAAATTGGTCCAAGTGGTCCTCTGGTCATTAGGAATGTCCCATAATTTTCTTAAGGACAGAAACTTTCCCTTGGTCATACTATTAAATTTTCCTTGAAATCCTTATTTTCCACCAAAAATAATTACATAAATAAATTAAATACAGAAAAATCACATTTTCTCCTCTAATGTCTTTATTGACATATGAGTGAAGTCACATAAAAATTTCAAATTCATTTGAGCTCAATTTAGTGTGTTATGAAATTATTAACCTTGAAGGGCAAAATGGTAATTAAAATTTTAATCCTTAATTAAAACTTTAGGCTTAATAAAATGAAAGGGTAAAATATTTGATCTTAATCTGATTTGGATGATTGAAATTTAAATAATTAAAGGGTAGAAACCTATTAAACAATTCAACAATAATTGAAATGAACTTTAATTAAAATAATTAATTAAATTTGGAAGAATAGTAAAATTGAGTTATTAAAATAGGGATGTTATTAGGAAGAAATTTGTTCTTTAATTTAAGAATCCCTAAATTAATCATCCCAATAATATTTAATTCCTAATTAAAATGATAATCCAAGTTTAAGGTTTAAAACGCAAAAAGATTTAATCATTAAATTAAGTTAAGGTTAAATTATTTAAAGCAAACCCTTTTAAAATAAAATATTAAATTAAATTAAATTAAATTAAATTAAATTAAATCAAATTAAATTAAATTAAATTAAATTAAATTAAAACATATTAAATTAAAATAAATTAAATTAAATTAAATTAAATTAAATTAAATTAAATTAAATTAAATTAAATTAAATTAAATTAAAACAAATTAAATTAAATTAAATTAAATTAAATTAAATTAAATTAAATTAAATTAAATTAAAACTAAATCAAATTAAATTAAATTAAATTAAATTAAATTAAATTAAATTAAGCTAAATCATATTATATTAAATTAACTTAAAATTAAATGAAATTAAATTAAACCACATTAAATTAAATTAAGTTAAGTTAAATTGAATTAAATTAAATATAAGCATCACCTAAGTCATAAAGAATTCAAAATAAATCTAAAATAACTCGAACACTATTCCAAACTTAAATCATTAATTTGAACTTAAATTTGAATCACAAATCATTAAATATCATTTTGCCCTTAGGAGCTTTTACTATTATAACTCCTAAATGGAGTATCAAGTGAAATGTCACTTCACTCATAAGGATATTCAAACATCCTAATTCACTGAGCAAGAAATAAAACTTAACTTAAACACCCTGGATGATTAATTCACCTGCACAATAGAATCCATTTAGACTTAGGACAATTCACGAAATATTGAAAAGATGTTTAAGATTCGTCTTAAACACTTCCTCAATATGATGGAATGTCCTTAAGAACAAATTGAGCTTAGTTATTCTTTGGTGAAGAAAATCATCCTTAAAACCAAAATTGAAGACCTAGACTTCATAGGAGTGACTAGCTATAGGATTAGGATTTTGGTAGAAAACCATAACCCTTCCCTTAGCTTTACCTAGGAAATTGCTATAAATGCTTAAATGCTCTAAATTGTATTTTAAGTGCAGCTTGGGATGACGGGAAGACCCTCCGAGTACGCTTTTATTTTATTGCAATTTATCTTACTTCAATTCATTTATTCGTGTTGCACTTTACCTTTCTTGCATGATAAACAACAGCTTGCATGAAAACCTACACCTTTAGGACGTAAACCAAAACCGAAACCCATAACTAAATTAAAAGACACTACAAGATAAAATTCACCGCCACAACATTCAAAATATAAAACAACTCAAAATTTAATCACAAACGTAACAACAAAACTACAACTACAACTAAATTAAAACGTCTCATTGAATGATCGGGAATACCTCGGATGATGTAACCCACGTGTTGCTAACGGGATTTCCCACGGTCTAAATGAAAGTGCGGAACTCATTTAGTTGATTTTAGCAAATTCATCTGGACTAAGTGAATTTGATGAAAATAACGGTGCCGGGATGACGAAACCGTGGGATCTTAATCGGTTCTGTTTAATCAACTCTAAGACCTGTTTTAATTAAAATATTAAAGACACATGGAAATTAAGACTTTCTCTAAAACCAAACACTTCTCTCATCTCCTGATTTATGACTTCTAAAACTAAACCTCTGCAACAACAAGGAGCTCGGAGAATGGTGGGCAGCTCGACCATCATCATCAGCAAAATCTGGGTCTACTTCAAGAAACATTCCTAGAATTAAACAACAAAACCATAGGACTTCGAGGTAGTTTGCCTAGTGCAACATAAATCTTCAGCCTTTTGTTAGGCATTTACATTGCAAATTAAGCCCTAACCGGTCTTAGGACTCCGAGGTAGTTGTTCGGTACGACATAAACCCTCACATTTTCGAGGCTATTTGTATGATTTTATTATACAAATATAAGTCCAAATTAACTAAAATTGGCAAGATTGAAACATAAGATAATATTAGGATTTTCTCAAATCTAAGCCAAACAATAGGATAGTCAGGAAATTACCGAAGTTAGCTTCGAATCTGTGATTTCTCCTACCTTTCTTCCTTTGGATTCCCAAAACAAAATGCTCCGAACTCGATCCATTCCCTATCGAAATTCCAAAAAATTCAATCCCTTGAAAACTTAAACTTTGAAATCCTTGAGAGCAGAACTACTGATTATTATCGAGAGTTTTCTTAGGTGATTCCCGTCACTTAAGATGTAATTAACTATAGGGGCTTGCCCTTATAGGGAATTTTAAGAACCCAGGTAATATAAACCCTGTTTAATGTTTTCATATTAAACAGGGGAACTTGTCGGCTTATAAAATTGGTTCGCAGACCAAACGGACGTCACAAATCTTCTAGTTTATTTAATCGAGCCCCATCATCAGGCAGTGTGTCTATTCTTCGGGATAGATACACGGTTTGTGATGCGATGCTCGTTTATATAAACTATTTGGGATGTGAGATCGGTTTGATTTCATATCTTAAAATTTTCAAATTTAAAATTATTTTCAAAATCAAATACTACTTTCTAAATTATATATATATTTAAATTAAATTTAAAATTCGCCGACAACTTCGTAGGCGACCCCTTTAAAAAAATACAACACTCAACCTAAAAATATGCCGACAGATTTAAGTGATGAAAATGATTTTGAAGAAGATATAAAAGATTATAATTATGTTAATGAAAATTGGAAAATATTGGATACAACTGAATGTAATGAATTCAAACCATCAAATGAAAAGGCTCCTAAATTGGAATTGAAGGAATTACCCTCTCATTTAAAGTATGCATTTTTAGATAATTCATTAACTTTACCTGTTATTATATCTTCTGAATTAACTACAGAACTAGAGATGAAATTGATTGAAGTACTAAAAGAGTATAAAATGCTTTTAGATGGATGATAGTAGATATTAAAGGAATTAGCCCATCAATACCTATGCACATAATATTATTGGAAGATGACAGTAAAACCAATATTGAACCTCAGAGAAGATTAAACCCAGTTATGAAAGATGTGGTTTAGAAAAGTAATGTTGAAATGGTTGGATGTTAGAATAATTTATCCAATATCTGATAGTCCTTGGATTAGTCCCATTCATTACGTTCCAAAGAAAGGAGGAGTAACAGTTGTCGAAAATTAAAATAATAAATTAATTCCAACAAGACAAGTTTCTACTTGGCGAATCTGTA
The DNA here is from genome assembly GCA_022702705.1 of Papilionanthe hookeriana x Papilionanthe teres. Lineage (NCBI taxonomy): Eukaryota > Viridiplantae > Streptophyta > Magnoliopsida > Asparagales > Orchidaceae > Papilionanthe > Papilionanthe hookeriana x Papilionanthe teres. Next base: position 142,319,441 of record CM040425.1, read on the forward strand.
TTAATTACAGAAAATTAAATACTGCCACCAGACAAGAACATTTTCCTATTCCATTCTTAGATCAAATGCTGAATAGATTAGCGGGACATTCTTATTTTTTCTTTTTGGATGGATATTTTTGTTATCATCAAATACCTATAATTCTTGACGATTAAGAAAAGACTACGTTTACAAGTCCTTATGGAACGTTTGCTTTTCATAGAATGCCTTTTGGGTTATGTAATGCACCAGCTACTTTTTAATGATGTACAATGGCTATCTTTTCTGATTAATTAAAAAAGAATTTTAAATTTTTATGGATGATTATTCTTTATTTGGAACTTCTTTTTATTCTTGCTTACATAATTTGACTAAAGTATTAAAGCGCTGTCAAGAGCAAAATTAGTTTTGAATTGGGAGAAGTGTCAATTTATGGTTACAGAAGGAATTGTACTGGGTCATAAAATTTCTAAATATGGAATGGAAGTTGATCAAGAAAAAATTCAAGCTATTGTTGGATTACAACCCCCAACTAGTATAATGGGTATAAGAAGTTTTCTTGGACATGCTAGATTTTATAGAAGATATATTAAAGATTTTTCAAAGATTACTAAACATTTATGCCAACTTTTAGAAAAAGATATAAAATTTGAATTCGAAGAAAAGTTAATCACTGTACCAATCATAGTTTCACCTAATTGGGAAAAACCATTTGAATTAATGTATGATGCGAGTGATTACGCTATAGGGGCACCTTTAGGAGAAAGCTATGATAAGATGTTTAAAGTTACATATTATTCCAGTAAAACTTTAATGAAGCTCAAATTAATTACACAACTACTGAAAAAGTACTATTGGCTATAGTATATGCCTTTGACAAATTTTGATCATATTTACATGAGAATAAATGTATTGTGCATACGAATCATTCTGCTATTAAATATTTGATGACAAAAAATGAAGCTAAACCGAGATTGTTTAAATGGATTCTTCTCTTGCAAGAATTTGACTTTCAAGTAGTTGATAGAAAAAGGTCTGATAATCAAATCGCCGATCATCTTTCAAAAATTGAAAATGATAAGGAATTGAATGATAAAAAAGAAATTAATGATTGTTTTCCTAATGAACAACTTTATACTGTTTATGATGGATTAATCCCATGGTATGCTGATATAGTAAGTTATTTAGCTAGTAACATTATACCATATGGATTAGATCATCAACAGAAAAAGAAATTCTTAAATGATGTGAAATTTTATTTTTGGGATAATCCATTTCTGTTTAAACAATTTAAGGATTCTATTATACAAAGATGTGTTCCTTATGAAGAAACTAGTAAGATTATTCAAAAATGCCACTACTCTGAATTTGGCTGGCATTTCAGAATTGATAAAACTGCTTTTAAAAATTTACAATCTGAATTTTATTGGTCTACATTATTTAAGGATGTTAACAGTTTTGTTAAATCCTGTGATCGATGTCAACGTATAGGCCATATTTATAGGAGAGATGAAATGCTTCTAAATTTTAATTTGGAAGTGGAAATGTTTTATTTATGGGGTTTAGATTTCATGGGACCATTGAGACCTTCTTAAGGAAAAATTTATATACTATTAGCTGTTGATTATGTTTTGAAATGGGTTGAATCAAAAGCTTTACCTCATTGTGATGCTAAAGGTCTTGAAAAATTTTTTATTGAAAATATTTTTACCAGATTTGGAATGCCATGAATAATTATCATAGATGGGGGAAGTCACTTCAAGAATTTTATGATTCAGAGATTAATGAGTAACTTTGGGATTAACCATAGAATATCAACAGCTTATTGTCCCCAAACTAGTGGACTAGCTAAAGTATCAAATCGGGAGATCAAAAAAAATTTAAAGAAAATAGTTAACCTAAAATGAACTAATTGGGCTGATAGACTCAATGATGCTTTATGGTCTTATATAACAGCTTATAAAACTCTTATTGAGATGTCACCATATATGGAAAACCTTGTCATTTACCTGTTAAATTAGAGCATAAAGCTTATTGGGCGATTAAAGTGTTTAACTACAATTTAAGTGATGTTGGAGATAAACGATTATTGCAATTGAATGAGCTTGAAGAAGTTTGAAACGATTCATTTGAAAGTGATCGAATCTAAAAAGAAAAAATGAAGAAGGTGCATGACAAAAGAATAATAAGAAATATTTTTGAGCCTGGACAAGAAGATTTATTATACAATTCGAGATTTAAATTGTTTCCAGGAAAATTAAAAACCAAATGGATAGGGTCTTTTATTGTTAAGAAAATTTATCCTTATCGAGCAGTGGATATAATTGAACAGAAAATAATTTTGTATTTAAAGTAAATGGCCAAAGAATGAAGGCCCATGTTAGAGGAAAATTAGCATCTTTTAAAAATGTGTTATATTTAAACCATTTAGACCCTATTTTTGTATGAAACTTTAGGAAAATTTGACAAAGGGAGAATCTATGAATTTCTGGATTCTGGTGCCTAGGCACAAGACATCCGAGATTCGGATACCTAAGCGCCAAAATTGGCGCCTAGGCGCCACAGTTTTGTATTGTGGTAAAACCGCCCAATTGTAGTTTTTAGCCACTCAAACCTCTATAAATCGCTACTTTTTCATCCCCAAATGTAAAGACATAAAATCTCCACCCTAGAACTACACTTTTGAGAGAAAAGAGAGGTTTGATTCCTTCTATGGAAAGATTTACAATGGAGGATGGAGGGAAAGCCAAATTCAAGCACAAGAATTCTCAAACCTACTTCAATGGCTACTTAGCCATGACATTGGAGAAGCTTTTAGGTCAACTTGAGAAGATTAAAGGAGAATTGGTGCATATTAGAGAAATTATACATGAAATGTACCATCAATATGAGCATATGGAATGGAAAATGAAGGCACAATTTGATCATTTGACTGCATTAGAAGACCACCAGGTAACCATGTATGCTCAAAACAAATGGATTGAGGAAAAGACAGCCTTGTAATTTCCTCATGTACCTTTCTTCCACTCCTTTGTTTGAAATGAATTACCTCGTGTCCCTTAATTTTGAAGGTTCTGATGTGAATCATTGAATTTAGGGTGACTTTATGTGGAGAAATTGATTGTGATTATGAAGTGTTAAGTGATTTTCTTAATGTGTAAGTGATTTATGTGATTGTTATTTGTTGTTGTGAGATGTGAGAAGTTGTGTATGTATCTTTTCTGTATTTTTTTGAAGCTTATCTTGAAGATCTAAATTGGAATGAAGTAAAATTTGAATTTGATTGTATCAAATTGAGTTTGGAATGAATCTTAAATTTGGAGTCTATTTTGGACTTAGATATTTACTTTTAATTTATGGGAGATGTTTAATGAATTTTATGACATAATTTTATGTTTACAGAGGTTAGAAACACCTAAATTACATAATGTAAAAATTTGGAAATTTTTTGAAATTTTTGGCGAATCTGGCGCCTAGGCGTCAGTTCACCTAATCAAAAAATTCAGCTATATAACAGAATCCAACACCCTTTTTAACGCCTAAGCTTCATATCCTTCGCTAAAATTCATGAAAACCAGTCTTAAGGCTCCTTATTGTGCTTGATTCATGAAGTTTCGATGCATAAAAACAATGGATTCCAACTTCTCGAGGTTAGATCTATACTTTGACATAGTTATTTAGAGTTTTCACCATGGATTTCTCTACATATGAATAGTACCAAAATTTTGGAAGAAAAATTTGATTTTTAAGTAGAAAATTCATGGATGTAAGCATAATATAGTGTTTTAAGCTTAAATTTTGTGTCATGTTTTGGATTTTTAAATTATTTGGAATTATTTTTAAAATTACAGTATGGCACCAAAATCGAGGCGAGGAAAGGAGTGGAGCAAATTTGATGTCCAAGTTCGCTAGCACAAGTGCTCAAGTGCGCTACAATGAATTCGTGTCATATCCTAAATTCATAGTAGAACAAAGTTTTTATCATCCCGGAGGATCGATCGAGATTATTATTGCTGCTCTACAGTGGTAGCAGTTCTGTTATTTCTGTTGTAGTTGCTGTTATTTCAGTTGTTCAAGAATTCTATGCAAATTTTCCAGAAACAGCTGATACTGAAGATTCATTTAGGAGAATGGGGGTAGAGTTTACTCCTGAAGTCATCAATATGTTTTACGATCTACCCCCTGCTACAGATTTATTTTATGATGTTTTTATTCCTTCAAAAAGAGAGCTTGATGAGATTTTGGCTTACCTGACTGATAGAAGAGGATTGTGGAAAATCTGGAACAATAAATAGGTAAATTATTTCTTTTCCATGCTTAATGCAACTTCTAAGGCCCGACATTACTTTATTTCTGCTCGTACTCTTCCATCACATCACCTATGTGAAGTGAAGAAAGAACGAGTTATTTTAAATTACTGCATTTAAGAAATGAAGCCTATAGATGTGGGAGCCCTTATATATGATGTGATCAACACATCAGCTAGAGGATGTGTTATTTCTAGTTTAGGCTTCTCGACTCTCATTTTCTCAATTTGCAAGAATGCCGGTATTACTTATTCTTATATTGAGGAGATGCTTAAGCCTCTTAAACCAATTGGAAGAACTCATGTGGATACATATTGAAAGTCAATAAGTCAAGGTTCTACAGAATATACTTCTTCTATGCCTTCTACTTCTGCACCTGGACCTTCCACTTCTACTTCTGAGCTCCACCAGATGTGCGGAACACTGTTTGTTAGAGATATTTGGAGCATCAAAGTGATATATTCTTAATGCAATGCAGAGTAGATGAGATAGATAATAAGATTGATCATGTATCTAGATATATACAAAGGAAGAGTGACTATGATGGGGAGTATCATGAAGCAATGGTTAAATTTTTGAAGGGTGATAGGATTATTGAATTTCCTACATGTCCTAAATTCACCCCGTGGATCAACCCCAGAAGTCATATTCCTGATGATTCTTCTGACGATGAGGAGGCAACTGAGGATGATTAGACTTTATTTTTACTTTGCTTTGCTAATGTGTCTGTTATCTGTGTTTATTACTTTTCATGTATTATTGTACTGATTGAGAACTTGGTAGTAACTTAGTTTGTTTTTGTTATCAGATTACTTAGAATTTAATCCTATTTATGCTCCTACTGTTTTGTTAAATGTTTAAAAATGTAGAAGAGTGTTAATTTCTTATTGTTATTTACATTGCAACTCTTTTATATTTGATGCTTATACCTATATTATTTACAGTTTTAAATGCCTTAAATGTTATACCTTTTTTCCCTGCTTAGTTTAAAATTTCATAGTGAAAAATGTTTTAAAACCTTATTAAAAGAACTAAGTTTGGGGGAGGGAAAAGAACTTAAATTTAAACTTTACTTGCCCTTAATAGACAATATTTTCAAAATTAATAACATAACCTATGGAAAAAAAATTAATTTACGATAGATATATTGTTATTTTCATGAATATTATAATAATCTTATAAAAGTATTTTTATACAACAAGGGATAATTAAAAAATTACTCGCATATGTCTCTTAACGTTGATTCTGAGATATTATAATTCGTTCGATAGTCTGGACCCAATCACATGGCAGGAAATTTAAAAAAAACTCATGATATCTCGAGTCAATTACTCGCATTTCAAGCACACTACTTCATTTTAAAATTTACTTAGGACCCAGTCCAAATTCTTTAAAGTAAACGATCCAGTTCTTATGACATTAATTTCATTTTCTCTGAAATCATAGTTCTATTAGAACATCTGAATTTTTTTTTGGGGCAACGAGCTTTCCAAATATTAATTAATTTTGGACAACAACAAACTCTTCCTTTTTTTTCATTCATTGTGGTGGGAGGGATGGGGACAGACAAACATTGATACCATTAGAATCCCCTTAGACAACAAAAGTAGTATAATAGTGATCAATAAACGCTCCATCCTTTGTTAATTGCATCGGAGTCAATTAGAACACTGGAATCGATCGAAATCGTATTGTTAGAACCTTTTTCAGGTTCTTTTCAAATATTCTTCTGGGATCACTATGCTCCCATTCTTGAAGTTCTTTGAAACTGTGACATTCCTCAATGGTGTGTCCAGTGAACCTATGGTACGGGCAATATCTCAGATGTCTTTTTCTATTAACCTCATCTAGTTTCTTTAGTTTGGGTAACCTGAACTTGGGATTCTTGATTAGATTGTGGAACATCCTTTTGGCTGCTTCATCTATAAAAGAGTATATCCTGTTTAATTGATCGGTCATGGTTGAAAATTAACGTTCATCTGTCTGGTACGCTCTTTGCTGAAACGATCGCTGACCATTCTGTCGAGGACATTGGTAGCTCTGTCAAGGTTGTTTGGCTTGTACTTGTAACGGTCTCTTGTTCCTATTAACCACTGCAACTGTTCTAGATTTCCTCTCATATGTCGTTGATGACTCCATCTCCTCGGCTTTTCGAAGAAAACGAAGTTGTTTAGTTTCTTCTTGAAGATTCCCGGCTTTGCTAAGTAGCTTCTCGAAAGTTTTAATTGTATGTCCTTTGAGTAAGGGGCCTACAGGACTGTGGATGCTCCTTAGAAGAATCTCAATTGCGTGTTGCTCCTAGAGATGTGATTTACACCCAATTCCATGATTTCTCTAACGTAGGATGTACTCCACCAAAGTCTCATCTGGCTTCCGCTTCTCTTCCACAAGACTGCCTACAGTGACGTGGTGTTGAACTAACTGCTTGACAAAAAGATTTTCCATTTCTGTGAAAGTATTTACTGAACTGTTAGCTAATTCTGTGTACCAGTCGAAAACGATTCCTGAAAGACTGCTGACAAGCTGTCGGAAGAGTAGCGCATCACTACCCTCCGCATTGTAGCAACTTGCTCTAAAATGTGCAACATGTTGTTGATGGTTTCCAGTCTTGTTGAAGGTTCTGAACAAAGGTGATACGAAACACTTTGAGTATTGGATGGAATCAAACTCCTCTGGGTAAGGTCTGACCTTTCGAATTGATGTCTCTGTTTTCGATCGAGCCAATGCTTCTCTCATATGTTGTTCCACCATTTGTTTAATGTCACCTTCCAGTATCAGACCTTGAACTGAATCCCTTTTCAGCTGCTTGTTGGAGGTGAACTCTTTTACTTCATCTACAATGTGAACAATTTCTGGTCGATTTGACTCTAGAGCTATTGGTGGCGACTGCGACTGCCCTTAAAATGTAGCTATGGAGATCACTATTTCTTCCAGTTCTCTCTTCATTTGACTTATCTACTCATTCTGATGTTGAGTGGCCTTTTAAAACTCATCTACGGTGTTCACCTCAGTGGGTAAGGGAGCGTCACATGAGGATGGTGTGGTCCCCGTTTCAATGACATTGATTTCCGTAAAATTACTTTTTGTGTAATCTACTAGGCCATAATCTTCATCCTCAGTATCTTCTTTCTAATCTTCAAATAGTTGTGTAATTTCATTTTGGAGCTTTTCTAAAACAGACTCACTCGGCTTTCCTTTGAAAGCTTTCAGATCAGCCAGGGATTCTTGAAAAACAACACTTTTTTCCCGGAACTCTGGTGTATTCGTGTAGAAGTCAATTGCATCCTCCAAAATCATATTTACAGAATCCTTTCTGGTTCTCGTAGATAATCCTTTGGGATCACTACATGTCCACTTTTGAATTTATTCTCAAGCCAATCCATGAAGCTAAATAAGTTTTCTATGGTTTGGCCGAGCATCCGGTGGTATGGACAGTATTGGGAGTGATCCTTCTTGCCAACCTCCTCTAGCTTCTTTGTCTCTAGTGGTCTGAATTCTGGCATCTTTATCAAACTTCAGAACATCATTACCATAGCGTCTACTCTGAAGCAGTAATTCTTGTTTAACCATTCTGCTATTGTCGGACCATGTCTCCCATTTGCATTGTACGACCTCTGCTAGAACGACTGTTGACCAGGCTGACTGCACTGTGGACCATACTACTGTGGGTGCTGTCGAGGCTGTTTGATTTTCAAAATTACCGGATTGTTCTTCCTTACTTATGCCTTTGTCATTTGTATAGAATTTGATTCAGATCCGACCTCAAATTCTTAAAATGATAAAACACAAGCATCGACTGACTCTTTTTTGCGTAGAATCTCTGTTCGTTTACTTGGCAGGATAATTGGTGTAGTGACGGTGAATCCGGTGATAAGAGGAGAAGCAGTCCTAGGAGTAGTCACAACTTTCATAATGACATCACAGTCCTTCTCAATCCATTCCTTCTTTTCATGGGGAGCTCTTCAATAGACTTTAGGTTCAACTCTATAATAGGCCTAACAGACTTGCTTATTTCAGGCTTCATCATTTCAATGGTCACATTCCCGAACATTGTTTTAATATTGTTGAATCCTTCTCCAAACTTGATGACTGCTAGGTTAGGCAGCTCGTTTCTATTGACAGCAAACTCCATTTCGGAGACGAAAGAAAAGATCAGCTTCGGTGAAGACATTGTTCCATTCATTAAAAAAACTTTCGGAAGTCAGAGACATCTCATGCCTTACAGTTTTGAAAAAAGTACTCAAGTTAACGTACTTATATTGTGAACCGGGCATTTTTCATTCACTTTATTCCGTCTTGTTGTCTTCAAATATTTATCTAATTTTATTCTTTTATCTTCTTAAGTTTTGTTCTTAAAAGTACTTATTTTATTTTATGTATTTTTTTAAATTTGTTGTTGTTTTAGAGAAGTTGGAATTTAGAAAAATTTTAACATTCGAAAAAGATGCAGAGTAGGAAAATAAAGCCCAATGGGTGAGAAGGATAAGTGAAGCGTGGGATCCGGTCCGGGACCCTCTTCACAACGTACCTCGCTTTGGTGGAACTTGTCCAGTGACACACCTATTGGGGGTCTGACCCCACAGGATAAAAAAAAAATCCTAAAAGTCTTCTGGACCCTTTCATTTAAAAGTGATTTAAACAAACAGTCCTAAAGTCAAGGAGAGTCGATCGTACTTTCCCAGGAAAGAATTGGGTGAAGCATACCGACGAAAGAATGGTAATCTGGCCTATGAGGGATATAGACGTATTACTAATGTATAAAAGTATATTTCCTGATCTTAATGGAGATAGAAATGATCCCCAAAAGAGTTCCCAGAAGCTGCCGGTACATAAAAGTTTGGATTTTAAAAGAGGTCATCCTATAGAAGCTGTCGGCTGCCAGAACCGAGATCGCATTACCTGCTTTGGAAGGACAACATTTAATTTTATTTATGTATAGATTTAGTTTCGGGAAAATATATGAAGTCAAACTGATATTATATCCCTAATAGTTTTTACAATCGAGCACTACACGTTGAGCTATGCATCTATCCTAAAAGATAGGAACGTTGCTCAATAGTGCGGCATGATTAAATAAACTAGAAAATCAATGACATCCATATGTTTTACGAAACCTATGTTTTGATCGACAGATTCCCTTATCTAATATAGATGAATTAGATAGGGTTTATATTAATATTACGTTCGTTTAATGTTCTTATAAGGGCAAGCCTCTATAGGAAATTACATCTAAGATGACCGAAGCCATCTAAGAAAAATCTCGATTTAGATCAGGAAATATAGTTTTATGAATTGACATCCAAAGGCTAGGATTTTCAATGAAAGTGAGGTAATCGAAATCCAATAGGTGAGTGGTTTCAAGTTCTGGAACAGTTGTTGTAGGTACCCAAAGGAGGAAGAACTAGTGGAGGTCATTTATCCAAGAGTAAGTCGTGGTGACTTCCCGATCAATTTTATTGTTTGGCTCTGATTTGAAAGAATTATTTATGTTTCATCCTGCCAATTTTATTTAATTAGGGCTTACATTCACTTGATATCGAACGTGTGAATAACCTAGAATATAGGATAATTTATGTCATATCAGATGATAACCTCGGACACCTAAGGCGAGTTAGGGCTTATATTGCACTAACTGCAATGGCCCAAAGATCAAGTAAGGGTTTATGCTACACTAGGCAGGCTACCTCGAAGTCCCATGGCTTGTTTTTTAATGCTAACGAAAGGTTTTACTGATGTAGATATGTTTTGTTGTTGAAGATGGTCATGCTGCCCATGCTGCATGCTCTACGCTCCTCGTCATAGCGGGTTCAGTTTTAGAAGTGATAATTAAAGAAGTGGAGAAGCATCTATTCTGGAAAGTTTAAAATCAAGGTGGCTTAGTGTTTTAATTAAATGTTCAATTTGATTATGACGACATGTGAGTTACCTCTTCCGAGGGATTCCCGATCATCCAAGAGTTATTTTAATTAAGTTAAAGTTGCAAGTTCATTTTGGTTGGTGATTAAATTTTGAGTTATTTAAACATGCGAGGTTCGGTCATTTTTCATTGTTTAAAATATGCAGGAAAGTAAAACAAAAAAGCTATGCTAAAAAGTAGTGAATGCTGCGAAAAAGCAAAGCTAGAAAATTGAACTTAAGAAGGCATATGTGTGTGTGTGCTGAAGTGTATGCAAGAAAGGTAAAGTACAAGACTTTTGTAATAAACCAAGAGAATATCAAATGAATGAAGAAGAACATCTCGCAAGAAATCCATAGAGAAATGATCCATAGGAAATTCGTAGAAAATCTGAAAAAGGCATATCTGTGAAGCAAAATCGTAAGAAATCCATAGAAAATCTATAGAAAGCTTCGTAAAAAAAGATTCATAGAAAACCCGAAAAAAGTAAATCCGTGGAGAGAAAACTCGAAAGAAATACGTAGAAAATATGTAGAAGACTCCGTAAATAAACCATGAAAAATGGACTATAAGTCCAGGGGAATCGTAAGCACTATGGCGCTGAGGACTCAGAGCTATGTTGTATATATCCTCCCTTAATTAAGAACTATCGAAACGTCACCCTATGGAAGGCAATTCTAACTCGATCAAAATATTCAACCGTGGACCTTTGTAAATTTTCATACATTTCAATTTGGGTTGCATGCAAATGAAAAATTTATGGGTAGTGAGGATATTTTTGTTGAGGACGTAGTTTTGTAATTTTCTTTTAAAAAATTATATGTATTTTTTTATAAAAGTAGTATGACCCACAAGTTGACTATTCTAATCTAACTAGGATTACTAGCAACCTAAGAGTGACAGTGGCAGAAATCTTTAAGGATGGGTAAATAACCGTGAATTCATTTGTTTACCCTCTCTAGGGTCTCTGAGTCACGAGGTACTGTTCAAGAAGTCTCTTATATCCCTCTTTTACTGTGATGTCATCATCGTCCTCTCCGTTCCACCCAACTTATAGCCTTACTTGATCGCCCCACATATAGCAGAAAGGCTATACATGCGCGCTCATGTGTCCTACATAGACGCGGGATTTAGGCTAAGAAGTAAGAATAAACTAAGGACAATGGGTCAAGAAAGAGAAAGAGGAGATGACTACCCACCCAGAACAGCATTATAAAAATGGTGGATCGGCTATCAAACCCGCACAATATAATAGGCACGAACTGGCATAAAAGCAAAAGTAAACTCCATATGTGGTACAAAAGAGGCTACCACTGAGCGAGAAAAAAAACATGGAAAGGTAAATCCCTATGAATGTGCGTAGGGGAGATGATGAATGTAAAGCATCTAGGATAAGTGAACCGAACCTCTTCCAACATGGTGTGGAGAGGTGTCCACAAGATATATGAAGTGGGAGAGACAAACCCCTCCAACATGGTGCGAGGGGAGTGATTTATCAAGCATGTAAAGTAGAGAAGTATAAATCTCTTCAACATGGTGGAAGGGGATTGACTTATCAATCATATAAAGTAGAAAAGATTAAACCCCTTTAACATGGTGCAAGGGGAGATATTTATGGAACATATAAAGGAGAAGATCAAATTCCATAAAACATATAAAGTAAAGAAGGTTAATTCCTTGCAACATGGTGTAAGGGGAGAAATTTATTGAGGTAGAAAAACAAAGCAAAAGGAGAGGACTCAAAAATCACTATGTAAAATACCCTTCTTAGCAATCCTCTTCTTTTCATACCAGAACAAACTTTTCCATATGTAACATGACAAAGAGACTAAGTAATTGGGCTTATTAAGACAATGTGTTATAACGAATAGAGAATTCGTAGAAAGAGAAAATACGCAAGTGAGAGAGTTAAATCCTAATATTGGCATGTACATAATGAGAACAAGCTAAACATGAGTAGCATTTTTAAAATTTCCAATACTAGCATGTAGATAATGAGAGCAAGCCTAAATATGAATTACATTCCCAAATTTCCTCCTTTTAAGTGGTAGGTATACCACCTCCTTTCTTTCCTTTTTCATTCTTGCAAGCAACATAAATAACTCTCATTCATATGAATTTTAAGATAAAGGCATCAATGAGGCAGTTAAAATCAACATAGAACATGCTAAGCAATTGAATTTTCCTTATTGTGGTCACATAGGAATGGTTTAAACCCATCCCGAGTGATCCACTGAAAATTTGATAGCTTTTTACTATCCATTTCATACTTGTTTTTGATGATATTACACTTTAAAGAAAGGTATTTATCATGATTTCATGCATGTATAATGATTTTAGGCCTTTGGAGCAAAAGGAAGCGAAAATGAGCAAATTTGGAGCGAAATAGGACAAAAGTGCATTTTATTGAACTAGCGCTAGACAGTGCCAGTTTCTAGAGAGTTATGACGCTTTTTTTTAGGAATAATGTGCTGAATGGCGCTACTACTAGTGACAGACAGTGCCCTATCACGATTTTGAACTAGATTCAATGTATTTGGCCATATTTTTAAAGGTTGCTTGAGGTAACCCTTGGGAATTCAGTTTTAGCTGAACTTAAACACTTATGGAGCCAAATTTCAAAGGGGGAAGAAACGAAGAAAGAGTTTATAGTTTAGAGAGGGTTTCTTTCCATTTTGTGTAGGAAGTTAGGGTTTCGGTTTTCTCTTCTAAGGAGTGTGAGAGGAGAGGGAAAGTGAGAGATTTCTTCTTCCTTACTATTCTAAAGAGAGAATTATGTGTTGTTGTGAAGAAAGAAGATGAGTCAAAGGAATTCTTTGAGATTCTCTTAGGGAAGAGTTTGAGATAAGTTGTTTTTACTTTAGTCTGTTTGTATGAACGTTATTTTTATATATGAAATCCATGTTTTGTCGTCTTTTCCTCATGAGTCTTGAGTAGATTTCTTTGTCTTTCTCCTTTTCATGTGATGTGTTGACGTTGTGAAATAGAAATGATGTGCCAATTTATTATGAAGAATTTGTGATGAACTTTTCACTTAGAACTTCATTTACTGTTTGATCTGGCCAATTGAATTGTTAAAACTCGTTGGGAAACATATCTTCAAGAAGGATTATGAGTTCTACAACAAAATTGAAGGTCACATTCATTGTTCATGAATGAGAGATGTAGTTCATGGGGATTGAGTGCAAATAAATAGGGAAATGTACTTTGAACGGCGTAGAATTGGAGATTTCAGAGTGACAGGCTGAAATCCTCAATTTAGTCTTAATGTTTAGAAATTAAAGTGAGAGTTAGCCTTCAGGTAAAGGGAAGTGGGAGCTTAAGAGTGAGAGCCAGTATCCTCTCAGCCTAACCATGGATTTTAGGACTAAACATAGGATTAGCCAATGCTCTTTATACGCTGAAATATTGGTAAAGAATGGGAATGCTCTTATTTGGCACAATACATTTGTATCATTGATCTATATCACAATAATAATCACATTACGATTGGAAAGGATGAAGACTATTTCTTACAACTGAACTTTGTTATAAATTTAGTCTTGTGATTGTTTAACTTGCTAGATCGTAGAACGTGCTTGGTAGAAATACTAACTGAATATGTTTGTTTTTTACTTTAAGAAGTAAACCACCAACAATTGTGTTGTTATTCGACAAATGATTTCTGTGTTATGCCATAAAATTAAAGCCTCCATGTGGGATCGATAACCAGGGCTCCACTAGTGCTCTGCATTACTTGAGCAATACGTATACTTGCGTTAATTGTGTGACTCATTATCATCTAAATCAATATATATATATATATATATATATATATATATATATATATATATATATATATATCAAAATCTGAGTTCATTAATTTTTGTAAATTAAAAAATTCTCACCAAGTTTTTGGAGCCATTGCCGGGGAGGCAAGGTAAAAAATAAAAAAAGTAACTGTTAAAATTTAATTTTTGTAGTATTTGAAATCTTATATTTGAATTGTAAGTCATAGTTGTCTGTGTCTATTTATTGTTAGTGTGTTTATTGTGATTGCATGCGTAGTATCAGATCTATAGATTTAATGCCTTACGATTCTGAATTAGAGCATACTATTTGAAAATTTTGAAAACAACAAAAATAATCTTCAAATCCTGGATCTATTAGAACTTGGGAAGAGCTTTCACAAAAGTTTTTGTCCAAATTTTTTCCTCCTTCCAAAACTGCTAAGTTGAGAAATGTTATCACAACATTTAGTCTGTTTGATGGAGAGTCTATATATGAAGCTTGGGAAAGATTTAAAGATCTTCTGAGGAAATATCTACACCAGGGTTTACTAGACTGCTTAATAAATTAAACCTTTTCTAATGGATTAGTGTGATCTTTGAGATCGATTATTGATGATGCTACTGGTGGATCATTAATGTTAAAACCTTTTGATGAAGCATATTCGTTAATTGAAGAGATGGATACTAATAATTTTTAGAGACCCTTTAAGCGGGGAAATCCTAAGAGAGTAGCCAATATTCATTATTCTGATGTGATAACTATGATAGTCTCTCAAATTGCTGCACTGTCTAAGAAAATAGATCAATATGGAATGAATTATTCTCCAACACCCCCAGTTTTAGAAGAAAATTCATCAAGAAAAATGATAGACTCTCAAATGTCTTATGAATCCTTGAATGTTATAAATAACAAAGTCAATAATTCATATTCGAATTATTATTATCCTAGTTGAAGGAATCACCTAAACTTCAACTGGAATAATACCAGTGTTATGCTTAATCTGCAATGGGGAAAGAATCTTATGAATCCAGTTGGAAATCCGAACAACCAAGGAAATACCAATTTTTTACCTTCTTATCCTCCTACTTTTAATAATAATAAAAAATTTAAGGAAAAGAAGTTGTCTACTGAAGAAATGAATCTGAATATTGGTAATCAAATTCAAGTTCAAAACGTTGTAATGAAGAACATTGAAAATTAATTTGAACATATCTTTACTGTGCTTAATAATAGACCTTCTGGGAATCATCCTAGCAATGTTGAGATCAACCTGAAAGATCAAAATAAAGAGCAAATTAAGGCTATTCAATTAAGGAGTTGTAAAGAATTGGAACCAAGAGTTCAAAAGAAGTCGAAGTTGAAAGAGAGGAAGTGAACATTGAGAAAGGTTATAATAAGAAATATCTAGAAGAATATTCTCTAGAATCAATGAAGATATCTGTTGAAAAACTACCTCCTCCTTTTCCTCAAATACTGTACAAAGAGAACAGGGATAACAGTTTTGCAAAACTTTTCAAAATTCTTAAAAAATTAACAATGAATATTCCCTTTTGTTGAAAGAGCAGATGCCTGATTATGCAAAGTTTATGAAGGATATTCTTAAAAGAAAAGAAAGTTTAAAGACCACGAGACTGTTGCACTTTGCGATGAGTGTAGTGCAATTATTCAGAAAAAGCTTCCTGAAAAACTTAAAGGACCAGGTAGTTTCACTATCCCGTGTGATATAGGAGAAAAAATTTTTGGAAGAGCTTTATGTGATATTGGAGCTAGTATTAATCTTATGCCTTTATAAACTTTCAAATGATTGGGAATAGGAGAAATTTGACCTACATCTGTAACTCTTCAACTGGCTGATTGTTCTATGACCTATCCTAAAGGACTTGTGGAAGATGTATTAGTAAAGGTGGATAAATTTATCTTTCCTGTGGACTTTATTGTATTAAATATGGAGGAAGATAAAAAAATTCCAATTATTTTGGGAAGACCATTCCTTGCTACTTGGAGAGCTATGATCGATGTCCCAAAAGGTGAATTAACTATGAGAGTTAATGAGCAAGAGGTAACTTTCAACATTCTGAAATCTATGAAGTACCCTTCAACTGAATAAGATGATGAGTGTTATCGAATGGAAGTTCTTGATTATTTGAGAGAAGATCGTTTTATAGATGTATTTGAAGAAAATATGGAATGTGAGGATGAAAATGAAAGTGAAATGAAGATGATTTTGATGATTTGAAGAATGAAATGTTAGACTTTGTTCAGGAAAAATTTGAAAGATTGGATACTATGGAAAACAGAGATAAAAATTTAATTCCATCTATCATTAAACCCCTTGAACTTGAGCTGAAAATTCTTCCCTATCATTTAAAGTACATGTTTTTAGGAGAATCATCTACTTTACCAGTCATTGTATCTTCAGATTTAAATGAATAACAAGAACAAAAATTTACTTAGGACCCAGTCCAAATTCTTTAAAGTAAACGATCCAGTTCTTATGGCATTAATTTCCTTTTTCCCTGAAATCATAGTTCTATCAGAACATCCGAATTTTCCTTTGAGGCAACGAGCTTTCCAAATATTATCTAATTTTGGACAACAGCAAACTTTTCCTTTTTTTCATTCATTGTGGTGGGAGGGATGGGGACAGACAAACATTGATACCATTAGAATCCCCTTAGACAACAAAAGTAGTATAATAGTGATCAATAAACAATCCATCCTTTGTTAATCGCATCGGAGTCAATCAGAACACTTGAATTGACCAAAATCGTATTGTTAGAACCTTTTTCAGGTTCTTTTCAAATATTCTTCTGGGATCACTACGCTCCCATTCTTGAAGTTCTTTGAAACTGTGACATTCCTCAATGGAGTGTCCAGTGAACCTATGGTACGGGCAATATCTCATATGTCTTTTTTATTAACCTCATCCAGTTTCTTTAGTTTGGGTAACCTGAACTCGGGATTCTTGATTAGATTGCGGAACATCCTTTTGGCCGCTTCATCTATAAAAGAGTATATCTTTTTTAATTGATCGGTCATGGTTGAAAATTAACGTTCATTTGTCTGGTACGCTCTTTGCTGAAAAGATCGCTGACCATTCTGTCGAGGACATTAGTAGCTCTGTCGAGGTTGTTCGGCTTGTACTTGTAACAGTCTCTTGTTCCTATTAACCACTACAACTATTCTAGATTTCCTCTCATATGTCGTTGATGACTCCATCTCCTCAGTTTTTCCAAGAAAATGAAGTTGTTTAGTTTCTTCTTGAAGATTCCCGACTTTGCTAAATAGCTTCTCGAAAGTTTTAATTGTATGTCCTTTGAGTAAGGAGCCTACTGGACTGTGGATGCTCCTTAGAAGAATCTCAATTGCGTGTTGCTCCTGGAGAAGTGATTCACACCCCATTCCATGATTTCTCCAACGTAGGATGTACTCCACCAAAGTCTCATCTGGCTTTTGTTTCTCTTCCACAAGACTGCCTACAGTGACGTGGTGTTGAACTAACTGCTTGACAAAAAGATTTTCCTTTTCTGTGAAAGTCTTTACTCAACTGTTAGGTAATTCTGTGTACCAGTCGAAAGCGATTCCTGAAAGACTGCTAACAAGCTGTCGGAAGAGTAGTGCATCACTACCCTCCGCATTGTAGCAACTTGTTCAAAAATGTGTAACATGCCGTTGATGGTTTCCAGTCTCGTTGAAGGTTCTGAAGAAAGGTGATACGAAACCCTTGGAGTATTGGATGGCATCAAACTCCTCTGGGTAAGTTCTGACCTTTCGAACTGATGTCTCTATTTTCGATCGAACCAATGCTTCTCTCACCTGTTATTCCACCATTTGTTTAATGTCACCTTCCGGTATCAGACCTCGAACTGAATCCCTTTTCAGCTGCTCGTTGGAGGCAAACTCTTTTACTTCATCTACAATGTGAACATATTCTGGTCGATTTGACTCTAGAGCTGCTATTGGAGGTGACTGCGACTGCCCTTGAAATGTAGCCATGGAGATCACTATGTCTTCCATCTCTCTCTTCATTTGACTTATCTACTCATTCTGATGTTGAGTGGCCTTTTAAAACTCATCCGCGGTGTTCTCCTCAGTGGGTACGGGAGAGTCACACGAAGATGGTGTGGTCCCCATTTCAATGACATTGATTTTCGTAAAAATACTTTCTATGTAATCTGCTAGGCCATAATCTTCATCCTCAGTATCTTCTTTCTAATCTTCAAATAGTTGTATAATTTCAGTTTGGAGCTTTTCTAAAACAGACTCAATCAACTTTCCCTTGAAAACTTTATGATCAGCCAGGGATTCTTGAGAAACAACACTTGTTTTACGGAACTCTGGTGTATTCGTGTAGAAGTCAATTGCGTCCTCCAAAATCATATTTACAGAATCCTTTCTGCTTCTCGTAGATAATCCTTTGGGATCACTACATGTCCACTTTTGAAATTATTCTCAAGCCAATCCCTGAAGCTAAAGCAGTTTCCTATGGTGTGGCCGAGCATCTGGTGGTATGGACAGTATTGGGAGTGATCCTTCTTGCCAACCTCCTCTGGCTTCTTTGTCTCTGGTAGTTTGAATTCTGGCATCTTTATCAAACTTCAGAACATCATTACCACAGCGTCTACTCTGAAGCAGTAATTCTTGTTTAACCATTCTTCTATTGTCGGACCATGTCTCCCATTTACGTTGTACAACCTCTGCTAGAACGACTGTTGACTAGGCCAACTGTACTGTGGACCATACTGTTGTGGGTGCTGTCGAGGCTGTTTGATTTTTAAATTTCCTGATTGTGCTTCCTTTCTTATGCCTTAGTCATTTGTATAGACTTTGATTCAGACCCGACCTCAAATTCTTAAAACAACAAAACACAAGCATCGACTGACTCTTCTTTACGTAGAATCTCTGTTCTTTTACTTGGCAGGATAATTGGTGTAGTGACGGTGAATCCGGTGATAAGAGGAGAAGCAGTCCTAGGAGTAGTCACAACTTTCATAATGACATCACAGTCCTTCTCAATCCATTCCTTCTTTTCATTGGGAGCTCCATAATAGACTTCAGGTTCAACTCTACAATAGGCTTAACAGACT
This sequence comes from Papilionanthe hookeriana x Papilionanthe teres, assembly GCA_022702705.1. NCBI lineage: Eukaryota > Viridiplantae > Streptophyta > Magnoliopsida > Asparagales > Orchidaceae > Papilionanthe > Papilionanthe hookeriana x Papilionanthe teres. The sequence goes on from CM040425.1 coordinate 142,338,481, forward strand.
TGTTTATTTCAGGCTTCATCATTTCAATTGTCACATCCCCGAACTTCGTTTCAATATTGTTGAATCCATGTCCAAACTTTTTGACTGCCAGGTTAGGCAGCTCATTTCTATTGACAGAGAACTCCATTCTGGAGGCAAAAGAAAAGATCAGCTTCGGTGAGACATTGTTCCATTCATTAAAAAAACTTCCGGAAGTCAGAGACATCTCATGCCTGTTGACCTCATTTTTGATGAGGTCTTCTCTTCTTCTTTTTAGTACTTAGGATCTAGCCTTAGGCTTTTCCTTTGACTATCTTAGAGGACTAGAATTGGGACCCACCACTTAGAAATTCAAACCACTTCTTAACTCCCTGCAAACTCCACAAACTTGATTGTAGACCCCTAATCACCTAGAGGGTTGAGATCAAATGTGGAAGTTTAAAGGATGAGTTCCTATAGGACTCTTTGGCCTTAGGACTGCCCTGGGTGGCCTGGTCTGGTGAAAGGGCTGACTTACACTCACACTACACTTATACACTACACTTTCACACACCTCCTAAAACCACACCCATACCCAACTTGACCTCCTGACTCATGAGGGTGATTCACATGGATGGTCCTTAACCCCTAAGCCCTTGGCTAAGAGGGTTAGGAACAACATAATAAATGCCTTAAATGAGTCCTCTCATGGATCATATAGGTTTAACATGGATTCATGGCTCAACCAAAATGATTTCATTTCACTTACATTTACTCAATCTTCAATTTTCCAAATTTTTAATTTTTGACCCCGGGGACCCAACACCCGCCTAGCCTACCCAAAACCCTTGAAATTACCCAAATTTTTCAAAATTCTACAAAATCACCCAAATTTCTCAAAACCAATCCCAAACATTTCCACACCACTCAAATTGATCATTCATAGCCAAAAATACCAAAAATTTCAAATACCTCCCAATACCCTCCAAATACCCAAAATGCCCCTCTTAGCCAAAAAATCCAAAAATTCAGAAAATTCCCAGAAAATTCCAAAAAATCCCAAATACCTCCAATTTCATTTTGTTAAACTACACCATTGACCAATTTTGTCAATTTACCCCACTTTTGGCAAAATCCAAAATTTGACCCATTTTAACCCAAAGTGAACCCAATGTCAAACCAAACCTACCCAATTGACCCAAATTCTGGTCCAATTCAATTCTAAACTTCAATTCAACATCCCCAACACCAATCTAGACCAAATTCAAGCCCAATTTGATTGGCATTTGAATCCAATTTCACTTTTGACCTTAAAGCTCAAATTAGACCCATGACCCAAACTTAGCTCAAACTCACCCAATTCAACTCCAATTAACCACAAATCTTTTCTAAACCTTCCCTAACATCCCCACAAACAAAACACTAACATGATTTGCCCAAAATTTAGACCCAAACCCCACTCAAATTCAACCCAAAGCTAAAAGACCCAATTTTGACCTAAGCCCAAACCTAACCCAAATAAGCCCAAACCCCAAAATCAAAACCCAACCAAAGCCAAAACCTCTTTGAAAAATTCCCATAAACATTTCCCAACATTAATTTTACATCAATTTCAACCTTAGCCCAACATTGGCCCAAGTTAGCCCAATTTGACCTACATCGGCCCATTTACCAAAGAGGTCCAAATTCAACCCAATTCAAACCCAAACCACCTCAAGTTTGTTTCAAACCACTCATGACATACCCCTAAACCAAACCCAACAATTATTTGGCCCAAGCCTTTACCAAACTTTCATCCTAAAATCCATTTTAAAATCCAAAAGCCCACTTCCTAAACCATTTTAAAAGCCCATCTTCATTAAATTTTAAAAGCCCAAACTCATCCTAAAGCCCACATTACAATCTCATCCCATCACCACTCAATTGATATCATCCCTTAAGTCCTAAATCAATCATCAAATGGTTCCAAATCAAGCCATATGCCAAGTCATCTCTAAATGCCAAAAATCCCAAAATCCCTTTCTCATGTAAGTGAGCCAAGCCATGAGCAAGCCTTGAAGCCATGCACAAGCCACATGAAGCCATGGGATCCACTTTACACATCATCATACCATTTATTGCAAAAGGAGGAGCCTCTTTTAAGCCCCCTTAAAAAGGTTTTAACCCTTTTAATGCGTCACCTTAATCCATGATTAATCAAAATATTCATGGATGGTGACATCTCTACCCTTTCCTAGCTGATTCATCTGATCCTCCCTCAGCCCAAATCAGCCATGGGGAGGTGAACCAAGCCCATTTCCATGGGTTGACCAAACCAAGTGCAAAAGAAGCCACCTCCCCATGCCATTTTGATCCAACCACTTTACACATGTAAGGCTTCAATTGAATTCACCAACTTCAACCCCTGATAAACCTGACCCTGAGGGTGACCCATGCCTGCCGGCCAGCCACCTGGGCCGCCGGAAAACACCATGGCCGAGACATGGGAAGGAGCCAAGCATTGAAATTCCACCTTGCTGAGTTGCCCCATGCGCAGTGCCCATTGCAGCTGTTCTTCCCTTGCCGAGAGCGAGCTGATCCCAGTCCTAACTCCCCCAGGAGAGCTTCCGAGCCTCTCCTATTTAAACACCACCCCTCTCGGCCATGGAAGAGGTGCTGAACCAACCTTAAGGAAACTACGCCAAAATCATTCCAGACCACTCTCCACACATAGAGCACTTGATTCCCACTGGATTCCAGCCCCAATTCCCTCCAGCTGAGCTCAATTTTGAGTTCAAACTTCAGCACAAAAACCAGGACACTTCTTCATAGTGGACCAATTCCCAAATTGATTGGTCCTACACCTTCACCGGACCAAGGTAAGAAGTTTACCAGCAAAAGCCCCCTCACCAGGCCAGCCATTGCTTCCAGCCTCCAAGCTTTGTGATCGGGCTTGGTCGAAATCTTACCTAGACAATTCACCAGGCCAAGGGACTTCATCCGGAGCTTGCTTGGACCCAATCGAAGGTGACACAACTCTCAGATCGAAGCTTTACTTCTCTGAGCAAAGGTATGGACTCACTCTTCTTCCCGAGCTTACAGAGATTCTCCATTTAATTTGATTCAATTTAGATACATGTTTACTGTATGGATGTATTCGTCTCCTCAAGACGAATCCATAGAGCATAAGAACACGAAAATCCGTTGAGAATCGAGTGAGAAATTAGGGTTAGAAGGTTGATGGTCACGGGTGCACACCAGTTGTAGACGATGACCAGGAGCCGTCGGATCGAGCGTGTATCGAGTGGATGGTCTGGATTGAGCCGGACAGCATGTTGGTACGTGAACCGCGGGGCCCTGGATCGCTGAGTCGGATGGCGGCGCCGAATAAGAAGATGACACGCGGCGCTTCGGAGATGCCTAGGTTGAGTTGGCGCCGCGTGGATAAGTAGGAAAATAGGTTATTTTCCTTTTTATTTAATCCCCTAAACTTCAAAAATGCATAACTTTGTGTAGAAAAATCAGAAAAATAAAATAAAAATACCCTCTTGCTCAATGAACAGAGGAGAATAATGTGGAAAAGAAATCATTCAATTTCATTGAGTATTTGATTTTTAATAATTTATTTACTCTCCGCACATTTTCAATTCTCTATGCATGTATACAATTCACCATGGCATGAGACCATAGGGCTTGAAGCCTCCGAATTTGGGAACATTCCCTGAATTTTCCAAAGTCAGAGGCCATCCCTATGAAGAGTTATTAATTTTTCAATTCTAGGTTGCTAGTTTGAGTATTTTAATTCGAATAATTAGCATGTTGTGAAATAAATTCTAAGAAAATTTGGTGATGTTTCTTATGACCAGAGGACCCTAGAGAAAATAGGTTTTGCGTTAACTCATTTGGAATAACCCTAATTGGCTTAAACACCCAAAATGGAGCTTTAATTAATTAGAGCTAATCATACATCAAATTGACTTGAAATCAATTCTCCACTGACCTTTAGGATCAGAGGAACCCACCATAAAAGTTTGAAGTCAATTGGACTTAGTTAGCCCTATCAAATGAGTTGATTAAACCATTTAGCCAAAATTAAACTTAAAAAATTCATAACTTTCAAAATACTTTTCAAAAATTCACCAAATTGGTTTTGGAGCCTCTCCGATATCAGGGGAATTTAAGAAAATTAAAATTACAATTTTCTAAAAAAGTTGATTTTTTGCATTATTTTAATATTTTTAATAATTAAAAAATAATAAAAATCACAAAAATAATAAAATTCACCAAAATGTCATATTTTGAATTTTAATCACTTAGGAACAAACCCCATATTTTTCTTAGGTCTCTATGATGAGATATTAAATTTTAAAGCCCTAAGGAAATTTTAAAATTAAAAAAAATGTATTTTCTAGCATTTCCACTAAAATAATTCTAATAAATCAAAGAAAAATATAAAAATTATAAAATTTGGTTCTCTGATTTTTTTGATATCAAAGAGATTTTTGAAAAATATAAAATTCATTTTTCAGCCTTTATTTTATTTTTAAATTAATTAATACTCCAAAACTCAAAATAATTATAACAAAAAGAATATAATTTAAAAAAATCACCAAAATTGGACCAAGTGGTTCTCTGGTCATTAGGAATGTCCCATAATTTTCTTAAGGATAGAAACTTTCCCTTGGTCATGTTATTGAATTTTCCTTGGAAATCCCTATTTTCCACCAAAAATAATTACGTAAATAAATTAAATACAGAAAAATCACATTTTCTCCTCTAATTTGTTTATTGACATATGAGTGAAGTCACATAAAAATTTCAAATTCATTTAAGCTCAATTTAGTGAGTTATGAAATTATTAAGCTTGAAGGGCAAAATGATAATTAAAATTTTAACCCTTAATTAAAACTTTAGGCTTAATAAAATGAAATAGTAAAATATTTGATCCTAATCTGATTTGGATGATTGAAATTTAAATAATTAAAGGGTAGAAACCTACTAAACAATTTAAAAATAATTAAAATAAAACCTTAATTAAATAATTAATTAAATTTGGAAGAATAATGAAAATTGGAATTATTAAAATAGGGATGTTATTAGGAAGAGATTTGTTCTTTAATTTAAGAATCCCTAAATTAATCACCTCAATAATATTTAATTCCTAATTAAAAATGATAATCCAAATTTAAAATTTAAAATGCTAAAAGACTTAATCATTAAATTAAATTAAAGTTAAATTTTTTAAATTAAATCTTTTTAAAATTTCAATTAAAGTAATACTTTAACAATTAAAATTAAATTATCTTTAAAACATAAAAAAAAATTAAAATATTAAATTAAAATTAAAAATAAAATGAAATTAAAATTTAAATTAAATTAAAATCTAAAAGAAAAATTAAATTAAAATTAAAGTTTAAATTAAATTAAATTAAATTAAAATTTAAATTTAAATTAAATTATATTATATTAAAATCTAAAATTAAATTAAAACATATTAAATTAAATCAAATTAAATCAAATTAAATTAAATTAAATTAAATTAAATTAAATTAAATTAAAAAATAATAATAATAATAAAAATAAAATCAAGTTAAGATTAAAATTAGATTAAATTAAATAAAATTAAAACTAAACCAAATTAAGTTAAATTAAAGTTAAGTTAAATTGAATTAAAAATAAGCATCACCTAAGACATAAAGAATTCAAAAATAAATCTAAAACAACTTGAAGACTATTCCAAACTTAAACCCATTAATTGAAATTAAATTAAATCATAAATCACCCGAACATCAATTTGCCCTCGAAAGCTCTTGTTGTCATAACTCCTAAACGGAGTATTATGTGAAGTGTTACTTCACTTATAGGATATTCAAATGTCCTAGTTCACTAAGCAAGATAACAAAACTTGAACTCCTGGACGATTAATTCATTTGTATAATTAAATTCTCTTGGACTTAAAATAATCCTAGAAATATTGAAAAGATGTTTAAGATTTGTCTTAAGCACTTCCTCGATATGATAGGATGTTTATAAGAACAATTGAACTTAATTGTTCTTTGATGAAGAAAATCATCCTCAAACCCAAAATACAAGAACCTAGACGTCATAGGAGATGACTAGCTATAGGATCAGGAACTTGGTAGAAAACCATAACCCTTCCCTTAGCTTTACCTAGGAACTTGCTTTAAATGCTTAAATATTCTAAGTGTGTTTTAAGTGCAGCTTGGGATGACGGGAAGACCCTCCAGGTAGGCTTTTATTTTATTGCAATTTATCTTATTGTAATTTACTTAATCGCATCGCACTTACTTTTCTTGCATGATAAATAACTGTTGCATGAAAACCAAAACCTTTAGGGTAGTCCCTAATACTGAAACCAAAACTAAATTAAAAGTCATTACAAGATAAAATTCATCGCCACAACATTTAAAAATATAAGACAACTCAAAATTTAATCACAAACAGAACAACAAAACTACAACTACAACTAAATTAAAACGTCTTGTTGGATGATCGGGAATACCTCGGATGATGTAACCTACGTGTTGCTAACGGGATTTCCCACGGTCTAAATGAAAGTGTGGAACTCATTTAGTTGAGTTTAGCAAATTCATCTGGACTAAGTGAATCCGATAAAAATAACGATGCGGGAAGGATGGAACCGTGGGATCTTAACCGGTGTTGTTATAATCAACTTTAAGATTTGTTTTAATTAAAACAAAAAAATACTTGGAAATTAAGACCTTCTCTAAACCGAAACACTTCTCTCATCTCCTGATTTATGACTTCTAAAACTAAACCTCTGCAACAACAAGGAGCTCGGAGCATGGTGGGCGAGCACGGCCATCGTCATCAAGCAAAACTCGAGTCTACTTCGACAGAAACTTTCTTAGAATTAAATAACCAAGCCATAGGACTTCGAGGTAGTTTGCCTAGTGCAACATAAATCCTCAGCTCTTCGCTAGGCATTTGCATGATCATATCATATAAATTAAGCCCTAACCAGTCTTAGGATTCCGAGATAGTCGTCCGATACGACATAAACCCTCACATCTTCGAGGCTATTTGTATGATCATACAAATATAAATTCTAATTAATTAAAATTGGCAAGATTAAAACATGAAATAAACCTTAGGACTTTCCTAAATTCAAGCCAAACAATAGGATAGTCGGGAAATTACCCTTAGTTAGAAACAGTCAAAACGTAGCCAAAACGTAGCCAACGCCATAGCCCTTATCATTATAAGATCCCACCGGAGTGAGCAAATAATCATACAGAGTCAGAGGTTCGAGGGATTTCTCTTCGGTCGTCCACCCAATTCAAGCCACCTGGGCCGCCGGAAAACGCCATGGCCGAGACATGGGAAGGAGCCAAGCATCGAAATTCCACCTCGTCGAGTCGCCCCATGCCCAATGGCCATTGCACTGTTCTTCCCTTGCCAAGAGCAAGTGATCCCGGCCCCTAACTCCCCGGGAGAGCCTCCACCTCTCCTATTTAAACACCACCCCTCTCGGCCATGGAAGAGGTGCTGAACCAACCTTAAGGAAACTCGCCAAAATCATTCCGGACCACTCTCCACATATAGAGCACTTGATTCCCACTTGATTCCGACCTAATTCCCTCCGAATTGAGCTCAATTTTGAGTTCAAACTTCAAAGCACAAAAACCAGGACACTTCTTCACAGTGGACCAATCCCCAAATCGATTGGTCCTACACCTTCACCATACCAGTGGGAAGAAGTTTACCAAGCAAAATCCCCCTCACTAGTGCTAGCCATTGCTTCCGGCCCTCCAAGCTTTGTGATCGGGCTTGGTCGAAATCTTACTCAGACAATTCACCGGGCCAAGGGACTTCATCCGGAGCTTGCTTGGACCCAATCGAACGTGTCACAACTCTCAGATCGAAGCTTCACTTCTCTGAGCAAAGGTATGGACTCACTCTTCTTCCCGAGCTTACAGAGATTCTCCATTTAATTTGAGTCAATTTAAATACATGTTTACCGTATGGATGTATTTGTCTCCACAAGACGAATCCATAGAGCATAAGAACATGAAAATCCGTTGAGAATCGAGTGAGAAATTAGGGTTAGAAGGTTGACGGTCACGGGTGCACACCAGTCGTAGACGATGACCGCGGAGCCGTCGGATTGAGCGTGTATCGAGTGGATGGTCTGGATTGAGCCGGACAGCGCGTTGGTACGTGAACCGCGGGGCCCTGGATCGCTGAGTCGGATGGCGGCGCCGAATCAGAAGACGACACGCGGCGCTTCGGAGATGCCTAGGTTGAGTTGGACTTAAAATAATCCTGGAAGGATGGAACCGTGGGATCTTAATCGGTGTTGTTATAATCAACTTTAAGATTTGTTTTAATTAAAACAAAAAAAATACTTGGAAATTAAGACCTTCTCTAAACCGAAACACTTCTCTCATCTCCTGATTTATGACTTCTAAAACTAAACCTCTGCAACAACAAGGAGCTCGGAGCATGGTGGGCAGCACGACCATCGTCATCAGCAAAACTCGAGTCTACTTCAGCAAAACTTTCTTAGAATTAAATAACCAAGCCATAGGACTTCGAGGTAGTTTTCCTAGTGCAACATAAATCCTCAGCTCTTCGTTAGGCATTTGCATGATCATATCATGTAAATTAAGCCCTAACCAGTCTTAGGATTCCGAGGTAGTCGTCCGATACGACATAAACCCTCACATCTTCGAGGCTATTTGTATGATCATACAAATATAAATTCTAATTAATTAAAATTGGCAAGATTAAAACATTAAATAAACCTTAGGACTTTCCTAAATTCAAGCCAAACAATAGGATAGTCGGGAAATTACCAAAGTTCGCTTAAAATCTGCGATTTCCCCTACCTTTCTTCCTTTGAATCCCCAAAATAAAATGTTCCAAATTTGATCCATTCCCTATTGAAATTCCAAAATTCAATCCCTTGAAAACTTAAACTTTGAAATTCTTGAGAGCAGAACTACTGATTATCATCGAGAGATTTCTTAGGTGATTCCCGTCACTTAAGATGTAATTAACTATAAAGGCTTGCCCTTTTAGGGAATTTTAAGAACCCAGGTAATATAAACCCTGTTTAATGTTTTCATATTAGGCGGGGAACTTGTCGGCTTATAAAATTGGTTCGCAGACCAAACGAATGTCACAAATCTTTTAGTTTATTTAATCGAGCCCCATCATCAAGCAGTGTGTCTATTCTCCGGGATAGATATATAGTTTGTGGTGTGGTGCTCGTTTATATAAACTATTCAGGATGTGAGATCAGTTTGATTTCATATCTTAAAATCTTCAAATTTAAAAATTATTTTCAAAATCAAATACTACTTTTCAAATTATTTATTTAAATTAAATTAAAAATTCGCCGATAATTTCTGTAGGCGACCCCCTTTTCAAAACAAAACACATAACCTAAAAATATGCCGACAATTTCTGGCGACTCCGCTGGGGACAATTCCTCTCTCCATTTTTAATCAGATAGTTCTGCTTTCAAAAATCGGTAGTGTATCCATGTCCCTAGTGGATCAAACTAATGAATTGCCTCCTCTGCAAAAGATTCCAACTGAGAGGAGTACTGTTGTTCGCAGAAGAACTGTTGTTGCTACCCCCACTGGTCTAGTTGTCTCTGCACCTACCCCGGCTTCTGCCAGACTAAAGGGGAAAGAAATTCGAGCTCGTGATGAACTCGTGGAGGGTACGGGATCTTCTCGTGAGACCTTCCGTTTTTGAAATCGGGTCCGGCTCGAGAATTCCATCACCGACACGGACTCGGAGGAGGAACGTGGCGAGAAAGATTGCTAGAGAAGCCGTAGCCGGCCGAAGTTGCTTTCCTGAGGAAATCCCGAAGCTCGCCCGAGTATACACCGCTGCCTGAATACATACCACTTTTAGGAGGAAGTAGGTTCCATCCCCTCTCCGCCATAGATGATGAAGAAAATGTCTGCAAAATTGCTGCTGCATTGCCTCAGCCCGCATATTACAACGACAGCCGTAAGAAAAGGGCTAGAATTACGCCATTTCGCTCGATCGCGACCCCGATAGGAAAGTTAGCAAGAAAAGAAAAATGCCTCGTGTCGAAATTTTAAGAAGGATGGGGCGGGTGCCAGCCAAGTCCCGTCTTGGGCCGCGAGTAGAACCTGCTATCACTGCGGAAAAGCCAAATAAGAGAATGAAAGCTAGTCCACCTGTCGTTGTTCTAGGATTATTTTAAGTCCAACTCAACCTAGGCATCTCCGAAGCGCCGCGTGTCGTCTTCTGATTCGGCGCCGCCATCCGACTCAGCGATCCAGGGCCCCGCGGTTCACGTACCAACGCGCTGTCCGGCTCAATCCAGACCATCCACTCGATACACGCTCAATCTGACGGCTCCTGGTCATCGTCTACGACTGGTGTGCACCCGTGACCGTCAACCTTCTAACCCTAATTTCTCACTCGATTCTCAACGGATTTTCGTGTTCTTATGCTCTATGGATTCGTCTTGAGGAGACGAATACATCCATACTGATAAACATGTATTTAAATTTACTCAAATTAAATGGAGAATCTCCGTAAGCTCGGGAAGAAGAGTGAGTCCATACCTCTGCTCGGCAGAAGTGAAGCTTCGATCCGAGAGTTGTGTCACCTTCGATTGGGTCCAAGCAAGCTCCGGATGAAGTCCCTTGGCACAGTGAATTGTCCAGGTAAGATTTCGACCAAGCCCGATCACAAAGCTTGGAGGCCGGAAGCAATGGCTAGCTACAGTGAGGGGATTTTGCTGGTAAACTTCTTCCCGTGGTATGGTGAAGGTGTAGGACCAATCGATTTGGGGATTGGTCCACCGTGAAGAAGTGTCCCGGTTTTTGTGCTTCGAAGTTCGAACTCAAAATTGAGCTCGACTGGAGGGAATTGGGGCTGGAATCAAGTGGGAATCAAGTGCTCTATATGTGGAGAGTGGTCTGGAATGATTTTGGCAGAGTTTCCTTAAGGTTGGTTCAGCACCTCTTCCATGGCCGAGAGGGGTGGTGTTTAAATAGGAGAGGCTGGAGGCTCTCCCGTGGGGAGTTAGGGATCGGGATCGCGCTGCTCTCGTGCAAGGGAAGAACAGCTGCAATGGCCACTGGGCATGGGGCAACTCAGCAAGGTGGAATTTCAATGCTTGGCTCCTTCCCATGTCTCGGCCATGGCGTTTTCCGGCGGCCCAGGTGGCTTGAATTGGGTGGACGACCGAAGAGAAATCCCTCGAACCTCTGACTCTGTATGATTATTTGCTCACTCCGGTGGGATCTTATAATGATAAGGGTTATGGTGTTGGCTACGTTTTGACTGTTTCTAACGATTACGTAACTAACGACAACCAACCTAATCCGGGCGTCGATTCCGATACAAACAACAATTCTCAAATCATACACAATCTCGACGATCACAATGACGAAGAAGACATCCACCAAGGAGGCTACGAGAGTTCAACAAGCAATGAATCTATTTGTGAGTTTTGAGGAGCTCCAGTCACAATAGAGTTAGATCCTTCAGACTCTGAAACTAATCCAAAAGAGACCGTCATTCCGATTCAGAAGGAGACATCAACAAACTCAATACCAGATTCAGAAGAAATCACAGAAGTCAACTTAAGAAGTGGAAGAGTTCTACCTCCGAGAATGGGTCCAAAGGACAAAGGAAAACAGGTGGTTGTTCAGGAAGAACCAACCCCGGCAGAAGAAATGCCCATTCGGGAACAAAACGAGACACATGAAAATAAAGTGGACTACAACGTGCTAGCCCATCTTAGGAAACTACCAGCCAAGCGAGCATCTACGACTCTCTCATCTTATCAAGGGAGATGAGAGAAGCTACGATCGAGGCCTTACTTGATCCGGAAATTTGCTTAGCTCGAATGGCCGGAGATTCCTTAGATGAGGTTTGCTCGTTAAAGGAACGACGAGGTGTTACCTTCACGGACAATGACCTACTACTTGGGACTGCAGACCACAGCCGACCATTATACATTTCGATTCATAATTGGGAAGTTTACACTCTCCGGAGTATTGGTGGATCTAGGAGCATCAATCAATATAATGAATCTTCGAACTCTAGCATACTTGGAAATTGATGCTCGCGAGCTCGAAGCGGACAAAATGTTATTAAGAGGATTCAACCAGAAAGGAGAAAGAGCCCTCAGATCAATAACACTAATAATGAAGACCGGTGACTTAGCAAAGACAACCGCGAAATTTCACATAATTGATTCAGAAACGTCATTCAACGCTCTACTGGGCCGACCATGGATACATGAGAACCGGATGGTACCATCGTCTCTACATCAGTGCATCAAATACTACAATGGAGGGGAACGAGTGCATCAAAGGTGACTTACGACCATTCTCCGTACATGAAATTGGAATCCATGAAGATGCGACTTATTATGCACCTCCGAAGAAAACAATCTTCTCCAGGAGATACCATAACGAATGAAGCGAAGGAAGTTCGGGACGACGAAGAACACGAAGTTCTAGTCAGACGATCGCTCACCGCTCCCTTACGGCGAGATGGTGAAGGTTTCTCCACGACTCGCATCCGAGGTCGAGGCGGGGACGAGGTCGTGGCGGAGACGTTAGGACGGTTGGACGGAGAAAACCAGCCATCAATGTTGATTGGGAAGACGAGTTCGAAGAAGAAAAAGAAATCGAGCAAGTAAGCGGCGACAATAAGTCGGAAGAAGCCGCAATTCGGGATCTCTCTCGAAGATGAAGAAGAACGAGGAATATAAATCGATGTACGAGAAGATTAACCACTATGTACGTACTATGACCACGACCCCGATCCTTTCTAATAAGATCGAGGGTAAGGTGGTCAAAGAGGTACGTAGCGGCGGTGCAAAGCCCGTCAAATTTTACCGTGGTGCTCCTTCCTCCAAAACTGAAAATAATGTACAATTTGAAGATGCTACTTCATCAGAATTAGTGGAATAGCCTTTTGAGTGGTATTCCCCCTGTGTTCAAAATTTAATTCAGCGTGGTTTCTTACCTCGACAATGGACAAAAGGTCAATCACAACATTTTGAAAATTTATGGAATAACTCCAGTCGTCGACCCGATTCAAGGCATGGTCTCGGATTCGACACGGTAGGATCGAGTTGACGATGCTGAATTTTGCTTGGTTGTCACTTGCGAGTCTAATGAAAGCTGCATGGAAAGTACGGAAGAGCTTGAAGATTTACAAATTGGAAACGCTCCACCGGAGTTCGAAGAAGAGATCAAATCTTCGATAGATGAGTTAACGGAAGTTAACTTAGGTACTAGCGAAGAGCCTAGACCTACCTTTGTTAGCTCCTTACTCGATAAAGAAGACTCGAAGAAATAATCAAGTTATTAATGGAATTTAAAGACTGTATTGCTTGGATCTATGATGAGATGCCAGGATTAGCTCCAGAGGTCGCAGTCCATAAGGTAGGAGTGGATCCTACTTCTGTCCCAGTCAGACAAGGTTCCAGGAGAATGCGTCTAGAAATCGAACAACAAGTCATAGCTGAAGTTAAAATGCTAATAGATGCTAAATTTGTCCATGAAGAACAATACCCGACTTGGTTAGCCAATGTGGTACCGATCAGGGAAGAAGAATGGTCGGATCGAGAATTTGTGTGGATTTCGAGAGATTTAAACAAGGCATGTACAAAAGATGAATTCCCTCTACCGATCCCGAATTAATGATCGACATTGCTTCGACACATGAGATATTCTCATTCATGGATGGATCTTCGGGATACAACCGAGATAAAAATGGCTCCGGAAGATGAAAAACTTACGGCATTCGAACGCCGATCGGAGTATATTGCTACACGGTGATGCCATTCGGATTGAAGAACGCGGAGCTGACCTACCGAAGAGCGATGACAAGAATTTTTGATGATCTCATCCACGATCAAGTCGAATGCTACGTGGATGATGTGGTCATCAAAAGCAAAGTTAAGGAAAACCACTCAGTATGATTTGAGAATTGTTTTCGAACGATTAAGACAATTTAACCTTAAGATGAATCCCTTAAAATGCGCCTTCGGCGTCACCTCCGGGAAATTCTTAGGATTCGTTGTCCGACATCGTGGAATTGAAATCGACCCGGAAAAGATTAAAGCTATCTTAGAAATGCCACCTCCCGAAACCTTAAAACAACTACGATCTTTTCGAGGAAGTTGGCATATCTTCGACGCTTTATCTCGAACTTGTCGGGTAGGTGTCAGCCTTTCTCGGCATTAGTTAAAAAGGACGTCAAATTTATTTGGGAAGAGAAATGCCAGAGGGCCTTCGAGGACATTAAACAATATTTAATGACACCTCCTGTCTTAGCAGCCCCAGTCTCAGGTAGACCGTTGATACTTTATACCGCGGCTTTAGACGACTCTCTCGGAACCACTGTTAGCCGAGTCGATGATGAGGGTAAAGAAAATGCTCTTTACTACCTAAGCCGTCGTTTACTTCCAACGGAGATAAAGTATCCCACAATTGAAAAGCACTTGTTTGGCCACGATCTTCGCCGCTCAAAAGCTCGGGCATTACATGCTTTCTCGTAAGGTCGACTCGATCTCGAAATTTAATCCATTGCGATACTTGATGACCCGTCCAACGCTTTACGCGAGACTTGCCGGGTGGTCGATGATATTATTGCAATTCGATATAACTTTCGTGCCTCTTCGTGCTTAGTAAAGGGACAAGTCCTAGCGAGACTTCATCGCGAGCACACCCTCTGCGGCAGAATCTCCTCTCGATGACGACTTGCCGGATGAACAAATAATGAGCTTAGAAGACCCGATGATCGACGTTGGGAATTATATTTCGACGGAGCATCTTCAGCACACAAAGATGAAGAATCGCAAGTGATAGTGCCGGTAAGGCGGGGATCGGACTAATCTTTATAACACGGAGCGGGGGATGTTAAGATACTCCTAAAACTTAACGAGCCATGTACGATCAACGAAGCGAGAATATGAAGCCCTCATAACGGAGTCGGAATTAACTATTCGAATGGGGATAACAAACATCAACATCTACGGGGATTCACGAGTTAATCATTCAACGGATCGTCGGACGATTCGAATTTTAAAGCCGAGACTCGAGCAATACTTCCGAGTATGCCATACATTTGTTGAAATAGATTCCGAATATGACGATCTACAAAATTCCCGGAAGAAAACGCTTTAGCGGATGCGTTAGCCCGCCTCGCAAAAGAATTTGCCTGCTTGCAAGATGAATCGGTAGAAGTGTCGGTTCACGGACGTCGGGTCCTATCACGGCTCGACATAGACACAATACACAAATCGAGAAAAGAAAAAGAATCGGTTGCGGCGGTGACGGAAAACACGAGAAGATTGGCGACGGCCATGTAATGACTACCGACGAACGGAAAACTGCCGGACGATAGGTCGTTAGCCCATCGAGATCGAAAAGAACTCTTTCTACGCATTAATAAACAACACGTTATACGAAGGTCTTTCGATCGAATGTGGCTAAGGTGCCTAAGCGGGTCGAGGCCCGTGAAATTGTTAAAGAGGTGCATTCGGGACTCCGTGGCGCTCACCGGTCGGGTCCGAAGATGAAAATGAAAATTAAAAGACTAGGGTATTACTTGCCCTCGATGATGACCGACTGCATGAAAATCGCCGAAGGCTGTCACCGATGCCAAGTGCACGGAGTGGTTCTACACCAACCTCCAAATGTGCTACATCCAGACAATTGCGTCGTGGCCATTTGAATGTTGGGGCACGGATATAGTGGGTCCGATAGAACCACCATCTTCGAAAGGACATCGCTTCATTCTTGCGGCTACGGATTACTTTTCCGAGTGGGCGGAGGCGGTTCCACTCGGAGAAGTGAAAGCACACCACGTGCTACGGTTTTCAAGAACCAAGTTATCTACCGTTTCGGAGTGCCGTGCGAGGATCATCTCGGATAATGGGTCGGCATTCGAAGCACGCAAATCAACAATTTTGTCGGGAGACACGGAATCGGCTGGCGGTATTCAACAATTTACTACCCGAGAGAAAACGGCCTGCGTTGAGGCTTTTAATAAAACTCTCGTTCAAATTTTAAAGAAAACTTTGGACGATAATAAGAGAAATTGGCACGAGAAGTTATTAGAAGCCTTATGGGCCTACCGGACAACCTTCGAACTCCTACTCGAAGCTACACCTTTCGCTGCTAGTGTATGGGTCCGAGGCGGTGTTACCCTTAGAGGTCCGGCTTCCTTCACTCGGAATTGCGGTTGCAGAACAAAATCACGACGAGAAGAGAATGCCAAATTACGACTAGAAGAATTGGAAAGCACGGAAGGGAAAAGACTTGCGGCGCGGCAGAATTTAGAACTATACCAAGCTAAGATGGTTCGAAGCCGCATGATGATCGAGTCCGCGAGAACCTTGAAAGTTGGTGACTTAGTTCTCGTTCTCGAGAGACCTATTCTTGCACACGCAAGATAGGAGGAAAATTTGAACCCACTTGGGAAGGGCCGTTTGCGGTTGAGGCGGTCTACTCGGGGAGGCTCCTACCGGCTAGTGAATTGCCGAGGAGAACGACATATGCTTCCGATCGATGGACGATACTTGAAAAAGTATTACGGCTACTGATGTTTCGAAAGAATGAATTTTTCATCCCTAGAAGCACGGGTGAAGTAATTGCTTATGAGTGAGTCCGAACCCTAAAAATAATAAAAAATGTGCTAAAATAAATAAAATCATGATAATAAAAGTTTTCCTTGTTTTCTCTTCCATATCAAAATCTTTTTCTGATCTTTTCCCATTTCATTCTGTTGAATTTAAAAAATACAAAAGTAATAAAATAATAATAAAAAAAACTCGTCTTTAATAAACATTTTCTTAATGTTCTTGTTCTTAGTACAGCCCACTGATCCTTTTCCTTGTCTTTTCGCGGGGAAATGTCGAACGGGCGGTTGGTCTGAACTTTAGAAACGACGTAAGCCTTGCACTCGATGAAAAGAGGGTGAAAGATGGAGCGATAATAGAGATTGACTCGGACTTCGCACCGGCGGGCTCTGCGATACGAGGAAGGTGAGTCGGGTCCCGATTGACCGGAGGAACTACCCGGTCGGACGATAATGAAGGTGGGTGGCCCGAGCCACCGATCCAGACGACGAAAAGGAAAAATAACACTAAAGAAGACAAGAAAATCGAGTACGTAGTCGCTACGGCGGAGAGGCGAGCTTGTCGGCGCCGCGCCACGGAAAGTCGGGAAGTACGAAGAGCTACTCTCACGGCAACTCGGCAGAAGAAATAAAAATCGCCGTATCCGCAAGATGTTAACTAAACTAGCGACGGACCGGCGCGACGAGGCGATTCTTCTTGCCGGTACATATACTTCGAGGATACCGGTTCGCCGGGAACCTGAAGAAAGGAGGCCGACTCGGAGGATAACGAAGAGACCGGGGAAATCTCGAAAAGATCGAGAAGAAGGAAGGCTACCACGCCACCAGATAAAGCCACCAGTAATGCATGACCATGTTGCAGAAGCAACCCCGGAGGATGTCCCGACGGAGACCATCCCCGAGGAGCCGAGGTACGCAGGAGAACGCGAAGGGAATGAGCCATATATCCCATAGTACGTCACCAGACCTCGCCATTTGCAGATTATTCCAGAATACGAGTTAGAAAGAATGCAGAAAGTCGAGAAGAGAACATTTGAATACTTCGAGAGAATCAGAGGCAGGAGGATCAATATCTTAGAAGGCCTCGAGCTACATACGGACGTGTTCTCGGAATACGAACAACAACAAATCGTGGATCGCATCCGGGATTTGAAAAGAATGGGTCGAGCGAGGCCGCTAAGAGAAAACACTTACTCGGAACCCCGGAGGTGGATGCCGGGGAAAGGAAGAATTACAATACAATGTGGATGCTGCTACGACTTCGCGAGAAGACGGGAAGGGAAACCCACCGGGGATACTCCGTCATGGCCGGGTGGATCCGATGCCATTTGTCATCAAAAGGATGGTAAAAAGAATGATAGCATGGAGAGTACTGCGAGCGGTGCATACTAACGGTTGCATCATTAACATTTACAAGAAGGGTGATTGCATACCCCCGCACATAGATCACCACGACTTTGTCGGACCTTTACGCACGGTTTCTTTTCGAACGAGTGTAATATCATGTTCGGATGCGACCTCCGGATAGCGAGGTCCAGGTGAGTTCCGAGGGCCGGTAAAGATACCATTACCGGTAGGTTCCGTCATGATACTAAAGGGCAACGGAGCGGATGTCGCTAAACATTGCATACGGGAGTACCGATGAAGCGGATCTCGGTTACTTTCGAAGGATGGATGACAGGAAAGCACCTTACCACTTCCGACCGGACCGGAGCTAGAGAACCTCCGGCCTTACGAGTCTGTGAGTTACATGGAAAATATCACACCTCCAACGTACATCCATACGGCATCCTTGCCAAGGATGGCTTGGAAGGTGATGTTATTGACCATGTACCTCACTATTCAGACATGGATTTTTGACAGATGCCTTTTTGGATGGATTGACAAAGATCATACATAGTCCGTTTTGAGTCTACATGGATTGTATGAAATGTATTCCAGATCGAGTTGTATGATGTATCTTCAACAAGATTGGAATGAAAGTGACCTTGTCACATTTTTGGCCTTCACCTCTTTTGTGCAAGTTGCCTGGGAAACGGCATTAAATTTAAATGAACTTCGAACAAAGAACAGAAAAGAAACAAAAAGAATAAAAGGAAACTTTCCTTAAAAATCTAAAAAAATGGTGAACTCCAAATTCACATGAATATTAAATGAACGATAAAACAAATTCGAATCGTTAAAAGACAAACAAAATGAACACAAATTAAATCACAAATTCAAATTCGAATTTCCAAATCTCAAATTAAATCACAAATTCAAATTCAATTTTCCAGATCTCAAATCAAATCTCAATCAAATTCAAATTCAACTTTCCAGATCTCAAATCAAATCTCAATCAAGTTTAAACTCAACCTTCCAAATCTGAAATCTAATCTGTTATAATCTCTCCTTTGTCTGGGATGGAAGCGGTCGATTCCATTGACATGGAGCTACGAGGTTTTCGATTCGGATCTAGTGGCGAGGAATTGTATCCAATCCAAACCAGCAACTTTCAATCAACTCTTTTGAATGGGATATGTAGCATCTACATGCTCCCTCCTAATCTTTTTTTTTCCATGAAAGTCTTTTACAACTTTCATGAAATTCTCAAAACACCAAAATTCCATACTTTTCAAATCAACACTACAAATCTTTGCAAAATTAATTACCATCAAAAATCAAATTCTTGGGGTTGAGGATTTTACATCCGAGACTGCATTGCTTTAGGATTCTTTTCCTATCGCAATGAAAAACATCAAAATCAAACTTTTGGGGTTGAGGATTTTACATCCGAGAGTGCATTGCTTTAGGATTCTTTCCCTATCGCAATGAAATACATCAAAATCAAATTCTTGGGGATGAGGATTTTACATCCGAGACTGCATTGCTTTAGGATTCTTTCCCTATCGCAATGAAATATACCAAAACCAAATTCTTGGGGTTGATTTTACATCCGAGACTGCATTGCTTTAGGATTCTTTCCCTATCGCAATGAAATACATCAAAACCAAATTCTTGGGGTTGAGGATTTTACATCCGAGACTGCATTGCTTTAGGATTCTTTCCCTATCGCAATGAAATACATCAAAATCAAACTTTTGGGGTTGAGGATTTTACATCCGAGACTGCATTGCTTTAGGATTCTTTCCCTATAACAATGAAATACATGAAAATAAAACTTTTGCGGTTGAGGATTTTACATCCGAGACTGCATTGCTTTAGGATTCTTTCCCTATCGCAATGAAATACATCAAAATCAAATTCTTGGGGTTGAGGATTTTACATCTGAGACTGCATTGCTTTAGGATTTTTTCCCTATCACAATGAAATACATCAAAATCAAATTCTTGGGGTTGAGGATTTTACATCCGAGACTGCATTGCATTAGGATTCTTTCCCTATCGCAATGAAATACATCAAAATCAAATTCTTGGGGTTGAGGATTTTACATCCGAGACTGCATTGCTTTAGGATTATTTCCCTATCGCAATGAAATACATCAAAATCAAACTTTTGGGGTTGAGGATTTTACATCCGAGACTGCATTGCTTTAGGATTCTTTCCCTATCGCAATGAAATACATCAAAATCAAATTCTTGGGGTTGAGGATTTTTACATCCGATACTGCATTGCTTTAGGTTCTCTCCCTATGGCAATGAAGCACACCGAATCAAACTCTTGAGGTTAAGGATTTTACATCCAATACCGCATTGCTCTGAGATCTCTCCTCATTGTAATGATTCAATCCAATCAATTCAGTTTTCTTTTGAGGTTGAAGATGTTACATCTAAAGCCACAAAATTCCAATTTTCATTTCAAGATCAAACCCCTTCAAATTAATTTTAACAAAACTTCAATCTAAATTTAAACTCAAACTAAAATCTCGGCTCACACATCAAAACTTAAAACTGAAACAAAATGAAATCTAAATCGAAATTCCCCCGGATCATGTGATTTGGGATTCACCTCCTTTTCCTTTCCCCAGCGAGAGTTCAGGAATCTCCAGTCTCAGAGATATACTTGACACTCCCCAGCGAAAGTTGTTCTACTTTGTCCTAAGTTTGTCACTTGGACATCTGCGTTGGTTTTGTTGATCGCTTCGGTCAACGCTCGATACGCGCGGTGTCTTGAGTTAGCACACCACACCTATTGGGGGTTCATTTGTTGACCTCATTTTTGATGAGGTCTTCTCTTCTTCTTTTTAGTACTTAGGATCTAGCCTTAGGCTTTTCCTTTGACTATCTTAGAGGACTAGAATTGGGACCCACCACTTAGAAATTCAAACCACTTCTTAACTCCCTGCAAACTCCACAAACTTGATTGTAGACCCTAATCACCTAGAGGGTTGAGATCAAATGTGGAAGTTTAAAGGATGAGTTCTTATGGGACTCTTTGGCCTTAGAGCCCTTCACAGGTGGCTCGGTGCAGTGAAAGGGCCGACTTACACTCACACTACACTTATACACTACACTTTCACACACCTCCTAAAACCACACTCATACCCAACTTGACCTCCTGACTCATGAGGGTGATTCACATGGATGGTCCTTAACCCCTAAGCCCTTGGCTAAGAGGGTTAGGAACAACATAATGAATGCCTTAAATGAGTCCTCTCATGGCTCATATAGGCTTAACATGGCTTCATGGCTCAACCAAAATGATTTCATTTCACTTTCATTTACTTAATCTTCAATTTTCCAAAATTTTAATTTTTGAACCCGGGGACCCAACACCCGCCTAGCCTACCCAAAACCCTTGAAATTACCCAAATTTTTCAAAATTCTACAAAATCACCCAAATTCCTCAAAACCAATCCCAAACATTTCCACACCACTCAAATTGATCATTCATAGCCAAAAATACCAAAAATTCCAAATACCTCCCAATACCCTCCAAATACCCAAAATGCCCCTCTTAGCCAAAAATCCAAAAATTTAGAAAATTCCCAGAAAATTCCAGAAAATCCCAAATATTCCCAATTTCATTTTGTTCAACTACACGATGGGCCAATTTTGTCAATTTACCCCACCTTTGTCAAAATCCCCAATTTGACCCATTTTAACCCAAAGTGAACCCAATGTCAAACCAAACCTACCCAATTGACCCAAATTCTGGTCCAATTCAATTCTAAACTTCCATTCAACATCCCCGACACCAATCTAGACCAAATTCAAGCCCAATTTGATTGGCATTTGAATCGATTTCACTTTTGACCTTAAAGCTCAATTTGGACCCATGAACCAAACTTAGCTCGAACTCACCCAATTCGACTCCAATTAACCCCAAATCTTTTCTAAACCTTCCCTAACATCCCCATGAAACAAAACACTAACATGATTTGCCCAAAATTTAGACCCAAACCCCACTCGAAGTTCAACCCAAAGCTAAAAGACCCAATTTTGACCTAAGCCCAAAACCTAACACAAATAAGCCCAAACCCCAAAATCAAAACCCAACCAAAGCCAAAACCTCTTTGAAACATTCCCATAAACATTTCCCAACATTAATTTTACATCAATTTTAACCTTAGCCCAACATTGGTCCAAGTTAGCCCAATTTGACCTACATTGGCCCATTTACCAAAGACATCCAAATTCAACCCAATTCAAACCCAAACCACCTCAAGTTTGTTTCAAACCACTCATGACATACCCCTAAACGAAATCCAACAATTATTTGGCCCAAGACTTTACCAAACTTTCATCCTAAAATCCATTTTAAAATCCAAAAGCCCACTTCCCTAAACCATTTTAAAAGCCCATCTTCATTAAATTTTAAAAGCCCAAACTCATCCTAAAGCCCACATTACAATCTCATCCCATCACCACTCAATTGATATCATCCCTTAAGTCCCAAATCAATCATCAAATAGTTCCAAATCAAGCCATATGCCAAGTCATCTCTAAATGCCAAAAATCCCAAAATCTCTTTCTCATGTAAGTGAGCCAAGCCATGAGCAAGCCTTGAAGCCATGCACAAGCCACATGAAGCCGTGGGATCCACTTTACACATCATCATACCATTTATTGCAAAAGGAGCTTCCTCTTTTAAGCCCCCTTAAATAGGTTTTAACCCTTTTAATGCTTCACCTTAATCCATGATTAATCAAAATATTCATGGATGGTGACTTCTCTACCCTTTCCTAGGCTGATTCATCCGATCCTCCCTCAGCCCAAATCGGCCATGGGGAGGTGAACCAAGCCCATTTCCATGGGTTGACCAAACCAAGTGCAAAAGAAGCCACCTCCCCATGCCATTTTGATCCAACCACTTTACACATGTAAGGCTTAGATTGAATTCACCAACTTCGACCCACGACCCACTGACCACCGAGGGTGACCCATGCCTGCCGGCCGGCCACTCAGGCCACCGGAAACGCCATGTCCGAGACATGGGAAGGAGCCAAGTATTGAAATTCCACCTTCGTCGAGTTGCCCCATGCCCAGGTGGCCATTGCAGTATGTTCTTCCCTTGCCGAAGCAGGTGATCCCGGTCTCTAACTCCCACAGGAGAGCCTCACGACCTCTCCTATTTAAACACCACCCCTCTCGGCCATGGAAGAGGTGTTGAACCAACCTTAAGGAAACTCTGCCAAAATCATTCCCGACCACTCTCCACACATAGAGCACTTGATTCCCATCGGATTCCGGCCCGATTCCCTCAGGTGAGCTCGATTTTGAGTTCGAACTTCGACACGAAAACCAGGACACTTCTTCACGGTGGACCAATCCCCAAATTGATTGGTCCTACACCTTCACCGAGACTAAGGAAGAAGTTTACCAGCAAAAGCCCCCTCACCGGGCCGGCCATTGCTTCCGGCCTCCAAGCTTTGTGATCGGGCTTGGTCGAAATCTTACTAGACAATTCACTGGAGCGAGGGACTTCATCCGGAGCTTGCTTGGACCCAATCGAAAGTGACACAACTCTCGGATCGAAGCTTCACTTCTGCGAGCAAAGGTATGGACTCACTCTTCTTCCCGAGCTTACGGAGATTCTCCATTTAATTTGAGTCGATTTAAATACATGTTTACTCGTATGGATGTATTCGTCTCCTCGAGAAGAATCCATAGAGCATAAGAACACGAAAATCCGTTGAGAATCGAGTGAGAAATTAGGGTTAGAAGGTTGACGGTCACGGGTGCACACCAGTCGTAGACGATGACCGGGAGCCGTCGGATCGAGCGTGTATCGAGTGGATGGTCTGGATTGAGCCGGACAGCGCGTTGGTACGTGAACCGCGGGGCCCTGGATCGCTGAGTCGGATGGCGGCGCCGAATCAGAAGACGACACGCGGCGCTTCGGAGATGCCTAGGTTGAGTTGGCGTCGTGTGGATAAGTAGGAAAATAGGTTATTTTCCTATTTATTTAATTCCCTAAACTTCAAAAATGCACAACTTTGTGTAGAAAAATCAGAAAAATAAAATAAAAATACCCTCTTGCTCAGTGAACAGAGGAGAATAATGTTGAAAAGAAATCATTCAATTTAATTGAGTATTTGATTTTTAATAATTTATTTACTCTCTGCACATTTTCAATTCTCCATGCATGTATACAATTCACCATGGCATGAGACCATAGGAGCTTTTGAAGCCTCTGAATTTGGGAACATTCCTTGAATTTTCCAAAGTCGAGGCCATCCCTATGAAGAGTTATTAATTTTTCAATTCTAGGTTGCTAGTTTGAGTATTTTAATTCCAATAATTAGCATGTTGTGAAATAAATTCTAGGAAAATTTGGTGATGTTTCTTATGACCAGAGGACCCTAGGGAAAATAGGTTTTGAGTTAACTCACTTGGAATAACCCTTATTGGCTTAAACACCCAAAATGGAGCTTTAATTAATTAGAGCTAATCATACATCAAATTGACATGAAATCAATTCTCCACTGACCTTTAGGATCAGAGGAACCCACCATAAAAGTTTGAAGTCAATTGGACTTAGTTAGCCCTATCAAATGGGTTGATTAAACCATTTAGCCAAAATTAAACTTAAAAAATTCTTAACTTTCAAAATACTTTTCAAAAATTCACCAAATTAGTTTTGGAGCCTCTCTGATATCAGGGGAATTTAAGAAAATTAAAATTACAATTTCTAAAAAAGTTGATTTTTTGCATTATTTTAATATTTTTAATAATTAAAAAATAATAAAAATCACAAAAATAATAAAATTCACCAAAATGTCATATTTTGAATTTTAATCACTTAGGAACAAACCCCATATTTTTCTTAGGTCTCTATGATGAGATATTAAATTTTAAAGCCCTAAAGAAATTTTAAAATTAAAAAAAATGTATTTTCTAGCATTTCCACTAATATAATTCTAATAAATCAAAGAAAAATCAGAAAATTATAAAATTTGGTTCATCGATTTCCTTGATATCGAAGAGATTTTTGAAAAAATATAAAATTCATTTTTCAACCTTTATTTTATTTTTAAATTAATTAATACTCCAAAACTCAAAATAATTATAACAAAAAGAATATAATTCAAAAAAATCACCAAAATTGGACCAAGTGGTTCATCTGGTCATTAGGAATGTCCCATAATTTTATTAAGTACAGAAACTTTCCCTTGGTCATGTTATTGAATTTTCCTTGGAAATCCCTATTTTCCTCCAAAAATAATTACATAAATAAATTAAATACAGAAAAATCACATTTTCTCCTCAAATGTCTTTATTG
The DNA here is from genome assembly GCA_022702705.1 of Papilionanthe hookeriana x Papilionanthe teres. NCBI lineage: Eukaryota > Viridiplantae > Streptophyta > Magnoliopsida > Asparagales > Orchidaceae > Papilionanthe > Papilionanthe hookeriana x Papilionanthe teres. The sequence goes on from CM040425.1 coordinate 142,363,726, forward strand.
ACATATGAGTGAAGTCACATAAAAATTTCAAAATCATTTAAGCTCAATTTAGTGAGTTATGAAATTATTAAGCTTGAAGGGAAAAATGGTAATTAAAATTTTAACCCTTAATTAAAACTTTAGGCTTAATAAAATGAAATAGTAAAATATTTGATCCTAATCTGATTTGGATGATTGAAATTTAAATAATTAAAGGGTAGAAACCTACTAAATAATTTAAATATAATTAAAATAAAACCTTAATTAAATAATTAATTAAATTTGGAAGAATAATGAAAATTGGAATTATTAAAATAGGGATGTTATTAGGAAGAGATTTGTTCTTTAATTTAAGAATCCCTAAATTAATCACCTCAATAATATTTAATTCCTAATTAAAAATGATAATCCAAATTTAAAATTTAAAATGCTAAAAGACTTAATCATTAAATTAAATTAAAGTTAAATTATTTAAATTAAATCTTTTTGAAATTTCTATTAAAGTAATACTGTAACAATTAAAATTAAATCATCTTTAAAACATAAAAAAATAAAATATTAAATTAAAACTAAAAATAAAATGAAATTAAAATTTAAATTAAATTAAAATCTAAAATAAAAATTAAATTAAAATTAAAGTTTAAATTAAATTAAATTAAATTAAAATTTAATGTTAAATTAAATTAAATTAAATTAAAATCTAAAAATAAATTAAAACATATTAAATTAAATCAAATTAAATCAAATTAAATTAAATTAAATTAAATTAAATTAAATTAAATTAAATTGAATTAAAATAAAAAAATAATAATAAAAAAAATAAAATCAAGTTAAGAATAAAATTAGATTAAATTAAATAAAATTAAAACTAAACCAAATTAAGTTAAATTAAAGTTAAGTTAAATTGAATTAAAAATAGCATCACCTAAGACATAAAGAATTCAAAAATAAATCTAAAACAACTTGAACACTATTCCGAACTTAAACCCATTAATTGAAATTAAATTAAATCATAAATCACCTGAACATCCATTTGCCCTCGAAAGCTCTTGTTGTCATAACTCCTAAACGGAGTATTAAGTGAAGTGTTACTTCACTTATAGGATATTCAAATGTCCTAGTTCACTAAGAAAGATAACAAAACATGAACTCTTGGACGATTAATTCATTTGTATAATTAAATTCTCTTGGACTTAAAATAATCCTAGAAATATTGAAAAGATGTTTAAGATTTGTCTTAAGCACTTCCTCGATATGATAGGATGTTTATAAGAACAATTGAACTTAATTGTTCTTTGATGAAGAAAATCATCTTCAAACCCAAAATACAAGAACCTAGACGTCATAGGAGATGACTAGCTATAGGATTAGGAACTTGGTAGAAAACCATAACCCTTCCCTTAGCTTTACCTAGGAACTTGCTTTAAATGCTTAAATATTCCAATTGTGTTTTAAGTGCAGCTTGGGATGACGGGAAGACCCTCCAAGTACGCTTTTATTTTATTGCAATTTATCTTATTGTAATTTACTTAATCGCATCACACTTACTTTTCTTGCATGATAAATAACTGTTGCATGAAAACCAAAACCTTTAGGGTAGTCCCTAAAACTGAAACCAAAACTAAATTAAAAGTCATTACAAGATAAAATTCATCGCCACAACATTTCAAAATATAAGAAAACTCAAAATTTAATCACAAACAGAACAACAAAACTACAACTACAACTAAATTAAAACGTCTTGTTGGATGATCGGGAATACCTCGGATGATGTGACCTACATTTTGCTAACGAGATTTCCCATGGTCTAAATGAAAGTGTGGAACTCATTTAGTTGAGTTTAGCAAATTCATCTGGACTAAGTGAATCCGATAAAAATAACGATGCCGGAAGGATGGAACCGTGGGATCTTAACCGGTGTTGTTATAATCACCTTTAAGATTTGTTTTAATTAAAACAAAAAAAAATACTTGGAAATTAAGACCTTCTCTAAACCGAAACACTTCTCTCATCTCCTGATTTATGACTTCTAAAACTAAACCTCTGCAACAACAAGGAGCTCGGAGCATGGTGGGCAGCACGGCCATCATCATCAGCAAAACCTGAGTCTACTTCGACAAAACTTTCTTAGAATTAAATAACCAAGCCATAGGACTTCGAGGTAGTTTGCCTAGTGCAACATAAATCCTCAGCTCTTCGTTAGGCATTTGCATGATCATATCATGTAAATTAAGCCCTAACCAGTCTTAGGATTCCGAGGTAGTCGTCTGATACGACATAAACCCTCACATCTTCGAGGCTATTTGTATGATCATACAAATATAAATTCTAATTCATTAAAATTGGCAAGATTAAAACATTAAATAAACGTTAGGACTTTCCTAAATTCAAGCCAAACAATAGGATAGTCGGGACATTACCGAAGTTCGCTTCAAATCTGTGATTTTCCCCTACCTTTCTTCCTTTGAATCCCCAAAATAAAATGTTCCAAATTTGATCCATTCCCTATTGAAATTCCAAAATTCAATCCCTTGAAAACTTAAACTTTGAAATTCTCGAGAGCGAGAACTACTGATTATTATCGAGAGTTTTCTTAGGTGATTCCCGTCACTTAAGATGTAATTAACTATAGGGGCTTGCCCTTATAGGGAATTTTAAGAACCCAGGTAATATAAACCCTGTTTAATGTTTTCATATTAGGCAGGGGAACTTGTCGGCTTATAAAATTGGTTCGCAGACCAAACGGATGTCACAAATCTTTTAGTTTATTTAATCGAGCCCCATCATCAAGCAGTGTGTCTATTCTCCGGGATAGATATACAGTTTGTGGTGCGGTGCTCGTTTATATAAACTATTCGGGATGTGAGATCAGTTTGATTTCATATCTTAAAATCTTTAAATTTAAAAATTATTTTCAAAATCAAATACTACTTTTCAAATTATTTATTTAAATTAAATTAAAAATTCGCCGACAATTTCTGTAGGCGACCCCCTTTTCAAAACAAAACACATAACCTAAAAATATGCCGACAATTTCTGGCCCACTGGGGACAATTCCTCTCTCCATTTTTAATCAGATAGTTCCGCTTTCAAAAATCGGTAGTGTATCCATGTCCCTAGTGGATCAAACTACCCTTCTTTCCGTTGGAATACTATGTTCATTTCTACCTTGAACGAGTATAGCCAACATTCTCTCGGATTTAGGAGCCACTGTTTAGACACCCCTAAACAGAGAGGTTCCGAGATCCTTTTGCCTCTTTTCTGAGGTGGGATGGACCCCCAATAGGTATTAGTTTAGGAGCGGTCTGGCGGGTCGAGACTTTCTCTTCCTTTTCCAGTTCCTAATCAATTCCTTTTACCCTTCCTACAATTCTCCTTCTTTTAATAATTCTCTGTCCTAACGAACAAATCTTTTCGAAAAACAATTATCTAAATAAATTTTCTTTTAATACCACAAATACACTAAGATAAACAGAAATGTGTTCGGACTCTTTCTTTTTCGTCATAAGTTTTACGACAAGAAGAAGCACGATTCGGGGACTAACACTTGGAATCGCCTTGCGAAATGGAAGCCCCAAAACTGATTTTCTCCTTCGTCAACGGACTCGGACTTAGTCGTGTTCAAGGACGAACCGCTCGATAATGGAATCATTCGATTCGGACAAGGATTCGGGGACACCGACATCAAAATCCCCGACGTCACTCTCTTTTCACTCACAAGCAAAGTACTGGAAGCGAGAAACCATTGATTGAGTTTAACCTCAAGTCAACTCATGAATTCCCTCCTCTCGCAAAAGATTCCAGCCGAGAGGAGTCATTGTTGTTCGCAGAAGAACTGTTGTTGCTACCCCCACTGGTCTAGTTGTCTCTGCACCTACCCCGGCTTCTGCCAGACTAAAGGGAAAAGAAATTCAGAACTGTGATGAACCTGTGGAGGGTACAGATCTTCCTGTGAGACCTTCCATTTTTGAAATCGGGTCCAGCTCGAGAATTCCATCACTGACACGGACTCAGAGGAGGAACAGAAGTAGAAAGATTGCTAGAGAAGCCAGAGCTGCTGAAGTTGCTTTCCTGGAGGAAATCCCAGAACTGCCCGAGTATACACCGCTGCCTGAATACATACCACTTTTAGGAGGAAGTAGGTTCCATCCCCTCTCCACCGCAGAGGATGAAGAAAATGTCCGTAAAATTGCTGCTGCATTGCCTCAGCCCGCATATTACAACGACAGCCATAAGAAAAGGGCTAGAATTACGCCATTTGCTCGACTGCAAACCCTGATAGAAAAGTTAGCAAGAAAAGATAAATGCCCTGTGTCAGAAATTTTAAGAAGGATGGGGCGAGTGCCAGCCAAGTCCCATCTTGTGTCACGAGTAGAACCTGCTATCGCTGCGGAAAAGCCAAATAAGAGAATGAAAGCTAGTCCACCTGTCGTTGTCTCAGGACTACAAATTAGGGAGGATACCACCTTCCAGCATTTGTCTGACAGACCATCCGGTCCTAGACCTTCTGCTGCTAGAAGGATGGTATGGCGTCCCACTCCCGGACAATTAAGATTAAAACAAAAACCTGAAAAGGAAAGTCTCGTCAGGAGACTTGAGTCCGAAGAAAGTGCTACCGCAGTGAAGGGGACTCATGAGAAGGAAACCCGACAGCTATCGCATGACAACTGCAAAGATGTACAGAAAAGACCACTAGAAGATGCTATGGAAAAGCTAAGAACCGATATTCGGCGATTAGCAAAAGAAAGAGAAGAAAAATTCGGAGATGAAGTCGACTCGTCGAGTTCATGGATGATGAATATGCGAGAAATTAACATGGTTGAAACACGAGCTTCGTCAACTTCACAAGGTGCTCCTGCAGCCGCAGAAAGAGAGGAGCTGGAAGTGATGAGGATGCAGCTTCAAGAGAAAGATGATACGATCTCCCAATTGGCAAAAAGGATGGAAGAGATGGCTGCAGTCCTAGCCACTCTTCAGAGTCAGGCTCAACCCCCAAGGGAAACGCCTCCATAAGTTATTCATATTACAGACGGAGGGAAAGAGATTACATCCGTTAACGGAGACGATCAGCAAAAGAAAGATTCTACCCTAAATATGATTCCAGAAAAGGATATCAAGAGCATGGTGGAACAGCAGGTGCTAGAAGCCTTGGCACAATCAAAGAGCGGGACATCCATTCGGACGGGTAGACCTTACCCCGAAGAATTCGACGCTGTCCAATATCCGAAAGGCTTTGTACCACCTCTCGTTCAATACCTTTGATGGAACCGGAAACCCTCGGCAGCATGTTGCACATTTTCGTGCCAGTTGTTGCAATGCCGGCGGAAGTGATGCCTTACTCTTCCGACAATTTGTCAGCAGCCTGTCAGGGATCGCCTTTGATTGGTATGCAGAATTACCGAACGACTCGGTGAAGAAATTTTCAGAATTAGAGAACCTCTTCATCAAGCGATTTGTCGGAGCTCAGCACCACATCACTATAGGTGATTTAGTGGTAGAGAAGCAGAAGCCCAACGAAACTTTGGTTGACTACATACTTCAATGGAGGAATCTAAGTATGAAGTGTGAGCCACAGCTACAAGAAGAGCATGCAGTCGGCATTTTACTTAAAAGCATTCATGGCCTGATAGCACTTCTCCTCAAGGGATTTACTATTAAGACTTTCGAGAAGTTGTTAAGCAAGGCCGGAAGCTTGCAAGAGGAGGCGAAGCAATTGAGTTTCATTGACAAAACAGACAAACAGAAGCCCGCGAAAACTTTTGAAAAGAAGTCCGGGATCGTCGCAGCAGTCGATAAAGGCAAGCAGCCGATACAAATACCATCAGAACGGCCGCAACAACCTCAACAGAATTACCAGCAACCCCGACCCAGCTATCAGTCATCTCGACGAGTATGAACAACCGCCTCGTCCACAACGTACGTTAAGGGTGCTTCTGAGCAGGGAGTATCCGTTCAAGAATGAAGCAGTGCCGAAAATGTTCCGCAGTCTGATGAAGACTCCAGGTTTCCAATTGCCAGAGCCTAAGAGACCAGAAGAAGTCGACAAGAAAGGTGATCCCAACTTTTGCCCTTACCACCGGATGCTTGGACACAAGATAGAAGATTGTATTACCTTCAAAAGTTGGCTCAACGACAATCTTCAAAAAGGGAACATAACAATCCCGAAGGAATACATGAAGGAACCCCAGAAAGGAGGTTCCGACAATGTTTTCTCGACAGATCTCATTGTCCTGATATATCCCTATGCGACTGATGATGGATGGACTACCACTTGGACAAAGTCTTCGAAGAAGATTTTAGATCGCATCCAAACCACTTCGGTGCAAGCCTCAATTCAGAGTTTGAAACCTGTCAAGTCGGCACTATCACTTGCGATAGAAGAACCACCTCAACAAGAGACAATTGAAGAAAAGAAGAAAATTGATGAAGAAGAGAAGACCGAGGCTCTTAAGGCTAGACTAGGGGATGCTTATCCTAGGATAGTTGTTTCTGATTCGGGGGAGAAATCCCTCGAACCTCTGACTCTGTATGATTATTTGCTCACTCCGGTGGGAACTTATAATGATAAGGGTTATGGCGTTGGCTACGTTTTGACTGTTTCTAACGATTACGTAACTAACGACAACCAACCTAATCCGGGCCATTGATTCCGATACAAACAACAATTCTCAAATCATACACAATCTCGACGATCACAATGACGAAGAAGACATCCACCAAGGAGGCTACGAGAGTTCAACAAGCAATGAATCTATTTGTGAGTTTCGAGGAGCTCAAGTCACAATAGAGTTAGAGCCTTCAGACTCCGAAACTAATCCAAAAGAGACTGTCATTCCGATTCAGAAGGAGACATCAGCAAACTCAATACCAGAATCAGAAGAAATCACAGAAGTCAACTTAAGAAGTGGAAGAGTTCTACCTCCGAGAATGGGTCCAAAGGACAAAGGAAAGCGGTGGTTGTTCGGGAAGAACCAACCCGGCGAAGAAATGCCCATTCGGGAAGAAAACGAGACACATGAAAATAAAGTGGACTACAACGTGCTAGCCCATCTTAGGAAACTACCAGCCAAACTGAGCATCTACAAAGCTCTCATCTTATCAAAGGAGATGAGAGAAGCTCTGATCAAGGCCTTACTTGATCCAAAAATTTGCTTAGCTCAAATGGCCGGAGATTCCTTAGATGAGGTTTGCTCGTTAAAGGAACAACGAGGTGTTACCTTCACGGACAATGACCTACTTACTTGGGACGACGGACCACAGCCGATCATTGTACATTTCAGTTACAATTGGAAAGTTTACACTCTCCAGAGTATTGGTTGATCCAGGAGCATCAATCAATATAATGAATCTTCGAACGCTAGCATACTTGGAAATTGATGCTTGCGAGCTCGAAGCGGACAAAATGTTATTAAGAGGATTCGACCGGAAAGGAGAAACAGCCCTCGGATCAATAATCATCGCTAATGAAGACCGGTGACTTAGCAAAGACAACCGCGAAATTTCACATAATTGATTCGAAACGTCATTCAACGCTCTATCGGGCCAACCATGGATACATGAGAACCGGATGGTACCATCGTCTCTACATCGGTGCATCAAATACTACGATGGAGGGGAACGAGTGCATCAAAGGTGACTTACGATCATTCTCCATACATGAAATTGGAATCCATGAAGATGCGGCTTATTATGCACCTTCGAAGAAAACAATCTTCTCGGAGATACCATAACGAATGAAGCAAAGGAAGTTTGGGACGACGAAGAACCCGAAGTTCTAGTCCAACGAGTCACTCACCACTCCCTTACGGCGAGATGGTGAAGGTTTCTCCACGACTCGCATCCGAGGTCGAGGCGGGGACGAGGTCATGGCGAGACGTTAGGACGAGTTGGATAGAGAAACCAGCCATCAATGTTGATTGGGAAGACGAGTTCGAAGAAGAAAAAGAAATCGAAGCAAGAAGATCGCGACAATAAGTCGAAAGAAGCCGCAATTCGGGATCTCTCTCGAAGATGAAAAGAACGAGGAATATAAATCGATGTACGAGAAGATTAACCACTATGTACATACTTATGACCACGACCCCGATCCATTCTAATAAGATCGAGGGTATGGTGGTCAAAGAGGTACGTAGCGGCGGTGCAAAGCCCATCAAATTCTACCGTGGTGCTCCTTCCTCCAAAACTGAAAATATTGTACAATTTGAAGATGCTACTTCATCAGAATTAATGGAATTGCCTTTTGAGTGGTATTCCCCCTGTGTTTAAAATTTAATTCAGCGCGGTTTCTTACCTCGACAATGGACAAAAGGTCAATCACAACATTTTGAAATTTTATGGAATAACTCCAGTCGTCCACCCAATTCAAGGCATGGTCTCGGATTCGACACGGTAGGATCGGTTGACGATGCCGAATTTTGCTTGGTTGTCACTTGCGAGTCTAATGAAAACTGCATGGAAAGTACAGAAGAGTTTGAAGATTTACAAATTGGAAACGCTCCACCAGAGTTTGAAGAAGAGATCAAATCTAAAATAGATGAGTTAACGGAAGTTAACTTAGGTACTAGCGAAGAGCCTAGACCTACCTTTGTTAGCTCCTTACTCGATAAAGAAGACTCCAAAGAAATAATCGAGTTATTAATGGAATTTAAAGACTGTTTTGCTTGGAGCTACGATGAGATGCCGGGATTAGCTCCGGAGGTCGCGATCCATAAGCTAGGAGTGGATCCTACCACGTCCGGTCGGACGAGGTTCCGGGAGAATGCGTCTAGAAATCGAACAACAAGTCATAACCGAAGTTAAAAAGCTAATAGACGCTAAATTTGTCCGTGAAGAACAATACCCGACTTGGTTAGCCAATGTGGTACCGATCGGGAAGAAGAATGGTCGGATCGGAATTTGTGTGGATTTCAGAGATTTAAACAAGGCATGTCTAAAAGATGAATTCCCTCTACCGATCCTAGAATTAATGATCGACATTGCTTCAACACATGAGATATTCTAATTCATGGATGGATCTTCAGGATACAACCAGATAAAAATGGCTCCGGAAGATGAAAAACTTACGGCATTCGAACGCCGATCGGAGTATATTGCTTACACGGTGATGCCATTTGGATCGAAGAACGCGGGAGCGACCTACCGGAGAGCGATGACAAGAATTTTTGATGATCTCATCCACAATCAAGTCGAGTTCTACGTGGATGATGTGGTCATCAAAAGCAAAGTAAAGGAAAACCACTGTATGATTTGAGAATTGTTTTCGAACGATTAAGACAATTTAACCTTAAGATGAATCCCTTAAAATGCGCCTTCGGCGTCACCTCCGGAAATTCTTAGGATTCGTTGTCCGACATCGTGGAATTGAAATCGACCGGAAAAGATTAAAGCTATCTTAGAAATGCCACCTCCCGGAACCTTAAAACAACTACGATCTTTTCGAGGAAGTTGGCATATCTTCGACGCTTTATCTCGAACTTGTCGGGTAGGTGTCGGCCTTTCTCGACATTAGTTAAAAAGGACGCCAAATTTATTTGGGAAGTGAAATGCCGGAGGGCCTTTGAGGACATTAAACAATATTTAATGACACCTCCGTCTTAGCGGCCCCGAGTCTCGGAGTAGACCGTTGATACTTTATACCGCGGCTTTAGACGACTCTCTCGGAGCCTTGTTAGCCCAGGTCAATGATGAGGGTAAAGAAAATGCTCTTTACTACCTAAGCCGTCGTTTACTTCCACCGGAGATAAAGTATCCCACAATTGAAAAACACTGTTTGGCCCTGATCTTCGCCGCTCAAAAGCTCAGGCATTACATGCTTTCTCATAAGGTCAACCTGATCTCGAAATTTAATCCATTGCGATACTTGATGACCCGTCCAACGCTTTACGGCGGACTTGCCAGGTGGTCAATGATATTATTGCAATTCGATATAACTTTCGTGCCTCTTCGTGCCGTAAAGGGACAAGTCCTAGCAGACTTCCTCGCAGCACACCCTCTGCCTGCAGAATCTCCTCTCAATGACGACTTGCAAGATGAACAAATAATGAGCTTAGAAGATCCTGATGATCGACGTTGGGAATTATTGTTGACCTCATTTTTGGTGAGGTCTTCTCTTCTTCTCTTTAGTACTTAGGATCTAGCCTTAGGCTTTTCCTTTGACTATCTTAGAGGACTAGAATTGGGATCCACCATCTAGAATTTTAAACCACTTCTTAACTCCTCGCAAACTCCACAAACTTGATCGTAGACCCCTAATCACTAGAGGGTTGAAATCGAATGTGGAAGTTTAAAGGATGAGTTCCTATAGGACTCTTTGGCCTTAGGAGCGCCATACAGGTAGCACAGTGCAGTGAAGGGTTGACTTGCACACACACTACACTTTCACACACCTCCTAAAAACACACCCATACGACTTGACCTCCGACTCATGTAGGTGATTCACATGGATGGTCCTTAACCCCTAAGCCCTTGGCTAAGAGGGTTAGGAACAACATAGTGAATGCCTCGAATGAGTCCCTTCATGGCTCATGTGGGCTTGATATGGCTTCATGGCTCAACAAAAATGATTTTATTCCACTTACATCCACCCAATCTTCAATTTTCCAAATTTTCAATTTTTGACCCAGGGACCTACACCACTTCTAACTACCCAAAGCCTCGAATAACTCGAATTTCTCAAAAATTTCCAAATCACCCAAATTTCTCCAAAATCAATCTCAAACATTTCCACATCACTTAAATTGATCATCCATAACCAAAAATGTCAAAAATTCCAAAAATACCCCCAATACCTTCCAAATACCCAAAATACCCCTTTTGACCCAAAAATCCAAAAATTCAGAAAATTCCCAGAAAATTCCAGAAAATCCCAAATATTCCCAATTTCATTTTGTTCAACTACACCATGTGCCAATTTTGTCAATTTACCCCACTTTTATCAAAACCCCCAATTTGACCCATTTTAACCCAAAGTAAACCCAATGTCAAACCAAATCTACCCAATTGACCCCAATTTTGGTCCAATTCAATTCTAAACTTCAATTAAACATCCCCAACACCAATCTAGACCAAATACAAGCCCAATTTGATTGGCATTGGAATCCAATTTCACTTTTGGCCTTAAAGCCCGATTTGGACCTATGACCCAAACCTAACCCAAACTCACCCAATTCAACTCCAATTAACCCCAAATCTTTTCTAAACCTTCCTTGACATCCCCATAAACAAAACACTAGCATGATTTGCCCAAAATTTAGACCCAAACCCCACTCAAATTCAACCCAAAATCAAAAAGCCCGATTTTGACCTAAACCTAAACCTAGCCCAAATGAGCCCAAATCCTAAAATCAAAACCTAACCAAAGCCAAAACCTCTTTGAAACACTCCCATAAATATTTCTCAACATTTATTTTACATCAATTTCAACCCTAGCCCAACATTGGCCCAAGTTAGCCCAATTTGACCTACATGAGGCTCACTTGCCGATTAAACCAAATTCAGACCAATTCAAACCCAAATCACCTCAAACTTGTTTTAAATCACTCATGAAGCATCCCTAAACCAAGCTCAACAATTATTTGGCCCAAGCCTTTACCAAAATCTCATCCCAAAATCCATTTTAAATTTAAAAGCCCACTTCCCTAAACCTCCCTAAAAGCCATTTCCACCAAACATAAAAGCCCAAATTTGGCCACTAAAGCCCACATGACATTTCCATTTGTCATCCATTTAATCAAAGCCATTCCCTAAGTTATAATTCCATCATCAAACAATTCCAAATCAAGCCCCATACAAATTCACACCAAAATATCCAAAATTCTTAAAACCCATTTTTATGAAATTGACCCGACCTTTTCCCAAGCCGAATGGAGCCATGAACAAGCCATTCTCGAAGCCACATGAAGCCATGAGGGCTTTCACTTGTCATTAGTCCATTTATGGCAAGAAGAGGGGGTTCTTTCTTAAACCTCCTTTAACCTTTTTTTACCTTAAGCATGTCGCACACTAAACCATGCTTAGCCACCTCACCATGGATGGAGACTTCACCACTCCATAGCGGTGACCTAACCGATCCTCTCGGCCCAAAATCGAGGCCATGGGGAGGTGCACCCAACCCAAACCAATGGGTTGACCAAATTGAAGCCAAAATGACCCCTTCCCCATTCCATTTTGATTCAACCACTTTACACATGGCAGCCACCGATTGCCTTCACAAACATCGAGCCCCGACCACTCGACCACGAGGGTGACCCATGCTGCTCGGCCAGCCACCCCGATCGCCGGAAAACACCATGGCCGAAAGCTCACATATGAGCCAACATTGGAATTCTCCATTGCGACTTGTCCCAACCCGAATGGATAGCATGGCCGTTCTTCCCTTGACCTAGCGGTGATCCCAACCATTAAACCCCCACAGGAAGAGCCTCCGACCATGCCTATTTAAACACCACCCCCTCGCGGCCATGAAGAGAGAGTTGCAAAAACCTTGCCAAAACTACGCAAAATTGTTCCGGACCCCTCCTCATACACGAGCACTTGATCCCGGTGAGATCCCCTGCCATTTCTTCTCTGCGAGCTCGATTTCGGAGTTGAAATCCAAGCCCAAAACCAGGACACTCCTCCACGAGTGAGCCAATCCCCAAATTGATTGTCTCTACACCTTCACCGGACCGAGGGAAGGTGTCCACCGATAAAAGCCCCATCTCCGGGTCACCCGGTTGCTCCGGCCTCCGAAGCTTTGTGATCGGCCGTGGTCGAAGTCCAGCCTAGACAATTCACTGAGACCGGGAGACTTCATGCGGAGCTTGCTAGGATCCAATCGAAGGTGCGGCAACTCTCGGATCGAAGCCACACTTCTCCGAGCAAAGGTATGAGCTAATTCTTCATCCCGAGCTTCGGAGATTCTCCATTTCAAATGCCTTAATTTCAATGCATGTTTACAGTATGGATGTGTTCGTCTCTTGAAGACGAATCCATGAGAGCATAAGAACACGAAAATCCATTGAGAATCGAGTGAGTTCTTAGGGTTATAGTGTGGACGGTCACGGGATCACACCAGTCATGGACGATGAACGGATGCCGTCCATTTAATACACGCGCGCACGGACGGCCGGGATCGCGCCGGATGAGAAGACGGAGCGATACGGCGGGTCCCGGGAGCGCTGACGCGGATGGCGGCGTCGAATGGAATCGTGACGCGTGTGCCTTCGGAGACGTTAAGGTTGACGCGGCGCCGCGTCACTTAAGTAGATAAATAGGGATATTTTCTATTTATTTAATTCCCGAACTTTAAAAATTCATAACTTTGTGTAGAAAAATCACAAAAATAAAATAAAAATACCCTCTTGCTCGGTGAACGGAGGAGAATAATGTGGAAAAGAAATCATTTAATTTCATCAAGTATTTTATTTTTAGTAATTTATTTACTCTCTGCATACATTTAATTCTCCATGCATTCATACAATTCACCATGGCATGAGACCATAGGGCTTTTGAAGCCTACGAATTTGGGAACATTCCCTGAATTTTCCAAAGTCAGAGGCCATCCCTATGAAGAGTTATTGATTTTTCAAATTCATGTCACTGTTTTGAGTATTTTAATTCCAATAAATAGCATGTTGTGTAATAAATTCTAGAAAAATTTGGTGATGTTCCTTATGACCAGAGAACCCTAGGAAAAATAGGTTTTGAGTTAGTTCATTTTAGACAACCCTAATTGGCTTAAACACCCAAAATAGGTCTCTAATTAATTAGAGCTAACCATACATCAAATTGACTTGAAATCAATTCTCCACTGACCTTTAGGATCAGAGGAACCCACCATAAAAATTTGAGGTCAATTGGACTTGGTTAGCCCCACTAATTGGGTTAATTAAGCCACTTAGTCATTTTAAATTTTAAAAATTCATAACTTTCAAAATATCTTTCAAAAATTCACCAAATTGGTTTTGAAGTCTCTCTGATATCAGGGGAGTTTAATAAAATTAAAATTTCAATTTTCTAAAAAAGTTGATTTTTAATATTATTTTAATATTTTTAATAATTAAAAAATAATAAAAATCACAAAAATAATAAAATTCACCAAAATGTCATATTTTGAATTTCAATCACTTAGGAACAAGTCCCATATTTTTCCTAGGTCTATTTAGTGAGATATTAATTTTTAAAGCTCTAGAGTAATTTTAAAATTAAAAAAATGTATTTTCTAGCATTTTCACCAAAATAATTATAATAAATCAAAGAAAAATCAGAAAATTGTAAAGTTTGGTTCTCTGGAATCCTTGATATCAGAGAGAATTTTAAAAATTATAAAATTTATTTTTCAACATTTATTTTATTTTTAAATTAATTAATACTCTAGAACTTAGAATAATTCTAATAAATAAAATATAATTCAAAAAATTACAAAATTTGGTCCAAATGGTCCTTCGGTCATTAGGAATGTCCCCTAATTTTCTTAAGGACAGAAACTTTCCCTTGGTCATATTATTGAATTTTCCTTGGAAATTTCTATTTTCTACAAAAAAATAATTATATAAATAAATTAAATACAGAAAAATCACATTTTCTCCTCTCATGTCTTTATTGACACATAAGTGAAGTCACATAAAAATTTCAAGTTCATTTGAGTTCAATTTAGTGAGTTATGAAATTATTAGGCTTAAAGGGCAAAATGGTAATTAAAATTTTAACCCTTAATTAAAACTTTAGGTTTAATAAAAATTAACAAGTAAAATATTTGATCCTAATCTGATTTGGATGATTGAAATTTAATAATTAAAGGGTAGAAACCCATTAAGCAATTTAAAATGATTAAACTTTAATTAAATAATTAATTGAATTTGGAAGAATAATAAAATTGGAATTATTAAAATAGGGATATTATTAGGAAGAGGTTTATTCTTTAATTTAAAAATCCCTAAATTAATCATCTCATTAATATTCAATTCTTAATTAAAATGATAACTCAAATTTAAAATATTAAAAGACTTAATCATTAAACTAAAATTAAATCATTAAACTCTTTCAAAAATTTCAATTAAAATTAAATTGAATTAAATTAAAAATTAAATTAAATTAAGTAAATTAAATTAAAATTAAATTAAATTAAATTAAGGTTAAAAGTTGAATTAAATTAAATTAAATTAAACTAAATTAAATAAACAAATTAAATTAAATTAAATGAATTAAATAAATTAAATTAAATAAAATTAAATTAAATTAAATTAAATTAAATTAAATAAATAAATTAAATTAAATTAAATAAATTAAATTAAATTAAATTAAATTAAATTAAATTAAATTAAATTAAATTAGACTAAAAATTAAATCAAATAAATTAAATTGAATTAAATTAAATCAAATCAAACTAAATTAAATTGAATTAAATTAAATTAAATTAAATTAAATTAAATTAAGTTGAATTAAATAACCTCACTTAAGACATAAAGAACTCGAAATAAATCTAAAATAACTTGAACACTATTCCAAACTTAAATCATTAATTTGAACTTAAATTTGAATCACAAATCATTAAATATCATTTTGCTCCTTAGGAGCTTTAGTTATCATAACTCCTAAATAGAACATTAAAATGAAATGTTACTTCACTTATAGGACATTCAAATGTCCTAGTTCACTGAGCAAGTTAACAAAAAAATCGAAAACCTCGAACGATCGATTCATTTACACAATTAAATTCATTTGGACTTAAAACAATCCTAGAAATATTGAAAAGATGTTTGGGATCTCTCCTAAGCACTTCCTCAATATGATAGGATGTTGATAAGAACAATTGAACTTAATTGTTCTTTGATGAAGAAAATCGTCTTCAAACTAAAAACACAAAGAACCTAGACGTCATAGGAAATGACTAGGCTATAGGATTAGGAACTTGGTAGAAAACCATAACCCTTACCTTAGCTTTACCTAGGAAATTGCTATGAATGCTTAAATGCTCTAAATTGTATTTTAAGTGCAGCTTGGGATGACGGGAAGACCCTCCAGGTACGCTTTTATTTTATTGCAATTTATTTTACTGAAATTTATTTAATCGCATCGCACTTACTTTTCTTGCATGATAAACAACTGTTGCATGAAAACCTACACCTTTAGGACTGAAACCAAAACCGAAACCCAAAACTAAAATAAAAGACACTACAAGATAAAATTCACCTCCACAACATTTCAAAATATAAAACAACTCAAAATTTAATCACAAACGAACACAAAACTACAATTACAACTAAATTAAAACGTCTTGTTGGATGATCGGGAATACCTCGGATGATGTAACCTACGTGTTGCTAACGGGATTTCCCACGGTCTAAATGAAAGTGTGGAACTCATTCGGTTGAGTTTAGCAAATTCATCCGGACTAAGTGAATCCGATAAAAATAATGATGCGGAAGGATGGAACCGTGGGATCTTAACCAGGTGTTGTTATAATCAACTTTAAGATTTGTTTTAATTAAAACACAAAAAAAAACACTTGGAAATTAAAACTTCTCTAAACCGAACACTTCTCTCATCTCTTGATTTATGATTTCTAAAACTAAACCTCTCGCAACAACAAGGAGCTCGGAGCATGGTGGGCGGCACGGCCATCGTCGTCGACAGAAACTTGAACCTACATCAACAAAACTTTCCTAGAATTAAATAACAAAGCCATAGGACTTCGAGGTAGTCTCGCACTAGTGCAACATAAATCCTCAACTCTTCGTTAGGCATTTGCATTGCAAATTAAGCCCTAACCGGTCTTAGGATTCCGAGGTAGTCGTCCGATACGACATAAACCCTCATATCTTCTAGGCAATTTGTATGATTCTATCATATAAATATAAGCCCTAATTAACTAAATTGGCAAGATTAAAACATTAAATAAACATTAGGACTTTCCTAAATCCAAGCCAAACAATAGGATAGTCGGGAGATTACCGAAGTCCGCTTCGAATCCGTGATCTCTTCTACTTTTCTTCCTTTGAATTCCCAAAATAAAAATGTTCTAAATTTGATCCATTCCCTATTGAAATTTCCAAAATTCAATCCTTTTGAAAACTTAAACTTTGAAATTCTTGAGAGCGAGAATTATCGATTATTATCGAGAGTTTTCTTAGGTGATTCCCGTCACTTAAGATGTAATTAACTATAGGGGCTTGCCCTTATAGGGAACTTTAAGAACCTGGGTAATATAAACCCCGTTTAATAGTTTCATATTAAGCGTGGAATTTGTCGGCTTATAAAATTGGTTCGCGAGACCAAACGGATGTCACAAACCTTTCTAGTTTATTTAATCGAGCCCTATTATCAAGCAGTGTGTCTATTCTTCGGGATAGATACACGGTTTGTGGTGCGGCGCTCGTTTATATAAACTATTCGGGATGTGAGATCGGTTTGATTTTATATCTTAAAATTTTCAAATTTAAAATTATTTTTCAAAATCAAATACTACTTTTTCAAATTATTTATTTAAATTAAATTAAAATTCGCCGACAATTTCTGTAGGCGACTCCCTTTTCAAAATAAAACACATAACCTAAAATATGCCGACAATTATATTTCGACGGAGCATCTTGAGCATACAAAGATGAAGAATCGCAAGTGATAGTGCCCGGTAAGGCAGGTATCGGACTAATCTTTATAACACCGGAGCGGGGGATGTTAAGATACTCCTACCACTTAACAGAGCCATGTACAAACAACGAAGCAGAATATGAAGCTCTCATAACAGGATCGGAATTAACTATTCAAATGGGGATAACAAACATCAACATCTACGGGGATTCGCAGTTAATCATTCGACGGATCGTCGGACGATACAAAATTTTAAAGCCAAGACTCGAGCAATACTTCCAGTATGCCATACATTTGTTGGAACACATTCCAAATGTGACGATCGACAAAATTCCCAGAAAAGAAAACGCTTTAGCATATGCGTTAACCCGCCTCGCAAAAGAATTTGCCAGCTTGCAAGATGAATCAGTAGAAGTGTCAATTCACGGACGTCAGGTCCTATCACAGCTCGACATAGACACAATACACAAATCAGAAGAAGAAAAAGAATCAAGTTACAGCGAGTGATGGAAAACACGAAGATTGGCGACAGCCATTAGTAGAACTACTCGCAAACAGGAAACTACCAGACGATAGGTCGTTAGCCCATTAGATCAAGAAAAGAACTCTTTCCTACGCATTAATAAACAACACGTTATACAGAAGGACTTTCGATCAAATGTGGCTAAGGTGCCTAAGCGGGTCCGAGGCCCGTGAAATTGTTAAAGAGGTGCATTCAGGACTCTGTGGCGCTCACCAGTCGGGTCCGAAGATGAAAATGAAAATTAAAAGACTACGGTATTACTTGCCCTCGATGATGACCGACTGCATGAAAATCGCCAAGAGATGCGTGGAGGGTACGGATCTTCCTGTCAAGACCTTGTTTTCGAGATCGGGTCCGGTTCAGAAATCAAAAAGATCAGCAACGAAGACCCGGAAGAAGAAATCGAAATAGAAGGATCGCTAAAGAAGCGGGAAATTTCTTTGAAATTGCTACGAGAAGAAATTCCGGAAGCGCCGGAATATGCCATTGCTGAATACATGCGAAACATTTAGGAGGAAGCCGGAGTTTCATCCTCTCGCCGCAGATGAAAATATTCGCGGGTGCGCATTGCCACGACGCATATTGCAACGTGGCCGCAAGAAAGAGCTGGGAACTGCGCCGTTTGCACAGTGACTTTGGTAGAAAAGTTAGCAAGAAGAGCTGCCCAGTGTCGAATTCTACGAAGGATAGGGCGGGTGCCGGTCGAATCCCGTCTTGGGCCCCGAGTAGAGCCATGTCATGACGGAAAAGCCAAGTAAAAGGATGAAGGCTAGTCCGCACATTGTCGTCTCGGGATTACACGGTGGGGATACCGCGGCATTTGGCGACGGACCATGCGGTGCACCAGGCGCCTGACGCCGGAAAGGATGGTATGGCGTCCGCTCTTTAGGCGGTTAGAGATTGAAACGACGGCCGAGAAAAAGTCTTGCCGGGAGACTTGAATCCGAAGAAAGTACTACCGCGATGAAGGGGACTCGTGAGAAAGGGACCCGGTATACGCCACCGACAACAACGAAGACGCACGAAAGCCCAGTAGAAGATGCCATGGAAAAGTTGAGAAGCCGATATCCGACGGTTGGCAAAAGAAAGAAGAAAAGTTTGGAGACGAGATTGATTCATCGGAATTTATGGACGACGAATACGAGAAATCAACATGGTTGAGACACGAGCTTCCATCGGCTTCGCGAGGTGCTCCTGCGGCGCGAGAAGAGAGGAGCAGGCGATGAGAGAACGGCTTCGGGGAAAAAGACGACACGATCGCTCGAATGGCGAAAAGGATGGAAGAGATGGCCGTAGCTCTGGCCACTCTCCGGAAGTCAAGTACAACCACAAAGGGAGACACCCCCGGTCACATTGTGGACGGAGGAAAGGAGATTACGTCCGTCGATGGGGATGATCGGCTAAAAAAGGATACAAGCACAAAGTATGATTCTGAAAAGGATATCAAGAACTTGGTAGAACGGCGAGGTGCGAGAGGCCTTAGCACAATCGAGGAGCGGAACATCCATTCGGACGGGTAGACCTTACCCCGAAGAATTCGACGTCCGATACCAGAAAGGCTTCGTACCACCTCTTGTTGAGAGACCTTCGACGGAGCAGGGAACCCCGACGGCATGTGGCACACTTTTCGTGCCGGTTGTTGCAATGCGGCGGGAGCGTGCATTACTCTTCCGACGAGTTCGTCAGCGATGCATCGGGGAATCGCCTTCGGCGGTATGCGAGGGTACGAATGGTTCGGTAAAAACATTCTCGAGCTAGAGAACCTCTTCATCGAGCGATTCGCCGGAGCTCGACACCACATCCGCATAGGTGATTTAGTGGTAGAAAAGCGAGAAGCCGAATGAAACTTTGGTGGATTACACATACTCCGATGGAGGAACTTAAGTATGAAGTGTGAATACCATTTAACGAAACGACATGCGGTCGGCATTTGCTAAAAAACGTCCATGGCCCGATAGCACTTTTCTCCTCGGGGATTTACTATTAAGACTTTCGAAGTTGTTAATGAGGCGGAAGCTTGCAAGAGGAGGCAAAGCAATTAAGTTTCACCGACAGAGACGGATAAACAAAAGCACGTAAAGACTTTTGAAAGAAATCGGGGATCGTCGCGGCGGTTGACAAAGGCAAACATCGATGCAAATACCACCCGAGCAGCCCGCCGACAACCACTACGGAATTACCGGCAACCCCGACCCGGTATCGATTCTTCACGTATGAACAACCGTCTCGTCCGCAACGTACATTAAGAGAGCTTTTGAGCGAGAGAATATGGATTCGAAATGAAGCGGTACGAAAATGTTCGTGAGTCGTGGGAGCTCGGATTTCCGGCTGCCGAGAGCCTAAAAGACGGAGAAGGGTCAACGAAGGTGATCCCAACTTTTGCCCTTACCACCGGATGCTTGGGCACGAGATGAAGATTGTATTACCTTGAAAGTTGGCTCGATGACGACTGGAAGAAAATATAACGATCCGAAGGAGTACATGAAGGAACCCCCGGAAAGGAGGTTCGTCGATGTGTCCTCGGCCCCGATCCCATCATTCAGGTAGATCCTATACGGCTAACGATGGATGGTACGCGCTTGGACGAGGTCTTCGAAAAGATTTTAGACGGCATCCGGAGCTGCTTCGGTGCAAGCTCAATTCGAGTTGAAACACCGGTAAGCGGTACTATCACTTGCGATAGAAGAACCACCTCGACGGGGAGACGATTGAAGAGAAGAAGGGTGACGAAGAGAAGTGAGGCACTGAGCTAGACTAGGGGCGCTTATCTAGGATAGTTGTTTCGATTCGGGGGAGAAATCCCTCGAACCCTTGACTTTCTGTATGATTATCTTGCTCACTTCGGTGGGATCATATAATGATAAGGGTGATGGCGTTGGCTACGTTTTGACTGTTTCTAACGATTACGTAACTAACGATAATCCGGATATCGATTTCGATACCAACGACAATTCTCAAATCATACACGATCTCGACAAGCAAAATAACGAAGAAGACATCCATCGAGGAGGCTACGAGAGTTCAACAAGCAACGAATCTATTTGCGAGTTTCGGGGGCTCCGGTCACGATGGGGAGTTAGGCCTTCGGACTTTCATTGTCAGGAAGAGCACATCGTTCAGGTCGAAGAGACACGGCGAGCTCAACGATAGATTCGAAGAAATCACGGAAAGTCAACCTAAGAAGTGGAAAAGTTCTACCTCCGAGAATGGGTCCAAAAGATAAAGAAGCAGGTGGTTGTTCGGGAAGAACCAACCCGGCGGAGAAGAAATACCCGTTCGAAGAAGCGAGGAGACACATGAAAGCAAAGTGGTACAACGTGCTAACATCTTAGGAAACTACGAAGCCAAATTGAGCATCTACGACGCTCTCATCTTATCGAAAGGAGATGAGAGAAGCTCGATCAAGGCCTTACTTGATCCGAGAAATTTGCTTGGCTCGAATGGCGGAGAGTCCTTAGATGAGGTTTGCTCGTTAAAAAACCGACGAGGTGTTACCTTCACGGACGACGACCTACTACTTGGAACGACGAGATCACAATAGAGCATTTGTACATTTTCGATTTACAATCGGAAAATTTACACTCTCCGGAGTATTGGTGGATCCGGGGCATCGGTGATATAATGAATCTTCGAACGCTAGCATACTTGGAAATTGATGCCGCGAGCTCGAAGCGGACAAAATGTTATTAAGAGGATTGACGGAAAGGAAAAAGAGCCCTCGGCTCCAATATGCTTGCTAATGAAGACCGGTGACTTAGCAAAGACAACGCAAATTTCACGGCAGCAAATTGATTCGGAAACGTCGTTCGACGCTCTCTTGGGCCGACCATGGATGCATGAAAACGAGGATGGTACCATCATCTCTACATCGGTGCATCGAAATGCTACGATGGAGGGGAGCAGAGTGCATCAAAGATGACTTACAACCATTCTCCGTACATGAAGTGGAATCCACGAGGATGCGGCTTATTATGCACCCGCAGAAGAAACGATCTTCTCCGGAGATACCATAACGAATGAAGCGAAAGTTCGGGACGACGAAGAGCGCAAATTCTGAATTCGCAGTCACTCACCACTCCTTACGGCGAGATGGTGAAGGTTCTCAACTACATCAAGTGGGCGGAGCAGGAGACCGTAGTAGAGACGTTAAGGACGATTGGACGAGCAATCATCGATGTCGATTGGGAAGATAGTTACGAGAAGAAAAAGAAATCGAACGGCGACGACAATAAGTCGAAGAAGCGCGAACCGAGAATCCCTCTCGAAGATGAAAGAAACGAAGGAATATAAATCGATAATGAGAAGATTAACCACTATGTATACTATGACCACGACCGATCCATTAATAAGATCGAGGGTATGAAGTCAGAGGTACGTAAACGGTGGATACAAAACCAATCAAATTCTACCGTGGTGCTTCTTCCTCCAAAGGCGAGAATAATGTACAATTTGAAGATGCTACTTCATCGGGAATTAATGGAATTGCCTTTTGAGTGGTACTCTCCACGACGTTGAAATTTAATTCGGCGTGGTTTCTTACCTCGGCCGTTTTGGACGAGTCGATCACAACGTTTTGAAAATTTATCCAGACCTTCCGTGCGTCCACCCAACTCAAAGCATGGTCTCGGATTCGGCACGGTAGGATCGGTTGACGATGCGAATTTGCTTGGTTGTCACTGCGAATGCAATAGCGCAAACTGGACGAACTCGAAGATTTACAAATTGGAGACGCTCACGAGTCGAAGAAGAAATCAAATCTACGATAGATGAGTTAATAGAAGTTAACTTAGGTACTGGCGAAGAGCCTAGACCTACCTTTGTTAGCTCTTTACTCGATAAAGAAGACTCAGAAGAAATAATCGAGTTATTAATGGAATTTAAAAACATTTTAGCCGGAGCTACGATGAGATGCGGAGTTTAGCTCCGAGTCGCGATCCATAAACTAGGAGTGGACCCTACTTCTGTTCCGGTCAGAGACAAGGTCCCGAGAAGAATGCGTCTAGAAATCGAACATAGTCATAGGCGAAGTTAAAAAGTTAATAGACGGCTAAATTTGTCCCGTGAAGAACAATACCGACTTTGGTTAGCCAACGTGGTACCGATCGGGGAAGAAAGAATGGTCGAGATCGAGAATTTGTGTGGACTTGAGAGATTTAAACAAGGCATGTCCAAAGATGAATTTCTCTCGATCCCGGGAATTAATGATCGACATCGCTTCGGCTTACATGAAATATTCTCGTTCATGGATGGATCTTCGGGATAAACCAGAATAAAAATGTCCAGGAAGACGAAAAACTTACGACGCATTCGAACGGCACGATCGGAGTATATTGCTACACGGTGATGCCATTCGGATTGAAGAACGCGGGAGCAACCTGCCGAGCAATGACAAGAATTTTTGATGATCTCGTCCACGATCGAGTCGAATGCTACGTGGACGATGTGGTCATCGAAAGCAAAGTAAAGGACGACCACTTGTATGATTTGAAATTGTTTTAGAACGATTAAGGCAATTTAACCTTAAGATGAATCCCTTAAAATGCGCCTTCGGCGTCACCTCCGGGAAATTCTTAGGATTCGTTGTCAGGCATCGTGGAATCGAAATCGATCAGAACAGATAAAAGCCATCTTAGAAATGCGCCTCCCCAAAGAAACCTTAAAACAACTACGATCTTTCAAGGGAAGGCTGGTATATCATGACGCTTTATCTCAAACTGTCGGGTAGGTGTCGACCTTTCTCGGCACTAGTTAAAAAGGACGCCAAATTTATTTGGGAAGAGAAATGCCGGAGGGCCTTCGAGGACATTAAACGATACTTAATGACACCTCCTGTCTTAAACGACCCCGATCTCGAGTAGGCCGCTAATACTTTATACCGCGGCTTTAGACGACTCTCTCAGGCCACAGTAGCCCGAATTCGATGATGAGGGTAAAGAAAATGCTCTTTATTAGCAAGCCGTCGTTTACGCCGACGGAAATAAGGTATCCATGATTGAAAAGCATTGTTTGGCCCGATCTTCGCGCTCGAAAGCTCGGGCACTACATGCTTTCTCATAAGATCAACTGATCTCGAAGTTTAATCCATTGCAATACTTGATGACTCGTCCAACGCTTTGCGACGGACTTGCAGGATGGTCGATGATATTATTGCAATTCGATATAACTTTCGTGCCTCTTTGTCTTGATGAGAATGACCTTATGATCTTTCCTTGCGGCACACCCTTTGCGAGCGAGAATCTCCTCTCGTGACGATCTGCCGGATGAACAAATAATGAATCTCGAAGACCTTGATGATCGACGTTGGGAATTATATTTCGACGGAGCATCTTCGGCGCAAGACGAAGAATGTAGTGATAGTGCCGTGGCGGGAATCGGGCTAATCTTTCTCTTTCTCGGAGCGGGGGATGTTAAGATACTCCTACCACTTGACGAGAACCATGTACAAACAACGAAGCGGAATACGAAGCCCTTATAACGGGGCGGGAGTGAATTCGAATGGGGATGAGACATCGACATCTACGGGGATTCACGGTTAATCATTCAACGGATCATCGGACGGTACGGAATTTTAAAAGCAGAGACTCGAGCGATACTTCCGGTATGCCATACGAATTTGTTGGAGCAGTTAGAATGTGACAATTTACAAAATTCCAGAAAAAAACGCTTCTAGCGGATCTGTGCCCGTCTGTAAAAGAATTTACTGTTCTGAGATGAATCGATGGAAGTGTCGGTTCACGGACGCGGGTCACTATCAGCGAGCAGCATCTAGATACGATCTATGAAATCGAAGGAAAAAGGATCGGTTGCAGCGGTGACGAGAAAACACACGGAAGATTGGCGACGGCCATTGATGGATTACACAAACGGAAAACTACCGGAGGATAGGTCGTTAGCCGCAGGATCGAAGAACTCACAATCCTACGCATTAATAAACAACACATTATACGAAAGGTCTTTTGATCAAATGTGGCTAAGGTGCCTAAGCGGGTCCGAAGCCCGTGAAATTGTTAGGAAGTCGTCGGGACTCACCGTAGCACTCACCGATCGGGTCCGAAGATGAAAATGAAAATTAAAGAGCGGGAGTCTCTTGGCCTCGATGATGGCCAAATGCATGAAAATCGCGAGGCTGTCATCAATGCCAAGTGCAGGTAGTTCTACACCAACCTCCAAATGTGCTACATCCGACAATTGCATCGTGGCCATTTGAATGTTGGGGCACGGATATAGTTGGTCAATAGAACCCTTAAGCATCGTCGAAAGGACATCGCTTCATTCTTGCGGTTCTGATTACTTTTCCCGAGTGGGCGGAAGCGGTCAAGAAGTGAAAGCACATCACGTACTACAATTTTTCAAGAACCAGGTTATGCAGCCGAGTGCAGCAAGATCATCTCGGATAATGGGTCGCGTTAGTACCTCGTCAATGATTTTGTCGGGAGACGCGGAATCGGCGCGATATTGACAATTTACTACCCAAGAGCAAAACGGCTAGCCGAGAACTTTAATAAAACTGCGGTTCAAATTTTAAAAGAAGACTTTAGACGACAATAAGAGAAATTGGCACGAAGTTTGTTAGAAGCCTTATGGGCTCTCGGGTGACCTTCGAACTCTACTAATTTCGCATACGCTTTGGTGTATGGGTCGAAGCGATGTTACCTTTAGAGTTCGGCTCCCTTCACTCGAATTGCGATTTGCAAATAAAATCACAATAGAGAACGCCAAATTACGACTCGAAGAAGGTGAGAAACTGGAAGGGGAAAAGACTTGCGGCGCAGCAATTTAGAATTATACTGTTAAGATGATTCGGGCTCTTGATAAAGGCGAGTCATGAGAACCTTCAAAGTTGGTGATTTAGTTCTCGTTCTCAAAAGACCTATTCTTGCACGCAAGATAGGAGAAAAGTGAACCCACTTGGGAAGGACCATTTGTAGTTGAGGCGGTCTACTCGAGGCTCCTACCGAGTGACGTGAATTGCCGAGGAGAACGACATATGCTTAGATCAATGGACGATACTTGAAAAAGAGTATTACGCTACACGATGTTTCGAAGGAATGAACTTTCCATCCTAGAAACACGGGTGAAGTGATTACTTATGAATGGGTCGAACCTTGCAAAAATAATAAAATGTGCTAAAATAAATAAAATCCGGCAATAAAATTTTCCTTGTTTTCTTTTCCAAATCGAATCTCTTACACGATCTTATTCCACTTCATCCTGGTAAGTTTGAAAATATAAGAATAATAATAAAACAAGACGTCTTTAATAAACATTTTCTTGATGTTCTTGTTCTTAGTACGGCCACGATCCTTTTCTTGTCTTTTCGCGGGGAAATGTCGAGCGGGCGGTTGGTCTTGAACTTTAAGAATGGCGTAAGCCTTGCACTTGATGAAAAGAGGTGAAAGATGGAGCGATAATCGAGATTGACTCGGATTTCGCACCGAGCGGAGGCCTAGATACGAGGAAAGTGGCGGGTCCCGGTTAATGAGAAGAGCGCAGGACGTACGGTGATGAGGTGATGGGTGGCCCGAGCCACCCCGATCCGACAACAAGAAAGAAAGACAAATATTAAAGAAGATAAAGAAAATGAAGTCGTTGTAGTCGGCTACGGCGGAAGGCGAGCCTCGGCGCCGCGCCCGAGAGATTCAAGAAGTTCGGAGAGCTACTCTCGCGACGCGCAACGAAGAAATAAGAATCGCCGTATCCGTAAGATGTTGACAAAACTAGGCTTGCGGATCGGCACGACGAGGGCGATTGCTAATGTCGGTGCATACACTTCGAAGGACACGGTTCACCGGGAACCGAGAAGAAAGGAGGCCAGCTCCTAGGATGACGAGAAAGAACCGGAGAAATCTCGCGAAGACCGAGAAGAAGGAGAGAATTTCTGCTTCATGGGATAGAACCACCGGTGATGCATGACCTTGTTGCGAGAAGCAACCCCGGGGGATGTCCGGCAGACATCATCCACGAGAGCAGTATGCGGGGAGAACGTGAAAGGGATTAGACCATACATCCCACAATATGTCACAAGGCCTCGCCATCTGCAGATCATTCGGAATACGAGTTTGGAAGAGAATGCGGGGAATGTTGAAAAGAAAACCTTTGAATACTTCGAAGGATTCGGCGAGAAGAATCGATATCTTGGAGGGGCCTCGAATTACATACGGACGTATTCTCGAGTATGAGCAGCGGCAAATCGTGGATTGCATCCGGGATTTGAAAAGAAGCTGAGCCGGCGGGCCGCAGAAAACACATGCTCGAGCCCGGAGATGGATGCCGGGGAAAAGGAAGAATCACGATACGATGTGGATGTTGTTACAACTTTGCGAGACGGAAGGAAACAC
This sequence comes from Papilionanthe hookeriana x Papilionanthe teres, assembly GCA_022702705.1. Taxonomy (NCBI): domain Eukaryota; kingdom Viridiplantae; phylum Streptophyta; class Magnoliopsida; order Asparagales; family Orchidaceae; genus Papilionanthe; species Papilionanthe hookeriana x Papilionanthe teres. The sequence continues at coordinate 142,391,134 of CM040425.1, forward strand.
GCCAGAATACTCCGTCATGGGCAAGTGGACCCGATGCCATTAGTCATCAAGAGAATGGTAAAGAGATTGATAACATGGAGGAGAATCTTTGCCAGTAGACTTGCATATGATAAATGCATCATCAACATCTACGAAAGGGGGTATTTGTATACCCCCACACATTGATCACGACTTTGTCGGACAACTGCAGATCTCTTTTAGAAGCGAGTGTAACATCATGTTCGGATCGACCTCCGGATAGCGAGGCCCGAGGTGAGTTCCGAGGGCCGGTAAAGATACCCGCACACGGTAGGTTCCGTCATGATACTAAAGTCCAACGGAGCGAGATATCGCCAAGCATTGCATACCGGGAGTACCGGTGAAGCGGATCTCGGTTCGTTCGGGAGGATGGACGACGAGGAAAAACACCTTACCATTTCCGGCCCGGACCGGAGCTAGAAAGCCTCCGACCTTACGGCCTTGAGTTACATGGAAAATATCACACCTCCGATGTACATCCATACGGCAGCCAGCACGAGGATGGCTTGGAAGGTGATGTTGTGTTATGTATCTCAACCCCATTCGAACATGGACTTTTTGACGAGATGCTTCTTTAGATGGATCAACAAAGATCATACACGATCCGTTTGAGTACATGGATTGTATGAAATATATTCACGGTCAAGTTGTGCGATGTATCTTCGAGTATGATTGGAATAAAAGTGACCATGTCACATTTTTTTGCCCTTCACCTCTTTTGTACGAATTGGTTGGGGAAAGCAACTAGTTAAAGTTAAATGAACTTCGAACAAAAGAACGAGAAAAAAAAAAAAAAGAACGAGAAGAAAACTTTCGTTAAAAAAAAAAAAAAAATCTAAAAAATGACAAACACCCGAATTCACATGAACATTAAATAAACAACAAAATAAAATTTGAATCATTAAAGGATAAAACAAAATCCATGAAATGTTAAATCAAATTCTCAATCAAATTTCGATTCCAAATCTCTATCAAAATTCAAATTCAATCTTTCCGATTCAAATCTCTATCAAATCTCGAAATTCGATCTTTCCGAATCTCACATCGAAACATCGCGCCAATTCAAACTCTTGGGTCGAGGATTTTACATCCAAGACGCCTTGCTAGGATTTTCTTCCCTGCGCAGCAAAAGTACATCAAATTCAAACCTTTGGGTGAGGATTTACATCAGTACCTTTGATTCTTTCCTGTACCTTTAGAAATACATCGAATTCGGAAACTTGGGTCGAGGATTTTACATCAGTATTTGCCTTTAGGATTCTCTTCTCTTTGCCTTGGAAATACATAAATTCAAACTTTTGGGTCGGATTTTACATCCATATTTGCTAGCAAGGATTTTCTTCCTCTGCCCAAAATCACATCAAATTCAAACTTTTGGGTGAGGATTTTACATCCCAATGCCTTTATAGGATTTTCTTCCTCTTTCTTGAAATACATCAATTCAAACTTTTGGGTCGTTTTATTAATTTTTATTACTTGGATTTCCTTCCTATTTTGCTTGAAATACATCAAATTCAAACCTTTGGGTCAAAGTTTACATCAGAAGGCACTTATTTGCTGGGTCTCTTCTATTACTTGAAATACATCGAATTGAACTTTTGGAGATTGAGGATTTTACATCAGTACCTTTAACACAAGTTTTCTTCCTCTTTCTTGAAATACATCAAATTCAAACCTTTGGGTCCGAGGATTTTACATCGAATTCACCTTTGCTAGGATTCTTTCCCCTGTGCCTTTGGCTTATCAAATTAGGCTTTAGATTAGAGGATTTTACATCAGTACCTTTGCTAGGATTCTCTTCTCTTGCCTTTGAAATACATAAATTCAAACCTTTGGGTCGAGGATTTTACATCCAGGAACTGCCTTCTTTAAGGATTTTCTTCCTATTTTCTTGAAATATCAAATTCAAACTCTTGGGTGAGGATTTTACATCACAGAAAGTACCTTTCTTTAGGATTCTCTTCTGACTGCACTTGAAATACATCAATTCAAACTTTTGGGTCGAGATTTACATCCAAGGCGCAACTGCCCCAGGATTCTTCCCCTGTACCTTTAGAAATACATCAAATCAAACTCTTGAGGTTAAGGATTTTACATCTAAGTCTGGCATTACTCGAGATCTTTACTCAATTGTAATAATCTGATCTGATACGTTTGATCTTCTTTTGGGGTTGAAGATGTTACATCTAAAACTTCAAAATTCCAATTTTCATTCAAATCAATTCTTCAAATTAATCTTGACAAACTTCAATCTAAATTGAAACTCCAAATTAATCCCAAACAAATATCATGACTTGAACATGAAACAAAATAAAATCTAAATCAGAATTCTGCAGGATCATGTGATTTGGGATTCACCTCCTTTTCCTTTCCCCGGCGAGAGTTCGAAGTCTCAGGTTCCGGTCATCACCGGCCTCCCCGGCGAAATTCTTCTACTTCGTCCTAGGTTTGTTACTTGGACATGCGTGATCACAGTTACGGTGATCGCTTCGGTCAACACCATCTGTGATGTGCTCAGTGCGGCCTCGCACTTTATTGGGGGTCCATTTGTTGACCTCATTTTTGATGAGGTCTTCTCTTCTTCTCTTTAGTACTTAGGATCCAGCAAGGCTTTCCTTTGACTATCTTGGGATAGGGTAGGATCCATCTAGAATTTTAAACCACTTCTTAACTCCTGGAAACTCCTTAAACATTGTAGACCCACAATAACTCAGAGGTTGGCTGGAAATGCAGGAGATTTAAGGATGAGTTCTTATAGGACTCTTTGGCCTTGGGAGCTGCCTGGTGCTTTGAATGCAGTGAAGGTTGACTTGCACACACATACACTTTCACACACCTCTAAAAACACACCCGTACACGGCAAGTATACGGCTCATGTAGGTGATTCACGTGGATGGTCGCTAACCTAAGCCCTTGGTAGAGGTTCAGGGCAACATAGTGAATGCCTCGGATGAGTCCTTAAATGTCATGTGGGCTTGATATGGCTTCATGGCTCGGCAAAAATGATTTTATTACTTGTCACCAATCTTCATTCCATTTGATTTTTGACCCACAGGACCATACCACCGCTGTTTTACCAAAGCCTGAATAACTTGAATTTCTGAAAATTTCCAATCACCAATTTCTCCAAAATCAATCTCAAACATTTCCACATCACTTAAATTGATCATCCATAACCAAAAATGCCAAAAATTCCAAAAAATACCCCCCAATACCTTCCAAATACCCAAAATACCCCTTTTGACCCAAAAATCCAAAAATTCAGAAAATTCCCAGAAAATTCCAGAAAATCCCAAATATTCTAGATTTCGTTTTATTTCGGCCTACGCCATGGGCCCGATTTTGTCGATTTACACGGCACATCAAAACCCACGATTTGACCCATTTAACCCCGAAGTAAACCCGATGTCAAACCAAATCTGCAATTGACCCGATTTGGTCGATTGATTCTAAACTTCAATTAAACATCCACAGAGCGCAATCTAGACCAAATGGTGATGGATTGGCAAGTGGAATCGATTTCACTTTTGGCCTTAAAGCGATTTGGACCTATGACCCGAGCCCTGGCAGGCTCATGATTACCCAAGCTCAATTAACCCCGAATCTTTTCTAAACCTTCCTTGACATCCCCATAAACAAAACACTAGCACTGATTTGCCCAAAATTTGGAGCCAAAATTTTCGAATTCAACCCAAAAAATCAAAAAGCCCAGTTTTGACCTAAACACAAAAACACAACCCCGAAATGAACTGAATCTAAAATCAAAGCAAACAAAGCCAAAACCTCTTTCAAAACATCATAATGTTCTCAGCATTTATTTTACATCGATTTCGACACACAGCTACAGCTTGTTGGCCCCGAGTTAGCCCAATTTGACCTACGCCAGGCTCACTTATGGAGATTAAACCAATTCAAACCAATTTCAAACCCAAATCACCTCAAACTTGTTTTAAATCACTCATGAAGCATCCACAAACCAAGCTCGACAGTGTTTGGCCCAAGCCTTTGCCAAAATCTCATCCCAAAATCCATTTTAAATTTAAAAGCCCACTTCCACAAACCTCCACAAAAGCCCATTTCCACCAAACATAAAAGCTGAAATTTGACACCAAAAGCCCACATGACATTTCCATTTGTCATCCATTTAATCAAAGCCATTCCACCAAGTTATAATTCCATCATCGAACATTCCAAATCAAGCCATACAAATTCGCACCAAAATATCCAAAATTCTTAAAACCCATTTTATGAAATTGACCCAACCTTTTCCCAAGCCAAATGGAGCCATGAACAAGCCATTCTCAAGCCACATGAAGCCATGAGGCTTTGACTTATCATTAGTCCATTTTATGGCAAGAAAGAGGGAGTTCTTTCTTAAACCTCCTTTAACCTTTTTATAAGCATGTCGCACACTAAACCATGTAGCCGCCCTCACCATGGATGGAGACTTCCCTGCTCCATGTGAGCCATTCTTGATCTCTCAGCCCCGAAATCGAGGCCATGGGGAGGTGCACCCAAACCCAGTGATAGGTTGACCAAATTGAAGCCAAAATGACCCCTTCCTGTTCATTTGATTCATCCTTCCACACATAAGCGACCACCAATTGCCTTCACAAACATCCGCTGCAACCCACCTGACCACCGAGGTGACCCATGCACATGGCCAATACCCCGTGTGGGAAAACACCATGGCCGAAAGCTCATATGAGCTGACATTGGAATTCCTCATTCTTTGACAATACAACCCGAATGGATAGCATGAGCATTCTTCCTTGACACAACGGTGATCCCAGCCATTCGCTTACAGGAAGAGCCTCCGGCCATGCCTATTTAGAAACACCACCCCCTCACGGCCATGGAGAAGGGAGAGTTGCGAAACACGCAGCTGCCAAGGGTATTCCGGACCCCTCCTCATACACGAGCACTTGATCCCCAGTGAATCCCTGCCATTCTTCTACGGCGAGCTCGGTTAGAGTTGAAATCCAAGCCCAAAACCAGGACACTCCTCCACGGTGAGCCAATCCCAAGTCGTTTATGCCGCCTTCCGCAGAGACCCGAGGAAGGTGTCCGCGATAAAAGCCTGCTCTCCAAGGTCACCCGGTGCTCATGACCTCCAAGCTTTGTGATCGGCGTGAAGTCCAACCTGAGACGATTCACCGGGGCCGGGAAGCCATCTGGAGCTTGCTAGGATCCAATCGAAAGTGCGACGACTCTCGGATCGAAGCCACACTAGAGCAAGGTATGAGCTAATTCTTCATCCCGAGCTTCGATTATATTTCAAATGCCTTAATTTCAATGCATGTTTACGTATGGATGTGTTCGTCTCTTCCGAGACGAATCCATAGAAACATAAGAACACGAAAATCAGGCTGAGAATCGAGTGAGTTCTTAGGGTTAGAGTGTGGACGGTCACGGGATCCACCGGTCATGGACGATGAACGGATCTCGAATCCATTTTAACCCACACGCGGCGCCGCAGGAGGGGACGAAGCCGAGGATCGCGCCGGATGAAGACGGAGGCCGATACGTGAGTCCCGGGAGCGGCGGCGCCCCATCGGATGGCGGCGTCGAATGGAATCGTGACGCGTGTGCGCGGAGACGTTAAGGTTGACGCGGCGACGCATCACTTAAGTAGATAAATAGGATATTTTCTATTTATTTAATTCCCGGAGAACTTTAAAAATTCATAACTTTGTGTAGAAAAATCACAAAAATAAAATAAAAATACCCTCTTGCTCGATGAACGGAGGAGAATAATGTGGAAAATCAATTTGTTTTGTCTCAGTATTTTATTTTTAGTAATTTGTTTACTCTCTGCATACATTTAATAATTCTCCATGCATTCATAATTCACCATGGCATGAGACCATAGGGCTTTTGAAACATAATTTTAGGAACATCCTGAATTTTCCAAAGTCGAAGCCATCCCCATGAAGAGTTATTAAGATTTTTCAAATTCATGTCATAATTTAGAATATTTTAATTCCAATAAATAGCATGTTGTGTAATAAATTCTGAAAATTTTGGTGATGTTCATATGACCCCGGAAAGTAACTTAGGAAAAATAGGTTTGAGTTAGTTCATTTGAAACTGACCACAATTGGCTTAAACACCCAAAATAGGTCTCTAATTAATTAGAGCTAACCATACATCAAATTGACTTGAAATCAATTCTCCACTGACCTTTAGGATCAGAGGAACCCACCATAAAAATTTGAATTCAATTGGACTTGGTTAGCCCCACTAATTGGGTTAATTAAGCCACTTAGTCATTTTAAATTTTAAAAATTCATAACTTTCAAAATATCTTTCAAAAATTCACCAAATTGGTTTTGAAGTCTCTCTGATATCAGGGGAGTTTAAGAAAATTAAAATTTCAATTTTCTAAAAAGTTGATTTTTAATATTATTTTAATATTTTTAATAGTGAAAATAATAAAAGTACAAAAATAATAAAATTCACCAAAATGTCATATTTTGTTCAATCTTAGGAACAAGTCCCATATTTTTCCTAGGTCTATTTAGTGAGATATTAATTTTTAAAGCTCTAAGAGTAATTTTTAAAATTAAAAAAATGTATTTTCTAGCATTTTCACCAAAATAATTATAATAAATCGAAAGAAAAATTAGGAAAAATTGTAAAGTTTGGTTAAGGAATCCTTGATATCAGAGAAAATTTTTAAAATTATAAAATTTATTTTTCAACATTTATTTTATTTTTAAATTAATTAATATCTGAACTTAGAATAATTCTAATAAATAAAATATAATTCAAAAAATTACAAAATTTGGTCCAAATGGTCCTCTGGTCATTAGGAATGTCCCTTTAATTTTCTTAAGGACGAAGGCTTTCCCTTGGTCTTATTAGTGAATTTTCCTTGGAAATTTCTATTTTCTACAAAAAAAAAAATAATTATATAAATAAATTAAATACAGAAAAATCACATTTTCTCCTCTCATGTCTTTATTGACACATAAGTGAAATTAAAAATTTCAAGTTATTTTGAGTTCAATTTAGTGAGTTATGAAATTATTAGGCTTAAAAGGGCAAAATGGTAATTAAAATTTTAACCCTTAATTAAAACTTTGAGTTTTAATAAAAATTAACAAGTAAAATATTTGATCCTAATCTGATTTGGATGATTGAAATTTAATAATTAAAGGGTAGAAACCCATTAAGCAATTAAAAATGATTAAACTTTATTAAATAATTAATTGAATTTGGAAGAATAATAAAATTGGAATTATTAAAATAGGGATATTGTCAAAGGAAAGGAGTTTATTCTTTAATTTAAAAATCCCTAAATTAATCATCTCATTAATATTCAATTCTTAATTAAAATGATAACTAATTTAAAATATTAAAAGACTTAATCATTAAACTAAAATTAAATCATTAAACTCTTTCAAAAATTTCAATTAAAATTAAATTGAATTAAATTAAAAATTAAATTAAATTAAGTAAATTAAATTAAAATTAAATTAAATTAAATTAAGGTTAAAGTTGAATTAAATTAAATTAAAATTAAATTAAATTAAATAATAATTAAAATTAAATTAAATGAATTAAATAAATTAAATTAAATAAAATTAAATTAAATTAAATTAAATTAAATTAAATAAATAAATTAAATTAAATTAAATTAAATTAAATTAAATTAAATTAAATTAAATTAAATTAAATTAGATTAAAAATTAAATCAAATAAATTAAATTGAACAAATTAAATCGAATCAAACTAAATTAAGTGAATTAAATTAAATTAAATTAAATTAAATTAAATTAAGTTGAATTAAATAACCTCACTTGGAACATAAAGAACTCGAAATAAATCTAAAATAACTTGAACACTATTCAACTTAATACACAAAATGCATTAATTTGAGCTTTAAATTTGAATCACTGAAATCGTAAATATCGTTGCCCTTAGGAGCTTTTAGTTATCACATAACTCCTAAATAGAGCAATAAAATGAAATGTTACTTCACTTATAGGACATTCAAATGTCTAGTTCCTTGGCTGATTAACAAAAAATCGAAAACCTCGAACGATCGATTCATTTACACGATTAAATTCATTTGGACTTAAAACAATCTAGAAATATTGAAAAGATGTTTGGGATCTCTCCTAGCACTTCCTGATATGATAGGATGTTGATAGGCCTAGTGAACTTAATTGTTCTTTGATGAAAGAGCGTCTTGAAACTAAAAGCAAAAAGAACACAGACGTCGTAGAAATATTTATTTATAGGATTAGAACTTTGTAAAACCATAACACTTACCTTAGCTTTACCTAGGGAAATTTTATGAATGCTTAAATGCTGCAAAATTGTATTTTAAGTGCGGCTTGGGATGACGGAAGGCCTCAAATTCTGCTTTTATTTTAACTATGATTATTTTCTTGAAGAAATTTGTTAAAAATCGCATCGCACTTACTTTTCTTGCATGATAAACAACGATTTGCGTGAAAACACCGCACAGGACGAAACCGTGAAACAGAAACTAAAATAAAAGACACTACGAATAAAATTCACCTCCCACAACATTTCAAGAAACAAAAACAACTCAAATTAATCTAAACGAATACAACTATGATGCAAGCTAAATTAAAACGTCTTGTTGGATGATCGGGAATACCTCGGATGATGTAACCTCGTGTTGCTAACGGGATTTCCACGGTCACAGTAAGTGTGGAACTCATTCAGTTGAGTTTACTTGAAATTCATCTTGTTAAGTGAATCAGATAAAAGTAATGATGCGGAAGGGGATGGGGCAGTAGGATCTTGGCAGGTGTTGTTATAAATAAAACTTTAAGATTTGTTTAATTAAAACACAAAAAAAAACACTTGGAAATTAAGACTTCTCTAAACCAAACACTTCTCTCATCTCTCAGGTTACATGATTTTACATCGCTAAACCTGCGAAAACGACGAATACCCGGAGCGTAATTAGACGTATAGTAAATCAATCATCAATAAAACTGTGTCGACATCAACAAAACTTTTCCTAGAATTAAACAACAAGGCCATAGGACTTCGAGGTAGTTTTCCTAGTGCGACATAAATCCTCGACTCTTTGTTGACATTGCATTGCAAATTAAGCCCTAACTTAGGTCTTAGAGATTCAGTGATGGTAAGATGCGACATAAAACCTGTCTTCTGAGCGATTTGTATGATTCCATCATATAAAAAATGTAATACAATTAACTAAATTGGCAAGATTAAAGCATTAAATAAACATTAAGGACTTTCCTAAATCCGTGAAACAATAAGATAGTCGGAAGTGCAGAAATGCTTCGAATACGTGATCTCTTTTCTACTTTTCTTCCTTTGAATTCTGAAAATAAAAATGTTCCTTAAATTTGATCATTCCTATTGAAATTTCCAAAATTTAATCCTTTTAAAAACTTAAGCTTTGAAATTCTTGAACGGAAATTATTGATTATTATCGAGTTTTTCTCCGAGTGGTCTCGTCACTTAAGATGTAATTAACCATGAGGCTTGCCCTTATAGAGAACTTTAAGAACCCGAATACAATATAAACTGATGCCTTAGTTTCATATTAAGCGAGGGGAATTTGTCGGCTTATAAAATTGGTTAAACGGACGACGGATATCTGGAAACATTTCTAGTTTATTTAATCGAAATTTATTATCGAGCGAGTGTGTATGTTGCGGGATAGATACACGGTTTTTGTCAGATGCGGCGCTCGTTTATATAAACTATTAAGGATGTGAAGATCAGTTTTATTTCATATCTTAAAATTTTCAAATTTAAAATTATTTTCAAAATCGAAAATACTACTTTTCAAATTATTTATTTAAATTAAATTAAAATTAATAGACAATTTACATGGCATTCAAAATAAAACACATAACCTAAAAATATGCCGACATAAAGGTACTAAGAATCATGTAGTTGATCAACGTCGAAGACATTTGCATAAAATTTTGAGAAAATTAATTCTCATGATACCAAGAAGGTCATTCAATTAAGATGCACTATGGCCATTTATCTTAGAGTTAAACTCAAATGTGTCCTTGAAAGGTCATTTATCACACTCGTGTATGATGAGTGGTATGAGGACATACCACATTCATGAGTGAACAAGAATATACAAGCTGTTCATATATGATGTGTGGGATACTACTTGGTTAAATCCCGCATGAAGTGTGAAACGTAAGAGAGCGCAACAAAGGTGCATGTCTTTTCTTACATATAACTAGTACCAGTGAAATTGAATTTTAGTCGATCTGAATGCGACACGACACGGAATTACGCAGTTATTTAATTTATGACGAAAAACTTGACCGAAGCTTCTTTATACGTAATGTGCAAATTATAGAGTTTAGACTTTGATTTATAGTTTACACACTGAGGGGTTTTACGCAAGTGCGTATCATTCGAAGTAACATAGGGTTCTCTTTAAGATCACGAGTATCGATCCCGCGAGAGAAGTGAGGTAAGAAATCTCTTAGAGCATGTCTTGTCCAGAAATTTACATAGATCCTTAAAGGTTATTTACCACATTCATTTATGATGAATGAGTCGGGCATGATTTGGACCCGCACGAAGAGTGAGCAAACGACATGTTTTTTGAGAGAGCTCATGGATTTCACATTCATTGATCATTGGTAATACCGAGTTAGGACACAAGAAGGAGTACATTGTCTAAGATAATGAAAAATTATATTGTTGTTGGTTTGAACCTCGCACGAAGCGTAAACGAAGCAGCATGTGCCTTAGGAAAGTTCTATGGTCTTTATCTTCATTGATCATTGGTCGTATCACATATAGAACACCCAAAGGAATTTAACCTTTGAGTAATGATAAAAAAAAATTATATTGAAATAAGTGTGAAGCATCTCTTGCATAAGCCATGATTGATCATATTGAATTTGAAGTGCTAAAAGGCAATCGTGTCAGTATCGGATGAACATGAATCGGTTAGATCATTATGGTAGTTACGGCAAAACGACATGTTTTTGACGATCCAAGTAAGATTGACAAAGTTCACTAAGAAAGGTTAGATACTCGAGGTGATCCAACCACAACGATTTTCGACTTTTGAATAAATCGAAGCATATTCTCTAGGGCATCTGCCACATTCTTTTCATGAATAAGTATTCGTTCATTCGGACCCGCACGTAGTCTTTTCTTGAAAAATGAAATGTTAGAATGTCATGGCTTCTCTTGCATTAATTATTAGCGCTCGAAATACGGGACACTGCGGGGAATTCTCTTTCCTTTTCTGTGTGATCGAAAATTCATTTTAAAAGAGAAATGCATGACCCTCCTCACATTTATTGATTATGAGCTTTAATGACTTCTTGCGAGTAAAAGACAATCAAAACTCAAAAGTAAAAATATCAAAAGATACATTTTTTAAAGCTTGATTGCTATGATACAAGAGTAATCGAGTTTGAAAATACATTAAGTGATATATATCGAGTACAAATCATGGTTAAGCATAATAAATCTTTAAATGTTTCCGTTGATAGGGGCATTGAATGAACTCCATCTACGTCAATTAGCATGTAGGCCCCTCCTTCATAGACCTTCTTAATCATTAATGATCCTTCCCCGAGAAAACTCGGAAACTTTACATGTTTACTATGGTGAGTCACAATGGGACGGCATAAAAGTTAGCACCATGTCCCCGACTACAAAAGTACGGGGCCTCACCAGGACTATCATGGGCTCTAGTCATTTGAACGTGATATAGCAACCAAAGTTGAATATTTTGTTCATTGATAATATTATTGCCTATGGTAACTTGCAATTAGAAATGACTTAACTTACAAGGGAAGAATTTGCTTTGATTGAGTTAATGTGTATGGGTAAGTAGGTGGGTGTAAGGTATGTCATACAATATGCCCACGAAGCATTTGAAACTTCTCATGCCATTATTTTTTATTATCATGTATGATTTTCTTCATAAGATTTACCAAATATTGAAAGCCTCGACTAAACCATTTGCTCTTGGTAATAAATAGTAGAGAACCATCGATTAATTTGGTGGTGATGAAACAATCTGTTATTTTTGTTGTTTATAGAGCCGACCCATTATCGAACATGATTCGACATGGCACACCAAATTAATATATGATATTGTTCTTGATGAATGCAACACTTTTTCATCCTTGACTTCCGTTAAAGGGATAGCTTTGGCAGCATAGAAAAGTAGTCGATTCTTTGTAGAGAGAATGAATTGATGCTTTTTAGAGGACGGAGGGTCGACGGGCTCTATAAAGTCAGTTCCCCAAGCCTTAAAAGTCCAATATGCTACTATTGGATGCGGTACATTCGAGGGTTAGTGTAGCGCGGAGTTAAACAATTAGCAGTGGCATCGCTTGGCATATTTCATACGATTAATGGTCATTGAAGAACCGATAATATTAAAGAGCTTGATTTTTATTTTTATTTTGGGACCCAAATATTGAGAACCCACAAATTCCATTATGAGAAATTTGGTAAAGCTGATCTTTTGGGCTTCATCCACATCAACACATGGCAAAATATGCTGAAAAGAGAGATGGTATAATGTATCATTTATGATAGTGAAGTCTTTCTACTTTGGAATTGAGAAGTGAAAAGCCTAAAAAATGCTTGATTTTATATATACATTTATTCTTAATTCTAATGATATTGCACTTTAAAGGAAGGTATTTTACATGTTTTTTTATTTTAGGTACAATAAATGGACTCTTGGAGAAAAAGCAAAACGGTGCGATTTGGAACAAACACGAGCAGAAAGCAGGTACAGCAGCACATTTCGATAAATCTTTCTATACTTAATCTCTTTTACACTTCTTGCATATTTTTGAATGAGATTACACTTTAAAAAATGTTTTTTTATTTTTATTTTAGAGGTGTTGTATACGGCAAGAATGCCAGCATAGCGGGAAACGGGGGTGAAGGCGGAGCCAAACGGAGCCAAATGATGGAGTTGCGGGAATGGGCGCTAACGGCGCCGAAACCCGAGATCCATGAATATATGGTGCCGACGGTGCGAAGCCGGTTGGACGCGATTTTGGGCGGTTATGGCCAGAAATTCAATGAATGCGGATGCTTTTTGAAGGATTAGCAGAGGTAACTCTTGGGAAATTCATCCCTACCTTTATTTTAAAGTGAATTTGAAGCGAAAAAGAGAGTGTAGAAGTTAGGAAAAATGTGGAGAATGCTTAGAAATATTGAATATAGGTAAAAATTTAGATTTTTACTTTTAGAAGAAGATTGGAGAGGGGATTTTGATAGAATGTTTGTAAGGGTTTGCTCTAGCATTGCACGGATCGGCGAGAGACTTTGTGGGAGAGATTTGTATTTGTATTTCGACGGGAAAAAGTTAAGTATTAAGTTCTTCATTATCTTATAATTTTGTAAACACTTATGTAGTGGATTTGCTTTGATGAAATGAGGTTTTTCGTTGTGTTTTCTTTGTGCGTTGTAATGTGTTTCTCATACTCTTTCTTCTTATTTGAAAATAGTGGCATGAGAAGATTATGTCGTTATTTTCCTTTTACTTTCTTTTGTAATGAGTATGATTCATGTTTAAGATATTATGATGTATGCTAGAAGAAGTTTTAATTATAAATGTAATGTTTTTTACTTGCACTTCATTTACATTACAATAAGAGCTCGTTATAGTGTTAAAATTCATTGTAATTGCGTTATGATCTGAGAGGGCGGTGTAATTCTTAGCGAAGTGGAACCATTGAAATTCCATGGATGGTGCGATTAATGGGGGTTAAAGTGCAAATAAATAGGGAAATAAACTTTGATGGGCTTAGAATTGGAGATTTTATGGTGACGAGACTAAAATCTCCAATTCGATCTAGTGTTTAGAAACTAAAGTGAGAGTCGGCCTTGAGATGAAGGGAAGTGGGAGATACCGGAGTGAGAAACGATTATCCTCCGTCTAACCACGGATTTAGGGACTAAACTTAGTATTAGTCAAGGTTCTTTATAGCACTGGGAAAAGGGTAAAGAATAGGATTGCTTTCCTATTTGGCACATACAATAATTAATGTATCCCATTCTTAAACTTTATCAGTTACAACATAAATTGTAGATTTTATTATCTCGAAATTCACCCAAAATCAATTCATCTAGAAAGAGGTTTATCTTTAGAATTAATATTTTCATTTGGGAGTAGTTATTAGTTGTTTTTATCCTAAGACTTACTTTTAGGAGTATTTGTTAGAAAAATCACTTAAATGACCTTCCCGAAATAGGGTACGATAGTAGTATACTAGAATTTGACTAAGGAACTCTTACCTCACTTCCACAGTAGGATCGATAAATAAGATTTCGCTAGAGCCTTGTATTACTTGAACATATGTATACTTGCGTAGAACCTCTAATGTGTGCTCGTACTTACGAACATAAAATAAACGAGAAAAAACGACACACGCCGGGAGGAACATCAAGTTTTTAGCACCATTGTCGGGAAAGGCTTGTTAAGAATTTTAGGAGAATTTTAGTTGAAGTAATTAGGCTTAAATTAGAAAACTTTAGTGTCATAAAATTGATTTTGTGTGAAAAGTGTTTTTTGTATAAAAGAGTGTTTTGAAAAAGCTTGTTTGTGTGAAATACAATGTGTTTGTGTAATTATTTTATTGTGTTGAATATATTTTTTTATTTGTTTTATTGTTAATGTGTTGTTTTTTTGTGTTTAGTATGCAAAATAGAGGATATATAGGACTTATGCCTTATGGTCTTGAGTTAAAAAAATGGAAAGAAATAAAAAAAACATAAAGGACTTGAAAAACTAGAAATGGAAATGGAAAACATTCAAAATAATAAAGGCTTGAAAAATCGTCGCTTAAATCGTTGAAGTTATGTAAATCACATGACGAGATGAAATTCACTCGAGTAGCACAGCACCCCACGTCGTAGAAAGTGACTCGTTTAAACTAAATCCGGTGATTATCAATTGGTACGAAACAGCAAGAAGTTTGAGTGAGCTCGCCGGAGGATCACATTACACTTATCAGTTTTTCTAGAACTCGTGCTCATTTCGTTATAATGGCATGTCGGACGATGCTATTAAGTGAGATTTTCCTTTTCACTAAGGGATAAGGTTAAATTTTGGTTATGCTCATTAACTTTTTGACTCTATTAAAAATTAGGAGGAGTTAACTCGGAAATTTCTAGCTAAGTATTTTCCACCTTCAAAGACAACTAAACTTAGGAATGACATTATCTTTCATTTGTCAGTATGAAGGGGAATCGATATACGAAGCACGAGAAAAATTAAAGAACTTATAAGAAAGTGTCTACATCATGCTAAAATACTTGAATTTTTGTATTTCCAAATACAAGGATTTTTCTACTTCTTCAGAAAATTTAATTTACAGCAAAGAAGGCCTTAGCTCTTGTACTTGGAATAACTGTATATAGATGTGTACCGAAATTTTAATTATGGCAATAACATTAAATAAAACTTGATTGCTACGTAATGCTAGGCGTTAATGTTTAATACTTTTTAAATATATGTTTATATGAAAAAATATAATTTAAGAAGAAAATATTTTATACTTTTTGGGTACTCTGTAGTATACGCCATCGTTTCGAAGTAATATAGGGCTTTGAAACAAAGACCCGAGTATCGATCCCACGGGGAAAAAATATGGTAATAAATTTTTAAATATTGTATTTCAAAAATCTTTTTGTATTTAATCTAACTATAAATTACTTTTAATTTACTAGATGCGAGATAAAGAAAACGATAATAAGAAAATGATTTTGTGAAAACTATATAAAATCGAGCAACTTTAACACGATCAGTGTCTAAGATTTTTAAAATAATTTAATATTCGTTAGAAATTTGATTTATAGTATTGTGCGAATAAGAAATAATTCACATTAACTCTGCTTTGATCCGGGCACAAAGAACATTGGCTAATTTACGGATGGTCTGGATGTATTGTTAGTAGAATGGAGTTGTCTAGACTCGCACTACTAGATGTCGAGGGTGGCTATGGTCGGCCCTACTAGTGACCCTTTCCTTATCCTATAAATCAAATTATAAGAATTTAATTACACATCCTCCTAAAAACTTATCAATTCTACGCCCTTTAAATCTTATCTTCCTATTTATTTACTTCGCATGAATAGCCGCATAGCCTTCGGCGCGCGGGGATTCATGTGGCGTTTACAAGTTAAGAGTTCTTCTCCTTGAGTGCGAAACTCTTGTGGTTTTAACAATTTAAATGACGATTTTAAAAGTAAAGTAAGATCGGGTATTAATATCATCGCAATGTTTTTAAAAATATTTTGAATTTGATTCTCGTCGAATCTTATATTATCTTATTTATCCCTTCATAATTGAAGGAAGAAAGTAAAACTAACTACTCGAACACATTGAATAAAGCAATGAAAACATAAACTTTGAATCAAAATAAAATACTTATCTCAAATATTCCTTCTACCAGTCTTGATTATATTGACTTCGCGGTGTAATGAACTGCGGATACGTATTTGAAAAATAAACTCACTAAACTAAAATAAAAGTGGACACAAATTTCTCTCTCTGTTCTCTCTCTAAGGATGAGAGATC
The DNA here is from genome assembly GCA_022702705.1 of Papilionanthe hookeriana x Papilionanthe teres. Lineage (NCBI taxonomy): Eukaryota > Viridiplantae > Streptophyta > Magnoliopsida > Asparagales > Orchidaceae > Papilionanthe > Papilionanthe hookeriana x Papilionanthe teres. The sequence continues at coordinate 142,407,710 of CM040425.1, forward strand.
TAAAGTGGATAAGAGGAAGGGGTTACAATGGGGGGCACGTTTTTATGAAAAGTAATTTCTGTTATGAGACGAGGTTCATGAGAACATATGTAACGTGTCGCGATTGATGAATCTTCTAGAAGGTACGTACGGCGTCTAGGCGCCGGAATCTCGCGCTAGGAGGGCGAACACCGCGTCCGATTCTTCACACCACTTCACTTTGGCTCGCACCTCTTCGCGATTAAAACCTTTTGGAGCGTTCGAATACGATGTATCCGTAATGTCCACGTATCGAGGAGCAAGATGTCGGTCTTCTAGAATGTCCAATAACCGCTCACTCGCCAAAATAACCGTTCCAAACTTTGTCGAAAACTTGACGGTTACGCGCGAGTCCGGCGCTTAGGCGCCAGCCACGGCGCTGGCGCCGAGCCATGTTTTATAATTTTTTTATTTTTGCTTTCTATTTTTTGCTCCTTTTTGCTCCTTTTTCCTTTTTTGGACCTTTTTACATCACCTACATCCAAAAACACAAAAATACCTTTCATTAAAGCATAATATCCTTAGAAATTGATAAAATTAAGACGTAAAAAATAGGTATTTTTTATGGATCGAAATCCCCGAGCTTAAATATTCTTTTGTCATCGAAGTAACTCTTTCTCTTTGTATAAAATGTATAACCTTTGGAATAAAAGATAAATATTTAAGATTCCTTATAATTTTTGATTTTATAAAGTTTTTAGTAAATTATTAACCCAATTTCACTAACTAGGTTTAATTTTAAGAATTTAAAGAAAATTTAGCTAACGAATCATAAGATTTAATTTTTCATCCATTTTGAAAATAATAGAAGTCTATTATATTAAAGTCTCCTAGATTATTTACAAGAAAAAAGATCTTCTTGAAAAATCTTTCCTAAATAAATATTCATGCATAAAAATTAAGTAAAATATGTAACTAGTTTTCTGCATCAAGATAATTCGGTGAAACTGATTTTTGATTTAGGTATTTCCTGAAGCTTCTCCTCTCTTCTTTTTTTCTTTTTTTTTCTTCTTCTTTTCTCTTTATATATATATATATATATATATATATATATATATATATATATATATATATATATATATATATATATATATATATATATATATATATATATATATATATATATAGAGGATTACTATGTATACGGATAGCACATTGTGGTTTGAACTTCACTATCCTTAACTTATATTTTAAGCACATACGTTTTCGGCAATTATTATAACATGAATAAGAATTCGAAAAGATTTTTAAATCTTCTTTTCAGTGATAATTTTTATTCTTAATATTTAAAAATTGTATTTATCATGAATAGAAAAATTTCTTAATCTTATTTTTTTTAAGTTAAATAATTCTATTCTTAAAATCAATCAAAGTTATTAAAATTTTGGTTAATTTCACTAAATTGTTTATAATTTCAAAAATAAAAGTGATCTCGGAAATAAATTCTTCGTTATTAAGTTATGCTTTAAAGTTTTATTTTTAAGAAAATATTAGCTCTTTGAGACAAATAAAATTTAAATTTGAATGTATTTTTCCCTTCCCCCAAACTTAAGTTTTGGTATACTACTTAATTTGAAAGTATGAAGAAAGAAAATCATAATTTTAAAAGGAAATTTTTATAAGTATGTAAAAAACGATCATAAAAGAAAAATTAACCTATTTCATTGCTTTTATGAATAATTAAGATAAAATTGAAGCAGGTATAAAAAGTAAGTAGGCTAATTTTTATGATTATATTAAATTTGAAACAAAATAAAACGGAAGCAAAATTGCGAAATTCTTAAACGATGGGCCAAAAACGAGCATATCATAAATTAACTTTCAATCTCGGATCTCGACACATTATACTAAAGAATATTCTAACAACGAGAATCTTAACACTAATTAATCCACACGAATGCTTAAAGAAATCAATATACATCGAACATAAAACTAAAGAAATCGACATGGTTGAGACACGAGCTTCATCGGCTTCGCAAGGTGCTCCTGCGGCCGCGAGAAGAGAGGAACGGAGGTGATGAGAAGGCGGCTTCGGGGAAAAAGACGACACGATCGCTCGGAAATGGCAAAAAGGATGGAAGAGATGGCCGTAGCTCGGCCACTCCGAGTCGAGTACGGCCACATGAAGACACCCACAGTCATTCGTGTAGACGGAGGAAAAGGAGATTCGTCCGTCAATGGGGATGATCGAGTGAAAAAAGAGGGATACAGCACAAAGTATGATTCACGAAAAGGATATCAAGAACTTGGTGGAACAGCGGAGTGCGAGAAGCCTTAGCACAATCGAAGAGCGGGACATCCATTCGGACGGTGGGCCTTACCGGAAGGAGTCCGACGTCCGTGCAGGAAGCCGTGCCACCTCTGTTCAAGACCTTCGGCAGGCAAGGGAACCCCAGAACGGCATGTGGCACACTTTCGTGCCGGTTGTTTGTCTGCCGAGCGGGAGCGATGCATTACTCTTCCGACGGTTCGTCGGCGGTCTTGTCGAGATCGCCTTCGGCGGTATGCGAGTGCAGATGGTTCGGTAAAGACGTTCTCGAGCTAGAAACCTCTTCATCGAAGCGATTTGCGGAGCTCGGCACCGCATCAGCATGGAGTGGGATTTAGTGGTAAGAAGCGAAGCCGGACGGACTTTGGTGGATTACATACTTCGATGGAGGAACCCAAGCATGAGTGTGAACCACGAAGCTATGAGAACAACGCGCGATCGGCATTTTACTTAAAAGCATTCATGACCGTGCGCGCTTCTCCTCGAGGATTCACTATTAAGACTTTTGAGAAGTTGTTAAACGGGAACGGGAAGCTTCTAAAGGAGCGAAAGCAATTAAGTTTCACGGAGTAAGCAGATAAACAAAGCACGTAAAGACTTTTGAAAAGAAATGCGGGATCGTTGCGGCGGTTGACGAGCGAAACCGCCGTCCGCAATCTGCCGAACGGCGCGGCAGCCACGACGAGTGCAGGCGACCCCGGCCCCGACATGGGTCGTCTCCGCCGGTATGAACAACCGCTCGTCGCCAACGTGCATTGAGGAGCTTCGGCGAGAGAATATCCCAGTTCAAGAATGAAGCGATGCCGAAAATGTTCCGTGATCGATGAGAAAACTCCGAATTTCAGTGCCCGAGCCTAAGGGCCAGGGAAGTCGACAGAAAGGTGATCTGACTTTTGCCCTTACCACTTAGGATGCTTGGGCACAAAATGAAGGTGCATTACCTTGGTTGACTCCAGCGACAGCCGGAAAGGAAATATAACTATCAGAAGAGTACATGAAGGAACCCAGAAGGAGGTTAGTCGATGTTGTCTCGGCCAGTCCCATCATTCCAGATAGATCTTTATACGGCCGACGATGGATGAATTTACCGCTTGGACGAGAGGTCTTGAAAAAGATTTTAGACGGCATCAAACCGCTTCGGTGCGAGCTTCAATTCGAGTTTGAAACTGTTAAGCGAATGCCCATCACTTGCGATAGAAGAACCACCTCGACGAGCCCGATTGAAGAGAAGAAGAAAATTGACGAAGAAGAGAGAAAACTGAGGCACTAGGCTAGGCGAAATTTAACATCTAGGATAGTTGTTTCGATTCGGGGGAAAAATCCCTCGAACCACTTGACTGCAACCATGATTATCTGCTCGCTTCGGTGGGATCATATAATGATAAGGGTGATGGCGTTGGTACGTTTGGCTTGTTTAAACGATTACGTAACTAACGGTAATCCGGATATCTGATTTCGATACCAACGACAATTCTCGAATCATACACGATCTCGACAAGCAAAATAACGAGAAAGGTATCCATCGAGGAGGCTGCGAGTTCGAAACGCGAATCTATCTGCGAGTTTCGAGAGCTCCGATCAACGCGATAGAGTTAGAGCCTTCGGACTGCGAAGCTAATCGGAAAAGGCTTGTCATTAGATTGAAGATGGCGAGCTCGACAATAGATTCGGAAGAAATTACGGAAATTGACTTGGGAGTGGAAAGGATTACACCTCGAATGGATCGAAAAGGCAGAAAAGGAAGCGGTGGTTGTTCGGGAAGAACCAACCCGAGCGGAAAAATGCCCGTTCGAGGAAGAAGCGGAGACACATGAAAACAAAGTGGACTACGACGTGCTTGCTTCATCTTAGGAAACTGCAGACGGCGAGCATCTACGACGCTCTCATCTTATCGAAGGAGATGAGAGAAGCTCGATCGAGCCTTACTTGATCCGAAGTGCCAACTCGAATGGCCGGAGAGTCCTTAGATGAGGTTTGCTCGTTAAAGGAACAACGGTGTTACCTTCACGGACAATGACCTACTACTTGGAACGACGGAGATCACGACAAGCCAGTTGTACATTTCGATTACAATCGAAAAATTTCTCTCAGTATTGGTGGATCCGGGAGCATCGATCGATATAATGAATCTTGACTAGCATACTTGGAAATTGATGCCCGCGAGCTCGAAAGCTTGGAGACAAATGTTATTAAGAGGATTCAACCGAAGAGGAGAAGAAGCCTCGGATCAATAACCTTCTTGATGAAGGCAGGGTGACTTAGCAAAGACAACGCGAAATTTCGCATAATTGATTCGAAGCATGGATTCCGACGCTCTGCGGGCCGACCATGGATACATGAAAACGGGGATGGTCATATCATCTCTGCATCGATTGCATCGAGTACTACGATGGAGGGGAACGGTGCATCAAAGGTGACTTACAGCCATTCTCCGTACATGAAGTGGAATCCGCGAGGATACGGCTTATTATGCCTTAACCGAAGAAAACGATCTTCTCAGGAGATACCATAACAAATGAAGCAAAGAAAGTTCGGGACAACGAAGAACACAAGAAGTTCTAGTCCATGATCCTCTACCTCCCTTACGGCGAGATGGTGAAGGTTTCTCCACAACTCGCATCCGAGGTCGAGGCCGGGGGACGAGGTCGTGGTAGAGACGTTAGGACGGTGGACGGAGGAAACCGACCATTAAGTCGATTGGGAGAATGGACACGAAGAAGAAAAAGAAATCAAACAGAAAGCGGCGACAATAAGTCGAAAGAACGCAATTCAGAATCCCTCTCGAAGATGAAAGAAACGAAGAATATAAATCAATGTACGAGAAGATTAACCACTATGTGCATACTATGACCACATTAGATCATTAATAAGATCGAGGTATGGAGATGAAAATCACCATTAACAATGGTGCAAAGCCCATCAAATTCTACCCGTGGTGCTCCTTCCTCCGTGAAAATAATGTACAATTTGAAGATGCTACTTCATCAGAATTAATGGAATTGCCTTTTTGGTGGTACTCTACGAGTTGAAAATTTAATTCGGCGTGGTTTCTTACCTCGACAATGGACAAAAGGTCCAGTCTAGCCGTTTTGAAAATTTATGGAATAACTCACGGTCGTCCTTTAACTCGAAAGCATGGTCTCGGATTCGGCACGATGAGATGGTTGATGATGTGAATTTTGCTTGGTTGTCACTTCGAATACGTAAGCGCATGGAAACTACGGACGAACTCGGATTTACAAATTAGACGCTCACGAGTCGAAGAAGAAATCAAATCTACGATAGATGAGTTAACGGAAGTTAACTTAGGTACTAACAAGAGCCCAAACCTACCTTTGTTAGCTACTTACTCAATAAAGAAGACTCGAAGAAATGTCAGTTTATTAATGGAATTTAGAAGCTAATTTTGTGGGCTACGATGAGATGCGGGGATTAGCTCCGAGGAGTCGCGATCCATAAGCTAGGAGTGAATCCTACTTCCGTACGATCGGACAAGGTCCCGGAAAGTGCGTCTAGAAATCGAACAACAAGTCATAGCTGAAGTTAAAAAAAAGCTGTTGACAGCCCAAGTTGTCCCGTGAAGAACAATGCCGACTTGGTTAGCCAACGTGGTACCCGGTCGGGAAGAAGAATGGTCGGATCGGGATTTGTGTGGACTTCGAAGAGATTTAAACAAGGCATGTCAAAAGATCGTGTTCCCTCTACCAATCCCGGGGTGTGATCGACATCGCTTGACACATGAAATATTCTCGTTCGTGGATGGATCTTCGGGATACGGCCGGATAAAAATGGCTCACGGAAAGGCAGAAAACTACCCCATTTGACATTTAGAACGCGTCGGGGTATTTTGCTACCTTAGTGATGCCATTCGGACTGAAGCACGGGAAACAGCTTCTGACAATGACGAGAATTTTTGATGATCTCATCCATAATCGAAGTCGAATCTTTACGTGGACGATGTAGTCATGAAAAGCAAAATAAAGGACAACCACTTGTATGATTTGAGAATTGTTTCGAACGATTAAGACAATTTAACCTTAGAATGAATCCCTTAAAATGCGCCTTCGGCGTCACCTCAAATTTCCTTCTGGATTCGTTGTCAGACATCGTGGAATCGAAATCGACCGGGAAAGAATAAGTATCTTAGAAATGCCGCCTCCAAGGAAACCTTAAAACAGCTACGATCTTTCGAAGGCTGGCATATATTCGACGCTTTATCGAACTTGTCGGGTAGGTGTCGACTCTCGGCACTAGTTAAAAGGACGCCAAATTTATTTGGGAAGAGAAATGCGAGAAGGCCTTCGAGGACGATATGATATTTAATGACACCTCCTGTCCTAGCGACCCCGATCTCGGAGTAGTAGCTAATACTTTATACCGCGGCTTTGAAGCGACTCTCTCGGAGCCTGTTCGCTCGGGTCAATGATGAGGTAAAGAAAATGCTCTTTATTACCTGGCGAGTGGATTTCTTTGCCGACGGAAATAAGGTATCCCGCAATTGAAAAGCATTGTTTGGCCACGATCTTCGCCGCTCGAAAGCTCGGGCATTACATGCTTTTCTCCTTAAGGTCAAACCTAATCTCGAAGTTTAATCCATTGCAATACTTGATGACTCGTCCAAGCCTTTCCCGTGAGACTTGCCAGATGGTCAAATGATATTGCAATTAGATATAACTTTCGTGCCTCTTCGTGCGTAAAGGAATGAGTCTTAGCGAACTTCCATGACACACCCTTTGCGGCTTGAGAATCGCCTCTCAATGACGACTTGCCGGATGAACAAATAATGAACCTAGAAGACACGATGATCGACGTTAGGAATTATATTTCGACGGAGCATCTTGACGCACAAAAACGAAGAATCGCGAGTGATAGTGCCGGTAAAGCCGGGAATCGGGCTAATCTTTATAACCGGAGCGGGGGATGTTAAGATACTCCTACCACTTGGCTGAGGAGCAGTCATGCAAACAGCGAAGCGAGAATACGAAGCCCTCATACTTGAATTTGAGTCCAACCATTCGATAGGGATGGAGACATCAACATCTACGGATTCGCGGTTGATCATTGACGAGATCGCGGATAATACGAAATTTTAAAACCAAGACTCGGCAATGCTTAAAATTTATGCGAAAATGCAGTATTGGAGCAGGATTCGAAATGTGACAATCTACGAAAATTCCGGAAAAAACGCTTTCGCCGGATGCGCTGGCAGATCTCGCAAAAGAATTTGCTTGTTTGCGAGATGAATCGATAGAAGTGTCGGTTCGCGGGCCGCGAGATCCTATCCACTGACTTGACATAGACACGATACACAAATCGAAGAAGAAGAATCAATTGCGGCGGTAACGAGAAAACACGGAAGATTAGCGCTGACCGATGATGGATTACACGCAAACGGGAAAACACGAGAGGATAGGTCGTTAGCGATGAGATCGAAGAACTGCGTCTCGCCTTTAATAAACAACACATTATACGAGAAGGTCTTTTGATCGAAATGTGGCTAAGGTGCCTAGAAATTGGTCCAGAAGCCGTGAAATTGTTAAGGAGGTGCATTCGGGACTCTGTGGCGCTCACCGGTCGAATTAGAAGATGAAAATGAAAATTAAAAGACTAAGTGTACGGCCTGTTGATGGCCAGAAGTTTGCATGAAAATCGCCGAAGGCGCTCACCGGTGCCAAGTGCACGGAGTGGTTCTACACCAACCTCGAATGTGCTACATCCGACAATTGCATCGTGGCCATTTGAATGTTGGGGCACGGATATAGTCGGGTCCCGATAGAACCGCGGAGTCTTGAAGGACATCGCTTCGTTCTTGCCGAGCCTGCAGTTACTTTTCAGTGGGCGGCCGGTTCAAGAAGTGAAAGCACATCACGTTCTACATTTTTCAAGAACCGAGTTGTTTACCATTTCGGGGGTGCGCGCGGGATCATCTCGGATAATGGGTCGGCATTCGAAGTACGATCTTGGCAAGAGAAGAACGACTACAATGGCCACTAGGGATGGGGCGGCTCGGCGGTGAGAATTCCAAGTTTGGGCTCACATGTGAGCTCTCGGCACGGTGGTTTCCGGCGGCTGTGGTGGGCGGCCGGCCGAGGTCGGAGTTACCCTCGAGGTCGGGGAGGTCGGGGCTGGGGCTTAGTGCGGTCGATTGGCCATGGACATGTGTAAAGGAGTTGAATTGAAATGGAATGGGGGAAGGTTATTCTTGGCTAGGTTTGGTCAACCCATTTGTTTGGGCTGAGTTCACCTCCCCATGGCTGGCCTTGAGGCTGAGAAAATCGGTTAGGCTAGGCTGGTCGAAAGGTGGTGATGTCCTTATCCAAGAATATTTGGATTAAATCGTGGTTAAGGGGTATCATGGGTGAGGTTAAGGACTTTTAGGAATTAAGGAAAGCTCCCCCTCCTCTTACCCAATGTGGTATGGTCACATGTTAAACAATTCACATGGCTTGCATGTGGCTTAAGAGTGGCTTCATGGCTCACCTTTGGCTTGGGGAAAAGCCAAGTCAATTTCATGGAAATGGGTTTAAGAAAATTTTGGCATTTTGATGGGAATTTGTATGGGGCTTAATTTGGAATGGCTTCATGATGAGTTTTGAAACTTAGGGATTGATTTAATTGAAAATATAGTGTAGAGCAATTGTCATATGGGTTTTGGATTGATTTTGGCCCTTTCGATTTTGGTGGAGATGGGCTTTAGGAAGGTTTCGTGTAAGTGGGTTTTTAAGTTTCAAAAATGGGCTTTTGGGTGGAGATTTTTGCAAAGGGCCATGCCAAATAAATGTTGGGTTTGATTTAAGAGTGTATCATGAGTGATTTAAAGCAAATTTGGGGTGGTTTGGGTTTGAATTGGGTTGGATTTGGGTTTCTTTGGTGAATGGGCCAATATAGGTCAAATTGGGCTAACTTGGGCCAATGTTGGGCTAGGGTTGAAATTGATGTAAAATAAATGTTGGGAAATGTTTATGGGAGTGTTTCAAAGAGGTTTTGGCTTTGGTTGGGTTTTGATTTTGGGGTTTGGGCTTATTTGGGTTACGTTTGGGTTTAGGTCAGAATTGGGCCTTTTAGCTTTGGGTCGAATTTGAGTGGGGTTTGGGTCTAAATTTTGGGCAAATCATGTTAGTGTTTTGTTTGTGGGGATGTTAAGGAAAGTTTAGAAAAGATTTGGGGTTAATTGGAGTTGAATTGGGTTAGTTTGGGTGGAGTTTGGGTCATGGGTCCAAATTGGGCTTTAAGGCCAAAAGTGAAATTGGATCCAAATGTCAATCAAATTGGACTTGGATTTGGTCTATATTGGTGTTGGGAATGTTGAATTGAAGTTTAGAATTGAATTGGACCAGAATTTGGGTCAATTGGGTAGGTTTGGTTTGACATTGGGTTCACTTAGGGTTAAAAATGGATCAAATTGGGGATTTTGATAAAAGTGGGGTAAATTGACAAAATTGGCCCATGGTGTAGTTGAACAAAATGAAATTGGAAATATTTGGGATTTTCTGGAATTTTTTGGGAATTTTCTGAATTTTTGGATTTTTTGGCTAAGAGGGGTATTTTGGGTATTTGGAGGGTATTGGGAGGTATTTTTGGAATTTTTGGTATTTTTGGGTATGGATGATCAATTTGAGTAATGTGGGAATGTTTGGGATTTATTTTGAGGAATTTTGGGTAATTTAGGTGATTTTGCAAATTTTGGGTGGTTTCAAGGGTTTTGGGTAGGCTAAGCGGGTGTAGGGTCCCGGGGGTCAAAAATTGAAAATTTGCAAAATTGAAGATTAGGTGAATGTAAGTGGAATGAAATCATTTTGGTTGAGCCATGAAGCCATATCAAGCCCACATGAGCCATGAAGGGACTCATTTGAGGCATCCACTTATGTTGTTCCTAACCCTCTTAGCGAGGGTCGAGGGGTTAAGGACCATCCATGTGAATCACCTTTATGAGTTAGGAGATCAAGTTGGGTATGGGTGTGGTTTTAGGAGGTGTGTGAAAGTGTAGTGTATAAATGTAGTGTATGTGTAAGTCAGCCCTCACCAGACCAGGCCACCCGGGCGATCTAAGGCCGAAGAGTCCTATAGGAACTCATCCTTTAAACTTCCACATTTGATTTCAACCCTCTAGGTGATTAGGGGTCTACGAGTCAAGTTTGTGGAGTTTGCAGGGAGTTAAGAAGTGGTTTGAATTTCTAAGTGGTGGGTCCCAATTCTAATCCTCTAGGACAGTCAAAGGAAAAGGCCTAAGGCTAGATCCTAAGTACTAAAAAGAAGAAGAGAAGACCTCATCAAAAATGAGGTCAACAGCATCTCAGTAGCAAATGCAAGAAATTATTAATACACAAAGATATGGAAAATTTTATAAGAAAATCAAACATGCAAATACGAAAGAAGAACAACAAATCTGGCTTAGGATCATCAACCCAGCGCATCCACATTTTCATATTTTATAAACACCCAAAGCATTACTATTACTTAAATAATCTGAACCCATCGAAGGAGATATCTGCATTAATGAACTCCGAAACCAGTAAAACAACTTAAAAAAAAATCAGAAGCCAAGGAGAAACCTAGCAAAGGAGCAAGGAACCAAACTTCAAACCAAGAATAGAAAGAAGGATAGAAAATACCAAATTTCAAGAAACAGAGCAAGGAATAGTGATCCATACCTCGCCAAAACTTTTCGAGAGAGAAAAGGAAACATAGAAACATGATCGCCAGACAAAGAAGATCTATACAAGTCCGAAAGCTAGCTCTTCATCTACGTAGGAACAATAAGAAACAATGACACGTCGGTCGCAGTTCCGGCGAGATGGCAAATTGTCTGATCCCCGATAAATATATGTTCTTACAAATATGATATGAAAATTGGCAACGACGCCAAAAACTTGGTCCCGTCCGGTAGATATATGTATGTGTGCCAAAAACTTGACTCCACACCAAATATATGTGATTTAGATATGAAAATTATGATTTTATAATATGGGATACTACGCAAGTATACGTATCTTTTATCAAGTAATATAGAACTTTTTGATTAAGCCCTGAGATATCGAACCCACAGGGAAAATGTAAAATCTTTAAAGGAATAAGAGAAATTATGTTTTTACTTTCTTTGATTGTTTTCGAAAAAGTATATCTTGATTTTAAAAAGTTTTGAAGGTTGATATGTCATTTGAAATTTTCTCAATAAAATGCTAAACAAAAAATTAAAATTACAATAACTAATAATACTGAATGTAAAATACTATTAACCAGAATATCTTTTTCTTTCCTTTCATGAAATAGTAATAATTCTTAAAGTATTATTGTGGAAGTATTCAAACTTTTGTTGTGACAGATAGAAGCAAATTTGTTCTTTACCCTTACTTGGTTCTATAAAGAACATAGGTTAATTTGAAATTTATATTATTTTGAACATGGTTAGGCAGGGAAGATACCGGTCTCTCACTCTAGAGTTCCCTCGATTCCCACCACCTGGGGGCTAACTTCTCATAACAAAACTCAAAACTTCAAACCAAATTAGGGGGTTTTAGCCTGTCACTCTAAAATCATCTAATTTTACTCCCTTTCATAAAAATATCTTCTAATATTACATTCAATTATATGGACTACAGTTCTCACCCATATAATTTCATGTGATTCCTACTAACTTTTATGAGACAATACCGCATTGGATCTTACATAATCTCAAGAAATTTTACAACTTAACAGGCTAAATTAAGAAGTAAACAAAGTTTTTAGAATCAATCTTCACAACTTCTTCCAACTTCTGAACAATTATACATTCCACAACAATTCTCTTTAAATTAATTACTTCTCCATTTAAGAAAGAAAAAGTGCATTGAGAAAATATAAAAATACATTGATTTGAAATTAAAAACAATAAGAAAAATAATAAACGAAAACAAGTATTAATAAACTAAATAAAAGTAAACACTTATCTGAAAATCCTCTCCACAAGACTAAGGAAGTTCCTCTGAAACTTTAACTCTTCGCTAAACTACTCCTTAGAGCAAGTCTCCTAACTCTGATGACTCAGAATACAGACTTTAGACTTCAATAAAAATGAAACTAAAAGAAAGAAAAGAAGTGGGAAGAAGAATACTTCACTCCAACCCTTTTCTGCTTTCTACTCTCTACTCCTACTCTAAAATAAAAACTCTTAAAAATGCAGTGGAAGAAAGAAAGAAAGAAAGAAAGAAAGAAAGAACCCTTCAAAATGCAAAGGAAGAGTCTCTTAATTTTCCCTAAGACTTTCTTTAAATAGTAAACCAAAATGTGTCGTGGTGTCTCTTCAAAATTTGTCCAGATTCGATGTATCTACCAAGGAACACACCCCTTCATTCAAACTTGCCGCCCAAAGGAAGTTATGGACGTTACCACCAAGAGTTGCATCCCATCCCCTTTGAAATTGGCGCCAAATCCATTTGAAATTCAATTTTTAACTGTATCGGCTAAGCGCCGGCGCAGCGGCGCTTAGCCACCAATGCCAAATTTTTTATTTTTCATTTTTTGCTCCAAAATTGATCCAATTTTGCTCCTTTCACCATGACCATCCATTTTTATCATACCTGCAAGAAAAAAACAAAATACCTTTCATTAAAGTGCAATATCATCAAAAATAGGTATAAAAATGTGCATAAAAATACTATATATTTAGGTGTATCAAAATCCCCCAAACTTAAAATGTTACTTGTCCTCAAGTGACAGTTAATCTCATAGAACATTTTAGCATGCAAATTATGTAATGAGTTTCGTAGGAAGATAACAAAATTTTGTTCTAGAAATGGAATAGTCCAATTTAGAAAACTTTCAGTTATTAAAACCAACTTAAAGTTTAGAAAGTTCTTAAGTAAAAGAAAATTGATAAATATAAGTCTATCTATTTCAGAAATATTTGTAGATTTTTTAAAATAAAGGATTCAAATATTTATTTTTCTCACTTAAGAATCTTTGTTTGAAAAATAATTTTACTTACTATATTACAACTTTAAGCTTTAGATTTTCTCTGAACTTATATCTTAAACTTTAGATATGAAACCAATTTTTGATAAGGCCCTTAAATCCTCAAGCTTTTCCTCCCTTTTCATATACTATATTTTTTCACTTTTTTTTTAAAGGCAAGGATTACTATATCTGGATAGACCTTTAATGATTTTGAATTCCATCCTTCCATTTAAAATAAAGATCATATATACTTCTTTCACTGAAAAATCATAAAAATAATATTTGAAAATTACTCTTCAATAAAGGAAATTTACGCTTTGAAGAATAAAAGTCAAATCTTCTATTTATCCAAAATTACAAAACTTCTTACTAAAGATTGTTTAACTTTATTTAAACTTCTTCATTAAGAAAATTTTAACTTTAAGTTTTTCATAATTACTATAAATTTTAACTAAATTCTTTTATTCATTTCTATTTTCAAAATTTTGTTCCCCTAATATCACTTCATGTACATAAGTGTTCTCAATCAAAAATAAGATTTATTTTTAAGTATTCTTGAGAATCAAAAAAAAAATTTAGGTTTTTGAAAATCTTTGTTTTCTTTTTAAATCCCCCCCCCCAAACTATAAATTTTTAATTAAGATAAAACATTTAAGCATAAGAAATGATACATGGGTGAGAAATAAAAATTGACATATCATGCTTGCAGGAATTTTTAATATCCTAATATGCAAGTATAAAAATTTAAATACAGGAGTAAAATGAAATCAAATTTAGTTTTTCAAAACATTTTTCTTTTTTTTTAATAATAAGAAAAGTAAAATTTTCAGAAGACTTCTACAATAGTGGAGGTTTTCAAAGCAAATACACACCAACTAAAATAACACACTGATACAGATAACAGATGATAGTGGAATTTGAAGAATTTTAAACATGTAGTTTTCCTAAGTAGAAGTTTCTAATAGTGGTTTATAATTTCCTAACAGTTTTTGAAATTAAAAATACATACTACTAAAAATTCTGACATAACATACACATAAAAACATTTACTATTACACACTACCACACAACAACATATAAATCAATAATAAAACAACAACAATACCTGAATATGCATAACAGATAAACAGTACAACTGCAATATGCATACTATCAAGGTTCACATCACAACACAATCATCAAACAAAATACTAGATAAAGTACTCAGTGACACAACAAATCAATACAACAACTAAAACAAACAACAACATCTAGTCTTCATCCTCATCATCATCATCTTCTTGCTCTTTCCAATCTCTAGATGACACATAAGGTATATTGAATGGATGAGGTGGCATCTCAGCACTCTGATCTCCTTTAATCAATCTATCCAAATATTGCTGATAATTCTCCTCATATTCATCATGTTTTACAATATATCTCTCAATATTATCCAGCTCACCATCCATATCTCTCACATGCTCTCGAGTAAGACTCACTTTTTTTCAAAATCTTTCTTAATAAATGACACGATTTTTGTATTTCCAAATACAAGGATTTGTTACCACTGCTAGAAAATTTAATTTCTGGCAAAGGAGCGAAACACTTGACCTGGAATAACTTGCTATATAGATGTGTACCAAATTTTAATTACGGCAATAACATTAAATAAAACTTGATTGCTACTTAATGTTGGGCCGTTAATATTTAATACTTTTTTTAAAATATATGTTTATATAGCAAAATATAATTTATAAAGAAAATATTTTATGTACTTTTTGGGTACTACGCAAGTATACGTATCGTTTCAAGTAATATAGGGCTTTGAAACAAAGACCCCGGTATCGATCCCACGGGGAAAAAATATGGTAATAAATTTTTAAATATTGTATTTCAAAAATCTTTTTGTATTTTAATCTAACTATAAATTACTTTTAATTTTCTAGATGCAGATAAAGAAAACAATAATAAGAAAATGATTTTGTGAAAACTATATAAATTAAACAACTTTCTTCCCTTCAATTAATCTAAGATTTTTAAGATAATTTAATATTCGTTGGAGAATTTGATTTATGGTATTGCGCCAAATAGAAGCATTCCTATTCTTTACCCTTTGATCTAGGCGCAAGGAACATTGGCTAATTTACAGATCAGGTCCGGATGTATTATTAGTAGAATGGGTTAATCTTGACTCACACTATTAGATGTCCAAGGGTGGCTATGGTCGGCCCTACTAGTGACCATTTCCTTATCTATAAATCAAATTATAAGAATTTAGTCTGTCACTCTAAAAACTTATCTACTCTATGCCCTTTAAATCATATCTTCCTATTTATTTGCACTTTACCTTGAATAGCCCGCACATGGCCTTCGACTACCTAAGGATTCATGTGACATTTACAAGTTAAGAGTTCTTCTCCTTCTAGGTCTCAAAACTCTTCAACAGATTTTAACAATTAAATGGCCAATTTAAAAAGTAAAGTAAGAGCAGGTATTAATATCATCACAATGTTTTGAAAAAATTTTGAATTTCAATTCTCCATCGAATCTCATGCTATCTTATTTATCTCTTCATAATTCAAGGAAGAAAGTAAACTAACTACTCAGAACACATTGAATATAAATAGTAAAACATAATAAATAAACTTTGAATCAAAAATAAAATACTTATCTCAAATATTCCTTCTACAGATCTTCTGATTCCTACTGACTCCACAGTGTAATGAACTCCAGATGCAACAACTTGAAAATAAACTTTCTAAACTAAAATAAAAGTGGCCCTAAATTTCTCTCTCTATTTCTCTCTCTAAGGATGAGAGATCCTAAAGTGGATAAGAGAAAGGGGTTACAATGGGGGCACGTTTTTCTGAAGAAATGGACTCCTATTTATAGGCTTCAAGGCACCTCTTCAAAACATGTCCACATTCAATGAATCTTCTAGAAGGTCTGTCTGGCGCCTAGGCGCCGGACACCGCGTCCAGTTCTTCGCACCTCTTCACTTTGGCTCGCACCTCTTCGCGATTAAAACTGTTTTGGAGCGTCCAAATGCAATGTATCACATGTCCTATTATCAAGGAACAACTGCCAGTCTTCTAGAATGTCCAATAACCGCTCACTCCGTTAAAATAACCGTTCAAACATTGTCAAAAACTTAACAGTTCTGTATCGAGTCTGGCGCTTAGGCACTAACTTCTGGCGCCTAGGCTCCAGGCCATATTTTTTTTATAATTTTTGTCTTTTGCTCCATTTTTGCTCCTTTTTGCTCTTTTTTGCTCCTTTTTCCTTTTTTGGACCTTTTTACATCACCTACATCCAAAAACACAAAAATACCTTTCATTAAAGCATAATATCCTTAGAAATTGATAAGAATTAAGGCGTAAAAAATAGCTATTTTTTATGGATCAAAATCCCCCAAACTTAAATGTTACTTGTTCTCGAAGTAACTCTTTCTACTATATAAAATATATAACATTTGGAATAAAAGATAAATATTAAAGATTCCTTATAATATTTTATTTTATAAATTTTATAGTAAATTATTAACCCAATTTCACTAACTAGGTTTAATTTTAAGAATTTAAAGAATATTTAACTACCAAAACATAAGATTTCAAAGTTTTCATCCATTATGAAAATAATAGAAGTCTATTATATTAAGATCTCATAGATTATTTACAAGAAAAATATTTTCTTGAAAAATCTTTCCTAAATAAATATTCATGCATAAAAATTAAGTAAAATATGTAACAAGTTTTCTTTCTATAAGATAATTCAAGTGAAGCCAATTTTTGATTAGGCATTTCCTCAAGCTTCTCCTCTCTTCTTTTTTTTTTCTTTTTCTTTTTTTATATATATAGAGAGGATTACTATATCTGGATAGCCTATTAATGGTTTTGAACTTCACTATCCTTAACTTATATTTTCAAAACTTATACATTTCCACTTAATTATTATAACATGAATAAGAATTCAAAAAGATTTCCAATCTTTTCTTTTTCAAGTGATAATTTTTTATTACTTAATATTTCTAAAATTCTATTATTTCTATCATTAATAGAAAAATTTCTTAATCTTATTCTTCTTTAAGTTAAATAATTATGTTCTTAAAATCAATCAAAGTTATTAAAAGTTTGGTTAATTTCACTAAATTGTTTATAATCTCAAAAAAAAAGTGATCTCAAATAAATTCTTCATTCCTTAAGTTATGTTAAAAAGTTTTTATTTTTAAGAAAATATTAGCTCTTTAAGGACAAATAAAATTTAAATTTGAATGTATTTTCCCTTCCCCCAAACTTAAGTTTTGGTATACTATGACAATTTGAAAGTATGAGAGAAAGAAAATCATAATTTTAAAAAGGAAATTTTTATAAGTATGTAAAGACGATCTTAAAAGGAAAAATAAACTTCTACTCATGCTTTTATGAATAATTAAGATAAAATTGAAGCAGGTATAAAAAGTAAGCAGGCTAATTTTTATGATTATACTAAATTTGAAACAAATTAAAAGCAGAGGAAAATTACTAATTAATAAACATTAGACTAAAACAAACATATCATAAGTTAACTCTAATCTCAGTCTCATCACAATATACTAAGAATATTCTAACAACAAAATCTTAACACTAATCAATCCACACAGATACTTAAACAAATCAACATACATCAAACATAAAACTAAACAAACAAACCAAACAAAACAAACCAACGAAGTAGCACAATATAGAGATCTATAAACTACTAGTCACTAGCTGTAGCTTCATCATCATCATCGTCACCAAAGTAAAATTCTACATCCTTAGGATTAACAAATGGTGTGAAACTAGGAAAAGTAGGGAAACTAACAACATGTTCACCCTTCAGAAATCTGACTAGGGCTTCATCATACTCAGCATCATAGCTACTCTTCCTCTGGGTATAATAAGATAAATGATCAAGTTTCCTATCAATAGTATCAATCCTGCAGTGAGTTTGAAATAACTCCTGCTGTCGCTCTATAAACTGATCATGCATTGATTCCCAGAAACTCGATGGTGGCTCAGCAGAAGTGGAGGGTCGAGAAGTAGAAGGTCTACCTGAAGTAGGTACAGAAGAAGAAGGAGCAGTTGATTTTTTCCCTTGAAGACGATCATAAATGCTAACGCTTTCCTGACCAATCGGCTTAGTAGTCTTCAACCTTTCCTCTGAAATATCTGCAGTGACACCATTGCTAATACATAATGAATAAATCAGAGATGGGAATCCCAATCCAACAGAAGTACTGGATCTCACAGTAGAATCTACAGAATCATAAATAATACTGCTGATATCAATAGGCTTCCTTTCCTGAATGCAGTAGTTTAAGATCACTCGATCTCTAGTCACTTCACTCAGGTGGTTGGAAGGTAACAATCTTGCAGAAATAAAATAGTGCCATGCTTTAGAAATACCATTTAACTTGGAGGATTTGATGTTTACCCTTTTTCCATTCCTGATCTTCTAAGATCCAGTACCGTCAGTCAAATAAGCAATGATCATATCCAAATCTCCCTTAGATGGTGATAATCCAGAATAGTGGCATTCAATAGTTGGTGGTAGGCCATAAAATACATTGATTCTTTCAGGATTAAATCCTACTCTGATACCTCTGACAAAAACTTCATAATCTTCGGCATCCAGAAAATTTTCATAAAACTCTCAAACTATAGGGATAACAGCAACAGCAGTGAAATAACAAAATCGTTGCCAATTGTGTGCAACGATAGTGTTTTCAATCATTTCTCCCGGATGATAGAAACTTCGTTCTGAAATGAACTTCCTTGACGTGGCAAATACGTGGAATCGAAAATACGCAGCCGCACTAGAAAAATTGCTGCTATCAAAGTTATCTCGTGCCTTCCCGCGTTTAGATTTCGGAGCCATCTAAACGTGAAAGAAAACAAGAACAAATATATGAATAAAAAATTTAAACTCTTTTTAATTTTAGAAAACTTAAATTAAATTTAAAAATCCAAAGAAATCACTAAAAATCAAATTTTTTTTCAAAATTTCGGTTCTTAGCAAAACCTAGGGAAATCTATGGTGAAAATTGAAAATAAATGGTTTAAAGTGTAGATCTGACTTTGAGACGAAGTAATCGAGTGGTTTCGCACTCAAATCCTTGATGTTTTGACCTCAAAATGGATCTAAAAGGTGTATTTTTGCGAAAATGGGGAAGAAGATGAAGCTTTGGCATCGAAAATGGTTTTTGGGGGTATTTAAGGAAATTTCGGGTACAGGCCTAACCGGCGCTTAGGCGCCGAATTCTGGCGCCTAGGCGCCAGACTCACCTTTCACAAAAAATTATTTTTAAATTTAATTTTCCACCAAAATTCATAAATTCAACTTCCAATTACTCACATTAGAGTTGGGCTTCAGTTTCTAACTTCCACAACATTTTTCAAAAATTTTAAAAATTAAATATTTAATCCACCAATCAAACATAAAGTTTAAATCAAACTCACTAAATTCCATTTATAATCTTCAATATTGGCTCAATACATTTCAGATAAGTATTATACTTGATTCAAGTTCCTAATACACACTCAAACACAATAATTCTAAGCAAAAACAACACACATTGAACATAAAAGCAAATACACAAACAAACACAATCGATTCACTAAATCGATACAACGACTCATCAAACCAGATAATAACTATCTCATTACCAGAATATTCTAATCTTCACAAGGGAAATTGTGTATTCCACTTGGAAAGAACACTAATGCTCTCGGGAAATCCGTAGCCATCTTTTTGTCAATCCACTTGTTCTTCGCATACATTTCAAATTGAGCATCTTGAGAAGCCACAAAATGATCAATTTGAAGTTTCATCTGCCATTCTAGATGTTCAATTTGATGAAACATCTCATGAAGGCGATCTCCAATTCTTTTAAACTCCGCTTTAAACTTATCCAAATGACTAGAAATTTTCTCTAAACTTACCGCGATGAAACCATTGAAGTAGGGTTGAGGATCCTTTGAGACCTTGTCCCTAGCTTCTTCTCCATGATTTCTTCCTTCCATTTCTTCAAATATTTCTCAAATCTCTCAAGAATGAAGTGTAATGGACGTAACTTTGATTGCTTGATCGTTAGGGAAGAAGATAGGTTGATTTAAAGGTAAAAAATTGTGTGAAAAACTGAAAATTTTTGGTTTTTGCACGACCCAGTAACCGTGGCGCTTAGGCGCCGAATCTGGCGTCTAGGCGCCGGTCCTATTGATACATAGTTTGACTCTGGTGCTTAGGCACCGAATCTTGGCGCCTAGGCACCGGAACTATGTTCAACTCCGTTTCGCCTAATCGTCAAATTTCAAAATTTCGTTCTCCAAGATAGGTAAATTATACTGGTAAGAGTAATCTAGACTCAATAACTCACATTATAAACAATCATAATGAAGGTTAACTTGATCTCCTTTTTACTCATATTTAGAATAGAGTGATCCAATTTCTAAATCTTACATACTTCAAAATAATCTTCAGCCAAAGTCAACAAGGACTTATGAGCATCAAAAAATTTTAATGTAATATAAAATTAGTCAAGATCGAGGCATAACCTTACATTAAAACATTAAAAAACTCATAACAAAAGATAATTATGGGTTGCCTCCCACAAAGCGCTTGGTTTAACGTCGTCAACCCGTCTTAAGTAAATCTTTAATCAGGTTGACTCAATTCATAAGCCTCTTTATAAATCATTTTAATATCTCCCAAATAAGGCTTCAAACTTAATCAATTTACTTTAAAAATTTTTCCTGTTTTGGGGTCTTTAATATCCATAGCTCCATAATGGTATACTTTCTCAACTATATAGGGTCCAATCCATTTAGATCATAATTTTCCAGGAAAAAGTTTTAAACGAGACTTTAATAATAATACTTCTTGTCCAGGCTCAAAAATTTTTCCTGAAATTTTCTTATCATGCAACATCTTTATTTTCTCTTTATAAATCCTTGTATTTTCATATGATTCATTTCTTATTTCTTCCATCTCATTCAATTGCAATAATCTCTTTTCTCCTGCTTTATTCAAATTAAAATTAAACTCCTTTATCGCCCAATAAGCTTTATGTTCAAGTTCTACAGGTAAGTGACAATGTTTAACATAAATTAACCGGTAAGGTGACATTCTGATTGGTGTCTTATAAGCTGTTCTATAAGCCCATAATGCAGAATCAAGTTTATCAACCCAATCAGTTTTTTTAGGATTAACAGTATTCTCTAAAATTCTTTTAATTTCTCTGTTTGATACTTCAGTCATTCCACTTGTTTGTGGGTGATAAGCAGATGCAATTCTATGTTTGATTCCAAATTTTTGTAGTAATCATTGAATTCTTATATTCTTGAAATGACTTCCACCATCAGTGATAATTACCTTAGGCATTCCAAATCTTGAAAATATCATTTTCTTTAAGAATTTAGAAACACTTTTGGAATCACAGTTTGGTAAAGCAACAGCTTCAATCCACTTTGAAACATAATCAACTACTAATAAAATATAAATTTTTCCATATGATGGAACAAATGGTCCCATAAAGTCTAAACCCCATATATCAAA
This sequence comes from Papilionanthe hookeriana x Papilionanthe teres, assembly GCA_022702705.1. NCBI lineage: Eukaryota > Viridiplantae > Streptophyta > Magnoliopsida > Asparagales > Orchidaceae > Papilionanthe > Papilionanthe hookeriana x Papilionanthe teres. The sequence continues at coordinate 142,429,482 of CM040425.1, forward strand.
AATTTCAACTTCCAATATATAGTTTAAAGGTATTTCATTCTTCCTAGATATATTTCCCATCCTTTGACATCGATTACATGTTTTCACATAATGTCTCACATCTTTAAATAAGGTAGGCTAATAAAATCAAGAATTTAAAATTTTAAATGCAGTTTTATCTTAGCCAAAGTGTCCTCCAAAATCGGAATCATGACATTTTTGAATAATAGCAAAAATTTCCTCACAAAGTACACATCTTCAAATCATAGAATCTTTACCAATTTTAAATAAATGAGGTTCTTCCCAAATATAAGATTTAGCATCATATTTAAATTTCTTAATAAATTTGTTATCCAATTCATAAGGCAAAATATTGCTAACTATATAATTAACAATATCAGCATACCAAGGTGTTTTGCATCCTTGAATAACATATAAAGATTCATCGGGAAATTTCTCATTTATATTTTCTTCTGAAATAATATCATTTTTAATTCTAGACAAATGATCAGCAATTTGGTTTTCAGTTCCTTTTCTATCTACTATTTGAAAATCAAATTCTTGTAGATTAAAACCCATCTTATAAGTCTATGTTTAGAATCCTTCTTAGATAATAGATATTTAATAGCAGAATGATCAGTATGAACTATGCATTTAGTACCAAGAAGACATGGTCTAAATTTATCAAAGGCATATACTATAGCTAGAAGCTCCTTCTCAGTGGTAGTGTAATTTCTTTGTGTTTCAATGAGAGTTTTACTAGCATAATATAAACTTTGAAAATCTTCTCATATTTTTGTCCTAATATAGCTCCAATTGCAAAATTACTTGCATCACACATTAATTCAAAAGATTTATTCCAATTAGGTGCAACAATGATAGGTGCAGTTATTAATTCTTCTTTCAGAATATTAAAAACATAAATACATTCTTTGTTAAATTCAAATTTTGCATCTTTTTATATTAAATGACAAAGAGGTTTAGCAATTTTAGAAAAATCCTTTATGTATCTTCTATAAAATCTAGCATGACCTAGAAAACTTCTCACATCAGTAACAGTAGTAGGTGGTTGCAATTCAGCAATAATTTTCACTTTTGCTTGATCTACTTCCATCCCTTTTTGTGACACTTTGTGACCAAGTACAATGCCTTCTGTGACCATGAATTGACATTTTTCCCAGTTAAGAACTAAATTTGTTTCTTCACATCTTTTCAGAACTTTGGCCATGTTTTCCAAACAAGATTCAAAAGAAGTTCCAAAAACTGAAAAATCGTCCATGAATATTTCAATTCCTTTGTCAATCAAATCACAAAATATTGACATCATACATCTTTGAAAAGTTGCAGGTGCATTACATAAACCAAAAGGCATTCTTCTAGAAGTAAATGTTCCATAAGGACTTGTTAATGTTGTTTTTTCTTGGTCCTCACGAGAAATAAGTAACTAATGATAACTAGAATATCCATCCAGAAAACAGAAATATGGGTGTCCAGCTAATTTATCGAGCATTTGATCCAAGAAAGGTAAAGGAAAATGATCCTTTCTAGTGGCTTTATTTAATTTCCTATAGTCAATACAAATTCGCCATCCAGTAACTTGTCTTGTAGGAATTAGTTCATTTTTATCATTAACAATGACAGTTACACCTCCTTTCTTCGGAACACAATGAATAGGACTTACCCATTGACTATCCGAAATAGGATAAATAATACCAGCATCTAACCACTTAATAATTTCTTTTTTAACAACCTCTTTCATGATAGGATTTAATCTTCTTTGTGATTCAATAGTTGGTTTAAAATTTTCTTCCATTAAAATTTTATGCATACAAATGGAAGGGCTTATTCCTCTTATATCAGCAATAGTCCAACCAAAAGCTTTCTTATAATTCTTTAACACACCTAGTAGTTTTTCTTCTTGATCTTTACTCGGTTCGAAGAAATAATAACGAGTAAAGTTAACGAATTTCCAAGAAACACATATTTTAAATGTGAAGGTAACATTTTTAATTCCAGTTCAGGGGCTTTTTTAATTGATGGTAAAAGTATATCATTTTGAGTTATGTCTAAAGTTTCCCAATTATGTTTAATAAAATGAGTCTCTTCTTCTTTTTCATCAGTTAAAAATTCAAATTTTTCTTCAGAAATGACTTTACATTTTTCTTGATAATGTTTTTCAATTAAATAATCAATTATATCCATTCAATAACATTTCTCTTTATCAGGGTACTTCATTGATTTAAGAACATTGAATTTATTTTCTTGATCATTAACTCTCATGGTTAGTTCTCCCTTTTGCACATCAATCATAGCTCGTCCGATAGCTAGAAAAGGTCTCCCTAAAATAATAGGTATCTCTTTATCTTCTTCCATATCAAGTACGATGAAATCTACAGGGAAGATAAATTTATCCACTTTAACAAGGACATCCTCTATAACTCCTTTAGGATAAGTGATAGATCTATCAGCCTAATCGAAGGGTTACAGTAGTGGGAGTAATATCTCCTAAATCCAATCGTCGAAAGATAGAAAATGGCATGAGATTAATACTTGCTCCTAAATCACATAAAGCTTTTCCACAAAATTTTTCTCCAATAGCACAGGGTATAGTGAAACTTCCAGGATCCTTAAGCTTTTCAGGTAATTTCTTTTGAATTATTGCACTACATTCTTCACTTAATGCAACAGTTTCAAAAGCTTCAAATTTTTGTTTCTTGCTTAAAATATCCTTCATAAATTTTGCATAAGTTGGCATTTTTTCCAAAGCTTCAGCAAAAGGTATGTTAATAGTAAGTTTCTTAAAAATTTTAAAGAACTTAGAAAATTGATGATCAAGTTTCTGTCGTTTAAGTCTTTGAGGAAAAGGTGGTGGTGGTTTTTCAACTTCCACATTAACGAGTATAACGATCGATCTTGACTAGGAGAGAGAGTTTCTTTAGGTTTTTCAATCTCTTCAACCTCAATCTCTTTTTCAATTTCATTCTGCATTCTTTCTTTTAATTCTTTTCCACTTCTAAGTTGCACGTACCTTAACATGTTCATGTTCTTTTCCGAGTTTCCTTTGGATTAATTTCAACATTACTAGGAAGTGTTCCTACAGGTCTGTTATTAATTAAAGTAGCAATTTGCCCCATTTGATTTTTAATATTACGAATAGCAGTATTTTGATTTTGTAATTGATTATTCATTTGTAAAATTAATTCTTCTATTGATAACTTTTTCTGTTGATTATTAAATCCAGGAGGTTTATATTTTGGATTAACTTGATTATTCCAATTTCCAATGGAATGAGATTGAAGATTACCCCATTGTTGTTGTGAATTATTCCAGTTAAAATTAGGATGATTTTTCCACCCAGGATTATAATAATTTGAATAAGGATTATTTTTACTTGCAATAGCTTGTAAAGTTTCAATAGTCTGACAATCTTCAATATTAGCAGAGTTATTATGTGAAATATTAATTGCAAAATTATCTAATTTCTTAGACATTTTTGCTACTTGTGAAGCTAAGATAGAAAAGGCTTCATTATCATGAATACTTGCCATCTTTTTAGGATTAATCCTTTCGGAAGGCCATTGAAAATTGTTATTAGCCATTTCTTCAATTAAAGTGTAAGCTTCTTCAAATGATTTAGACATTAAAGAACCTCCAAAGAAGACAGCATCAATAATTGATTTTAAAGATCCAATTAATCCATTATAAAATGTTTGAATAATTAACCAATCAGGTAAAGCATGATGAGGACATTTTCTTAATAGTTCTTTAAATCTTTCCCAAGTTTCATGTATTGTCTCCCCGTCAAATTGACTAAACGAAGTAATATCATTTCTTAATTTAGTAGTTTTAGAAGGAGGAAAATATTTAGCAAGGAATTTTTGTGCCATTTCAGTCCATGTTTTAATAGAACCAGTTGCTAATGAGTTTAACCACATCTTTGCTTTATCTCTTAAAGAAAAAGGAAAGAGTCTAAGTTTAACAGCATCATCAGAAACATTTTTATATTTAAAGGTAGCACAAAGTTCTAAAAAACTAAAAAGGTGTAAATTTGGATCCTCATTTGGTGTTCCACCAAATTGATTGTTTTGCACCATTTGAATAATATACGGTTTAAGTTCAAAAGAATTAGCATCTACAGTGGGTATTTGAATACTACTATGAAGTTCAACAACTGTAGGGTTAGCATAATCCCTTAATGGTTTATAAACATTTTAATCATTAAGTTCAATTGGATTTTGTAAAGTAGTCATTTCTTGAAATTTTTGAATTTGTTTTCCCTTTTTAATCTTTCTAATTGTTCTTTCTAGTTCAGAATCTAAAGGTATTAATCCTTCAGAACCAAAACTTCACATAAAAAAAAATAAAACAAGGAATAATATATATATATATATATATATATATATATATATATATATATATATTATATGTTTTTGGAAATATAATATTTAAAAATCTATAACTATTCTTATTCCTTTCCCGGCAACGGCGCAAAAAACTTGACCCGATTTTTGTTTTTCCAAATACAAGGATTAGTTACCACTGCTAAAAAATATAATTTCTGGCAAAGGCGCGAAACACTTGACCTGGAATAACTTGCTATATAGATGTGTACCAAATTTTAATTACGGCAATAACATTAAATAAAACTTGATTGCTACTTAATGCTAGGCCGTTAATGTTTAATATGTTTTTTAAATATATGTTTATATAGCAAAATATAATTTAAAAAGAAAATATTTTATATACTTTTTGGGTACTATGCAAGTATACGTATCGTTTCAAGTAATATAAGGCTTTGAAACAAAGACCCCAATATCGATCCCACGGGGAAAAAATATGGTAATAAATTTTTAAATATTCTATTTCAAAAATCTTTTTGTATTTTAATCTAACTATAAATTACTTTTAATTTACTAGATGCAGATAAAGAAAACAATAATAAGAAAATGATTTTGTGAAACTATATAAAACAAACAACTTTCTTCCCTTCAATTAATCTAAGATTTTTAAGATAATTTAATATTCGTTGGAGAATTTGATTTATGGTATTGTGCCAAATAGAAGCATTCCTATTCTTTACCCTTTGATCTAGGCGCGAAGAATATTGGCTAATTTACAGATCATGTCCGCATGTATTATTAGTAGAATGGGTTAATCTAGACTCACACTACTAGATGTCTAAGGGTGGCTATGGTCGGCCCTACTAGTGACCCTTTCCTTATCTATAAATCAAATTATAAGAATTTAGTCTGTCACTCTAAAAACTTATCAATTCTACGCCCTTTAAATCTTATCTTCCTATTTATTTGCACTTCACCTTCAATAGCCCGCACATGGCCATGGACTACCCAAGGATTCATGTGACATTTACAAGTTAAGAGTTCTTCTCCTTTTAGGTCCCAAAACTCTTCAACAGGTTTTAACAATTTAAATGGCCAATTTAAAAAGTAAAGTAAGATCAAGTATTAATATCATCATAATGTTTTGAAACCATAAAACTTTTCGACTACCCCTGCAGACTGCAGATGTATCTACCCATATGTAACTAAACCACCTCCAAGACTCTTCGATACCCTATATAAATGGTCATAAACCTCCAACGCTTGGAAGGTTAAGGCCAACTGGGAGGATTCAAAGGTGAGTTTCTTTAGGGTCTCGCAAATTCTAGGACAACCAAGTATGATTCATCCACGAAACCCAAACCTCGCACACCTGTGATAAACACTAAAATTCACAAGACCCCACCTTTCGTTCGTCTTATAATTAATCAAAATTAAAAATTATTTTCCAAAACAATCGATCGCAAGCCAAAACTTCGACGGAAATTGAATTTGACGCATTTTCGATCCGATCGTCGACAAAAGAGTCCGACCCACTCGGGATTTACGAACGGACCGCGCGGCGTACTTAAAACATCGATTTTACTTAAAAAGTGGCCGTTCATTTCACAACGAGATACGTCGTCGAAAACGCATCAACGATAATAATAATAATAATATTATTATTATTACTATTATTTTAAGCTAATATGATAAAAAGAATAACAAAAATCTTATTCTATCATATTAAAATAACCCACGCATGCTCACCCCAATCATATTATCAAAAAATAAATACCTATCTTATTAAAAGGAAAATAATTCACGCATGCTCTCACTCCCTTCTCACGCCTGATGCCATATATATATATATATATATATATATATATATATATATAATGATAATCCATTTCAGCACGTCTCTCTCTCTCTCTCTCTCTCTCTCACGCATGCGAGATATAGATAAAAATAAAAACAAAAAAAATAATTTTTTGCCTGTTTTTTCTTCAGTTCTCGCCCATGACTAAAGAAGATGCAATGGAGAAAAGATTTATGTAGCCAACTCCACTTAGTGAAATTAAGGCTTTTGTTATTGTTGTTGTCGTCGTCGTCCCTCCCATGCTCTCTCTCTCTCTCCCCCCATTTCCTATATAAAACTCCTACAAACCTCACCTTAAAAAAAAAAAAATACAGAGCAGCTCTCTCCACATCTTCATCTACTCCAAACACCAAGCTGCAAAACCAAACTTCCTCCTCCTCTTCACTTCTAATAAGTCCGAAATCTACTCCCACAGACGAGCTCCTCCTCCGGCGAGCTTCTCTTCGGTAATCCTCTTTCCTCCGATGAATCTCTCCTCTGGGGAAGCCGAATCAGATTCTCCTTCCCGTGCTTCTTCTTCTTAGTCGTTGGGATGACAGAAACAAAATATATATATAGGAAAATTTACATGCACTCCACCCAATTTCTGTTATTTGCACACCAAATAAAAAATAACAAAAATTTATATACATACCACTCCATTTTTGTAATTTATTTACGTAAATATCATTCAATTTTTATTTATTTGTGTAAAAAAAATAATAATAACAATAATAAAAGAATTTACGTACAAATCACTTCATTCCTACAGCAAATGTATTTCTTGTATATATATTTATATATAGTTTGAATAAGGTACGACATATATTCAATTTGATCATACATTATATATTTTCAATTACGGGACCGATCATTGAGCTCATGTTTGCATATGGTATGAATCATGTCTGAATTATAAAGCTCACCACCTTCATAACCATTTTAGTGCTTGAAATCGTGTTTCTGAATGGTTATTCAATTGTATGTTCTTTATCATTTTGGATGTGTTATAGCTATTAGTCCACCTTGTTTTTTTAGTATGTATGTATATATATATATATATATATATATATATATATATATATATATATATAGTAAAAAATAGGTACCTAATTATAAGATTTCCATGTGTGTCACCTTAAATTATCTATATTTACCTTGCACATTCTTAGTTCTTATAAATTTTACATACACAGCACTTTATTCTTGTATTCTTCTAACACTCATGCAACATATAATTTGTTAATATTTTACATGCTTAACACTTAAATATTATATAGTCTACATGGATAACTCTCAATTTCTATATATTTACATTTTTAACACCCAAGCCCTTTTTCAAATAAAGAAAGGAGATTTGCATGCATGCCACTCGATTTCAGTATTTACATATCTAATATCGACCAATAAAAAAAAGGGAAGGAATTCTACATCCATATCAACCTTCCTTGTGAATTTACATGTTTCACACTATATATATATATATATATATATATATATATATATATATATATATATATATATATATATATAAAGAAAGATTACATGCATGTCGAATAAAAATATTATATATTTACATGACACACTAACGCTTATGCATTTGCATGTAAAAATTCACATTTATACCACTCTGACCCTATATAGTTTCATATATACTATTTAAATCCCATGTGGTTACTTAAGTAACATTTTAAAATAAAAAAGGAAACATTTACATGTGTAATTTAATTCCTGCATATTCACGTCTCTAACACCTAAATATTTTAGTTACACGAGTGACGATTAATTCCTAAGCATCTACATGTCTATGCCCTAAATTTTAGTATAATTCCATACATATCCACCTTATCCTTATATGTTTTATGCATGACACTTAATTTCATAAAAATGGCATGTTCGACACCTAAACTTTTGTAGCTTACATATTAACCTGAACCTATAGGATTAGCTAAGTCTAAGTCCTAGGTTAGTTAACCCTAAAATAATAGGATTAGTTAACCTAAACCATAGGATAGTTAACCATAAATCAATAGATTAATTAACATAAACCTTAGGTTTGTTAACTTCAAACCAATAGGATTAGTTAACCTAAACCTTAGATTATTTAACTCTAAACCCATAGGATTAGTTAACCTAAGCCTTAGGTTACTGGATTCTAAACTCATCGGATTAGCTGTTTAAGCTCCTAAAGTTAGTTAACCCTAAACTAATATGATTAGTTAACCAAAACCCAGTTAGTTAACCCCAAACTAGCATTTTAGCTAACCTAAATTCCAGTTAAGCTAACCCTAAACCCATAGGATTAGCTAAGCCTAAGCCCTAAAGTTAGTTAACCCTAAACTAATAGATTAGTTAACTTAAACCCAGTTAAGCAATCCTAAACCAATTTGATTAGTTATCCTAAACCTTAGGTTAGTTAAATCAACCAATAAGATTAGTTAGCCTAAACCTTAGGTTAATTAACCCTAATTAATAGTATTAGCTAAGCATAAACCTTAGGTTAGTTAACCCTAAACTAATAGGATTAGTTAACCTAATCTTAGTTTACAGCAACTCTAAAACCAATAAAGATTGGCTAACCTAAACCTTAGGTTGGTTAACTCTAAACCCACAGATTGTCACCTAAATCCCATGCTAGCTAACCTAATCCAACCCTAATCTTTTAAAACAAACCCAAATCATAGCTTTATTTTATGCTAAACTTACCCCTAACCTAGGTTAGAACTTAGTTTATAGGTTAAACATAGGAGAACCTTTAGGAATAACCTAAACCTAAGTTAAACTTAAACCCTTTAATGGAAACATCAATCGTTAATCATAAAACACATTGAGATGGGTAAAATTCACATAACACATTAAAACTTAAAATTGTTCAAAGTGGAAAACAACAAGGCTTTAAAAGCATGGATTTGTGAAGAGTCAATTTCTAAGTCGTCAATTTCACATAAATAATAATAAGTGAACAAAAATAATTAAAATAAAACATGGGATTTAGGATTAGTTAGCCTAAATCCCATGCTAGCTAACCCTAATCCAACCCCTAATCTTTTAGGTAAAACAAACCTAAATCATAGCTTTATTTTATGCTAAACTTACCCCAAACCTTAGGTTAGAACTTAAATTTTTGAGTAAAGCAAACATAGTAGAACCTTTTGTGCATAACCTTAAACCTAAGTTAAACTTAAACCCTTTAATGGAAACATCAACTCGTTAATCATAAACATAATGATGGGTAAAATTCACATGTAACACATTAAAACTTAAAATTAACCAAAGTGAACACAACAAGGCTTTGAAGCATGGCTTCGTAGGCCGAGCCGCCTTCTAAGTCGTCAACTTCACATAAATAATAATAAGTGAACAAAAATAATTAAAATAAACATGGGATTGAGATTATTAAATTTAAATCCCATGCTAGCTAAATCTAATCCAACCCTAATCTTTAGGTAAAACAAACCCAAATCATAGCTTTTATTTTATGCTAAACTTACCCCAAACTCTTAGGTTAAACCCTAGCTTATAGGTTAAACATAGGAGAACCTTTTAAAGTATAACCTTAAACCTAAGTTAAACTTAAACCCTTTAATGGAAACCTCAACTCGTTAATCATAAAACACATTGGGATGGGTAAATTCACATAAAAAACGCATTAAAACTTAAATTAAACTAAAGTGAACACAACAAGGCTTTAAAGCATGGCTTCGTAGGTCGAGTCAGTTTCTAAGTAGTCAACTTCACATAAATAATAATAAGTGAACAAAAATAATTAAAATAAAACATAGATTTAGGATTAGTTAGCCTAAATCCCATGCTAGCTAACCCCTAATCCAACCCTATCTTTAGGTAAAACAAACCTAAATCATAGCTTTATTTTATGCTAAACTTACCCCAAACCTTAGGTTGGGAAAGCAACAGGTTAAACATAGGAGAACCTTTTAGGTATAACCTTAAACCTAAGTTAAACTTAAACCCTTTAACTAAAATATCAACTCGTTAATCATAAAACATATCAATGGGTAAAATTCACATAGAACGCATTAAAACTTAAAATTAAACTAAAGGAACACAACAAGGCTTTAAAGCATGGCTTTGTAGGCTGAAATGTATTTCTAAGTCACAACTTTACATAAATAATAATAAGTGAACAAAATAATTAAAATAAAAACACTTAAAATCCGACAACAACATGTAAACAACCTAAAACATTTCAATCCTAAAATCGATAAAGTAACTCAAGGATAAATTAAATCCTATTCACAAAGATCACATAATGCAACTCTTAACCTATTCGATTCTATTTTACGAAGATTTCTTGACATACATTCTCGAGGATGCTGGATAAAAATCTTTCCTGGTTCCGTCGACAACCACCTGACTAAGTAACCAGTAATTCCGGCGACCCGCATGATCGAGCCGTTGACATCTTCGACCGGGAGCACATTAATTAAATAATTAAAATTTAATAAAATAAAATTTTTGATAAAATATCGTTTTATTTATTTTCCTTACCTATCGTTTTTTATGTAAGCTTTCATCGCTTTTATCAAACATGTAAATCACATTTTAAGGACAAATAATGATGGAATAAAAGTTATTTAGATTAAGAAGAACCTAAAAATCTTAACGTCATTGGGAATTTTTTAGGTTGTGTGTTGTATTTTTTTAAAAAAAAAGAGGTCGCCTGCCAAAAGCTGTTTCCGTGAATTTTAAATTTAAATTTAATATATATATATATATATATATATATATATATATATATATATAATTTAAAAGTAGCATTTGATTTTCAAAATAATTTTATGCCGAAATTTTTCTAAGATATGAAATGAAACCGACTACATCCCAAAAAGTTTATATAAATGAAAATCCATATCACAAACCGCGTATTTATCCCGAGGAATACACACACCGCTTTCGATGATGGGGCTCGATTAAATAAACTAAAGATTTCAGGACATCCGTTTTCGTCCGCGAACCAATTTTGAAATGATAAAGTTCTCTACTTAATATAAAGGAATTAAGTGTGGTTTATATTATCGAGTTCTTAAAGCTCCCTATAAGGGCAAAGCACTTCCCTATGCTTAATTACATCTCAAATGACGGGAATCATTTAAGAAAACTCAATAATGATCAATGGTTTTACTCAAGAATTTCAAAGTTGAGAGCCCAAAGGATCGAATTTTGGAAATTTCAATGGTGAATAGATCAAATTTCAATGTAGCTATTTCGGAATCCAAAGGGAAGAGAAGTCGAGAAATTTGAGGATTCAAGAGGAATTCGCAACTTCCTCTAACTATCCTATTGTTTAGTTTTGATTCGAGAGTTTTTTTAGTGTTTCAATCCTACTAATTTTAATTAATTATGACTTATGCTCGTATGATACAATCACACAAAAAGCCTCGAAGATGCGAGGTTTATATCATACCAAACGACTACTCCTGGTGTCTCAAGACAAAGTTAGGGCTTAATAATCCGATCATGCAAATGCCTAACGAAAGCCGAGGATTTATGTCGCACTGGGATGATCACTCCTCGAAATCCCATTTCGATTGTTGTTTCTATGACAAAAGGGGCTTTAAGTGTATAACTATATAAATGTTTAACCGTATAAAAATAATATTCAATAATAGCAAAGTTACCCCTTTTATTATCGCAAGTATACGTGTCGTTCAAGTAATACAGGCTCTAATGGAGTCCTAGATATCGATCCCACAGAGAAGTTAGAGATTATGAACTAATTTTTAGCATGTAATTACTATCTAAGATACTAAATAAAGAACACTTACACTTAAGCTCTATTACTAATTTTTCGAATGGAAGATTGCAATTTATAAAAGCATTCTCCCCTTGTTTAAGAGAATTAAGTGAAAGGATAACCAAATTAGTTAGAATTATATTGTGCCAAATAAATATATTCCTATTCCTTATCCTTTGTCTGCATGTTAATACGACTAACTTACGCTCGTTACCTAATGTGCGCTAGGGCCGGGAGGATACCGGCTCTCACTTAGGAGCTCCCACGTTCCCCTTGCTCGAGGGCTAACATCTACACTTCAAGACCCAAACGATAAGACTGAATCGAAGATTTTAGTCTATCACTTTAAGATATCCAATTCTACGCCCGATAAATAATATTTCCTATTTGCACCATCTTTTTCAAGGCTTTTGCTTTCCCCGAATTCGATGTAATCTTTTACTTTAGTTGTGAAATCAACATATTTTAATGTATTAATCGTCAAATTGAAAGTAAATTAAGATTCAAGTAAAAGATTAAGACAATTTTTATTTAATATTTTAAAGTAAAACTAATTCAATTTTTCATTTCATTAAAATCTCAAAACAAGGAGAAAGACAAGAGAAGACTACTCGTAATGCATAGGAAGAATAACACAAAACTTGGATTTCATATAAAATTAAAGTTATAAAACAACGTATAAAAGTTATTCAAATTTTCTCCCCAAGCAAACCTCAAGTTCCTCCGACTCTTCCTTCGTACAACACACTCAATTAAACTCACTAATATAACTCTTTAGAACACACTCACACACTAAATACACTAATAAAACACTTAAAAATAACACACCAAGGACACAAAAAAGACACACAAAATTAAGACACACTTTCTACTTAAAATTGTCTCATTATTTAAAGAGGAAGAAAGATTTCAACATTGCCATACCATTTCAAAAAGCGTCCAAACTTTCAAATGTATCTTGCTTGAATCGACCTTATCGTCGTCGGCAAAGCCCATTGGCACCGTCACAAGCCGAACACAGTCAACTGGGCCAGGTCGCCGTCGATGAGCTCGATCTCGCCGTCGTTGGCTCCTTTATAATATATCTAAATGCTCTCGAGAAAAACACGTCGTTGGCGCCCTATTCCTCACCGTCACGCGTCTAGTTCAATTTTTATCTCTTTACTTTTCATTCCGCATTCACCCATTTTTCCATCTTTTCGCTCCATTACCTATAAATCTTCATATCCGCAATAAAATATAGAAAATACATTTCTTTAAAGTGCAATTTCATCAAAAGTTAATATAATATTGGTATGAATTTCTCAATACATTTTTCTTCGGTCAAAATCCCCAAACTTAACTATTACTTGTCTTCAAGTACTTAATACTACATAAAAGTAATGATTATTTCCGTAATAAAGCTTTAATTTAGAAATACTATGAATTCGATTTAAATAAATATTATAGTAAAGTTTATTAGAAAGATTTTTAGATAATTAAATTAATTCTTTAGATGTATGGTTATTTAGTCATCAAGTTTAAGATTTCTAGTCATCCATTTATTTCAAGAATGACTATATATTACAATATTTCAATTACTTAAGATATTCCGCATGATAGAAATTCATGAAAACACTACTTAGTAAAATACTAATATATATATATAAGATCAGAAATGTAACTCGAGTTTACTTTTTAGGTTGATTCAAATGAAGCCAATTTTTGATAAGGCGTCTCCTCAAGCTTCTCCTCACTTACTTTTTCTTTTCATTTGGATTGTATTTCAATCCTATATATTTTTTTTCTTTTTCTTTCGGAGATCGCTTTTCAATCATTCTTTTTTTCTTTTTAAAGTGAGGATTACTATATCCGGATAGCCTATTAATAATTTTGAAGTTCATTTTTCTCTTCTTAAACTTGAAACTTGAAACATTTCTTTACCTTATATGTATTTCATAGTTTTCACTTCATTGAAGCTTCAAACTTTTCTTTCTCAACTAAATATTTAAGAATTAATATTTTAAAATATAAGCTTTTCCTTACTTTAAATAATTAACTATATTCTTATCCTTTTATTCCAAATTTCTTAATTTACAAAATTAGTTTAATAAAAAAACATTTCTTTAACCTTCTTAATAGTTAAATAAATTAATTATAGTTTAGTGAATTAAATTATTGCGTAAAATTATTTTATAATAATTTTGAAAATATTTAATTTAGAACAATTTAATAATTAAATTTTTGTTTTTTCCCTCCTCCAAACTTAAATTTTTCTATCTAATTATAAAGCGTGAAAAGAAAACATACCGTAAAATTAAATCATACCTTCGTACTTTAAGTATTTCTCTTCGAAGTTCTCGTTAAAAGTTCTTTTTATCACTTAATTAACTCCGTATCGTTAATAACTTTCTATACATATAATATCAAAGAATTTGCTGCAAAGAAATTTTGAAATAAGTACAAAATACTAACAAAATTTCACTACATTTAATTATTTTACTAATCAAGTACTAAGCATGCTTAATACAACATCCACATACATTTCACTAATCCTAGTTTATGTAGTTACAATCACAAATTTAAATATAAAAATTTAAAGCCGCACAATTTAACTTACACAAGAAAAGTTTAAATGTCTTACACAACATAATACCAAATACATAAAAAAAAAAAAAAAAAAAAAAAAACTAAATAACAATTCTGAATCAAGAAAATAAACGAACACATAAGATAAATATCTAATCATGCAGTCTAATCTTCGCATCAAAATCCCAAACTATATCCTCATCTCCTCGATTAAATAGGAGTAGCCTTGCAAAGTGAGTGTTGTTCCAAGGCACTCGTGAAATATAACACGTTTCACCTCCTATAACAATTTTCGCATCATAGTAAAGCATCTCAAACTCGAATGCCTCTGGAGATATTCACTATCATAATCATGCCTCCGCTCTAATCCTCCAATCCTTTCGATCTATTTGCTCCAACTTTTCATCCATTTTCTTAAAACGTTTCCGCTGCAGAGTCGCTCATTCATTAAATGATAAAGGATGAGAACTATAAGTAGGAGGGTCATAACTAAGAGAGGAATATCCCTACCCTCGAAGGTGCAGAGTCTTAATCCCGCATCTCCATCATTTATGTGGATTCATAGTTTTTATATTAGCCTCGATAATGAGTTTCATGTAGTTCAACACATTCCTCATCATCTCCTGCCTCTACTTCGTATAACAACAAGTAGTGAATAAATCCCATCAGATGTCTTAATCCTCTTCGATTTTCACTTTTTGCAATACCTAATATATTTTTATAAATAATACTTCCCACATTTATATCATGGTTACGAATACAAAAATTCAAACTACTCTACTAAACTTCACTATGATGATAAGTGGGTAGAAAAGTAGAGCAAATAAAATAATGTCAAGCCTAGAGTGGCCGTATTTAACATAGAAAAGGGAAGTTTACCCGTTCATATGCCGTTTAATTTTCCAAGTCCCCTTCCCATTAGCCGAGAAAGTTAATCACCTCCTCCAAACTGGTCCTTCCATTATTCCAAATGTATCGTATTCGCCGTTATGAAGATCTTGTACTTCAGAGAAAGAATTAATACGTGCGCATTAAAATTAACTAAAAATCCTCTAACCTTTATGTGTCCATCCTCTATCTCTGGCCAAATTGGCAAAAACTCCTTTACGACTTCAATCAAGAGTTTCCGTTTTGTTGTATAACAAATTTTCTCATCTTCGCTCTTTTCGATCGTCTCTGTTTCCATTCTGATTCGAAACTTTATCTGGGATGCATTTTCTCGCTTGATACTAAGTTGTATTCGACCGAGCCTTAACATTAACAAATCTTGTCTCATCAAAATCTAAATTTCACCTCTTTTGTCGCGAGCCATTTCTAGATCTATCAAATTTACAAAAATCTCAACAAAATCCCAAAAATAACACTGTACGGGCTTCCAAAGGTGACTTAAAGTAATCTAAAAAGAATTCCATGAATTTCTTCCAACTATTTCTTCATATTTTTTATTTTTCCAAACTTTCCAAATGTGGAAGAAATACATGGTGAAAATAAAAATTTTTTGGTGGCGGAGTGAAGCTCTTACTAAGAGAAGATGAAATCCGGTGTCAAATGTGTCAAACCGCTCCAAATCCAAGATCGCTTGCTTCCTAGGTCGGTTTTTTTCAAGGTTTGAGGAAGTGGACGATGAATAGTGACTAAGCCGACCGATCAAATGCGATTTTTCGAGAACTCGCCGTCAGCGGGTAAAATCACCGTCGGCGAGCTAATTAGTTCAAATATGTTAAAGTCTCTCTCTGAAAAAGTCGCCATCGCGAGTAGATCTCGCCGTCGGCGGGTTTTTTTCGCAATTAAAATTTTTAATATTTTATAATTTTTTAGTTCATTTTGAACCTCGTTAATGTTCAATCAATCGATTAAATATATTTTACTATGACAGATACTATTTTAACTCAATTAAATTCACACAACACAAATCATCACAAATTTTATATAAAATCCAAGTGTTTACACATTCGTACAACACATTATTAACAAGGTATTTTCTCAACCTTTTAATATGTCAAATTGCCGCAATCCAAACCACAATACTCAAAATGCCGAAAAACAAACAATGCATAATCTCATCTATATCGAAATCAAATATCAAAATCTAAAATATCGAAAGTGCAGATTACATAAATTAATCTACACTAACACAACACATAAACAAATACGAACTTCTTCTACTCGTCGAGATCGTTGCTAAACTTATCTCCGATATCCCCGATAAGATGTAAATGAATGAATAGATTATGTATGGGTCTCGTAAGGAAACTCTTCAAGAGAATTTCTCTATCCATCCTTTCTTTTCATAAGCCGTACGAAACTAGCCTCAAGATGTCCACAATGATTGAAGTGTTCTTTCATCCTCCAAGAAATATGATAAACAAATCGCAGATGTTATTAATCAAGTCATAACGTTTTGTACCTCTTTTTCCAAATTTTAAGTTTCGTATGATCGATCAGTTTTACGCTAAGGGCCCGATCGAAAAGAACTCTAAGATGTTCGATCCACAATAATGGCTCCATCGTTATCATCATCCAAAGGTAGGAAACATACCGCTGATCTAAAGATTTCCACATTTAAGTAACTTCTCTCATGCTTCATATGAAACTTGGTACTGATCGCATAGTGCAAAAATTGTGTATGATGTCCAAGCCCATAAATTGATCCATGAACAATCAGGTTTAAAGCGTACTTCACAATAATCGAACCAACAACAATAGGTATTCTCACTTGAATACAATAACTATAATTGCACACTTCTTAGAAACTTTATTTAATCTCTTATAGTAGGTAATAGTTTTGAAGAAATAAAGAAGTGCCGTTGTTTAAATATGGGGTTTAGAAGTGATGCGTAAAACTAACATACCCTTTCTCTTATTTCTCAATCTTCCGCTTTACCGCTTAAATAACGATAGATCTCATTCATATTATTCTCCTCGTAGGGAAAAAGTCGGAGTAGTGTCAAATAGGTGTATTCTCAATCAATACAACTCATTAATTCTAAGGAGAAAGCCACCCATCCGCCTCGCATGTAGACGACTCCGCGTTATCGATCTCGTTGTAGATTGAATAGAATTTTTACCATGTGTGGATGACTACCGCGTAAGTGTTATAGCACAATACTTCCCAACGTCGTTGCACATTCATCTCCTCGATAGCATTTCGTTGAATTCTCCAATTCTCTATTCCCGAATCCTCATTCCCGATCAATCTCTTTTTCATCATTACCTTATTAAAGATTCATCGGGCCTCACAACTCATAAGTTTTCTTCGATTGAAAACTAGAGATCTAGGGATTTCAAGGTGATTGGATGCCATAATGATGAGTTCTGTGAGTTTCTTACATCATTTTTAGGAAGTAAATAGTTTTAATTCGAGTTCTAGGAGTTTTTAAAGAGTTATAACACTTAATCGCTAAACCGTCAAAATAACTCCCTAAACTGCTCATTCAATCGATCTCATCGGCGGAAATGATCTCGCCGTCGGCAAGATTCTTAAAAAAATTAAATTGAATTTAGAGGGAAAATAGTCGTCGGTGAGATCGTTCTCGCCGTCGGCGGCCAAAAGGGGGTGCCTGCCCGCTCGTTTTCCGTCCGAATGCTTTCAAAAATTTTTTATGGATCCAATATCTTGATGATTATAAGGGTAAATTTGAGTAGTAGAATTACAAACTAGTTATAAATTTAATAGATATATAATCATTGTATGTAAATAAAGATACCACGAGCCGCTCCCATAAAGCGCTGTTTAACGTCGTCACTCGACCTATTCGGTGTGTTAATCAAAGTTAATCGAGCATTAAAACCTCTTTTAAAATTTGGTCTTTTACCCTCAAAATATGGTGTTAATCCGTGTCTATTTACTTTAAATATGTTTTCAGCCTTTTGATCTTCAATTTCAACAGCTCCGTATGTAAATACTGGTTATGTTGAAAGATCCTAACCATCGAGATTTCCAATTTCCCTGTGAAATAATTTCTCGCCTTGTGTTGTACAACAATACTTCTTGTCCCGGGGTTCAAAATTCTTTGGTTAATCTTCCAATCATAACATATCTAGTTTTCTCTTTATAAATTCTATCATTATTATAGGATTCATTCCTTACTCCTCTAATTCATCTATCCGCAATAATCTCTTCTCACTCCGTATCTTTCAAATTATAATTAAATTCTTTAATCATTCAATATGCTTTATGCTCTAATTCAACTGCAAGTGGCAAGTCTTTCCATAAATAAGTCTCTGTAAGGAGTCATTCCAATCTGTATTTTATAAGCGCTCGTATGCCCATAATGTAAAGTCTAGTCTGTGGACCAATCTAATCTACTATAGTTTATTTCCTTTTTCTAAAATTGCCAATTTCTCAATTAGAAAACTTCAGCTAATCCAATGGTCCGTGGATGATAAAGGGGCCGATATTTTTTGAATAATATTAAACTTTTCATCAATCCGTGAATATATTTATTCCTAAAATGGGATCCTCCGTCAAGATAATCACTCTTACATTCCGTATCTTATGAAAAAATATTTTTCATTAAAAATTTTGAAACACACTTAGCATCACAACGAGGTGGCGTCTGTGCTTCATCCATTTAGAAACATAATCAACAACAACTAATATATATGAGTTTCTAAATGAAGGAATAAATGGTCCCATGAAAACTAATCTCAAAACATCAAAAATTTCACTTAATATAAAATTTAGAGTCATTTCATTTCTTCGATATATTACCTACTCTTGGCATTTATCACAAGTTTCGATATATCTATAAACATCTATAAATAGAGTAGGCTAATAAAATCTAGATCGTAAAATTTTATATGCTTTTATCACCAAATGCCCTCCAAATTCCGGGGGACCGTGATATTTTTTAATAATATGTTCAGTTTCTTCATAAGGGGCACACATCTTCTAATAATTAGATCCTTACATTGCTTATAAATATGGTTCATCCCAAAAATACGTTTTAGCATCATGAATGAATTTTTTCGTTGTTGCGTAGTTAGTATTGGGAGGTAAAATATCACTTACAATATAATTAACTATATCATCATACCAAGCGTATTTTCCACTCATTTATATTATAAAGTTGTTCATCGTGAAACCGTTCGTAATTTCATTGTCGTCAAATAATTTGCAAAATTTAATCTTCGACAAATGATCTGCAATTTGATTATCAGCTTCCCTTTCTATTAATTACTTCAAAATCAAATTCGTATCAACAAGATCCATCTAATTAACTTTTGCCTGCATCCTTTTTTGCATTAAATATTTAATATTATAGTGATCAAGTATGCACAATATATTTAGTTCCTATTAAATAAGATCTAAATTTATCAAAAGCATATACAATTGCAAATAATTATTTTTCCGTAAATCGTATGCTTAATTTCAACATTATTAAGAGTTTTACTGTATAGTATATGCCTTTAAAAATTTTTTCGTATCTTTGTCCAAGAATAAATTCTATTGCATAATCACTAGCATCGTACATAAGTTCAAATGGTTTTTCCAATCGTGTGAAACATTTAAGCATTCTTTAGTGAATTCAAATTTCTTATCCTTTTCTAAAAGTTAAGTATTGGGGAGGTTTAAAATTTTTAAAAATCTTTATGTAGCGTCCAGAACGAAGATGTCTAAGAAAACTTACCCTCTCAATGTAAGTAGAGGGTGGTAATTTACCTATAACTCACTTATGTGGTCCACTTCCATGTCATTTTCTCGAAATTTTATGCCCTAATACAATTCCTCTTATAACCATAAATTGACATTTCTCCCAATTTAGAACCAAATTAGTTTTTTCTTATAGCTCCAAGACTTTTTCAAGATGATCCAAGCATGCGTCAAATGATGTTCCAAACACGTAGAAATCATCCATAAATACTTCTATTCCAACATCAATTAATTTACTAAATATAGACTTCATACATCTCGAAATGCTTGCAGGTGCATTACACATTCCAAAAGGCATCCTTCGAAAAGCAAATGTTCCATACGGACTACTAAATGTAGTTTTATCTTGATCCTCGTGAGCACAAATTTGATGGTAGCGTATATCCGTCTAAAATAAAAGTATTTGTGCCCAACAAGTCTATCCAACATTCGTCTAGACGAGAAAGGGAAGTGATCTTTTCTGCGTCGCATTTAATTTTCTATAATCAATACATATACGCCATCCCGCAACTTGTCCGCCACAGATATTAAATCATTATTTTCTTATTAGCTTCAACAACATCGCTCCTTTCAGAACACAATGAATCGGGCTACCTACACCGTCTAAAATAAAGATATATAATACCATTGTCTAACCATTTTAATATTTTCGACTACATCTTTCATCATCGATTAATCTCCTTTCTGGGATCACGTATATTTTTTTAAAGCTGTGTCGTATTTTTAAAGGGGTCACCGTGCTGTCGGCGAATTTTAAATTTAGTTTAGATAAATAATTTAAAAAGTAGTATTCGATTTTGAAAATAATTTTAAATATGAGAGTTTTAAGATACGAGATTAAACCGATCTCACATCCCAAATAGTTTATAAACGAAGGCCAAGACTACAAACCGTGTATCTGTCCCTGAAGATGTTACTACACCGCCGAGGTGGGGCTCGATCAAATAAACTGGAAGCTTCAGACATCCGTTCGTCCGCGAACCAATTTTATAAGCTTCTGACAAATTTCGCTAATATGGAAAGTATTAAACAGTGGCTTATATTACCCTGCTTTAAAATTTCTCTATAAGGGCAAGCCCCTATAGTTAATTACATCTTAAGTGACGGGAATCACCTAAGAAAACTTCTAATAACCACAATTCGCTCTCAAGAATTTCAAAGTTTAAGGTTTTCAAAGATTGAATTGGTTTCAATGTGAATGGATCAAATTTTGGAACATTTTTGTTTTGTGAATCCAAAGGAAGAAAGGTAGAGAAATCACCGATTCACAACTTCTGTAATTTCCCGACTATCCTATCGTTTCGTTCACCTCAGAAAGTCCGAATGTTTATTTAGTATTTCAATTCTGCTTAATTTTAATTAAGCAGGGCTTATATTTGTATGATAAAATCAAACAAATACCTAGAAGATGCGAGGGTTTATGTCGTATCGACGACTTTTCAATTTAATCCTAACACTTAAGTAGGGCTTCAATTGGTAATGCAATGCCTAACGAAGAGCTTCAGGATTTATGTCGCACTGTGCAAGCTACCTCGAAACTGCAGCGGCTTTTCGTTGTTTTAATTCTAAGAAGATTTTGTTGAAGTAGGTTTAAGTTTTGTCAACACGATGGGCCGTGCCGCCCACCATGCTCCAAGCTCCCGGGTTTGCGGCAAGAGGTTTAGTTTTAAAATCATAAACGGGATGAGAGTATGTTTTGGTTGTAGGAAGTCTTAATTTCCAAGTGTTTTTTTTATTTCGATTAAAACAATCTTAAAGTTGATTATAACGACACCGCGCAAGATCCCACTTGCCCATCCTTCCCAAGATCATTATTATTTTATTCGATCTTCACTTACCCGTATGAATTTACAAACTCAACCGAATGAGTTCCACACTTTCATTTAGACCTGAAATCCGTTAAGAACACGTAGGTTACATCATCCGAGGTGTCTCCATCATTCATCAGCGTTTTAATTTAGTTGCAATTCGTAGTTTTGTGTTCGGTTTCAGGATTAAATTTTCGAGTTGTTTTATATTTTGGAATGTCGCGGCTATGAATTTTATCTTCATAACGATTTAACTTTGGTTTTAGTTTCGCTAGGACTATCCTAGTGTGTGGGTTTTCATGTATCAGCTTGTTTTATCATGCAAGAAAAGTAGAAATGCATTTTGCAATAAAGTAAATCGTTATGGAAAAAATTGCAAGAAAGTAAATCGCAATAAAATAAAAGCATACCCCGAGGGTCTTCCGTCATCCCAAGCCGCACTTAAAACACAATTAGAATATTTAAGCAAGTCTTGGAAAAGTGTGAAAGTGTTTATGGCTTTTCACCAAATTCCTAATCCTATACCTAGTCAACTCCTATGACGTCTGTGTTCTTTATAGCTATTTTCGAGGACGATTTTCTTCATCAAAGAACAATTAAATCCAATCGTTCTTATAAATATCCTATCATATCGGTGAGTTTAAGAAGAATCTTAAACATCTTTTCAACATTTTTAGATCATGTCCAAATGAATTTAATCATATAAATGAATCAATCGTCCGAGGCTTCTAAGTTTTGTTAACTCATTTTGTATGGAATTTTAAGAAATTAAGATTTTAAGAAAGTAAGCAAAGACTTCATTTAATGTTTCATTTAGATATAATAATCAAAGCTTTCTATGGTAAATTAGTATTCAAATGATTTCGATTTAAGCTAGTTATTTAAATTTGGAATAAATAGTTTCCAAGCTTCGTTTATATTTAATCTCCTTTATGTCTTAAATGATGTTATATTTAATTCAACTTAATTTAATCGAGTTTTAATTTAGCTTAACATAGTCGACTAATTTACCTGTGTTTAATTAATTGATTCGATTTAATTTTAATTTAATTATTTAATTTAATTTACTTAATTTAATTTAATTTAATTTAATCGTTTAATTTAATTTAATTTTAATTATTTAATTTAATTTAATTTAATTTAATTTAATTTAATTTAATCATAATTTTTTAATTGATTTAATTTAATTTTATTTAATTATTTAATTTAACTTGCTTTAATTTAATTTAATTTAATTTTAATTTAATTTAATTTAATTTTAATTTATCTTTAATTTACTTTATTTTTAATTTTAATTTAAATTTCAAAAGAGTTTAATAATTTAATTAAGTCTTTTAATATTTTAAATTTGAGTTATCATTTTAATTAAAATTCGAGTATTAATGATATAATTTCATTTTTAGGATTTTAAATTAAAGAATAAATCTCTTCCTAATAAATATCCCTTATTTTAATAATTCCAATTTATTATTCCTCCAAATTTAATCTATTATTTAATTAAAGTTTTTTAATCATTTTAAAATTATTTAACGGGTTTCTACCCTTTTAATTATTTAAATTTCAATCATCCAAACCAAACATTAAGATCAAATATTTTACTAGCGATTTTTTATTAAACCTAAAGTTTTAATTATGATTAAAGATTTTTAATTACCATTTTTAACACCTTTAAGTTTAATAATTTCATAACTCACTAAATTGAACCCAAATGAACTTGAAATTTTTATGTGACTTCACTCATATGTCAATAAAGCATACGGTATGAGAAACGTGATTTTTCCGTATTTAATTTATTTATATAATTATTTTTGGTGGAAAATGTAGATTTCTATGAAAATTAAGAATACGACTGGGTGGAAAGTTTCTGTCCTTAAGAAAATTAGGGGACATTCCTAATGACTAGAGAAGTACTTTGACCAATTTTGGTGATTTTTTGAATTATATTATTTTTATTATAATTATTTTGATTTTTGGAGTGTTAATTAATTTAAAAATAAAATAAATGTTGAAAAATGGCTTTATATTTTTCAAAAATCTCTTTGATATCAAGGAAACAAGAGAAGCAAATTTTGCAATTTTCTGATTTTTCTATGATTTATTATAATTATTTTAGTGAAAATGCTAGAAAATACATTTTTTTAATTTTAAAATTACCCTCAGGCTTTAAAATTCAATATCTCACTAAATAGACCTAAGAAAAATGTGGATTTGTTCCTAAGTGATTAAAATTCAAAATGCATTTTGGTGAATTTTATTATTTTTGTGATTTTTATTATTTTTTAATTATTAAAAATATTAAAATATTATTAAAAATCAACTTTTTTAGAAAATTGAAATTTTTAATTTTCTTAGGTTCCCCTGATATCAGAGAGGCTCCAAAACCAATTTGATGGATTTTTATAAAGTATTTTTAAAGTTATGAATTTTAAAGTTTAAAATGGCTAGTTTTCGACTTAATCAACTCAATTGGGCTAACCAAGTCCAATCGACCAAATTTTTATGGTGGGTTCTCTAATCCTAAAGGTCAGTGGAGAATTGATTTCAAGTCAATTTGATGCCTGGTTAACTCTAATTAATTAAAGACCTATTTTGGGTGTTTAAGCCAATTAGGGTCGTTTTGAATAACTAAGTCAAAACCTATTTTTCCCTAAGTGCCTTTCATGGGTCATAAATAACATCACCAAATTTTCCTAGAATTTATTTTACAACATGCTATTTACTGAAATTAAAATACTCAAAACAAGACCTAAATTTGAAAATCAAGAACTCTTCATAGACGGCCTCTCGACTTCGGGAAAATTCGTGAATGTTCCCAAATTCCGCAGGTCAAAAGCCCTATTGCCTCATGCCATAAGGAATCGTATGCATGCATGGAGAATTAAAACAATGCAGAGAGTAAATAAATCATAAAAAATAAAAATATCGATGAAATTATGATTTCTTTTTCCACATTATTCTCCTCTTCACCGAGCAGGTATTTTTATTTTATTTTTCTTCCGATTTTTCTACACGTAGATATGAATTAAGTTTAGGAATTAAATAACTCGTAGAAAAATACCCTATTTTTATTTATCCATCGCTGCGCCGCCGCATCCTCGGCGCCCCGAAAGACCACGCGGCGCGCTCCCATTCGACACCGCCACCCGAGTCACAGCCCCCGGCCCCGTGGTTTTCGTACCGCCCGGTCCGACGCGATCCCGCCCATCCGTGCGCGCGTGTAATGAATGGATTCGCATCCATTCATCGTCCCCAAGTGTTCTCACCCGAGAGCCGTCCACACTAAATCCCTAAGATCTCACTCGATTCTCAATGGATTTTTTTTTACGTTCTTATACTCTACGCGATTCGTCGAAGAGACTTCCACATCTATGCGGCTAACATGCATTGAAACTAAAGCATTTAAAATGAGAATCTCCGTGTCGGGATGAAGCAAGAGTTAGCCTTGTACCTTGGCTCAGAGAAGTGCGGCTTCAATCTCGAGAGTTGTTGCACCTTCGATTGGGTCCTGCCAGTTCCGCATGAAGCCCCGTCCGGTGAATTGTCCGGATATGATTTCGACCAAGCCCGATCACAAAGCTCGAGGCCGAGCAACCGGCGGCCCGAGATGGGGCTGATGGTGGACACCTTCCTCGGGTTCTGGTGAAGGTGTAGAGCCAATCACCGGAATCGGGGCTCACCGTGGAGAAGTGTCCTGCTTCGTGGAATTTCAACTCGAAATCGAGCTTTCGTAGAGAAATGGCAGTGGGGATTTCACCGGGGATCAAGTGCTCTAAGGGTGGAGGAGGGTCCGGAACAATTCCGCAGTTTTCGCAAGGTTTTTTTCGCTTTTTTTTTTCATGGCCGAGAGGGGTGGAGTTTAAATGGGGAGCTGGCCGAGGGCCTCCTGCGGGAGTTGGGGATTGGGATCGCCCCGCCTCCTGCGGAGGAGAAGAACAACATGGTGACCACTGTGGCCTGGGGCAGCCTCGCCAAGTGAGAATTTCAATGTCGTCACATGCGAGCTCTCGTCATGGTGTTTTCCGGCGGGGCTCGGTGGCCGGCCGGCTGTGTAATGGTCACCATCTTGGTCGTGGGTCGTGGTCAGGTTTAGTGTGTGCAACTGGCAAATGCCATGTGTAGCGGTTGAATCGTGCGAGAAAGGAAGGGGCCATTTTAGCTTATTTTGGTCAACCTATGCAAATGGGTTGGGTGCACCTCCCCAAGACCTGGTTTTTGGGCCGAGGAGGTTAGGTGGGTCAACCTCCCATGTGTGGTGGAGTTCCATCAAGGATTGTGTGGCAAAGCATGGTTTAGAGCAGGACATGCTTAAGGTAAAAAGGCTTAAGGGAGGCTTAAGAAAGATCCCCCTCTTCTTGCCATAAATGGACTAATGACAAGTCAAAGCCCTCATGGCTTCATGTGGCTTCGAGAATGGCTTCGTTTCATGGCTCCATTTGGCTTCAGAAAGGCTTCATTTTTATTTCATGAAAAAGGGTTTTAGAAATATTTGGCATTTAGGGGGTAATTTGACATGTGGCTTGATTTGGAATGGTTTAATTGATGATTTGCAACTTAGGGGTGATTTTGATCAAATGGATGATGAGGGGAAGTGTCATGTGGGTTTTGGTGGATGATTCGGGGCTTTGAATTTTTAAGGAAATGGGCTTTTAGGAGGGGCCCAGGAAGCGAAGGCTTTAAGTTTATGAATGTGTTCAGCGATGAGAATTTTTGTAAAAGGTTGGGCCAAATAATTGTTGTTTGTAGCTCATGGATGTGTCATGGAGTGATTTGAGGCAAATTGGGGATGATTTGGATTTGAATTGGGTTGAATTGGGGTTAGGTTTCAAAGCTTAGGTCAAAAATGGGCCTTTAACCTCGGGGTTGAGTTTGAGTGGGGTTTGGGTTCAAATTTTGGGAAAATCATGTTAGGTTTTGTTTGTGGGAATGTTAAGGAAGATTTAGAAAAGATTTGAGGTTAATTGGAGTTGAATTGGGTGAGTTCTCGGGGTTAAGTTCGTGGGTCATGGGTCCAAATCGGGCTTTAAGGCCAAAAGTGAGATTGGATCCAAATGTCAATCAAATTGGACTTGGATTTGGTTTAGATTATATTGGGAGTGTTGAATTGAAATTTAGAATTGAATTTGACCAGAATTTGGGTCAATTGATAGGTTTATTTTAACATCGGGTTCATTTCTGGTTAAAATGGGTCAATTTTGGGGTTTTTGGCTAAAGTAGGGTAAATTGACAAAATTGGCCCATGGTGTAGTTGGACAAATGAAATTGGGAATATTTAGGATTTTTGGAATTTTCTGGGAATTTTCTGAATTTTTGGATTTTTAGGCCAAAGAAGGGTATTTTGGGTATTTTGGAGGCATGGGTAACATTTTTCGAATCTTTGTATTTTTGGGTATTGATGATCAATTTCAAGTGATGTGGAGATGTTTGGGATTGATTTTGGAAAATTTTGGGTAATTTGGAAATTTTGCAAAAATTAGTAATTTTATTATGTTTTGCAGAAATAAGAGCTGCAGGGTCCCTGGTCAAAATCGGGGAATTTGGGAAATTGAAGCATTGGGTGAATCTAGGTGGAAAGAAGTCATTTTGGTTGAGCCATGAAGCCATTTCAAGCCCATATGAACCATGAAAGGACTCATTCGAGGCATTCACTATGTTGTTCCTAACCCTCTTACCAAGAGCTTAGTGGGTTAAGGACCATTCATGTGAATCACCTACATGAGTCGAGGTTAAGTCGGGTATGGGTGTGGTTTTAGGAAGTGTGGAAATGTGTGTAAGTGTAGTGTAAGTCGGCCTCTTCACTCGACCAAAGCCACCCAGTAAGGGGCCCTAAGGCCAAAGAACTTACAGAACTCTATCCTTTAAATTTCCACATTCGATTTCAACCCCCAGGCGATTGGGGTCTATAGTCAAGTTTGTGGAGTTTGCAGAGAGTTTAGAAGTGGTTTGAATTTCTAAAAGGCGGGTCCCAATTCTAGTCCTCTAAGATAGTCAAAGGAAAAGGCTTAAGGCTAGATCCTATGCTGACTAAAAAGAAGAAGGGAAGACCTCATCAAAAACGAGGTCAACAGGATCAACTCTCGGTTTATGTTCATTAACCAAAATAATTCCGTGCATACGTATCAAGAACTAATTTCTTTAATATCCGCTAAGGTCCAACCAAAAGCTTTTATACTTTTTAGTGTATCCAAAAGTTTTCGCTCTTGTAATTCGTTTAACTCTCGCCGATATAACGACCAAGAAAAGTTAAAAGAATTTCCCAAAAATGCATACTTCAAATGAGTAGTAAAAACTTTTAACTTATGTTCGAAGGTTTCATAATCAATGAAACTATATTCTTTTCAACATTTTCCCATTATCCAACATCTCAAATCTTTCGTATATAACCTAATTCTTCATTTTCCGCTTCTTTCAACAATTCGGTATTTTCTATTTCTTTTTTATTTTCAAAGTATTCTTTAAAATATTTATTTCGCAGATGTTCAAGAATTTCCATTCGAAAACATTCATCCTCTTTAGTAGCAGATATTTCATTGATTTTGCTATGTTGAAAGTTACTTCGCATCGTTTACTCTCATAGTTAATTCTCCTTTTGAACATCAATCATAGCCTTCAGTATTTCCTAAAATTACGGGTATTTCTTTATCTTCCTCCATATCTAAAACAATGAAATACATAGGAAAGATAAATTTATCCACTTTTACTAACACATCTTCAATAACTCCCTTAGATAAGTCACCGAAGGATCAGCTAATTTAAGAGTTACCGAAGTAGGTGAGACTTCTCCCACTCCTAATCTTTTAAAAATTTATACAGGCATAAGATTAATGCCGGGCTCCCAAGTCACATAAAGCTTTTCCATAAAATTTTTCTCCAATAACACAAGGTATAAAGCGAATCAATTTCAGATCTTTTAATTTCTCAAGAAGCTTTTTGAATAATTGCACTACACTTCGCTAAGTGCAGTCAGCTTTCATTGTCTGTGAAGCTTCGGGGTTTAAAATATCTTTTTATAAATTTCACATAATTCCATTTGTTCTAATGCTTCTACA
This sequence comes from Papilionanthe hookeriana x Papilionanthe teres, assembly GCA_022702705.1. Lineage (NCBI taxonomy): Eukaryota > Viridiplantae > Streptophyta > Magnoliopsida > Asparagales > Orchidaceae > Papilionanthe > Papilionanthe hookeriana x Papilionanthe teres. Next base: position 142,458,471 of record CM040425.1, read on the forward strand.
AAGGGAATGTTCACTCTATACTTCTTCAGATCAAGAAATTTAGAAAATCGTTTATCCTTTTTATGTTGCTTTAATCACCGAGGAAATGGTGGTGGTGGTTTTTCTACAGAAATTTTCATGTATTAAGGATATTCTAAATCTCGATCTTCGTTGATCCTTTTTCTTCTGCCCACTTTCTCTTTTTCAATCTCTTTTTCTTTTTGTACTGTTTTCTAACTCTTTCCACTTCATAACTGTATTGCTTTGGATTTGTTCTTTTCCTTGGTCTTTAGAATTTATTTTACACACAGAAAGTTCTAGGAATTCTATTATTAAGCGCAAGTATTTATATGCCCAAGTTGCATTTCAATATTATTAATTGCAAATTCTTTGATTTTGTAATTGGTTCCCCGAATTTGTAGCCGATTTCTTGATTCTCGCAAATGCTTACCCATATTTAATATCAATTCTTCTATAGATAACTTATTTTCTTTAGATTGAGAGTTATTATTAAATCTAGGTGGATAAGAAGATTTATAATTAGAATTTCCTCAAGTTGATGAATTTCCTAATGGATTTACTCGAGTTGTTATCCATTGTTGATTAAAGGGAATTGTTATTCCAATTAAAATTTGATGATTTTTCCAACCAGGCTGTAATAATTTGCATAAGGATTCTTGGGTCTATTATTAATAGTATTTAAAGTTTCATAAGAAGGCCGAGCATCCACAAATTGTCCAAACATGAATTTTATTCTATTATAAAAGAGGAGAATAATTCATTCCGCAATGATCTAATTTCTTAGATATAGCGTAACTGGAGAAGCTAACATAGATATTGCATCAAATCATGATACTAGCTATTTTTTTAGGATTTAACCTTCTTTAAGGCCATTAAAAATTTTTGGTAGCCATTTCTTCGATTAATGAATAAACTCGATGTGTAATGTATGAAGTGTATAACTATATAAATGTTTAACCAAGATAAAAATACACTTAATAATAAGAAAGTTACCCTTTTTATAAATGCAAGTATACATATCGTTCAAGTAATACAGGGCTCTAATGGAGTCCTAGATATCGATCCCAGAGAAGTTAGAGATTATGAACTAATTTCAGTTGTATGCAATTATCGTTTCAAGATATTGCAACAAAGAACACTTACACTAAGCTCGTTACTAATTTTTGAATGGAAGATTGCAATTTAGAAAAGTATCTCTCCTCGTTTAAGAGAATTAAGTGAAAGGATAATCAAACAAGTTATAATTATATACAGCTAAATAGGAGCATTAATATCTCTTATCCTCTGGTCCCCGCATAAAGAATATCGACTAATCCTATGCCGGTTACCGAATCCGTGGCTAGCCGGGAGGATACCGGCTCACTTGGGAACTCCCATGTTTCCCGTCCGAGGGCTAACATCTACACTTCAAGACTCAAACGATAGTGACCGAATTGAAGATTTTAGTCCGTCACTCTAAAATATCTAATTCTACGCCCGATAAATAATATTTCCCTCATTTATTTACACCCTCTTTTTCAAGGCTTTTGCTTTCCTCGAATCTTGATGTAATCTTTACTTTTGTTATGAAATCAACATATTTTAACAATTCAATTGGCCAAATTGAAAGTAAATTAAGATTCAAGTAAAAGATTAAAGACAATTTTTATTTAATATTTTAAAGACAACTAATTCAATTTTCCATTTCACAAAATCTCAAAACATGGAGAAAGATAGAGAAGAGTACTTAGAATGCTTAGGAAGAATAACACAAAACTTGGATTTACATAAAATTAAAGTTATAAAACAAATGTACAAACTTTATCTCAAATTTTCTCCCAAAATGAGTCCCGAAGTTCCTCTCCGACTCTTTCTTCGTACAACACACTCAATTAAACTCATTAATATACTTCTAGAACACCACACACTAAATACACTAATAAAACACTTAAAAATGACACATCAAGGACAAAAAAGCATTGCCGTAAGACACACATTCGTCTAAAATTGTCTTTATTTAAAGAGGAAGAAAGATTTCCAACGTGTCGTTTAAGCACCTCTTCAAAAGCTCTCGCATTCAATGTATCTTGCTTCGAATCGACCTTCTCGCCGTTCTGGGCTCGTTGGCACCGTCGGCGGCTTCTAGAACGTAGGCCAACTACTCAGCTAGCTATCGCGAGCTTCTTTATAATATATTCAAATGCTCTCGTGAAAATACGCCGCTTCAGCTCATTCTCGCCGTCGGCGGCTAGTTCAATTTTATCTCTTCTAGTCTATTTCATTCCATATTGCTCCTTTTTCCATCTTTTTGCTCCATTACCTATAAATCTTCATACCCGTAATAAAACTTAGAAAATATCTTTCTTTATAGTGCAATTTCATCAAAAGTTAATATAATATTGGGCATGAATTTCACAATACATTTTTCTATTACGAATTCTAGAAAGGTTTAGCTGAAGTAGACCCAAATTCTTATCGTCAAGATGGCCGTGTCGCCCACTGCAGGCTCCAAGCTTATTGTTGTTGCAGAAGTTTGGTTTTAGAAGGTGACAATCAAGAGATGAGAAGTGTTTTGCTTAGAAATAGCTGAAAATCGAAATTTCATTGTTTTTTAATTAAAACAAATCTAAAGTCAATTAATCAAAATCGATTAAGATCCCGTTGTTCCGTCATCCCGATTAATCGCTATTTTCATCGAATCACTTAGTCCAAATGAATTTGCTAAACTCAACCGAATGAGTTCCGCACTTTCATTTAGATCGCGAGAAATTTCGTTAAGAACACGCGGGTTATATCATCGTAGGATTCCCGATCATCCAACGAGATGTTTTAATTTTAGTTGTAATTGTAGTTTTGTTGTTCTATTTGTGATTAAATTTTGAGTTGTTTTATCTTTCAAATGTTTTGGCGGTGAATTTTATCTTGTTTTGATTTACCTTATTTTTGGGTTTTAGTTTTGTGGCTATCCCAAGTTTCGCTTTTCATGTGGTGACATTGTTGTTTATCATGCAAGTTACGTAAAGAAAGTGCGCGTGTAAATAAATTGCAATAAAATAAAAGCGTACCTCGGTGGGTCTTCTCGTCATTCCTACGTAATCAAAACACATGTCAAATACCTGCAAGAAATACCTAAAGAAGCTATGAAGGTCGTTTTATTGCCTAACAAAAATCTTAATCCTATCGCTAGTCAATCTCATGATGTCTAGGTTCTTGTGTTTTGTTAAGGATGATTTTCTTTCATCAAAGAACACCTAAGTCCAATTGTTCTTCTAAAATATCCCATCAAAATGAGAAAGTGCTTAAAGACGAGTCCTAAACATCTTTTCAATGCTTCGGATTATTTCATGTCCAAATAAATTTCATTGCATGTGATAATCGATCATCCAAGAATTTAGTTAAGTTTTGTTTCTTGCCTGGCCGAACATGAACATTTGATTATCCGATGAGTGAAGTGACATTTCATTTGATACATTATTTAAAGGTTATGAAGGCGTGGAACCCTTCAGGTAAATTAGTTTGCTAAAGGATTTAACCATGAAAGTTGAACGTTGTTTCAAGACAGCTTTTACTTTAGTTATAAAATTTTAGATTGATTTTTAAAAGTTTTAAATTACTTAGGTCAAGAAGTTATTTGAATTATTCGACAAATTTTTAATGATTTGGAATTTTCCGTTTTTAACTTAATTATAACATTTTAGATCGATTTATTTAATTTAATTCGATTATTGTATTGTAAATTTTATGAGATTATTTTTAACACCTCAAATTTGTTTTAGGTTATGTTTTAAGTGGTTTCAAATTAGCTTTAATATTTTAGGTTTATTTTAGCTTGATTATTAAATCTTTCAATGTTTTAACTTTAATTTTAATTTTATGATTTCTCTCTTTTAAACATTAATTTCAATCATCATTTTTAGAATTAATCAAGAGTTAAACTTCCTTAATTAATCCATTTAGAGACTTTAAATTAAAGAATCGATATCTTCTAAAGTCATATCCCTAATTTTAATAATAAAAATTTTTTTAAGTATTCTTCCAAAATTTAAATGGTTTAATTAATTAAGATTTCATTTCGATGTTATATGTGATCAATGGGTTTCTACCTCTTTAAGTCCCTAAGTTTCAATCATCAAAGAGAAGATTTAAAGATCGAAAGTTCATCCCTCTCCCTTTTCGATTAAGCCTAAAGTATTATTTAGGGTTAAAATCCCTAATTACCTTTATACCCTCTTAAGCATATTCACTCTATAATTCACTAAATCGAGCTCAAATGAACTTAAAATTTTTATGTCACCTCACTGACATGTCAATTAAGACATTAGAGGAGAAATGTGATTTTTTTATTTTTAATTTAATTTATATAATTAGTTTAATAAAAATAAGGGTTTTTAATGAAAATTCAACAACATGACCAAAGGTTAATTTTCTATTCTTAGGAAAATTATGGAATATTCCTGCACGACTCGTATGACCACTTTGACTCAATTTCATGACAGCCAATTCTTATTTTATTTATTATAATTATTTAGCTTTTTAGGTATTAATTAATTATGAAATAAAAATTGAGATGGAAATGCAGTTTTGCATTTTTCTTAAATCCGTCTAAGCTCAAGGAACCTCGTAGAAACAAATTTTATATTTTTCCGATTTTTCTTTTTGAATTTTTAAATTGTTTTAATGATAGGTTAAAAATCAATTTTTAATATTAAAAATTGCATTAAGCTTTTAAAATTCAATATCTTTACCTAGGGACTTAGAAAAAATTTTGGGCTGGTTCCTATGATTCGGTAGACCAAATGTGACATTTTTATGAATTTTATTATTTTTGTGATTTTTTATAATATTTTAATTATTAAAATATTCAAATTTCGGTTAAAAATGAAAATTTTAGAAAAATTCCAATTTTAATTTTCTTAGGCTTCTCTAATCCCGTAGAGGCCTTTAAAAATAATTTGGTAAATTTTTTAAATGTATTTTGGGTTTTATTAATTTTTTAAGTTTAAAAGTGGCCATGTGATTTTGAATAATTCATTTAGCGGGTTAAATCACTTTCAATCGTTTTAAAATTTTAAGGAGACCAATCTAAAGATCGTTGAAGAATTGATTTTGTGGTTATTTTACCGTGTGGTTGTTTCAAATTAATTTAATCTTAATTTGTGGTTTTGGCCAAATTAGGGTTCACTTAAATGAGTTAAGCCAAGTTACAATTTCCTGTCCACTCATTCAAAGATACTTCCCCTAATTTTTCTAGATTTTATTAATTAACATGCTAATTACTTTAATTAAAATTACCAAAACAAGCACATAAACTGAAAAATGTATAACTTGCCACAGTAGATAACCTTCCGGCCTTAGAGACCTTGTGGAATGTCCCAAGATCGAGGCTACAAAAGTCCTAAGGTCTCATGCCACAGGAATCGTATGTGTGAGTGGAGAATTAAAATACTCGAAAAGTATTAAATTAATTAAAAATTAAATACCTAACAAAATAACTTAATTATTTTTTCACATTAATCTCATCTCTGCTCACCGACCAAGAGAGTATTTTTAGTTTATTTTTAAGATTTTTCTATGTAAAGATATGCATTTTTAAAGGTTCTCGTATTTAAATAAATAAAATACCCTAATTTCTCACTTAACCACGCGACACCACCTCAACCTAGACAGACCCGAAGCTCCAAGCGTCCTCTCCCCATTCGGCACCGCCTATCCGAGCCGCCGAGCTCTTTCATTCCACGGTTCCGTCCCCGGCTCGACTCCGTCGTCCATCCGATACACGGCCAGTCATCGTCTCCGTCTCGGCTCAACCCGAGAGCCGTCCATACTAAAACCTTAAAATCTCAAGCTATACTCAACCAAATCAAGTGCGCTTTTCTTTAAATGCTCGTGTAGCCTAAACGAAGCTATCCATTATGGCTAACGATATCGAAATCAAGCCAAATAAAATGGAGAATCACTAAAAGTTTCGTAGAGGAAGGAAAGTTCAATATCTTTTCCGAGAGGCGAGGCCTCAATCAGTGGATGCTCAAAGACTTTAGTTGAGTTCCAAAAGCCTACTTGACAAGTCCCCGGTCGCGGTGAATTGCCAAGATATGAAAGCGACTCGTACCCGATTCGAGCTTCGGCCGACAGAGCACCGCCATGAACAGAGGGGGCTTCTACCCGCGAACTCCTTCTCTTGGTGTCGGGAAGGTGTGGGTGAGTTTAATTTGATTTCGTGGAGGTTCTAGGGATGTCCTATTTACCTTATTTTCGACCGAGAAATTGAGTCACCGTAGGATTTCGTATGTGGAGGATGCCGGCGATGAACTTTCGGCTAGGAGGAGCTCGGGAGTAGTTTTGGAAGAGTTATATGAGAGGAGTTTCAGCACTTATTCATAATTTAAAGGAGGGGATTTTATGCTCATGGCCGTGAGAGGGAGCTCAGGCTGTGCAATGAGTGGTTTAGGCCGCTCGTGGTGAGGGCAAACAGAAAGGTGGTCGAAGTAGGGATTGCCCACCGCAAGCCCAAATTTTTGCATTTCAAAGATAAGGGGGGTGGGCTGGGCATGCCTCGTTCCGGCGGCCGGGATAGCCGGCTTTACCTGGCCAGCAAATTGGCAGGCTAAGGAGGAGTGGTGGAGGAGCTTAGCTCAATTAATTTCGGGCAGGAGCTTACTTAAAGGGAGATTAAAGATGCGACATGGATTTAGCCATTTTGCCTGGTCCATTGGTCCAATGTGATGGACCACTGGGCCCCGGCTCATGGAGCTTCGGGGTTAGGTCAGGTCAAACCCACCCTAAGAGGTCTAGGGGTTAGCAGCCAAGGGGTTGGCTCACCAATTTCTACCAAGTTAAGCTCCACCGCGTTCATGCGTTCAATCGGGTTCACTTGCCTGGAAAGGTTAGCTCGAGTAATGGGTTGGAATTGGATTAAATTGATTGATCAACATTGTGTGAATGATTGTAAGGAAGATTTTTCATGAAGACATGAAGTGGATTGGAGTTCATTTGGAGTTCCAATTTGGAGGATTTTGAGGTTTTGTTAATTTGGGCACCATGGGTTAAAGTTGGGTTTAGGTTTCGTCTAGAGTTTGGTTCAAGGCCAATTGATGGTCTGCTAAAATGCTACAAGAGATTGTTAGAAAGGTTTAGGATAGAAATTGGGTAGAAAACTTTGGGTTTAGGGGATTTAATTTGGGGAATTAGGGTAGGTGATAACTTTGGGGCAAATTTAGAGATTTTGCTTTCAAAGAGATTTTTGAAAGTAGGTTTGATTTTAAATTCGAGGGCCACCGATGTTGTCTGTGTAGGGATATATTAGGAAGAGTTTAGAGTTGATTTGGGGAAAAATTGAGTTGAATTCGGTTGGATTAGGTAAGCTCGTCATAAGGCCAAAATTGGGCTTTAGGTTTCAAGTTGAAATCGAATTCAAATGTGAATCAAATCGGGCTTCGGTTTGATTTAAATTGTTATCAGGGATGTTGATTTAAAGTTTAGAATTAAATTTGGGCAAAATTGAGGTCAATTGGGTCATTTGGTTTGGCATTGGGTCCACTTTGGTTAAATGAGCCAAGTTTGGATTTTGGGTCAAAAGTGAGTTAATTTGACAAAATCGCTATAGAGTAGCTTAAACAAAATGAAAATGGGAATATTTGGGATATTTTGAAATTTTTTGAGAATTTTGAAAATTTTGGTTAAAAGGGGTATGTAGGGTATTCGAGGTTATTAGGAGGGTATTGGAGTATTTTGGTACATTTAAAAGGGAATTGCTTAAATCGATTTTTGAATTTTAGGAATTTTAAGTAATTTTTGGAATTGTTTAATGATTTGATGGTTTTAGGGGCAATTTGGGTAATTTTGGGTGAGTTTAGGACACAATGTCGTGACTGTGAAATTTTGAAAAATGAATGGGGTTTCGTATAAGGAAGAATGAGACCATTTTAGTGGGCTCAAAATTGCTTAAGTGATTTCAATGGAATCAGGGTTTAAAAGTACGAGCCATGGACTTAGCCGGTTCAACCACTTTGGGACCAAGTCTAGCCAAATGGTAACCACTTTATGATCCTTCACATATTGACCTTAGCCATCTAATCAAAGATTAGTGGCTCGGATTCAATAATGCGAGTTTCATAAAGGGTAGAAAGGCAAGGGTTCAAGGTTCGGGGGTTAAGTGGCCAGGGACGTGTGTGTACAAGGAAAGCTCAAGTCACCCAAGGTCACTCCTAAGTCCAAATAATCCTATAGGAACTCACTATTGGTTGCCCATATGGTGGTTTTCGACCTTCTAAGGTGATTTGCAGGCTCGCAACCATCTGGGCGTGTCTCAAAGAGGAGTCAAGAAGGTCGAATTGCTAAAAGGGTGGGTCCTAATTTTAGTCCTCTAGGATAGTCAAGGACAAGTCCTATGGCTAGATCCTAAGCACTAAGAGAAAAGAAAAGACCTCACCAAAAATGAGGTCAACACCTATGTTTGAACTATTCCCCTCCACTACCCTTTAATTAACTTACTATAAAATTATCGAAACAAATAAAACTTTTAAAATAAGATTTGGAGGACTCGAAGACTTCAAGACACTTCAACAAGGAACTGGAGCAGACATAGTAGGCAGCTCGTTCAAGACCTTTCTTTAGTTTAAATAAAATCCTTAGGATTCTCGAGGTCGTCTTTTGGCGCATAAAACCTCTCCTTTTGCTAAATTCTCGTTGTCGAATTCATTTTTGGTGAGGCCGGGCTTCTCTCTCCTTAATACTTAGGATCTAGCCATAGGTTTTCCCTTCGACTATCGTAGAGCACTAGAAATGGGACCCACCACTTAGAAATTCAAAAACACTTCTTGACCCCTTCAAAGCCCACATGTTTGATTGTAAACCCCCAGCCAATTCGGAGCGTTAAAAACCAATATGTGAAGGTTTAAAGGATGAGTTTTCTATAGGACCCTTTTGACCTTAGGATTACCCTGGGTGGTCTGACCTGTGAGGTTGCTTGCACACACCACACTCTCACGTACATTCTAAATCCTAAACCACTTTCTTACCCAACTCACCCCCGACTCATGTAGGTAACTCATACGGATGCAATCTTTAACCTCTAAGCCCTCGGCTAAGAGGGTTAGGAACAACATATTGAGTGCTTAAAATGAGTCATCTCATGGATCTTGTGAGCTTAATATGCTTCATGGCTCAACCAAAACGGTTTCATTTTACTCACATCTAATCAATCTTCTTTTTTCCCAAATTTTAATTCTTTTGACCCCCAACCACCAAACCTACCAAATACCCTCGATATTGCCCAAATCCAAAAAACTACAAATTAATAAAATCTTCAAAATCAATCCTAAACACTCCCCACCACTCAAATTGATCATTCATGGCCAAATATACCAAAATTTCCAAAAATACCCTCCTATACCCTCCAAATACCCAAAATACCCTTTTTAACCCAAAATCCAAAATTTCTAAAAATTCTAAAAAAAATTCCAAAAATTCCTACTATTCCCATTTTCATTTTGTTCAACTGCTACATACCCCAACTTTGTCAATTTAATCCAATTCCGATCAAAAGTCACAAATTGGCCCTTATGGCCTAAAATGGCCAATTAACTCAATCCATCCTTAAATTCAACCCAAATGTTACCCAATTTTCCCAAAATTTATTTTGAAATCTTCCTAACATCCCCACAAACAAAACTCTAACTTAATTCACCCAATATTTGACCCAAATTTCACCCAAGCCTAACCCAAACCAAAATTTCCTAAATCAAGCCTAAACCAATCATAAACCCAAACAAGCCCAAATCCCAATATCAAGACCCAACCAAAATTGAAAACTTTTCCACACTCCCATAAACATTTTACAACATTAATTTTACATCAAAGCCAACTTTAGCCCAACTGTAGCCCAAGTTAGCCACCTCCACCCACTTCGACTCTATTATTAAAAGACCCAAATTAAACCCAATTCAACACCAAATGACACCAAATCTTTTCAATTTTCATGACACATCCCTAAACTAAATAAAACATTTATTTGACACAAACCTTTACCAAATTTTCATCCAAAAGTTCATTTTTAAAATCTAAAAGCCCACCTAAAACATTTAAAAGTTCTCATTTTCACTAAATTTAAAAAGCCCAAAATCGACTTCTAAAGCCCATACGACAATTTCTTCTCATAATCCCTTGACTGATATCATCCCTAAGTTTTAAATCCATTATCAAATGATTCCAAATCAGCTTCATATACAACATTTTCATCAAAATATCCAAAGTTCCTAAAACCCATTCGTACGTACGTGAGCTAATCTTTTCCCCAAGCCAAATGAGCCCATGAAGCCATGACAAGCCACATGAAATCCATGAAGAGCCCTTTCCACGTCACCATGCCATTAGTGGAAAAAGAGGGAGCCTCTTTCTTTACCCTTCACTAAGCTTTTTAACCCCACCATGTTACACTTTAACTGTTTAGCACCTCACCATGGATGGAGAATTCACCACCCATCTTCGAGCCGACCCAAATGATTTTCCATCGATTCAAACTCGCTCTCGGCAAGGCACCAAACCCCAAACCATGATTGAACCCAATTGAGCCCAAAATAAGCTCTCCCCCATACCATTTAAATCAAACCCTCTTTTTACACATGGCCAAAGCCACCGAACTCACCAAACCCCAGCCCCCCGACCTCACCGGTCAAGATGGTGACCTTACGCCACTGTACTCAACAAACTCGGATCGCCGGAAAACACCACACCCGAGAGCTCCATATGAGCCAAAATTCAAATTATCCTCACGAGCTGTCCTATGGCCACGCACACCATGGTTCTTCTTCCCCGACCTAAGCAACATCCTAGCCCTCGCTTCCCCCGAAAAGCCTCAAACATGTCTATTTAAACCCACCACCTTCTCATACGATCCAAGAAAAAAAATACATATTTTTATGTCTTCGATTTTTATTAAATTTTATGATATTATGTTTAATGAAAGGCATTTTTGTATTTTTGGACGTAGTGATGCAAAAATGTTCGAGAAGGAGAAAATATGAATAAGAGGTGTTACAAAAATAGAGCCAAAATGCAAAGTCGTCGGCTCATCGGCCCGGCGCCTGGGGTGCCGTAGCTCCTGCGTCTAAGCGCGCCCCCGATATTTAAAACTCCGTTAAGTTTTCGACGATTTTGAGCGCTATTTAGATGGTGGAGCTGCTATTGGACTTTCTAGAAGACTCGGGCAGCTGTTCCCGGTTTATGGACATGTGATACAATGTATTTAGACGCTTCAAAAGGTTTTAATCGCGACGAGGTGTGATCCAAAGTGAAGAGGTGCGAAGAACTAGACGCGGTGTCCGGCGACTAGGCCTCGCATGCCGGCTCCTAGGCGCTAGACACACCTTCTAGAAGATTCATCGAATGTGGACACATTTGAAGAGGTGCCTCGAGGCAACCCCTCGGGGCCTATAAATGAGGGCATTCTTCAAAGAAAAACGCCCCATCTACCCTCCCTATCTAGAGTCGAATCTAGAGAAAATTAGAGATCATATTAGGGCCACCTTTTTACTTTCCTTCATAAATTAGTGCGTTTATTTTAGAGTTTGTATTTAGAGCTCAAAGAGTTTGGCAGCATCCGTAGTTCATTCCGCCGCGGAGTCAAGAGGAATCGAAGTTCACGGTGAGAAACTTCAACATAAGTATTTTTATTTTTGGACTAAAGTTTATTTATTATGTTTTGTTATTTAATTTCAACGTATTCCCCGAGTAGTTACTTTACTTTCTCCTTTCAATTATGAAAAGATAAATAAGATAATAAAAATTGCCGCAGAATTAAATATCATATATTTTCAAAACATTGTGATAATATTAATACTAGCTTAACTTACTATTTAAATTGGCCATTTAAATTCGTTAAAACCTCGTTGAAGAGTTTTTGAGACTTTCGAAGGAGATGAATTCTTAACTCGTAGATACTACTTAATCCTTTGCACAAGTGCCTTGGTGCGGTTATTCAAGGTGAAGTGCAAATAAATAGGAAGATGTCATATATCGTGCGCATATAATTAATAAGTTTTTAGATGTTTACGTAATAAAATCTTATGATTTGCTTATGTAAAAGGAAAGGGTCACTAAGAAAATAACCAAAGCCACCTCGGGACATCTAAAGAGAATGTGAGCCAAGATTAACCCATTCCCGCTAACAATACATCTCGAACTCGATCTATAAAGCTACCCAATGTTCTTTTCGCAACGGATCAAAGGTAAAGAATATGAATGCTTCTATTCAAGTAACAATTAGTTCTTTATATTCTCCATGAATATTATTATCTTAGAAAATTCCTTTGACACCCGAAAGGAAGAAAGTTGCTTTCTTATTGCTATTTACATCAATTATTTTATTTTTTATTTTTATTATTTTATCTAGTAACAAAGATATTTATTTTCGATTATAAAGAAATAATTTTAAAATAAAAATATTTAAATATCTATAACTCTCCTCGCAAGAACGACATCGGGTCTTTATTTCTAAGCCCTATATTACTTCAAGCGATACGTATACTGCTGTAGAACCCCTGAAGGTGTAAAATATTTTCCATAAAATTATATTTATATACGCTAGCCGCTATTATTATTTATAACATATATTTTTGAAAGAATTAATGAGTACGCGATCTTCAGAGGACTTCGGCAGCTTACATGTTGCTCGTGGAAGAAGATTTTAGTATGCATATATTTATATCGGGTCATGTTTTTGGCGCCGTTGTCGGGAGAGCAGAGTAAACTTTTAGATTTTAAGTATTTTTATTTTATTCATTTTTCTTTATTATAAAAACAAAAACAACAAAAAAAATAAAACATATATATAATAATAATATTTATTATAATTCTTAAGACTGACTTTTTATGCGTATTTCTGGATCCGAAGGATTATTACCTTTAGAATCTGAATTAGAAAGAATCAAGTAGAATAATTAAAAAGGAAACAAATTCAAAAATTTCGAGAAATGACTAATTTACATTACACTTTACAAAATCCAACTAAATTAACGATCAAAATGTTATAAACCATTAATGAAATTATGCTAAACTCTACATTTGATGAACTTCATAGTAGTATTCAAATACTCACCGGAGATGCTAATTCTTTCGAGCTTAAACCGTCTATTATTCAAATGTTCAAAATAACTTCAATTTAGTTAAACACCAAATGAGGAGCCAAATTTACACCTTGCTGGGCTTAGAACTTTGTACTACCTTTAAATATAATAATGTTCGATGATGCTATTAAAGCAATTTTCCTTTTCTTTTTAAGAGATAAAACAAAGATGTGGCTGAACTCATTAGCAACAGTGTCTCTATTAAAACATGGCCTAAATGACACAAAAATTCCTCATAAATATTTCCCTCCTTCTAAAATCGCTAAATTAAGAAATGATATTACTTCATTTAGTCAATTCGACGGGAGACAATTACAAAACTCGGGAAATATCAAAGAACTATGAAAATGTCCTCATCATGCTTGGCCTGATTACAATTATTCAAGCATTTTATAATGGATTAACTTACCTTAAATAAATTATCAATGCCGTCATTGAGGTTCTTTAATGTCTAAACTACTCAAGAAGCTTACATTTTAAATGAAGAAAAAGCTAAATAATAATTTTCAATGGCCTTCGAAACGATTAATCCTAAAAGAATGACAAGTATTCGTGATAAATGAAGCCTTTTCTATTTTACTTAACAAGCAGCGCAATTTCAAGAAATTAGATAAGCTTTGCTATTTATATATCACATTTAACTATCGAAACTTTACAAGCTAATGCTAGTAAAAATCCTTATTCAAATTATTATAACTCGGATGAAAAATCATCCTACTTTAACTGAATATCCACAACAACGGGTGATAATCAATCTCATCCTAATCGGAAACTAGAATAATCAAGTTAATTTAAACTATAAAGCACCCGGATTTAACAACTTACGAAAAGTTATCGAGAAAAATTAATTTTACAACTAAGTAATCAATTACAAAATTAAAAACTCGCTTATTCGTAATATTGAAAATCAAATGTACAAATCACTAATTTAATTTAATATGCACCTCAAAGAACACTTCCTAAAGAATGTTGAAATCAATCCAAAAGAAACCGGAAAGGAACAAGAACATGTTAAAGCCGTACAACTTAAGTGAAAGGAATTAAAAAGAAAAGAAATGAATGAAATTCGAAAATGAGATCGAGGTCAAGAGATTTAAAATCTAAAGAAACTCTTCTCCTAATAAAGATCAAACCGATATTTCCCTATTAATATGTTGAAACCACCACCACCTTTTCCTGTTACTTGAACATCAGAAGCTTTATTCTCAATTTTCTAAGTTTTTTGAAATTTTAAAGAAACTTACTATAAATATAACTTTTGTTGTGCTTTTGGAACAGATGCCAACTATGTAAACTTTATGAAGGATATTTTAAGTAAGAAATGAAGATTCGAAGCTTTTAAAACTCGTTGCATTAAGTGAAGAATGTGCCAAGTAATACCCAAAAGAAATTACCTCAAAACTTAAAGATCCCAGTTTTACTATACCTCGCGCTATCGAGAAAAGTTTCAGGAAAAGCTTTATGCGATTTAGAAGCAAGTATTAATCTCATGTCGTTTTCTATTTTTCGAATGTCAATTTAGAGAGATTACTCCCACCACCGTAACCCTTCGCCATTGACATCTATCACTTACCATAAAGGAGTTATGAGGATGTTCGTTAGAAGTATATAAATGTATTCTTCCCCCGTAGATTTCTATCAGGATTGATATGGAAGAAGATAAAGAAATACCTATTATTTTAGGAAGACCTTTCTAGCGACAGACGAGCTATGATCGATGTGCAAAAAGGAGAATTAACCACAGAGTTAGCTCCATAAAGTATCTGAATTTCAATGTCCCTAAATCAATGAAGTATCCTTAAAAGAAAACAAGCTATCAACGGATATAATCGATTATTTAATCGAGAAACATTATCAAGAAAAATGTTAATTAATTCTCAAGAAAAATTAATTATTAACCGATTAAGACAATAACTGTTAAGAAACTCATTATCTTAAAGATAATCGTGGAAACTTTTGACATAACTCAAAATGATATACTTACCCTCAATTAAAAGCCTCGAATCGAATTAAAAATTTTACCTTCATATTTAAAGTATGTATTTTCGGAAATTCATTAATTTGTTCGTTATTATTTCTTCGAGCTATGTAAAAAGATCAAGAAGAAAAATTGATGTAGAGTATTAAAGAATTATAAGAAAGCATTCGTTGATAATCACGACATAAGAAAGATTAAGCCCGTCCATTTGTATTTACGTAGCTCTTCAATGGAAGAAAATTTTAAACCTACTAATGAACCGCAAAGAAGATTAAATCCTATCATGAAAGTGGTCATAAAAAAGAAATTGTTAAACGGTTAGATGCCGGTATTATTTATCCTATTTCGTATAAACTCGACGGGTAAGTCCTATTTATCGTGTTCCAAAGAAAGGAGGAGTAACTATCATTATCAATGATAAAATGAACTAATTCCTACAAGACAAGTTACTGGATGGCGAATTTTACTTCGATTATAGGAAATTGGAATGACGCCACTATAAAGGATCATTTTCCTTTACCTTTTCTTTGGATCAAATGCTTGATAAATTAGCCTGGACACTCATACGTTTTCCGGATGGATATTCGTTATCATCAATTACTTGTCGCTCCCGAGACCAAGAGAAAACAACATTTACAAGTCCTTATGGAACATTTGCCTTTAGAAGAATGCCTTTCGGTTTATGTAATGCACCTACAACTTTTCAAAGATGAATGATGTCAATATTTTGTGATTTGATCGACAAAAAGGAATCAAATATTCATGGACGATTTTTTAGTTTTTGGAACTTTTCAATCTTGTTTGGAAAAATTTCCAAAATTCCCGAAAAGATGCGAAGAAACAAACTTAATTCTTAATCCTGAAAAGTGTCAATTCATGGTCACGGTGGCCGCATCGTACTGGGTCACAAGATTTCACAAAAAGGATGGAAGTAGATAAAAAAAAAGAAAAATTATCGCTGAATTACAACCACCTTCTACCGTTACCGATGCGAAAGGTTTTCTAGGTCATGCTGTATTTTATAGAAGATATATAAATGATTTTTCTAAAATTGCTAAACCTCTTTGTCATTTATTGGAAAAAGATAAATTCAATTTAACAAAGATCGTGTTAATGATTTTAATATTTTAAAAGAAAATTAATAACCGCACCTATCATTGTTTCACCTAATTGGAATAAATCTTTTGAATTAATGTGCGATGCCATGATTTTGCACCGAAGCCGTATCGGGACAAAATATGAGAAAATTTTCAAAGTTATGTATTATGCTAGTAAAACTCTTACCGAAACTCAAAGAAATTACAATTAATATCGAGAAAGAGCTTATAGCTATAGTATATGCCTTCGGTCAATTTAGACCTTATTCTTTTGGTACTAAATGCATAGTTCATACCGATCATTCCGCTATTAAATATCTAATGTCAAAAAAGGATGCTAAACTCGTACTAATAAGATGGGTTTTACTTCTATAATAATTTGATTTTTAAATAAGGGATAGAAAAGGAACGAACAACCAAATTCGTCGATCATTTATCCGGAATTAAGAATGATGTTATTACCGAAGAAAACATAATGAGAAATTTCCTGATGAACATTTATATGTTATTCAAGGATACCAAATACCTTGTTATGCAAGATATAGTTAACTATTTAGTTAGCAATATTCTACCTTATAACATCGATGAAAAAGTTATTAAGAAATTTAAAAATGATGCTAAATATTTTATTTGGGAAGATCCTCATTTATTTAAATTAGAAGAGATTCTATAATTTGAAGATGCGTACCTTATGAAGAAACTTATGCTATTATTCAAAATGTTATGATTCCAATTTTGGAGGACACTTTCAGTAGACAAACTGCATTTAAAATTTTAAATTCAGGATTTTATTGGCCTACTTTATTTAGAGATGTGAGACATTATGTTAAAACATGTGATCGATGTCAAAGAATGGGAAATATATCCAAGAAAGATCAAATGCCTTTAAACTATATATTGAAGTTCAAATTTCGATATATGAGGTTTAGACTTTACGGGACCATTCGTAATAATACCGGAAAAATTTATATTTTATTGGCAACCGATTATGTTTCTCAAAGTGATTGAAGCTCGTAGCTTTGCTTAACCGTGGCTCCAAAGGTGTATCTAAATTTTTAAAGAAGATGATTTTTTCAAGATTTGGAATTCTAAGGTAATTATCACAGACATGAAGTCATTTTAGAAATATAAGAATTCCGTCATTACCGCAAAAATTTGGAATCAAACATAAATTGCAAATCGTATATCACCCACAAACAAAGGGAATGGCTGAAGTATCAAATAGAGAAATTAAAAGAATTTTAGAGAAGACTATTAATCCTAAAAGAACTAATTGCCGATGCGTACTCGATTCTACTTTACGCTTATAGTAATGCCTTATAAGACACCAATCTAATGTCACCTTACCGATTAATTTTTTGGAAAACACCGTCACTTACCTCGTTGAACTTGAACATAAAGCTTATTGGGCGATAAAGGAGTTTAATTCTGATTTGAATACCGCAGAGAAAAATGATTTTTGCAATTAAATTAAGCCAAGATGAAATAAGAAATGAATCATATGATAATGCAAAAATTTATAAAGAGAAAATGAAGGTATTACATGATAAAAAGATTTCGTGAAAATATTTGAGCCTGGACAAGAAGTATTACTATTTAATACTCGTTTAAGACTTTTTCTCGAAATTGAGATAAAATGATAGACCATATATAATCGAAAAGTATACCAATATGGGAGTTCGGATATTGTAAAGACCCCAAAACGGAAAAAATTTTAAAGTTAATGGATTAAGATTAAAGCCTTAATTGGGGAGACATTAAAAGATTTATAAAGAGGCATATGAATTAAGTCAACCTGATTAAAGAATTACTTAGGTCAGCCGACGACGTTAAACCAAGCGCTTAATGGGAGTGCAACCCATATATTTTATTTTTAGTGTGTTTTTACATTTTTAATGTATGGTTAGCGCTCGGGTTCGACTAATTTTATATAACTTTAAAATTAAAAATTATCTTGAAGTATATAAAGCTTGTACTTTGGATCACTCCATTTCATATGTGAGTAAAAAGGAAATTGCTAACCTGACAAAATTCGTATAATTGTGTTATCGAGATTGTTCTGATCTTATCATTATAATTTACCCATTTTCGGAGAACGAAACCTCAAATTCGACGTTAGGCGAAACGGAATCAAACATAGTTCCAGCGCCAGCGCCGACCCGCGCCTGCTGCGTACTAAGCCGTGTGTTACGCAAGTTCGGCGCATAGGCGCCAGATGCGCCTACACCATCGTTACCGGGTCGTGTAAAACAAAATTTTTCAAGCTTTTTCTACACTATTTTTACCTTTAACAACTTTCAATCTTTGTCCCCAATCCCTATGCAATCATTATTTCGACCCATACACTCCATTCTCGAGAGATTAGAGAGGATTTTCGACGAAATGGAGAGGAGAAATCATGGAGAAGAGGCTAGAGACAAAGGTCTCAAAGATCCTCAATCCTACTTCAATGGTTTCATCATAAGCTTAGAGAAAATTTCTAGTCGTCTCGATAAATTCGTTCGATTTCAAAGCATCGGAGACCACCTTCAGGAGAAGTATCATCAGATTGAACATCTGAAATAGCAAGCGAAACTCAATTCCGATCATCTAGCGCTTATCAACATGCCTGCAGATGTATGGAAGAACAATCGAATCGACGAGAAAACGGCTATGGATTTTCCAAGAGCTCTAGTATTCTTCCCCAAGAGGCCAAGCAATCATCATTACCAAGATAATGGAAATTAGATAGTGATTTGATGAGATCGTGATTTATCTAGTGAGGCGTTGTATAGATTTAGTGAATTGGTTCTCATGGTTTCGTGTATTCGTTTTCTGGCGTTCAACGTGTGTTGTATTTGTTTTCAAATTGTGTTGTTTGATTGTGTGTTAGGACTCGAATCATTATATTATACTTATGTAAAGTGTATTGAGCCAATATTGAAGATTATAAATAGAAATTAGAGGAGTCAGACGAAACTCGTGTTTGATTGGCGGATTTAATATTTAATTTTTCAAAAATTTCTAGAAAATGTTTTCGAAGTTAGAAATCAAGCCCTACTCTAATATGAGTAATTGGAAGTTGAATTTATGAATTTTGGTGGAAAATAGAATTTTTAGAGTGATTTTTGTGAAAGGCGAGTTCGGGCTTGTGCGCCGACCTCGGAGCCTAAGCGCCGCCCCCCGGTCTCGCTACCCGAAAAACACCATATAAACCCCATTAGCTATGGATGATGCCTAAGCTTCATCTCTCCTTCCCCATTTTCCCGAAAATACACCTCTAGATCCATTTTCGAGGTCAAAACATCAAGATTTGGGATTAAATAACTTGATTTCTTCGTCTCGAGGTTGGGATTTTACACTCTAATCCATTTATTTTCGATTTTCACCATAGTTTTTCCTATGTTTTGCTAAACCAAAAATTTTGAGAAAAATTTTGATTTTTGAAATATTATATTTCGATTTTTAAACTTATTTTAAGTTTCTTAAACTTAAAAAGAGTTTAAATATTTCGATTCCTAAATTTCGTTTCGTTTTCTTTCACGTTGCATGACACCGAAACTAAGCGAGGAAGGGATGAAAATTTCGACATGTAGTTCGTAACTACGGCGCTCGTATTTTCGATATCATGAATTTACAATGTCGGTGAAAGTTTATCTCGGAGCAAGGCTTTTACAATTCGGGTGAAATGATCGAGAACAGCGCCGTTGCGCACAACTCGACAACGATTCGTTATTTCACCGTTTATTGTCGTTATTCCACAGCTTCGTCAAATTTTATGCTAAATTTTTTCGATGTGGAAGAATACGAAGTCTTCATCAGAGGTATTGAGTGAGATTTACTCCGGAGAGATCAATGTGTTTTATGGACTCGCCACCTACCATCGAGTGCCACTATTCTAGATTATCTCCATCCGAGGAAGATTCCGAGATGATTATTGCTTACTTGACCGACGAAACCGGAGCCCGGAAGATCCGTAATGAAAAACGGGTAAAACTTCAAATCTTCTAAGCTAAATGATGTTTCATGGCTTGAGATTATTTATTTAGACTTACCTTCCAACCAATTCGAGTGAAGCGAGTAGAGAAAGAACTATTCGTAACTACTTCGCATTCAAAGAGAGGAAGCTGACATGTTGCGTATTATTTATGATTATGTGGAGTCTTTTGCTAGATCCAAAGACTTCATGGACTGGGATTCCCATCTTTGATCTATTCTTTGTGCTAGCAATGGAGTCACCGCCGATATTTCGAGGAGAAGCCGAAGTCTACCAAGCCAACGGGGCAAAGAGTGTTAGTATATATGATCGTCATCGAGGGAAGAGATCGACCATTCCTTCTACTTCTCGCACACACTCGTAGACCAACTTCTGGGACTTCTACTTACCGCCGAGCCACCATCAAAGCTAACCGATGCATGATCAACATAGAAAGCAAGCAAAGAAGAGTTATTTCCAAACAATAATCGTTGCAGTTGGATTTCCTATCAAGCAAGAAAATTCGATCATTTATCCGAGCATACCCGAGGAGGAGTAGTTACGATGTCGAGTATGATGAAGCTCTCGTTAGATTCCTGAAGGGAGAGCATGATGTTCAGTTTCCTACTCGTCCTAGATTTTCACCATATGTCGATCCCAAGGATGTTGAGTTTTCTTTGGTGATGATGACGATAATGAGGCTACAAGAGCAAGGATTAGTGGCCTCGATTTACCGAGTCGTGCTATGTCTGTTGTTAGTTTAGTTTGTTTGCTAGTATTGATTGTTGCTTGTTGTTTGCTAGTTTAGATTTGTTTATGTACTTTGTGTGATCGTTGGGTGTTAAGACCGTTGTTGAAAGCATTTTTAAAGTATTGTGTTTAAGATTGAAATTTGGATAAATTTATGTTTATTTCGTTTCTGTACTTAACAAGTATAGTTAGCTTAGTATTTATTGCTCTATTTCTCGTTATTATAAGTAGTATAGTCATTTAATTTAATTACTAATGAGCCTGCTTACTTTTATACCGTCTATTATTTCAAATATTATTCATAAAAGCATGTGTAGAAGTAAATTTTTCTTCTAGAATGTTTTTTTTTACATACTTATAAAAATTCCTTTTTAAAATTATATTTTCTTTTCTCTCATTTAAAAAAAATTTTTATGATAAACCAAAACTTAAGTTTATGGAAAGTGGGAAAATGCATTCAAATTTAAATTTTATTTGTCCTCTAAAAACTAATATTTTCTTAAAATAAAAATTTTTAACATAACATGAGGAATGAAGAATCTATTTAAGATCACGTAAATTTTTGAAATCATAAATAATTTTTAGTGACTTAATAAAAAAAATTTTAATAACTTTATCGATTTTAAGAATAAAATTATTCAACTCTAAAGAAATATAAGATTGAAGAAATTTTCTCTATTCATAGTAGATAATTGAATTTTAGAAGTGTTAAGAAATCCAAAATTATAACTCGAAAAAGAATAGATTGAATTCTTTGAAATCTTTTGTGCGTTATAATAATTAAGCCGAAAAGTTTAAAAATATAAGTTAAGGATAAAGGAAGTTCAAAACCATTAACAAAGCAATTCGTATACAATAATTCTCTCTTAAAAAAAAAGATAAAAAAAGGAAAAAGCGGAGAAGCTTCAGGAAATGCCTAATCAAAATCGCTTCACTGAATTAACTTATAAAAAGAAAACTAATTATATATATTACTTAATTTTTATGCATATATTTTTATTAGAAAAGAATTTCATGAAGAACTTTTTTCTTGTGAATAATTTATGTGATCGTAATATAATAAACTACAATTATTTTCGAAGTGAATGTAAAATTTTTGAAGTCTTATGATTTGGTAGTTAGAATATTCTTTAAATTCTTAATATTAAACTTAGTTAGTGAAATTCGTTAATGATTTACTAAAGCCTGACAAATAAAAAATCATAAGGAAGTTCTAAATATTTACCTTTTTATTCCAAATGTTATACATTTTATATAGTAAAAGGGTTGCTCGAGGACAAGTAACGTTTAAATTTCGGGGGATTTTTGATCCAAGAAAAATACATATTTTTAAGCGCTCGATTTTTATGAAATTTTAAGGATATTATGCTTTAATGAAAGGTATTTTTGTATTTTTGGATTTGTGTGATGCGAAATGTCGAAGAAGGAGAAAAATATGAAAAAGGAGCAAAAAGGAACAAAAATAGAGCCAAATGCAAAATTATCGAAATTACCAAAACCGCGCCTGGGGAGCCGTGTCCCGCGCCTAAGCGCTAGCTCGATACAAAAAATTACCAAGTTTTCGACGACTTTTCAATAAGTATTTGACAAAGGCGAGCGGTTATCGTAACTTCTAGAAGACTGGCAGTTGTTCCCGGTTTATGTGATATGTGATACAATGTATTTAGACGCTTCAAGACGATTTTAATAAATAAAGAGGTGCGATCCAAAGTGAAGAGGTGAGAAGAATCAGATGCGTATTCGCACTCAGCGCGCTCACACCTTCTAGAAGATTCATCGAATGTGAATATTTTGAAGAGGTGCCTTGAGGCAACCCTTGAAGCTTATAAGTAAGAGGGTATTCCCTTGTAGAAAAACACCCCATCTACCCTCCCTATCTAGTCCAATCTAGAGAGAGACTAGAGAGATCATATTGGGCCACCTTTACTTGCCTATAAATTAGTGCGTTTATTTTTTAGTTTGTATTTAGAGTTTGAAAGAGTTGGTATCCGTAGTTCATTCCGTCAAAGGAGTTAGTAGAATCAAGTTCAATAGAGAAACATCTAAGATAAGTATTTTTATTTTGATTCAAAGTTTATTTATTATGTTTTGTTATTTAATTTCAATGTGTTATGAGTAGTTACTTTACTTTCTCCTTTCAATTATGAAAAGATAAATAAGATAATACAAAATACGCTTCTGAGAATTAAAAATCATATATTTTCAAAACATCATGGATGAAATTGATATTGGTTCTTAATTTACTATTTAAATTGGTCATTTAAATTGTTAAAACCTCGTTGAAGAGTTTTGAGACCTAAGGAGATGAATTCTTAATTTGTAGATCTCACATGAGTCCTCGGGGTAGTCGAAGGCCTTGTGCGGGTTATTCATGGTGAAGTGCAAATAAATGAAGATAAAAGAGTATATCGAGCGTAGAATTGTTAAGTTTTTAGAGGATGTATCAAAATCTTATGATTTATTTTATTTAAAAGGAAAGGGTCACTAGTGGCGCCGACCAAAGCTACCCGGATATCTAGTAGTGTGGTTTTATTGCCAACCCATTTTACTAACAATACATCGCATCTCGATCTATAAGCTAGCCAATGTTCTTTGGGTAATCTTTGGATCAAAGGGTAAAAGAAGAATCCTTCTATTCGGTATAATACCATAAATTTATATTCTCCACGAGTATTATCGTTATCTTAGAAAATTTAGGATTAATCGAAAGGAAGAAAGTTGCTTTCTTATTGCTATTTACATCAATTATTTTATTTTCTCGTTTTATTATTGTGATCTAGTAAATTAAAAGATATTTTATTTTCATTATAAAATAAATACTTTAAAATAAAAATATTTAAAGATCTATAACTCTCTCCCTCGTGGGAACGATAATTGTGGTCTTTGTTTCAAAGCCCTATATTACTTCAAACGATACGTATACTTCGCGTGGAACCCCTAAAGGTGTAAAATATTTTCCATAAAATTATATTTATATACACAAGCCACTATTATTATTTATAACATATATTTTTGAAGGCATTAATTAGTACGTCGATCTTCGCAGGACTTCGGGTCAAGTTTTCGCTCAGCTCGGGAAGAAGATTTTAGTACGCATATATTTATATCGGGTCAACAACCAAAAAAGGTGATGAAATTAACCTTACTAAAACTCTACCAAAATTGTCTACTTCCTTCTCCTAACCTAGAGCAACTTGATCCCACAAAATCCAACCTAAACTCGCGAGTTCAATTTCGAGCTCACCCCGCCCAAAACACGACACTTCACCTCACGTTGTTCAACTTCAAATTGATCGACTCTACACCTTCACCGTACTAAGAGAAGAAGTTCCCCAAAGAAATCCCCCTCACTGTGCCAGCCATTCTTCCTTTCGACCAAGCTTTGAAATCGGCCTTGTTCACTTTCATACCTGTGCATTTCACCACAACCTGTGCTTCATCCCTAGCTTCCTCGACCCAACGAATGTGCCAAGCCCCTCTGGACAAGCCTTTACTTCTCGTGTTCTGCGTATCGAACTCCTCCTTCCCGGGAGCTTCTTTTGATTCTCCATTTTGTTCGAGTAGATTTCAATGCATGTTATCTATATACGTATGTGTCTGCCTCTGCCGAGACGAGTTCATAAGGCCCAAGATCATGTAATTGGGTGGAGTATCGAGGTGAGCTTTGGCTAGAAGGTGGATTCGCCCTCGAGGTGCACGAGTTTTAGATGATGACCCGCCGTCGGCTCTGGATCGAGCGTGCACGGATGGCCATGATCACGCCGATGAGAGCCGGAATGAGAAATCGCGCCTTAGTCAGCCTACGGCCATTAAATGGCTGAGCGACGCATGCGTTTTCGACCCAAAAAGAGATGACGCGGCGCCGACTCGGTTTAAGTAGATAAAATGTGAAATTTTTTGAATTTATTAAATACCCAAAACTTCGAAAACTATATCTTTGCATCGAAAATCACAAAAATGTGAAAGAAAAATACCTCTCGTCTGGGTGTGAACACAGAGAACATTGTGTAGAAAGAATTAAGTTGTTTTGTTAGATATTTTATTTTTAATTAATTCAATATCGTTTTAAGTATTTTAATTCTCCATTCATGCATATAATTCACTACGACATGAGACCATAGCTTTGTACTTTCTGTTTTGAACATTCCCCGAAATTTTCAAGACCAGAGTCCATCTTTGTGGCAAGTTATTGATTTTCTATGCTTAGGTGTCTCCGTTTTGATGTTTTAATTCCAATAATTTACATGTTGCTTAGAAAATTCTAGGAAAATTAGGAGAAGTATCTGTGGACCAAAGGAACCTGTGAAAATTATGGTTTAACTTAATTCTTTAAAAAATAACCCTAATAAGTCAAAACACTAAAAACTGAACTTTAATTAATTAGAGTAACCACACATCAAAATAACATGAAAATACCCTCCACCGTCACTTAGGATGTAGAGGACCCGCATAAAAATTTCAAGTCAATTAGAAATAATTTAAGACATTAAATGAATTATTTAAGTTGTATGGCCATTTTTAAAATTAAAAAAATTTATAAAACTCAAAATACACTTTTAAAAATTCACCAAATTGGTTCCCAAGGGGTTTCGATACGAGGAGTCTAAAATTTAAAATTGGAATTTATAAAAATTTTCATTTTAACCAAATTTTTATCATTTTAATAATTAAAAAATTTAAAAAATCACAAAAATATTAAAATTCATAAAAATGTCATATTTGGTCCCCTAATCACTAAAGAGCAAACCAAATATTTTTCCTAAGTCCCTAAAGTTAAGATATCAATTTTTAAGGCTTAAGACATTTTTTAATATTAAAAAATGGATTTTCCAACCTTTTCACAAAAATTAATGCTAATAAATAGAGAAAATTAGAAAAACATAAAAATTTATTTTTCTAGATTCCGAGGCCTGAGGCTAAGAAAATATAAAACCTTATTTTTAAACTTTAATTTTATTTTATAATTAATTAATACCCAAATTAAAATAATTATAATAAATAAAATATAATTAAAAAAATCACCAAAATTGGTCTAAATACCTCTCATTCGCAGAGACATCCCATAATTTTCTTAAAGGATGTAAACCTTACTCGTCATGTTATCAATTCCCTACTGGAAACCCTTACTTTCCATAAAAATAATTATTAAAATTAAATTAAAAGTAGAAAAATCATGTTTTCTCCTTCCGATATTCTAATTGACCCATGAGTATGGCGACATAAAAATTCCAAAGTCATTCGAGTTATATTTAATGAATTGGCGAAGTGAATAAGCCTAAGGGCAAAATGAGAATTATCGAAATTTAGCCTAAATCATTATTTAGTCTTAATTATGGGTAATGGCAATGAATGATCCTAATTAATCTCCTTAGATGATTGAAACATGAGGAATTGCAAGGTAGAAACTCATTTATCACTTTTCCAACATAAACAAATGGTTATAATTTCTTAAATTATTAAGAATTCGAAGTTAATTAAAGGAGAATGTATTATTACCGCTTTAATCTTAAAAGATATTAAATTATTTATCTTAAACCCTACTAATGATAGAAATCAAATACCACTTAATATTAATTTAATAACTCATTAATAAAACTAAGATAAATTAAATAATCAAATTAAAATAATTTCTAAGATAAATTAAATACCTAAATTAAAATAATTTCTGTGGATAGCTCAATTTTAAAATAAAACAATTAATTAAATAAAAAATAATTTTAAAAAATGACATAATTAATTCAAAACAATTCAAATTAAAATATAATTAAATTAAAATAATTTTAAAATACCTGACCAACTTTAAATCGAAATTAAATTAATGCAACTAAATTAAAATCAACTGAACTAACAAAATTAAATTAAATATAACTGAAATTAAAGTTAAGATAATATTAAAATAGCTAAGTCAACTTTTGAAATTACACAATCAAATTAAAAATAACATAAGACAGTTATAATTAAACTAAAATATTACAATTAATTAATCAATCTTAAAACCAACTTAAATCTAAATAAGATTTTTGCTTAAGTTTCTTAATAACCTAACCTGCTCTAAAGGCTTCCACCCACATAATTTTAAATGGAGTATCAAGTGAAATGTCACTTCACTCATCGTATAATCAAATGTCTATGTTCACCGAGCAAGAAGCAAAAACTTAACTAAATTCTCGATGATTAATCACTCGTACAATGAAAATCATTCTGGACTCAAAATAATCTCATAAGTATTCGAAAAGATGTTTAGGACTCGTCTTAAGCACTTCCTCAATTTGATAGATGTTTTAGAAGAACAAGTGAATGTAATTACCCCTTGGTGAAGAAAATCTATCCATAAAACACAAGAACCTGTATCACATGAATTAACTAAAGAATATGATTAGGATTTCGATAAAAATAAACCATAACCTTTACTTAGCCTTACTCTGTGTGCTTTCCTCGAAATGTTTAAATGCTCGACATGTGTTTTAAGTGCAGCTTGAAGTGACGGAAGACCCTCTAGGTACGCTTTTACTTTATTACAATTTACTTACTCGTATCACACTTTACTTTTCGTATGTTAAACAAGAATGTCACCCCGTATGAAAACTAAAACTTTTAAAGAGAAATACAAAATCAAAACCCAAAACTAAATTAAAAGTCACAACAATATAAAAATTCACCGCCACAACATTTAAAATAAAATAACTCAAAATTTAATCACAAACAAACAACAACAAAAACACAACTACAACTAAATTAAAACGTCTTATCGATGACGGAATGTATTCGATGATGTAACCCACGTGTCGCTAATGGGATTTCACTGGCCGAAATGAAAGTGTGGAACTAATTTAGTCGAGTTTAGCAAATTCATTTGGATCAAGTGAATCCGATAAAATAACGGTGTCGGAATGATGGAACCTCAGATCTTAACCGGTGTTATTATAACCAACTTTAAGATCTCCCTAACAAATGTTAAAAACAACCGAACCTTAAGAGACTTTCAAACCAAAATACTTCTCTCATCTCCCGATTTTTACCTTCTAAAACTAAAAACCTTTCAGAATAACAACAAGGAGCTTCGATATAAAAAGGTATTGTACCATCGTCGTCAGCGCAAAACTGGAATCTACATCCACAAAAACTTTCTTAGCATTAATAACAAAGCATAGATTTTCGAGGTAGCTCGCTTCAAGGCAACCTAAATCCTCAACTTTTGAAAGTATGATTAAGACAATAATACATGCAAATTAAGCCCTAACCGGTCATAGGATTCCGAGGTAGTCATTTGATACGACATAAACCCTCACATCTGAGGCTATTTCAGATGATCATATCATACAAATATAAGTCCTAACTAACCAAAAACCGGCAAGATTGAAACATTAAATAATTTTCAAATCGAAGCCAAACGATAGATAATGGGAAGTCAACAAATTCTGGGTTCACTTTCTGGGGTCCTATGACATCCTCTACTTCTCTCGTGGACTCCCAAAAATAAACTATTCCAAATTCTTTGTTGGCTATCTATTGAAATTTCCAAAGTCCACCGTTTCGAATTCTCAAACTTCGAAATTCTCGTGAGCAAAAACTACTTCGATCATTATTAAGAGTTTTCTTAAACGTATCTCTCGTCATTTACATGTAATTAACTATATGAAGCTTGCCCTTATAGTAGAACTTTAAGAATCCAGATATAAACCCCGCTTAATTCTTTTATATTAAGTGTAAGAACTTGTCGGCTTATAAAATCGTTCGCAATTAAACGGATTTCACAAATCTTCTAGTTTATTTAATCGAGCTTCATCATCGTTGTGTCTATTCTTCAATGGGGATAATACTAAGCCAAGGGCGTCGTGTCATTATATAAACTGTCGGGAGATGCGAGACTCGTTTGATTTCGTATCTTAAAATTCTTTCAAACTTCGAAATTATTTTAAAACAAATGCTTAAACTATATATATATTTAAATTAAATTTAAATTTAAAATGCCGACAACTTCGTAGGCGTCCCCTTTGTGTAGGCCGGATAAATCTCAAAATAAGCCGTATAAATTTCCGCACTCTCGCCAGACTAGTTCCTCTCTCCATTTCGATCAAATGGTTTTGTTTTCATTAAATTCCAAGAAGAAGTCCATGTCCTGAAGTGGACCAAGCTACCATCCTTCCATATCAAGTACCACATTCATTTCTATCATTCGAACGGCATAATCAACTCTCTCTCCACCGTTTTGCATACACCCCTAAACAGACAGGTGTTTCTAAATCCTTTTACCTCTTTGGATAAAGGACCCCTTGGTCAGTGTTAGCTAGCATCCTGCTCTCGGATCAGAAGTCTTGCACCCCTTCCTTTCCACCGGATCGGGTTCCGTACCTTTCCTTTAACCTCTTCCTTTTTAATTTGTTTTGTTCCTAATGAACAAACCTTCTAATAAAAAAAAACTTTTAATAAATAAATTTCGTTAAACCAAAAATACACAAATGAAACAAAATCAAAAAATATCTTGTAAATAAAATTAAGAAGATAAATGGAAATGTGTTCAGACATGTTTAGAGAAATTTCCTCTTTCTTCATCCCAATAAGAAAGCATAAATCGTAACCGACGCTTAAGACCCACTCGCAAAATGTTCCGCACCAGCCGATTTTCTCCTTCACCAACGGATGACTTAGTCAAGCATAAGGACGAGCCGCTCAATGATGTCATTATTCGTCGGACAAGGGTTCTACAATACAGATATTAAGTTCGCCGATGTCACTCTTTCGCGTTAATGAACAAAGTACCGTGAACCGAGGAGCCCATAATTAAGTTCAACTTGAAATCAACCGGGAGTTCCTCCCCGCAAAGGGTTCCACGTAAAGAAGATCATTGTCAGGAGGATCATATTCTACCCCACCGATTCCGGTCATCTCCCCGCATCGACCTCAACTCCCGTCAAACTTAAATGGAAAAGAAGTCCAAGTTAAGATGAGACTAATGCGTGAGGTCTGGGATTGTACTACAATACCGTCCGTCTTCGAGATGTGGTCCGGGCCACAAGAGAGCACCTTTTCTTACCACTCAAAGAAGAATAAGAGCAAAGAAGAGCAGCCAGGATCGGAAGTGCCAAGGCCGCCGAGGTTACATTTCGGAAGAGATTCCTATAATGAAGAAGAACTCGCCCGGATTTCACCGGCGTTGGGAGGAAGCAATTCAACCTCTCTTTTGCCGCTTCTGATGAAGAAGATGTCCTGAGGATCACCGCTACATTACCCACTGCAGACATTTCGCAGTGACCGTAAAAGGAAGATGTGGGTTGACTACGCTACTTACGCGATCGCAAACTGTGCGCAGAGAAACTAGCTAAGCAAAGAAGGGTGCCCCGCATGCAGATCCTAAGAAGGACGGATGAGCGCGCCAAATCCGCCGGACGAGTGTATCTCGTCCCCGCCTCAGGGAGTGCCAAGGAAGAAAGTGTGAGTTACAATTAAGTTCTCCTATCGCTGGCACAGTCACCAGATGAAGAGGAGACAACCTACCGACGCAGATGCCTGGCGACCATCCGTCCTAGGCCTTCTACCGCAAGAAGGATGGTGTTGCACCCACATACAACCGACATTGACACAATGTTCTCGAAAAGAAGAGCTCCAGCTTGTGGAAATCCGATCCGAAGGAAGTGCTACTGCATTAAAAGAAACTCATGAAAGAAGTTCAACCGTCATCACATGACAACCGCAACCGCGGAAGAGACCACTTGAGGACACCGTAGGGACATTAAGAATCGACATCCAACGGTCGTATGGAAAAGAGGAGAAGAATTGAGAAATGGCGGAATTCATCAGAATTGCGGATGAAGAATGTACCGAGATCAATACGGTCGAGGACCGACCACGGCCAAATGGCAGAGCTCCGTCGCCCTCGTAAAGAGATGAACCGTAGGTAATGAGAGCGTATCTAAGAAAGATGATACAAATTTCTCGCATGGCAAAGAGAAATAAGATATGGCGTACCGCCGCCACTCTCCGCAGTCACTTCAAACTCAAAAGGAAACACCCCTGTGAGATCATTCACAAATACGTATGAGAAAGAGATTACATCCGTCACTGGAGATGAACAACCAAAGAAGGATTCTCGCACAGGTACATCTCGAGAAGGATATCAAGAACATGGTAACGGAAGAAAGGAGCAAGCCTTAGCCCAACAGAGCGAGCATCTATTCACGTGCGACCTTACCCCGAGGAATTCCGATGCCGTCCATCACCCGGGCTGCCGTACCACCTTCGTTCAAGACTTTCGACGATACGAGAAACCCCCGAAAGCATGTAGCACACTCGTGCTTCGTTGTTGCAATGCCGGCAGACGACGCCGCTCATTCGTCGCCCGTCGCAAATTGTCGTGGATCGCCTTCGACCGGTGGCGGCGACCTCGCCGAACGGTTCAATTAAGACCTTTTCGGGACTAGAAAACCTTTTCGCTATAATAAGAGCGGCTCACACTCACATCAATACTGTGATCGTTGCATAAACGTAAACCGAACGAAACTTTAGCAGACACATACTGGCAGAATCATAACCATGAAGTGCGAACCTCAAATTTCTTAGTAGAACAAAGATGCAACAGATCCGTTCATAGTAATTCAATATTCGATAAAGACTTCTCCTCAAAGGATTCACAATTAAGACTTTTGAGAAGTTGCTTAGCAAGGTTAAGCTTCAGAGAAGGCAAAACAAATTCGAGTTTTGTCGATACCTATAAACAAGCCCGTAAATGCATTCAAAAAGAAATCCGAGATTGTCGGCAATAGACAAAGCAGAAGTCAATGCAAATACAAAGCGTCACAATTTAGTTATCAAATCCACGTGACGGATCTATCGTATATCTCAACAAGATTTATTAGCAACCTCACCGTAACTATCAACAAATTTCGTACCGAGCTATCAATCATGTCGCATGATCACTCGCCGTCGTCCACAACGTGCAAGCTCCCTATTAATTAGGTGTCAATTAGTTTTTAGATACGTAATTAAATTATATTAATTTGGTTTATAAAAAGGGAACGGGTCACTAGTAAAGGTCGACCATAGCCACCATCGGACATCTAGAAGTGTGAGTCTGGGCTTTTTAACTCATTCTACTAATAATACATCCTAAACCAATCTATATATTAGCCAATGTTCTTTATACCATCGAGTAAAGGTAAAGAATAAGAATGCTTCTATTTGGCACAATACCATAATTTCAAGTTCTCCACGAATGATAGTTTTTCTGAAAATCTTGGATAGTTGAAAAAGGAGAAGTTGTTTTATTTATACTTTCATCAACCTTTACTTTATTGCTACTTCACTTACATTTAGTAGAAATTTCATAAAACTTAAAATCTGATTTTTCAAAATAAATAAAAATTATAATTACTTTTAATTTTAAAATTCATTAATTTCTAAAATTAATCTTCCGTGGGATCGATAACAGACTCCAATGTATTCTGTATTACCGGATACGATACGTATACGTGTGTAGACTTCTCCTTGTGCTAAAAACATTTTCTAAAATTATATATTGATTTTTTCATAATACCCTTTCGAAATATAAATTAAAGGATAATTCAGGAGGATAGTTACGGTCGACGTCATCACAGTTTTTGGTACCGTATCCGGGGAAGTGAAAGATAATTTTTAGATTTTTCAAATTAAAAATATTTATATACACTTTTATTTCTTTAAAAATACAAAAATATTTACAAACAAAATAACAAAAAGATTTTATTTTATTTTATTTTTTTTAAATCCTTTTATTTAGTTTTAATGCGAGTTCGGATCTCAAGTGATTATTAATTGACTCGAAATTAGAAAAAAACCGTTAAAAGAATTGAAAAAGGAAAAACAAATTCAAAAATATCAAGAAATGGATAACTTATATAATAATAATGAAAGTCCAATAAAAATTAATGACCAAATGTTTATAAACCATTAAGGGATTAGTGCAAACCCTGCGCCTGATGAACTTTTAAGAAGGTATCAATTGTTCGCCGTAGATGCTAATTCTTTTGCTTAAACCTTCCTATTATTCAAATGGTTCAAAATAATCAATTGGGGAGAACACAAAATGAGGATCCAAACTTACATCTTGCTATTTTAACTTTTGTGCTACCTTTAAATATAGCAATGTTTCGATGATGTTGTTAGGCTTAGACTCTTTCCTTTCCTTAAAAGATAAAGCAAAGATGTGGCCGAACTCATTAGCAACTGTCTTCAAGAAACATGGGTAGATATGGCACAAAAATTTCTTGCTAAATATTTTCCTCCTTCTAAAACTAACAAATTAAGAAGCATATTAATTTATTTTATTCAATTTGATGGAGAGAAAATTTAAGAATATGAAAGATTTAAAGAACTATTAAGAAAATGTCCTCATTATGCTTACTGCATTGGTTAATTATTCAAACATTTTATAAATTTACTTATTTGATCACTTAGATCTATTATACGTATACGTCACGTGAGTGTTCTTTAATGGTCAGACATTTGATAAAGATTATAAATTTAATTAAAGAAATGGCTAACAATACCTAATGGCCTTTCCGAAAGGTATAGACCAAAGTGCGGCAAGTAATCAAGATAATGAAGCCTTTTCTATTTTAGCTTCGTCAAAGGACTGCGATATCTATGAAATTGGATAATTTTTCTATTAACGTATCACATGTAAGTAATGACAATTCTGCAAATATTGATGATTCTAAAAATGGAGACATCGTAAGCTATTGTTAGTAAAACTAATAAACTCCTTAGTTGAATTATTATAAATCCCAGTTTGAAAAAATCACCCACTTGACTGAATAATGGACATCAACAATGGGATAATAATCAAGTTAATTCAACGGAATTGGAACAATCAAGGAAGTTCAAACTTTAGACCTACTTATCCTCCCGGTTTTAACAATCAAAAAGAAAACACCTTTAGAAGAATCGATCTTGCAACTAAAGACCAAGCATAAAGTCAAAACACCGCTATTCAAAACATGAGAATCGACGGGACAAATTGCTAATTTATTAATTAACCTACATGAACACTTCATTAACATCGAAATTAATCCAAAAGAAATGGAAAGGATCATGACAAGCAAAAACCGTTCAACTTAGAAGTGGAAAGGAATTAAAAGAGAAAATTCTAATGAAATCTATATGAGAGAGAGGTTAAAGATATCAAAAAACCTAAGGAAACTCTTTATTCAAGTAAAGATCGATCGAATTCCTATTAAAGTGGAAGTTGAAAGACCACCACCACCTTTTCCTCAAAGACTAAAACAAGCAGGTTTTCACACACTTCTAAGCCCTTTCAGATTTTTAAGAAATTTACCATTAACATTCCTTTGCCGAAGCTTTTGAACAAATTCCGAGTTATGAAAATCTATAAAGGACATTTTAAGCAAGAAATGGAAATTTGAAGCTTATGAAACTGGAATATGAAGAGTGTAGTGAAATAATTCAAAAGAAAAACTACCTCGAAGCTTAAAGATCCTAGAAGTTTCACCATACCATGTGATACTGAAGAAAAATTTTGTGGAAAGCCTCATGTGATTTAGGAGCAAATATTAATCTCATGCCATTTTCTATCTTTCGAAGGTTAGATTTAGGAGAGATTTCTCCCACCATTGTAAACTCCTTCGCTTAGCCGATCGATCTATTACTTATTTTAAAGGAGTTATAGAGGATGTTCCTGGCAGCTGGATAAATTTATCTTCCTACGGATTTCATTATCACTTATCTCAAAGGAACCAACATAAAGCTTATTGGGTTGAAAAGGAGTTCAATTCTCATGATTCAAGGCCGCAAAGAGAAACCACTGCTACAACTCGAATGAAATGGAAGAGATAAGAATGAGTCCTAAGAACAAGATTTATAAGGAAACAAGAAATTGCATGATAAAAAATTTCAAGAAAATATTCGAGACCTGACAAGAAGTATTATTATTTAATACTCGTTTAAGACTTTTTCCTAGAAAATTAAGATCTAAATGGATGGGACCATTTATATATGAGAAAGTATACCTCATGGAGTCATGGATATTAAAGATCACAAGATGGGAAAAATATTTAAAGTTAATCTGATTAAGACCTAAGTTCTGCATGAGTAGAATGAACCGTATTTACAAGGAGGCTACGAGCTCGCCCTTACCCGATTAAAATAACCGATTAGGCTCAAGTTGATGACGTTAAGCCAAGCTCTTTGTGGGAGGCAACTCATATATTATCAGCCAGGATATTTCAGAATTCAATTTATCTAACTTATCATGTGTTAATTACACCATTTTAGGCAGCACTCATTTTAAGACCAAAACTTCTTGTAAATTCCGACGATAAAGAAACGGAGTCGAACATGGTTCTCGATGCCAGCACCCAAACTTGGTGCCCAAGCGCCATCATAACTTGTTTATCGATGGTCCGTGCCTAGGCACCGTATTTCGGTGCCTAAGCGCTCTCAGTTGGCTGTGTTCGTGCAAAAAATTTAAAAATCTTCGTGTTTTCACATGAATTCTTCCTATAAACTACCCTATCTTCGTCCCCAATCCCTAATCAACCTTAATTTAGTCCAGCACAACCTATTTTAGAAGAGAAAAGACAGTTTAGAAGCAATGGAGAGGGGATATCATGGCAATGAGTTAAGAGATAAGTCTTCTAAAGATACTCAACCTTATTTCAAGGGTTATATCGTTAAGAAGTTTGAGAAATTATTCAACATCTAGATAAGATCGAGGCGGAATTGCTAAGTGTTGAAATCTTATACATAAGATGTATCACCAAATCGAGCACTTGGACGAAGTGCACGTTTCAATTCTATCATATGGCGGCCCTTCAAGATTCTCATGACAATGTATACGAAGAACAAATGATCAATGAAGATCGTTTTAGAATTTCCAAGGCCGTTAGTTTTCTACCCATGCGGGCTTAGCAACCTTCATTGCGAGAGGGATGGAAATTCAAAGTTTGGAGAAGAATAGATCGTTGGTGTGTTCTAGGTGTGATCGAGTCATGTTTTAGTGAGTCAAATATTTAGTTTGTGTGTTTGCTTTCATTATTCAAAGTGTGTTGTTCGATTGTACTCATTAAATAGTGATGTTTATGTTGTTTATTAAGAGCTTCGAACTCGTTATGCTGTTTTTCTGTAATTTCGAGCTTGGAATGGAAAAATTTGAAATGGAATTGGAAGAGTTTGATTGTGTCTTGTGTTTAAAATGTTGGATCTATTTTATCATTTAAATTGTTTGTGGTAAATATTTGGAAGTTAGAAATTGGAGTAATACTTTCATGAGTAATTAGAAGTAGAATTTGTTAAGTTTCAGGAAAATTACAATTTTTAAATTGAATTTTTGGGAAGGCGAGTTCTGGCTCCTAAGCGCCGTATCAGCGCCTAGTTCCGGCTTCACCGAACCTGAAATTCGAGCTTTAAACCCACCAACGCCATTAACGATGACTCGTTCCTTCTTCCTCCATTTTTCGCAAAATACATACCTAAAGGATCCATTTTTAGGTCGGTTTTTTGGAGTTTTCGCTCAGAATCACCAATTTCCTTATCTCAAGACGTACTCACCTTCTAATCCATTTATTTTTTATTTCTCACCATGGATTTTTTAACTTCGAGCAAACCAAAAAATTTTGATTTTAGAGTTTAATCCATGGATTCGAAACTTTATTTAAGTTTTTAAAGCCAGATAAGTTTATTATTTCATCCTTAATTTATTTTTCATTTTCTTTCTCTTACATTTAGATGGCTCCGAAATCTAAGCGAGGGGAAAGAACAAGAAAATTTCGATCGCAGTGGGCCCGCTACCGTCGCGCCGCATTTTCGTTACAATGAATTCCGCGGCATGAGAAAATTTATCTTGCAGATTTAGGATTCTTCCCCTATCGCAATGAAATACATCAAAATTCAAACTTTTGGGGTTGAGGATTTTTCATCCGAGACTGCATTGCCTTAAGATTCTTTCCCTAACGCAATGAAATACATCAAATTCAAACTTTTGGGGTTGAGGATTTTACATCCGAGATTGCATTGCTTTAGGATTCTTTCCCTAACGCAATGAAATACATCAAATTCAAACTTTTGGGGTTGAGGATTTTACATCCGAGACTGCATTGCCTTAGGATTCTTTCACTAACGCAATGAAATACATCAAATTCAAACTTTTGGGGTTGAGGATGTTACATCCGAGACTACATTGCCTTAGGATTCTTTCCCTAACGCAATGAAATACATCAAATTCAAACTTTTGGGGTTGAGGATTTTACATCCGAGACTGCATTGCCTTAGAATTTTTTCCCTAACGCAATGAAATACATGAAATCAAACTTTGGGGTCGAGGATTTTACATCGAGCTGCATTGCCTTAGGATTCTTTCCTAACGCAATGAAATACATCAAATTCAAACTTTTGGGGTTGAGGATTTTACATCCGAGACTGCATTGTCTTAGGATTCTTTCCCTAACGCAATGAAATACATCAAATTCAAACTTTTGGGGTTGAGGATTTTACATCCGAAACTGCATTGCTTTAGGATTCTTCCCCTATCGCAATGAAATACATCAAAATCAAACTTTTGGGGTCGAGGATTTTACATCCGAGACCGCATCGCTTTAGGATTCTTTCCTATCGCAATGAAATACATCAAAAATCAAACTCTTGAGGTTAAGGATTTTACATCTGATACCGCATTGCTCTGAGAACTCTCCTCTTTGTAAAGATTCAAATCTAATCAATTCAATTTTCTTTTGAGGTTGAAGATGTTACATCTAAAACCACGAAATTCCGATTTTCATTTCAAGTTCAAATCCCTTCAAATTAATTTTGACAAAACTTCAATTTAAATTGAAACTCAAACTAAAATCTGAGCTCACACATCAAAACTTAAACCAAAACAACATGAAATCTAAATCAAAATTCTCCCAGATCATATGATTTGGGATTCACCTCCTTTTCCTTTCCCCAGCGAGAGTTCAAGAATCTCTAGTCTCAGAGAGATACTTGACACTCCCCAGCGGAAACTCTCCTACTCTGTCCTAAGTTTGTCACTTGGACTTTTGTGTTGGTTTCGTTGATCGCTTCGGTCAACACCAATACGCGCGGTGTGCTCCGTCAGCTCACCACACCTATTGGGGGTCCATTTGTTGAGCTCATTTTTTATGAGGTCTTCTCTTCTTCTCTTTAGTACTTAGGATCTAGCCTTAGGCCTTTTCCTTTGACTGTTCTAGAGGATTAGAATTTGGACCCACCACTTAGAAATTCAAACCACTTCTTAACTCCCTGCAAACTCCACAAACTTGACTGTAGACCCCTAATCACCTAGAGGGTTGAAATCAAATGTGGAAGTTTAACGGATGAGTTCCTATAGGACTCTTTGGCCTTAGGACCGCCACCAGGTGGCCCGGTCGCAGTGAGGGCTGACTTACACATACACTACATTTATACACTACACTTTCACACACCTCCTAAAACCACACCCATACCCAACTTGAACTCCTAACTCATAAAGGTGATTCACATGGATGGTCCTTAACCCCTAAGCCCTTGGCTAAGAGGGTTAGGAACAACATAGTGGATGCCTCAAATGAGTCCCTTCATGGCTCATGTGGGATTGATATGGCTTCATGGCTCAACCAAAATGATTTCATTCCACTTACATTCACCTAATCTTCAATTTTGCAAATTTTCAATTTTTGACCCCCGGGACCCTACACCCGCTTAGCCTACCCAAAACCTTTGAAACCACCCAAAATTTGCAAAATCACCTAAATTACCCAAAATTACTCAAAATCAATCCCAAACATTCCCACATTTCTCAAATTGATCATCCATACCCAAAAATACCAAAAATTCCAAAAATACCTCCCAATACCCTCCAAATACCCAAAATACCCCTCTTAGCCAAAAAATCCAAAAATTCAGAAAATTCCCAGAAAATTCAAGAAAATCCCAAATATTCCCAATTTCATTTTGTTCAACTACACCATGGGCCAATTTTGTCAATTTACCCCACTTTTATGAAAATTCCCAATTTGACCCATTTTTAACCCTAAGTGAACCCAATGTCAAACCAAACCTACCCAATTGACCCAAATTCTGGTCCAATTCAATTCTAAACTTCAATTCAACATTCCCAACACCAATCTAGATCAAATAAAAGTCCAATTTGATTGACATTTGGATCCAATTTCACTTTTGGCCTTAAAGCCCAATTTGGACCCATGACCCAAACTCCACCCAAACTAACCCAATTCAACTCCAATTAACCCCAAATCTTTTCTAAACTTTCCTTAACATCCCCACAAACAAAAAACTAACATGATTTGCCCAAAATTTAGACCCAAACCCCACTCAAATTCAACCCAAAGCTAAAAGGCCCAATTCTGACCTAAACCCAAACGTAACCCAAATAAGCCCAAACCCCAAAATCAAAACCCAACCAAAGCCAAAACCTCTTTGAAACACTCCCATAAACATTTCCCAACATTTATTTTACATCAATTTCAACCCTAGCCCAACATTGGCCCAAGTTAGCCCAATTTGACCTATATTGGCCCATTCACCAAAGAAACCCAAATCCAACCCAATTCAAACCCAAACCACCCCAAATTTGCTTTAAATCACTCATGATACACTCTTAAATCAAACCAAACATTTATTTGGCATGGCCCTTTGCAAAAATCTCCACCCAAAAGCCCATTTTTGAAACTTAAAAACCCACTTACACAAAACCTTCCTAAAGCCCATCTCCACCAAAATCCAAAGCGCCAAAATCAATCCAAAACCCATATGACAATTGCTCTACACTATATTTTCAATTAAATCAAGCCCTAAGTTTCAAAAATCATCATGAAGCCATTCCAAATTAAGCCCCATACAAATTCCCATCAAAATGCCAAAATTTTCTTAGACTCATTTCCATGAAATTGACTTGGCTTTTCCCCAAGCCAAAGGTGAGCCATGAAGCCACTCTTAAGCCACATGCAAGCCATGTGAATTGTTTGACATGTGACCATACCACATTGGGTAAGAGGAGGGGAGCTTTCCTTAATTCCTAAAAGTCCTTAACCTCACCCATGATACCCCTTAACCAAGATTTAATCCAAATATTCTTGGATAAGGACATCACCACCTTTCGACCAGCTAGCCTAACTGATTTTCTCAGTCCCGAGGCCAGCCATGGGGAGGTGAACTCAGCCCAAACAAATGGGTTGACCAAACCTAGCCAAGAATAGCCTTCCCCCATTCCATTTAAATTCAACTCCTTTACACATGTCCATGGCCAATTGATCGCACTAAGCCCCAGCCTACGACCTCCCGACCTTGAGGGTGACCTGACCACGGCCGGCCGACCACCACGGCTCGCCGGAAACCACCGGGCCGAGAGCTCACATGTGAGCCCAAACTTGGAATTCTCACCTGCTGAGTCGCCCCATCCCGAGTGGCCATTGTAGGCTGTTCTTCTCTTGCCAAGAGCAGGCCGATC
Organism: Papilionanthe hookeriana x Papilionanthe teres; assembly: GCA_022702705.1. NCBI lineage: Eukaryota > Viridiplantae > Streptophyta > Magnoliopsida > Asparagales > Orchidaceae > Papilionanthe > Papilionanthe hookeriana x Papilionanthe teres. Next base: position 142,498,807 of record CM040425.1, read on the forward strand.
CCAAGCCCTAAATCCCCACAGGGAGGCCCTCCACCCTCTCCTATTTAAACACCACCCCCTCTCGGCCATGAGAGGTGCTCGAACAGCACCTTCGCTGAAACTCCGCCAAAATTGCTCCGGATCACTCTCCATACTTAGAGCGAGTTGATCCCCGGTGACAATTTGCCACTAATCCCCACCAACAGAGCCCAATTTCTCAGCCAAAGTTCCACCCAAAACCGGGACTTCTCCACGGTGGATCAATCCCTCAAATTGATTGGTCCTACACCTTCACCGGACCGAGGGAAGAAGTCCACCAGTGAAAGCCCCTCTCCGGGCCACCCATATGTTCCGGCCTCCAAGCTTTGTGATCGGGCTTGGTCGAAATCATACCTAAGCAATTCACCAGACCAGGAGACTTCATCTGGAGCTTGCTGGGATCCAATCGAAGGTGACACAACCCTCAGATTGAAGCCACACTTCTCTGAGCAAAGGTATGAGCTAACTCTTTATCCCGAGCTTCTGGAGATTCTCCATTTCAAATGCCTTAATTTCAATGCATGATCACCGTATAGATGTATTCGTCTCTTCAAGACGAATCCATAGAGCACAAGAACATGAAAATCCTTTAAGTATTGAGTGACATATTAGGGATTTAGTGTGGACGGTTCTCAGGTTAGGACGCTTGGGGACGATGAACGGATGCCGTTCATTCCATACACGCGCACACGGATGGCCAGGATCGCGCCGGATGAGGAGACGGAACGATACAGCGGGCCCCTGGAGCGCTGAGTCGGATGGCGGCGTCGAATCAGAAAGCACAATGCGGCGCTTCGGAGATGCTAAGGTTGACGCGGCGCCGATTCGGATAAATAGAAAAATAGGGATTTTCTTATTTATTTAATTCCCTAAACTTCAAAAATGCATAACTTTGTGTAGAAAAATCAGAAAAATAAAATAAAAATACCCTCTTGCTCGGTGAACAGAGGAGAATAATGTGGAAAAGAAATCATTTAATTTCATCAAGTATTTTATTTTTAATGATTTATTTACCCTCTGCATTGTTTTAATTCTCCATGCATATAGGAAATTCACCATGGCATGAGACCATAGGGCTTTTGAAGCCTCCGAATTTGGGAACATTCCCAGAATTTTCCAAAGTCAGAGGCCATCCCTATGAGAAGTTATTGATTTTTCAAATTCATGTTACTGTTTTGAGTATTTTAAATCCAATAATTAACATGTTGTGAAATAAATTCTAGGAAAATTTGATGATGTTTCTTATGACCGGAGGACCCTTAGGAAAAATAGGTTTTGAATTAATTCACTTGGAATAACCCTAATTGGCTTAAACACCCAAAATAGGTCCTTAATTAATTAGAGCTAATCATATATCAAATTGACTTGAAATCAATTCTCCACTAACCTTTAGGATCAGAGGAACCCACCATAAAAATTTGAAGTCAATTGGACTTGGTTAGCCCTACTAAATGGGTTGATTAAGCCATTTAGCCAATTTAAACTTTAAAAATTCATAACTTTCAAAATGCTTTTCAAAAATTCACCAAATTGGTTTTGGAGCCTCTCTGATATTAGGAGAATTTATGAAAATTAAAATTTCAATTTTCTAAAAAAGTTGATTTTTTGTATTATTTTAATATTTTAATAATTAAAAAATAATAAAAATCACAAAAATAATAAAATTCACTAAAATGTCACATTTTGAATTCTAATCACTTAGGAATAAACCCCATATTTTTCTTAGGTCTCTATGATGAGTTATTAAATTTTAAAGCCCTAGGGTAATTTTAAATTAAAAAAAATGTATTTTCTAGTATTCCCATTAAAATAATTCTAATAAATCAAAAAAAAAATCAAAAAATTATAAAAAGTGGTCCTCTGATTTCCTTGATATCAGAGAGATTTTTGAAAAATATAAAATTCATTTTCCAATCTTTATTTTATTTTTAAATTAATTAATACTCCAAAACTCAAAATAATTATAATAAAAAGAATATAATTCAAAAAATCACCAAAATTGGTCCAAGTGGTCCTCTAGTCATTAGGAATGTCCCATAATTTTCTTAAGGACAGAAACTTTCCCCTTGGTCATATTATTAAATTTTCCTTAAAAATCCTTATTTTTCACAAAAAAATAATTATATAAATAAATTAAATACAGAAAAATCACATTTTCTCCTTCCATGTCTTTATTGACATATGAGTGAAGTGACATAAAAATTTCAAGTTCATTTAAGCTCAATTTAGTGAGTTATGAAATTATTAAGATTGAAGGGCAAAATGGTAATTAAAATTTTAACCCCTAATTAAAACTTTAGGCTTAATAAAATGAAAAAGTAAAATATTTGATCCTAATCTGATTTGGATGATTGAAATTTAAATAATTAAAGGGTAGAAACCTACTAAACAATTTAAAAATAATTAAAATAAACCTTAATAAAATAATTAATTAAATTTGGAAGAATAATAAATTTGAAATTATTAAAATAGGGATGTCATTAGAAAGAGATTTATTCTTTAATTTAAGAATCCCTAAATTAATCATCTCAATAATATTTAATTCCTAATTAAAATGATAATCCAAATTTAAAATTTAAAATGCTAAAAGACTTAATCATTAAATTAAATTAAAGTTAAATTATCTAAATTAAATCCTTTTAAAATTTCAATTAAATTAATACTTTAACAATTAAAATTAAATCATCTTTAGAACATAAAAAATAAAATATTAAATTAAAATTAAAAATAAAATTAAATTAAAATTTAAATTAAAAAATTAAATAAAATTAAATTAAAACATACTAAATTAAACCAAATTAAATCAAATTGAATTAAATTAAATAAAATTAAATTAAATTAAAATTAAATCAAATTAAATTAAATTAAATTAAATCATATTATATTAAATTAACTTAAATTAAATTAAATTAAATTAAACCACATTAATTTAAATTAAATTAAATTAAATTAAAACTAAACCAAATTAAATTAAATTAAAGTTAAATTGAATTAAAAATAACATCACCTAAGACATAAAGAATTCAAAAATAAATCTAAAACAACTTGAACACTATTCCAAACTTAAACCCATTAATTGAAATTAAGTTAAATCATAAATCATTTGAACACCAATTCGCCCTCGAAAGCTTTTATTGTCATAACTCCTAAATGGAGTATTAAGTTTGATTTCATATCTTAAAATCTTCAAATTTAAAAATTATTTTCAAAATCAAATACTACTTTTCAAATTATTTATTTAAATTAAATTAAAATTCGCCGACAATTTCTGTAGGCGACCCCCTTTTCAAAATAAAACATTTAACCTAAAAATATGCCGACAGATGCATTTGTAAGTTGTAACCAAGGATATGCAATTTCTAGAATTTCTAACTAGACTGGTGGTTGTATTCAGAATATCGTGGACGGGGACTTGGAAGTGGTTATTTGTTTTATATATATACTAGGCCCAAAATGATAGGATCTTTTCTCACCAGAGCCCTCGCGTAAGCAATTTAGCAATCTGGATCGCTTCTGCATTTAATTTATAATCTGTTATCTTGTTTAAGAGGGCTTGTTAATGAATAAGAATTTGAAAATGTAATTTGATTCATTCCTATATGCAGATTGGTTCTTGGGTATGCTTATCCTGCTTAAGAATGCTTCAAAACTGTGGAATTGAACCGCCCAGAGATTGAGCAACTTCTGTTCTGGTGTCAGTATTGGTAAATCTTCCAAATTTCCATTAAAAATGCTTGTGATTCGGCATTCTGCAAACAAAGAAAGTAGCTTAAGCTCCCTGTTGCAATATTTTTGTCTAAAGAACTTTCAGGATTTTAGTTGCTGCATTAACAATATTTGAGAGGGTTGGAGACACTTTTATCTCATTGTGTGATATGCAGTTCTTGATGTTATTCCAGAAATTTCATATTTATTCTCTTATTTATCGATTTTTACGTCATTTTTTGAAGGATGCCAATGCATAGTGAAGCAAATATTGCATTTTTTTATCAATGCTGAAAATTTAAATTCTTTTTTGATCAATACGAGAATACTTGCTGAAAATTGATTTCTTTTACATTGCTTAATTGTTTTATTTATTTCATTCTCTAATGGTAATTTTGCTCCATTTCAGGTCATCGAAATTCTCGGCGGTGGTTCCTCCATTTCCAAACCTTCTCATCATCATTGGATCGTCAATCATAAAAAGCAAAGAATTAATTCAAGTCGTTGTTTAAATTTCATGTATTTTTTTATTTTTTTAGGTTTATGTAAAAATTAAATGTTAATTTTATTGAAATATTCAATACAATTGTTTTTCATATCTTGATTTTTATTTGAGATTTTATTTGCACTTTTTGTATTCTTGTTTAATTTTTAAATTGTAAAATTTGTAATAAAGTTGTTATTATTATGTAAAAATAATATTTTTCTCTGTAAAATTTTGCTTGAAACTTGTTGTTGAAGTTTATTTAGTTAATCCATGTTCCATAAAATTTATTCTTGAAATTTGTCTGGAATTAAATTATGAATTTAAACAGTTTTTTTGGAAAAGTTCTTAATTTATTTTATTTAAAATAATTAATTATTATAATAATTTTATATTCTCACAAGTCAATTTCGAGAAGAACACGAGCCGAACACGAACATGAATAAGTTTTTCGAGTCGAACATGAACACACTGTTCAAAAACCATTTCGAACACGAGCCAAACCAATTTCGAACGAGCCGAACACGAGCCAAACCTGAGCTCGCTCAAGCTCGGCTCCTTTACAGCCCTACTTACACTTAATTGACTTCTTCATTTGGCCAATTAAGATGTTAAATTTTGCTGTGAGATTGTGTAAGATCCAAGGCGGTATTGTCTCAATCAACAATAGGAAAAAAATCAAATGCAATTGTATGGATAAGAACTGTAGTCCATATAATTAAATGCAAATAAATAAGGAGATATGTTTTAATGGGGAGTAAAATTATAGGTCTTTAGAGTGATAGGCTAAAACCCTTTAATTTGGTTTGAGGTGAAAAATTTTGTTATGGGATGTTAGCACCCAGGTGGAGGGAATAGAGGGAACTCTAGAGTGATAGCCGGTATCTTCCCTGCCTATCCCAACAACAAAATTTCAAAGCTTCAAACTAACCAATTTTCTTTATAGAACCAAGTAAGGGTAAATAATATAATTGCTCATATTTGGCAGAACACATTTAAATACTTCCACAATGAAATTTCATAATTATTACTGATTCATTAATAATATTTTATTCTCATTGCTTTCATATCATTTTTAGAGTCTTTTTAATTTTTCTTGCATGCTAACTTTTCTTAAAAGAAAATTTCAAAAAAAATTTTTAAATTATATATTTTAAAACAAACTTTACAAAATTAATTTAAAAAGTAAAAAGTTAATTTCATATTAACCCGACCACAATTACGCAAATAAAATAGCTAATTATGGCCAAACTTGACCCCAAATCTGATTAAGTGGCTAATGTACGATAATTAAAGATTAAAGTTTTGATAAATATAAATTGTACACTAGGGGTATTACGCAAGTATACACATAATTTAATTCCAATCTTGGCCTCATGAAAATCTCCCTTAAAATCATCAAAAATGCCAATATCCTTCTTCATGCAAATGACTTGACTTTTCCAAAGCCAAATGAAGTCACAATAGAGTTATTCACAAGCCATTTGAAACCATGATAGCTTGGCCTTGTCATCAATCCATTTATGGCAAGAGAGGGGAGACCTTTAATGATTCCCTTAAAGTTGATTAAACATTCTTATGCTTCCCTTAACATATGCTTAAACTTAATTGTACTTGGATTGTGACTTGACCCCACTAATCAAGCTGACCAAAGTGACTTTCTCTTCAGCCCAAACTAGCCTTGGGTGGTGCACTCAACCCAAAACATGACTTGATCCATTTGAACCTAAAATGACCCCCTCACCATACCACTTAAAGCCAAGCTCTTTACACATGGCCAACCTCCATTGCTTGCACCAAATTCAAGCCACGACCTCCCCGACCACCGAAGGTGACCCATGCTCGGCCGGCCAACCACCATAGTCACCGGAAAACACCATGGCCGAGAGCACCCATTTGATTCGAAAAATTCAAACTCACTAGCCGAGTCAGTCCAAACTCAATTGGACTCCATGGTCTGTTCTTCCCTAGACCAAGGCGAGCGATCCCAAGCCCTAACTCTCCCTGGGAGGCCCTCCAGCCATGCCTATTTAAACCCACCACCTTGTCGGCCAAACAAGGTGATGAACCAGAGCTTGATAAAACTCTGCCAAAATTGCTCCAGGACCTTCTCCTAACTTAGAGCAATTGATCCCCAGTGTCCCTTTGCCCTAATCCCCATTAACAGAGCTCAATTTCTTAGTCAAAAATCCACACAAAAACCAGGACAACTCTAAAACCTCCACCAAAATCAAATTAAACTCACCCACACCTGCACAGGACCAAGAGAAGGAGTTCCCAGTGGAAGCCCCCTCACCAGGCCAGCCATTCTCTCTATCGGCCAAGCTTTGAAATCGGGCTTGGTGGAAGTTGTACCTAGGCAATTCCCCAAAGCTAGAGACTTCATCTGGAGCCTCCTTGGGTGCAATCGAAGGTGCCACAACTCTCTGATTGAAGCTTCACTTCTCAGAGCCAAGGTATAGACCTCTCCTTTCTCTCGAGCTTCCAGTGATTCTCCATTTTTTATTGGCTTAATTTCATAGCATGTAAACCATATGGATGTGTTTGTCTCCTCAAGATGAATCCATAGAGCATAAGAACACGAGAATCTGTTGAGAAAAGAGAGAGTTCTTAGGGTTTTAGTGCAGACGGTCACGGGTGCACACCAGTCGTAGACGATGACCAGGCGCCGTCCGATCGAGTGTGTATCGAGTGGACGGTCCAGATTGCGCCGGACCAGAGAACGGTACATGAACCGAGGGCCCTTGGAGCGCTGAGTCAGATGGCGGTGTCGAATGGGAGCGCGAAGCGTGGGCTTTCGGAGCTGCCGAGGATGAGTCGGCGTCGCGTGGATAAGTAGATAAATATGGATTTTTTGATTTAATTAAATACCTGAAATTTAGGAAATCCATATCTTGGCGTAGAAAAATCACAAAAATAAAATAAAAATACCCTCTTGCTTAGTGAACAGAGAGAATAATGTGAAAAAAATAATTAAGTTAATCTGATTTATATTTTATTTTTAATTAATTAGTTACTCATTTTAGTATTTTGATTCTCCATTTGCATAAACAATTCACCATGGCATGAGACCATAGGGCTTTTGAAGCCTCTGATCTTGGGAACATTCCCTGAATTTTTCAAGGTCACAGGCTATCTCTATGGAAAGTTGTGTATTTTTCAACCTTATGCCACTGTTTTTGGTATTTTAATTCCATTAACTAGCATATTGCTTAGAAAATTCTAGGAAAATTTGGGGAAGTTTCTTAGGACTAAAGGACCCTAGGATAATTATGTTTTGAGTTAATTCATTAAGAAAAACCTTGATTGGCCTAATTACTCAAAACCAAACATTAATTAATTAGGGTTAACCACATATCAAAAGAAATTGAAAACAATTCTCCACTGATCTTTAGGATCAGAGGGACCTCACATAAAAATTTGTAATCAATTGGAAATGTTTAACCCCACTAAATGGATTAATTAAGTCACATGACCAAAATTAAACTTTAAAAATTCATAACTCCAAAAATACACTTTAAAAATTCACAAAAATTAGTTTTGGAGCTTCTCTGATGTTAGGAGACTCTAAGAAAATTAAAATTAAAATTTTCTAAAAATATTCATTTTCCACCATATTTTAATAATTTAAATAATTAAAAAATAATAATAATCATAAAAATAATAAAAATCATAAAATTGTCATATTTTGACTCCTAATCACTTAAGAACAAACCAAATATTTTTTCCAAGTCTCAAAGTAAAGATATTGAATTTTAAATGCTTAAAACAATTTTTAATTAAAAAATGAATTTTCCAACATTTTCACTAAATTAATTCTAATAAATCAAAGAAAAATAAAAAAATTATAAAATTTTTTTCTCTAAACTCCTTGAGGTCAGAGAGATTTAAGAAAAATATAAAACTTAATTTTCAACCTTTATTTTATTTTATAATTAATTAACACTCCAAAACTCAAAATAATTATAATAAATAAAATATAATTCAAAAAATCACCAAAATTGGTCCAAGTGGTCCTCTAGTCATTAGGAACATTTTATAATTTTTCTAAGGATGGAAACCTTACCTTGGTCATGTTGTTGAATTTCCATTGAAAACCCTTATTTTTCACAAAAATAGTTATATAAATTAAATTAAATTCAGAAAAATCACATTTTCTCCTTTAATGTCTTAATTCACATATGAGTGAAGTGACATAAAAATTTCAAGTTAATTTGAGCTCAGCTTAGTGAGTTATGAAATAAATAAGCTTTAAGGGGCATAAAGGTAATTAAAGGATTTTAACTCTAATTAACATTTAGGTCTAATCAAAATGGGGAGGGTAAAATGTTTGATCTTAAAATTTTCATTAGAAGATTGACACTTAGAGAATTAAGGGGTAGAAACCCATTAATCTTATTGAAAATATTTAAAGTAAACCTTAATTAATTAAATAATTTGAATTTTGGAAGAAGAAGTTAAAATTTGGATTATTAAAATGGGGATATAATTTAGAGAGACTATAATAACTTAAACTAAAATCCCTAAATGAATCACTTTAATAATATTTAAATTTTAATTAAATTTAAAGTGATAATTGAAATTAATAATTAAATGATTAAAAGGAAAGTGAACCTTAATTAAATTAAAACTTAAAACATTAAATAATTTGATAATTAAATTGAAATAAATTTAAAACAAAATTATTAATTTCAAAAATCACTTGAAAGCAAGTTTAAAACAAACTTGAAACATCAAAATCAATTTCATAAAAATAAATTCTTAATTTAAAAGAAATAATCAAACCAAATAAAAGTTAATCTAGAATATTGCAATTAAATAAAAATTAAATCATTAAAGTCTAAATTAAATAATTTAAACTCCTCTTTCAATTCAAATGGTTTAAAACACTTAAGAATAAAACAACTTGAACACTATTCCAAACTTAAATTTATTAAAATTTTATAACTAAATTAAATCACTTTAAATCACCAATTCCAAGTTTAAATCATTAAATTCTTTAACAAATTAATTTGCCCCCTAAAGGTTTTCATTATTATAACTCTTAACTAAAGCGTCAAGTGAAATGTCACTTATAGGATAATCAAATATTCTAATTCACTGAGCAAAAAACTAAACTAAATTTTGGGTTGATTAATTCACCAGTGCAATAAAATTCATTTGGACTCAAAAATAATCCCAAAAATATTGAAAAGATGTTTAGGACTCTTCCTAAACACTTCCTTAATATGATGGGATGTTTTAGAAGAACAATTGAATTTAATTGTTCTTTGATGAAGAAAATCATCCTTAAATAAAATATAAGAACCTAGACGTCATAGGAGATGACTAGCAATAGGATTAGGAATTTGGTAGACAACCAAAACCTTTCCCTTAGCTTTACCTAGGTACTTGTTATAAATATTTAAATGCCTTAACATGTGTTTTAAGTGCAGCTTGGAATGACGAGAAGACTCTCCAGGTACGCTTTTATTTTATTGCAATTTACTTTATTGTAATTTATTTATATAAGCTGCACTTTACTCTTCTTGCATGTTAAACAAGATTGTTGCATGAAAACTAAAACTTTTAGGATAGACACAAAACTGAAACCCAAAACTAAATTAAAAGTCACAACAAGATAAAATTCACCACCACAACATTGAAATTATAAAATAACTCAAAATTTAATCACAAACAGAACACAAAACTACAATTGCAACTAAATTAAAATGTCTTATTCGATGATCGGGAATACCTCGGATGATGTAACCTACGTGTTGCTAACGAGATTTCCCACGGTCAAAATGAAAGTATGGAACTCATTCAGTTGAGTTTAGCAAATTCATCTAGACTAAGTGAATCTGATGAAAATAACAGTGTGGGAATGATGGAACTGAGGATCTTAACCGGTGTTGTTATAATCAACTTTACGATTCTCCTAATAAAACACTAATGACATTTAGACTTTAAAAATTTTCTAAACCAGAACACTTCTCTCATCTCTTGATTTTCACTTTCTAAAACTAAACCTCTGCAATAAGGAGCTTGGAGCATGGTGGGTAGCACGAACATCTTCTTCAGCAAAACTCGGGTCCATTTCAGCAAAACCATTCTTAGAATTAAATAACCAAGCCATAGGATTTTGAGGTGGTTTTCCTAGTGCAACATAAATCCTCAACTTTTTGTTAGGAATTTGCATAATCATGTTATGCAAATTAAGCTCTAACCGGTCTTAGGATTCCGAGGTAGTTGTTTGGTACGACATAAACCTTCACATCTTCGAGGCTACTTGTGTGATTATGTCATACAAATATAAGTCCTAATTAATTAAAATTGGCAAGATTGAAACATTAAATAAATTCTCAAATTGAAGCCAAACAAATAGGATAGTTGGGAAGTCACCAAAACTTGTCTCGAATTCGTGACATCCCCTACTTCTCCTCCATTGGATTCCTAAAATAACTGTACCAAATTTGATCCATTCCTAATTGAAATTTCCAAAATCCAATTGTTTGAAAACCTTAAACTTTGAAATTCTTGAGAGCAAAAATACTGATCATTATCGAGAGTTTTCTTAAATGATTCCCGTCATTTAAGATGTAATTAACTATAGGGGCTTGCCCTTATAGGGAACTTTAAGAACCCAGGTAATATAAACCCTGCTTTATATTAAGCAGGAGAACTTGTCGGCTTATAAAATTGGTTTGCAGACCAAACGGATGTCACAAATCTTCTAGTTTATTTAATCGAGCCCTATCATCAAGCAGTGTGTCTATTCTTCGGGATAGAAACAAGGTTTGTGGTGTGGTGCTCGTTTATGTAAACTATTTCAGATGTGAGATCGGTTTAATTTCATATCATAAAATTTTCAAACTTAAAATTACTTTCAAAATCAAATGCTAATTTCTAAATTATATATATATATATATATATATATATATATATATATATATATATATATATATATAGAAAAGGAGCTACAAGAGACTCCCTACATGTTGAAATCGAAAAATGACAAAATACAAGACACTGCCCAGTAACAACTCTATATCAAATAAAAATAAAACTAACTAAGTGAGTTAAAATAAAAACTAGCCCCAAAGTAACAAAACTAAGACTAAGTATAGGGGGTAAAAGAGAGTGACTTAGGGAGCAAGGTGATGATGCTGCAGAAGAAAACCGCCAGCCTGAGACAATTGGACCAAAAAAAAATCGAGTTGCCCACGATTACGAAATAAGGTACCTTTAAGCAATCGAATCCATCGAAAAGTTCAATTTGGGGGTAGGGGCGATAGACACCATCACTCTGTTGGGTAGAATTTGCATTTCTAGCTAGCCATTGAGCAGGTCTGTTCCCTTCTTTAAAGATATGGCTATACTTGATGTTGGAATGATGTGCAAAAGCTTTGATTTTATTAATCCAATACACATGCTGCCATTTGAAATGATGTTCATTTGGAGAAAACCAGGCAAGTTGTTGATTTTTCTTTAAGACATTGATTGCAACAGCAGAATTATTTTCCACAATGATGAACTTCCAGTTGAATGCAATAGCAAGTTCAAGAGCCTTGCAAATTGCAGCCAAATTAGATTCCAAAGTATCTTCAACAATAACAGGAGATTGAAAATATGCAAGGCATCTTCCCTCATAATTCCTGAATAAACCACCACTGCCGACCCCTCGGTCGAGTAGGAACCATTAGTGTTGACCTTGATGTAAGGGATGGGTGGGTACATCCGACGAAAGTATGAGTGTGATATCTTGTAATGTGTTTTTTGTGCGATGCCTTCAAAATGTCAGGGAAATTTTTTAGCTGGATCAGTTTTGTAAGAAAAGATATACTATTTCCCACCACAGTAGCTACTGTACTTTTACAATTATCAAATTTGATAGAGTTTCTATGCATCCAAATAAACCAAGTAATCATAAGAGGAATGGTACCCATTTTGGACTTATGCCAAGAGATCCAGCAGCTGTAGAGATCCAACCAGTCCAGAAGAATGGTGTTTATTCTGATCTCTCTAATGATCCCCTTCCACACATCTTGGGAAAAACTGCAATGGAAGAACATATGTTGAACAGACTCCTCCTCAACCCCACACAGATAGCATTTTGAAGGTCCTCTGATCTCCTTAAGCTTAAGGATGTCATCAGTTGGAAGAAGCTTGTGAAACACTCTCCAGTTGAGGAGAGACATTGAAGGGGTGAGGTATTTGTTCCAGATATTTCTGCCCCAATTAACTTTAGGCCACTCATGGATCTTTAAATAAATTTGTTTAGTAAGGCTGTTAGTAGTACCATTACTCCAAATAATATTATCCTGGTTGTTTCTATCAAATGGGATGGTGGCAATGCGGTTAGCGTGACTCTGCAGTAACAAAATTCTGAAGAACCTGTAAAGACCACTTCTCATTTTCCCAGCAATTTGAAACAGTGAAACAAGTTTTATCAATGTTTGGGATGGCTTCCTTCATATGGGGAGGGCACCAATTGTCTTCCCAGAAACAAACTTGGCCATTACCCAGCTCCCAGCTATATAGAGATTCAGCAATTTCCCTATTCTTCACCATATGTTTCCAGACTCTAGAAGCACCCAACTTAATAGAAACCTTAGAAGGATGGCAGTCTTTACAATATTTCCCAATCAAGAAATTAGCCCAAAGAGAGTTCTGCTTCCTGAATTGAATCCAGAGTTTGCAATAGTTAACTTTCTGCAGCTGTTGGATGCCTTTGAAACCCAAGCCTCTGACCTCAATAGGTTTAGCCAATTTATTCCAAGCCATCCGAGTGAATCTCCTTTCGTTTCCAGTCCATAAGAACCTATTAAATAGACCTTCCAGTTGGTACCTGGTGCTTCTTTTCATTGTAGTCATCTGGAGAACATAATTAGGAAAAGTGGTGAGAATGCTGTGAAGGAGAGTGAATCTACCTCCAGAAGATAAATAAGAGTTTGTCCAGTTTTCCAATTGAGCCTTCACCTTACCAATAATATCATCAAACTGAGTCTGCCTGACCCTCCCTTTAATAAGTTGCACTCCTAGGTATTTCATAGGAAGGGAAGCTTTTGAGAAACCAGTGTGTTGCAAAATCCAGTGAGTAACATTGGCATTGATATTCTTAGGAAAAATAATCTCACACTTAGCTTTGTTGAACTGAAGACCAGATATGAGTTGAAAATGGTTTAGACAGTTGATCACTTGCTTGACAGCATTTTTTGAGGCCCTGGATAACACCATGATGTCATCAGCATACAGAAGGTGAGAAATAACAATGTTGGATTTGTGGTGGTATCTAGCATGCTGAAGAGGAGCAATCTGAAAATTGATGAGTCTAGACAGATAGTACATGACCAAAATGAAGATAGAGGGGGATAGGGGGTCCCCTTGTTTAAGCCCCTAGTGGCTTGAAAACCATCCCAACTCTGACCATTGATCAAAATGGAATGATGATTGAACTTAAGCCATTTCTTGATCAAAGCACAGAATTCCTCATTAAATCCTCTAGAGTGCAGAACCTGAAGTATAAAATTCCATTCCAAAGTATCATATGCTTTCTTAATATCAAGCTTATAAATCAAGTTGCCCCCCCTGCAAGGGTTGTCAAGTTCTAACAGCATTTCTTGAGCTAGCAGGACATTATCAGCAATGGTTCTACCAAGGACAAAAGCTGACTGGTTAGGGCTGATAATCTTATCCAGATGGGGTTGAAGCCTGCCAACAATGATCTTACTTATTATCTTACTGATAACAGTGGTAAGACTGAGAGGTCTATATTGGTTCCAGTTTTTGGGATCAGAGGTCTTGGGGATAAGAACCATGGTAGATGCATAGAAATAGTGTGGAATTTCCATACCTTGAAAATAGCTTTGAATAGCAGTAGAAACATCCATCTTGCAAATATCCCAAATCTTCTTGTAGAATTCGAATTATAGCCATCGAGCCCAGCGGCCTTAGAGCTATCAATAGAGTTGAGAGCAGTCCAGATTTCATCTTGTGAAGGAACATCAGTTAGTTGGAGTAGATGTGTGTAGTTGCTGACATCTTCAAACAACCCACTGTCAATATCAAGAATTGAATCATCCTTAAAAGTAAGCAAATCTCTATAAAAATTGATAGCATTGTTAGCAATGGCAGCATTATCTCTAAGAATTTCTCCCTGATCAGTAGTAATAGAAAGGATAGTATTACTTTTTCTTCTAAAATTAATGCAAGCATGGTAATACTTAGTGTTCCTATCACCATCTTGGAATTTAATACAAGAAGCTTTCTGCTTAAGCATAAGATCCTGCCAGTTAATGTACTGAAGAAGCTTGTCTTGAGTTGCCATAAACTCAATATACTTACTTCCATCTTCCTGAGCCTCCATTTCCAGTTTTTGAAGGTCCCTTTCCATGCTGATGACACCTTTATTAATATCCCCAATAGATCCCCAGCTCCAACTTCTCAGCACTCTAGCAATTTTAATTTGGAGTTTTTGAAGTTTATCAAAAGGGTGTTACAAATTACACCAACCCGAGTTATTCGAACAATGGTTTTGAAATTACGTAGGTAGCCAGAAGTTCGAAATGCGAAAGGGGGTCTGCTGGTTGTTGGGGGAGGAGCAATAGTGATTAGGATAGGTTTATGATCGAGAACCAGCTAAGTTTAAGTGGGTTATGTTGGTATATAAGAAATTTTGATGCCAAGTGATGTTAGCCATGAACTCGTCCGAGCCTTTCCCAAATACTGCCTCTCCTCCAAGTAAATTTATTGCCACGATATCCAAGGTCAAACAGACCAGCATTCTGAATATTTTCATTAAAAAAATCCATAGTGTGTTGATTAGGAATTCTGCCTCCTCTTTTTTCATCAATAGAAGCAATGCAGTTGAAATCCCCACCAACTATCCAGCTAAGATGCTCAGTCTTACTGATTTGCAGCAGCTCTTGCCAAAGTACAATTTTGTCTTTAGAGGTGCAGCCAGCATAAACAAAAGAGGCTGCCAACTTTATACCTTGCCAATTAAAATGAAAATGGACCAATTGGGGGTGATCCACTTGGAGAGTCCAATGGAGTTCTTTTCTACAAATGAGCCAAATTTTATTAGAGGAATTAGCATAAAACGTGCAGCCAGGGAAATTTTTCAAAATTTTGTTTTGGGTTTTATTGACCACGGGTTCCAAAAGGATGATACACCATAGATTGTGTTTCTTGTATAAGTAGATAAGCCTTTTGAGGGATAAGGGGTTAGCAACCCCTCTAATGTTCCAGCAAAGGCAGCTAAACATCTGGGGGTTTTGAGGTTGGTGATAAATGGTTTGTATTGGTTCTAGATCTCGATCTGGTCCTGCCCCTTGGGGAGTCTAGAGGAGAGCCCAAATCTTTGATAATTCTTTGATTGTCTTTATTTTGAAGTTCCAGTTTTTGTATCTCTGATGTATGTTTCTTCTTCTTCCTGGACAACTTGGATCGCCGGGAGGCCTCCATTCTCTTTTGTTCTCCTTCCATCAATAATTGGGGAGGGGTAAAACTTACGTATGCTTGAGAAGCTGCCTCCACTTCAGAGCCCATCCGATCCAAATCTTCCATATGTAGCCCATCTCAACCTGATTCGAGCTGATCTTTGTCCCCTTCAGCTAACAAAGGAGACTGCTGCAAAACTTCAGGGGGATTTTCTCCCACTGTGGTCTCTGTTGGTGCATTGTGATCCTCCAGGACAGCTTGATTAACATCCAAGATGATCACTGGGTCTTGCACATCTACAGTTTTTCTTTTCCCCATCTTTTTTAGTGTGGGTTTCAGTCTATAGCATTTTTCTTTAAGGTGCCCAAACATCCTGCAGTGGGAACAAAAGGTTAGTTTGTTTTCCAAAACCACCTCTTGCCAAAAACCTTCTCCTTCATCTGAAATAGTGATCCAAATCTTGTCTAGTTCAGGTAGAGACACATCTCTTTCAATAAGGACTTTAGCTGCTGCTGGATTGCCTAGATCATGGGTTGGAGTGTCAACCCTGAGAGGTGTTCCCAAAGCTCTGCCGATCCGAAATAAGGCATTAGTATGGTATAGTTTGTATAGGAAGATTGGGGAAAGAATACCATAAAGGTTTAAGTGGAGGATCTTTAGCTGGGTCAAAACCCGGATACCACTTCATCAATTTCATTCTTGAGTTAGCTATGGTCAGAAACTCCATTCCTAACACTTTGGCATATTCTTCCTCCCTTGTAAGCCTGATCAGTAAATGTCTACCATCTAGAACTCCTATCTTCCAATTACCCAAAAATTGAAAATTTTCAAAATAACTCCTCACCAATTCCATTTTGGGGTGTCCAAATTGGAATTGGCCCACAATAGAGAATTTGATAGCCTCTGCCATGGTGTTCATCTCATGAGAAGTAAAAAATATAGCAGGTCTACCTTCCTTAGAACCAAGTGGTCTCACAAAGGGTCAAGCAGCTTTACCTCCTGCAGCATCATGTAAAAGCTGAGGGAAGGTCAGCAGTTCAACTCCACTGTTGTTATGACCTCTACTAACGACGAAGCATAGGAAATAGCAAAGAAGAAATGTTGGAACCGGCCATATCAAATGGAACAAGTAACTAAATTATATATATATATATATATATATATATATATATTTAAATTAAATTTAAAATCTAAAACTCGCCGACAACTTCTGTAGGCGACCCCTTTTTTAAATATACCATACAACCTAAAAATAAGCCGTACAACTTATGGCGACTCCGCTGGGGAATAGTTCCTCTCTCCATTTTGATCAGATGGTTTTGCTTTCATAAATCAGTAGTGAGTCCATATCCCTAATGGGCCAAACTATCATTCTTCCATTGACATACCTCGTTCTTTTCTGTCTTGAGCAAGTATAGTCGACTTCCTTTTGGATTTAGGAGCTACTATTTAGACACCCTAAACAGAGAGGTTCCGAAATCATTTTGCCTCTTTTCTGAGGTGGGGTGGACCTCCAATAGGTGTTAGCTTAGGAGCGGTCCCTCGGGTTGAGAAGTTTTACGAGACTTTCTCTTCCTTTCCAATTCTGAACCGGGTCCCTTCCTTTTTCTATAAACCTCCGTTCTTTAAACATTTCGTTCCTAACAAACAAATCCACTAATAAACAACCTTTTAATAAACGAATTCTCTTAAAAATCATAAATACATTATGATAAACGAGAATGTGTTCGAACTCTTTCTTTTTCGTTCTAAGTTTTGTGATGAAAGGAAGCATAATTCGGGACTAATACTCAAAATCTGCCTTGCAGAAAATGACTGTCCCAAATCTAATCTTCTCCTTCACCAACGGAATAGACTTCGCCGTCTATAAGGATGAACTGTCTGACAATGGAATCATCCATTTTGGATAAGGATTCGACAATACAGATATCAAGTTCACTGATTTCACTCTCTTCGCTCTAATGGACAAAGTGCCAGAAATTGAGGAGCCCATAATTGAGTTCAACCTGAAGTCAACTCAAGAATTCCCTCCCCTGCAAAGGGTTCCAGCCAAAAGAAGTATTGTTATTCGTAGGAGGAGTGTTGTCTCTACCCCCACCGGTCTAGTCATCTCTGCACCTACCCTGGCTTCCGCCAAACTGAAGGGGAAGGAAATCTAAGTCTGTGATGAGCCTGTCACCGTGGAGGACACAGATTTTGCTACAATACCATGTATTTTCGAGATTGGGTCCAGTTCAAGAGTTGCACCCCTGACTCGGACTCAAATGAGAAATAGAAGCAGAAAGATCGCTAGGATCGAGAAAGCCAAAGCTGCTGAAGTTGCTTTTCTAGAAGAAATTCCTGAGGAAAGAGAAGAACTGCCCGACTATATATCTCTGTTGGAAGGTAGTAGGTTTCACCCCCTCTCTGCTGCATCGGATGAAGAAGATGTCTGAAGGATTGCCGCTACATTACCCCGACCTGCATACTATAGTAACTACAAAAGAAAAAGGGTTAAAACTACGCCATTTGCTCGGCTACAAGCCGTGATAGAAAAATTGGCAAAGAAAGAAAGATGCCCTGTGTCAGAAATCCTAAGAAGAATGGGATGAGTGCCAGCTAGATCCCGCATCGGACCGCGAGTAGAGCCTGTCACTGCCGTAGAGAAACCAAGTAAGAAAATGAGAGCTAGTTCACTCGTTGTTGTATCGGGCCATCATATTAGGGAGGACACCACCTACCAGCATATAGCCGACAGACCATCCGGTCTTAGGCCTTCTGCTGTAAGAAGGATGGTGTGGTGACCTATTATTACTGAGCCGAGACCAACACAACGGCCTGAAAAGAAAAGTCTCATCAAAGAGCCTGAATCAGAAGGAAGTGCTACTGCAATAAAAGAAACTCCCGAAAAAGAAGTTCAACAGCCATCACACGAAAACTGCGATACCATCTGGAAGAGACCCCTCATGGATGCTATAGGAAAGCTAAGGACGGATATCCGACGGTTGGCAAAAGAAAGAGGGGAAAAGTTGAAAAATGAAGTTGATTCATCAGAGTTCATGGATGAGGAGTATGTCAAGATCAATATGGTTGAAACACGAGCATCGTTAGTTTCGCAAGGTGCTCCGGCAGCTGCGGAAAGAGATGAACCGGAAGTGATGAGAGCACAACTTTGGGAATAAGATGACACAATTTCCCAGATGGCAAAGAGGATGGAAGAGATGGCTGCTACTTTAGCCACTCTCCAAAGTCAGGTGCAACCTCAGAAAGAAACACCCCCAGAAATCATCCATATTGTAGATGGAGGAAAAGAGATCACATCCGTCAACGGAGACAAGCCACTAAAAAAGGATTCTGCACAGAGCATGATTCCTGAAAAGGACATTAAAAACATGGTAGAACAACATGTGCGAGAAGCTTTAGCACAATCCAAGAGTGGAGCATCTATTCAGACGGGTAGGCCTTACCCTGAAGAATTTGATGCAGTCCAATACCCGAAAGGCTTCATACCACCTCTGTTTAAGACTTTTAATGGAACGGGAAACCCCCGGCAGCATGTCGCACATTTTCGTGCTAGTTGCTGCAATGCCGGTGGGAGTGACGCTTTACTCTTCCATCAGTTCGTCAGCAGTTTGTCAGGGATTGCCTTCGAATGGTACACAGAATTGCCAAATGGTTCAGTTAAGACCTTTGCAAAGTTAGAAAACATCTTCGTTAAGCGGTTTGTTGGGGCTCGGCACCACATCACCATCAGTGATCTGGTGGTGGAGCACCAGAAACCGAACGAAACTCTAGTGGATTACATACTTCGATGGAGAAATTTAAGCATGAAGTGTGAACCATAACTTCAGGAACAGCATGCGATCGGTATTTTGCTGAAAAGAATCCACGGCCCGATAGCACTTCTCCTTAAAGGATTTACAATCAAGACTTTCGAGAAGCTGCTTAGCAAGACCGGGAGCTTACAAGAAGAGGCAAAGCAGTTAAGTTTCGTGGACAAAAATCATAAGCAGAAGCCCGTAAAAGTATTTGAAAAGAAATCCAGAATCATCGCGGCAGTAGATAAGGGCAAGCAGCCAGTGCAGATACAGCCAGAGCGGCCACAGCCTAGCTATCAACCACCTCAACGTACTTACCAACAGCCTCAGCAGGGTTATTAATAGCCTCGACCGAGCTATCAGTCGCCTCAGCATTATGAACCACTGCCTCATCTACAGCGTACCCTGAAAGATCTTTTGAATAAGGAATATCCATTCAAACCTGAAGCAGTAGCGAAGATGTTCCGCAGTTTAATGAAGACACCCGATTTTCAGCTACCGGAGCCCAAGAGGCCGGAAGAAGTCAACAAGAAAGATCATCCGAACTATTTCCCTTACCAGCGAATGCTCGGACACAAGATAGAGGATTGCATCACTTTCAAGATTTGTCTTGACGACAATCTCCGGAAAGAGAACATAACGATCACGAAGGAATACATGAAGGAACCCCAAAAGGGAGGTTCTGTCAATGTTATTTCAACGGATCCTATTGTTCCAATAGACCCTTACACGACCCATGATGGATGGAGTACCGTCTGGACAAAGTCTTCAAAGAAAATCTTAGATCATATCCAGAACGCTTCGGTGCACGCTTCAACTCAAAGTTTGAAACCTTCCGAGCAGGTGCTATCGCTTGCAATTGAAGAACTACCCCAGAAGGAAGAGAAGATCGTGGAAGAAAAGAAAACCGAGGCTCCAAAGAGTAGACTAGGGGCTGCTTATCCTAGGATAGTTGTTTCCGATTGAGGGGAGAAAATCCCTCGAACCTCTAACTCTGTATGATTATTTGCTCGCCCCGGGGGGGGGGGGGATCTTATAATGATAAGAGTTTTGGTGTTGGCTACGTTTTGAATATTTCTAACAATTACGTAACTAACGAAAACCAAGTTAATCTGGATCTCGATTCCGATACAAATAACGATTCTCAAATCATACTAAACCTCAATGACCATGACAAAGGAGAAGACGTTCACAAGGATGGCTACAAAAGCTCAACAAGCGGCGAGTCTATTTATGAATTTCGAGGAGCTCCGATTGAAATAGAATTAGAGTCATCAGATTCCGAAGCAACTGCAGAAGAGCCAGTCATTCCAATTCAAGAGGAGACACCGACAGATTCAACACCATATTCAGAAGAAATAATTGAAGTCAATTTAAGAAGTGGAAAAGTTCTATCCCTGAGAATGGGTCCAAAGGATAAAGGAAAGCAGGTGGTTGCTCAGGAAGAGCCAACCCCATTAGAGGAATTGCCCATTCGGGAAGAAACTGAGGAACATGGTAATAAAGTGAACTATAACGTGCTAGCCCATCTTAAGAAACTACCAGCCAAACCGAGCATATACGACGTTCTGATCCTGTCAAAGGAGATGAGGGAAGCTCTGATCAAGGCTCTACTTAATCTAGAGATTTTTTTAGCTCAAATGGCAGGTAATTCCTTCGATGAGGTTTGCTCGTTAAAAGAACAGCGAGGTGTTACCTTCACGGACAATGATCTACTACTCGGAACGGCTGATCACAATCGACCGTTGTACATTTCAGTCACTATTGGAAAGTTTATGCTCTCCAGAGTGTTGGTTGATCCGGGAGCATCAATCAACATAATGAGCCTTTGAACTTTAGCATATTTGGAAATTGATGCTCGCGAACTTGAAGCAGAAAAGATGTTATTAAAAGGGTTCAATCAAAAAGGAGAAAGAGCCCTCGGATCGATTACACTGTTAATGAAAACCGGTGATTTAGCAAAGATAACCGCAAAATTCCATATAATTGATTCTGAGACATCATTCAACGCTCTACTGGGTCGGTCATGCATCCATGAAAACCGGATGGTACCGTCGTCTCGCACCCGGTGCATAAAATATAATGAAGGAGGGGAGCAGTGTATCAAAGGTGATTTTCAACCATTTTCTGTGCATGAAATCGGAATTCACGAAGATGCAGGCTACTACGCGCCTCCGAAGAAAACAATCTTTTCCAGAAACACCATACCAAATAAAGCAAAAGAAGTACAAGATGATAAAGAGCCTGAAATTCTAGTCCAACAGTTACTCACCACTCCCTTACGGCGAGATGGTGAAGTTTTCTCCAGAACTCGCACCCGAGGTCGAGGCCGGGGACGGGGTCGTGCAAGAGATGTTAGAACAGTTGGACAGAAGAAACCAGTCATTGACATTGATTGGGAGACCAGTTCCGAAAAAGAAGAAGTCAAGAAAGAAGCAGCAATAATAAATCAAAAGAAACCCCAGTTCAAGATCTCTCTCGAAGATGAAAAGAATGAAGAATATAAATCAATGTACGAGAAAATTAACCATTATGTACATACTATGATTCTGACCCCAATCCAATCTAATAAGATTAAGGGTATGGTGGTCAAGGAAGTATGTGGTGGCACTAAACCGATCAAATTCTACCGTGGTGCTTCTTCTTCTAATACTGAAAAACATGTACAATTTGAAGATGTTGCTTCATCTGAACTAATGGAACTACCTTTTGAGTGGTATTCTCCCTGTGTTCAAAATTTAATTCAACCTGGTGTCTTACCTTGATGATGGACAAAATGTCGATCACAACACTTTGAAAAATTATGGAACAAAGCCAGTTGGCCTCCCAATTCAAAACATGGTCTCGGATTCGGCACGGTAGGATCAGTTGACGATACGAGATTTTGCTTGGTTGTCACTTGCGAGCCTGACGAAGACTGCTTGGAAGCTTCAGAAGATCTCGAGGATCTACCAATTGGAAATGCTCCGCCAGAATTCAAAGAAGAAATTAAATCCGCAATAGACGAGTTAATAGAAGTTAACTTAGGTACTAGCGAAGAGCCTAGGCCGACCTTTGTTAGCTCCGTACTCAATAAAGAAGACTCCGAAAACATGATCAGACTACTGATGGAGTTTAAGGACTGTTTTGCTTGGAGTTATAATGAAATGCCAAGATTAGCTCCAGAAGTCGCAGTTCACAAGTTAGGAGTGGATCACACTGCTGTTCCAGTCAGACAAGCTCCGAGAAGAATGCATCTAAGGATTGAACAATAAGTAATAGCTGAAGTTAAGAAGCTAATAGACGCTAAATTTGTCCGTGAAGAACAATACCCAACTTGGTTAGACAATGTGGTACCAGTCAGAAAGAAGAATGGTCAGATCAGAATCTGCGTGGATTTCAGAGATTTAAACAAAGCATGTCCAAAGGACGAATTCCCGCTACCAATTCCAGAATTGATGATCGACATTACTTCAACACATGAAGTCTTTTCTCTCATGGATGGATCGTCGGGATAAAACCAGATAAAGATGGCACCGGAAGATGAAAAGCTTACAGCCTTCAGAACGCCAATCGGAGTATACTGCTACACAGTGATGCCGTTTGGATTAAAGAACACAGGAGTAACTTATCAAAGGGCAATGGCGAGGATTTTTAATGATCTCATCACAACCAAGTTGAGTGCTACATGGATGATGTAGTCATCAAAAGCAAACTAAAAGAAGATCATATGTATGATTTGAGAACTTTTTTCGAGCAGTTAAGACAATATAACCTTAAGAGGAATCCCTTGAAATGCACCTTCAGCGTCACCTCTGGAAAATTCTTAGGATTTGTTGTTCGACATCGTGGAATTGAAATCGATCCGGAGAAGATTAAAGGTATCTTAGAAATGCCACCTCCCAAAACCTTGAAACAACTACGATCCTTTCAAGGAAAATTGGTATATCTTCGACGCTTTATTTCGAATTTGTCAGGAAGGTGTCAACCTTTTTATGCTTTGGTTAAGAAGGATGCCAAGTTTACTTGGGGCTCCAAATGTCAACATGCCTTCGATGAAATCAAACAATACCTAATGACACCTCCTATTTTAGTAGCCCCAGTGTCGGGTAGACCGTTGATACTTATACCACGGCTCTAGACGACTCTCTCGGAGCCCTGCTAGCTTAGGTCAACAACAAGGGAAAAGAAAATGTGCTCTATTACCTAAGCCGTCATCTCATTCCGACAGAAGTAAAGTATCCTCCTATTGAGAAGCACTGTTTGGCCCTGATCTTCACCGCACAGAAGCTCAAGGACTACATGCTTTCTCATAAGGTCAAACTTATTTCGAAGTTTAATCCGTTGCAATATTTGATGACCCGACCGACGCTTTCTGGTAGACTTGCTAGGTGGTCGATGATACTATTGCAATTTGATATAACATTCGTTCCTCTTCGTGCCGTAAAGGGACAAGTCTCGACGGACTTCCTTGCAGGCACACCCTTCTACGGCGAGATCGCCTCTCAATGATGACTTGCCAGACAAGCAGATAATGAGCCTAGATGACCCCGATGATCAGCGTTGGAAATTGTACTTCGACGGAGCATCTTCAACACAAAAAGATAAACAATCGCAAATGATAGTGCCCGTTAAGGCAGGAATCAGACTAATCTTTACAACACCAGAGTGGGGGATGTTAAGGTATTCCTACCATCTAACAAAACCGTGTACAAACAACGAGGCAGAATACGAAGCCCTTATAACTGGACTGGAATTAACCATTCAGATGGGGGTAATAGAAATCAACATCTACGGAGATTCCCAGTTGATCATTCAACAGGTTGCCGACCAGTACAGAATTCTAAAACCAAGACTTGAGTAGTACTTTTAGTATGCCATGAAATGTAACGATCTATAAGATTCCAATAAGAGAAAATGCTCTCACAGATGCATTAGCTCGACTTGCAAAAGAATTTGTCTGCTTACAGGATGAGTCAGTTGAAGTGTCAGTTCAAGGACGACAGGTCCTATCATAGCTCGACATGGATACAATACACAAATCAGAAGGAAAAGAAAAAGAATCGGTTGCAGCAGTAACAGAAGTTACAGAAGATTGGTGGCAACCATTAATAGACTACTTGCAAATGGGAAACC
The DNA here is from genome assembly GCA_022702705.1 of Papilionanthe hookeriana x Papilionanthe teres. NCBI lineage: Eukaryota > Viridiplantae > Streptophyta > Magnoliopsida > Asparagales > Orchidaceae > Papilionanthe > Papilionanthe hookeriana x Papilionanthe teres. The sequence continues at coordinate 142,523,350 of CM040425.1, forward strand.
TACCAGACGATAAGTCGATAGCCCATCAAATCAAGAAAAGAACTCTGTCTTACACATTAATAAACAATTTATTATACAAAAGGTTTTTCGATCAGATGTGGCTAAGGTGCCTGAGCGGGTCCGAGGCTTGTGAAATTGTTAAAGAAGTACACTCAGGACTTTGTGGCCCTCATCAGTCGGGTCCGAAAATGAAAATGAAGATTAAAAGACTAGGGTACTACTGGCCCTCGATGATGACCGATTGTATGAAGGTCGCCAAGAGTTGTCACCAATGCCAAGTGCATGGAGTGGTTCTACATCAACCTCCAAATGTGCTACATCCGACAATCGTCTTGGCCGTTTGAGTGTTGGGGCACAGATATTGTGGGTCTGATAGATCCGCCTTCTTCAAGAGGACATCGCTTCATTCTTGCAGCTACAGATTACTTTTCTAAGTGGGCAGAAGCAGTACCACTCAGAGAAGTGAAAGCACATCACGTGCTACAATTATTCAAGCATCAAGTCGTCTACTTTTTTGGGGACCGCGCAAAATTATCTCAGATAATGGCTCCGCATTCAGAAGCACGAAGATCAATAATTTTTTCAAAAGACACGGGATCGACTGGCGCTATTTAACAATCTACTACCCAAGAGCGAACGGCTTGGCCGAGGCTTTTAATAAAACTCTCATCCAAATTTTAAAGAAAACTTTGGACGACAACAAGAGAAATTGGCACGAGAAGTTGTTAGAAGCCTTATGGGCCTACATAACAACTTTCAGAACTCCCACCCAGTCTACGCCTTACACCTTAGTGTACGGGTCCGAGGCCGTTCAACCCTTAGAGGTTCAGCTTCCGTCTTTCAGAATTGCAAATGCAAACAAGATCACTACAGAAGAAAATGCCAGACTACGACTAGAAGAGTTGGAAAGCTTGGAAGGGAAAAGACTTTCCGCACAGCAGAATATGGAACTGTATCAAGCCAAGATGATCCAGGGCCATGATAAATTGGTCCGTCCAAGGACATTCAAAGTCGGTGACTTGGTTTTGGTTCTCAGAAGACCTATTCTTGCACATCGCAAGATAGGTGGTAAATTTGAACTGACTTGGGAAGGCCATTCGTGGTCGAGACAGTTTACTCAGGAGGTTCCTACCAGCTTGTAAATTGTCGTGGAGAGCGACCTATGCTTCCAATTAATAGACGATATCTAAAAAAGTATTACGCAACCTGATGTTTCAAAGGATGAATCCTTATTCCTAGAAGCACGGGCACAGTAATTACTTATGACTGGGTCCGAACCCAAAAATATAAATATAAAAAGTGGATGATAAAGAAAATTGTTAAAAAAAATGTTAAAAGAAAACATGTGAAATCGTGATAATAAAGTTTTTATCCTTCCTTTCAAATCGAGTCTCACTCTTGATCTTTCTTCATCTTTTCCTGCATCTATTTAAATTTAAAATAAACGAACAAAAGCACTTCATTAATAAACAAATTATTTTTTCTATTGTTCTTATTCTTAGTACAACCCCTGATTCTTTCCTTGTTTTTCACATGGAAATGTCGAACGGGCGGTTGGTTCTGAACTTTAAGAATGGTGTAAGTCTAGCACTCGATAAAAAGAGGATGAATGATGGAGCCGTGATTGAGATCGACTCTGACTTCACACCAGCCGGGCTACAGTACGAAGAAAATGATTGGACCCCGATTGATCGGGAAGAACTCCGCAGCCATACAGTGATGAAATTGGGTGGCTCAAGTCAGCCATCTACCAGCAAGAAGAGAAAAGTAAACACTGCTCATGCAACGGGAGAGGACAAGAAAGCTAAGTCCATGGTTGCTATAGCAGAAGGCAGCCTCGTCAGCACCATGCCCAAAGAAATCCAAGGGGTAAGGAGAGCTACTCTCACTGCCACTCAGCGGAGGAATAAGAATCGCCGCATTCGCAAGATGTTAACCAAGTTAGCAGCAGATCAACATGAAGAGACAATTGTTATCGTCAATACAAATACTTGGAAGAAATTGGTTCGTCAGGAACCAGAAAAGAGGAGATCAACTCTAAGGAAAACAGAGAAGATAAAGGAAATTCCAAGAAGAGCAGAAATAGAGTCAGCGCCTCGACGCCATATAAATGCACCAGTTTTAAAGGGTCTTGTTGCAAAAGCAACCCTGGAGGATGTCGCGACAGAGACTATCCCCGAGGAACCAAGACATGCAGGAGAACATGCTGGGATTGAACCATACATCCCACAGTACATTACTAGACCTCGCCAGTTGCAGATAATTCCGGAATATGAGTTGGAAAGAATGCAGAATGTTGAAAAGAAAACTTTTTAATACTTTGAGAGAATTGGAGGCTAGAGGATCAATATCTTAGAAGGCCTCGAGCTGCATACAGATGTGTTCTCAGATTACGAACAACAGTAAATTGTAGACTGCATTGTTAAACTCCAGAAAATGGGCCGAGCTGGTCGTCTGAGGGAAAAGACCTATTCAGAACCCCGAAGATGGATGCCAGGGAAAGGAAGAGTTACGATCCAGTGCGGATGTTGCTACAACTTCACGGTAGACAGAGAAGGAAATCCACCAGGGATACTCCATCGCAGTGAGGTGGATCCGATGTCGAATATTATTAAAAGAATGTTAAAGAGGATGATAATATAGAGGGTATTGCCTGCAGATTGCATACCCAACAGCTGCGTCATTAACATCTACCAGGAGGGCGACCGCATACCTCCACACATAGACCATCATTGACTTCGTCAGACCTTTCTGCACAGTGTCTTTTGTCAACCAGTGCAATATCATGTTCGGATCTGACCTCCGGATAGTAGGCCCCGGTGAATTCTGAGGGCCAGTAGAGATACCACTACCGGAAGGTTCCATCATGTTGTTAAAAGGGAATGGAGCGGACATCGCAAAGCTTTGCATTCCAGGAGTGCCTTTTGAACGAATCTTCGTCACTTTCAGGAAAATGGATGACAGAAAAATGCCTTTTCACTTCCAGCCAGATCCGGAGTTAGAGAACCTCCGACCTTACGAGCTGTGAGTTACATGGGAGATAGCACACCTCCAATGCACATCCATACGACATTCTAGCCAAGGATGACTTGGAAGGTGATGTTATTGTCCATGTATCTCACTATTCAGACATGGATTTTACTATATGCTTTTAGAAGAAATTTGAAGAATCTTACACAATCCGTTTTGGATATATATGGATTGTATGAGACATTAAATTCTCAATGAAAATATCATCATATTTTGGATCAAGTTTTATGATGTATTTTCAACAAGATTGGGATGAAAGTGACCATGTCATGTTTTTCCTTCACCTCTTTTTGTGCAAATTGACTGGGAAATGCCATTAAATTAAAATAACTTCAAACAAAGAACAAAGGGAAAATAAAAATAATAATAAATGAGAACTCTTTTAAAAAAATATGAATGTCAAAATAAACTACGAATAAACACGAACTCTAAATAAACATGAACTCTAAATTGAAAAGTCAAGCTAAAATAAAATTACAACAAACGACGAAAACAAATTCCTGAATCTGAAATCCCCAGCCTTCAGCTATTCTCAAATCTCTTTTTGACTCTCCATATTTCCTTCCCTCTTTTGAGAAGGTCGACTGAATCTACTGACACAGAACCACGAAAATTTTCAATTTGGTCCTGATGGCATGGATTCATATCCTTCGCCAAGTAATCAAACTTTGATCAATCCTTGTGGTACGTGAAAAACATTCACGTCACATTCCAAATCTTCCGCTAAACTCAAATCTCCACAGAAAATTTCAACCCTTTAAACCTTCGAGACGGGAACCAGATTCCAGTTCTCTTTAAACCTTCGAGACTGGAACTAGATTCCAGTTCTCTTTAAACCTTCGAGACTAGAACCAGATTCCAGTTCTCATTAAACCTTCGAGACTGGGACCAGATTCCAGTTCTCTTTAAACCTTCGAGACCGGGAACCGCATTCCGGTTCTCTTTAAACCTTCGAGACCGGGACCGGTTTCCATTTCTCTTTAAACCTTCGAGACTGGGACCAGTTTCCAGTTCTCTTTAAACCTTCGAGAATGGGACCAGATTCCAGTTCTCTTTCAACCTTTGAGACTGGGACCAGATTCCAATTCTCTTTAAACCTTCGAGACTGGAACCAGATTCCAGTTCTCTTTAAATGTTCAAGACTGGAACCAGATTCCAGTTCTCTTTAAACCTCAAGACCGGAACCGCATTCCGGTTCTCATTAAACCTTCGAGGCTCGGAACTCGATTCCGGTTCTCATTAAACCTTCGAGGCCGGAAACGCATTCCGAGTTCTCTTTAAACCTTCGAGACTGGAACCAGATTCCAGTTCTCTTTAAACCTTCGAGACTGGAACCAGATTCCAGTCCTCTTTAAACCAAATATACCAAAATTTGATGAAATTTGAAGAATCTTACACAATCCATTTTTGATGAGGTCTTTTCTCTTCTCTCTCCTTAGTACTTAGGATCTAGCCTGAGGCTTTCCCTTTGACTATCTTAGAGGACTAGAAATGGAACCCACCACTTAGAAATTTAAACACCTCTTAACTCCCTGTAAACCCAGTAAGTTTGATTGTAAACCCCCAAGTCACTTGGAATGTTAAGATCAAATATGGAGGTTTAAAGGATGAGTTCCCTATAGAACTCTTTGGCCTTAGGACTACCCTGAGTGGCCTGGTCTGGTGAGGGTTGACTCGCACACATTACACTTTCACACACATTCTAAATCCTAAATCCATTCATACCCAACTTGGCTTCCTGACTCATGTAGGTAATTCATGTGGATGGACCTTAACCCCTAGGCCCTTGGCTAAGAGGGTTAGGAACAACATAGTGAATGCCTCAAATGAGTCCTCTCATGGCTCTTATGGGCTTGATATGGCTTCATGGCTCAACAAAAATGATTCCATTCTACTCAAACTTGATCAATCTTCATTTTTTCAAAATTTCAATTTTTGATCCCCGGGGCCCTACACCCACTAAACCTACCAAATGCCCTTGAAGCTATCCAAAATTTGCAAAATTGCCTAAATTACCCAAAATTCATCAAAACCAATCCTAAACATTTCCCACCATTCAAATTGATCACCCTTAGCCAAATATACAAAAATTTCTAAAAATACCCCTCAGTACACTCCAAATACCCAAAATACCCTTTTAACCCAAAAATTTCAAAAATTTAGAAATTTCCTAAAAAATTCCAGAAAATCCCAAATATTCCCAATTTCATTTTGTTCAACTACACCATAGTCAAATTTTGTCAATTTAACCCAATTTTACCAAAACCCCCAATTTGACCCATTTTTAACCTAAGTGAACCCAATGTCAAACCAAATCAACCCAATTGACCTCAATTTTGATCTAATTCAATTCTAAACTTCAATTAAATATCCCCAATATCAATTTAGACCAAATCCAAGCCAAATTTAATTAACATTTTGATCCAATTCCAATTTAAAGCTTAAAGCCCAATTTTGGCCCATGACATAAACCTAGCCCAATCCAACCCAATTCAACTCCAATTGGCCGCAAATCTTTTCTAAAACCTTCCCAATATCCTCAAAAACAAAACACTAACTAGATTTGCCCCAAATTTGAACCGAAACTCCACCCAAACCTAACCCAAAACAAAAATCCCCATTTTTGGCCTAAACCCACCATAAACCTAAATGGGCCCAAATCTCAAAATCAAAGCCCAACCAAAGTTGAAAACTCTTTGTGACACTCTCATAAATATTTCTCAACATTAATTTTACATCAAATCTAACCTTAGCCCAAGTTAGCCCAATTTGATCCACTTTAGTTCCTTTACAAAAAAAGCCCAAATTAAATCCAATTTTACTCTAAATGATACCAAATCTTTTCTAAAATGTTCATGACACATCCCTAAACTAAACCCAACATTTATTTGGCCCAATCCCTTACCAAATTTTCAACCAAAAGTTCATTTCAAAATTTAAAAACCCACTCCCTTAAAGCATTTAAAAGCCCACTTCCACCAAATCCTTAAAGCACAAAAACCCATTCCAAAGCCCACATGAAATTTCCCCTCATCACCCCTTTGATTTAAATCAATCCCTAAAGTTCTAATTGATCATCAAATTATTCCAATCTTGGCCTCATGAAAATCTCCCTTAAAATCATCAAAAATGCCAATATCCTTCTTCATGCAAATGACTTGACTTTTCCAAAGCCAAATGAAGTCACAATAGAGTTATTCACAAGCCATTTGAAACCATGATAGCTTGGCCTTGTCATCAATCCATTTATGGCAAGAGAGGGGAGACCTTTAATGATTCCCTTAAAGTTGATTAAACATTCTTATGCTTCCCTTAACATATGCTTAAACTTAATTGTACTTGGATTGTGACTTGACCCCACTAATCAAGCTGACCCAAGTGACTTTCTCTTCAGCGCAAACTAGCCTTGGGTGGTGCACTCAACCCAAAACATGACTTGATCCATTTGAACCTAAAATGACCCCCTCACCATACCACTTAAAGCCAAGCTCTTTACACATGGCCAACCTCCATTGCTTGCACCAAATTCAAGCCCTGACCTCCCTGACCCTGAAGGTGACCCATGCCTGGCCGGCCAGCCACCACAGTCACCGGAAAACACCATGGCCGAGAGCACCCATTTGATTCAAAAAATTCAAACTCACTAGCTGAGCTGTCCCAACTCAATTGGACTCCATGGCTGTTCTTCCCTAGACCAAGGCAGCTGATCCCAAGCCCTAACTCTCCCTGGGAGGCCCTCCAGCCATGCCTATTTAAACCCACCACCTTGTCGGCCAAACAAGGTGATGAACCAGAGCTTGATAAAACTCTGCCAAAATTGCTCCAGGACCTTCTCCTAACCTAGAGCAATTGATCCCCAGTGTCCCTTTGCCCTAATCCCCATTAACAGAGCTCAATTTCTTAGTCAAAAATCCACACAAAAACCAGGACAACTCTAAAACCTCCACCAAAATCAAATTAAACTCACCCACACCTGCACAGGACCAAGAGAAGGAGTTCCCCAGTGGAAGCCCCCTTACCAGGCCAGCTATTCTCTCTATCGGCCAAGCTTTGAAATCAGACTTGGTGGAAGTTGTACCTAGGCAATTCCCCAAAGCTAGAGACTTCATCTGGAGCCTCCTTGGATGCAATCGAAGGTGCCACAACTCTCTGATTGAAGCTTCACTTCTCAGAGCCAAGGTATAGACCTCTCCTTTCTCTCGAGCTTCCAGTGATTCTCCATTTTTATTGGCTTAATTTCATAGCATGTAAACCATATGGATGTGTTTGTCTCCTCAAGACGAATCCATAGAGCATAAGAACACGAGAATCTGTTGAGAAAAGAGAGAGTTCTTAGGGTTTTAGTGCAGACGGTCACGGGTGCACACCAGTCGTAGACGATGACCAGGCGCCGTCCCATCGAGCATGTATCGAGTGGACGGTCCAGATTGCGCCGGACCAGAGAACGGTACATGAACAGCGGGCCCCTGGAGCGCTGAGTCAGATGGCAGCGTCGAATGGGAGCTCGACGCATGGGCTTTCGGAGCTGTCGAGGATGAGTCGGTGCCGCGTGGATAATTAGATAAATATTTTTTGATTTAAATAAATACCTGAAACTTAGAAAATCCATATCTTGGTGTAGAAAAATCACAAAAATAAAATAAAAATACCCACTTGCTCAGTGAATAGAGGAGAATAATGTGAAAAAATAATTAAGTTAATTTGATGAATATTTTATTTTTAATTAATTATTTTCTCATTTCAGTATTATGATTCTCCATTTGCATAAAAAATTCACCATGGCATGAGACCATAGGGCATTTGAAGCCTCTGATCTTGGGAACATTCCCTGAATTTTACAAGGTCAGAGGCTATCTCTATGGAAAGTTATGTATTTTTCAACCTTATGTCATAGTTTTTGGTATTTTAATTCCATTAATTAGCATATTGCTTAGAAAATTCTAGGAAAATTTGGAGAAGTTTCTTAGGACCGGAGAACCCTAGGATAATTATGTTTTGAGTTAATTCATTAAGAATAACCCTGATTGGCCAAATTACTCAAAACTAAACTTTAATTAATTAGGGTTACCACACATCAAAAGAAATTGAAAACAATTCTCCACTGATTGTTAGGATCAGAGGGACCTCACATAAAAATTTGGAATCAATTGGAAACGTTTAACCCAACTAAATGGATTAATTAAGTCACATGACCAAAATTAAACTTTAAAAATTCATAACTCCAAAAATACACTTTAAAAATTCACAAAAATTGGTTTTGGGGCTTCTCTAATGTTAGGGGAGTATAAGAAAATTAAAATTAAAATTTTCTAAAAATCTTTATTTTCCACCATATTTTAATATTTTAAATAATTAAAAAATAAAAATCATAAAAATAATAAAAATCATAAAAATGTCATATTCTGACTCCTAATCACTTAGGAACAAACCAAATATTTTTCCCAAGTCTCAAAGTAAAGATATTGAATTTTAAATGCTTAGAACAATTTTTGAATTAAAAAATAAATTTTCCAACCTTTTCACTAAATTAATTCAAATAAATCAAAAAAAAATCAGAAAACTATAAAATGTATTTCTCCCAACTCCTTGAGGTAGGAGAGATTTAAGAAAAATATAAAACTTAATTTTCAATCTTTATTTTATTTTATAATTAATTAACACTCCAAAATTCAAAATAATTATAATAAATAAAATATAATTCAAAAAATCATCAAAATTAGTCCAAGTTGTCCTCTGGTCATTAGAAACATCCAATAATTTTTCTAAGGAAAGAAATCTTACCTTGGTCATGTTGTTGAATTTCCATTGAAAACACTTATTTTTCACAAAAATAATTAGATAAATTAAATTAAATTCAGAAAAATCACATTTTCTCCTCTAATGTCTTAATTGACATATGAGTGAAGTGACATAAAAATTTCAAGTTCATTTGAACTCAACTTAGTGAGTTAAGAAATAAATAAGCTTAAAGGGGCATAAAGGTAATTAAAGGATTTTAACCCTAATTAACATTTAGGTCTAACCAAAATGGGGAGGGTAAAATGTTTGATCTTAAAATTTTTATTAGAAGATTGAATCCTAGTGAATTAAGGGGTAGAAACCCATTAATCTTCTTGAAAATATTTAAAGTAAACCTTAATTAATTAAATATTTGAATTTTGGAAGAATAAGTTAAAATTTGGATTATTAAAATGGGGATATAATTTGGAGAGACTATAATAACTTAAACTAAAATCACTAAATGAATCACTTTAATAATATTTATCTTTTAATTAAATTTAAAGTGATAATTGAAATTAATAATTAAATGATTAAAAGGAAAGGGAACCTTAATTAAATTAAAACTTAAAACATTAAATAACTTGATAATTAAATTGAAATAAATTTAAAACAAAAATTATTAATTTCAAAAATCACTTGAAAGAAAATTTTAAAAAAACTTGAAACATCAAAATCAATTTCATAAAAATAAATTCTTAATTAAAAAAAAATAATCAAACCAATTAAAAGTTAATCTAGAATATTGCAATTAAATTAAAATTAAATCATTAAAGTCTAAATTAAATAATTTAAACTCCTCTTTCAATTCAAATGGTTTAAAACACTTAAGAATAAAACAACTTGAACACTATTCCAAACTTAAATTTATTAAAATTTAATAGCTAAATTAAATCACTTTAAATCACCAATTGCAAGTTTAAATCATTAAATTCTTTAACAAATTAATTTGCCCCTAAAGGTTTTCATTATTATAACTCTTAAGTAAAGTATCAAGTGAAATGTCACTTTACTTATAGGATAATCAAACATCCTAATTCACTGAGCAAGAAACTAAACTAAATTTTGGGATGAGTAATTCACCTGTGCAATAAAACTCATTTGGACTCAAAAATAATCCCAAAAATATTGAAAAGATGTTTAGGACTCTTCCTAAACACTTCCTCAATATGATGGGATGTTTTAGAAGAACAACTGAATTTAATTGTTCTTTGATGAAGAAAATCATCCTTAAAAAAGATATAAGAACCTAGACGTCATAGGAGATGACTAGCAATATAATTAGGAATTTGGTAGACAACCAAAACCCTTCCCTTAGCTTTACTTAGGTACTTGTTATAAATATTTAAATGCCTTAACATGTGTTTTAAGTGCAGCTTGGAATGACGAGAAGACTCTCCAGGTACGCTTTTATTTTATTGCAATTTACTTTATTGTAATTTATTTATATAAGCTGCACTTTACACTTCTTGCATGTTAAACAAGATTGTTGCATGAAAACTAAAACCTTTAGGATAGACACAAAAATAAAACCCAAAACTAAATTAAAAGTCACAACAAGATAAAATTCACCGCCACAACATTCAAAATATAAAACAACTCAAAATTTAATCACAAACAGAACACAAAATTACAATTGCAACTAAATTAAAACGTCTTGTTGGATGATCGGGAATAAGTCGGATGATGTAACCTACGTGTTGCTAACGGGCTTTCCCACGGTCTAAATGAAAGTGTGGAACTCATTCAGTTTAGTTTAGCAAATTCATCTGGACTAAGTGAATCGGATAAAAATAACGGTGCCGGAATGATGGACCCGTGGGATCTTAACCGGTGTTGTTATAATCAACTTTAAGATTCCCCTAATAAAACACTAAAGACATTTGGAATTTAAAAATTTTCTAAACCAAAACACTTCTCTCATCTCCTGATTTTCACTTTCTAAAACTAAACCTCTGCAACAAGGATCTTGGAGCACGGTGGGCAGCACGACCATCTTCTTCAGCAAAACTCAGGTCTACTTCAGCAAAACCATTCTTAGAATTAAATAACCAAGCCTTAGGATTTCGAGGTGGTTTGCCTAGTGCAACATAAATCGTCAACTTTTCTTTAGGCATTTGCATAATCATGTTATGAAAATTAAGCCCTAACCGGTCTTAGGATTCCGAGGTAGTTGTTTGGTACGACATAAACCTTCACATCTTCAAGGCTACTTGTGTGATTATGTCATACAAATATAAGTCCTAATTAATTAAAATTAGCAATATTGAAACATTAAATAAACTCTCAAATTGAAGCCAAACAAATAGGATAGTTGGGAAGTCACCGAGACTTGTCTCGAATCCGTGACATCCCCTACTTCTCCTCCATTGGATTCCTAAAATAACTGTTCCAAATTTGTTCCATTCCCAATTGAAATTTCTAAAATCCAATTGTTTGAAAACCTTAAACTTTAAAATTCTTGAGAGAAAAACTACTAATCATTATCGAGAGTTTTCTTAAATGATTCACGTCATTTAAGATGTAATTAACTATAGGGGCTTGCCCTTATAGGGAACTTTAAGAACCCAGGTAATCTAAACCCTGCTTAATTTCTTTATATTAAGCAAGGGAACTTGTCAGCTTATAAAATTGGTTCGCAGACCAAACGGATGTCACAAATCTTTTAGTTTATTTAATCGAGCCCCATCATCATGCAGTGTGTCTATTCTTCGGGATAGATACAAGGTTTGTGGTGTGGTGCTCGTTCATATAAACTATTTGGGATGTTAGATCGATTTAATTTCATATCTTAAAATTTTCAAACTTAAAATTACTTTCAAAATAAAATTCTACTTTCTAAATTATATATATATTTAAATTAAATTTAAAATCTAAAACTCGCCGACAACTTCTGTAGGCGACCCCCTTTTTTAAATATACCATACAACCTAAAAATAAGCCGTACACCATTGTATTATTATTTTGGAGATTAGTTTGGATTTTTGTGATTTTGATAGATCAAACAATGGCTCCATGACAAAAGAGAAGACTCGAATACTATGAAACTCGATTTATTAACGTGAAAGCACAATCAAGGTATACTTCAATCTTTCAAAGTAAGAAGTGCATCCAAGATCGAGTTTTTGAAAATCCTGGAGGAGAGGTGGAATGAGTTATCAAATATAGAGGATGGGAGAACTTTTGCTACACAACAAATAATGCTGCAATCGAAATTGTGAGAGAGTTCTACTCAAATCTGACTCAACTTGAGGATGAGCCTGTCCAAGTAAGGGGATTTTCTGTCGAATTTAATTCTAATCACATTAACTCTTTTTATGAGCTTCACGACTATTTTTCTAGCAAGTATGAAACATTTGGAACAATGGAGGGTTCGTTGAACGATGTTATTGACTTTCTCACTGATGGGAAAGGTACTTGGAAAATTAAAAATCGTGAACGGATTAACTTTCCACTGTCCATGATGAATGCCACTGCTAAGGCTTGGCATTATTTCATTTGTTTGACTCTACTACCCACCTACCATCATAGAGAAGTCTCGAGAGACAGAGCTGTTCTGAATTTATGTATTCAGAACAACAAAAGCATTAATGTGGGGAGAATAATTTATAAGAATATTATGGCCACTACAAAGAGTGAGACAAGTGGATATTTAGGGCATCCTGGCTTAATTTATGCCTTTGTCAATTATCTGGAGTTGAAGCAAGAGATGATGAGGAATGGGTGTATCCGATGAAACACATTAGTAAAGCAAATATAAAGACTTATGAGTCCCATGAGGAATGGTGATCAGGGAGTAGAAGCAAGGCACCTTCTACTAGTATAGACATTCCTTCTACTAGTTATGACCCTCATGCCTCTAGTCCCCCTACCTTATATGATTTGATGAATGCCATTAACCTGCAGTGAAAAATTTTTGAGCAGTTAGATGAAAAATTAGAAAGAATTGATCACATGATTGAAGGATTACAGAGAAGACATGATCACGATAGTGAGTATCTTCAGAGGCACTCTGATTTTGAGATGACATATAATGATGCTCAGGCTAGGTACTACAGAGGAGAGCCTGATGTTATTTTTTCAGAATGCCCCCGGTATACTCAGTATTAGCCCAATCCTCCTGCTGACCAGGGTGATGAAGACATTGCATGGGATTTTGATGATTGAGATTTCTGATAGTAATGTATTGTGATGTATTTTGTTTGTTTTAGTTTTGTTGTAGTACTTTGATTTTTATTCTGTGAACTATGCTTTGTTTCTGGGATATGTGTTAGTTTTGCAGTTTACATTTTCATTTCTGGATATTTATGATGATTTGAGATAGTAATTGTAATTGTGAATTGAATAGTCTAAAATAGTAAATTGTTTGTTCTATGTTGAGAAATGCATATGTCCTGTGTGGTGTAGTTAGTTGTTGTTGTTGTTGTTAATGTTTAGTTTTATATACTTTTTTTAAAATTTTATTACCCCAGCAAATTTTCTAAACTGTTATATGTGTAGAAAGATTTTTAAACATTACAGGTCAGTTGAAGTTATAAATTTTGAGAAGAACCTGCAAAATTTCAAAAAGACAAAAATGCCTAAAGTGCAAAGGTATGAATTTTATATTTAGAATTTTTCTTTCCACTCTGTATTATTTCTATTATAGAAAACTTTAAGTGTAGGGGAGGGGAGAAAAATATTAACTATTATATGTTCTTAAATAACATATTTTTAAAAGTTATAATATGATTTTTGTGATTTAATTTTATTCAGACAACTATATTTAGATTTTATCTAAATATTATAGAAAATTCAAAGAAATATTTTTTGTAATGAAAAATTAATTTTGTAAGTTAAGATATTTCTTATTGGAGAATAAGACTATAGTTAACTATTTAAAGTAAAGAACACTATATTTTAAAATATTAAAAATCTTAGGAATTTAGTAGAGAAAGAAAAGATTGGGATTCAATGCCTATGAAGTACATATAAGGTAAAGAATGTTAGAAAGTTTCAAATTTAGAAAAAGAAGAGTGAAGTTCAAAATTATTAATAAGCTATTCAGATATAGTAATCCTCACTGGAAAAAGAAAAAGAAAGAAAAATAAAAGGCTTGAAAAACAATCCAAAAGAAAAAAAAGTAAGTGAGGAGAAGCTTGAGGAGATTTCTTATCAAAAATTGGCTTCACATGGATTAACCTAAAGGGAAAACTAAAAGCATTTCTGAACTTATATTTATGACTAGTTTCTTTACTTAATAGTATCCTCATGAAGTTACTATCTTCTGAATATTCTAAGTGAATTGATATTGTAACATATAGTCATTCTTGAAATGAATAGAAGACTAGAACTCTTAGACTTGATGACTAGATAGTCTTATACCTGCAGAATTAATCTAATTACTTGAAAAGCATTCTAAAAATTCTTACTATAATATTTATTTAAATCAAAATTATAGTATTTCTGAATTAAAACTTTACCATAGTAAAACATTACTTTTATGTAGTACTAAAAATTACTTGAGGACAAGTAATAGTTAAGTTTGAGGGATTTTTTACCCAAGAAAAAAATGTTAAGAATTTCATGCCTATTTTATATAGATTTTGATGATATTGCACTTTAAAGAAGGGTATTTTTGGTTTTTTTCTGCAGGTATGAAGATTTAAGGACAATGGAGCAAAAATATGAAAAAAGTAGCGAGTTTTGAGCAAAAAGGACTGAATTATGAACTTTTGACCTAGGGCGTCGACGGCGAGGTTGATGGCGCTGACGACTTGATTTTCCTAAGATTTCAGAATATATTTCAAGGGAGGCCGCCGACGGCGGAGGTCAAGGCCGCCGACAGCGGGGCCAGTTTAATGCAATGTTTCTAGAAGGCCGCCGACGGCGGGATTGACGATTCTTTCATAAAATACGTCGAATGTGGATAATTTTCGAAGGGATGCTTGCAAATCCCTTGGAGACTCTTCAACAACTTTAAAAAGAACCATTTTAGGCCGAAAAATCTCCTTTTAGAGTCCTCTAAAAGTCACTAAGAGTCTGTAAAAAGTTCTATTAGAGTTTTCTAATAGTTACTTAGTGTCTAATAGAGAGTCCACTAGTGTCCATTATTATTAGTGAGTCTTAAATAGTGAGTTCAATAGATATATTGTGAGGCATTCTTCGAAGGATTGTATGAGTGGAAGGGAAGTGAGAGATCTCTTATGCATTGCCATTTCGAAGGAGAATTTCGTATACTGTAAAGAAATGAAGAGATTCAGAGGAACTTCAAGGAGTTTGATTGGGGAGGAATTTAAGATAAGTTGTGTTTAATTGTCTTAGTTTGTAGAACTTTACTTTTATATATGAAATTCAAGTTTTATTGCATCCTCTCCATGAATTTTGAGTAGTTGTTTTGTCTTTCTCCTTGTTTTGATATTTTTGTGAAATGATAAATTAAATTAGTGTGCCATAAAAATTTTAAGAAGTTGTGATAATCTTTTACTTAGATTTTAATTTACTTTCAATCTAGCCAATTGAATAGTTAAAATCTGTTGAGTTTAACAACTATAGTAAAGATTACATCCGAGATTCAGGGAGGTCAAAGTCCTTGGAAGGAGGGTGAAAAAAAATAGGGAAATAATATTCATCGGGCGTAGAATTAGAGATTTTAGAGTGACATGATAAAATCCTAAATTTATTCCTATCATTTGGGTGTTGAAGTGTAGATGTTAGCCCTTAGGCGAGAGGAAGGTGGGAGCTCCGAAGTGAGAGCCGGTATCCTCCCAGCCTAGCCGTAGATTCAGTAACCAAGCATAGGATTAGTCAATGTTTTTTATGCCTGGACTAATGGGTAAAGAATAGGTATGCTCTTATTTGGCATAACACCATTTTAAACTAATTCTAATTATCTATTCACTTAAATATCTTAACAAAGTAAAAAGATTCTTACTTATATATTTGAACTTCACTTTAGTAAACATAGTTAATTGTTAGTAGAACTAGTTTAATTTAAAAACTTCATATTATTGTTGATTGCGTATTAGTGACAGATAGGCAATTTCGATTTAGTTGTGATTCTGAATTGATTTCTATAATCCTAGTCTGTAGCCGCTAAAATATTCCCTATGAGATTGATATCCAGGACTCCACTAGAGCCTTGTATTACTTGAGCGATATGTATATTTGCGTCAAAGGGTAACTCTGTGATTAAAAGAATATATTATATATTTGTTACTAAAAAAATTGAAATTACGCTAAGTTTCTGCCGTGCGGAGTTTGTGCTTGTGTGCGTAAAACCCCCAAGTCAAGACTACTCAGAATTCATAGAGAAGACACAATAAAACATGGATTTTATATATAAAAGAAAAGTCATACAAACCACAAAAGCAAACACAACATCTCTTTCTCTTCCCCAAGCAAATCTCTTGAAGTTTCTTTGAATCCTTTTCTCTGTTCTTTACAACACTCAATTCCCTCTTTAGCATGGAAAGAAAGAAGCAATCTCTCACTTTACTCTTTCTCCTTCACTCCTTAGAGAAGAATCCCGCTCAAATTCTCACTTCTACACTCTTCTCTTACAAACCCTAGCACTCAAAGCACTCACACACACCAGAACTCTCACTTCCACCACTTTCTCCCCCACTCAAATTTCGTTCAAAAACAGTTACATATATGTTAGAAATGAAATCCCAAGAGTTTTCTTAAGCATCCCTTCAAAATGTTGCCAAAACTCTTCAAATTTGAATTGCACCGACATTGGGCAATGGCGGTGCCCAATAGGGCGCCAGCGACGCTCTATCACCCGATTAATTCTGGAGCTCTTAGAAAAATGGCGTCGGCGGCGCCAGAAGCTAGATTTCTTCTTTTTGCTCCTTTTCTCTCTGAAGTCGTTCCTTTTCGCTTCTTTTTGCTCCAATCACCTAAAATCATCATTCTTCCAACAAATCATGAAAAATACCTTTCTTTAAAGTGCAATATCACCAAAAATGGGTAAAACTTATATAGCAAAAATAGTATATATTTTTGCTGCATTATGCGTGTATCGATTGGAGGGTTGGGATTGTGTCGGACAGAGGATCTTAACATAAAGTGTGGTCGCATGGATGTCTAGTGAGATGGCGGCGTCGAATAGGAACTCGCCATGTGGTCTTTCGGATCTGCTCAGGATGAGGTGGCACAGCGTGGTTTAAATAGAAAATTAGGGGTATTTTGAATTATTTAAATCAGTCCAACTTCAAAAATCCATAACTTGGTGTAGAATAATCATAAAAATAAAAGAAAATTATCTTAGTGCTCAATGAATAGAGAACAATAATGTGGAAATGGTTTGAAGTTTAGTTGATATATATTTTAATTTAAATTAATTAAATACTGTCTAGATTCTTTTGATTCTCCATTGGCTTAGATATTTCACCATAACTTCAGATTTTGGTATGTTGTTGCCTCTGTCTTAAGGGATCTCCACTAATTTTCCTAAATTTAGAGGAGACATCTAGACAGAGATCTCCATTTTTCAAGTTATTGTGTTTGTTTTGGTAAAATAATTATAATAAATAAACTATTAATCAAAAAAATGCGAGATAAATTTTGGTAGATTACTTGTGACCAGTACCCTAATTAAAATACAAACTTGGTTTAACTCATAAATTACAACCCTATTGGTAATTAATACCTAAAAATTAAATAAAAATAAATTGGATTAAATATAAATAAAAATAACATGATTTTTGTTCTCCACTGTAATTTAAGGTCTAAAAGACTCCCCACAAAAATTTAAATTTAGTTGGAATTAATTTAAATACCTAAATGATTTTTTCAAGTTAAATCCCATTTTTGGCAATTAAATAATTACAATAATTAAAATAAACTTCAAAAATTCACCAAATTAATTTTGGGAATTCTCTGTAATCAGAGGAGTCTTAAAAAATAAAAAATGTAATTAAAATAAAATTTTCATTTTTAAGCATTATTTTAATATTTAAATAATAAAAAATTTAATAAAATCAAAAAATAATAAAATGATTTAAAATTTTCTAAATTGTCTCCTAAGCATTTAGGAACAATAGGACATCTTTTCTAATTTTCTAAGTAAAGGTATTAATTTTTAAAGAACTAAAATCAATTTTAAAGGCCAAAATGGAATTTCCTTAAAATTTTTACTACAATAATTGTAATAATTAAAAGAAAACTTAAAAAAATATGAAATTTGGTTCTCTGGGTTTCGTGACCTTAGATAGACTTAAGAAAAATACAAAACTTAATTTTAAACTTAAATAATATTTTATCCTTAATTAATACTATAAAAATTAAAATAACTCTAATAATAAATTAAAGTTGAAAAAATCATGAAATTTTGTCCAAGTGGTCCACTGGTCAAGTCAAAGGTTTTGTTTTGGACAAGTTATTGAATTTTCATTAAAAATCCTTATTTTTACATTAAAATAAATATATAAATTAAATTAAAATTTGAAAAATCACATTTTCTCCTCTGATGTTTTAATTAACTCATACGTGGAGTCACATAAAAATTTTAAAGTCATTTGAGTTAAACTTAATGAATTTTGGGTCTATTTGTGGCAACTGTAGCTTATTCAACTCATGCAGATAAGCAGCTTATTCTGATAAGCTGCTGATCCGGATAAGTTGTTTGTCTGTTTGGTTTGAGTGTTTGTAAAACAGCTGATTTGCAGTTGTTTGTGGATAAATGACTATTATGCCCCTGAAATGAATAAGCTGTTAATCTATTTGGTTTCTGCGGTTTGAAAACATCTGATTTACAGCTGTTTGTAGAAAAAATAACCGTTTCCGCTCCTCTTTATCACTAAAATAATTTTAAAATATAAAATCTTATTTTCAAATATAAAATTTTATTTTCAAATATAAAATCGTATTTTAAAAATATAAAATCCTATTTTCAAACCTATAAGGACTTCATTTATTTTCTTATCTTCAAAAGAATATTTAAATAAGAGGAGTTTTCCCTTGGTTCAACGAGCTCCTATAAAATACCCAAACACTATTTGTCAGCTCACAGTTCCACCTTCAGATACTGAAACACTAACATCAACCTCCTTTATTTTCTTTGAATCAACAATTCTTTGAAATATATCTAATAGCAGTAATGACAAATTTAATTACATGAGACCCATTAATTTTTCACTTACAAAAAATTTTTATGTGAAATTATTCCACTTTTTTTACTGTATTTTTCCACGCGAACATAAAAATAAAAATTCAATTATTTTGAAACACTAAAACTATGATTTGAAACAAACAAAAAAAATAGCCATCAAGTCCTTTAATGAATATTCATAACTTGGGTTGACTGATGCAAGAGAGGGCGATGAAAGGCCATAGCGGGGGCTATAGAGTGCACTAACCAGATCCGTTAAAATTTTTAATTTTATTTTTGACCAACATGCTTACACATTCAAACATATGAGAAATAGCAGTATGAGAAAATAGCAGTATGAGAAAATAGATAATGAGACAAGAGAGGAGAGGAATATTTTTATGAGGGGTGACCGGTCTCTCGGCGGAATGGGGATCGAATAAAGGAACGAGGGCAGAAATTGACTTCCTCCAACTCTAGAAAGGTATGGATCGCCTTTGGGATCGCCTTCCTTCCATCGCAGCAGCTCTATGGGATCACCTTCCTTTTGCAGCTGCTCAATAGGGATTGCGGTGCGAGAGTGAGCGCTAGGCAAAATGTGCTAGGAAAAGGGCAGCTGCATCAAATAACTCCTGGATCGCAAGGTTATGGCGGTGACCAGCGTCTAATGAAAAAAAAAATGAGTTCTCACGGACGCACCTTAAACGTGCAAACCAAACAACAAGCGGCGTTTTTGAAAATGCCACCACAGTTTTATTCTCTCCCAAACAGAGCCTATGAAGTGACAAAAGCCTTTAGGGGTAAAAGTGTAATTTTGAAGAATTTAGCCTTAATCAACATTAGGCTTAATTAAAGTGGGAAATGTGCAATGAATGATCTTAATTATTATGTTTGAATGATTAAAATGTAAAGGGATAAATAGTAGAAATCCATCTCATTTTTGTCACATTAGAGGATAGAATTTATGATTTAATTAATCATTGTAATTTGGAAGAAAATTTAAATTAAGTGATCGTTAAGGTCAGGGGTATGACCTTGGAAGCTAATAATTCACAGATCTAATACCCCTAATTGGTGCTTAAATAATATTAAAATATCTAAGTAAAATCACTGCCACTTAAATCAATTTCTCTAAAAATCGTAAGTTTATTCACTAAAATATTAAGGGCTTAGTAGTGAGCTAGGCTTAATTGAAAATTTGACTAATGAGGAATAGAAAAGAAAACACTGCTAATCTTAAACCACCTTTGAAAAACTACAAGCCTGTCAAAATTGATTAAATTCTTCCATAAATTAAATTTGCCTCTAAAGGATGCTAAAGGCCCCACTTACATAATTCATAAATAAAATATCAAATGATAACTACCCCATCTTTCGAGATGATTAAAACATTGGCTCATTGAGCATAAGCATAAAAAATAGATAAGTCATTTAATAATTATGATAAGTCCAAAACGACCTCAAGGAAGCTTAAAATAATTGTGAAATGTCTAGTTACCTCATAGGTATGTTTCACATATCTTCTGGACACCTTGTAGAACAACTTGGCTTATCATATTTATTAAATAAAGAGAGCACTTAAATAAATGAATAGGACCCACCAAGTTATGACATAGAGTTTGGTAGGCCTGTGATGAACATATCCATAGGTTTTGCTTTCCTGTAAAATATAAATGTTTATTGCAAAAATACTAAATTTTCAGGTGGAGGAACGAGAAGACTCGTAAGGTACACTTTTATAGTTTACATCATTTCTTTTCCCGCACTTTCTTCACTTTTCTTGCTTACGAGCTTGCATGTTAAACAACAATGTCACCCTGCATGAAAACCAAAACTTTTAGGATAGTCACAAAACCAAAATAAAAAAATCAAAAATTAAAAACCAAAAAAAGATAAATTTCACTGCCACAACAATCAAAATATAAAACAATTCAAAATTTTATCACAAACAAAACAAAAATCATAATTGTAATTAAATTAAAATATCTCTGTCAGATGATCGGAAATACCTCAGAGGATACAACCTACAGTTGTTAACGGGATTTCCCACGGTCTAAATGAAAGTACGGAACTCATTAAGTTGAGTTTAGTAAACTAATCTAGACTAAGTGAATCCGAAGAAAATAGTGATATCGGAATGATGGAATTGTGGGATCTTATTCAGTTCCACTTAATCAACTTAAATATTATCCCATAATAAAAGATTAAGACATCTCAAATTTAAATTTTTCCAAAACATGACACTTCTCTTCTCTCTTCAGTTGACACTTCTTTATACTAAACTTGCTATGATGAGGAGCTTGGAGCATTCATAGTGGGCGGCACTGGCATCTTCAATAGCAAAACTCCTTAAAAATTAAAACAATAAGCTATAGGACTTTGAGGTAGCTTGCATAGTGCAGCATACATCCTCACCTTATGTCTTTAAGCCTTTGTACTTCGTGTAATATATGCCCTATCTCGTCTTAGGATTCTGAGGTTGCCATCGAGTATGACATAAACCCTCCTATCTTCCAGGCTATTGACATAATCGATATCAAGTGAATGTAAGCCCCAATTAAATAAAATTGGTAGGATGAAACATTAAATAAACACCCTAAATTGAAGACAAACCATAGGGTAGTTCTAGAAAGCACCAAGATCTCTCTTGGATCTATGTCTTTCCCCTAGTCTTTCTTTCATTTGGACCCCTACAAAAATTTTTCTGAATTTTGAGCCACTCACCTATTGGATTTCCTATTACCACATTTTCTTGAAAAACTTACCCTTTTGGAAGTCATGAGTACAATTTTTCTTGATATATATCAAGAGTTTTTTTAGGTGACTTCGGTTATCTAAGATGTAATTAACTATAGGGGCTTGCCCTTATAGGAAACTTAAAGACCCAGACTAAAATAAACCTTATCTAATTCATTCATATTAGATAGAAGATATTAGCAGTTGACATAAATGGTTCATAGACTAAACAAATATCACAAATTCTTTTGTTTATTTGATCAAGCCTCACCACCAAGCAATGTGTCCATTCTTCGAGATAGACACATAGCTTGTAGCGAAGTGCTTGCTTATTTTAAACTATCGATTATATGAGATCAATTTGAATTCATATTTTAAAACTAAAAAAATATTTTTTTTTCTAAAATTTTATTTATTAAATTAAATCTGCACCATCCAAAAACACACATGAAGGATTTCACCTTAACAATCGACAGGATGTTATTAGATATTGTCCTTCCTTTCACAAAAGCAGCTTAGTTAGCTTTGATTAGGTGTTGCAGTGTGGTTGAAGTCTGCACACTAAAATTTAGCTAATCAACTTGGAGATGAAAGTAGTTATGTTAATTGGTCTAAAGTTCCCCCAACTCTGTCTCAGTTTGTCTTTTGGTATCAAAATGACTGTGGATGGAGTAAAATATTTAGGAAGATCAACTCCTTGAAAGAAGCAATGGACAACCAAGATCACATCGTTGTTAATCTTAGAACAGCTTGTTTTATAGAAAGAAGAAGTGAATCCATCAAGTCCAGCTGCTTTATTCCCATCAATGGAATCTAAGGCATTTTTTATTTCAGCTTCCAATGAAACCTGAGTTAAGTCCAACCTCTGAACATAATTCTGACAATCTAGAAAAAGAGAGTTCTGAATAGGAGTTTTAGAGGACTACCTATTAGCAAAAGGTTTTTTAAAATGATCCACAACATCGTCAGCTAATTCACTTGAATTTGTAAGCTTTAACCCAGCTGAGTTAGTAGTAGAAAGAATCATATTACATTTCCTCCTGTAGTTAATGCGGGCATGATAAAAGCTGGTATTCCTGTCCCCATCAGCAAATTTAGTAATAACAGCCTTGATATGAGAGAGTGGTTTCCCATTTGCTAGGTGCATGTAAGGTTCTGAATTGCTGCCCAGCTGTAAACTAGCCTCCATGTTATAAACTACCTCCTCAGCTGCTGTAAGATTTTCATGCACATTACCAAAAGTATCCCAATTCTAGGATCTGAAGTGAGCAGCAACCTTCTTTGCAAGTTCCAAAGATTAAGTCATGGATTTGCCTCAGAATCAGACACACAAGTTTTTTCAAGCTCGGGGAGTAATTCAGGATGAAGAGTCCACATATTCTGGAATCTAAAAGGACTGCCCCCAGTACTAGGAGCATTGTTGATGGAACAAAGAATGAGTCTGTGATTAGAACCTGCCATAGCAAGATGAGAGATTAGAGTATAGAATAGTTCTGGAGCAACAAGGAATTCACCAGCATTCTATCAAGCCTTTCCCAGATGTTCCCCCTTCTCCAAGTGAACTGAGGACCCAGAAAGCCCAAATCATATAGAGCAACATCAGATAAGAACTTACTAAATTTAGCCATAGATGCAGATAATGAAGGATTGCCTCCCCTCTTTTTAGATGCAGAAGTAAGGCAGTTAAAGTATCCTATTAGGATTCAAAATGAGTTAATGGAGAGGCCAAGCTACATTAAGTCGAGCTAAAGAAGCTGTTGTTGCATGACATTACAGCTGGCATAAATAAAGGTAATATAGCCCTGCTGATCTCCAACGAAGAATTGAATATGTATGAACTAAGAATTATTCTGAAGTACTGACCATTGCAGTTCAGTTCTAGAAAATAGCCAAATTTTATTATTCAGATTAGCAAAATGAGTAAATTGAAGGAATTTCTTGATAATATGTTGGTGATTTTTAGTAACCATAGGTTCAAGAAGAGAAGAACACCAAAGCCCATGAAGCTTAACAAGATTTTTGAGTTTGATTACGGGAGGAAGGATGAGCCACCCCCGTAATGTTCCATCACATGAAATTAATCATTGAGAAGAGTTCTCCCCTTCCCTCTAGTTTTAGGGTATGGGGCAGATGTAGTGACATTTGGACGATTAGCTGGTGGTTGGTTATCCAACAAAATTTGTAATTCTTACATACTTTTCTTTCTCTTACCACTCTTTTGAACTTTCCATTCTTCGTGCATCTCTTCAGTAAATTGAACAAGATTATGCTCAGCTAACTTCTGTAATTACATTATACCTAGAACAGATTCTTTTAGAAGAATCTCCCTCTCCTTTATCTTAGGATTGGTTATAGGGATAAGAGGACTCCTTGGGTCCTCAATCTGAATTGCCTTTGGTAATTCCAGCTGGGCAGACCCGAACTCACCATGCCCTTCAGCACTAGAAGGAATGGCAGAAGATTTAACACCATAAACTTCTCCTTCCACCAGAGCAGTTGGTACCAACTGCTGTTGCAGCAGTCACCTTAGGAGGTTCAGTAGGTTTCCTTCTAGGGGCGAAGTTTATACCAGCTATCCCTAACATGGCCAAACATTCTGCAATGCTGACAGTAGAGTGGCCTCTGCTCCACCCCAATTTCCTGCCAGAATTCAACCTCCTCAGTTCCAATCCACACTCTTTCCAAATGAGGGAGGGTTATATCCCTTTCCACCAATATTCTATCCCCAGCTAGTCTTGTCATGTCATAAGTGGGAGAGTCCACCTTTAATGGAGTACCAAGTGCTTGACTTATGTTGAATAGAGCATTAGGATGGTATAACTATATTGGAAGATTAGGGAATTTAAACCACATGGGAGCAATTGGAGGCTCCTTTGTTGGATCAAAGTCAGGGGTCCGCTTCAAGAGTTTCATAGTTGTGCCTGCAATCAAAAGAGATTGTTTAGAAAAAATTCTAGCACAATCCTCCTCATTAGAAAACCTTATCATCAAGTGTCTACAATCTAGTAGAACTAATTTTCATGAACCAATAAGGTTAATCTCCTCAAAAAACTTTCTTACATAATCCATCTTGAGATGCCAAACAAGAACTTCCTTATCAAAGTAAACTTGACAGCAACACAAAGAGATTGCATTTCTTGAGTAATGAAAATTATAGCTGGTTTCCCATCCTTTATACCAAGTGGCCTAATGTAGGGGCACTCTCCTTTTCCAGCAGCTGCATCATGAAGGGCTTGAGGTAACACCAAGTGATCAAAGGACTTGTGTGGAAGCTGCCTTTTACCCACAAATCTAGCATAAGTCACCTTAGCCCATTGGGCATTTGTCTCAATTTCAATGAGGAAGGCCTTGACCATTAAAGCAGAGACAAACCCAAGAAACCAAGGCAGTTGCATAATACCAGTAACAAAATTCTAACAAAAAGTAGCCCAGGAAAGGCCAAATAGAGCAGGTACAAAATCAAGGAATGCACTACAGCCAAGATAACCAAATAACTGAGTAGAACATCCTCCCCACCTCGCAAGAATCAGTGGAACAGTAACCCAGATTTGAAAAGTGATAGCCTGGGAAGCAGTAAATAGGCAAACAACTCCACAACACCACCACCACAATACCCACCTGACTTTCTAGTAGAGCCACCAAACAATGTCCACCGTCGTTGGCCAGCGTACGCCACCAGTGAGAATCGATCAGTTCCCAACCCAAGCAGAGCAACCAAACTGTGTGCCGACACATATATATATATATATATATATATATATATATATATATATATATATATATATATATATATATATATATATATATATATATACAGGAACACATGGATCTTTGATCCCCGTTAAATATATGTGCACCAAAAACTTGACTCCACACCAAATATATGTGCTCGATGATTTAGATATGAAAATTATGATTTCATAAAATGGGATACATAAGTATACGTATCATTTATCAAGTAATATAGAACTTTCTGATTAAGCCCCGAGATATCGAACCCATAGGGAAAATTTGAAAATCTTTAAAGGAATCAGAAAATTATCTTTTTACTTTTTTTATGGCTTTTGAAAGTATGTCTTGATTTTGAAAAGTTTTGAAAGTTGATTTGTCTTTTGAAATTTTCTTAATAAAATGTTAAGCAAGAAATTAAAATTATAATAACTAATAACACAGTATGTAAAATACTATTAACTAGAATATCTTTTTCTTTCCTTTTATGAAGTAGTAATAATTATTAAAGTATTGGTGTGGAAGTAATTAAATTTGTTGTGACAGATAGAAGCAAATCTGTTCTTTACCCTTACTTGGTTCTATAAAGAACATAGGTTAATTTGAAATTTTTATCATTTTGAACATGGTTAGGCAGGGAAGTACTAGTCTCTCACTCTAGAGTTCCCTCGATTCCCACCAACTAGAGGCTAACTTCTCATGACAAAACTCAAAAATTCAAACCAAATTAGGGGGTTTTAGCCTATCACTCTAAAATCCTTTAATTTTACTCCCTTCCATAAACATATCTTCTAATATTACATTCAATTATATGGACTACAATTCTCACC
The DNA here is from genome assembly GCA_022702705.1 of Papilionanthe hookeriana x Papilionanthe teres. Taxonomy (NCBI): domain Eukaryota; kingdom Viridiplantae; phylum Streptophyta; class Magnoliopsida; order Asparagales; family Orchidaceae; genus Papilionanthe; species Papilionanthe hookeriana x Papilionanthe teres. The sequence goes on from CM040425.1 coordinate 142,549,528, forward strand.
CATATAATTGCAAGTGATTCTTACTAACTTTTATGAGACAATACCGCATTGGATCTTACATAATCTCAAGAAATTCTACAACTTAACAGGCCAAATTAAGAAGTAAACAAAGTTTTCAGAATCAATCTTCACAACTTTTTCCAACTTTTAAACACTTATACTTTCCACAACAATTCTCTATAAATTAATTACTTCTCCATTTAAGAAAGAAAAAGATAAAGTAAACTACTCAGAATGCATTGAGAAAATATAGAAAAACATTGATTTGAAATTTAAAACCATAAGAAAAACAACAAACAAAAACAAGTATTAATAAAAAAACTAAATGTAAGAATAAAAGTAAACACTTATCTGAAAATTCTCTCCACAAGACTCAGGAAGTTCCTCTGAAACTTTAACTCTTCACTAAACTACTCCTCAGAGCGGATCCTCAAACTCCGATGAGTCAGAATAAACTTAAGACTTCAATAGAAACTAAACTAAAAGAAAGAAAAGAAGTGGGAAGAAGAAGACTTCACTCTGAACCTTTTCTCGTTTCTACTCTCTACTTCTACTCTTAATAAAAACTCTCGCAATATAAAAGTAAAATAATGTATAAACTTGCAAGTGAAAGAACTCTTCAAAAGGCAAAGAAAGAGCTCCTTTTTCTACTCTCCACTTCTACTCCTAAAGAAAAATCTCTTCAAAATGCAAAGGAAGAGCTCTTAATCTTTCCTAAGACTCTCTTTAAATAGTAAACCAAAAGGTGCCTTTGTGTCTCTTCAAAATATGTCCAGATTCAATGTATCCACCAAAGAATGCACCCCTTCATTCAAACTTGCCGCCCAAAGGAAGCTATGGATGTTATCACCAAGAGTTGAGTCCCATTCCCTTTTAAATTGGCACCAAATTCATTTGAATTTCAATTTCTAACTGTGGCGGCTAAGCGTCGGCCCAGCTGCGCTTAGCCGCCAGTGCCCAAATTTTCATTTTTCATCTTTTTTTGCTCCAAATTTGATCCAATTTAGTTCCTTTCATCATGACCATCTATTTTCATCAAATCTCTAAGAAAAACACAAAATACCTTCCATTAAAGTGCAATATCATTAAAAATAGTATAAAAATGTGCATAAAAGTACTATATATTTTAGGCATATCAAAATCCCCCAAACTTAAAATTTTACTTGTCCTCAAGTGACAGTTAATCTCATAGAACATTTTAGCATGCAAATTATGTAATGAGTTTCTTAGGAAGATAACAAAATTTTGTTCTAGAAATGGAATAGTCCAATTTAGAAAAAATTTCAGTAATTAAAACCAACTTAAAGTTTAAAAAGTTCTTAAGTAAAGGAAAATGACAAATATAAGTTTCTATCTAATTCAGAAATATTTGTAGATTCTTCAAAATATAGGACTCAAACACTTATTTTTCTCACTTAAAAATCTTTATTTGAAAATAAATTTACTTACTATATTATAACCTTAAGCTTTAGATTTTCTCTGAACTTATATCTTAAACTTTAGATATGAAACCAATTTTTGATTAGACCCTTAAATCCTCAAGCTTCTCCTCCCTTTTCATATACTATTTTTCACTTTTTCTTTTTTTTTTCTTTTTTTTATAAGGCAAGTATTACTATATCTGGATAGGCCTTTAATGATTTTGAATTCCACCCTTCCATTTAAAATAAAGGTGAGATATATATCTTTCACTTAAAAATCATAATAATAATATTTGAAAATTACTCTTCCATAAAAGAAATTTAAGCTTTGAAGAATTAAAGTCAAATCTTCTATTTATCCAAAAATAAAAAACTTCTTACTAAATATAGTTTAACTTTATTTACACCTCTTCATTAAGAAAATTTTAACTTTATGTTTTTCATGATTACTATAAATATTAACTAAATTCTTTTATTCATTCCTATATTCAAAATTTTTGTTCCCCTAATATAACTTCATGTACATAATTGTTCTCAATCAAAAATAAGATTTATTTTAAGTATTCTTGAGAATCAAATAAAATTTTAGGTTTTTGAAAATCTTTGTTTTTAAAATCCCCCCAAAACTTTAATTTTTAGTTAAGATAAAACATTTAAGCATAAGAAATGATACAAGGGTGAGAAATAAAAACTGAGAAATCATGCTTGCATGAATTTTTAATATCCTAATATGCAAGTATAACAATTTAAATAATAGGAGTAAAATGAAATCAAATTTAGTTTTTCAAAACAATTTTTTTATACAAAGAAAAGTAAAAAATTTCAAAAAAAAACTTCTACAGTAGTGGAGGTTTTCAAAGTAAATACACACCAACTAAAATAACACACTGATACAGATAACAGATGATAGTGGAATTTGAAAAAAATTTAAACATGCAGGGCCTGTTTGGCGCATGCAACTTCTCAGCTTTTCAGTTGTAGCTGCGCTGCCTCAGGAAGCTGCTGCGGGGAAGCAGCTGCGGGGAAGCTAGTCGTCTGTTTGGTTGCAGCTGTGTGAGAACAGCTGTAGGGCAGCTGTTTCAGGAGAAATGACAAAGCTGCCCCTGTTTGGTAAAACTGTTAAAAAAATTAATGCGTAGTAATATTAAGATATATAATATATGTACAAATACAGTATAAATAATTCTTTTGGAATGAAATTAAAAATATATTTTAAAAAAATAAATTGAAATGAGTAATAATTTTAAAAAAATATATTTTTGTAAAAAAAATATTTGTTTGTGAGATGCGTAATAATTTTCGAGTCCTTTTAAATAAGAAACACAGTATTTAACGTGGTTCGGTCAAGCTGACCTACATCCACGGGAAAGGGAGAAAAATATTTTATTAGAGCAATAAAGAAGAAGGTACATAGCTTTGACTTCATACATGACCCGAACTGCAAAACACCCAGACTACAAATTACTCCCAAGAACCAAACTTAAAATTACAATAAGACTGCATAAACTTCCAAGAGAAAACCTTCTCCAAACTTCTAAACAAGTCCCAAACAAATCCAAACAATACACAAAGACCAGCTCGAGACTTTCAAGCCAGCCTCCAAAATGTTTAAAGCTAGCAGATGAAGCAAAGCTGCAGTGGTTACCATCCAGGAAGGAGGGCTCCATGCGTATTCAGAAATCACTAATATTAAACTTTGCTGAAGTGCTATAAACATAGTGAAAAAGTGAAAGAATATTAACATGCATACCACTCACTTGGTTAACACATATGCATCATGCATGCCACTCAAAAAAGATTATACGGGGCATTTTGATGCTTCCCCATCCTTCACTTATATCATAAAAGATGAAATATCGACATGTTCCAAACTTTGATTCTTTAATTACTTCTCATTAAAAAGATAATTTGAGAATTAAAGCTCGTAATTAAATACAGTTTACCCTCCCAAAGTTTACAAAATCCAAATCCAGCAGGTGTAAAACATAGGGAAAGCTCTCAAAGTTTCCATAAACCAAATCCAGCATATATAAAGCAAAGGGAAAGCTCCCAAAGTTCAGTTTCAGCATATATTAAAGTGGCACATATGTAATATTTCAAGCTAAAGTGTTAGATGTGTAAATTCACAGAAATTGAGTGGTATGTATCTAAAACTTCCAAAAGTAAAACATTTAATCTTAAATATATCCGCCATCTTATCCCATATTCCCAATTCTACTTTCTTGCTATACAAACTAAAAAAAAATTAAAAGCTACTCAACTATACAAAGCTTCATTACACTTAATGCAATTATCAGACAGACCTTTCAATTTAAAGCCAGACAAATAATGCAAATCCATTACTCTTATTCCAATTAATCAAGGGAAATTTGGAGTGAACGACACACCCATTAAAAAAAAAGCAAGAACACAAAACTCAATATTTCAAGAATCTCACATGCCATTTTTTTAACCATGAGGTAAATTGCAATTTCATCTTTCTAATCCAATTATAAAGATGCTCAAGAAACGAATTAGTAAAAGGAGAATTTGGAAAGAGGAACCAATATTGATTATGAAAACTTAAGGGAATTCAGAAAGAGGAACCAAATCCTTCATGCTTGCACTAATAAATGAAGCAAGACAAACTTTAATTCATTTCATTTAAGAATCCGGGAACAACATGCAATTTACGCATTAAAATACATAAGGATTTCTTGCAGTAAGAGTTGCAGCACTCGGTAATACTCAAATAAAAAATAATGTACTAAACAATGTATATGTCACTAATAAATGAAGCAAGACAACTAATTGCAGCTCTCGGTAATACTCAACAATTTATATGTACTCAAATAAGAATTTCAGTCCATCAAATAGGGATTTCTTGCAATGAGATAGAGAAGAAGTCAATCATAAGCATTCCAAGATATCAGAGAATTAAAGATAAAGAAGGTGAAGGGAAATAACTGTTGGTGCCTGGAAATGAAGTAGCGGGCTATTCAATTTAGATATACTTCCTAAAGATTGACTGGCCTTATTTTCTATATAGTTAGGTTCTTTGATTTGAGTAAGAACCGAACCAAGTTGGCCAATGTACATCCCTTACAGTCTATATTTTTGAATTCACAGCAAGCTTAGAAGATCCATTACCAAGAAACACTGAATGAGTAACAGATTCATGATGTAGATGCTACAAAAAGCCAATTTCAAATCCCACTTGAAAGGTCTGATGTGATTTCAAATATATCATCATACATAGGCACCAAACAATCCCAAAGATCAAACTGTCAAACATGAAAGCAGAAATCGACTCTTCTTTTTAATATCCATGCATCAATTCTCAAGCAGAGTACCTATTTTTAATAGAATAATCCTTATAAATCCTACACATATGAAGAGCGCATGACTCTGTAGCTAGAGAGAAAGAGAGATGGAGAGGGAGGGAGGGAGGGAGAGAGATATCCACTTTAAGCCCAAATTCTACCATTTTTCGTAAAACTTACCAATTCCAAATATGAAATCAAACATCCAAGAAGAAGCATTCGCATAGGATAAAAAATTATTACTGCAGGGAACCGAGGAGGAACAGGACGGAGAAAGAGCGTAGGGCTTGGTTTCGGCGAAGAAGGGAAACATGAACAACGCGAGAGAAGATGAAGGAGGGGGCTTGGATCGCAGCGCTTGCTTTTACATAACAAGCTGAACGAATGCTGCGAAGAAACCTTAAGCGGAATCGGATCGAGGGCAACTGGGGTAAAAATCTACTGCGGAACGCCAGCCGCTGGGTCGATCCCGTGACCAGCTTTTTGCCAAATTACTACCAGCTTCTCAGTCGAAGCTTGTCCGCCGCTCCCCCCAAACGATTAAACTTCGCGGTGGGGTGCTACGAAGCTGGTCTGCCGCACTCCCAAACAGACCCGTAGTTTCCTAAGTAGAAGTTCCCAATAGTGGTTTATAATCTCCCAACAGTTTTTGAATTAAAGTACACACTACTAAAAACTCTGACATAACATACACATTAAAACATTTACTATTACACATCACTACCACAAAGCAACATATAAAACATTAATACAACCAAAAACAATACATCTGAATATGCATAACAGAAAAATAATACAAACAACAGTTTTAAATACTATCAAGGTTCATATCACAACACAATGATCAAACTAAATACTAAACAAAACACACATACATCAACAACAACACCACAACGAAAACAAATAACACTAACCTACTCATCATCATCATCATCATCATCATCCTGCTTGTTCCAATCCCTATATGGCACATAAGGTATGTAGAATGGATGAGGGGGCATCTCAGCACTCTGATCACATCTAATCAGTCTATCCAAATATTGTTGATTACTCTCCTCATACTCATCATGTTTCACAATATATCTTTCTACATTATCCATCTTACCATCCATATCTTTCAGATGCTCTCGAGTAAGACTCACTTTTTTCAAAAATTTTCTTAATAAACCAGTCTGTGAATCAGTAGATGATGAAGCACGTGAAGTAGATGCAGCAGAAGCAAAAGCAGTAGAAGCCCTACCAAATCCTCCTCTCAGACAAACTACGAATGTATAGTGTAAGCACCAACGTTGACACTGGTAATTGGTCTCAATGGCTGAAGTACCTCTTCCCATGTTTCAAACTTCACTCCAGATCGTTCACATAATGAATGAATAAATGAAGGAAATCCCATACATGCAGTCGTGGTTGATTTAGCACAGTTCAAAACATAATCATAAATTATACCTCTAATGTCAATAGGCTTCCCTTGCTGAATAAAATGGTTCAACACAGCTCTTTCTCTCGTTACTTCACTAGTATGACTTGAAGGTAACAATTTAGATGAGATAAAATAATGTCACGCCTTAGAAATGGTATTCAATTTGGAAGCAGGAAAGTTCACTCTTCTATCATTAGTTATTTTCCATAATCCTCTTCCATCGGTCAGAAATTCCACGATCTCATCTAATTCTCCTTCTGTAGGATGATAGTTAGAATAAAAACAAAACATGTCTGGAGATAGTCCATAAAAAGTATTGATTGCCCCCAGAAGAAAAGTTGACCTCATGCCTCCTATCCATCACTTGATTCTCTTCTGCAGCAGGCAAATTTGCATAAATCTCTCTAACCACAGAAATAGTAGCAACAACGGAGAAGCAATAGAAATTCTCCCAGTTCCTTCTAGCAATCTTCTTCAATTACTTCTCTTGGTTTACTAAACACACGCTCAGGAATCAACTTACGTGACTGCAATGCATCGACGTATCGTTCCTCAGCCCTCATACTAACAAATTTGTCAGAATCAAATCTTGTCTTTTCTCATGCACGCTTTGACTTTGGAGCCATCTCTAAAAATTCACGAAAAAATTCACCATAAATTCCAAAATAAAATTAAACTTGCTAAAATTTCTTCCAAAAGATATTTTCACTAAATCCAAGCAATTTCTTAAGTTTTTCCTCAAATTTTCACCATGAAAAGTGGTTTTATGATTTTCCATTATGAACTTAAAATACATGGTGAAAATCAAAAAATTTTACTTAGGAAAAGTGCTCTTACCTCAAGGAATCCAAATCTAACAATTTTTGTTGAGATCAGCTCTTAAATGATCCACAATATGATGCCCTAGGCTCCTCTTTCGTGATAAACCAAAGGTTTAAGACGATGGGGCAGTTTAAAAATGGCAATTTTAGGGTTTTTAACTGTTGGGAACCAATATTTGCGAACTAGCGCCTAAGCGCAAACTTTCGGTTCTTAGCCGTAAAATCTGGCGCTTAGCTGCCAGTACCCAAATATTCACAATTAAGGTATATGCACTAAATCACTATGTTAATTGACCCGACCACAAATAACGCAGTAATTTATGCTTCCAAAATTATGTTATAGCCAATACTTTGACCCAAATAATAATAGTGGCTAGTGTATAAAATCAAAATGTTCTAAAATTTTAGAAAATATTTTACACACTAGGGGTACTACGCAAGTATACGTATCGTTTCAAGTAATATAGGGTTTTCTTTTATAACCCCAGTATCGATCCCACAAAGAAGCGAGGTAAGCAATCCTTTAGGCTAATTCCAGTCTATTTCTATAAGGCCTAAATTTGGAATTTTTATTAAAAAGGTTTTTTTTTTAATAACTAATCTTAAATAAAGTTCTTCAATAAAAAGATAACTTATGCATAAATTGATTTGAATAATTTTGAGATGTTAAAGACTACCTTTCTCTTGCAATTACATAGATAATGTGTAGGAAAGAAATGCTTAGAATTTTATGTTGTAGTGCCAAATAGAAGCAATCCTATTCTTTACCCTTTGGTCTAGGTGTAAAGAACATTGGCTAATCTATAGATCGGTTCAGGATGTTTTATTAGTAGAATGGGTTAATCTAGGCTCACACTACTAGATGTCCAAGGGTGGTTATGGTCGGCCCTACCAGTGACCCGTTCTCTTTCTATAGACCAAATTATTAGAATTTAGTCAGTCACTCTAAAAACTAATCAATTTTGCACCCAATAAATAATATATTCCTATTTATTTGCACTTATCCTTGAATAACCCGCATAAAGCCTTTGATTACCCAAGGATTCATGTGATATCTACTAGTTAAGAACTCATCTTCGGATAGGTCTCAGAATTCTTCAACGGGTTTTAACAATACAAGTGATCAATTTGTAAAGTAAATGAAGATCCGGTATGAATATCATCACCATAATTTAATAAGAGAATATCTAAGCAAAACTTAATTCCTAAATACACATCTACTTCATTACAAAGCAAAAGTAAATGAAAATAATAGCATAAGAAGTAAGAGACTTGATAGAATTTTGTAATAAATTAAGTGCCAACAAGAAACTTATTTCATTGGTATTCTATTATATTTATGCAACTATCTGTCACCTAGAAGCATTTAATAGATAATTCTATCATAAAAATAATTTTCCTACACATGCCACTACTTCATATTAAAAGAAAGAGTAAAGAAAATCACTTACGAAGCATGGATAAATTACGACAGAAAACTCGGTTTAAGATAAATAAATTCTACTAGAAAGTGTTTACAACAATTACAAGAGAACGAAGAACACAATACTTAGCTTTTTCCCTTTGAAGGAAAGAAGAAGATCTCTCCACCAAAGTCTCCCACCGATCCATGTGCCGCTCGTACATCCCATACATAAATATCTCAAAATCCCTCACCAATCTCTCCATAAAATGTAGAAATCTACATCTTCATGACTCTAAAATGACTAAAATGACAAAGGGGAAAGAAAGAGAGGGGAGAGAGAGAGAGAGGCAATAAGAAGAGACACCCCCTTGCTGTAGAATTGGTCCCTATTTAAAGAGCTTTGAAAATGACCAAGGGTTGCATTAGGCACCTCTTCAAAATTTGGTCTAGATACATTGAATCTTCTAGAAACAATTCTGGCGCCTAGACACCAGGTTCTGGCACCTAGGCGCCAGACTCCGTGCCAAAAATAGTTGCACCCCTTCTCTTTGGTTCGCACCTCTTCGTAATTTAAACCACTCCAATGTATCTAGATTCATTGTATCACATGTCCTATATATTAGGAATAACTTCCAATCTTCTAGAAGGTCTAGAAACTAATTAACCATTTCTGGATGATTCTGGCGCCTAGGCCTTAATTATGGCACCTAGGTGCCGTTTTCTCATCTTCACTGGTGCCTGGGCGCCGAGTTTGGCGCCTAGGGGCCACCCTATGCGCAGCTCCACTGTTTTGCTCCGTTTGACTCCGTTTCAACTCCGTTTCGCCCCATTTCAGTTGTGTTGCGTTCCTAACATCTTCATCTACAAGATAGACATAAAAATAACCTTTCTCAAAAGTATAATTTCATTTAAAAACATGTGACAAATATAAAAGATATTAAGCATAGAAAGACATATTGATATGTGCCAAGTCAGAATTTTCTTCCTTCCTCATTTTGGCTCAAAATTTCATAGTTTTTGCTTCATTTTCTCTAAAATCATATTTTTATAATTGAAGACAAAAATATGCAAAATACCTTCCTTTAAAGTGTAATATCATTAAAAATGTGCATAAAGTTAGCATGAAATCTACACTAAAAATAGGTAATTTTTAAAGTGGATCAAATTCCCCCAAACTTAAACGTTACTTGTCCTCAAGTAACACTATAATCATGTAAAATCACATAAGCAAATCATGTGTATGAGTTTCTTTAGGAGTTTCTAAAAATTTGTTCTAGAAATATAGTAGTTCATTTTAGAAAAAATTTTAGTAAATGAGACCAATTTGAAGTTTAGAAATCTCTTAGATGAAACAGTATGAAAATATGTGTTGTTATCTAATTCACAAATGCTTGTAAATTTTTCAAAATATAGGGGTTATGCATTTTATTTTCTTTACTTAAAAACCTTTATTAAAAATAATTATACTAACTATATTATATTTTTAAGCTTAAGATTTTCTCAAATCTTATACTTTAAAAAGCTCAGGTGTGGAACCAATTTTTGATTAGGCCCTTTAATCCTCAAGCTTCTCCTTCCTTTTTCACATACTATACTTTTCTTTTCTTTTTCTTTTTCTTTTTCTTTTCATCTTCTTTTTATTTTTTTTATTTTTTTTATTTTTTTAGGCAAGGATTACTATATCTGGATAGGCCTTTAATAATTTTGAATTCCACCCTTCCTTTCCTAAAGCATAAGGTAGATATATATCTTTTACTTAGAAATATAATAACAGTTTTGAACATTATTTTTCAATAATAGAAATTTAAATATTGAAAACAAAAGTCTAATCCTTCTATTTTTCTAAAAATACAACTTTTCTTGCTAAAGATGGTTACTCAATATTTATCATTTCTTCACTAAGAAAAATTTAACTTTAAAGTTTTCATCACTACTATAAATTTTAACTAAACTCTCTTACTCATTTCTATATTCAAAATTTTATTTCCCTAATATAACTTCATACACATAATTATTTTTCAGTCAAAAATCAAATTTATTTATAGCATTTTTGAGGACAAATAAAATTTAAGTTTTTCAAAATTCATTTTTCATTCCCCCCAAACTTGAATTTTAAAATATTTTGCAATTAATTTCATAAAATGTAGGAGGAAGAAAAATAAAAGATAAATCTACTAACTACTACAACATCCTATCAAATTTATATACATGCATAATCAGGATAGAATGATTGCGGAAGAAAGTAAATCTAGCCTAAAACATGCTTATTATAATATTAAACTTAAAGGAAGTATATTAACTTTAAAATATATTTTTCTTCCTACCTTCAAACTTGAATTTGAACATGTATAACATTCAACACAGAAAATATAAGCAGGAAGAAAAATAGTTCAGAAATTTTATCTACCACAAATGTTTGTCAAAAACATCTACAAATATTCATCAAGACATAACAATTTGTAATAGAAAGTAAATCTAAACTAAAACATGCTAGAATAAAATTAAACTAAAGAAAGGTCTAACAAGCAAGACAAACATTGGCATGGGAATATATTCAAGTGTTCTTCAAATCTCTAAATTGTTGTAACACAAACACAAACACAAACACAAACACACAAACTAAAATACCTAGACTCGTAGATTCATAAACAAACATCAAATGAGGTTAATTTGATCTCCTTTCTACTCGCATTTTCCTTTCTTACTTTCAATTTCTAACGGAAGAAACTACACTAATAATGATAATCTAGTAAATAAAAATAGTGTAGTTCATTCATATGTTGTTCATTAAGCAATTTCATGACCTTATTTAGTGAAAACAAAGTCAGATAAAGGAAGTAATAGAGTTGACATGGAGTGGTCTGAGTCCAAACTCTACATGCTTCAAGGTAATGCTCAGCTCCGGTTGATAATTGAGTTATAACGGACTCGTCGACTCGCTTACTACTGAAGTCATATACAAATTTAGTCAAGACCAAGGCATAACCTCACAACATTAATCTATTCTGCACTAAAGAAAACACAGAACAACACATAAACAATCATGACTCGCAAGCACACTAAATCAAAGCACACTGATAACCATGGGTTGCCTCCCATAAAGCTCTCGGTTTTAACGTCGCGGGCCCGACATATGATTCCTCCTAGATCAAATTTCCAATTAAGTAATCCTCGATCAATCGCCCAATCATTTCCAGATCCAGGGATTCCTATAAAATCCTCAAATTTTAATTTTTCACTCAGCTCTTCATTTTCAGTTTGATTTATATCATTGTTCCTCATATTTCTTTCTAGATCCAATATTCTTCTATTGATTTTCTGAATTTGCATATTAATATCATCCTTAAAATTTATAATAAATGGATTTTTATAAGATACTTTAATATCTCCCAAATTTTGGATCAGATTCTCTTTAGATAATTCAGATTTTGGATCAGTATCCTGTATGTTACTCTTCTGTTTCAAATTATCTTCCAATTCTTCCCCTTTATAATTATTAAATGATGGAGGATATATCTTAGTTGAGGAAATAGGTTTTTCTAATTCCATAGGAATTTCTTCCAATGGTCTTCCAATATCCTTATCCTCTTTTCTCAACTCAAAGTTCTTTTGAAATATATCCTCAAATTCTCTTCCAAGTCCTAGTTCAATAACTTTATCATGCTCATCATTCAATTCAGGTTTTCCTTGTGATTGAGTCGCATCTAAAGATATAAAGACTGGTTGTGTAGATGAATTCCTTAAATAGGTAGGTGATCCATGAAAAAATAACCATTTTTATGCCTTGATTTTTATCAAATTTTTAAGGATATTATGCTTTAATGAAAGTTATTTTTGTGTTTTTAGATATAGGTGATAAAAAATGTTCAAGAAAGGAAAAAAAGTGAAAAAGGAGCTAAAAGGAGCAAAAATAGAGCTAAAATGCAAAATTGTCAAAATTATTGGTCTGGCGCCTAGGCGCCAGAATCCTGCGCCTAAGCGGCAGGTCGATACGGGATCTGTCAAGATTTTTAATGACTTTTGGACGGTTATTTTGACGGTGTTAGCGGTTATTGGACCTTCTAGAAGACTGGCAGTTGTTCCTGGTTTATAGGACATGTGATACAATGTATTTGGACGCTTGGAAACGGTTTTAATCGCGAAGAGGTGCGATCCAAAGTGAAGAGGTGCGAAGAACTAGACGCGAAGTCCGACGCTTAGGCGCCAGATTCCGGTGCCTAGGTGCCAGACACACCTTCTAGAAGATTCATTGAATGTGGACACATTTTGAAGAGGTGCCTTGAGGCAACCCTTGAAGCTTATAAATAGGAGGCTACTCCTTCAGAGAAAAACGCCCAACGCCCAACTTAGTCCCCCTATCTAGAGCCCCATCTAGAGAGAGAATTAGAGAGATACTTTAGGGCCACATTTTACTATCCTTCATAAATTAGTTAGTTATTTTATTTAGAGTTTGTATTGAGAGTTTAAAGAGTTGGTGCTTTTGAAGATTATTTGCTTGGAGTCAGAAGAATTCAAAGGTTCAGTAGGAGAAACACTTGAGATAAGTATTTGTAATTTTATTCAAAGTTTTATTATCATGTTTTATTAGTTAAATTCAATGTGTTCTAAGTATTTAGTTTACTTTCTCCTTTCAATTATGAAAAGATAAACAAGATAAAATAAAATTCGTTGGAGAATTAGAAGCTATTTATATTTTAAAATATTGTGATGATATTAATACCACATCTTAATTTACTATTTAAATTGGCCATTTAAATTGTTAAAATCTGTTGAAGAGTTTTGATACCTAGAAGGAGATGAATTCTTAACTAGTAGATATCACATGAATCCTTGGGTAGTCGAAGGCCTTGTGCGGGTTATTCAAGGTGAAGTGCAAATAAATAGGAAGATATTATATAATGGGCATAGAATTGATATATTTTTAGAGTGACAGACTAAACTCTTGTAATTTGGTTTATAGAGAAGGAAAGGGTCACTAGTAGGGCCGACCATAGCCACCCTTGGACATTTAGTTGTGTGAGCCTAGATTAACCCATTCTACTAACAATACATCCGGACTGATCTATAAGGTAGACAATGTTCTTTACACTGGATCGAAAGGGTAAAGAATATGAATGCTTCTATTTGGCACAATACCATAAATTTATATTCTCCACGAATACTATCATTATCTTAGAAAATCTTTGATTAATTGAAAGGAAGAAAGTTGTTGTCTTGTTGTTATTTACATTAATTATTTCATTACTGCTTTATTATGGCATCTAGTAAATTAAAAATATCAAATTTATAACTATAAAAGAAATACTTAAAAATAAAATTAAAATATTTAAAAATTCATAACTCACTCCTCGTGGGATCGATACGGGGTCTTTGTTTTAAAGCCCTATATTACTTGATACGATACGTATACTTGCGTAGTACCCCTAGTGTGTAAAATATTTTTGATAAAATTATATTTATATACACTAGATGCTATTATTATCTATTACATTTGAAAGTATTAATTATTATATTTGTCATCAGCAGATTGCGGGTCAAGTTTTTGACGCCGCTACCGGGGATTGAATTTTTAGTATGCATATATTTAGCGTGCGTCAAGTTTTTGGCGCCGTTGCCCGGAGAGGAGCGGAGGCAAATTTTTAGATTTTAAATATTTTTATTTTATTTTATTCATTTTCTTTTATTATCAAAAAAATAAAATACCAAAAAAATAAAAAGATAAAAAATATAAAAAAAAAATTTAATAAGTAGAGATTTTATTTCTTTTTCATTTACTTTATATGCATAGTGCTGGATCTGAAGGATTCTTACCTTTAGATTCTGAATTAAAAAGAATTATTAAAGAATTAAAAAAGGAAAACAAACTCAAAAAATTCAAAAGATGGCTAATTTACATAACAATTTACGAAATCCAATTGAAATTAACAAACAAATTGTTTACAAACCATTAAGGGATTATGCTAACCCTACAGTTGATGAACTTCATAGTAGTATTCAAATACCTGCTGTAGATGCTAATTCTTTTGAGCTTAACCATCTATCATTCAAATGGTTCAAAATAATCAATTTTGAGGAACACCAAATGAGGATCCAAATTTACACCTTGCTAGTTTTTTAGAACTTTGTGCTACCTTTAAATATAACAATGTTTCGATGATGCTTATTAGACTTAGACTCTTTCCTTTTTCTTTAAGAGATAAAGCAAAGATGTGGTTGAACTCATTAGCAACAGGGTTCTATTAAAACATGGGCTGAAATGGCACAAAAATTCCTTTCTAAATATTTTACTCCTTCTAAAACTGCTAAATTAAGAAATGATATTACTTCATTTAGTCAATTTGATCAGGAGACAATTTATGAAACTTGGGAAAGATTTAAAGAACTATTAAGAAAATGTCCTCATTATGTTTTACCTGATTGGTTAATTATTAAAACATTTTATAATGTTTTAATTGGATCACTAAAATCAATTATTGATGCTGCTGCTGGAGGTTCTTTAATGTCTAAATCATTTGAAGAAGCTTATACTTTAATTGAAGAAATGGCTAACATTAATTTTCAATGGCCTTCTGAAAGGATTAATCCTAAAAGAATGTTAAGTATTCAAGATAACGAAGCCTTTTCTATCTTAGCTTCACAAGTAGTTGCAATATCTAAGAAATTAGATAATTTTGCCATCAACATATCACATAACAACTCATCTAATATTGAAGATTCTCAAACTATTGAAACTTTACAAGCTATTGCTAGTAAAAATAATCCGTATTCAAATTATTATAATCCTGGATGGAAAAATCACCCTAATTTTAACTGGAATAACCAACAAAAACAATGGGGTAATAATCAATCTCATCCAACTGGAAATTGGAATAATCAAGTAAATTCAAATTATAAGCCACCTGGATTTAATAATCAACAGAAAAAGTTATCAATAGAAGAATTAATTTTACAAATGAGTAATCAATTAAAAAATCAAAATACTGCTATTCGTAATATTGAGAATCAAATGGGACAAATCGCTCATTTAATTAATTACGGACCTCCGAGAACACTTCCTAGTAATGTTGAAATTAATCCAAAAGAAACTGGAAAAGAACATGAACATGTTAAAGCTGTACAACTTAGAAGTGGAAAGGAATTAAAAGAAAGAATGCAGAATGACATTGAAAAAGAGATTGAGGTTGAAGAGATTGAAAAACCTAAAGAAACTCCTTCTCCTAATCAAGATCAAACTAATAATTCTATTAATGTGGAAGTTGAAAAACCACCACCACCTTTTCCTCAAAGATTAAAACAGTAGAAGCTTGATCATCAAATTTCTAAGTTCTTTGAAATTTTTAAGAAACTTACTATAAACATACCTTTTGCTGAAGCTTTGGAACAGATGCCAACTTATCCAAAATTTATGAAGGATATATTAAGTAAGAAACGAAAATTTGAAGCTTTTAAAATTGTTGCATTAATTGAAGAATGTAGTGCAATAATTCAAAAGAAATTACCTCAGAAACTTAAAGATCCTGGAAGTTTTACTATACATTGTGCTATTGAAGAAAATTTTATGGAAAATCTTTATGTGATTTAGGAGCAAGTATTAATCTCATGCCATTTTCTATTTATCGAAGGTTGAATTTAGGAGAGATTACTCCCACCACTGTAATCCTTCAGTTAGCTGATAGATCTATCACTTACCCTAAAGGAGTTATAGAGGATGTACTTATTAAAGTAGATAAATTTATCTTCCCTGTGGATTTCATTATACTTGATATGGAAGAAGATAAAGAAATACCAATTATTTTAGGGAGACCTTATCTAGCTACCGGACGAGCTATGATTGATGTGCAAAAAGGAGAATTAACAATGAGAGTTAATGATCAAGAGATTAAATTCAATGTTCTTAAATCAATGAAGTATCCTGACAAAGAAAAATGCTATCGTATGGATATTTTTGATTTTATAATTGAAAAACACTATCGAGACAAATGCAAAATCATTTCTGAAGAAGAAATTTAATTTTTAACTAATGAAAATGAAGAACTAAAAGAAGTAGAATCACTTAAAGAAACTCATTATATTAAAGATAACTGGGAAACTTTAGACATAACTCAAAATGATATACTTTTACCCTCAATTAAAAAAGCCCCTGAAATGGAATTAAAAATGTTACCTTCACATTTAAAGTATGCATTTCTTGGAAATTCATTAACTTTACGTGTTATTATTTCTTCTGAGCTAAGTTTAGATAAAGAAGAAAAATTAATAGGAGTGTTAAAGAATTATAAGAAAGCTTTTGGTTGGACTATTGCTGATATAAGAGGAATAAGCCCTTCCATTTGTATGCATAGAATTTTAATGGAAGAAAATTTTAAACCTACTATTGAACCGCAAAGAAGATTAAATCCTATCATGAAAGAAGTTGTTAAAAAAGAAATTTTAAAATGGTTAGATGCTAGAGTTATTTATCCTATTTTGGATAGCCAATGAGTAAGTCTTATTCGTTCTGTTCCGAAGAAAGGAGGAGTAACTGTCACTGTGAATGATAAAAATGAACTAATTCCTACAAGACAAGTTACTGGATGGTGAATTTGCATTGATTATCGGAAGTTAAATGACGCCACTAGAAATGATCATTTTCCTTTACCTTTCTTGGATCAAATGCTTGACAAATTAGCTGGACACTTGTATTTCTGTTTTCTGGATGGATATTCTGGTTATCATCAATTACTTATCGCTCCTGAGGACCAAGAGAAAACAACATTTATATGTCCTTATGGAACATTTACCTTTAGAAGAATGCCTTTTAGTTTATGTAATGCACCTGCAACTTTTCAAAGATGTATGATGTCAATATTTTGTGATTTGATTGACAAAGGAATTGAAGTATTCATGGACAATTTTTCGGTTTTGGAACTTCTTTTGAGTCTTGTTTGGAAAATATTTCCAAAGTTCTGAAAAGATGTGAAGAAACAAATTTACTTCTTAACTGGGAAAAATGTCAATTTATGGTCACAGAAGGCATTGTACTTGGTCACAAAGTTTCACAAAAAGGGAAGGAAGTTGTCATGCAAAAGTGAAAATTATTATTTAACCGCAACCCCTACTACTCGTTACGATGTGAGAAGTTTATCGGGTCATGCTTGGATTTTATAGAAGATATATAAAGGATTTTTCTTAAATTGCTAAACCTCTTTGTCATTTATTGGAAAAAGAAGCTAAATTTGAATTTAATGAAGACTGTGTTAAAGCTTTCAATATTTTAAAAGAAAAATTAATAATTGCACCTAAAATTATTGCACCTAATTGTAATAAACATTTTGAATTAATGGGCGATGCAAGTGATTTTGCAATTGGAGCTGTATTGGGACAAAAATATGAGAAAATTTTCAAAGTTATATATTATGCTAGTAAAACTCTTACTGAAACTCAAAGAAATTACACTACTACTGAGAAAGAGCTTTTAGCTATAGTATATGCCTTTGATAAATTTAGACCTTATCTTCTTGGTACCAAATGTATAGTTCATACTGATCATTCCGCTATTAAATATTTAATGTTAAAAAAAGATACTAAACCTAGGCTGATAAGGTGGGTTTTACTTCTACAAGAATTTGATTTTCAAATAGTGGATAGAAAAGGAACGGACAACCAAATTGCTGATCATTTATCTAGAATAAAGAATGATGTTATTACTAAAGATAATATAAATGAGAAATTTCCTGATGAATATTTGTATGTTATTCAAGGATGCCAAACACCTTGGTATGCAGATATAGTTAACTATTTAGTTAGCAATATTTTACCTTATGGATTGGATAACAAATTTATTAAGAAATTTAAAAATGATGCTAAATCTTATATTTGGGAAGATCCTTATTTATTTAAAATTGGAAAAGATTCTGTAATTCGTAGATGCGTACCTTATGAAGAAACTTATGATATTATTCTAAAATGTCATGATTTTGAATTTGGAGGACACTTTGGAATAGATAAAACTGCATTTAAAATTTTAAATTCAGGATTTTATTGGCCAACCTTATTTAAAGATGTGAGACATTATGTGAAAACATGTGATCGATGTCAAAGGATGGGAAATATATCCAAGAAAGATGAAATGCTTTAAACTATATATTGGAAGTTGAAATTTTCGATATATGGGGTTTAGACTTTATGGGACCATTTGTCCCATCATCTGGAAAAATTTATATTTTATTAGCGGTTGATTACATTTCAAAGTCGATTGAAGCTGTAGCTTTACCTAGCTGTGATTGCAAAAGTGTTTCAAAATTTTTGAAGAAGATGATTTTTTCAAGATTTGGAATGCCTAAGGTAATTATCACAGATGGTGGAAGTCATTTTAGAAATATAAGAATTCAATCATTATTGGAAAGATTTGGAATCAAACACAGAATTGCAACTGCATATCACCCACAAATAAGTGGAATGGCTGAAGTATCAAACAGAGAAATTAAAAGAATTTTAGAGAAGACTGTTAATCTTAAAAGAACTGATTGAGTTGATAAACATGATTCTGTATTATGGGCTTATATAACAGCTTATAAGACACCAATCGGAATGTCACCTTACCGGTTAGTTTATGGTAAACATTGTCACTTACCTGTTGAACTTGAACATAAAGCTTATTGGACGATAAAGGAGTTTAATTTTGATTTGAATACTGCAGGAGAAAAACGATTATTGCAATTAGATGAGATGGATGAAATAAGAAATGAATCATATGAAAATGCAAGGATTTATAAAGAGAAAATGAATATATTACATGATAAAAAAGATTTCAAGAAAAATATTTGAGCCTGGACAAGAAGTTATTATTTAATACTCGTTTAAGACTTTTTCCTGGAAAATTAAGATCAAAATGGATAGGACCGTATATAATTGAAAAAATATACCATTATGGAGCTGTGGATATTAAAGATTCCAAAACGGGAAATTTTTTTAAAGTTAATGGATTAAGACTGAAGCCTTATTTGTGAGATATTAAAAAGATTTATAAAGAGGCTTATGAATTGAGTCTACCTGATTAAAAACTTAATTAGGTCGGGCTGACAACGTTAAACCAAGCACTTTGTGGGAGGCAACCCATAGTTATTCGTTGTTTTGCGTGTTTTTACATTTTTAAGGTAAGGTTATGCCTTGGTCTTGTTTAATTTTATATTACTTTAGAAAATTTGATGCTAACAAGACTCTATTGACTTAAGCTGAAAATTATCTCGAAGTATATAAAGTTTAGACATTGGATCACTCTATTTCATATATGAGTAAAAAGGAGATCAAGTTAACCTTCATTATGATTGCTTATAATTTGTGTTATTGAGTCTATATTGATCTTACCATTCTAAATTACCTATTTTGGAGAACGAAACTTTGAAATTTGACGTTAGGCGAAACGGAGTCGAACATGGTTCCGGCGCCTAGGCACCAGATTTGGCGCCTAAGCGCCAGAGTAAACTATGTGTCGATGGGTCCGGTGCCTAGACTCCAGATTTAGCGCCTAAGCGCCACAATTACTGCATCGTGTCAAAACCGAAAATCTTCAGTTTTTCACACGATTTTCTCTTATAAATGACCCTATCTTCGTCCTCAATCCCTATGCAATCATTATTACGACCCATACACTCCATTCTTGAAAAATTAGAGAGGATTTTTGAAGAAATAGAGAGGAGAAATCTTGGAGAAGAGGCTAGAGACAAGGTCTCAAAGGATCCTCAACCCTACTTCAATGGTTTCATCGCTGTAAGTTTGGAGAAAATTTCTAGTCGTCTTGATAAGTTTGAAGCAAAATTTAAAAGCATTAGAGTTCGCCTCCATGAGATGTATCATCAAATTGAACATCTGGAATGGCAGGAGAAACTTCAATTTGATCATCTAGCGGCTTATCAAGATGCTCAAGTGGAAATGTATGCGAATAACAATTGGATCGACGAGAAAACGGCTATGGATTTTTCGAGAGCGTTAGCATTCTTTCCAAGTGGGCTGAATAGTTTTCCTTGCTAAGATAATAGGAATTAGACAGTGATATGGTGAGATTATGATTTATCTAGTGTGTCGTTTTATTGATTTAGTGAATCGATTGAGTTTATTTGTGTGTTTACTTTCATGTTCAATGTGCGTTGTATTTGCTTTCAAATTTATGTTGTTTGATCGATGTTAGAATTTGAATCATGTTATGATACTTATCTGAATTGTATTGAGCCCGAAATTGAAAATCATGAATGGAATTAGAAGAGTTTGATTTAAACTTGTGTTTAATTGGTGGATTTAATTTTTAATTTTTAAAATTTTTGGAAAATATTTTGGAAGATGAAAACTGAAGCAATAGTCTTATATGAGTAATTAGAAGTTTAAATTCTGAATTTTGGTGGAAAATAAAATTTTTAAAGTGATTTTTTTGAAAGGCGAGTCTGGCGCCTAGGCGCCAGTTCGGCCTGCTTACCCGAAAATCACCATTTAAACCCCCATTAGCCATTTTTGACACCTAAGCTTCATCCCCTTCCTCTTTTTTGTGAAAAACCACCTTCTAAATCCATTTTGAGGTCAAAACATCAAGCTTTTGAGCCCGAAATCACTTGATTTCTTCATCTCAAGGTCAGATCTACACTCTAACCAATTTATTTTTTATTTTCACCATAATTTTTCCTAATTTTGGCTAAAAACCAAAATTTTGAGAAAATTTTTTATTGTTAATGTTTCTCCATGAATTTCTAAACTCATTTTAAGTTTCTTAAGCTTAAAAAGAGTTTAAATCTTTGATTCCTTAATTTATTTGTGTTTTCTTTCAGGTTTAGATGGCACGGAAATCTAAGCGAGGAAAGGCATGAGAAAATTTTAACAGTAGCAGGTTCGTGACTGCGGTAGCACATTTTCGATATCACAAATTTGCGAAGTCCAGAAAATTTATCTCAGAGCAAAGCTTTTACAATCCCAGTGAAATGATCGAGAACACGATTGTTGCGCACAATTGGCAATGATTCTGTTATTTCACCGCTGTTAATGTTATTCCAGTCGTGCGCGAATTTTATGCTAATTTTTTGGATGTGAAAGACTACGAAGTCTTCGTTAGAGGTGTTGGAGTAGGATTTACACGGGAAAGGATCAATGTTTTTTATGGACTGCCACCTACCATCGAGTGCCACTATTCTAGATTATCTCCATCTGAGGGAAATCTTTAGATGATTATTGCTTATTTGACTGACGGCACTGGAGCTTGGAAGATCCGGAACGATAAACGGGTAAATTTCAAATCTTCTAAGTTAAATGGTATTTCAAAGGCATGGCATTACTTTATTTCTGCAAGACTTATACCTTCCAACCACCTGAGCGAAGTGACTAGAGATCGAGCTATCTTAAACTACTGCATTCAGGAGAGGAAGCCGATAGATGTCGGTAGTATTATTTATGATTTTGTGGAGTCTACTGCTAGATCCAGTACTTCTGTAAGACTAGGAATCCCATCCCTGATTTATACTTTATGTGTGAACAATAGAGTTACTGTTGATATTTCTGAGGAGAAGTTGAAGTCTACCAAGCCAATTGGGCAGGAGAGTGTTAGTATCTATGAGCGTCTTCATGGGAAGAGATCTACAACCCCTTCTACCTCTGAACCAACTCCAGGTAGAGCTTCCACTTCCAGACCTTCTACTTCTACTGCTGAGCCACTGTCTAGTTTTTGGGAATCGATGCATGATCAATTTCTGGAGCACGAGAATGAGTTATTTCTAACTCACCTGCAGAGTTGATACTATGGAAAAGAAAATTGATCACCTATCTGATTACACCCAGAGGAAGAGTGAGTATGATGCTGAGTATTCAGAGTCTTTAGTTAGATTGTTGAATGGTGAGCATGATATTCAGTTTCCCACCTGTCCTAGATTTTCACCATATGTTAATCCTAAGGATGTGGGGTTTTCTTTTGGTGATGACGATGACGAGGCTACAAACAGTGATTAGTAGCCTGATTTACCTCTGAGATGTGCTGAGTCTGTTGTTAGTTTAGTTTTTGTTTGCTAGTACTGATTGTTGTTTGTTGCTTGCTAGTTTAGATTTGTTTATGAGACTTTGTATGAAGTGTTTGATGTTGAAACTATTTTAGATATTTAGTTGCAGACTGAAATTTGAATAAATTTGTGTTTATTTTTGTTTCAGCCTACTGTTTAGTATTCTAGAATAGTTAGTAATTTTATTCTATTTCTGTTAGTTATGTAATTATTTAATTCAACTACTGCTATAAAAAAATTATTGAGCCTGCTTACTTTTATATGCTTCATTATTTCTGTAATATTCATAAAAAGCATGTGTAGAAGTAAATTATATTTCTTTCTACAATTTTTTACATGCTTATAAAATTCCTTTTTAAATTATACTTTTCTTTCTCTCATACTTTATTTTTTTATGATATACGAAAACTTAAGTTTGGGGCAAGGGAAAATACATGCAAATTTAAATTTTATTTGTCCTTAATAAACTAATATTTTCTAAAAAAAATCTTAACATAACATAAGGAATGAAGAATCTATTTAAGATCACTTAAATTTTTTAAATTATAAATAATTTAGTGGACTTAACCAAAATTTTAATAACTTTGAATGATTTTAAGAATAGAATTATTTAACTTAAAGAAGAATAAGATTAAGAAATTTTTCTATTCATAATAGAAATAATTGAATTTTAGAAGTATTAAGAAAACAAAAATTATAACTTAAAAAAGAAAAGATTGAAAGTCTTTTTGAAATTCTATTCATGTTATAATAATTAAGTGAAAATGTAAAAGTTTGAAAATATAAGTTAAGGATAGTGAAGTTCAAAATCATTAACAGGCTATCCAGATACAGTAATCCTCATTGTGAAAAAAAAAGGAGGAGAAGCTTGAGGATATGTCTAATCAAAAATTGGCTTCACTTGAATTATCTTATATGAAGAAAACTAGTCACATACTTTACATAATTTTTATGCACGAATCTTTATTTAGGAAAGATTTTCATGAAAATCTTTTTCTTGTAAATAATCTATGTGATCTTAATATAATAAACTTCTATTATTTTCAAAATGAATGAAAAATTTTTGAAGTCTAATGATTTGGTAGTTGAATATTCTTTAAATTCTTAAAATTAAACTTAGTTAGTGAAATTTGGTTAATGATTTACTAAAGCCTTTATAATATCAAAAATTACAAGGAGTCTTAAATATTTATCTTTCATTTCAAATGTTATACATTTTATATAGTAAAAAGGGTTACTTGAGGACAAGTAACGTTTAAGTTTGGGGGATTTTAATCCATGAAAAAAATACTCATTTTTATGCCTTGATTTTTATTAAATTTTTAAGGATATTATGCTTTAATGAAAAGTATTTTTGTGTTTTTGGATATAGGTGATAAAAAATGTTCAAGAAGGAAAAAAAAGTGAAAAAGGAACAAAAAGGAGCAAAAATAGAGCCAAAATGCAAAATTGTCAAAATTATTGGTCTGGCGCCTAGGCGCCAGAATCTGGCGCCTAAGCGCCAGGTCGATGCGAGATCTATCAAGATTTTTGACGACTTTTGGAAGGTAATTTTGATGGTGTTAGCAGTTATTGGACTTTCTAGAAGACTGACAGTTGTTCCTGGTTTATAGGACATGTGATACAATGTATTTAGACGCTTGGAAATGATTTTAATCACGAAGAGGTGAGATCCAAAGTGAAGAGGTGCGAAGAACTAGACGCAGAGTCCAGCGCCTAGGAGCCAGACACACCTTCTAGAAGATTCATTGAATGTGGACACATTTTGAAGAGGTGCCTTGAGGCAACCCTTGAAGCTTATAAATAGGAGGCTACTCCTTCAGAGAAAAATGCCCAACGCCCAACTTAGTCCCCCTATCTAGAGCCCCATCTAGAGAGAGAATTAGAGAGATACTTTAGGGCCACATTTTACTATCCTTCATAAATTAGTTAGTTATTTTATTTATAGTTTGTATTGAGAGTTTAAAGAGTTGGTGCTTTTGAAGATTATTTGCTTGGAGTAAGAAGAATTCAGAGGTTCAGTAGGAGAAACACTTAAGATAAGTATTTGTAATTTTATTTAAAGTTTTATTATCATGTTTTTTTGTTTAAATTCAATGTGTTCTGAGTAGTTAGTTTACTTTCTCCTTTCAATTATGGAAAGATAAATAAGATTATATAAAGTTCGTTGGAGAATTAGAAACAATTTATATTTTAAAACATTGTGATGATATTAATACCAGATCTTAAGTTACTATTTAAATTGGCCATTTAAATTATTAAAATCTATTGAAGAGTTTTGATACCTAGAAGGAGATGAATTCTTAACTAGTAGATATCACATGAATCCTTGGGTAGTCGAAGGCCTTGTGCGGGTTATTCAAGGTGAAGTGCAAATAAATAGAAAGATATTATATAATGGGCGTAGAATTGATAAGTTTTTAGAGTGACAGACTAAATTCTTGTAATTTGGTTTATAGAGAAGGAAATAGTCACTAGTAGGGCCGACCATAGCCACCCTTGGACATCTAGTAGTGTGAGCCTAGATTAACCCATTTTACTAATAATACATCCGGACCTGATCTATAGGCTAGCCAATGTTCTTTACACCTGGATCAAAGGGTAAAGAATATGAATACTTCTATTTGGCACAATACCATAAATTTATATTCTCCACGAATACTATCTTTATCTTAAAAAATCTTGGATTAATTGAAATGAAGAAAGTTGTTGTCTTATTGCTATTTACACTAATTATTTCATTACTCCTTTATTATTTCATCTAGTAAATTAAAAATATCAAATTTATAACTATAAAAGAAATACTTAAAAATAAAATTAAAATATTTAAAAATCCATAACTCAATCCTCGTGGGATCGATACTGGGGTCTTTGTTTCAAAGCCCTATATTACTTGATACGATACGTATACTTGCGTAGTACCCCTAGTGTGTAAAATATTTTTGATAAAATTATATTTATATACACTAGCTGCTATTATTATCTATTACATTTGAAAGCATTAATTATTATATTTGTCATCAGCGGATTGCGGGTCAAGTTTTTGGCGCCGTTGTCGGGGATTGAATTTTTAGTACGCATATATTTAGCGTGGGTCAGTAGCCTTTAAAATTGTATGGGGTACATCAATCTTATGTTCAAGAGATTTTTCAACAAATGGAATTAAAAGTTTACTATTTTTGGTAGCATCCATCATTTCACACCTCTCCTGAACATACATACAGTCTTCTTTAAATAAAGTTTTTGAATCATCATGAAAATCCATTTCAATCTCATCTGTTAACTTACTCTCAAAATTTTATTGGAAATGATCTTTACTTAGACAATCAATTTCATCTATCCAAAAACAATCATCATTTTTTTCTCTCAGCTGGATATTTCATAGTCTTTAATACATCAAAAGTGACTTTCTGGTTATTAATATTCATAATCAACTCTCCTTTTTGCACATCTATCATAGCTTGCCCAGTAACAAGGAAATGTCTCCCTAAAATAATTGGAAATTTTTTATCTTCCTCCATATCTAATACAATAAAGTCCAAAGGAAAGATAAATTTATCCACTTTAACAAGCACATCTTCTATAACTCCTTTTGGATAAATGATAGATCGATCAGCTAACATAAGGGTTACAGTAGTGGGAGAAAGATCGACTAAACCTAACCTTCTGAATATAGATAGAGGCATCACATTAATTCTTACTCCTAAATCACATAAACCTTTTCCACATAATCTTTTTCCAATTGCACAAGGAATTGTAAAGCTACAAGGATCTTTAAATTTTTGAGGAAATTTTTTCTGAATTATAGCGCTGCACTCCTCACTTAGTGCAACTGTCTCGTAATCCCCAAATTTCCTTTTCTTGTTCAATATCTCCTTCATAAACTTTGCATAACATGGCATCTGTTCCAAAGCTTCAGTGAAAGGAATATTTATCATTAACTTCTTAAGTACTTTCATGAACTTTGAAAGTTTTTTATCTAATGCTGTCTAAGTCTTTGAGAAAATGGAGGTGGTGGTCTTCCCAAACTGATTTTAGTTGGAGAAATTAATTTTTCCAGATCCTTAGAAACATGTTTTTCACGTATTTTAGTTTCCTTTGTTTTTCTCACAACATCTTTCTCTTTTCTAACCACATCCTCTATCTCTCTTCCACTTTTAAATTAGACAGCTTCTACTTGTTCTTTAGTGTTCTCTTTAGGGTTGATCTCAATGTTGCTAGGAAGTGTTCCTTGGTGTCTAGTGCTAAGTAAATTAGCAATTTGTCCCAGTTTATTCTCCATATTTTTAATCACAGCATTTTGACTTTGCAACTGGTTTCTCATTTGCAATACCACTTCTTCCATAGACATCTTCTTATCCTCAAATTGTTGATCATTGTTAGAATCTGGTGGATATAAAGATCTATAGTTTGTGTTCCCATGATTATTCCAACTTCCATTAAGATTCACATGATTATTTTCACGTTTTTGGTTTCCATCATCAGTATTATGATTCCAGTTAAATTTAGGATGGTTCTCCTAACACGGGTTATAAAAGTTAGAATATGGGTTGTTTATAATATTTAAAGCGTCATATGATAAGTTAGAATCAATTATATGCCCTAATGAACTTTCTTCACTTACAGAAGTAAATTGAGGCTGGTTCATTCCAAATTGGACCAACATCCTTGATATTGAGGCAACCTGAGATGCAAGAATTGTAATCACATCTGTATTATGAACACTAGCTACATTTTTATGATTTACCCTTGCAGAGAGCCATTGAAATTCATTTTTAGCCATTTTTTCAATTAATGCATACGATTCATCCAATGATTTTGACATTAATGAGCCACCAGCAGTAGCATCAATTATAGACCTAAGGGATCCTATTAACCCATTATAAAAAGTTTGAATGATTAACCAATTTGGGCAGAGCATGATGTGGACATTTTCTTAGGAGTTCCTTAAATCTTTCCCAGGCTTCGTATATTGATTCTCCTTCGTATTGAAAAAATGAGATAATATCGTTTCTAAGTTTAATAGTCCTTGAAGGTGGAAAATACTTAGCTAGGAACTTCTGAGTTAACTCCTCCCAATTTTTAATAGAGCCAGGTGCTAATGAGTATAACCATATTTTAGCCTTATCCCTTAGTAAGAAAGGAAAAAGCCTTAGCCTAACAGCATCGTCAGACATGCCATTATAACGAAATGTAGCACAAAGTTCTAGAAAACTAGATAAGTGTAAATAGAGATCCTCAAAAGGAGTTCCCCCAAAAACTTTATCCCCGATAAATATATGTGCGCCAAAAACTTTATCCCCCGACAAATATATGTGATGATGATTTAGATATGAAAATTATGATTTTATAATATGGGATACTACGCAAGTATACGTATCGTTTATCAAGTAATATAGGACTTTCTGATTAAGCCCCGAGATATCGAACCCACAGGAAAAATTTGAAAATCTTTAAAGGAATCAGAAAATTATCTTTTTACTTTTTTTATGGCTTTTGAAAATATGTCTTGATTTTGAAAAGTTTTGGAAGTTGATTTGTCTTTTGAAATTTCCTTAATAAAATGTTAAGCAAAAAATTAAAATATAACTAATAACACTGTATGTAAAATACTATTAACTAGAATATCTTTTTCTTTCATTTTATGAAGTAGTAATAATTATTAAAGTATTGTTGTGGAAGTATTTAAATTTGTTGTGACAGATAGAAGAAAATGTGTTCTTTACCCTTACTTGGTTCTATAAAGAACATAGATTAATTTGAAATTTTTATCATTTTGAACATGGTTAGGCAGGGAAGTACCAGTCTCTCACTCTAGAGTTCCCTCGATTCCCACCAACTGGGGCTAACTTCCCATAACAAAACTCAAAACTTCAAACCAAATTAGGGGGTTTTAACCTGTCACTCTAAAATATTCTAATTTTACTCCCTTCCATACAAATATCTTCTAATATTACATTCAATTATATGGACTACAATTCTCACCCATATAATTGCATGTGATTCTTGCTAACTTTTATGAGACATTACCGCATTGGATCTTACATAATCTCAAGAAATTCTACAACTTAACAGGCCAAATAAAGAGGTAAACAAAGTTTTCAGAATCAATCTTCACAACTTCTTCCAACTTTTAAACACTTATACTTTCCACTACAATTCTCTATAAATTAATTACTTCTCCATTTAAGAAAGAAAAAGATAAAGTAAACTACTCAGAATGCATTGAGAAAATATAAAAACACATTGATTTGAAATTAAAATCAATAAGAAAAACAACAAACAAAAACAAGTATTAATAAAAAAACTAAATGTAAGAATAAAAGTAAACACTTATCTGAAATTTCTCTCCACAAGACTCAAGAAGTTCCTCTGAAACTTTAACTCTTCACTAAACTACTCCTCAGAGCGGATCTCCCAACTCCGATGACTCAGAATAAACATCAGACTTCAATAGAAACAAAACTAAAAGAAAGAAAATAAGTGGGAAGAAGAAGACTTCACTCCGACCCTTTTCTCCTTTCTATTCTCTACTCCTACTCTTAATAAAAACTCTCACAAAATAAAAGTAAAATAATGTAAGAACTTGCAAGTGAAAGAACCCCTCAAAAGGCAAAGGAATAGCTCCTTTTCTACTCTCTACTCCTACTCCAAAAGAAAACTCTCTTCAAAATGCAAAGGAAGAGCTCTGAATCTTTCATAAGACTCTCTTTAAATAGTAAACCAAAAGGTGCCTTGGTGTCTCTTCAAAATGTGTCCAAATTCAATGTATCCACCAAAGAATGCACCCCTTCATTCAAACATGCCACCCAAAGAAAGTTATGGAAGTTACCACCAAGAGTTGCATCCCATTCCCTTTTAAATTGGTGCCAAATTCATTTAAATTTTGATTTTTAACTGTGGCGGCGAAGCGCCGGGCCAGCGGCGCTTAGCCGCCAGTGCCCAAATTTTCATTTTTCATTTTTTTTTTTTTGCTCCAAATTTGATCCAATTTTGCTCCTTTCATCATGACCATCCATTTTTATCATATATGCAAGAAAAACACAAAATATCTTCCATTAAAGTGCAATATCATTAAAAGTAGGTATAAAAATGTGCATAAAAATACTATATATTTTAGGTGTATCACTCCCTACATGTTAGTTAAACGCAAAGTTACAAGTAGAACAATGTAGAGATGGGCCTCATCTAAGAAAGTTAAAGCAATTACATGAAAAAGACATAAGGGTTTCCTTCTCCATAATACCAAAAACACCACCCAAACAAAAAAAAAATCAAATAAACTAAACACTGTACTTGCCAGAAAAGATTAAAGTATACCAACTCCCTAAATAACAATTCCCAGCCCAAAGAAGGGAGACTGCCTTGTGTATCCATAAAAGTGTTAACTTTAAACTTGGAAAAAGGAGCAAAGGAGCAGTGTAGTCAGACTAGCAGCAAAAAAAGAGAGCAGCTTCCGCAAAGAAATCCAGGATGGAGGAGCTGAATCTACCCAATAGGGAGAATAGGCTGAAAAAGTGAGGTTCAGAAAATATAGCATCAGTTTCCCACAATTCTAAAATGAGGTGCTTTCACTAGATCTGCCTCAAGTAGGAAAAGTAGCTGGGGGGTTAGATGAGACTTGCACTAACTGAGAGGAAAGGGCCCTTCTAGCAAGCCAATTAGCAGGCCTATTACCCTCTCTGAAAATGAAATCAAACTGAATATTGATCTGTTGGTAGAGAGCTTTGATTCTCTTAATCCAAATAGAGTGATGCCAAGGGGGGAAGTTATTTTGCAGATACTGGAAGAGGATGACAGAGTCACCTTCCACAATAATGTTTGACGACTGGAAAGAGTTTGCTAAATGGACTGCCCAATAGACAGCCGCTAATTTAGCTTCCAGTGGATCATCAGCAACAGTAGGGGTCTGATAGAAGCAGATAAACTTCCTACAATGGTCCCTGAAAACTCCATCAATGCCAGTACCAAGGTCAAAGAAGGCCCCATCAGTGTTAACTTTGATAGAAGAGTGGGCTGGTGCTTTTCAGTAGATGTGAATAATTCTGGACTGCTTGGGGTGGTCATGCAGAGGAAGATTGAGAATGTTAGGGAACTTCTTCATTTTGATCAGCTTAGCTATGAAAGAATGGCAGTGTCCCACAACAGTGAGAGCATTACTGATTTTATCTTCAAACTTCACATATTTTCTATGCATCCATATAAACAAGGCTATGATTAATGGGATGTCACCAACCTTAGCTTTTTTCCAGGATGGCCAGCAATTTTCCAAATCTTGCTGATGAAGGAGAAGAGTGTTGATGTTAAGAAGGTTGATCATCCCCTTCCAAACCTCCTTGGAGAAATAACAAGTAAAAAACAGGTGCTGCAAAGTTTCAGAGTGAATCCCACACAGGTAGCATTTGGATGGCCCTCTAAACCCTTTTAATTTGAGAATGTAATCAGTGGGAAGAAATTTGTGAAAAATCCTCCAAATAAAGAAAGACATAGAGGGTGTGAGATGCTTGTTCCAAATTTTCTTACCCCAGCTGGTGGAAGGCCAGAAGTAAATTTGGAGGTAGATATGCTTGGTAAGGCTTTGTAACTTACTATTATGCCAAATTAATTTGTCAAGTTGGGTTCTGTCAAACGGTATAGTAGACACCTGGTGAGCAGAAGAATCTTGTAGGCGCTCCTGAAGTTTAAGGGTAGACCAACGCATATTCTCCCAACAATTGGCCACTGAAAATTGTTGCTTGTTTATGTTGGGGAGGGCATTAAGCATCTTGAGAGGGCAACATTGGTCATGCCAAAACAGAACTTCACCTTTTCCCAGTTACCAGGAGTACAAAGAGTCGGCTAAGTTTTTGTTAAGGAGCATTTGTTTCCAAATTCTAGAGATGACAGGTTTGATTTGTGCTAAAGTGGGGTGGCTATCCTTGCAGTATTTGCCTTTCAGAAAGAGAGCCCAAAGGGAATTTTTCTGTCTGAAGTGGATCCATAATTTACAAAAATTGACTTTTTAAAGATGATTTAAACCTTTGAAGCCCAAAACCCCAGCCCCTAAAGGTTTGGCTAATTTTTGCCAGCTTGCCCAATGAATTTTCTTTCTTTGCCCAGACCACAAAAATCTGTTGAAGATTCTTTCAATTTGGATTCTAGAGCTCTTCTTCATGCAAGTCATCTGAAGAACATAGTTTGGAAACATGGTAAGGATGCTGTTGAGGAGGGTGATTCTCCCCCAAGTAGATAAGAAAGAGTTTGACCAACTGGATAACTGGGCATTAAGCTTTCCAATAATGTCCTCAAAGTGAAGCTTTTTGGCTCTACCTTTAATAAGGAGCACCCTCAAATATTTCAGAGGAAGGCTGGCTTTAGAGTAACCTGTGTACTGAATGATCCAATGTGAACAGTTAGCAGTTATTTGATTGGGAAAGATCAATTCACATTTGGCATGATTGAATTGAAGTCCAGAGACAAGTTGAAAGTGTTTGAGACAATTGAGGACTCTTTTAACAGCAGGTTTTGAGGCCCTGGAAAATAGCATAATGTCATCAGCATATATAAGGTGAGAAATAACCACATTGGACCTATGGTGGTATCTGGCATAGTGAAAAGGAGTGACTTGATCTTCTAGCAGCCTGGATAAGTAATCCATCACAATAATGAATATGGTGGGGGAGAGAGGCTCTCCCTGTTTGAGCCCCATAGTGGCTTGGAAACCACCCCAATTTTGGCCATTGACAAGGATAGAGTGGTGGTTATGCTTTAACTATATTTTAATCCGATGACAGAATTCAGTAGAAAAACCTCTAGCATGCAGCACCTGAAGGATGAAATACCACTCCATAGTATCATAGGCTTTTTTAACATCTAGCTTGTAGATCAGGTTACCTCCCCTACAAGGCCTATCCAAATCCAGGAGTAATTCTTGAGCATGGAGCACATTATCATATAAGGATCTACCTTTAACAAAAGCTGACTGGTTTGGGCTGATGATCTTGTTAAGATGAGGTTGCAATCTCCCTACAATAATTTTTCTTATGATTTTGTTGATGACAGTAGTGAGGATGATAGGTCTGTAGTGGTTCCAGTTCTTTGGGGCAGTGGTTTTAGGAACAAGAACAATGGTAGAGGAGTGAAAGTATTGTGGGATTTCAATACCTTGAAAAAAACTTTGAATGGCAGTAATGACATCATCCTTATAGATGGCCTAGGTTTTTTTGTAGAAGTCAGCATTGAAACCATCTGGCCCAGTGGCTTTGGAGCTATAAATGGACTGCAGTGCCACCCAGATTTCTTCCCGTGAGGGGAGGTCAGTCAGAGCTAGAGAGTTGGTGTATTGATAATCTTCATTGAATAAACTGCTGTCAATAGGGCTGCTGGAGCACTGTGTGAAAGTGAGCAGGTTTTGAAAAAAGGAGATAACATTGTTAGCTATATCAGTACCTTCCCTGAGCATTACCCCTTGTTCATTCATAATGGATAGGATGGCATTGTACTTCCTCCTATATTTAATACAAGCATGATAGTACTTTGTGTTTCTGTCTCCCTCCTTGAACTTAGAGATGGAAGCTTTTTGTCTAAGGATCTGGTCTTGCCAGTCAAGTAGAGTGAGTAACTTCTCCCGAGCAGCAATAAAGTGATTATACAATTTCTCATCAGCTTGTGATGCAGCTTCAAGTGTAGTAACTTCCAATTCTGCCTTGGTGACCCCCTGGAAAACATCACCAATAGAATCCTAGCTCCACTCTCTTAGAGCCCTGGCCATTTTTAATTGGAGATTCCGGAGTCAGATAAAAGGATTAGGATTTGAGCACCCATTCCAGTGTTCAGCAATGAGGGAGTTAAAATTAGGATGAGAGGACCAGAAATTCAGGTATCTAAATGGGGGGGTAGGGGGGTAGTGTGGTTTGAGGGGGTGGAGATAGTGAGAAGGAGAGGTTTAAGATATGACCCAGCAAAATTAGATGGGTGATGGTGGTGTGCAGAAAATTTTGGTGCCAAGTGTCATTGGCAAAAAATCTATCCAGTCTCTCCCAAATGGCACCTCTCCTCCAGGTATATTGGTTGCCCAGGAATCCCAGGTCAAAAAGGCCTACTCTCTGAATACTGTCATTGAACTCGGTAATTTTGGTCAGATTAGGTAGTCTTCCTCCAAGTTTTTCATTAGTAGAGGCAATGCTGTTGAAATCACCTCCCACAATCCAGCTGAAAGTCTCCTTCTTGCTAATCTCCATTATCTCCTGCCAAAGTTCTCTCCTAGCAGACTTGGTGCAGCCAACATATACAAAGGAAGCTGCAAAATTGTTTCCATTCAAATTAAAATGGAAATGAACTGATTGGGAATGATCATCCAATACATACCAATGTACTCCTTTCTGCAAATTAACAAAATTTTATTAGTGGAATTAGCAAAAATGTTGCAACCAGGGAATTTGGTTAGAAACTTTGTTTGATTTTTATACACCATAGATTCCAACAGAACCATGCACCAAAGTTGCTGCTTTTTGTAGAGATGTAAAAGTCTTTTATAAGAAAGGGGGTGTGCCACCCCTCTAATGTTCCAGCAGAAGACACTTGATCATCAGGAGGTTTGGTGTGGGGAGGAGAATGGGCAGAAAGGGATCTTGATCTGGACCTGGTCCTCCCCCTGGAGGTGCCTGAGGGGGAGCCTTGAGTACTGGTTCTCACAGGAAACTCTTGTGCATGAGGGCCTAATTTCTGCAGCTCAGTGATATTCTTCTTCTTTTTCCTTGACTTTTGAAGTTGACAGGTGCCGGCATATTTTTAGGTTGTGTTTTGAAAAGGGGGTCGCCTACAGAAATTGTCGGCGAATTTTAAATTTTAAATTTATTTTTAAATATATGTATATATGTATATAATTTAGAAAGTAGCATTTGATTTTGAAAATAATTTTAAGTTTGAAAATTTTAAGATATGAAATCAAACCGACCTCACATCCTAAATAGTTTATATAAATGAGTGCCACATCACAAGCTGTGTATCTATCCCGAAGAATAGACACACTACTTGATGATGGGGCTCGATTAAATAAACTAGAAGATTTGTGACATCGATTTACTCTGCGAACCAATTTTATAAGCCGACAAGTTCCCCAGCTTAATATAAAGGAATTAAGCAGGGTTTATATTGCCTGGGTTCTTAAAGTTCCCTATAAGGGCAAGCCCCTATAGTTAATTACATCTTAAATGACGGGAATCATTTAAGAAAACACTCGATAATGATCAGAGATTTTGCTCTCAAGAATTTCAAAGTTTAAAGTTTTTAAAGGATTGGATTTTTGAAATTTCAATAGGGATTAGCTCAAATTCGGAACAGTTTATTTTAAGAGTCCAAAGGAAGATAAGTAGGAGAAGTTGAGGATCCAAGAAGAATCTTGGTAACTTCCCAAAATATCCTATTGTTTGGCTTAAATTTGGGAATTTATTTAATGTTTCAATCTTGCCAATTTTAATTAATTAGGACTTATATTTGTATGACATAATCATACGAATAGCCTCGAAGATGTGAGGGTTTATGTCGTGCCAAACGACTACCTCAGAATCCTAAGACCATTTAGGACTTAATTTGCACAATATGATTATGCAAATGCCTAACGAAAAGTTGAAGATTTATGTTGCACTATGCAGACTACCTCAAAATCCTATGGTTTTGTTCTTTAATTCAAGGAAAGGTTTAGCTAATGTAGACACAAGTTTTGCTGATGAAGATGGTCGTGCTGCCTACTATGCTCCAAGCTCCTTGTTATTGCAGAGGTTTAGTTTTAGAATGTGAAAATCAAGAGATGAGAGAAGTGTTTTGGTTTAGAAATCTTAAAATCCAAGTGTCTTTAGTGTCTTAATTAAAACAAATCTTAAAGTTATTTAAACAGAACCGATTAAGATCCCACGGTTCTGTCATCCCGGCACCGTTATTTTCGTCGAATTCACTTAGTCCAGATGAATTTGCTAAACTCAACTGAATGAGTTCCACACTTTCATTTAGACCGTGGGAAATCCCATTAGCAACACGTGGGTTACATCATCCGAGGTATTCTCGATCATTCAATATGACGTTTTAATTTAGTTGTAATTGTAGTTTTGTTGTTCTGTTTGTGATTAAATTTTGAGTTGTTTTATATTTTGGAATGTTGTGGCGGTGAGTTTTATCTTGCAATGAATTTTAATTTAGTTTTGGTTTCAGTTCAGGGACTATCCTAAAGGTTTTGGTTTTCATGCAACAATCTTGTTTAACATGCAGGAAAAGTAAAGTACAGTGCATGTAAGTAAATTGCAATAAAGTAAATGCAATAAAATAAAAGCGTACCTAGAGGGTCTTCCCGTCATCCCAAGCTGCACTTAAAATACATGTTAGAGCATTTAAATATTTCAACAAGTACCTAGGTAAAGCTAAGGGAAGGGTTTTGGTTGTCTACCAAATTCCTAATCCTATTGCTAGTCATCTCCTATGACATCTAGGTTGTTGGTTTGGTTTAAGGATGATTTTCTTCATCAAAGAACAATTAAATTCAATTGTTCTTCTAAAACATCCCGTCATATTGAGGAAGTGCTTAGGACGAGTCCTAAACATCTTTTCAATACTTCTGGGATTATTTTGAGTTCAAGTAAATTTAGTTGCACATGTGAATCAATCATCCAGAAGTTTTAGTTAAACTTTGCCTCTTGCTCAGTGAAACTAGGTATTTGATTACTTGATGAATGAAATGACATCCCATTTAAAACTCTATTTAAGAGTTATAATAATTAAAGCCTTTAAGGGCAAGTTGGTTTGTTGAGAATTTTAATCATTCTTAATTTAAAGTTTGAGTTAAGGATTTAAAGTGATTTAATTTACTTATGAGGTTTTAATTAATAATTTTAAGTTTGAAATAGTGTTCAAATTATTTTATATTTAATTTAAATCTTTACACTTTCAATTATCTTAGTATTTCAGATTGATGTTCATGTTTTAGTTTTACTTAGAAAGAGGTGTTGAAATTACTAATATATTTTGATTTAACTCTTAATGATTTCATTTAGGTTTGTTGTTAAGTGATTTTACTTTAATTTAATTCAATTTAATTTGATTTGATTTAATTTAATTTAATTTAATTTTAATTTAATTTAATTTTAATTTTATTTTAATTTAATTTTAATTTAATTTTAATTTAATTTAATTTAATTTAATTTAATTTAATTTCAATTTAATTTTAGTTTCAATATTTAATTTAATTTAATGGTTAAGGTGTTAATTTAATTTAATTTAAACTTTGACTTGACTTAATTTAATTTAATTTAATTTAACTTCAAGATTTTAAATTTGATTTTTAATTATTGGACCATTTAACATTTTAAGCTTTAATTCATTTAAAGGTTATCTTCTTTTAATTTTTAACTTAATTAGTTTGGATTATTATTTTAATTTTTAATTAAGAACTAAATATTATTGAAGTGACTTATTTAGGGATTTTTAGATTAAAGAATAAATATCCTCTTAATAATATCCCTATTTTAATAATCCAAATTTAAAATATATTCTTTCCAAAATTTAAATTATTTAATTAATTAGAGTTTCATTTTGATATTTTCAAAGTGTTTAATGGGTTTCTACCCTTTAATTTCCCTAAGTTTCAATCATCCAAGAGAAAGTTAAAATCAATTATTTTACCCTCCATTTTGATTAAACCTAAAGTTTTAATTAAGGGTTAAAATTCTTAATTACCTTTATGCCCTTTTAGGCTTATTTATTTCATAACTCACTAAATTGAGCTCAAATGAATTTGAAATTTTTATGTCACTTCATTCATATGTCAATTAAGACATTAGAGGGGAAAATGTGATTTTCTGAATTTAATTTATTTATATAATTATTTTTAGTAGAAAATAAGGGTTTTCAAAGAAAATTCAACAACATGACCAAGGTAAAGTTTCTATCCCTAATAAAATTATGGGATGTGCCTAATGACTAGAGGACCACTTGGACCAATATTTGTGATTTTTTAAATTATATTTTATTTATTATAATTATTTTGAGTTTTGGAGTGTTAATTAATTATAAAATAAAATTAAAGTTGAAAAATGGATTTTTTATTTTTTTAAAACTTCTCTGACCTCATGGAGTCTAGAGAAACAAATTTTATAATTTTCTAATTTTTGTTTTTTTTATTAGAATTATTTTAGTGAAAAAGGTTGAAAGTTCATTTTTTAATATTAAAAATTACATTAAGCCTTTAAAATTCAATATCTTATCTTAGGGACTTAGGAAAAATATTTGGTTTGTTCCTAAGTGATTATGAGTTAAAATGTGACATTTTTATGATTTTTAATATTTTTGTGATTTTTATTATTTTTTAATTATTAAAATATTAAAATATTGTGAAAAATCAACTTTTTTAGAAAATTCCAATTTTAATTTTCTTGGACTCCCCTGATATCAGAGAAGCTCCAAAACCATTTTTGTGAATTTTTGAAAAGTATTTTTTGGAGTTATGAATTTTTAAAGTTCCATTTTGCTAATGAGGCTTAATCAATCCATTTGGTGGGGTTAATCAAGTCCAATTGATTTCAAAATTTTATGTAAGGTTCCGCTAACCCTAAAGAGCAACGGAGAATTGTTTTCAAGTCATTTGGTGTGTGGTTAACCCTAATTAATTCAAATTTAATTTTGGGACTTTAGGCCAATTAGGATTATTATGAATGAATTATCTCAAAAAATATTTTTCATAGGGTCCCCTGATCCTAAGAAACATCACCAAATTTTCCTAGAATTTATTTTACAACATGCTAATTATTGGAATTAAAATACCTAAAACAGTGACATGAACTTGAAAAATCAATAACTTTTCACAGAGATGGCCTCGACCTTGAAAAATTCGAGGAATGTTCCCAAGATCAGAGGCATCAATAGCCCTATCGTCTCATGCCATGGTGAATTGTCTATGCAAATGGAGAATTAAAACATTGGAAACAGTAAATAAATTATTAAAAATAAAATACTCATCCAACTAACTTGATTTCTTTTCCACATTATTCTCCTCTATTCACTGAGCAAGAGAGTATTTTTTATTTTATTTTTGTGATTTTTCTATGCAAAGATATGAATTTTTGAAGTTTTGGTATTTAAATAATTCAAAAATATCCTAATTTTCTACTTATCTGACTCGGCGCTACGTCATCCTACGGCGGATCGCAAGCCCACGCGTCGCTCTGTGATTTGGCGCTGCCATCTGACTCAGCGCTCTAAGGGCCCGCGGTCCACGTACCATTGCGCTATCCGGCTTGATCTCGACTGTCCGCTCGATACACGCGCGATGCAACGGCTCCTGGTCATCGTCTACGACTGGTGTGCACCCGTGACCATCCACACTCAAACCCTAATATCACTCTCGATTCTCAATGGATTTTCGAGTTCTTATACTCTATGGATTCATCTTGAAGAGACAAACACATCCATATGGTTGATAAGCTATGAAATTAACCCAAACAAAATAGAGAATTGCTGGAAGCTTGGGAGGGAGAGTGAGTTCATACCTTTGCTCAGAGAAGTGAAGCTTCGATCTGAGGGTTGTGTCACCTTCGATTGAATCCATGCAAGCTCCAGATGAAATCTCTGGCTCTAGGGAATTGTCTAAGTATGAAAGTGACCAAGGCCGATCACAAAGCTTGAGGCTGGAAGCAATGGCTGGCCTGGTGAGGGGGCTTTTGCTGGGGAACTTCTCCTCTTGGTCTGGTGAAGGTGTAGGGACAAACAATTTGAAGATTGGCTCATTGTAGTGAAGTGTCATGTTTTTTGTGTGGATTTTCAACTCAGAAATTGAGCTCTGTTAATGGGGTTTAGGGCAAAGGAACACTGGGGATCAACTGATCTGGGTTAGGAGAAAATCCTGGAGCAATTTTGACAGTTTCCTTAAGGTCTGGTTCATCACCTTATTTGGCCGAGAGGTGAGTGGATTTAAATAGAGGTGGCTGGAGGGCCTCCCAGGGGGGTTTAATGGCTTGGATCCACTGCTCAGGGCAAGGGAAGAACAGCTGCAATAGCCATTTAGGTTGGGATAAGTCAGCTAATTCAAATTGAATTTTTGATTCAAATCAAGCCTCTCGGCCTGGTGGTTTCCGGCGGCTGTGGTGGCTGGCCGGCCAGGCATGGGTCACCCTCAGGGTCAGGGAGGTCAGTGCTTGTGTTTTGTGAGTTCAATTGGTAAATTCCAAGTGTAAAGGAGTTGAATCAAAGTGGAAGGGGGAAGGACTCATTTTGGGCTTGGTTTGGTCAAATGCATGGATTTGGGTTTGGTGCACCAACCAAGGCCTGATTTGGGCTGAA
The DNA here is from genome assembly GCA_022702705.1 of Papilionanthe hookeriana x Papilionanthe teres. NCBI lineage: Eukaryota > Viridiplantae > Streptophyta > Magnoliopsida > Asparagales > Orchidaceae > Papilionanthe > Papilionanthe hookeriana x Papilionanthe teres. Next base: position 142,589,207 of record CM040425.1, read on the forward strand.
GGAAATCATATGGCTCAGCTAAATTGGAGTGGAGAAGTCTCCATCCATGGTGAGGTGGCTAAGCATGGTTTAGTGTGTATCATGGATGAGGTTAAAAAAGCTTAAGGAAGGCTTAAGAAAGGGGCCCCTCCATTTGCCATAAATGACATGGTGAGGTGTCAAAACTCTCATTGCTTCATATGGCTTGTAAATGGCTCACATTTGGCTTACATTTGGCTTGGAAAAGGTTGGCTTGTTTCATGAAAAAGGGTTTTAAGGATTTTTGGTATTTAGGGGGTAATTTGGCACATGGCTTAGTTTAGAAAAATTCAAAGATGAATTTGAAACATAGGGAGTGATTTAATTAAATGGATGATGAGATGAAAGTGTCATGTAGGATTTGGATTGATTTTGGGTTTTTTGAAATCATTTTGGATGGGCTTTTAAAGTGGTTTAAGGAAGTGGATTTTTGGATTTAAAGTAAATTTAGGATGAAAATTTTGTAAAGTATTGTGTCAAATAAATGTTGCAATTGGTTTAGGCATGTGTCATGAGTGGTTTGGAATCAATTTGGTGTGATTTGGAGTAGAATTCGGTTCAATTTGGGCTTTTTTGGTAAAGGGGCCAAGGTGGACCAAATTGGACTAACTTGGGCTAAGGTTGGGCTATGGTTGAATTTGGTGTAAAATTAATGTTGAAAAATGTTTATGGGAGTGTTACAAAGAGTTTTCAACTTTGGTTGGGTTCTAATTTTGGGATTTGGGCCCATTTGGGTTAGGCTTGGGCTTAGGTCAATTTAAGGGATTTTGGTTTTGGGTTAGGTTTAGGTGGAGTTTAGGTTCAAATTTTGGGCAAATAAATTTAGTTTTTTGTTTTTGGGGATGTTAGGAAGGCTTTAGAAAAAATTTGGGGCCAATTGGGTTTGAGTTGGGTTGGTTTGGGCTAGGTTTAGGTCATGGGCCAAAATTGGGCCTTAGGCTTCAAATTGAAATTGGGCCCAAATGTCAATCAAATTGGACATGGATTTGGTCTAAATTGATATTGGGGATATTGAATTGAAGTTTATAATTGAATTGGACCAAAATTGAGGTCAATTGGGGTGGTTTGGTTTGACATTGGGTTGACTTGGGTTAAAAATGGGTCAAATCGGGGGTTTTGGTAAAAGTGGAGTAAATTGTTAAAATTGGCCCATGGTGTAGTTGAACAAAATAAAATTGGGAATATTTGGAATTTTTTGCAATTTTTTGGGAATTTTTAGAATTTTTGGATTTTTTGGGGTAAAAGGGTATTTTGGTAATTTTTGGGGGGTTTAGGGGTATTTTTGAAAATTTTCGTATTTTTGAAAATTTTGGTATTTTTGGCCAAAGTTGGTCAATTTGAGTGGTGGGAAGTGTTTAGGATTGATTTTTAGGGATCTTGGGTAATTTAGGTAATTTTGCAAATTTTGGGTCATTTCAAGGGTATTTGGTAGGTTTGATGGGTCCGGGGCCCCGGGGGTCAAAAACTGAAATTTTGAAAAAAGGAAGATTGATCAAGTGTGAGTGAAATGGAATCATTTTGGTTGAGCCATGAAGCCATATTAAGCCCATATGAGCCATGAGAGGACTCATTTGAGGCATTCACTATGTTGTTCCTAACCCTCTTAGCCAAGGGCTTAGGGGTTAAGGACCATCCATATGAATTACCTACATAAGTCAGGAAGTCAAGTTGGGTGAGAGTGTGGTTTTAGGACTTGGAATGTGTGTGAGAGTGTAGTGTATGTGCAAGTCAACCCTCACTAGACCAGGCCATCCAGGGTGTTCCTAAGGCCAAGAAGTCCTATAGGGAACTCATCCTTTAAACCTCCACATTTGATTTCAACCCTCTAGGTGATTAGGGGTCTACAATCAAGCTTGTGGGGTTTTCAGGGAGTTAAGAAGTAGTTTGAATTTCTAAATGGTGGGTTCCATTTCTAGTCCTCTAAGATTAGTCAAAGGAAAAGCCTAAGGCTAGATCCTAAGTACTAAAATGAGAAGCAAAAGACCTCACCAAAATTGAGGTCAACAAATGGACCCCCAATAGGTGTGGTGTGCTAACCAAGCACACCGCGCGTATTGGCGTTCACCAAAGAGATCAACAAAACCAACACAGATGTCCAAGTGACAAACTTAGGACGAAGTAGAAGAATTTTCGCTGGGGAGTATCAGGTATATTTCCAAGACTGAAGATTCCTGAACTCTCGCTGGGGAATGGAAAAGGAGGTGAACAACAAATCACAAGATCTGAGGAAATCGATTTAAATTTCATTTTACTTTTAAACTTCAAGTTTCAATGTGTGAGTTTAGATTTCAATTTGTTCTGAGTTTCAACTTCGATTGAAGTTTTAATTTAAAATAAATTTAAGGAAATTTTGAATTTGAAATTTGGATTTGAAATGAGAATTGAAACCTGGGTTTCAACCTCGGGATTGCGAAGAGAACTGGAATTTAGGTACCAGCCTCGGAGTGAGAATCAGAGTTTAAGTATCGACGGAAAAAGGATGAGAATCAAAATTTAGGTACTGATCTTGAGAGAGTGAGATTTGAAATTTAAGTATCAAACCTGAAAGAGAATCAAAATTTAGGTATCGATCTCGGAAAGAAAGTCGGAATTTGGTACCGACCTCGAAAGGAGAGGACTGGAATTTAGGTACCAGTCTCAAAAGTTGTGAATCGAAATTTAGGTATCAATTTGGATGAGAGTCGGAATTTAGGTACCGACCACGAAAGAAGAGAACTGGAATTTGGTACCAGTCTCGAAAGAGAGGAATGAAATTTCGTATCAACCTCGAAAAAGAATCAAAATTTAGGTATCAATCTCGAAGGAAGAGAACTGGAATTCAGTACCAGTCTCGGAGATTTAGAATTGAAATTTAGGTATCAATTCGGATGAGAGTCGAAATTTAGGTACTGACCTCGAAAGAAGAAAACTGGAATTTGGTATCAGTCTCGAAAGAGAGGATTGAAATTTGGTATCAACCTCGAAAGAGAATCGAAATTTAGGTATCAATCTCGAAGGAAGAGAACTGGAATTTGGTACCAATCTAAAAAATTTAGAATTGAAATTTAGGTATCAATTCGAAAGAGAGTCGGAATTTAGGTATCGATCTCGAAGGAAGAGAACTGGAATTTGGTACCAGTCTCAGAAATTTAGAATTGAAATTTAGGTATCAGTTCGAATGAGAGTCAGAATTTGGTACCGACCTCGAAGGAAGAGAACTGGAATTTGGTACCAGTCTCGAGAATTTAGAATTGAAATTTAGGTATCAATTCGAATGAGAGTCGGAATTTGGGAAGAGAACTGGAATTTGGTACCAGTCTCGGGAATTTAGAATTGGAATTTGGTATCAATTTGAAAGAGAGTCGGAATTTGGTACCGACCTCAAAGGAAGATAACTGGAATTTGGTACCAGTCTCGGAAATTTAGAATTGAAATTTAGGTATCAATTCGAATGAGAGTCGAAATTTGGTACCCACCTCGAAGGAAGAGAACTAGAATTTGGTACCAGTCTCGGAAATTTAGAATTGAAATTTAGGTATCAATTTGAATTAGAGTCGGAATTTGGTACCGACCTCGAAAGGAAGAGAACTTGAATTTGGTACCAGTCTCAAGAATTTAGAATTGAAATTTGGTATCAATTCGAAAGAGAGTCGGAATTTGGTTACGACCTCGAAGGAAGAGAACTGCAATTTGGTACCAGTCTCGAAGATTTATCTGTATGAAGAGGGACCCAATGCCATGCCATCGAAACCAAATCGAACAAAGTTTGTGGCTCCGTGTCAATAGAACTGGTCGATCCTCTAAGACACAGAAGAAAGAGAATTGAAAGGAGCTGGTAAGCGTACCAAGCTGAAAAGACTTGACTTAACGACAAGTAGAAGAGAATATTCAAATTTCAAAAGAGTTTCCAACAGATTTCGATGGAGAAAGAACTGAAAGGTTCTAATCAGAGGTTTCAGATCAGAATTCAATTTGAGATTTAGATTCATTTTTTTTGTCCTTTAACGATCCCATTTTATTTTTTTTTTTTGTTGTTTATTTAGTGTTCATGTGAATTTGTAGTTCATTTTAATATTCATTTTTTTTTTAGGAAAAGTTCTCATTTATTTTATTTTCTTCTCTGTTCTTCGTTCAAAGTTCATTTAACTCTAATGGTGTTTCCCAGTCAATTTGCACAAAAAGAGGTGAAGGCAAAATATGACATAGTCGTTTTCATTCCAACTTGCTGAAAGTACATCATACAACTTGATCTAATCATGATGACATTTTCCTCGGAAATTTAATGTCTCATACAATCCACGTAAATCCAAAACGGATTGTGTAAGCTTCCTGTTGATCCATCCAAAAGCGTCTGTCAAAAATCTATGTCTGAATAGTAAGAAACATGGGCAATAACATCACCTTCCAAGCCACCCTTGGCAAGAATGCTGCATGGATGTGTATTGGAGGTGTGCTATTTCCCATGTAACTCACAGCTCCTAGGGCCGGAAACTCTCCAATTCAGGATTTGGCAGAAAATGGTAAGGCATTTTTCTGTCTTCCATTCTTCTAAAAGTAACTGAGATCCGCTCCACAGGCACTCCTGGAATGCAATGCTTCGCAACGTCTGCTCCGTTTTCTTTTAACACCAGGACGCAACCTACCGGTAGTGGTATCTCCACCGGCCCCCGGAACTCACTGGGGCCTGCAATCCGGAGGTTAGATCCGAACATGATGTTGCACTGGTTGACAAATGACACTGTGCATAAGGGTCTAACAAAATCATGATGGTCTATATGCAGAGGTATGCAGTCGCCTTCCTTGTAGATGTTAATAATGCAGCTGTTGGGTATGCAATCTGCAGAGAAAACCCTCCATGTTATCATCCTTTTCACCATTCACTTAATGATTCTTGGCATCGGATCCACCTCACTGCGACGGAGTATCCCTGGTGGATTTCCTTTTCTGTCTAGGGCAAAATTGTAGCAGCATCCGTATTGGATTGTAACTCTTCCTTTTCCTGGCATCCATCTTCGGGGTTCTGAATAAGTCTTTTCTCTCAGGCGGCCAGCTCGACCCATTTTCTGTAATTTGAGGATGCAGTCTACAATTTGTTGTTGCTCATAATCTGAGAAAACATCTGTATGCAGCTCAAGGCCTTCCAAGATGTTGACCCTTTTGTTTCCGATTCTTTCAAAGTGTTCAAAGGTTTTCTTCTCAACTAGTTGCATTTTCTCCAGCTCGTATTCTGAGATTATCTGAAGTCCTCGGTGTCTAGTAACATACTGTGGGATGTATGGCTCAACCCCAGCACGTTCTTCTGCATGTCTCGACTCCTCGGGGATAGTCTCCGTAGGGACATCCTCCGGGGTTACTTTCGCAACAAGACTCTTCGGATCCGGTACCTCTGCTCGGCGTCGAGGTACTGACTCTATTTTTGCTTCTCTTGGTATTTCTCTTATCTGTTCCAACTTTCTTGGAGTTGACTTTCTTCTTTTTTGATTCCTGATGAACCGGTCTCCTTGGTGCATTTGCACTAATAGTATCCACTGTCTGTTTATATTGATCTTCTGCTAACTTGGTCAACATTTTGTGAATGTGACAATTCTTATTTCTTTCCTGGGTAGCAGTGAGAGTAGCTCTCCTTACCCCTTGAATTTCTGCGGGCGCGGCACTGACAAGTCTACCCTCTGCTGTGGCCACCCCAGACTTAATTTTCTTATCTTCTCCGGTTGCATGAGCGGCATTTTCTTTTCTTTTCTTGCAGTTGGATTGGTGGCTCGGGCCACCCATTTTCATCACTGTCTGGCTGTGAAGTTCTTCTCGATCAACTGGGATCCAATCATTTTCTTTGTATTGTAAGCCGGCTGGTGTGAACTCTGAGTCAATCTCTATCACTGCTCCATCCCTCACCCTCTTTTCATTAAGTGCTAGACTCACGCCATTTCTAAAGTTTAGAAACAACAGCCTGTTTTCTTTTTAACATTTTCGTTGATGAGATTTTATTTTTATCATCCATTTTATTTTGTTTTGGGTTCGGACCTAGTCACAAAGTGATTACTTCACCCTTGTTTCTAGGGATAAGATTCTACTTTACATCTTGTTGACCTCATTTTTGATGAGGTCTTCTCTTCTTCTCTTTAGTACTTAGGATCTAGCCTTAGGCTTTTCCTTTGACTATCTTAGAGGACTAGAATTGGGATCCACCATCTAGAATTTCAAACCACTTCATAACTCCCTGCAAACTCCACAAACTTGACTGTAGACCCCTAATCACCTAGAGGGTTGAAATCAAGTGTGGAAGTTTAAAGGATGAGTTCCTATAGGACTCTTTGGCCTTAGAACTGCCCTGGGTGGCCTGGTCTAGTGAAGGGGCTGACTTACACACACACTACACTCATACACTACACTTCCATACACCTCCTAAAATGACACCTATACCTAACTTGACCTCCTGACTCATGTAAGTGATTTACATGGATGGTCCTTAACCCCTAAGCCCTTGGCTAAGAGGGTTAGGAACAACATAGTGAATGCCTCAAATGAGTCCCTTCATGGCTCATATGGGCTTGATGTGGCTTCATGGCTCAACCAAAATGATTTTATTCCACTTATATTCACCCAATCTTCAATTTTCCAAATCTTCAATTTTCCAAATTTTCAATTTTCCAAATTTTCAATTTTTGACCCCCGGGACCCTACACCCGCCTAACCTACCAAATGCCCTTGAAACTACCCAAAATCTCCAAAATCACCTAAATTACCCAAAATTCCTCAAGACCAATCCTAAACATTTCCTCCCCACTCAAATTGATCATCCATAACCAAAAATACCAAAAATTCCAAAAATACCTCCCAATACCCTCCAAATACCCAAAATACCTCTTAGCCAAAAAATCCAAAAATTCAGCAAATTCCAGAAAATTCCAGAAAATCCCAAATATTCCCAATTTAATTTTGTTCAACTACACCATGGGCCAATTTTGCCAATTTACCCCACTTTTATCAAAACCCCCAATTTGACCCATTTTAACCCAAAATGAACCCAATGTCAAACCTAACCTACCCAATTGACCCAAATTCTGGTCCAATTCAATTCTAAACTTCAATTTAACATCCACAACACCAATCTAGACCCAATCCAAGCCCAATTTGATTGGCATTGGGATCCAATTTCACTTTGGCCTTAAAGCCCAATTTGGACCCATGACCCAAACTTAGCCCAAACTCACCCAATTCAACTCCAATTAACCCCAAATCTTTTCTAAACCTTCCTTAACATCCCCATAAACAAAACACTAACATGATTTGCCCAAAATTTAGACCCAAACCCCACTCAAATTCAACCCAAAATCAAAAAGCCCAATTTTGACCTAAACCTAAACCTAGCCCAAATAAACCCAAACCTCAAAATCAAAACCTAGCCTAGGCCAAAACCTCTTTGAAACACTCCCATAAACATTTCCCAACATTAATTTTACATCAATTTCAACTCTAGCCCAACTTTGGCCCATGGTAGCCCATTTTGGCCCACCTTAGCCTCTTTACCAAAAGGCCCATATCCAACCCAATTCAAACCCAAATCACCTCAAATTTGTTTCAAACCACTCATGACACATCCCTAAACCAAACTCAACAATTATTTGGCCCAAGACTTTACCAAAATTTCATCCCAAAATCCATTTTAAAATTCAAAAGCCCACTTTCCTAAACCATTTTAAAAGCCCATCTAAAACCATTTCAATGAGCCCAAAATCTACCCTAAAGCCCACATGACATTTCCATTTGCCATCCACTTAATCAAAGCCATTCCCTAAGTTCTAATCACATCATCAAGTAATTCCAAATTAAGTCTCATGCCAAATCACCCCTAAAACACCAAAATTTCTCTTAAATCCATTTCCATGAAATTGACTCAACTTTTCCCAAGCCAAAGACAAGCCATGCAAGCCATAGACAAGCCACATGAAGCCATGGGGGGTTTGACTTGTCACCAAGCCATTAATGGCAAGTGAAGGGATTCCTTTCCTAAGCCTTCCTTAAGCCATTTTAACCTCTTTAATGCAACACTATAACCCAAAATTAACTTAAACTATTTGGATAGAGACCACACCATCCTCTCTTGGTTGACCCAACTGATCCTCTCAGCCCAAAATCAGGCCATGGGGAGGTGCACCCAACCCAAACCAATGGGTTGACCAAATTGAAGCCACCCCCTTTACACATGGCAAGGCCCAATTGACTGCACAAGCCTCCAGCCCTGACCCACCTGAGCTTGAGGGTGACCTGACCCTGGCCGGCCAGCCACCAGGCCAAGAGCTCACATGTGAGCCCAAACTTGGAATTCTCACCTGCTGAGCTGCCTCACTCCAAATGGCCACCATGGCTGTTCTTCACATGCCAAGAGCAGCTGATCCCAGCCCTCAACTCCCCCTGGGAGAGCCTCCAGCCATGCCTATTTAAACCCCTCACCCTCTCGGCCAAAGGAGGTGCTTAACCAAACCTTAAGGAAACTCTGCCAAAATCATTCCAGATCACTCTCCACACATAGAGCACTTGATCCCCACTGAATTCCAGCCCCAATTCCCTCCAGCTGAGCTCAATTTTGAGCTCAAACTTTAGCCCAAAACCAGGACACTTCTTCACAGTGAGCCAATCCCCAAATTGATTGGTCCTACACCTTCACTTGGACCAAGAGGAGAAGTTTCCCACCGAAAGCCCCATCTCCGGGCCATCCGGTTGCTCCAGCCTCCAAGCTTTGTGATCGGCTGTGGTCACTTTCATAGCTAGACAATTCACCAGGCCAAGGGACTTCATCTGGAGCTTACTTGAACCCAATCGAAGGTGACACAACTCTCAGATCGAAGCTTCACTTCTCTGAGCAAAGGTATGAACTCATTCATCATCCCGAGCTTACAGAGATTCTCCATTTAATTTGAATCAATTTCAATGCATGTTTACCGTATGGATGTGTTCGTCTCTTCAAGATGAATCCATAGAGCATAAGAACACGAAAATCCGTTGAGAATCGAGTGAGAAATTAGGGTTAGAAGGTTGACGGTCACGGGTGCACACCAGTCGTAGACGATGACCAGGAGTCGTTGGATCGCGCGTGTATCGAGCGGATGGTTCAGATTGCGCGGACCGGGGAATGATACGTGAACCGCGGGTCCCGGGACGGGCGACTCGGATGGCGGCGCCCAATCACAGCGCGACACGTACCCCTTCGGAGCTGCCGAGGGTTGACACGGCGCCGCGTGGATAAGTAGGAAATTAGGGATTTTTCTGATTTATTTAAATACCAGAACTTTAAAAATCCATATCTTTGTGTAGAAAAATCACAAAAATAAAATAAAAATACCCTCTTGCTCGAGTGAACGGAGGAGAATAATGTGGAAAAGAAATTAATTAATTTTGTCTAGTATTTTATTTTTAATTAATTATTTACTCCCTGCATTGTTTTAATTCTCCATGCATTCATACAATTCACCATGGCATGAGACCATAGGGCTTTTGAAGCCTCTGAACTTGGGAACATTCCTTGAATTTTCCAAGGTCAGAGACCACCTCTGTGAAAAGTTATTGATTTTTCAAATGCATGTTGCTGTTTTGAGTATTTTAATTCCAAAAATTAGTATGTTGTGAAATAAATTCTAGGAAAATTTGGTGATGTTCCTTATGACCAGAGAACCCTAGGAAAAATAGGACTTGAGTTAATTCACTTAAGATAACCCTAATTGGCTTAAACATCCAAAATAGACCCCTAATTAATTAGAGCTAACCATACATCAAATTGACTTGAAATCAATTCTCCACTGACCTTTAGGATCAGAGGAACCCACCATAAAAATTTCAAGTCAATTGGACTTGGTTAGCCCTACTAAATGGGTTGATTAAGCCATTTAGTCATTTTAAACTTTAAAAATTCATAACTTTCAAAATACCTTTCAAAAATTCACCAAATTGGTTTTGGAGCCTCTCTGATATCAGGGGAATTTAAAAAAATTAAAATTTCAATTTTCTAAAAAAGTTGATTTTTCATCATTATTTTAATATTTTAATAATTAAAAATAATAAAAATCACAAAAATAATAAAATTCACCAAAATGTCATATTTTGAAATATAATCACTTAGGAACAAACCCCATATTTTTCTTAGGTCTATTTAATAAGATATTAAATTTTAAAGCCCTAGGGTAATTTTAAAATAAAAAAAAATGTATTTTCTAGCATCTTCACTAAAATAATTATAATAAATCAAAGAAAAATCAGAAAATTGTAAAATTTGATTCTCTGGAATCCTTGATATCAGAGAGAATTTTAAAAATTATGAAATTCATTTTTCAACTTATATTCTATTTTTAAATTAATTAATACTCCATAGCTTAAAATAATTCTAATAAATGAAATATAATTCAAAAAATCACAAAAATTGGTCTAAGTGGTCCTCTGGTCATTAGGAATGTCCCATAATTTTCTTAAGGACAGAAACTTTCCCTTGGTCATATTATTAAATTTTCCTTGGAAGTCCTTATTTTCCACCAAAAATAATTACATAAATAAATTAAATATATAAAAATCACATTTTCTCCTCTAATGTCTTTATTGACATATGAGTGAGGTCACATAAAAATTTCAAATTCATTTGAGCTCAATTTAGTGAGTTATGAAATTATTAGGCTTGAAGGGCAAAATGGTAATTAAAATCTTAACCCTTTAATTAAGACTTTAGGCTTAATGAAATTAATAGGTAAAATATTTGATTTTAACTTGATTTGGATGATTGAAATTTAGATAATTAAAGGGTAGAAACCTACTAAACAATTTAAAATAATTGAAATAAACCTTAATTAAATAATTAGTTAAATTTGGAAGAATAATAAAATTGGAATTATTAAAATAGGGATATTATTAGGAGGAGATTTGTTCTTTAATTTAAAAATCCCTAAATTAATCATCCCAATAATATTTAATTCCTAATTAAAATGATAATCCAAGTTTAAGATTTAAAATGCTAAAAGGCTTAATCATTAAATTAAATTAAAGTTAAATTATTTAAAACAAATCCCTTTAAAATTAAAAATTAAATTAAAAATTAAGAATTAAATTAAACTAAACTAAATTAAATTAAATTAAATTAAATTAAATTAAATTAAATTAAATTAAATTATATTAAATTAAATTAAATTAAATTAAATTAAATTATATTATATTATATTATATTATATTAAATTAAATTAAATTAAATTAAATTAAATTAAATTAAATTAAATTAAAACTAAATTAAATTAAATTAAATTAAGCTAAATCATATTACATTAAATTAACTTAAGTTAAATTAAATTAAATTAAACCACATTAAATTAAATTAAGTTAAATTAAATTAAATTAAATTAAATATAAAGACATGAAGAATTCAAAAATAAATCTAAAATAACTTGAACACTATTCCAAACTTAAATCATTAATTTGAACTTAAATTTGAATCACAAATCATTAAATATCATTTTGCCCTTAGGAGCTTTTACTATTATAACTCCTAAATGGAGTATCAAGTGAAATGACACTTCACTCATAAGGATATTCAAACATCCTAATTCATCGAGCAAGAAATAAAACTTAACTCAAACACCCGGATGATTAATTCACTTGAACAATAGAATTCATTTGGACTTAGGACAATTCCAGAAATATTGAAAAGATGTTTAAGATTCGTCTTAAACACTTCCTCAATATGATGGAATGTCCTTAAGAACAAATTGAGCTCGATTGTTCTTTGGTGAAGAAAATCATCCTTAAAACCAAAATTGAAGACCTAGACGTCATAGGAATGACTAGCTATAGGATTAGGATTTTGGTAGAAAACCATAACCCTTCCTGTAGTTTTACCTAGGAAATTACTTTAAATGCTTAAATATTCTAAGCGTGTTTTAAGTGCGGCTTGGGATGACGGGAAGACCCTCCAGGTACGCTTTTATTTTATTGTAATTTACTTTACTGCAATTTATTTAATCGCATCGCACTTACCTTTTCTTGCATGATAAACAACAGTTGCATGAAAACCTACACCTTTAGGACAGAAACCAAAACTGAAACCCATAACTAAATTAAAAGACACTACAAGATAAAATTCATCGCCACAACATTCAAAATATAAAATAACTCAAAATTTAATCACAAACAAAACAACAAAACTACAACTACAACTAAATTAAAACGTCTCATTGAATGATCGGGAATACCTCGGATGATGTAACCCACGTGTTGCTAACGGGATTTCCACGGTCTAAATGAAAGTGCGGAACTCATTTAGTTGAGTTTAGCAAATTCATCTGGACTAAGTGAATTCGATGAAAATAACGGTGCCGGGATGACGGAACCGTGGGATCTTAATCGGTTCTGTTTAATCAACTTTAAGATCTGTTTTAATTAAAATATTAAAGACACACGAAAATTAAGACTTTCTCTAAAACCAAACACTTCCCTCATCTCTTGATTTTTCACCTTCTACAACTAAACCTCTGCAATAACAAGGAGCTCGGAGCATGGTGGGCGGCACGGCGATCGTCAACGAGCAAAACTCGTGTCGACATCAGCAAAACTATTCTTTAGTTTAAACAACAAGCCATAGGATTCGAGGTAGTACGCACTAGTGCGACATAAATCCTCACCTGTTCTTTTAGGCCTTTGTACGGCCTTCGCTGCGCAATATAAGCCCTAACTCGCTTTAGGATTCCGAGGTTGTCGTCCGATACAATGTAAATCCTCCTACCTTTCGGGTTATTTGTATAATCGAGTGATTATGTAAATGTAATTCCTATAATTAATTGGCAGGATTGAAACTTACATAAATTCACTTCCGAAATTCAAAGCCTAACATTAGGATAGTCTGGGAAGTCACCGAAGTTCACTTCGGGTCTGTGACATCCCCTACTTCTCTTCCTTTGGACTCCTAAAATAAAATGTTCCAAATTTGATCCATTCCCTATTGAAATTCCAAAATTCAATCCCTTGAAAACTTAAACTTTGGAATTCTTGAGAGCGGAACTACCGATTATTATCGAGAGTTTTCTTAGGTGATTTACGTCACTTAAGATGTAATTAACTATAGGGCTTGCCCTTATAGGGAACTTTAAGAACCCGTGTAATATAAACCTCGCTTAATTCATTTATATTAAGCGGGGAACTTGTCGGCTTATAAAATTGGTTCGCGGACCAAACGGATGGCACAAACCTTTCTAGTTTATTTAATCGAGCCCCATCATCAAGCGAGTGTGTCTATTCTTCGGGATAGATACACGGTTTGTGGTGCGGCGCTCGTTTATATAAACTATTCGGGATGTGAGATCGGTTTGATTTCATATCTTAAAATTTTCAAATTTAAAATTATTTTCAAAATCAAATACTACTTTTTCAAATTATTTATTTAAATTAAATTAAAAATTCGCCGACAATTTCTGTAGGTGACCTCTTTTCAAAAATACAACACCACAAACCTAAAAATATGCAGACACATGCCACCCTTCGAAACATCAGGTTGCGTAATACTTCTTTAAATACCACCCATTGATTGGAAGCATGGGTCGTTCTCCACGGCAATTCACCAGTTGGTTGGAACCACCTGAGTAGACTGTCTCAACCACGAACGGCCCTTCCCATGTTTGTTCAAATTTACCACCTATCTTGCGATGTGCAAGATTAGGTCTTCTGAGAACCAAAACCAAGACACCGACTTTGAATGTCCTGGGACGGACTAATTTATCATGGGCCTTGATCATCTTGGCTTGATACAGTTCCAAATTCTGCTGCGCGGAAAGTCTTTTCCCTTCCAAGCTTTCCAATTCTTCTAGTTGTAGCCTGGCATTTTCTTCTGTAGTGATCTTTTCTGCAACTGCAATTCGGAGTGACGGAAGCTGAACTTCCAGGGGCAAGACGGCCTCGGGCCCGTACACTAAAGCGTAAGGCGTAGACTGAGTAGGAGTCCTAAAAATCATTCTGTAGGCCCATAAGGCTTCTAACAACTTCTCGTGCCAATTTCTCTTGTTGTCGTCCAAAGTTTTCTTTAAAATTTGAACGAGAGTTTTATTAAAAGCCCCAGCCAAGCCGTTTACTCCTGGGTAGTAGATCATTGAGTATCGCCAATCGACCCCATGCCTTTTGACAAAATTGTTGATCTTTGTACTTTTGAATGCAGACCCATTATCTGAAATGATCCTTCGCGGTACTCCAAAACGGTAAACAACTTGGTTCTTGAAAAACTGTAGCACATGGTGTGCCTTCACTTCTCTGAGTGGTATAGCTTCTGCCCATTTAGAAAAGTAATCTGTAGCTGCAAGAATGAAGCGATGTCCTCTTGAAGAAGGCGGTTCTATCGGACCCACTATATCTGTGCCCCAACACTCAAATGGCCACGACGCTATTGTCATGCAGCACATTTGGAGGTTGGTGTAGAACCACTCCGTGCACTTGGCACTGGTGACAACTTTTGGTAACTTTCATACAGTCGATCATCATTGAGGGCCAGTAATACCCTAGTCTTTTAATCAGTCTTTTAATCTTCATTTTCATTTTCGGACACTACTGATGAGCGCCACAAAGTCCTGAATGTACTTCTTTAACGATTTCACGAGCCTCGGACCCGCTCAGGCATCTTAGCCACATCTGATCAAAAGACCTTCTATATAATGTATTGTTTATTAATGCGTAAGACAGAGTTCTTTTCTTGATTTGATGGGCTAACAACTTATCGTCAGACAGGTTTCTTGTCTGCAAGTAGTCTATTAATGGCTGCCGCCAATCTTCTGTATTTTTACGTTATTGCCGCAACTAATTCTTCTACACTTTCTGATTTGTGTACTGTATCCATGTCGAGCTGTGATAGGACCCGTCGTCCTTGAACTGACACTTCAACTGACTCATCCTGCAAGCAGGAAAATTCCTTTGCAAGGCGGGCTAAAGCATCGGCGAGAGCATTTTCTTTTCTGGGAATCTTGTAGATTGTTGCATTTGGAATTTGTTCCAATAATTTCATGGCGTACTGAAAGTACTGCTTGAGTCTTGGCTTTAGAATTTTGTATTATCCGGCAACCTGTTGAATGATCAACTGAGAATCTTCGTAGATGTTGATGTCTGTTATTCCCATCTGAATGGTTAATTCCAGTCTGGTTATGAGGGCTTCGTATTCTACCTCGTTGTTTGTACACGGTTCTGCTAAGTGGTAGGAATATCTTAACATCCCCCGCTCCGGTGTTATAAAGATCAGTCCGATTCCTGCCTTACCGGGCACTATCGTTTGCAATTCTTTGTTCTTCTGTGCTGAGGACGCACCGTCGAAGTATAGTTCCCAACGTCGATCATCAGGTACTTCTAGGCTCATTATCTGCTCGTCAGGAAAATCATCATCGAGAGTCGAATCCGCCAGCAAAGGGTGTGCTACGAGGAAGTCTGCTAGGACTTGTCCCTTTACGACGCGAAGAGGAACGAATGTTATGTCGAATTGCAATAGTATCATCGACCACCTGGCAAGTCTGCCAGAAAGCGTCGGTCGGGACATCAAGTATTGCAACGGATTAACTCTCGAAATAAGGTTGACTTTATGAGAAAGCATGTAATGTCTGAGCTTTTGAGCGGCGAAGATCAGGGCCCAACAATGCTTCTCAATCGGAGGATACTTTACTTCCGTCGGGATTAGACGATGTCTTAGGTAGTAGAGAGTGTTTTCTTTTCCCTCGTCATTGACCTGGGCTAGCAGGGCTCCGAGAGAGTCGTCTAAAGCCGCGATATAAAGTATCAATAGTTTACCTGAGACTGGGGCTGCTAAGACAGGAGGTGTCATTAAATATTGCTTAACGTCCTTGAAAGCCAGCTGGCATTTCTCGTCCCAAACAAATTTGGTGTCCTTTTTAACCAATGCCGAGAAGGGCTGACACCTACCTGACAAGTTCGAGATAAAGCGTCAAAGATATGCCAACTTCCCTTGAAAGGATCATAGTTGTTTCAAAGTTTTGGGAGGAGGCATTTCTAAAATAGCTTTAATCTTTTCCGGATCAATTTCAATCCCGCGATGTCGGACAACAAATCCTAAGAATTTCCAGGAGGTGACGCCGAAGGCGCATTTTAAGGGATTCATCTTAAGGTTAAATTATCTTAGTCGCCCGAAAACAATTCTCAAATCATACAGGTGATCTTCCTTCAGTTTACTTTTGATGACCACATCATCCACGTAGCACTCGACTTAGTGGTGAATGAGATCATCAAAAATCTTCGTCATCGCTCTTTAGTATGTTGCTCTTGCGTTCTTTAGTCTGAATGGCATTACTGTGTAGCAATACACTCTGATCGGCATTCTGAATGCCGTGAGCTTTTCGTCTTCTGGTGCCATCTTTATCTGGTTGTATTCCGATGATACTGTCGGCATATTTTTAGGTTTTTGTTTTGAAAAGGGGGTCGCCTTCAGAAATTGTTGGCGAATTTTAGGTTTTAAATTTAATCTAAATATATATATATAGTTTGAAAAATAGCATTTGATTTTGAAAATAATTTTTAAATTTGAATATTTTAAGATATGAAATCAAACCGATCTCACATCCCAAATAGTTTATATAAACGAGCACCGCATCACAAACCATGTATCTATCCAGAAGAATAGATACACTTCTTGATGATGGGGCTCAATTAAATAAACTAGAAGATTTGTGACATCCGTTTGGTCTGCGAACCAATTTTATAAGCCGACAAGTTCCCCTGCTTAATATAAAAGAATTAAGTAGGGTTTATATTACCTGGGTTCTTAAAGTTCCCTATAAGGGCAAGCCTCTATAGTTAATTACATCTTAAATGACGGGAATCATTTAAGAAAACTCTCGATAATGATCAGTGGTTTTGCTCTCTATAATTTCAAAGTTTAAGGTTTTTAAAGGATTTAATTTTGGAAATTTTAATAGGGATTAGCTCAAATTTGGAACAGTTTATTTCAAGAGTCCAAAGGAAGACAAGTAGGAGAAGCTGAGGATCCAAGAAGAATCTTGGCAACTTCCCAAACTATCCTATTGTTTGGTTTGAATTTGAGAATATCATTTAATGTTTCAATCCTGCCAATTTTAATTAATTAGGACTTATATTCGTATGACATGATCATACAAATAGCCTCGAAGATGTGAGGGTTTATGTCGTACCAAACGACTACCTCGGAGTCCTAAGACCGGTTAGGGCTTAATTTACATGACATGATCATGCAAATGTCTAACGAAGAGTTGAGGATTTATGTTGCACTAAGCAAACTACCTCGAAATCCTATGGCTTTGTTGTTTTTAAAACTAGGAAAGGTTTTGCTGAAGTAGATTTAAGTTTTGCTGATGGCGATGGCCGTACTGCCCACCATGCTCCAAGCTCCTCATTGTTGCAGAGGTTTAGTTTTAGAAGTCATAAATCAGGAGACGAGAGAATTGTTTTGGTTTAGAGAAAATCTTAAAATCCAAGTGTTTTTAATATTTTAATTAAAACAAATCATAAAGTTATTTAAACGAAGCGATTAAGATCCCACGTTTCTGTCATCCCGGCACCGTTATTTTCATCGAATTCACTTAGTCCAGATGAATTTGCTAAACTCAACTGAATGAGTTCCACACTTTCATTTAGATCGTGGGAAATCTCGATAGCAACACGTGGGTTACATCATCCGAGGTATTCCCGATCATTCAATGAGACGTTTTAGTTTAGTTGTGATTGTAGTTTTATTGTTCTGTTTGTGATTAAATTTTGAGTTGTTTTATATTTTGGAATGTTGTGGCGGTGAATTTTATCTTGCAATAAGGTTTCAGTTTAGGGACTATCCTAAAGGTTTTGGTTTTCATGCAACAGTTTTGTTTATCATGCAAGAAAAAGTAAAGTACAGTGCATGTAAGTAAATTGCAATAAAATAAAAGCGTACCTGGAGGGTCTTCCCATCATCCCAAGCTACACTTGAAATACATGTTAAGGCATTTAAATATTTTGCAAGAAATACCTAGGTAAAGCTAAGGGAAAGGGTTTTGGTTGTCTACCAAGTTCCTAATCCTATAACTAGTCATCTCCTATGACGTCTAGGTTCTTGGTTTGGTTTAAGGATGATTTTCTTCATCAAAGAACAACTAGATTCAATTGTTCTTCTAAAACATCCTGTTATATTGAGGAAGTGCTTAGGACGAGTCCTAAACATCTTTTCAATATTTCTGGGATTGTTTCGAGTCCAAATAAATTTATTTGCACAGGTGAATTAATCATCCAGGGGTTTAAGTTTTGTTCCCTTGCTCAGTGAACTAGGACATTTGAATATCCTATAAGTGAAGTAACACTTCACTTGATACTTCATTTAAGAGTTATAATAATAAGAGCTTTAAAATGGCAAATCAACTTATTAAGTATTTTAATGATTTAAACTTAATGATTTAATTTTAATTTTGACTTAATTATAAAAAATTAGTTTAAGTTTGGAATAGTGTTCAAGTCCTTTATGTTTTAAGTTTACTTTAAGTGTTTGGTTTAACTCTTAATGATTTCATTTAGGTGTGTTGTTAAATGATTTTAATTCAATTTAATTTTAATTTAATTTAAGTTTAATTTAATTTAATTTAATTTAATTTAATTTAATTTAATTTAATTTAATTTAATTTAATTTGATTTAATTTGATTTAATTTATTTTAATTTAATATAATTTAATTTAATTTAAATTCAATTTTTAATTCAATTTAATTTTAAGTTTTAATTTAATTTAATTTTAATTCAACTTAATTTGATTTAATTTATTTTGATTTAATTTTAATTTTTATCTTAATATATTAAATATGATTTAATTTAATTGTTAAGGTGTTAACTTGATTTAGATTTTGATTTAATTTAATCTCAACATCTTAAATTTAATTTAATTTAATTTATCATTTTAAATTTTAAGTTAGGATTATACTTTTAGTTAAGAATTAAATATTATTGAAGTGATTAATTTAGTGATTCATAAATTAAAGAATAAATATCCTCTTAATAATATCCCTACTTTAATAATTCCAATTTCTATTATTCTTCCAAAATTTCAATTAATTAATTAATTAAAGTTTTATTTTAATTATATTTGAAATGGTTAGTAAGTTTCTACCCTCAATCATTTAAATTTCAATCATCCAAAATCAGTTTAAAATCAAATATTTTACCCTCCCTTTTTTTATTAATCCTAAAATTTTAATTAAGGGTTGAAATTTTTAATTACCCTTTTGCCCTTCAAGCTTAATAATTCTATAACTCACTAAACTAAGCTCAAATGAACTTGAAATTTTTATGTAACCTCACTCATATGTCAATTAAGACATTAGAGGAGAAAATGAGATTTTTCTGTATTTAATTTATTTATGTAATTATTTTTTAATGGAAAATAGGGGTTTTCAAGGAAAATTCAATAACATGACCAAGGAATTATTACTGTCCTTAAAAAAATTATGGGATGTTCATAATGATCAGAGGACCATTTGGGCCAATTTTGGTGATTTTTTGAATTACATTTTTATTATTAGAATTATTTTGAGTTTTGGAGTATTAATTAATTTAAAAAAGAAATAAAAGTTAACAAAGGATTTTATATTTTTCAAAAATCTCTCTGACCTCAGGAAAATCAAAGAACCAAATTTTATATTTTTCTAATTTTTCTTTGATTTATTAGAATTATTTTAGTGGAAATGTTAAAGAAAATCATTTTTTAATTCAAAAATTGTTTTATGCCTTTAAAATTCAATATCTTACCCTAGAGACTTAGGAAAAATATTTGGTTTGTTCCTAGGTGATTAGAATTCAAAATGTGACATTTTGGTGATTTTTAATATTTTTATGATTTTTATTATTTTTTAATTATTAAAAATATTAAAATAATGATAAAAATCAACTTTTTTTTAGAAAAATCACAATTTTACTTTTCCTAAATTCCTCTGATATCAGAGAAGCCCGAAAACCATTTTTGTGAATTTTTGAAAAGTATTTTGTGAGTTATGAATTTTTAAAGTTTAATTTTGGTTATGTGATTTAATTAATCCATTTAGTGGGGTTAAACATTTCCAATTGATTTCAAATTTTTATGTGATGTTCCTCTGATCCTAAAGATCAGTGGAGAATAGTTTTCAAGTTAATTTGACGTGTAGTTAACCCTAATTAATTAAAGTTCAATTTTGGGTGTTTAGGCCAATTAGGGTTGTTCCATGTGAATTAACTCAAAACCTATTTTTCCTAGGTTCCTCTGGTCATAAGAAACATCACCAAATTTTCCTAAAATTTATTTCTCAACATGCTAATTATTGGAATTAAAATATTCAAAACAGTAACATGAACTTGGAAAATCAATAACTTCTCATAGGGATGGCCTCTGACCTTGGAAAATTCAGGAAATGTTCCCAAGTTCAGAGGCTTCAAAAGCCCTATGGTCTCATGCCATGGTGAATTACCTATGCAAATGAAGAATTAAAACAATGAAGAGAGTAAATAAATCATTAAAAATAAAATACTTGATGAAATGACTTGATTTCTTTTCAACGTTATTCTCCTCTATTCACTGAGCAAGAGGGTATTTTTATTTTATTTTTTTGATTTTTCCATGCAATGATATGGATTTTTGAAGTTCTGGTAATTAAATAAAAAGAAAATAGCCCTAATTTCCTACTTATCCACGCGGCGCCATGCCATCCTCGGCAGCTCTGAATCAGTCCGAAAGGCCACGCGGCACGCTCTGATTCGGCGCCGCCATCTGAGTTAGCACTGCGGGGGCCCGCCAATCATGTATCATCTCCCAGTCCGACACCATCTGAGCCGTCCGTCCAATACACGCGTGAATGGACGGCATCCATTCATCGTCCCCGATCGACTTCACCCGAGAGCCGTCCATCTTCCAGGCTTGATATCTCTCTCGATTCTTAACCGATTTCTACATTCTTATACTCTATGGATTCGTCTTGAAGAGACGAACACATCCATACGGTTTATGTGGCATGAAATTAACCCAATCAAAATAGAGAAGGTTCAGAAGCTCGGGAAGAAGAGAGAGCTCATACCTTTGCTCAGAGAAGTGTGGCTTTGATCTGAGAGTTGTGTCACCTTTGATTGAACCTAAGTAAGCTCCAGATGAAGTCTCTGGCCACAGGGAATTGCTCGGACCTGATTTCCACCGGACCCGATTTCAACCATTGGAGGCTAGAACAAATGGGTGGCCCGGAGAGGGGCTTTCACTGGGGAACTCCTTCTCTTGGTCTTGTGCAGGTGTGGGTGAGTTTAATTTAGTTTTGGTAGAGGATTTGAGAGTGTCCTGTTCTGGCTTGAGAATTGAGCTCCAAAATTGAACTCAATCAGTGGGAGTTAGGGCAGGAGAACAGTGGGGATGGATTGCTCTTGGCTAGGGGAACCTTTGTGAGGAGTTTGGAGGGATTTTGTGAAGGTTTGGTTCAGCGAACCTTTTGGCCGAGAGGGGTTAGATGGCTTAAATAGTCATGGCCATGGCTTCCCATGGGGAGTTAGGGGCTTGGATCAACTGCTCAGGTCAAGGGCAGAATAGCTGCAATGGCCATTGGGCATGGGGCAGCTCAGCAGGTGAGAATTCCAAACTTTGGCTCATCCCAAGGTTTCGGCCATGGCATTTTTCGGTGACTGTGGTGGCTGGCTGACCAGGGTCAGGTCAACCTCAGGCTCAGAGAAGTCAGGGCTTGATTCCTGTTGGTTCAATTGAGTTTTGCCAAGTGTAAAGGGGCTGGATCAAAGTGGCATGGAGGAGTGTCCATTTTGGCTTGATTTGGTCCAAGCCATGGCTTTGGGTTTGGTTCATCTCCCCATGGCCTGATTTTGGGCTGAAGAGGTCAGGTGGGTCATGCTCACATGTGTGGTGAAGTCCACATCAATTTTGTTTAAGTTAATTTTGGGTTAGGGTGAGACATTAAAAGTGTTAAAAAGGTTTAGTGAGAGCTTAGAAAAGGTCCCCCTCCCCTTGCCATTAATAGCTTGGTGAAAAGTCAAACCATCCATGGCTTCATGTGGCTTATGCATGACTTCATGGCTCACATTTGGCTTGGCAAGAGTTTGGTCAATTTTCAAGGAAAAGGGTTTTAGGAATTTTTGGAAATTTTGGGGTTATTTGATGGGATTTGGCATAATACCATTTTGGTTTAATTTTCATGATGGATTTAGCACTTAGGGAGTGATATTAATTGAGTGAAGATGAGATGAGATTGTAATGTGGGCTTTAGGATGGGTTTGGGCTTTTAAAATTTGGTAAAGCTGGGCTTTTAAAATGGCTTAAGGGAATGGGCTTTTATGTTTTGAAATGGGCCTTTAGATGAAAAATTTTGCAAAGGGCCATGCTAAATAAATGTTGGGTTTGGTTTAGGGATGTGTCATGAGTGATTTGAGACAAATTTGAGGTGATTTGGAATTGAATTGAGTCTAATTTGGGTCCCCTTGGTGATAGGGTCAAAATAGGTCAAAATGGACTAACTTGGGCTAAGGTTGGGCTAATGTTGAAATTGATCTAAAGTCAATGTTGAGAAATGTTTATGGGAGTGTAACAAAGAGTTTCAACCTTGGTTGGGCTTTAATTTTGGGATTTGGGCCTATTTGGGTTCATGGTGGATTTAGGTCTATTTAGGGAATTTTGGGTTTGGGTTGAATTTGAGTAAGGTTTGGGTCCAAATTATGGGCAAACTATGTTAGTGTTTTGTTTATGGAGATGTTAGGGAAGATTTAGAAAAGGTTTGGGATTAATTGGAGTTGAATTGGGTTGGTTTGGGCTAAGTTTGGGTTAAGGGTCAAAATTGGGCTTTAAGCTTAAAAATGAAATTGGATTCAAATGTCAATCAAATTGGGCTTGGATTTGGTCTAGATTGATATTGTGGATATTGAATTGAAGTTTATAATTGAATTGGACCAAAATTGAGGTTAATCGGAAAGGTTTGTTTGACATTGGGTTCATTTGGGTTTGACTTTTGGGCAAATTGGGGGTTTTAGTAAAAGTGGGGTAAATTGGCCAAATTGGCCTATTGTGTAGTTTAACAAAATGAAATTGAAAATATTTCGGATTTTTTGGAATTTTCTGGGAATTTTTGGAATTTTTTTGAATTTTTGGGTCAAGAGGGGCATTTTGGTAATTTGGAGGATATTGGGGGTATTTTTGGAAATTTTGGTATTTTTGGCTGTAAATGATCAATTTGATTGGTAATGTTCAAGGTTGATTTTGGAAAATTTTTGGGTGATTTGGAAATTTTGGTGGTTTTGGGTAGTTCCAAGGGCTTTTAGTAGGTTTGGTGGGTCCGAGGCCCCGGGGGTCAAAAATCAAAATTTTGGAAAAATGAAAATTGAGCAAGTGTGAGTGAAATGGAATCATTTTGGTTGAGCTATGAAGCCATATTAAGCCCATAGGAGCCATGAGAGGACTCATTTGAGGCATTCACTATGATGTTCCTAACCCTCTTAGCCAGGGGCTTAGGGGTTAAGGACCATCCATGTGAATTACCTACATGAGTCAAGAGGTCAAGTTGGGTGAGAGTGTGGGTTTTAGGATTTGGAATGTGTGTGAGAGAGTGTAGTGTATGTGTAAGTCAGCCCTCACCAGACCAGGCCACCCAGGGTGATCCTAAGGCCAAAGAATCCTATAGGGAACTCATCCTTTAAACCTCCACATTTGATCTCAACCCTCTAGGTGATTTGGGTTTTACAATCAAGCTTGTGGGGTTTGCAGGGAGTTAAGAAGTGGTTGAGTTTCTAAAGGGGTAGGTTCCATCTCTTGTCCTCTAAGATAGTCAAAGGAAAAGCCTAAGGCTAGATCCTAAGTACTAAAGAGAGAAGAGAAGAACTCATCAAAAATGAGGTCAACAAATTGACCCCCAATAAGTGTGGTGTGCTAACCAAGAACACCGCGCGTATTGGCGTTGACCGAAGAGATCAACAAAACCAACACAGATGTCCAAGTGACAAACTTAGGACAGAGTAGAAAAATTTCCGCTGGGTAGTATCAAGTATATCTCCAAGACTGGAGGTTCCTGAACTCTCGCTGGGGAAAGGAAAAGGAGGTGAATTCCAAATCACAAGATCTGGGGAATTTTGATTTAGATTTTGTTTCATTTCATGTTCAAGTTTTGATGTGTGAGTTTAGATTTTTGATTTGGAGTTCCAATTTAGATTGAAGTTTGATTTAAAATCAGTTTGAGGAAATTTGGATTTGAAATGAGAATTGAAACCCGAGTTCCAACCTCGGGATTGCGAAGAAAACTAGATTTTAGGTAGCAGCCTCGGAGTAAGCATCCGAGTTTAAGCGTCGATTGAAAAGGATGAGAATCAGAATTTAGGTACTGATCTCGAAAGAGAACTGGAATTTAGGTACCAGTCCTACAAGTTTGGAATTGAAACTTAGATGTCAATTCGAAAGAGAATCAAAATTTAGGTATTGATTTCGAAAAGAGAGTCAGAATGTAGGTACCGATCTCGGAATGAGAACTGGAATATAGGTTCCAGTCTCAGAAATTTTTGAATTGAAATGTAGGTATCAATTCGGATGAGAATCGAAATGTAGGTATCGATCTCGAAATGAGAACTGGAATGTAGGTACCGATCTTGGAAATTTTGAATTGAAATGTAGGTATCAATTCAGATGAAAATCGAAATGTAGGTATCGATCTCGAAATGAGAACTGGAATGTAGGTACCAGCCTCAAAAATTTTGAATTGAAATGTAGGTATCAATTCAGATGAGAATCGAAATGTAGGTATCGATCTTGAAGTGAGAACTGGAATGTAGGTACCAGTCTCGGAAATTTTAAATTGAAATGTAGGTATCAATTCAGATGAGAATCGAAATGTAGGTATCGATCTCGAAATGCGAGCCGGAATGTAGGTACCGGTCTCGAAATTTTGAATTGAAATGTAGGTATCAATTCGGATGAGAATCGAAATGTAGGTATCGATCTCGAAATGAGAACTAGAATGTAGGTACCGGTCTCGAAAATTTTGAATTGAAATGTAGGTATCAATTCGGATGAGAATCGAAATGTAGGTATCAATCTGGAAATGAGAACTGGAATGTAGGTACCAGTCTCAGAAATTTTGAATTG
Source organism: Papilionanthe hookeriana x Papilionanthe teres (assembly GCA_022702705.1). NCBI lineage: Eukaryota > Viridiplantae > Streptophyta > Magnoliopsida > Asparagales > Orchidaceae > Papilionanthe > Papilionanthe hookeriana x Papilionanthe teres. The sequence continues at coordinate 142,614,280 of CM040425.1, forward strand.
AAATGTAGATATCAATTTAGATGAGAATCTAAATGTAGGTATCGATCTCGAAATGAGAACTGGAATGTAGGTACCAGTCTCGGAAATTTTGAATTGGAATGTAGGTATCAATTCGGATGAGAATCGAAATGTAGGTATCGATCTCGAAATGAGAACTGGATTGTAGGTAGCAGTCTCAGAAATTTTGAATTGGAATGTAGGTATCAATTCGGATGAGAATCGAAATGTAGGTATCGATCTCGAAATGAGAACTGGAATGTAGGTACCAGTCTCGAAAATTTTGAATTGAAATGTACTGTGGAGATTTGGATTTAGTGGGAGATTGAAATGAGATGTGAAAGTGTTCCACATCCCACGAGAATCAATCAAAGTTTGATTATTTAGCGAAGGGTATGAATCCATGCCATCAGAACCAAATCGAAAAATTTTCGTGGTTCTGAAATCATCCCGAGAGAGGGTTTCAAAGGAGGTCTGAAGTAGATCTTGATTTGAAGAAGAATTTGAGGGTTTGAAAAGATGGATTTAGACTGGAATTCAATTTGAGATTTAGGTTCATTTCATTTGTCCTTTAGAGATCTGATTTTATTTTTGTTGTTCATTAAGTGTTCATGTGAATTTGGAGTTCATTTTAATATTTAGATTTTTAAGGAAAGTTCTCATTTAATTTTTTTTCTCTTCTGTTCTTCGTTCAAAGTTCATTTAACCCTAATGGCGTTTTTCAGTTGATTTACACAAAAAGAGGTGAAGGCAGAATATGACGTAGTCGTTTGCATTCCAACTTGCTGAAAGTACATCATACAACTTGATCTAGTCATGATGACATTTTTCTCAGAAATTTAATGTCTCATACAATCCTTGTAACTCCAAAATGGACTGTATAAACTTCTTGTTGATCCATTCAAAAGTATCTATCAAAAATCCATGTCGGAATAGTAAGAAACATGGGTAATAACATCACCTTCCAAGCCACCCTTGGCAGGAATGCCGCATGGATGTGCATTGGAGGTGTGCTATTTCCCATGTAACTCACAGCTAGTAGGGCCGAAGTCTCTCCAATTCTGGATCTGGCTGGAAGTGGTAAGGCGTCCATTCTTCTAAAAGTAACGGAGATCCGCTCCAACGGCACTCCCGGTATACAATGTTTTGCGACGTCTGCTCCATTTCCTTTTAATATCATGACAAAACCTACCGGAAGTGGTATCTCCACCGGCCCTCGGAACTTACCGGGCCTGCTATCCGGAGGTCAGATCCGAACATGATATTGCATTGGTTGACGAACGAAACTGTGCAAAAAGGTCTGACGAAGTCGTGGTGGTCTATGTGTGGAGGTATGCAGTCGCCTTTACGGTAAATGTTGATGATGCAACCGTTGGGTATGCGATCTGCTGGCGTACCCTCCACGTTATCATTCTTTTCACCATTCTTTTAATTATCCTCGGCATTGGATCCACCTCACTGCGACGGAGTATCCCTGGTGGATTTCCTTTTCTGTCCTCTGTGAAGTTATAGTAACATCCGCACTGTATTGTGACTCTTCCTTTCCCTGGCATCCATCTCCGGGATTCTGAATAAGTCTTTTCCCTCAGACGGCCTGCTCGACCCATCTTCTGAAGTTCTAAGATGCAATCCACAATTTGATGTTGCTCATATTCTGAGAATACATCTGTGTGTAACTCGAGGCCTTCCAAAATGTTGATTCTCTTGCCTTTAATCCTTTCAAAGTATTCGAAAGTCTTCTTCTAAACATTTTGCATTCTTTATAATTCATATTCCGGGATGATCTGCAAGTGACGAGGCCTAGTAACGTACTGCGGGATGTATGGCTCAATCCCGTCACATTCTCCTGCATACCTTGGCTCCTCGGGGATTGTCTCTGTCGGGACATCCTCCGGGGTTGCTTCCACAACAAGGTTCTTAAGATCTGGTATCTCTGTCCGGTGTCGAGGCACTGAATCTATTTTTGTTCTTCTTGGCACTTCTTCGATTTGTTCTGATTTTCTTGGCATTGACTTTCTTCTTTACGGTTCTCGACGAACCGGTATCTTTGAAATGTGTGTGCCGGCAAAAGCGGCTGTTTCCTCTTGTTGATCCGCTGCTAGTTTAGCAACATCTTGCGGATACGGCGATTCTTATTCCTTCTTTGGGTAGCAGTGAGAGTAGCTCTCCTTACCCCTTGAATTTCTGCGGGCGCGGCGCTGACGAGCCTGCCCTCTGCCGTGGCAACTACGGACTTGATTTTATTGCTTTCCTCGATGTTTGTCTTTCTTTTCTTGTTGTTGGATTGGTGGTTTCGGCCACCCATCTTCATCACTGTCACTGTTGTGAAGCTCTTCTCGATCAGCGGGACCCAATCATTTTCTTCGTATCGTAAGTTCGGCTGGTGTGAAGTCAGAATCAATTTCTATCACTGCTCCATCCTTCACCCTCTTTTCATTGAGTGCGAGACTCACGCCATTTCTAAAGTTTAGGACCAACCGCCCGTTCGACATTTCCCTGCGAAAAAGACAAGGAAAGGATCAGGGGCTGTACTAAGAACAAGAACATTAAGAAAATATTTATCACTGAAGATTCTTATTCACTTATTTTAACTTTAAGGAAAGTAGGAAAAGATGAGGAAAGATCAGGAACAAGATTTAATTTGAAAATATTTATCACTGAAGATTCTTATTCACTTATTATGATTTCACATATTTTATTTTTAGCACATATTTTTTTTGTTAATGATTTTTTTGTCATCCATTTTTATGTTTTTGGGTTCGGACCCAGTCACAAGTGGTTACTTCACCCTTGTTTCTAGGGATGAGAATTCATTCCTTCGAAACATCAGGTTGTGTAATACTTCTTCAAATATCGTCCGTTGATTGGAAGCATTTGTCGTTCTCCTTGGCAATTCACAAGTTGGTAGGAACCTCCTGAGTAGACTGTCTCGACCACAAACAGCCCTTCCCAAGTCGGTTCAAATTTACCTCCTATCTTATGGTGTGCAAGAATAGGTCTCTTGAGGACAAGAACTAAGTCACCAACTTTGAAAGTTCTTGGGCGGACCAGTTTATCATGGGCCTGGATCATCTTAGCTTGGTATAGTTCCAAATTTTGTCTGCGCTGCAAGTCTTTTCCCTTCCAAGCTTTCCGGTTCTTCCAGTCGTAATCGGCATTTTCTTCGTAGTAATTTTATTTGCAACTGCAATTCTGAGTGATGGAAGCTGAACCTCCAAAGGTAAAACTGCCTCGGACCCGTACACTAAAGTGTAAGGTGTAGACTGAGTAGAAGTCCTGAAAGTTGTCCTGTAGGTCCATAAGGCTTCTAACAATTTCTCGTGCCAATTTATCTTATTGTCATCCAAGTTTTTCTTTAGAATTTGGACGAGAGTTTTATTAAAAGCCTCGGCCAAGCCGTTTTCTCTTGGGTAGTAGATCGTTGAGTATCGCCAATTGATTCCATGTCTTCTGACAAAATTATTGATTTTTGTGCTTCTGAATGCGGACCCATTATCTGAAATGATTCTGTGCGGTACTCCGAAATGGTAGACAACTTGATTTTTGAAAAACTGTAGCACGTGATGTGCCTTTACTTCTCTGAGTGGAACTGCTTCTGCCTATTTAGAAAAGTAGTCTGTAGCTGCAAGGATGAAGCGATGTCCTCTTGAAGATGGTGGTTCGATTGGACCCACTATAACTGTGCCCCAACACTCAAATGGCCACGACGCGATTGTCGGATGTAGCACATTTGGAGGTTGATGTAGAACCACTCCATGCACTTAGCATTGGTGACAGCTCTTGGCGATCTTCATACAGTCGGTCATCATTGAGGGCCAGTAGTACCCTAGTCTCTTAATCTTCATTTTCATCTTTGGACCCGACTGATGAGCGCCACAGAGTCCTGAGTATACCTCTTTGACAATTTCATGAGCCTCGGACCCGCTCAGGCATCTTAGCCACATCTGATCAAAAGACCTTCTGTATAATGTATTGTTTATTAATGCGTAAAACAAAGTTCTTTTCTTGATTTGATGCGCTAATGAATCGTCTGGTAGGTTTCCTGTCTGCAAGTAGTCTATTAATGGCTGCCACCAATCTTCTATGTTTTCTGTTATTGCTGCTACTAATTCCTCTGCTTTTTTCTGATTTCTGTATCATATCCATGTCGAGCTGTGATAGGACCTGTCGTCCCTGAACTGACACTTCAACTGACTCATCTTGTAAGGAGGCAAATTCTTTTGCAAGGCGAGCTATTGCATCTGAATGAGCATTTTCTTTTCTGGGGTTCTTGTAGATCGTTACATTCGGAATATGTTCCAACAGTTTCATGGCATACTGAAAGTACTGCTCGAGTCTTGGCTTTAGAATCCTGTACTGTCCGGCGACTCGTTGAATGATCAACTGAGAATCCCCGTAGATGTTGATGTTCATTATTCCCATTTGAATGGTTAGTTCCAGTCCTGTTATGAGGGCTTCGTATTCTGCCTCATTGTTTGTGCATTGTTCTGTTAAGTGGTATGAGTATCTTAACATCCCCCGCTCCGGTGTTATAAAGATTAGTCTGATTCCTGCCTTACCGGACACTATCGTTTGCAATTTTTTGTTCTTCTGTGCTGAGGACGCACCGTCGAAGTATAGTTCCCAACGTCGATCATCAGTTTCTTCTAGGCTCATTATCTGCTAGTCAGGTAAATCGTCGTCGAGAGACGAATCTGCCAGTAAAAGGTGTGCTGCAAGGAAGTCAGTTAGGACTTGTCCCTTTACGGCGCGAAGAGGAACGAAAGTTATGTCAAATTGCAATAGTATCATCAACCACCTGGAAAGTCTGCCGGAGAGCGTCGGTCGGGTCATCATGTATTGCAACGGATTAACTCTCGAAATAAGGTTGACCTTATGAGAAATCATGTAATGCCTGAGCTTCTGTGCGGCGAAGATCAGGGCCAAGCAGTGCTTCTCGATAGGAGGATACTTTACTTCCGTCGAGATTAGACGACGGCTTAAGTAGTAGAGAGCATTTTCTTTTCCCTCATCATCGACACAGGCTAGCGGGGCTCCGAGGGAGTCGTCTAAAGCCGCGGTATAAAGTATCAACGGTCTACCTGAGACTGGGGCTACTAAGACAGGAGGGGTCATTAAGTATTGTTTAATGTCATCGAAGGCATGTTGACATTTGGAGTCCCAAGTAAACTTGGCATCCTTCTTAATCAAAGCAGAAAAAGGCTGACACCTTCCTGACAAATTCGATATAAAGCGTCGAAGATATGCCAACTTTCCTTGAAAGGATCGTAGTTGTTTCAAGGTTTTAGGAGATGGCATTTCTAAGATAGCTTTAATCTTTTTCGGATCAATTTTAATCCCGCGATGTCGGACGACAAATCCTAAGAATTTCCCTGAGGTGACGCCGAAGGCGCATTTTAAGGGATTCATCTTAAGATTGTATCGTCTTAGTCGCTCGAAAACAATTCTCAAATCATACAGGTGATCTTCTTTCAGTTTGCTTTTGATGACCACATCATCCACGTAGCACTCGACTTGGTTGTGAATGAGATCATCAAAAATCTTCATCATCGCTCTTTGGTATGTTGCTCCTGCGTTCTTTAGTCCGAATGGCATTACTGTGTAGCAATACACTCCGATCGGCGTTACGAATGTCGTTAGCTTTTCGTCTTCCGGTGCCATCTTTATCCGGTTGTATCCCGATGATCCATCCATGAATGAAAATATTTCATGTGTTGAAGCGATGTCGATCATCAATTACGGGATTGGTAGTGGAAATTCATCCTTTGGACATCCTTTATTTAAATCTACGAAGTCTACGCGATTCTGATCTGACCATTCTTCTTCCTGACTGGTACCACATTGGCTAACCAAGTAGGGTATTGTTCTTCACGGACAAATTTAGCGTCTATTAGCTTCTTAACTTCAGCTATTACTTGTTGCTCAATTTCTAGATGCATTCTTCTGGGAGCTTGTCTGACTGGAACAGAAGTAGGATCTACTCCTAACTTGTGAACTGCGACTTCTGGAGCTAATCCTGGCATTTCGTCGTAACTTCAAGCAAAACAGTCCTTGAATTCCATTAGTAGCTTGATTATGTTTTCAGAATCTTTTTTATTGAGTAAGGAGCTAACAAAGGTTGGCCTAGATTCTTTGCTAGTACCTAAGTTAACTTCCATTAACTCGTCTATTATAGATTTGATTTCTTCTTCGAGTTCTGGTGGAGCATCTCCGATTGGAAAATCTTCGAGATCTTTTGTAGCTTCCAAGCAGTCTTCATTAGGTTCGCAAGTGACAACCAAGCAAAATCTTGTATCATCAACTGATCCTACCGTGCCTAATCTGAGATCATGTTTTGAATTGGGAGGCCGACCGGCATTATTCCATAATTTTTCAAAGTGTTGTGATCGGTCTTTTGTCCATTGTCTAGGTAAGACACCACGTTGAATTAAATTTTGAACACAGGGAGAGTACCACTCAAAAGGTAGTTCCATTAATTTGGAAGAAGTAACATCTTCAAATTGTACATCTTTTTCAGTATTGGAGGAGGAAGCACCACGGTAAAACTTGATTGGCTTGGTACCACCACCATGCACTTCCTTGACCACCATACCCTTGATCTTATTAGAATGGATCGGGGTCAGGGTCATAGTATGAACATGATGGTTAATCTTCTCGTACATTGATTTATATTCTTCATTCTTTTCATCTTCGAGAGAGATCTTGAACTGGGGTTTCTTTTGACTTATTGTTGCTGCTTCTTTCTTGATTTCTTCTTCTTCTTTGGAAGTGTTCTCCCAATCAACATCGATGACCGGTTTCTTCTGTCCAACTATTCCAACATTTCTTCCACGTCCTCGTCCCCGGCCTCGACCTCGGGTGCGAGTTCTGGAGAAATCTTCACCATCTGGTCTTAAGGGAGTGGTGAGTAACTGTTGGGCTAGAACTTCAGGTTCTTCATCGTCTCAAATTTCTTTTGCTTCATTTGATATAGTAATTCTGGAAAAGATTGTTTTCTTTGGGGCGCGTAGTAGGCTGCATCTTCATGAATTCCAATTTCATGCACGGAGAACGGTTGTAAGTCACCTTTGATGTACTGTTCCCCTCCTTCGTAATACTTTATGCACTGGTGCAGAGATGACGGTACCATCCGGTTTTCATGGATCCATAGCCAACCCAGTAGAGCGTTGAACGATGTCTCAGAATCAATTATGTGAAATTTTGCGGTTGTCTTTGCTAAATCACCGGTCTTCATTAGTAGTGTTATTGATCCAAGAGCTCTCTCTCCTTTTTGATTGAAGCCTCTTAATAGCATCTTGTCTGCTTCAAGCTCGCGAGCATCAATTTCCAAATATGCTAGCGTCCGAAGATTCATTATGTTGATTGATGCTCCTGAATCAACCAACACTCTGGAGAGCGTAAACTTTCCAATAGTGATTGAAATGTATAACTGTCGGTTGTGATCAGCTGTTCCCAGTAATAGATCATTGTCCGTGAAGGTAACACCTCGTTGTTCTTTTAACGAGCAAACCTCGTTGAAGGAATTACCGGCCGTTTGAGCTAAACAAATTTCTGGATTAAGTAAAGCCTTGATCAGAGCCTCTCTCATCTCCTTTGACGGGATCAGAGCGTCGTATATGCTTAGTTTGGCTGGTAGCTTCCTAAGATGGGCTAGCACGTTGTAGTCCACTTTATTACCGTCTTTCTCAGTTTCTTCCCGAATGGGCAATTCCTCTGCCGGGGTTGGTTCTTCCTGAGCAACCACCTGCTTTCCTTTATCCTTTGGACCCATTCTCGGCGGTAAAATTTTTCCACTTCTTAAATTTACTTCAGTTATTTCTTCTGAATTTGCTGTTGAATCTACCGGTGTATCCTCTTGAATTGGAACCACTGGCTCTTCTGAAGTTGCTTCGGTGTCTGATGGTTCTAATTCTATGGTGATCGGAGCTCCTTGGAATTCATAAATGGACTCGTTGCTTGTCGAGCTTTCGTAGCCTCCTTTGCGAACATCTTCTTCGTCGTGGTCGTCGAGGTTGTGTATGATTTGAGAATTGTTATTTGTATTGGAATCGTGATCCAGATTAAGCCGGTTGTTGTTAGTTACTTAATCGTTAGAAACAGTCAAAACGTAGCCAACGCCATAACCCTTATCATTATAAGATCCCGCCGGGGCGAGCAATTAATCATGCAGAGTCAGGAGTCTGAGGGATTTCTCCCCTGAATCGGAAATAACCATCCTAGGATAAGCAGCCCCTAGTCTACCCTTCGAAGCCTCGGTCTTTTTTTCTTCCACAATCTTCTCCTCCTTCTGGGGCGGTTCTTCAATCGCAAGTGATAGTGCCGGCTCGACAGGTCTCAAACTCTGAGTTGAAGCACGTACCGAAACGGCCTGGATGTGATCCAAAATTTTCTTCGATGATTTTGTCCAGACAGTTCTCCATCCATCATCAGTCGTGTAAGGGTCTATCGGAACAATGGGATCCGTTAAAATAACATTGACGGAACCTCCCTTCTGGGGTTCCTTCATGTATTCCTTTGGGATCGTTATGTTCCCTTTCCGGAGATTGTCATCAATCCAATTCTTGAAAGTGATGCAATCCTCTATCTTGTGTCCGAGCATCTAATGGTAAGGGCAATAGTTTGGATGATCTTTCTTATTGACTTCCTCCGTCTTCTTGGGCTCTGGCAGCTGAAAATCTGGTGTCTTCATTAAGCTGCGGAACATCTTTGCAACTGCTTTAGTTTTGAATGGGTATTCTCTATTTAGAAGTTCTCTTAAAGTACGTGACGAATGAGGCCGTAATACTGAGGTGACTGATAGTTCAGACGAGGTTGCTGATAGCCCTGCTGAGGTTGCTGATAGCCCTGCTGAGGTTGTTGGTATGTTCGTAGCGGTGGTTGGTAACTAGGTCCGTGGCGACTCGATCGTATCTCGCATTGGTCGCTTGCCCTTATCTACTCGCCGCAACGATTCAGATTTCTTCTCAAATGTTTTCACAGGCTTCTGCTTATCGTTCTTGTCCGCGAAACTTAACTGTTTTGCCTCTTCTTGCAAACTCCTGGCCTTGCTAAGCAACTTCTCAAAAGTTTTGATTGTAAATCCTTTAAGGAGGAGTGCTATCAGGCCATGGATACTCTTAAGTAGGATACCGACTGCATGTTGTTCTTGAAGCTGTGGTTCACACTTCATGCTTAAGTTTCTCCATTGAAGTATGTAATCCACTAAAGTCTCGTTCGGCTTTTGTTGCTCTACCACTAGATCACCGATAGTGATGTGGTGTTGAGCCCAGGCAAATCGTTTAACAAAGAGATTCTCCGGCTTCGAAAGGTCTTTACTGAACCGTTCGGCAATTCTGCGTACCAGTCGAAGGCAATCCCTGACAAACTGCTGATGAACTGGCGGAAGAGTAGAGCGTCGCTCCTACCGGCATTGCAGCAACTAGCACGAAAATGTGCGACATGCTGCCGAGGGTTTCTTGTTCCATCAAAAGTCTTAAACAGAGGTGGTACGAAGCCCTTCGGGTATTGAACTGCATCGAACTCTTTGGGGTAAGGTCTACCCATCTGAATAGATGCTCCATTCTTGGATTGTGCTAAAGCTTCTCGCACCTGCTGTTCTACCATATTTTTAATATCCTTTTACGGAATCATGCTTTGTGTAGAATCCTTCTTTGGTGGTTCGTCTCCGTTGACGGATGTGATCTCCTTTCCTCCATCCACAATATGGATAATTTCTGGGGGTTTCTCTTTGTGAGGCTGGGCCTGACTCTGGAGAGTGGCTAAGGCAGCAGCCATCTCTTCCATCCTCTTTGCCATCTGGGAAATTGTATCATCTCTTTCCCGAAGCCGTGCTCTCAACACTTCGGTTCATCTCTTTCCGCATATTGTCGGAGCACCTTGCGAAGCTGACGATGCTCGTGTCTCAACCATGTTGATCTCGGCATACTCGTCATTCATAAATTCTGATGAGTCGATTTCATCTCCTAGTTCTTCTTCTCTTTCTTTTGCTAACCGTCGGATGTCGGTCCTTAACTTGTCCATGGCATCCTCTAGTGACCCTTTTCGCATGGTCTCGCAGTTGTCTCGTGACGGTTGTTGAACTTCCTTCCCGGGAGTCCCCTTTATTGCAGTAGCACTTTCTTCTGATTCAAGTTTCCTAACGAGGCTTTTCTTCTCAGGACATTGTTTTTGTCTTAGTTCGCCAGTAGTAGGTCGCCATACCATCCTTCTTGCAGCCGGAAGCCTTGGACCGGATGGTCTATCGGTTATATGCTGGAAGGTGGTATCCTCCCTAATTTGTAGACCCGATACAACAACGGGGGAACTGGCTTTTATCTTCTTCTTTGGTTTCTCTCGTGGCGAGCAACGGGCTACATTCGCGGTCCGAGGCGGGATTTAGCTGGCACTTGTCCTATCCTTCTTAAGATTTCTGACACAGGGCATCTTTCTTTCTTTGCCAATCTTTCTGTCACAGCTTGCAGTCGGGCAAATGGCGTAGCCTTATCCCTTTTCATCTTGTAATTATTGTAGTATGCAGGTCGGGGTAATGCAGTGGCGATACTACGAATATCCTCTACATCTGATGCGGCAGAGAGGGGGTGAAACCTGCTCCCTTCCAATAGAGGTATATACTCAGGCAGTTCTTCTCTTTCCTCAGGAATTTCTTCCAGAAAAGCAACTTCAGCAGCTCTGGTTTTCTTGGCGATCTTCCTGCTTCTATTTCTCCTTTGAGTCCGAGTTAGGGCTGCAACTCTTGAACTGGACCCAATCTCAAAAACATATGGTATTACAGCAAAATCTGTACCCTCCACGGTGACAGGCTCATCACAGACTTGGATTTCCTTCCCCTTCAACTTGGCAAAAGTCGGGGTAGCTGCAGAGATGACTAGACCGGTGAGGGTAGAGACAACAGTCCTCCTACAAACAGTAGTACTCCTCTCAGCTGGAACCCTTTGTAGGGGAGGGAATTCTTGAGTCGACTTCAGGTTGAACTCAATCACGGGCTCTTCAGTTTTCGACACGTTGTCCATTAGTGTGAAGAGAGTGACGTCAGCGAACTTGACATCTGTGTTGCCAAATCCTTGTCCGAAACGGATGATCCCATTGTCGGGCAGCTCATCCTTATAAACGGCGAAGTCCATTCCATTGGTGAAGGAAAAGATTAACTTTGGGGCAGTCATTTTCTGCAGGGCAGATTCCGAATGTCAGTCCCGAATTATGCTTCTTTTCATTGTAAAGTTTAGGACGAAAAAGAAAGAGTCCGAACACATTTTCGTTTATCTATTTATAAAAAAAAGGCTTTATTTATTAAAAGAGTTGTTCATTAGAGGATTTGTTTATTAGGAACGGAATGTTCAAAGGTGTAGAAAAGGTAAAGGATCTGATTCAGAATTGGAAAGGAAGAGAAAGTCTTATGCAAGACTTCTCGACTCGAAGCACCGCTCCTAAACTAACATCTTTTGGGGGTCCATCCCACCTCAAAAAAGAGGTAAAAGGATTTCAGAACCTCTCTGTTTAGGGGTGTCCAAACAGTGGCTCCTAAATCCGGAAGGAGTTGACTATACTCGTTCAAGACAGAAATGAACGGGGTATTCCAACGGAAGAATGGTAGTTTTGGTCCACTAGGGATATGGACTCACCACCAATTTATGAAAGCAAAACCATCTGATCAAAATGGAGAGAGGAACTAGTCCCCAGCGGAGTCGCCAGAAATTGTCGGCATATTTTTAGGTTTGTGTTTTGAAAAGGGGGTCGCCTACATAAATTGTTGGCAAATTTTAGGTTTTAAATTTAATCTAAATATATATATATATATATATATATATATATATATATATATATATATATATATATATATATATAACGGTTTGAAAAATAGCATTTGATTTTGAAAATAATTTTTAAATTTGAGGATTTTAAGATATGAAATCAAACCGATCTCACATCCCAAATAGTTTATATAAATGAGCACCGCATCACAAACTGTGTATCTATCCCGAAGAATAGACACACTGCTTGATGATGGGGCTCGATTAAATAAACTAGAAGATTTGTGACATCCGTTTGGTCTACGAACCAATTTTATAAGCCGACAAGTTCCCCTGCTTAATATAAAATAATTAAGTAGGGTTTATATTACCTGGGTTCTTAAACTTCCTATAAGGGCAAGCCCCTATAATTAATTACATCTTAAATGAAAGGAATCATTTAAGAAAACTCTCGCTAATGATCAGTGGTTTTGCTCTCCAGAATTTCAAAGTTTAAGGTTTTCAAAGGATTGAATTTTGGAAATTTCAATAGGGATTAGCTCAAATTTGGAACAGTTTATTTCAAGAGTCCAAAGGAAGACAAGTAGGAGAAGCCGAGGATCCAAGAAGAATCTTGGCAACTTCCCAAACTATCCTATTGTTTGGTTTGAATTTGAGAATATCATTTAATGTTTCAATCCTGTCCATTTTAATTAATTAGGACTTATATTCGTATGACATGATCATACAAATAGCCTCGAAGAAGTGAGAGTTTATGTCGTACCAAACGACTACCTCGGAGTCCTTAGACCGGTTAGGGCTTAATTTACATGACGTGATCATGCAAATGCCTAACGAAGAGTTGAGGATTTATGTTGCACTAAGCAAACTACCTCGAAATCCTATGGCTTTGTTATTTTTAAAACTAGGAAAGGTTTTGCTGAAGTAGATTCAAGTTTTGCTGATGACGATGGCCGTACTGCCCACCATGCTCCAAACTCCTCGTTGTTGCAGAGGTTTAGTTTTAGAAGTCATAAATCAGGAGACGAGAGAAGTGTTTTGGTTTAGAGAAAATCTTAAAATCCAAGTGTTTTTAATATTTTAATTAAAACAAATCTTAAAGTTATTTAAACAGAACCGATTAAGATCCCACGGTTCCGTCATCCCGAAGACCGTTAATTTCATCGAATTCACTTAGTCCAGATGAATTTGCTAAACTCAACTGAATGGGTTCCACACTTTCATTTAGAGCGTGGGAAATCCCGTTAGCAACACGTGGGTTACATCATCCGAGGTATTCCCGATCATTCGATGAGACGTTTTAATTTAGTTGTGATTGTAGTTTTATTGTTCTGTTTGTGATTAAATTTTGAGTTGTTTTATATTTTGGAATGTTGTGGCGGTGAATTTTATCTTGCAATGACTTTTAATTTAGTTTTGGTTTCAGTTTAGGGACTATCCTAAAGGTTTTGGTTTTCATGCAACCATTTTGTTTATCATGCAAGAAAAAGTAAAGTACAGTGCATGTAAGTAAATTGCAATAAAATAATAGCGTACTTGGAGGGTCTTCCCTTCATCCCAAGCTGCACTTGAAACACATGTTAAGGCATTTAAATATTTTGCAAGAAATACCTAGGTAAAGCTAAGGGAAAGGGTTTTGGTTCTCTACCAAGTTCCTAATCCTATAACTAGTCATCTCCTATGACGTTTAGGTTCTTGGTTTGGTTTAAGGATGATTTTCTTCATCAAAGAACAACTAGATTCAATTGTTCTTCTAAAACATCCTGTTATATTGAGGAAGTTCTTAGGACGAGTCCTAAACATCTTTTCAATATTTCTGGGATTGTTTCGAGTCCAAATAAATTTATTTGCACACGTGAATTAATCATCCAAGGGTTTAAGTTTTGTTCCCTTACTCAGTGAACTAGGACATTTGAATATCCTATAAGTGAAGTAACACTTCACTTGATACTTCATTTAAGAGTTATAATAATAAGAGCTTTAAAAGGGCAAATCAACTTATTAAGTATTTTAATGATTTAAACTTAATGATTTAATTTTAATTTTGACTTAATTATAAAAAATTAGTTTAAGTTTGGAATAGTGTTCAAGTCCTTTATGTTTTAAGTTTACTTTAAGTGTTTGGTTTAACTCTTAATGATTTCATTTAGGTGTGTTGTTAAATGATTTTAATTCAATTTAATTTTAATTTAATTTAAGTTTAATTTAATTTAATTTAATTTAATTTAATTTAGTTTAATTTAATTTAATTTAATTTAATTTAGTTTAATTTAATTTAATTTAATTTAATTTAATTTAATTTAATTTAATTTAGATCAATTCCCAATTTCTATTATTCTACAAAAATTTCAATTAATTAATTAATTAAAGTTTTATTTTAATTATTTTTGAAATGGTTAGTAGGTTTCTACCCTCAATCATTTAAGTTTCAATCATCCAAAATCAGTTTAAAATCAAATATTTTACCCTCCCCTTTTTGAGTAATCCTAAAATGTTAATTAAGGGTTGAAATTTTAATTACCCTTTTGCCCTTCAAGCTTAATAATTCTATAACTCACTAAACTAAGCTCAAATGAACATGAAATTTTTATGTAACCTCACTCATATGTCAATTAAGATATTAGAGGAGAAAATGTTATGTTTCTGTATTTAATTTATTTATGTAATTATTTTTTAATGGAAAATATGGGTTTTCAAGGAAAATTCAATAACATGACCAAGGAAATATTTTTGTCCTTAAGAAAATTATGAGATGTTCCTAATGATTAGAGGACCATTTGGGCCAATTTTGGTGATTTTTTGAATTATATTTTATTTATTAGAATTATTTTGAGTTTTGAAGTATTAATTAATTTAAAAAGAAATAAAAGTTGAAAAAAGGATTTTATATTTTTCAAAAATCTCTCTGACCTCAGGGAATTCAGAGAACCAAATTTTATATTTTTCTGATTTTTCTTTAATTTATTAGAATTATTTTAGTGGAAATGTTAAGGAAAATCATTTTTAAATTCAAAAATTGTTTTAAGCCTTTAAAATTCAATATCTTACCCTAGAGACTTAGGAAAAATATTTGGTTTGTTCTTAGGTGATTAGAATTCAAAATGTGACATTTTGGTGATTTTTATATTTTTATGATTTTTATTATTTTTTAATTATTAAAAATATTAAAATAATGATAAAAATCTACTTTTTTTAGAAAATTACAATTTTAATTTTCCTAAATTCCTCTGATATCAGAGAAGCCCCAAAACCATTTTTGTGAATATTTGAAAAGTACTTTGTGAGTTATGAATTTTTAAAGTTTAATTTTTGTTATGTGACTTAATTAATCTATTTAGTGGGGTTAAACATTTCCAATTGATTTCAAATTTTTATGTGATGTTCCTCTGATCCTAAAGATCAGTGGAGAATTGTTTCTAAGTTAATTTGATTTGTATTTAACCCTAATTAATTAAAGTTCAATTTTGGGTGTTTAGGCCAATTAGGGTTGTTCCATGTGAATTAACTTAAAACCTATTTTTCCTAGGTTCCTCTGGTCATAAGAAACATCACC
Organism: Papilionanthe hookeriana x Papilionanthe teres; assembly: GCA_022702705.1. Classification (NCBI taxonomy): domain Eukaryota; kingdom Viridiplantae; phylum Streptophyta; class Magnoliopsida; order Asparagales; family Orchidaceae; genus Papilionanthe; species Papilionanthe hookeriana x Papilionanthe teres. The sequence goes on from CM040425.1 coordinate 142,629,577, forward strand.
AAATTTTCTTAGAATTTATTTCTCAACATGCTAATTATTGGAATTAAAATACTCAAAACAGTAACATGAACTTGGAAAGTCAATAACTTCTCCTAGGGATGGCCTCTGACCTTAGAAAATTCAGGGAATGTTTCCAAGTTCAGAGGCTTCAAAAGCCCTATGGTCTCATGCCATGGTGAATTGCCTATGCAAATGAAGAATTAAAACAATGCAGAGAGTAAATAAACCATTAAAAATAAAATACTTGATGAAATGACTTGATTTCTTTTCCACATTATTCTCCTCTGTTCACTGAGCAAGAGGGTATTTTTATTTTATTTTTGTGATTTTTCTATGCAAAAAATATGGATTTTTGAAGTTCTGGTAATTAAATAAATAAAAAATAGCCCTAATTTCCTACTTATCTAAGCGGCGCCACGCCATCCTTGGCAGCTCCGAAAGGCCACGCGGCGCGCTCTGATTCGGCGCCGCCATCTGAGACAGCACTGCGGGGGCCCGCCATTCATGTATCATCTCCCGGTCCGATGCCATCTGAGCCGTCCGTCCAATATATGCGCGAATGGACGGCATCCGTTCATCGCCCCTGATCGACTTCACCCGAGAGTCATCCATCTTCTAGGCTTGATATCTCTCTCGATTCTTAACCGATTTCTACGTTCTTATACTCTATGGATTCGTCTTGAAGAGACAAACACATCCATATGGTTTATGTGGCATGAAATTAACCCAATCAAAATAGAGAATGTTCAGAAGCTCGGGAAGAAGAGAGAGCTCATACCTTGTCTCAGAGAAGTGTGGCTTCGATCTGAGAGTTGTGTCACCTTCGATTGAACCTAAGTAAGCTCCAGATGAATTCTCTGGCCCTGGGGATTTGCCTGAACTTGATTTCCACCAGACCCGATTTCAACCTTTGGAGGCTAGAACAAGTTGGTGGCCTGGAGAGGGGGCTTTAACTGGGGAACTCCTTCTCTTGGTCTTGTGCAGGTGTGGATGAGTTTAATTTGGTTTTGGTGGAGGATTTGAGAGTGTCCTGTTCTGGCCTGAGAATTGAGCTCCAAAATTGAACTCAATCAGTGGGAGTTAAGGCAGGAGAACAGTGGGGATAGATTGCTTTTAGCTAGGGGAAGCTTTGTGAGGATTTTGGAGGGATTTTGTGAAGGTTTGGTTCAACCAACCTTTTGGCCGAGAGGGGTTGGCTGGCTTAAATAGCCATGTCCATGGCTTCCCAGGGGGAGTTAGGGGCTTGGATCAACTGCTCAGGGCAAGAGCAGAACACCTACAATGGCCATTGGGCATGGGGCGGCTCGACGGTGGGAATTCCAAACTTTGGCTCATCCCGAGGTTTCGGCCATGGCATTTTCCGGCGGTCGTGGTGGTCGGCCGGCTAGGGTCGGGTCGACCTCGGGCTCGGGGAAGTCGGGGCTTGATTCCTGTGGGTTCAATTGAGTTTTGCCAAGTGTAAAGGGGCTGGTTCAAAGTGGCATGGAGGAGTGTCCATTTTGTCCTGATTTGGTCCAAGCCATGGTTTTGGGTTTGGTTCATCTCCCCATGGCCTGATTTTGGGCTGAGGAGGTCAGGTGGGTCAGGCTCACATGTGTGGTGAAGTCCACATCAATTTTGTTTAAGTTAATTTTGGGTTAGGGTGAGACATTAAAAGGGTTAAAAAGGTTTAGTGAAAGCTTAGAAAGGTCCCCTCCCCTTGCCATTAATAGCTTGGTGAAAAGTCAAACCATCCATGGCTTCATGTGGCTTATACATGGCTTCATGGCTCACATTTGGCTTGGCAAGAGTTTGGTCAATTTTCATGGAAAAGGGTTTTAGGAATTTTTGGAAATTTTGGGGTTATTTGATGAGATTTGGCATAATACCATTTTGGTTTGATTTTCATGATGGATTTAGCACTTAGGGAGTGATATTAATTGAGTGAGGATGAGATGAGACTGTAATGTGGGCTTTAGGATGGGTTTGGGCTTTTAAAATTTGGTAAAGGTGGGCTTTTAAAATGGCTTCAGGGAATGGGCTTTTATGTTTCAAAATGGGCTTTTAGATGAAAACTTTTGCAAAGGGCCATGCTAAATAAATGTTGGGTTTGGTTTAGGGATGTGTCAAGAGTGATTTGAGACAAATTTGAGGTGATTTGGAATTGAATTGAGTCTAATTTGGGTCCCCTTGGTGATAGGGTCAAAATAGGTCAAAATGGACTAACTTGGGCAAAGGTTGGGCTAATGTTGAAATTGATGTAAAGTCAATGTTGAGAAATGTTTATGGGAGTGTAACAAAGAGTTTTCAACCTTGGTTGGGCTTTAATTTTAGGATTTGGGCCTATTTGGGTTCATGGTGGATTAGGCCTATTTAGGGAATATTGGGTTTGGGTTGAATTTGAGTAAGGTTTAGGTCCAAATTTTGGGCAAACTATGTTAGAGTTTTATTTCTGGAGATGTTAGGGAAGATTTAGAAAAGGTTTGGGATTAATTGGAGTTCAGTTGGGTTGGTTTGGGCTAAGTTTGGGTTATGGGTCAAAATTGGGCTTTAAGCTTAAAAATGAAATTGGATTCAAATTTCAATCAAATTGGGCTTGGATTTGGTCTAGATTGATATTGAGGATATTGAATTGAAGTTTAGAATTGAATTGAACCAAAATTGAGGTCAATCGGAAAGGTTTGGTTTGACATTGGGTTCATTTGGGTTTGACTTTTGGGCAAATTGGGGGTTTTTGTAAAAGATGGGTAATTTGGAAAAATTAGCCCATGGTGTAGTTGAACAAAATGAAATTGAGAATATTTGGGATTTTCTGAAATTTTCTGGGAATTTTTGGAATTTTTGGAATTTTTGGGTCAAGAGGGGCATTTTGGTAATTTGGAGGGTATTGGGGGTATTTTTGGAAATTTTGGTATTTTTGGCTGTAAATGATCAATTTGATTGGTGGGAAAATGTTCAAGGTTGATTTTGGAAATGTTTTGGGTGATTTGGAAATTTTGGTGGTTTTGGGTAGTTCCAATGGCTTTTAGTAGGTTTAGTGGGTCCGGGGCCCTGAGGGTCAAAAATCGAAATTTTGGAAAAATGAAAATTGAGCAAGTGTGAGATAAATGGAATCATTTTGGTTGAGCCATGAAGCCATATTAAGCCCATAGGAGCCATGAGAGGACTCATTTGAGGCATTCACTATGTTGTTCCTAACCCTCTTAGCCAGGGGCTTAGGGGTTAAGGACCATCCATGTGAATTACCTACATGAGTCAAGAGGTCAAGTTGGGTGAGAGTGTGGGTTTTAGCATTTGGATTGTGTGTGTGAGAGTGTAGTGTATGTGTAAGTCCGCTCTCACCAGACCAGGCCACCAAGGGTGATCCTAAGGCCAAAGAGTTCTATAGGGAACTCATCCTTTAAACCTCCACATTTGATCTCAACCCTCTAGGTGATTAGGGGTTTACAATCAAGCTTGTGGGGTTTGAAGGGAGTTAAGAAGTGGTTGAGTTTCTAAAGGGGTAGTTTCCATCTCTAGTCCTCTAAGATAGTCAAAGGAAAAGCCTAAGGCTAGATCCTAAGTACTAAAGAGAGAAGAGAAGACCTCATCAAAAATGAGGTCAACATATCCATCCATGAAAGAGAAGATTTCATGTGTTGAAGCGATGTTGATCATCAGTTCTGGGATTGGTAGTGGAAATTCATCCTTTGGACATGATTTATTTAAATCTCTGAAGTCTATGCAGATTCTGATCTGACCATTCTTCTTTCTGACTGGTACCACATTGGCTAACCAAGTTGGATATTGTTCTTCACGGATAAATTTAACGTCTATTAGCTTCTTAACTTTGGCTATTACTTGTTGCTCAATTTCTAGACGCATTCTTCTGGGAGCTTGTCGGTCGGAGCAAGTAGGATCCACTCCTAGCACTGTGAACTGCGACTTACGGAGCTAATCCTGGCATTTCGTCGTAACTCCAAGCAAAATAGTCCTTGAATTCCATTAATAGCTTGATTATGTCTTCAGAGTCTTCTTTATTGAGTAAGGAGCTAACAAAGGTCGGCCTAGGCTCTTCGCTAGTACCTAAGTTAACTTCCATTAACTCGTCTATTGTAGATTTAATTTCTTCTTCAAATTCTGGCGGAGCATCCCCTATTGGTGGATCTTCGAGATCTTCTGAAGCTTCCAAGCAGTCTTCATTAGGCTCACAAGTGACAACCAAGCAAAATCCCGTATCATCAACAGACCCTACCGTGCCGAATCCGAGATCATGTTTTGAATTGGGAGGCCGACCGGCATTATTCCATAATTTTTCAAAATGTTGTGATTGATTTTTTGTCCATCGTCGAGGTAAGACTTCACGTTGAATTAAATTTTGAACACAAGGAGAGTACCACTCAAAATGCAGTTCCATTAATTCGGAAGAGGTAACATCTTCAAATTGTACATCTTTTTCAGTTTTGGAAGAAGAAGCACCACGGTAGAACTTGATTGGCTTAGCACCATCATCATGCACTTTCTTGACCACCATACCCACAATCTTATTAGAATGGATCGGGGTCAGAGTCGTAGTATGTACATAATGGTTAATCTTCTCGTACATTGATTTATATTCTTCGTTCTTTTCACCTTCGAGAGAAATCTTGAATTGTGGTTCCTTCTGACTTACTGTCGCTGCTTCTTTCTCAATTTCTTCTTCTTCTTTGGAACTGTTTTCCCAATCAACATCGATGACCAGTTTCTTCTGTCCAACTGTTCCAACGCTTCTTCCACGTCCTCGTCCCCGGGCTCGCCTCGGGTGCGAGTTCTGGAGAAATCTTCACCATCTCGCCGTAAGGGAGTGGTGAGTAACTGTTGGACTAGAACTTCAGGTTCTTCATCATATCGAATTTCTTTTGGTTTATTTGGTATGGTGTTTCTGGAAAAGATTATTTTCTTCGGAGGCGCGTAGTAGGCCGCACTTCATGAATTCCAATTTCGTGCACGGAGAACGGTTGCAAGTCACCTTTGATGCACTGTTCCCCTCCTTCGTAATACTTTTTGCACTGGTGTAGAGACGACGGTACCATCCAATTTTCATGGATCCATGGCTGACCCAGTAGAGCGTTGAACGATGTCTCAGAATCAATTATGTGGAATTTTGCGGTTGTCTTTGCTAAATCACCGGTCTTCAGTAGTAGTGTTATCGATCCAAGTGCTCTTTCTCCTTTTTGATTGAAACCTCTTAATATCATCTTGTCTGCTTCAAGCTCGCGCGCATCAATTTCCAAATATGCTAGCGTCCGAAGATTCATTATGTTGATTGACGCTCCCGGATCAACCAACACTCTGGAGAGCGTAAACTTTCCAATAGTGACTGAAATGTACAACGGTCGGTTGTGATCGACTGTTCCCGTAATAGATCATTGTCCGTGAAGGTAACACCTCGTCGTTCTCTTAACGATCAAACCTCGTCAAAGGAATTATCGGCGATTTGAGCTAAACAAATCTGCGGATCAAGTAAAGCCTCGATCGAGCCTCCCTCATCTCCTTTGACAGGATCAGAGCGTTGTAAATGCTTAGTTTGGCTGGTAGCTTCCTAAGATGGGCTAGCACGTTGTAGTCCACTTTATTAGCATGTTCCTCGGTTTCTTCCCGAATGGGCAGTTCCTCTGCTGGGTTTGACTCTTCCTGAGCAACCACATGCATTCCTTTATCCTTTGGACCCATTCTCGGGGGTAGAACTTTTCCGCTTCTTAGATTGACCTCTGTTATCTCTTCTAACTTTACCGGTGTCTCCTCTTGAATCGGAACAACGGGCTCTTCTGAAGTTGCTTCGGTGTCTGATGGTTCTAATTCTATTGTGATTGGAGCTCCTCAGAATTCACAAATGGACTCATTGCTTGTCGAGCTTTCGTAGCCTCCTTTGTGAACATCTTCTTCGTCGTTGTCATCGAGGTTATGTATGATTTGAGAATCGTTATTTGTATTGGAATCGAGATCCGGATTAAGCCGGTTGTCGCTAGTTATGTAATCGTTAGAATCAGTCAAAACGTAGCCAACGCCATAACCCTTATCATTATAAGATCCCGCCGAGGCGAGCGGATAATCATACGAGTCGGGAGTTCGAGGGATTTCTCCCCCGAATCGGAAACAACCATCTTAGGATAAGCGGCCCCTAGTCTACCCTTCGGAGCCTCGGTCTTCTTTTCTTCCTTGATCTTCTCCTCCTTCGGGGCGGTTCTTCAATCGCGAGTGATAGTGCCGGCTCGACGGGTTTCAAACTCTGAGTTGAAGCGCGTACCGAAGCGGTCTGGATGTGATCCAAAATTTTCTTTGAAGACTTTGTCCAGAAGGTACTCCACCCATCATCGGTCGTGTACGGGTCTATCGGAATAATGGGATCCGTTGAAATAACATTGACGGAACCTCCTTTCTGGGGTTCCTTCATGTATTCTTTTGGGATCGTTATGTTCCCTTTCTGGAGATTGTCATCAAGCCAACTCTTGAAAGTAATGCAATCCTCTATCTTGTGTCCGAGCATCTGGTGGTACGGGCAATAGTGCGGATGATCTTTCTTATTGACTTCCTCCGGCCTCTTGGGCTCTGGTAGCTGAAAATCTGGTGTCTTCATTAAACTGCGGAACATCTTCGCTATTGCTTCAGTTTTGAATGGATATTCTCTATTTAGATGTTCTCTTAAGGTAGACGATGAACGAGGTAGTTGTTCATAATGCTGAGGCGACTGATAGCTCAGACGAGGTTACTGATAGCCCTGCTGAGGTTGCTGATAGCCCTGTTAAGGTTGCTGATAGATCTGTTGCGGTTGCTGATAGATATGTGGTGGTTGTTGGTATGTCCGTTGCGGTGGTTGGTAACTAGGCTGTGGTCATTCTGGCGGTATCTGCATTGGCTGCTTGCCCTTATCTACTTCCGTGACGATTCCAAATTTCTTTTTAAATGTCTTCACAGTTTTCTGCTTATCAGTCTTGTCTACGAAACTTAACTGCGTTGCCTCTTCTTGCAAGCTCCCGGCCTTGCTAAGAAACTTCTCGAAAGTCTTGATTGTAAATCCTTTAAGGAGAAGTGCTATCCGGCCATGGATACTTTTAAGTAGGATGCCGACTGCATGTTGCTCTTGAAGCTGTGGTTCACACTTCATGCTTAAATTCCTCCATCGAAGTATGTAATCAACTAAAATCTCGTTCAGCTTTTGGTTCTCCACCACTAGATCACCGATAGTGATGTGGTGTTGAGCCCAGGCAAACTGCTTAACGAAGAGATTCTCTAGTTCTGAAAAAGGTCTTTACTGAACCGTTCGGCGTTTCTGCGTACCAGTTTAAGGCAATCCTTGACAAACTGCTGACGAACTGACGGAAGAGTAGAGCGTCACACCCACCGGCATTGCAGCAACTAGCACGAAAATGTGCGACATGCTGCTGGGGGTTTCCCGTTCCATCAAAAGTCTTAAACAGAGGTGGTACGAAGCCTTTCGGGTATTGGACCGCATCAAACTCTTCGGGGTAAGGTCTACCCGTCTGAATAGATGCTCCGCTCTTAGATTGTGCTAGGGCTTCTCGCACCTGCTGTTCTACCATGTTCTTAATGTCCTTTTCTGGAATCATGCTTTGTGCAGAATCCTTCTTTGGTGGCTCATCTCCGTTGACGGATGTGATCTCTTTTCCTCCATCTGCAATATGGATGATCTCTGGGGGTATTTCTTTCTGAGGTTGTACCTGACTCTGGAGAGTGGCTAAGGCAGTAGCCATCTCTTCCATCCTCTTTTCTATATGGGAAATTGTTTCATCTCTTTCCCGAAGCTGTGCTCTCATCACTTCTGGTTCATCTCTTTCTGCAGCTGCTAGAGCACCTTCTGAAGCTGATGATGCTCGCGTCTCAACCCTGTTGATCTCGGCATACTCCTCATTCATGAACTCTGATGAGTTAACTTCATCCACTAGTTTTTCTTCTCTTTCTTTTGCTAACCGTCAGATGTCGGTCCTTAACTTGTCCATGGCATCCTCTAGTGGCCTTTTCCGCACGGTCTCGCAGTTGTCTCTAGACGGTTGTTGAACTTCCTTTCCGGGAGTCCCCTTTATTGCAGTAGCACATTCTTCTAATTCAAGTCTCCTCACGAGACTTTCCTTCTCAGGACATTGTTTTGGTCTTAGCTCGCCAGTAGTAGGTCGCCATACCATCCTTCTAACAGCCGGAAGCCTAGGACCGGATGGTCTGTCTGCTATATGCTGGAAGGTGGTATCCTCCCTAATTTGCAGACCCGATACAACAACGGGTGAACTGGCTTTTATCTTCTTCTTTGGTTTCACTGTGGCGACAACGAGGCTCTATTCGCGGTCCGAGGCGGGATTTAGCTGGCACCCATCCTATCCTTCTTAAGATTTCTGACACAGGGCATCTTTCTTTCTTTGCCAATCTTTCTATCACAGCTTGCAGTCGAACAAATGGCTTAGTCTTATCCCTCTTCTTCTTGTAATTGCTGTAGTACGCAGGTCGGGGTAATGCAGCGGCGATCCTACAGACATCTTCTTCATCTGATGCGGCAAAGAGAGGGTGAAACCTGCTCCCTTCCAACAGAGGTATATACTCAGGCAGTTCTTCTCTTTCCTTAGGGATTTCTTTTAGAAATGCAACTTCAGCGGCTCTGGCTTTCTCGATCTTGGCGATCTTTCTGCTTCTATTTCTTCTTTGAGTCTGAGTTAGGGCTGCAACTCTTGAACTGGACCCAATCTCAAAAACAGATGGTATTGTAGTAAAATCTGTACCCTCCACGGTGACAGGCTCATCACATACTTAGATTTCCTTCCCCTTCAGTTTGGCAGAAGTCGGGGTAGGTGCAGAGATGACTAGACCGGTGGGGGTAGAGACAACAGACCTCCTACGAACAGTAGTACTTCTTTCAGCTGGAACCCTTTGCAAGGGAGGTAATTCCTGAGCCGACTTCAAGTTGAACTCAATTACAGGTTTCTCAGTTTCTGACACTTTGTCCATTAGTGTGAAGAGAGTGACGTCAGCGAACTTGATATCTGTGTTGTCGAATCCTTGTCTGAAATGGATGATTCCATTGTCGGGCAGCTCATCCTTGTAAACGGTGAAGTCCATTCCATTGGTGAAGGAGAAGATGAACTTTGGGGCAGTCATTTTCTGTAGGGCAGATTCCGAATGTCAGTCCTGAATTATGCTTCTTTTCGTCGTAAAGTTTAGGACGAATAAGAAAGATTCCAAACACATTTTCATTTATCTTAGTGTATTTGTGATTTTTAAAAGAGATTGTTAATTAGAAGGTTGTTTATTAGCAGGTTCGTTTGTTAGAAACAAAACGATTAAATAAAAAAGGTTATAGAAAAGGTAAAGGGCCCGATTTAGAATTGGAAAGGAAGAGAAAGTCTTATGCAAGACTTCTCGACTCGAAGGACCGCTCCTAAACTAACACCTATTGGTGGTCCTCCCCACCTCAGAAAAGAGGTAAAAGGATCTCGGAACCTCTCCATTTAGGGGTGTCTAAACAGTGGCTCCTAAATCCGAGAGGAGTTGGCTATACTCGTTCAAGACAGAAATGAACGAAGTATTCCAACGGAAGAATGGTAGTTTGCTCCACTAGGGACATGGATACACTACCGATTTATGAAAGCAAAACCATCTGATCAAAATGGAGAGAGGAACTACTCCCCAGCGGAGTCGCCAGAAATTGTCGGCATATTTTTAGGTTGTGTTTTGAAAAGGGGGTCGCCTACAGAAATTGTCGGTGAATTTTAAATTTTAAATTTAATTTTAAATATATGTATATATGTATATAATTTAGAAAGTAGCATTTGATTTTGAAAATAATTTTAAGTTTGAAAATTTTAAGATATGAAATCAAACCGACCTCACATCCCAAATAGTTTATATAAATGAGCGCCACATCACAAGTCGTGTATCCGTCCCGAAGAATAGACACACTACTTGATCATGGGGCTCGATTAAATAAACTAGAAGATTTGTGACATCTATTTGGTCCGCGAACCAATTTTATAAGCCGCGAGTTCCCCAGCTTAATATAAAGGAATTAAGCAGGGTTTATATTACCTGGGTTCTTAAAGTTCCCTATAAGGGCAAGCCCCTATAGTTAATTACATCTTAAATGACGGGAATCATTTAAAAAAACTCTCGATAATGATCATTGGTTTTGCTCTCAAAATTTCAAAGTTTAAAGTTTTCAAAGGATTGGATTTTTGAAATTTCAATAGGGATTAGCTCAAATTTGGAACAGTTTATTTTAAGAGTCCAAAGGAAGAAAAGTAGGAGAAGCTGAGGATCCAAGAAGAATCTTGGCAACTTCCCAAACTATCCTATTGTTTGGCTTCAATTTGGGAATTTATTTAATGTTTCAATCTTGCCAATTTTAATTAATTAGGACTTATATTTGTATGACATAATCATACGAATAGCCTCGAAGATGTGAGGGTTTATGTCGTGCCAAACGACTACCTCGGAATCCTAAGACCGGTTAGGACTTAGTTTGCACAATATGATTTTGCAAATGCCTAACGAAAAGTTGAGGATTTATGTTGCACTATGCAGACTACCTCGAAATCTTATGGCTTTGTTATTTAATTCAAGGAAAGGTTTAGCTGATGTAGGCACAAGTTTTGCTGATGAAGATGGTCGTGCTGCCTACTGTGCTCCAAGCTCCTTGTTGTTGCAGAGGTTTAGTTTTAGAAGGTGAAAATCAGGAGATGAGAGAAGTTTTTTGGTTTAGAAATCCTAAAATCCAAGTGTCTTTAGTGTCTTAATTAAAACAAATCTTAAAGTTATTTAAACAGAACCGATTAAGATCCCACGGTTCCGTCATCCCAGCACCGTTACTTTCATCGAATTCACTTAGTCCAGATGAATTTTCTAAACTCAACTGAATGAGTTCCACACTTTCATTTAGACCGTGGGAAATCCCGTTAGCAACACGTGGGTTACATCATCCGAGGTATTCCCGATCATTCAATGAGACATTTTAATTTAGTTGTAATTGTAGTTTTGTTATTCTGTTTGTGATTAAATTTTGAGTTGTTTTATATTTTGGAATGTTGTGGCGGTGAATTTTATCTTGCAATGACTTTTAATTTAGTTTTGGTTTCAGTTCAGGGACTATCCTAAAGGTTTTGGTTTTCATGCAACAATCTTGTTTAACATGCAGGAAAAGTAAAGTACAGTGCATGTAAGTAAATTGCAATAAAGTAAATTGCAATAAAATAAAAGCGTTCCTGGAGGGTCTTCCCGTCATCCCAAGCTGCACTTAAAACACATGTTAGAGCATTTAAATATTTCAACAAGTACCTAGGTAAAGCTAAGGGAAGGGTTTTGGTTGTCTACCAAATTTCTAATCCTATTGCTAGTCATCTCCTATGACATCTAGGTTGTTGGTTTGGTTTAAGGATGATTTTCTTCATCAAAGAACAATTAAATTCAATTGTTCTTCTAAAACATCCCGTCATATTGAGGAAGTGCTTATGACGAGTCCTAAACATCTTTTCAATACTTCTGGGATTATTTTGAGTTCAAGTAAATTTAGTTGCACATGTGAATCAATCATCCAAGAGTTTTAGTTAAACTTTGTCTCTTGCTCGGTGAACCTGGGTATTTGATTACCTGATGAATGAAGTTACATCCCATTTAATACTCTATTTAAGGATTATAATAATTAAAGCCTTTAAGGGTAAGTTGGTTTGTTGAGAATTTTAATCATTCTTAATTTAAAGTTTGAGTTAAGGATTTAAAGTGATTTAATTTAATTATGAGGTTTTAATTAATAATTTTAAGTTTGTAATAGTGTTCAAATTATTTTAGATTTAATTTAAATCTTTACATTTTCAATTATCTTAGTATTTCAGATTGATGTTCATGTTTTAGTTTTACTTAGATAGAAAGAGGTGTTGAAATTACTGATATGTTTTGATTTAACTCTTAATGATTTCATTTAGTTTTGTTGTCAAGTGATTTTAATTTAATTTAATTCAATTTAATTTGATTTAATTTAATTTAATTTAATTTAATTTAATTTAATTTTAATTTAATTTTAATTTTAATTTAATTTAATTTAATTTAATTTAATTTAATTTTAATTCAATTTAATTTTAGTTTCAATATTTAATTTAATTTAATTTTTAAGGTGTTAATTTAATTTAATTTAAACTTTGACTTGACTTAATTTAATTTAATTTAATTTAATTTTAATATTCTAAATTTGATTTTTTTTAATTATTAGACCATTTAAAATTTTAAGCTTTAATTCATTTAAAGGTTATCTTCTTTTAATTTTTAACTTAATTAGTTTGGATTATTATTTTAATTTTTAATTAAGAACTAAATATTATTGAAGTGACTTATTTAGGGATTTTTAGATTAAAGAATAAATATCCTCTTAATAATATCCCTATTTTAATAATCCAAATTTAAAATATATTCTTTCCAAAATTTAAATTATTTAATTAATTAAAGTTTCATTTTGATATTTTCAAAGTGTTTAATGGGTTTCTACCCTTTAATTTCCCTAAGTTTCAATCATCCAGAGAAAGTTAAAATCAAATATTTACCCTCCATTTTGATTAAACCTAAAGTTTTAATTAAGGGTTAAAATTCTTAATTACCTTTATGCCCTTTTAGGCTTATTTATTTCATAACTCACTAAATTGATCTTAAATGAATTTGAAATTTTTACGTCACTTCATTCATATGTCAATTAAGACATTAGAGGGGAAAATGTGATTTTCTGAATTTAATTTATTTATATAATTATTTTTAGTAGAAAATATGGGTTTTCAAAGAAAATTCAACAACATGACCAAGGTAAAGTTTCTATCCTTAAGAAAATTATGAGATGTTCCTAATGACCAAAGGACCACTTGGACTAATTTTTGAGATTTTTGAATTATTTTGTATTTATTATAATTATTTTGATTTTTGGAGTGTTAATTAATTATAAAATAAAATTAAAGTTGAAAAATGGATTTTATATTTTTCTTAAATTTCTCTGACCTTAAGGAGTCCAAAGAAACAAATTTTATAATTTTCTGATTTTTCTTTGATTTATTAGAATTATTTTAGTGAAAAAGGTTGAAAATTCATTTTTTAATATTAAAAATTACATTAAGCCTTTAAAATTCAATATCTTATCCTAGGGACTTAGGAAAAATATTTGGTTTGTTCCTAAGTGATTAGGAGTCAAAATGTAACATTTTTATGATTTTTAATTTTTTTGTGATTTTTATTATTTTTTAATTATTAAAATATTAAAATATTGTGAAAAATTAACTTTTTTAGAAAATTTCAATTAAAATTTTCCTAGACTCCCCTGATATCAGAGAAGCTCCAAAAACCATTTTTGTGAATTTTTGAAAAGTATTTTTTGGAGTTATGAATTTTTAAAGTTCTATTTTGCTTATGAGGCTTAATCAATCCATTTGGTGGGGTTAATCAAGTCCAATTGATTTCAAAATTTTATGTAAGGTTCCTCTGACCCTAAAGAGAAATGGAGAGTTATTTTCAAGTCAATTTGGTGTGTGGTTAGCCCTAATTAATTCAAATTCAATTTTGGGAGTTTAGGCCAATTAGGATTATTATGAATGAATTAACTCAAAATATATTTTTCATAGGGTTCCCTGATCCTAAGAAACATCACCAAATTTTCCTAGAATTTATTTTACAACATGCTAATTATTGGAATTAAAATACCTAAAACAGTGACATGAACTTGAAAAATCAATAACTTTTCACATAGATGGCCTCTAACCTTGAAAAATTCAGGGAATGTTCCCAAGATCAGAGGCTTCAAAAGCCCTATGGTCTCATGCCATGGTGAATTGTCTATACAAATGGAGAATCAAAACATTGGAAACAGTAAATAAATTATTAAAAATAAAATACTCATTTAATTAACTTGATTTCTTTTCTACATTATTCTCCTTTGTTCACTGAGCAAGAGGGTATTTTTATTTTATTTTTGTGATTTTTCTATGCAAAGAGATGAATTTTTGAAGTTCTGGTATTTAAATAATTCAAAAATATCCTAATTTTCTACTTATCCGACTCGGCGTCGAGTCATCCTACGGCGGATCGAAAGCCCACGTGTCGTTCTGTGATTCTGCGCCGCCATCTGACTCAGCGCTTCAGGGGCCCCTGGTTCACGTACCATTACACTGTCCGGCTTGATCTCGACCGTCCGCTCGATGCACGCGCGATCCAACGACTCCTGGTCATCGTCTACGACTGGTGTGCACCCGTGACCGTCCACACTCAAACCCTAATATCTCTCTCGATTCTCAATGGATTTTTGAGTTCTTATACTCTATGGATTCATCTTGAAGAGAAGAACACATCCATATGGTTTATAAGCTAAGAAATTAACCCAAACAAAATGGAGAATTGCTGGAAGCTCGGGTGGGAGAGTGAGTTCATACCTTTGCTCAGAGAAGTAAAGCTTCGATCTGAGGGTTGTGTCACCTTCGATTGAGTCCAAGCAAGCTCCATATGAAGTCTCTGGCTCTGGGGAATTGTCTAAGTATGAAAGTGACCAAGGCCAATCACAAAGCTTGGAGGCTGGAAGCAATGGCTGGCCTGGGTGAGGGGGCTTTTGCTGGGGAACTTCTCCTCTTGGTTTGGTGAAGGTGTAGGGTCAATCAATTTGAAGATTGGCTCACTGTAGTGAAGTGTCCTATTTTTTGGGTGGATTTTCAACTCAGAAATTGAGCTCTGTTAATGGGGTTTAGGGTAAAGAAACACTGGGGATCAACTGCTCTAGTTTAGGAGAAGATCCTAGAGCAATTTTTGTAGAGTTTCCTTAAGGTCTGGTTCATCACCTTGTTTGGCCGATAGGTGAGTGGGTTTAAATAGAGGTGGCTGGAGGGCCTCCTAGGGGGGTTTAATGGCTTGGATCCACTGCTCAGGGCAAGGGAAGAACAGCTGCAATGGCCATTTAGGTTGGGACAAGTCAGCTAATTCAAATTGAATTTTTGATTCAAATCAAGCCTCTCGGTATGCGGCTGTGGTGGCTGGCCGGCCAGGCAGGGGTCACCCTCAGGGTCAGGGAGGTCAGTGCTTGAGTTTTGTGAGTTCAATTGGCAAATGCCAAGTGTAAAGGAGTTGAATCAAAGTGGAAGGGGGAAGGACTCATTTTGGGCTTGGTTTGGTCAAATGCAAGGATTTGGGTTTGGTGCACCCATCAAGGCCTGATTTAGGCTGAAGAGAATCATATGGCTCAGCTGAATTGGAGTGGAGAAGTCTCCATCCATGGTGAGGTGGCTAAGCATGGTTTAGTGTGTATCATGGATGAGGTTAAAAAAGCTTAAGGAAGGCTTAAGAAAGGGGCCCCTCCATTTGCCATAAATGACATGGTGAGGTGTCAAAACTCTCATGGCTTCATATGGCTTGTAAATGGCTCACATTTGGCTTACATTTGGCTTGGAAAAGGTTGGCTTGTTTCATGAAAAAGGGTTTTAAGGATTTTTGGTATTTAGGGGGTAATTTGGCACATGGCCTGGTTTAGAAAAATTCAATGATGAATTTGAAACATAGGGAGTGATTTAATTAAATGGATGATGAGATGAAAGTGTCATGTAGGCTTTGGATTAATTTTGGGCTTTTTGAAATCATTTTGGATGGGCTTTTAAAGTGGTTTAAGGAAGTGGGCTTTTGGATTTAAAGTAAATTTAGGATGAAAATTTTGTAAATGATTGTGCCAAATAAATGTTTCAATTGGTTTAGGCATGTGTCATGAGTGGTTTGGAATCAATTTGGTGTGATTTGGAGTATAATTGGGTTGAATTTGGGCTTTTTTGGTAAAGGGGCCAAGGTGGGCCAAATTGGGCTAACTTGGGCTAAGGTTGGGCTAAGGTTGAATTTGGTGTAAATTTAATGTTGAAAAATGTTTATGGGAGTGTTACAAAGAGTTTTCAACTTTGGTTGGGTTCTAATTTTGGGATTTGGGCCCATTTGGGTTAGGCTTAGGCTTTTGTCAATTTAAGGGATTTTGGTTTTGGGTTAGGTTTAGGTGGAGTTTAGGTACAAATTTTGGGCAAATCAATTTAGTGTTTTGTTTGTGGGGATGTTAGGAAGGCTTTAGAAAAGATTTGGGGCCAATTGGGGTTGAGTTGGGTTGGTTTGGGCTAGGTTTAGGTCATGGGCCAAAATTGGGCCTTAGGCTTCAAATTGAAATTGGGCCCAAATGTCAATCAAATTGGACTTGGATTTGGTCTAAATTGATATTGGGGATATTGAATTGAAGTTTAGAATTGAATTGGACCAAAATTGAGGTCAATTGGGGTGGTTTGGTTTGACATTGGGTTCACTTGGGTTAAAAATGGGTCAAATTGGGGGTTTTGGTAAAAGTGGAGTAAATTGTAAAAATTGGCCCATGGTGTAGTTAATCAAAATGAAATTGGGAATATTTGGGATTTTGTGGAATTTTCTGGGAATTTTTAGAATTTTTGGATTTTTTGGGGTAAAAGGGTATTTTGGTAATTTGGGGGGGGTTAGGGGTATTTTTGGAAATTTTGGTATTTTTGGCCAAAGATGGTCAATTTGAGTGGTGGGAAGTGTTTATGATTGATTTTGAGGGATCTTGGGTAATTTAGGTAATTTTGCAAATTTTGGGTCATTTCAAGGGTATTTGGTAGGTTTGGTGGGTCAGGGGTCCCGGGTCAAAAGCCGAAATTTTGAAAAAGGAAGATTGATCAAGTGTGAGTGAAATGGAATCATTTTGGTTGAGCCATGAAGCCATATTAAGCCCATATGAGCCATGAGAGGACTCATTTGAGGCATTCACTATGTTGTTCCTAACCCTCTTAGCCGGGGGCTTAGGGGTTAAGGACCATCCATATGAATTACCTACATGAGTCAGGAAGTCAAGTTGGGTGAGAGTGTGGTTTTAGGACTTGGAATGTGTGTGAGAGTGTAGTCTATGTGCAAGTCAACCCTCACCAGACCAGGCCATCCAGGGTATTCCTAAGGCGAAGAAGTCCTATAGGGAACTCATCCTTTAAACCTCCACATTTGATTTCAACCCTCTAGGTGATTAGGGGTCTAAAATCAAGCTTGTGGGGTTTTCAGGGAGTTAATAAGTAGTATGAATTTCCAAATGGTGGGTTCCATTTCTAGTCCTCTAAGATTAGTCAAAAGAAAAGCCTAAGGCTAGATCCTAAGTACTAAAAGGAGAAGCAAAAGACCTCACCAAAATTGAGGTCAACACCAGGTTGTTTCCATTTTGCTTTCCTCTTATTCTAGCTGATACAAAGATGGATTATCTGCATGTGGCAAGTCTTATCCATCCACTAGTGGTTCCTGAGGGTCTACTTCAATAGTGGCTGGGTGTGGGTCCACTGCAATAGTAGGAACCTCTGCTGCTTTCTCAGTCTTAGTATGTTCTCCTTAGGTGTTCCAGGATCAACTTCAATATCACCAGATACCTGTTCTACCACAGCTTTGCCCTTAACTGGTTTATTAGTGGGTGGTTTTAGCCTATAACACTTCTCCTTAGGATGGCCAAACATCCTACAATGTTAACAGTATATAGGTTTGTGTTCTAATACCACTTCTTGCCAAAAACCCTCTCCATCATCTGAAGTGGTAATCCAAATTTTGTCTAAATCAGGGAGGTAAACATCTCTTTCAACCATGACTTTAGCAGCTGCTGGGCTACCCATATCATGAGTGTCTGAGAGGTGTTCTCAAAGCCCTACTGATCTAAAATATGGCATGGGTATGGTATAACTGAATTGGTAAGTTGGGGAATGTGAACCATAAAGGTTTTAGTGGGGGTTCTTTGGCAGGATCAAAACCTGGATACCATTTGATTAACTTCATTGGTGAAATGGAAAAATGCATGACTTGCATATCCAAAATTCTTGCATAATCTTTCTCCCTTGAAAGCCTAATTAACAGATGCCTACCATCCATAACCCCTAGTTTCCATTGGCCCAGAAACTGTATTTGTTCAAAATGTCTTCTAACTATCTCCATTTTGGGATGTCCAAATTGAAACTGTCCCGCAATGGTGAATTTGATAACTTCAGCAAGAGTATTCATTTCCTGGGATGTAAATAGAACAGCTAGTCTTCCTTCCCTAGACCCCAGAGGTCTAATGAAAGGGCATTCAGCTTTTCTACAGCAGCATCATGTAGGATTTGGGGGAAAGTTAAATGTTCCACTAATTTGGCAAGAAGTCCTTTGTTGACAGCAGAGGCATAGGTAGGGGGAGCAGTAATGGCTGAAGGCCCAGCCATTGAAGGTGAAACACAGACACCAAAAAGTAAGGGAAGGAAAAACAGACAGCAATCAATGTGCCAGAGTCGCCCTCAGAGGTCACAGCCCAATGGAAAAGTAACAGCAATTCAAAAAGGGAGAGCCCAGGAAGCACCCCTTCAAAACCAACTTCACTACGACCTTCGACACGGAAAATCCACGGCTACACGACCACTCGAGAGAACCACCGACACCGGGAAAGGCCTTCGGCGAGAACCGGCCGCCGCACAGGACAAGCCATTACATCTAAAACCCTAGCATAGCAAGGGAGCCTCCATTTATATATATATATATATATATATATATATAAAATGGTGGAGGCTGAGGTAAGAGAAGCTCTGCTAGGGTTTGATGGGTGATTCAGGTGGCGGCTGCCGTTCTGGGGGCGCTGGTGGGAGGTCAGGTAAGGTGGTGGTGAGGTTCGTCACTCGTTTGGGCTTTCCTCCAGGTGTTGGAGTCCTCCCGGGCTTTTACTTTTCTCCCCTACTGTTCCATTGGCTTAGCCATCTCTGTCTGGTTTTCCTGTTTCCTTACTGCTGAGGGGGTGGTTCCCCTCTTGACCTTTGGTGGTTTTTTCCCTACTGAAGGGGCTGCTGGTCACTGAACTGCTGTTTTTGAGCTTCCCGGGCATTTCAATTTTCAAATCCTCCTGCTCATCTACTGTTCTATTGGTGCTTCTTTTCCCTGCTTGTGTTTCCACTTATGCTTCTGCTGTCAGTAAAGGTTTGGGGGCACCAAAGTCAGTTGACCATTTATTCTTCCCTCAGTTGTTACATGATGCTGCTGCTGGAAGGTCTGACTGCCCTTTTATTCGACCCCTTAGCTCCAAAGAGGGCAGACCTGCTGTCAGTTTCACTTCCCAGGAGATGACTTCTTTAGCTGAGGCTATTAAATTCACCATTATTGGCCAGTTCCAGTTCGGGCATCCCAAAATGGAGCTGGTCAGACATTTCTTTGAACAGTTGCAATTTGTTGGCCAATGGAAATTGGGAATCATGGATGGCAGGCATCTTTTGATTAGACTGTCTAGTGAAGAGGATTATGCCGGGCTTCTTGATATGGAAGTTCTACGAATAGCTAAAACCAATATGAAATTAATGAAGTGGTACCCGGGATTTGATCCCTCAAAGGAAATCCCCATAAAACCCATGTGGTTCACTTTCCCAAATCTCCCCATACAATTATACCACACACATGCATTATTTCAAATTAGCAGAGCTGCGGGAACTCCTCCGAGAGTGGACTCCCCTACCTTTGAGATGGGCGGTCCTAAGGCTGCTAAAGTCCTAGTGGAAAGAGATGTGTCCCTTCCGGAAGCTGGACAAAATATGGATCACAACCTCGGATGAAGGTGATGGATTCCGGCAGAAGTGATCCTAGAGCATAAACCCATTTTCTGCCACCATTGTAGAATGTTTGGACACTTGAAAGAAAAGTGCTACAGACTGAAGCCCCCATCAAAAAAACCAAATAAGGCCAGTGTTCTAGTATCTCCTACTATTGACCCTGGGCCCCTTAGTGTTCCCCAACCTGGGGCTGTTCTTCAGCAATTTGCTGGGGAAAGCTTAGGGGGAGAATCTGTCCCAGGGGCTGCACCTGTTGACCTCCCACACAATGGCAATATCAACAAAAAAGGCAAGGAGGTCACCCACCAGGTAAATACAATAGAGGAGGAAGATATAGAAGAAACTGAGGAAGAAATACCAACACGGGAGCGGGAGCTCGGACTCGCTCGAGACACAATTAACAAAATGCAGAATAATTTGGAAGGTGTTTGGCAGACACAAAAGGCTAAAAAGAAGAAAAAATTTACATCAGAGCTCATCAAATTAGCACCCCAACCACATCCAAGCAATGAATTCTATGCTCAACCAAGCTCCCCCCAAGTACCGGTAGGGCGGGACAAGATCCCAATCCCACCTCTACCACTCCCCACCACCCCAAAAATCATCGGATGTTTAATTTCCTTTCGTTGGAACATTAGAGGGGCTTCTCACCCCCTCTCTTACAAAAGATTGCTTCATCTTTACAAGAAACACCAGCTTTGGTGTATTGCCTTACTTGAACCCATGGTTCGGAATAACCTGAAGAGATGGCTATCCGGGTTCCCCGGGTGCTCCTTTTCACTAACACCTCTAATAAAATCTGGATTATTTGCGGGAAGGAGATCCAAGTGGAGTGTGAGGATTGATCATTCACAATTTGTTCATCTCCACCTCATCCTGAATGGTTTTGAGTTTGATGTCACTTTTGTGTATGCTCGGGTGCACTAAGAGTGCAAGGCAGGAGCTGTGGTCAGAAATCCATAGGATCAGCATTGGTGATAACTCTAGTTGGCTTATTGGGGGAGACTTTAATTGCATTGCTGACACTGCTGAAAAAGTTGGGGGGAGGACCCCTCAACTCACTAAACTAACTGAGTTCAATGACAATATTCAAAGAGCTGGGCTTTTTGACTTGGGTTTCCATGGGAATCGGCTTACATGGAGAAGAGGTAAAATCCGGGAAAGGCTTGATAGATTTCGGCCAATAACAATTGGCATCAAAACTTCCTCCACACTATCATATCCCATTTAAACTTTGCGGTGGTCCGATCATAGACCACTCCTTATTACCATCACGGCTTCCTCAAAGGCCCGCCAACACACCCCCCCCTTTCAGATATCTTAATTTTTGGTCATCTCATCCCAATTTCCTGACCTTGGTGTCTGAACTTTGGATCCCTGGGACACATGACAATCCTTTTAAAACTCTCCAGCAATTGCAATTACATGTGGGAAGGAAGCTTAGGTCTTGGAGCTGGAACACCATTGGCAACATCTTTCAGGAAGTTGCCCAAGCCGAAAAGGTGGTGGCCGATCTCGAGACTCGCCGCCGCTGCTGATGACTCTTGTTGTGGGGATTTTGTGTCCGCCGCGGACAAACTCCTTACCCTTATTGATCGGCGGGATCGACTACTCGGGCGAAAGCTCGCTATTAGCAAGTTCAAAGAGGGGGATAGGAATACAAGATTCTACCATGCTTTCATCAATTATAGGAGGAAATGTAATGCTATTCATTCTATTGTGAATGAACAAGGGCAATCGCTTAGAGATGAGGTTGATATTGCTATGGATGCTGTCAAGTTTTACAGGCACCTTCTCACACAGAACACTCCTGACAGACCATCCATTGACCCTCAACTCTTCAGTAAGGAGTTTGCTTACACCCAGTCCCTTATTCTGGATGATATTCCCTCTCAGGAAGAGATATGGGTGGCTCTAAGTTCCATTGATAGCTTTAAAGCAGCAGGCCCTGATGGTTTTTCTGCTGATTTCTATAAGAAAACCTGGAATATCTGCAAAGCTGAGGTTACTAATGCCATCCAAAGCTACTTTCAGGGAGTTGATCTGCCTCAGTATTTCCATGCATCTACTATGATCCTAATCCCCAAGAATTCAACTACCAAGGACTGGAACCAGTTCAGACCCATCAGCCTCACTTCTGTCATCAGTAAGATCATTAGCAAAATTTTGGTGGGAAGGCTACAACCCCATCTGGACAAGATCATTAACCCTACCCGATCCGCTTTTGTGAAAGGCGGATCTATAGCCGACAATGTCTTGCTTGCCCGAGAGTCGCCGCTCGGATCTTGATAGGCCTTGCGGGGGTGGCAACCTTATCTACAAGTTAGACATCAAGAAAGCATATGACACGATTGATCGGAATTTTGTATCGGAGGTGCCGAAGGCTAGAGGTTTTTCCCGTAAATTTTGTCAACTTATTAGCAGATGGCTTCACCAAAACCACCACTCTCTTCTCATCAATGGTACCTGTTGGGGGGTTTTCGAGCAACTGTGGGTCTCAAACAAGGAGACCCCTTATCTCCTACTATCTTCATCCTTACTATGGATTATTTTTCTAAAATGTTGGAAGCTCATGTTTCACCTTATCATTATGCCAACTACCATCATAGATCTAACATCACTATCTCTCATTTGATGTATGCAGATGACATTATATTATTTTCCGTAGCTAATAAACTCCGCGATCGAAAAGTCCTTACTTGCATTCATCATTTCCGAACGACTCGTGCCTACAATTCAACCATGCTAAATGTGAGTTAGTGTTTCCTAACCACATTGCTTCCAATGTATCTCACCTGGATAGCTCGGACCACGAGCTTCTCCAAGGCAAACCTTCCCATGAAGTATTTGGGGGTACCTCCGATAAGAGGTAGAACCAAACAGTCCATTTCGATGAGATCATTGGTAAGATTCACACCAAGCTCTCAAGCTGGGCTCACTCTTTTTTATCCAATGGTGGGAGGATCACTGTCCTCAACAGCATTCTAACATCCTTCCCTTCCTACATCCTTCAAATGTCTTGTATGAAGAAAAGTACCAGAATACAAATTGAAAGAATTTTCAATAGATTCCTATGGTCTGGGAACAGGAAACAGCTGTCTTGGGCTAGCTGGCAAAAGGTTGCTAAACCCTATGAGGCTGGTGGTTTGGGTTTCAAAGGGCTGAAACAGCTTCAGCAGGTGAATTTTTGTAAACTTTGGATCAACTTCAGGCAACAGAATTCCCTTTGGGCTAAGTATATGCTTGGGAAATATTGTAAAGGCACTCCCCCGACTTTAGTACAGATCAAACCTGGGGCTTCAAGAATCTGGAAGCACATGATCAAGAATAGAGAGCTGGCTGACTCTATGTATCATCGGGAGTTGGGTAGAGGGGATATTTTATTCGGCAGGATCATTGGTGCCCTCAAGATATGCTCACCGGCTTACCCAACACAAACAAAAATCGGTTCCTCGTGTCCGATCGCCGGAATGAGGATCAATGGGATTCTCCCCGCTCTTAAGCTATTTCTCCAGGATTACTCGCTTCAGCAAATTATCAATATTCCATTTGACGTA
This sequence comes from Papilionanthe hookeriana x Papilionanthe teres, assembly GCA_022702705.1. Taxonomy (NCBI): domain Eukaryota; kingdom Viridiplantae; phylum Streptophyta; class Magnoliopsida; order Asparagales; family Orchidaceae; genus Papilionanthe; species Papilionanthe hookeriana x Papilionanthe teres. The sequence continues at coordinate 142,652,708 of CM040425.1, forward strand.
ACAAAGCCCGATAAAATTATATGGCAAGATGGGAAGTCATGTACGCCTAACCAAACCCTCTATCCGAAAATTAACAACCGGTGTTCTACCGGTCGGGGATCTAAGCTCGTGGAAAAATTTCTCACCCCATCTATGTCCTTTCTGAACTGGAGGATCTTCCACCATTACCTCCCAACTGATGATATCCTTAAACTTAAAGGGATTAGAGGACCTTCTAAATGTTCTCTTTGTGGCAAGCAAGCTGAATCACTTACCCATCTATTCTTCATGTGTCCTTTCTCCCAGCAGGTATGGACTCAATTGGCTGATATGTTGAACATCAACACTATTACTTTGGATCTGCGAACTTTCTTCAACTGCTAGCGACTCTGCAGAAGCTAAAGCTGGGGGTCATCCCTTATATTGTGGCTTGGTTTATTTGGATGCATAGGAATGGGGTGAGATTTAATGATCTTCCTTGCAAAGTAACCACTGTTCTGGGAAACTGCCATTCCTATATTTCTAAGCTTATCAGATTTCAGAAGTTCCCCAGCATCCTCAAAATTACCCCCCAAGAATCAATCAAAAATTTCAGGATTCTCAAAATACATTGGAAAACCCCTACATATCCTTATATCAAGGTCAACACAGATGGTGCTTTCTCTGCCGAGGGGTCGGCTTTGGTGGGGTTTACGGGAACCACTTGGGCAAGTGTGTTTGCTATTTCCTTTCTCCCACCCATGTTGCGCACCCTTTGGAGGCTGAGCTATCTGCTGTCTATTGGGCTGTGTTCTTTGCTGCCCTCAACAACTGGAACTATCTTATAGTGGAGGGGGATTCCAGCATGCTCATAAATTACATGCATGAGGTGTCCCCAGCTCCTTGGCACCATCTAGTTTGGAAACAAAGAATCAAAGAGCTGATCCAGAACCACTCTATAACTTTTACATTCATCCATAGGGAGGGAAACAGACCGGCTAACTGGTTAGCAAGGAATGCAATCCTGAACCAAAACATCATGGTCTCCACAAAGCCTCCTCCCCAATTACGGTTCGCTCGGAAGCGGATGTTTTCCGAGCCCCACATTTTCGAATTGTGGATTAGATTTCTCTGGGTTCTCTGATCACTGTTTTGATGATGCACCTCCTGCCATTTGTTTTCTGCACTGTTTTGCCCATTTTCATGTGTTTCAACCCTGTTTTGGACTTAGTTCTGGTGGCTTTGTTCTACATCACATTTTCTTGGGTATAGGAGTCTTACATGTAACTATCTGCCAGTAGACAATGGTCATAGTTTCTTTCTTTTGGGGTCTTGAGGTTGGGACCTAGTTGGGGGCCCCCTCAACCCTGACTTTTGGATGTAACTTTATTTTGATTAACATGTAGGGAGTCATTGTGCTCCTTTCTCTAAAATATATATATATATATATATATATATATATATATATATATATATATATATATCGATGGTTCTCTTTTCCTTGATGATTTCCAGTATACAAGTGAGCTGGTAATTACAGAAATCCCTTATGATCAAGAAATCTGGATTGCCTTAAATACAGTGGACACCTCCAAAACTGCTGGGCCTGATGGCTACACGGTAGATTTTTACAAAAAAACATGGAATCTGATTGGTGAGGATGTGGTAACTGCAATTAAAAACTATTTCCAAGGTAACTCTCTCCCTAGACATTTCTGTGCTTCTAACTTTGTGCTGGTGCCAAAAAATACCACTCTACAAAGATAGGATCACTATAGACCTATCTGCCTCACCTCAGTGATTAGCAAGATTATCAGCAAAATAATTGTGGGGAGACTGCAGCTCCACCTTGATAGATTGATCGGTCCGAACCGATCGACATTTGTTAAAGGAAGATCCATAATTGATAATGTCCTTCTTGCTCAGGAGCTGATGTTGGATTTGGAAAAAGTGCATAGGGGGGGTAATTTGATTTACAAACTGGACATCCAAAAGGCTTATGACACTTTGAATTGGGATTTTATTCTTGAAGTTCTATCTGCTAGAGGGTTTAATCCCTAATTCTGTAACCTTATCAGCAGGTGGCTGAAATCCAATGAGCATTCCATTTTGATTAATGGTCAAGCCTGGGGCAAATTTAATGCAACTAGATGCCTTAAGCAAGGGGATCCACTATCACCAACCATTTTCATCTTAGCAGTAGACTACTTATCCAGACTGATTGATAAAACCATTCAAAGTAAAAGCTATGCCAGGTACCACCATAGATCAAACATACCTATCACTCATCTTATGTATGCAGATGACATCATGCTTTTCTCTAGTGCTCACAAAACAGTGGTGAAAAAGTTGAAACATTGCATAAACACCTTCCATAATCAATCAGGTATGGTGCTTAACCTAGATAAATGTCAGCTAATACTCTCTAAGAAGACTCCAGCACACATCAAGCATTGGATCCTGGAATATGCTGGCTTCACCTATAGCTCTCCTCTCATTAAATATCTTGGGGCCTACCTACTTGTGGGTAGGACTAAAAAAAATCAATTTTATGATATACTCACCAAGATCAATTCCCAACTTAATTGCTGGACAAATTCTTTCCTCTCAAATGGAGGAAGGATTACTCTCCTGAAGAGCATACTCACCACCTTCCCCTCATATCTACTATAAATGATAACAATGAAAAAAGTACACAACTACAAATGGAAAGGGCTTTCAATAGATTTCTTTGGTTAGGTCAGAGACAACAAATGCATTGGACCTCATGGCAAAAAGTAACTAAACCAGCCTTGGCTGGTGGTCTTGGCTTCAAAGGCATTCCTCACATTCAGCAGGTTAACCTATGTAAACTGTGGATCCATTTCGAGTACGCACTTCCGTGGGCTAAATTTATGAAAGGGAAGTACTGCAGGTACATTCATCCCTCACTTGCAGTAAGAAAACTAGGTGATTCCAAAATCTGGGTAAAGCTGCTCAAAATCAGAAAAACTGCTGAGGACCTTTTTATTTGGGAATTGGGGAATGGTGAAATTAACTTTTGGCTGGATAATTGGTGCCCCAAGGATTGGTTAAATCCTAGAGGGGACACTATTGATCACACCACTAGAGTTGCTGATTGCTGGGATGGTCAAAACTGGTCACTACCACATCTTAAAGCTATACTACAAGATCAATCTGCCTACCAGATTTCCACCATTAAATTCAACAGAGGTGCACCTGATAAAATTATCGGCATATTCATCGGCCTCGTAGCATCACTAGAGCCATCTACAGGAAATTATACAATTGGCCTTCTGTACCTTGGGGAATCACTTTATGGGGTAAGTTTTTGTCCCCATCCATGTCCTTCTTGTGCTGGAGAGCCTTCCATAGTATTATCCCCACTGATGATATTCTGAAATTGAAAGGACTTAGGGGGCCTTCAAGATGTGTGCTGTGTAATAATCAGGAAGAATCTATCTCCCATCTTTTCTTCAACTGTTCTTTCTCCCAGGAAGTTTGTTTGGAGTTAAATTCAAGTTTAGGGAGATCCAATTTTCACCGGGAAGATTTCCACAATCGTTAGGGTGAATGGAAGAACCTAGAAATTCATACTCGTGCATCTCATTGTTATCTCGGTTCATCCGGATGGCTAGGAGCCAAACTAAACTCGAGGGAATCCTCAGCTATCGCGGCCAAAGTTCTTAGAAACTCGTAAAGCTTATTTGAACAAGATCATCATCCATAAAAACTTCCACAACATACTTCACCTTGATCTACCAACTGCTGCAGGCTCCTTAGTTAGAACTGTTAGATGGGACCTGACCCGGCCGCAAATAACGCAGTAATATTCTCTTCCAAAAGATAACCAAAAACTTTGGCTCAATTTATAAATAGCGGCTAGTGTATAAAATTAATATGATGTAAATTTAGAAAATATTTTTTACACACTAGGGGTACTACGAAAGTATACGTATCGTTTCAAGTAATATAGGGTTTTGAAACAAAGACCCCAGTATCGATCCTACAGGGAAGAATTATAGTGATAAATTTTCTAAATAAAAAAAATATTTTTTTATCTTTTAATTTAATTATAAAATACTATTAATTTACTAGATACAAATAAAGAAAACAATAATAAGAAAATGATTTATGAAAACTATATAAAATAAACAACTTTCTTTCCTTCAAATAATCTAAGATTTTGAAGATAATTTAATATTCGTTGGAGAATTTGATTTATGGTATTGTGCCAAATAGAAGCATTCCTATTCTTTACCCTTTGATCCAGGCACAAAGAACATTGGCTAATTTACAGAATAGGTCCGGATGTATTGTTAGTAGAATGGGTTAATCTAGGCTCAATCTTCTAGATGTCACAGGGTGGCTATGGTCGGCCTTACTAGTGACCCCTTCCTAATCTATAAATCAAATTATAAGAATTTACTCTGTCACTCTAAAAACTTATCAATTCTATGCCCTTTAAATCTTATCTTCCTATTTATTTGCACTTCACCTTGAATAGCCCGCACATGGCCTTCGACTACCCAAGGATTCATGTGACATTTACAAGTTAAGAGTTCTTCTCCTTCAAGGTCTCAAAACTCTTCAACAGGTTTTAACAATTTAAATGGCCAATCTAAAAAGTAAAGTAAGATCAGGTATTAATGTCATCACAATATTTTGAAAAGATTTTGAGTTTCAATTCTCCATCGAATCTTTATATTATCTTATCTATCTCTTCATTATTGAAGGAAGAAAGTAAACTAACTACTCATAACACATTGAAAATAAATAGCAAAACATGATAAATAAACTTTGAATCAAATATAAAAATACTTATCTCAAATATTTCTTCTACAGATCTTCTGATTCCTACTGACTCCACAGTGTAATGAACTCCATATGCAACAACTTTAAAATAAACTCACTAAACTAAATAAAAGTGGCCCTAAATTTCTCTCTCTATTTCTCTCTCTAAGGATGAGAGATCCTAAAGTGGATAAGAGAAAGGGTTACAATGGGAGGGGCACGTTTTCTGAAGAAATGGACCCCTATTTATAGGCTTCAAGGTTTGCGTTGAGGCACCTCTTCAAAACATGTCCACATTCAATGAATCTTCTAGAAGGTCGGTCTGGCGCCTAGGCGACGGAATCTGGCGCCTAGGCCCCGGACACCGCATCCAGTTCTTCGCACCTCTTCACTTTGGCTCGCACCTCTTCGCATTTAAAACTGTTTGGAGCGTCTAAATGCAATGTATCACATGTCCTATTATCAAGGAACAACTGCCAGTCTTCTAGAATGTCCAATAACCGCTCACTCCGTCAAAATAACTGATCAAACGTTGTCAAAAACCTGACGGTTTTTGTATCGAGTCTGGCGCTTAGGCGCCAGGCCATATTTTTTATACTTTTTGTATTTTGCTCCATTTTTAGTCCTTTTTGCTCCTTTTTCCTTTTTAGACCTTTTTACATCACCTACATCCAAAAACACAAAAAAATACCTTTCATTAAAGCGTAATAACCTTAGAAATTAATAAGAATTAAGACATAAAGAAATAGGTATTTTTTTATAGATCAGGACCCCCCCAATAGCCATGTCATTAAAATTAACACAGATGGCAGCTTCTCAAAGGACATTTCTGGTGTTGGGGGAATATTCAGAAATCACCATGGAAAGTGTTTACTGTACTTTTATGCTCTTGTAACTGCTCATGATGCTCTTGAATCTGAGTTAATTGCAGTGTTGTGGACACTGCAATTAGCTAGGATTGCCAACTGGAGCAACATATGGATTGAAGTTGATTCTACTGAGGTTTTAAACAAACTGGAGAATAACACTCATACCCACTGGATTCACAACTACTGGTTAAAGAAAATTTATAATTTCAGAACCCCTCAGACTACTTTTTCTACCATATTAAGGGAGGGGAATAAATCTGCTCATTGCCTTGTTGACCTCATTTTTTATGAGGTCTTCTCTTCTTCTTTTTAGTACTTAGGATCTAGCCTTAGGCTTTTCCTTTGACTATCCTAGAGGACTAGAAATGGGACCCACCACTTAGAAATTCAAACCACTTCTTAACTCCCTGCAAACTCCACAAACTTGATTGTAGACCCCTAATCACCTAGAGGGTTGAAATCAAATGTGGAAGTTTAAAGGATGAGTTCCTATAGGACTCTTTGGCCTTAGGACTGCCCTGGGTGGCCTGGTCTGGTGAAGGGTTGACTTACACACACTACACCTATACACTACACTTTCACACACCTCCTAAAACCACACCCATACCCAACTTGACCTCCTGACTCATGAAGGTGATCCACATGGATGGTCCTTAACCCCTAAGCCCTCGGCTAGAGGGTTAGTGAACAACATAGTGAATGCCTCAAATGAGTCCCTTCATGGCTCATCTAGGCTTGATATGGCTTCATGGCTCAACCAAAATGATTTCATTCCACTTACATTTACCCAATCTTCAATTTTCCAAATTTTCAATTTTTGACCCCCGGGACCCTGTACCCGCCTAGCCTACCCAAAACCATTGAAATTACCCAAATTTTTCAAAATTCTCTAAAATCACCCAAATTCCTCAAAATCAATCTCAAACATTCTCCCACCACTCAAATTGACCATTTTTACCCAAAATACTCAAAATTCCAAAAATACCCCCCAATACCTTCCAAATACCCAAAATGCCCCTCTTGACCCAAAAATCCAAAAATTCAGAAAATTTCCAGAAAATTCCAGCAAATCCCAAATATTCCCAATTTCATTTTGTCCAACTACATCATGAGCCAATTTTGTCAATTTACCACACTTTTGTCAAAATCCCCAATTTGATCCATTTTAACCCAAAGTGAACCTAATGTCAAATCAAACCTACCCAATTGACCCAAATTCTAGTCCAATTCAATTCTAAACTTCAATTCAACATCCCCAACACCAATCTAGACCAAATCTAGGCCCAATTTGATTGGCATTTGAATCCAATTTCACTTTTGACCTTAAAGCCCAATTTGGACCCATGACCCAAACTTAGCCCAAGCCAAACCAATTCAACTCCAATTGACCCCAAACCTTTTCTAAACCTTCCCTAACATCCCCAAAAACAAAACACTAACATAATTTGCCCAAATTTTGGACCCAAACCCAACTCAAATTCAACCCAAAACCAAAAAGCCCAATTTTGACCTAAACCCAAACTTAACCCAAATAGACCCAAACCCCAAAATCCAACCCCAACAAAAGTTGAAACCTCTTTGAAACACTCCCATAAACATTTACCAACATTAATTTTACATCAATTTCAACCCTAGCCCAACATTGGCCCAAATTAGCTCAATTTGACCTACATTGGCCCTTTACCAAATGAACACAAATCCAACCCAATTCAAACCCAAACCACTCCAAACTTGTTTCAAATCAATCATGACACATCCCTAAGCCAAACCCAACATTTATTTACTAAGGCCCTTTGCAAAAAATTTTCATCTAAAAGCCCACTTTGAAATATAAAAGCCCATTCCCTTAAACCATTTTAAAAGCCCATCTTTACCAAATTTTAAAAGCCCAAACCCATCCTAAAGCCCACACTACAATCTCATCTCATCCTCACTCAATTAATATCACTCCCTAAGTGCTAAATCCATCATGAAAATCAAACCAAAATGGTATTATGCCAAATCCCAACAAATAACCCCAAAATTTCCAAAAATTCCTAAAACCTTTTTCCATGAAAATTGACCAAACTCTTGGCAAGCCAAATGTAAGCCATGAAGCCACTCTTAAGCCACATGCAAGCCATGTGAGTTGTTCACATGTGACCTTACCACATTGGGCAAAAGGAGGAGATCCTTTCCACACTCGCCTTAAGGTGATTAACCATCTCCATGTCTCCCCTAAACCATGTTTAAATCTAATCGTACTTGGATCGTGACTTGACCCCACTAATCAAGCCGATCCAAATCACTTTCCCTTCAACCTAAACCAAGCATTGGGTGGTGCACCTAGCCCAAAAGGATGGGTTGACCCATTTAGAGCCAAAATGGCCTCTCCCCCATGCCATTTTAATCCAAGCCCTTTACACATGGCATCGACCAATCGCCTACACAAAACCCCGACCCCGACCCACCCGAACTCGAGGGTGACCCTCGCTCGCCGGCCAGCCCGCCTGGATCGCCGGAAAACACCATGGCCGAGACCTCGGGAGGAGCCAAATTTTGGAATTCCACCTCGCTAAGCCGCCTCACTCCAAATGGCCATCGCAGCCTGCTCTTCTCCTCACTCGCAGCAAACTCGATCCCAACCATTAAACCCCCCTGGGAGGCCCTCCAGCCTCTCCTATTTAAACCCCACCTCCTCTGGGCCAAGAGAGGTGCTGAACCAAACCTTACTGAAACCCTGCCAAAATTGCTCCAGACCACACTCCACACTTAGAGCAGTTGATCCCCAGTGACAATTTGCCCTAATCCCCACCAACAGAGCCCTATTTCTCAGCCAAAATTCCACCCAAAACCAGGACATCTCCCAATTCTCCACCAAATTCAAATTAAACTCACCCACACCTGCACAAGGTCAAGAGAAGGAGTTCCCTAGTGAAAGCCCCCTCTCCAGGTCACGCATCTATTCCAGACTCCAAGCTTTGTAATCGGCTGTGGTCGAAATCATACTCGGACAATTCACCAGCCCAAGGGACTTCATCTGGAGCTTGCTTGGACCCAATCGAAGGTGACACAACTCTCAGATCGAAGCTTCACTTCTCTGAGCAAAGGTATGGACTCACTCTTCTTCTTGAGCTTACAGAGATTCTCTATTTAATTTGAGTCAATTTCAATACATGTTTACCGTATGGATGTGTTCGTCTCCTCAAGACGAATCCATAGAGCATAAGAACACAAAAATCCGTTGAGAATCGAGTGACAAATTAGGGTTAGAAGGTTGACCGTCACGGGTGCACACCAGTCGTAGACGATGACTGGGAGCCGTCGAATCGAGCGTGTATCGAGCAGACGGTCTGGATCGAGCCAGACAGCGCGATGGTGCATGAACCGCGAGCCCCGAATCAGAAGACGTCGCGTGGCCTTTCGGAGCTGCCGAGGATGGCGTGGCGCCGCGTGGATAAGTAGGAAATTAGGGTTTTTTTTTATTTAATTCCCTAAACTTCAAAAATGCATAACTTTGTGTAGGAAAATCAGAAAAATAAAATAAAAATACCCCCTTGCTCAGTAAATAGAGGAGAATAATATGGAAATGAAATCATGTAATTTCATTAATTATTTTATTTTTAATTATTTATTTACTCTCTGCACTATTTCAATTCTCCATGCATGTATATAATTCATCATGGCATGAGACCATAGGGCTTTTGAAGCCTCTGAATTTGAGGACAATCCTTGAATTTTCCAAAGTCAGAGGCCACCCCTATAAAAAGTTATTGATTTTTCAATTCTAGGTCACTATTCTGAGTATTTTAATTCCAATAATTAGCATATTGTGAAATAAATTCTAGGAAAATTTGGTGATGTTTCTTATGACTAGAGGACCCTAGGGAAAATAGTTTTTGAGTTAACTCACTTGTAATAACTTTAATTGGCTTAAACACCCAAAATGGAGCTTTAATTAATTAGAGCTAAACATACATTAAATTGACTTGAAATCAATTCTCCACTAACCTTTAGGATTAGAGGAACCCACCATAAAAGTTTGAAGTCAATTGGACTTGGATAGCCCTATCAAATGGGTTGATTAAGCCATTTAGCCACACTTAAACTTCAAAAATTCATAACTTTCAAAATACTTCTAAAAAATTCACCAAATTGGTTTTGGAGCCTCTCTGATATCAGGGGAATTTAAAAAAATTAAAATTGCAATTTTCCAAAAAAGTTGATTTTTTGCATTATTTTAATATTTTTAATAATTAAAAAATAATAAAAATCACAAAAATAATAAAATTCACCAAAATGTCACATTTTGAATTTTAATCAATTAGGAACAAACCCCATATTTTTCTTAAGTCTCTATGATGAGATACCAAATTTTAAAGCCCTAAGGTAATTTTAAAATTAAAAAAAAATGTATTTTCTAACATTTCCACTAAAATAATTCTAATAAATCAAAGAAAAATAAAAAAATTATAAAAAATAGTTCTCTGGTTTCCTTGATATGAGAGAGTTTTTTGAAAAATATAAAATTCATTTTTCAACCTTTATTTTATTGTTAAATTAATTAATACTCCAAAACTCAAGATAATTATAAAAAAGAAAATATAATTCAAAAAATTACTAAAATTGGTCCAAGTGGTCCTCTGGTCATTAGGAATGTCCCATAATTTTCTTAAGGACAGAAACTTTCCCTTGGTCATGTTATTGAATTTTCCTCGAAAATCCCTATTTTCCACCAAAAATAATTACATAAATAAATTAAATACAGAAAAATCACATTTTCTCCTCTAATTTCTTGATTGACATATGAGTGAAGTCACATAAAAATTTTAAATTCATTTAAGCTCAATTTAGTGAGTTATGAAATTAGTAAGTTTAAAGGGCAAAATAGTAATTAAAACTTTAACCTATAATTAAAATTTTAGGTTTAATTAAAAGGGGTGGGTAAAATATTTGATACTAAGTTGATTTTGGATGTTTGAAACTTAGGCAATTAAAGGGTAGAAATCTACCAAACAATTTAAAAATAATTAAAATAAACCTTAATTAAATAATTAATTAAATTTGGAAGAATAATGAAAAATTGGAATTATTAAAATAGGGATATTATTAGGAAGAAATTTATTCTTTAATTCAAGAATCCCTAAATTAATCACCTCAATAATATTTAATTCCTAATTAAAATGATAATCCAAACTCAAGACTTAAAATGCTAAAAAAAAACTTAATCATTAAATTAAATTAAAGTTAAAATATTTAAATTAAATCCTTTTAAAATTTCAATTAAATTAATACTTTAACAATTAAAATTAAATCATCCTTAAAGCATAAAAAATAAAATATTAAATTAAAATTAAAATAAAATTAAATTAAAATTTAAATTAAATTAAAATTAAAATTAAAACCAAATTAAAATTTAAATCAAATTAAAATTTAAACTAAATTAAATCAAATTAAATTAAAATTTAAATTAAATTAAATTAAATTAAATTAAATTAAATTAAATTAAATTAAAACATATTAAATTAAATAAAAATAATAATAATAATAATAATAAAATCAAGTTAAAAAAATTAAAATTAAATTAAATTAAATAAATTGAATTAAAAGTAAAACTAAACCAAATCAAATTAAACTAAAATTAAATTAAATTAAATTAAATTAAATATAACATAATCAAAGACATAAAGAACTCAAGATAAATCTAAAACAACTTGAACATTATTCCAAACTTAAACCCATTAATTAAAATTAAATCGAATCACAATTCACTTGAACATCGATTTGCCTTCAAAAGCTCTTATTGTCATAACTCCTAAACGGAGTGTTAAGTGAAGTGTTACTTCACTCATAGGATATTCAAATGTCCTAGTTCACTGAGCAATATAACAAAACTTGAACTCCTGGATGATTAATTCATTTGTATAATTAAATTCTCTCGACTTGAAACAATCCTGTAGGTATTTAAAAGATGTTTAAGACTCGTCTTAAGCACTTCCTCAATATGATATGATATTTATAAGAAAAATTGAACTTAATTGTTCTTTGATGAAGAAAATCGTCCTCAAACCAAAGCACAAGAACCTAGACGTCATAGGAGATGACTAGCTATAGGAGTAGGACCTTGGTAGAAAACCATAACCCTTCCCTTAGCCTTTACCTAGGAACTTGCTTTAAATGCTTAAATATTCTAAATTGTGTTTAAGTGCAACTTGGGATGACGGGAAGACCCTCCGTGTACGCTTTTATTTTATTACAATTTACTTTATCGCAATTTACTTAATCGTATCGCACTTTACTTTTCTCGCATGATAAACAACTCGTTGCATGAAAACCCACACCTTTAGGATAGTCCCTAAAACCGAAACCAAAACTAAATTAAAAGTCATTACAAGATAAAATTCACCGCCACAACATTTCAAAATATAAAACAACTCAAAATTTAATCACAAACAGAACAACAAAACTACAACTACAACTAAATTAAAACGTCTTGTTGGATGATCGGGAATACCTCGAATGATGTAACCTACATGTTGTTAACGGGATTTCCCATGGTCTAAATGAAAGTGTGGAACTCATTTAGTTGAGTTTAGCAAATTCATCTGGACTAAGTGAATCCGATAAAAACAACGATGCCGGAAGGATGGAACCGTGGGATCTTAACCGGTGTTGTTATAATCAACTTTAAGATTTATTTTAATTAAAACATAAAAACACTTGAAACTAAGACCTTCTCTAAACCGAACACTTCTCTCATCTCCCGATTTATGACTTCTAAAACTAAACCTCTGCAACAACAAGGAGCTCGGGGCATGGTGGGCAAGACAGCCATCGTCATCAGCAAAACCTGAGTCTACTTCAGCAAAACTTTCTTAGAATTAAATAACTAAGCCATAGGATTTCGAGGTAGTTTGCCTAGTGCAACATAAATCCTCAATCTTTTGTTAGGCATTTGCATTGCAAATTAAGCCCTAACCGGTCTTAGGATTCCGAGGTAGTCATCTGATACGACATAAACCCTCACATCTTCGAGGTTATTTGTGTGATCACATCATACGAATATAAGTCCTAATTAATTAAAATTAGCAAGATCAAAACATTAAATAAACATTAGGGCATTCCTAAATTCAAGCCAAACAATAGGATAGTCGGAAACTACCGAAGTTCGCTTCGAATCCGTGATTTCTCCTACCTTTCTTCCTTTGAATTCCCAAAATAAAATGTTCCAAATTTGATTCATTCCCTATTGAAATCCCAAAATTCAATCCCTTGAAACTTAAACTTTGAAATTCTTGAGAGCAGAACTACTGATTATTATCGAGAGTTTTCTTAGGTGATTCCCGTCACTTAAGATGTAATTAACTATAGGGGCTTGCCCTTATAGGGAACTTTAAGAACCCAGATAATATAAACCCTGTTTAATGTTTTTTTTATATTAAGCAGGGGAACTTGTCGGAAAATAAAATGGTTTCGCAGACCAAATGGATGTCACAAACCTTTTAGTTTATTTAATCGAGCCCCACCATCAAACAGTGTGCCTATTCTTCGGAATAGACAAGCAGTTTGTGGTGCGGTGCTCGTTTATATAAACTATTCAAGATGTGAGATCAGTTTGATTTCATATATTAAAATTTTTAAAATTATTTTTAAAATCAAAACACTACTTTCCAAATCATATATATATGTAAATTAAATTAAAAATTCGCCGACAATTTCTGTAGGCGACCCCTTTTCAAAATACAACACATAACCTAAAAATATGCCGACAATTTCTGGCGACTCCGCTGGGGAAGTTTCCTCTCTCCATTTTTAATCGTATAGCTTCGTTTTCAAAAATCGGTAGTGTATCCATGTCCCTAGTGGATCAAACTACCCTTCTTCCCATTGGAATACTATGTTCATTTCTACCTTGAACAAGTATAGCCAACATTCTCTCGGATTGAGGAGCCACTGTTTAGACACCCCTAAACAGAGAGGTTCCGAGATCCTTTTACCTCATTTCTGAGGTGGGGTGGACCCCCAACAGGTATTAGTTTAGGAGCGGTCTTGCGGGTCGAGAATTTTCTACAAGACTTTCTCTTCCTTTTCCAGTTCCTAATCAATTCCTTTTAACATTCCTACAACTCTCCTTCTTTTAATAATTCTCCGTCCTAACGAACAAATCTTTTCAAAAAATAATTATCTAAAAAAATTTTCTTTTAATACCACAAATACGTTAAGATAAACGAAAATGTGTTTGGACTCTTTCTTTTTTTTTCGTCATAAGTTTTATGACAAGAGGAAGCACAATTCGGGGACTAACACTTGGAATCTGCCCTGCAGAAATGGAAGCCCAAAAACTAATCTTCTCCTTCGTCAATGGACGGGACCTGGCTGTTTTCAAGGACGAACTGCCTAATAATGGAATCATTCGATTCGGACAAGGATTAAGGGACACCGACATCAAAATCCCCGACGTCACTCTCTTTTCACTCACAAGCAAAGTACCGGAAACTGAGAAGCCGTTTATTGAGTTTAACCTCAAGTCAACTAATGAATTCCCTCCTCTGGCAAAAGATTCCAACTGAGAGGAGTACTGTTGTTCGCAGGAGGACTGTTGTTGCTACTCCCACCGGTCTAGTTGTCTCTGCACCTACCCGGCTTCTGCCAGGCTAAAGGGGAAGGAAATTCAGGACTGTGATGAACCTTTGCAGGGTACAGATCTTCCTCTGAGACCTTCCGTTTTCAAGATCGGGTCCAGCTCGAGAATTCCACCACTGACACAGACTCAGAGGAGGAACAGAAGTAGAAGGATTGCTAGAGAAGCCAGAGCTACTGAAGTTGCTTTCCTGGAGGAAATCCCAGAAATGCCCGAGTATACACCGCTGCCTGAATACATACCACTTTTGGGAGGAAGTAGGTTCCATCCTCTCTCCGCCGCCGAGGACAAGGAAAATGTCCGCAAGATTGCTTCTGCATTGCCTCAGCCCGCATATTACAACGACGGCCGTAAGAAAAGGGCTAGAATTACGCCATTTGCTCGACCGCAGCACCCGATAGAGAAGTTAGCAAAGAAAGAAAAATGCCCCGTATCGGAGATTTTAAGAAGGATAGTGGTGGGTGCCGGCCAAATCCCGTCTCGGGCCTCGAGTAGAACCTCGCTATCGCCGCAAAAGCCCAATAAGAGAATGAAAGCTAGTCCACCTCGTCGTTGTTTCGAGACTACAAATTAGGGAGGATACCTCCTTCCAAAGCATTTGGCCGACGTACCATCCGGTCCTAGCACCTTCCGCCGCTAGAAGGATGGTATGGCGTCCCACTACCGGACAATTAAGATTAAAACAACAACCCGAGAAAGAAAGTCTCGTCGAGAGACTCGAGTCCGAAGAAAGTGCTACCGCAATGAAGGGGACTCATGAGAAGGAAACCCGACAGCTATTGCATGACAACTGCAAGGATGTACGGAAAAGACCACTAGAAGATGCTATGGAAAAGCTCAGAACTGATATTCAGCGATTAGCAAGAGAAAGAGAAGAAAAATTAGGAGATGAAGTCGACTCGTCATAGTTCATGGATGATGAATATGCAGAAATTAACATGGATGAAACACGAGCTTCGTCAGCTTCACAAGGTGCTCCTGCAACTGCGCAGAAGAGAGGAGCCGAAGTGATGAGGATGCAGCTTCAAGAGAAAGATGATACGATCTCCCAAATGGCAAAGAGGATGAAGAGATTGCTGCGCCTCTAGCCACTTCCGCAGTCGTGTTCAACGCCAAAGAGAAACACCCCTTAAGTTATTCACATCAGTAGACAGAGGAAAGGAGATTACATCCGTCAACGGGGATGATCGCTTAAAAGGATGCAATACAAAGCATGATTCCGAAAAGGATATCAAGAGCATGGTGGAACAACAGGTGCGAGAAGCCTCGGCACAATCAAAGAGCGGGACATCCATTCCGACGGGTAGACCTTACCCCGAAGAATTCGACGCCGTCCAATATCCGAAAGGCTTCATACCACCTCTCGTTCAAGACCTTCGATGGGACCGGAAACCCTCGACGACTTGTTGCACATTTTCGTGCCGCTTGTTGCAATGCCGGCGGAAGTGATGCTTTACTCTTCCGACAATTTGTCGCCACTCGTCGTGGATCGCCTTTGATTGGTATGCGAATTACCAAACGGTTCCGTGAAGATATTTTCGTAATTAGAGAACCTCTTCATCAAGCGATTTGTTCGGAGCTCGAAGACCACATCACTATAGGTGATTTAGTGGTAGAGAAGCGTAGCCGAACGAAACTTTAGTGGACTACATACTTCGATGGAGGAATCTAAGTATGAAGTGTGAGCCACAACCTACAAGAACAAGATGTAGTCGGCATTTTACTTAAGAGCATTCATGGCCCGATAGCACTTCTCCTCAAGGGATTTACTATTAAGACTTTCGAGAAATTGTTAAGCAAGGCCAGAAGCTTGCAAGATGAGGCGAAGCAATTAAGTTTCACCGACAAAACAGACAAACAGAAGCCCGTGAAAACTTTTGAAAAGAAGTCCCGGATCGTCGCAGCTAGCCGATAAAGGCAAGCAGCCAATACAAATACCGTCGTAACGGCCGCAAAGAATTCAACAGAACTACTAAGCAACCCCGACCCAACTATCACTATCTCAACAAGATGAACAACCGCCTCATCCACAACGTACGTTAAGGGAGCTTCGAGCAGGTGGAGTATCCGTTCAAGAATGAGGCAAAGGCCGAAAATGTTCCGCAGTCCGATGAAGACTCCGCATTTCCAACCGCCGCAGCCTAAGAGACCGTAAGAAGTCGACAAGAAAGGTGATCCCAACTTTTGCCCTTACCACCGGATGCTCGGGCACAAGATAGAAGATTGTATTACCTTTAAAAGTTGGCTCAACGACAATCTTCGAAAAGGGAACATAATGATCCTGAAGGAATACATGAAGGAACCCCAGAAAGGAAGTTCCGTCAATGTTATCTCGACGGATTTCATTGTTCCGATAGATCCCTATGCGACCGATGATGGATGGACTACCGCTCGACAAAGTCTTCGAAGAAGATTTTAGATCGCATCCAAACCACTTCGGTGCGAGCCTCAATCTCGTAGTTCGAAACCCGTCAAGTCGGCACTATCACTTGCGATAGAAGAACCACCTCAACAAGAGAAATTGAAGAAAAGAAGAAAATTGATGAAGAAGAGAAGACCGAGGCTCCTGAGAGGCTACATTTTGACTCTGTATGATTATTTGCTCACTCCGGTGGGATCTTATAATGATAAGGGTTATGGCGTTGGCTACATTTTGACTGTTTCTAACGATTACGTAACTAGCGACAACCAACCTAATCCGGACGTCGATTCCGATACAAATAACAATTCTCAAATCATACACAATCTCGACGATCACAATGACAAAGAAGACATCCACCAAAGAGGCTACGAGAGTTCAACAAGCGACGAATCTATTTGCGAGTTTTGAGGAGCTCCAACTACAATAGAGTTAGAGCCTTCGCACTCCGAAGCTAATCCGAAGAACCCGTCATTCCGATTCGAAGGAGACACCAAGAAACTCAATACTAGATTCGAAGAAATTACGAAGTCAACTTAAGAAGTGGAAGAGTTCTACCTCCGAGAATGGGTCCAAAGGACAAAGGAAAGGTGTGGTTGTTCGAGAAGAACCAACCCCGGCAGAAGAAATACTCATTCGGGAAGAAAACGAGACACAAGAAAATAAAGTGGACTACAACGTGCTAGCCCATCTTAGGAGACTACCACACCAAACCGAGCATCTACGACGCTCTCATCTTATCAAAGGAGATGAGAGAAGCTCGATCAAGGCCTTACTTCGATCCGTAAATTTGCTTAGCTCAAATGACCGGAGATTCCTTAGATGAGGTTTGCTCGTTAAAGGAACAACGAGGTGTTACCTTCACTTGACAATGACCTACTACTCGGAATGCTAGCACCACAACCGACCGTTGTACATTTCAGCTTACAATCGGGAAGTTTACACTTCCGCAGTATTGGTGGATCCAGGAGCATCAATCAATATAATGAATCTTCGAACGCTAGCATACCCGGAAATTGATGCTCGCGAGCTCGAAGCTGACAAAATGTAATTAAGAGGATTCAACCGTAAAGGAGAAAGAGCCCTCGAATTAATAACACTCGCTAATGAAGACCGGTGACTTAGCAAAGACAACCGCAAAATTTCACATAATTGATTCGTAAACGTCATTCAATGCTCTATCGGGCCGACCATGGATACATGAAAACCGGATGGTACCATCATCTCTACATCGCAGCATCAAATACTACGATGGAGGGGACCAAAGTGCATCAAAGGTGACTTACAACCATTCTCCGTACATGAAATTGGAATCCATGAAGATGCAACTTATTACGCACCTCCGAAGAAAACAATCTTCTCCGTAGATACCATAACAAATGAAGCAAAGGAAGTTCGGGACGACGAAGAACTCCGAAGTTCTAGTCCAACAGCCACTCACCACTCCCTTACAACGAGATGGTGAAGGTTTCTCCACAACTCGCATCCGAGGTCGAGGCCGGGACGAGGTCGTGCGCAGACGTTAGGACAACTGGACAGAGGAAACCACCATCAATGTTGATCGGGAAGACAGCTTCGAAGAAGAAAAAGAAATCAAGCAAGAAGCAACGACAATAAGCTACGAAGAAGCCGCAATTCAGATCTCTCTCGAAGATGAAAAGAACGAGGAATATAAATCGATGTACGAGAAGATTAACCACTATGTACATACTATGAACCTGACCCCGATCCATTCTAATAAGATCGAGGGTATGGTGGTCAAAGAGGTACGTAGCGGCGGTGCAAAGCCCATCAAATTCTACCGTGGTGCTCCTTCCTCCAAAACTGAAAATAATGTACACTCAAGATGCTACTTCATCGAATTAATGGAATTGCCTTTCGAGTGGTACTCTCCCCGTGTTCAAAATTTAATTCAGCCGTGGTTTCTAACCTCGACAATGGACAAAAGGTCAATCACAACATTTTAAAAATTTATGGAATAACTCCTGCCGACCACCCAATTCAAGGCATGGTCTCGGATTCGGCACGAAGAGGATCGCCGACGATACCGAATTTTGCTTAGTTGTCACTTGCGAGTCTAATGAAAACCGCATGGAAGCTACAGAGGAACTCAAGATTTACAAATTGGAAACGCTCCACCGTAGTTCGAAGAAGAGATCAAATCTACAATGATGAGTTAACGGAAGTTAACTTAGGTACTAGCAAAGAGCCTAGCACCTACCTTTGTTAGCTCCTTACTCAATAAAGAAGACTCCGAAGAAATAATCAAGTTATTAATGGAATTTAAAGATTGCTTTGCTTGGAGCTACGATGAGATACCATGATTAGCTCCGCAGGTCGCAATTCACAAGCTATGAGTGGATCCTACTGCGTTCCAACGTGACAAGGTTCCGAAGAATGCGTCTAGAGATCGAACAACAAGTCATACCGAAGTTAAAAAGCTAATAGACGCTAAATTTGTCCGCGAAGAATAATACCCGACTTGGTTAGCCTAATGTGGTACCAATCAGAAGAAGAATGGTCAAATCGAATTTGTGTAGATTTCGTAGATTTAAACAAGGCATGTCCAAAAGATGAATTCCCTCTACCGATCCCGCAATTAATGATCGACATCGCTTCAACACATGAAATATTCTCATTCATGGATGGATCTTCATGATACAACCGATAAAAATGGCTCCTAAGATGAAAAACTTACAAGATTCGAACGCCGATCGGAGTATATTGCTACACAAGGATGCCATTCGGATCGAAGAACGCAGGAGCAACCTACCGTAGAGCGATGGCAAGAAATTTTGATGATCTCATCCACAATCAAGTCGAATGCTACGTGGATGATGTGGTCATCAAAAGCAAAGTAAAGGAAAACCACCTCGTATGATTCGAGAATTGTTTTCGAACGATTAAGACAATTTAACCTTAAGATGAATCCCTTAAATGCGCCTTCTGCGTCACCTCCGGAAATTCTTAGATTCGTTGTCCGACATCGTGGAATTGAAATCGACCCGAAAAGATTAAAGCTATCTTAGAAATGCCACCTCCCGTAACCTTAAAACAACTACGATCTTTTCAAGGGAAGTCGGCATATCTTCGACGCTTTATCTCGAACTTGTCAGTAGGTGTCACCTTTCTCGCATTAGTTAAAAAGGACGCCAAATTTATTTCGGGAAGAGAAATGCCGTAGGGCCTTCGAGGACATTAAACAATATTTAATGACACCTCCCGTCTTAGCAGCCCCTGGCCTCAGTAGACCGTCGATACTTTATACCGCGGCTTTAGACGACTCGTCTGAGCCCTCGTTAGCCTGTGTCAATGATGAGGGTAAAGAAAATGCTCTTTACTACCTAAGCCGTCGTTTACTTCCGACGGAAATAAAGTATCCCACAATCGAAAAGCACTGTTCGGCCCCGATCTTCGCCGCTCAAAAGCTCGTGCACTACATGCTTTCTCATAAGGTCAACCCGATCTCAAAATTTAATCCATCGCAATACTTCGATGACCCGTCCAACGCTTTCCGGCGTACTTGCTGGTGGTCAATGATATTATTGCAATTCGATATAACTTTCGTGCCTCTTCGTGCCGTAAAGGGACAAGTCCTAGCAGACTTCCTCACAGCACACCCCTTGCCGGCAGAATCTCCTCTTAATGACGACTTGCCAGATGAACAAATAATGAGCTTAAAGACCCTGATGATCGACGTTGAGAATTATATTTCGACGGAGCATCTTTAGCACACAAAGACGAAGAATCGCAAGTGATAAGTGCTCCTGCAAGGCAGAATCGACTAATCTTTATAACACCGGAGCGGGGGATGTTAAGATACTCCTACCACTTAACAGAGCCGTGTATGAACAACGAAGCAAAATACGAAGCTCTCGTAACAGGAATGGAATTAACTATTCAAATTAGGATAACAAACATCAACATCTACGGGGATTCGCAATTAATCATTCAACGTATCGTCTGACAAGATAAAATTTTAAAGCCAAGACTCGAGCAATACTTCCAAGATGTCATACAACTGTTGGAACAGATTCCGAATGCGACGATCTACAAAATTCCCGAAAAGAAAACGCTTTAAGCAGATGCGTTAGCCCGCCTCGCAAAAGAATTTGCCCGCTTGCAAGATGAATCGTTGGAAGTGTCGCTCACCTGACGTCAGTCCTATCACAACTCGACATAGACACAATACACAAATCGAAAAAGAAGAAGAATCAACATGAAAGAAGGATGTAAAAACACGAAGATCGGTGACATACCATTAATGTACTACCCGTAAACAGAAAACTACCGGACGATAGGTCGTTAGCCCATCGATCAAGAAAAGAACTCGTCCTACGCATTAATAAACAACACGTTATACGTAAGGTCTTTCGATCAAATGTGGCTAAGGTGCCTAAGCGGCTCCGAGGCCCGTGAAATTGTTAAAGAGGTGCATTCGAGACTCGTGGCGCTCACTCGACGGGTCCGAAGATGAAAATGAAAATTAAAAGACTAGGGTACTACCGGCCCTCGATGATGACCGATCGCATGAAAATCGCCAAGAGCCGTCACCAATGCCAAGTGCACGGAGTGGTTCTACACCAACCTCCAAATGTGCTACATCCGACAATTGCGTCGCGGCCATTCGAATGTTGGGGCACGTATATAGTAGGTCCAATGAACCACCATCTTCACAAGGACATCGCTTCATTCTTGCGGCTACAGATTACTTTTCCAAGTGGGCAGAGGCGGCTCCACTCGTAGAAGTGAAAGCACACCACGTGCTACGCTTTTCAAGAACCAAGTTGTTTACCATTTCGGAGTGCCACGCAGATCATCTCGTATAATGGGTCAGCATTCGAAGCACGCAAATCAACAATTTTGTCGAGAGACACGGAATCGACTCGCGTATTCAACAATTTACTACCCAAGAGCAAATGGCCTGGCTGAGGCTTTTAATAAAACTCTCGTTCAAATTTTAAAGAAAATTTTGGACGATAATAAGAGAAATTGGCAAGAGAAGTTATTAGATGCCTTATGGGCCTACCGGACAACCTTTAGAACTCCTACTCAAGCTACACCTTACGCTCTGGTGTATGGGTCCGAGGCAAGTGTTACCCTTAGAGGTCCAGCCTTCCTTCACTCGTAATCGCAGCTTGCAAACAAAATTACGACAGAAGAGAATGCCAAATTACGACTAGAGGAATTGGAAAGCCCGGAAGGGAAAATACTTGCAGCCAAGACAGAATTTAGAACTATACCAAGCTAAGATGGTTCAAGCCCAAGACAGACCGGGTCCGCCCAAGAACCTTCAAAGTTGGTGACTTAGTTCTCGTTCTCAAGAGACCTATCCTCGCACACCGCAAGATAGGAGGAAAATTCGAACCCACTTGGGAAGGGTCGTTTGTGGCCGAGGCGGTCTACTCGTGAGGCTCCTACCAGCCTAGTGAATTGCCAAGGAGAACGACATATGCTTCCGATCAACGGACGATACTTGAAAAAGTATTACGCTACCTGATGTTTCGAAGGAATGAATTTTTCATCCCTAGAAGCACGGATGAAGTAATTACTTATGACTGGGTCCGAACCGAAAAATAATAAAAAATGTGCTAAAATAAATAAAATCATGATAATAAAGTTTTCCTTGTTTTCTCTTCCATATCAAAATCTTTTCCTGATCTTTTCCCACTTCATTCCCGTTGAATTTAAAAATACAAAAGGAATAATAAAAAAAAGAAGAAGAAAACTCGTCTCTAATAAACATTTTCTTAATGTTCTTGTTCTTAAGATGCCCCCGATCCTTTTCCTTGTCTTTCCGCAGGGAAATGTCGAACGGCCGGTTGGTCCCGAACTTTAGAAATGGCGTAAGCCTTCGCACTCGACGAAAAGAGGGTGAAAGATGGAGCGATAATAGTAGATCGACTCGTACTTCGCACCAGCAGGCTCGCAATACGAGGAAGGTGACCGGGTCCCGCTGACCGAGAGGAACTCGCCCGTCCGACAAGAATGAAAGTGGGTGGCCCAAGCCACCAATCCAAAGAAGAAGAAAAGGAAAACAAACACCGAAGAGGACAAGAGAATCAAGTCCGTAGTCGCTACAGCAGAGGGCAGCTTGTCGCCGCCGCGCCCACAGAAATTCAGGAGGTACGAAGAGCTACTCTCACAGCAACTCAGCGAAGGAATAAAAATCGCCGTATCCGCAAGATGTTAACTAAACTAGTAGCGGACCAGCAGGCAGTCGCTACTACCAGTGCATATACTTCAAGGATACCGGTTCGCCGAGAACCCGAAGAAAGGAGGCCAGCTCCGAGGATAACGAAGAGACCAGGGAAATCTCAAGAAGATCGAAGAAGGAAGGCTACCACGCTACCAGATAAAGCCACCAGTAATGCATGACCTTGTTGGAGAAGCAACCCCGGAGGATGTCCCGACGGAGACCACCCCCGAGGAGCCGAGGTATGCAGGAGAACGCGAAGGGATTGAGCCATATATCCCACAGTACGTCACCAGGCCTCGCCATTTGCAGATTATTCCATAATATGAGCTAGAAAGGATACAGAATGTCGAGAAGCAAACTTTTGAATACTTCGAGAGAATCAGAGGCAGGAGGATCAATATACTAGAAGGCCTCGAGCTACATACGTACGTGTTCTCGAATACGAACAACAACAAATCGTGGATCGCATCCGGGATTTGAAAAGAATGGGTCGAGCAGGCCGCCTAAAAGAAAACACTTACTCGGAACCCCGGAGGTGGATGCCGTGGAAAGGAAGAATTACAATACAATGTGGATGCTCTGCTACAACTTCGCGTAAGACAGAAGGGAAACCCACCGGGATACTCCGTCATGGCAAGGTAGATCCAATGCCATTAGTCATCAAAAGGATGGTAAAGAGAATGATAACATGGAGGGTACTCGCCAGCAGATTGCATACCCAACGGTTGCATCATTAACATTTACAAGAAGGGTGACTCGCATACCCCCGCACATAGATCACCACGACTTTGTCGGACCTTTCGCACGCTTCTTTTCCGAACGAGTGTAATATCATTTTCGGATCTGACCTCCAGATAGTAGGCCCAGGTGAGTTCCGAGGGCTAGTAAAGATACCATTACCGGTAGGTTCCGTCATGATACTAAAGAGCAGCGGAGCAAATGTCGCTAAACATTGCATACCGGGAGTACCAATGAAGCGGATCTCAGTTACTTTCAGAAGAATGGATGACAGGAAAGCACCTTACCACTTCCAACGAAGACCCGTAGCTAGAGAGCCTCCGGCCTACGAGCCGTGAGTTACATGGAAAATATCACACCTCCAACGTACGTCCATATGACATCCTTGCCAAGGATGGCTTGGAAGGTGATGTTATTGACCATGTACCTCACTATTTAGACATGGATTTTGGACAGATGCCTTTTTGGATGGATCGACAAATATCATACATAGTCCGTTTTGAGTCTACATGGATTGTATGAGATGTATTCAAGATCGAGTTGTACGATGTATCTTCAACATGATTGGAATGAAAGTGACCATGTCACATTTTTGGCCTTCACCTCTTTTGTGCAAGTTGACTGGGAAACACCATTAAAGTTAAATGAACTTCGAACAAAGAACAAAAAAAAAGAATAAAAGAAAACTTTCCTTAAAAATCTAAAAAAAAAATGATGAACGCCAAATTCACATGAACATTAAATGAACGATAAAGCAAATTTGAATCATTAAAGGACAAACAAAATGAACACAAATTTTAAATCAAATCTCAATCAAATTCAAATTCAACTTTCCAGATCTCAAATAAAATCTCAATCAAATTCAAATTCAACTTTCCAGATCTCAAATCAAATCTCAATCAAATTCAAATTCAACCTTCCAAATCTGAAATTCAATCCGTTCTACTCTCTCCCTTGTCTGGGATGGAAGCGGTCGATTCCATTGACACGGAGCCGCGAGGTTTTCGATTCAGATCTGATGGCGAGGAATTGTATCCAATCCAAACTAGCAACTTTCGATCAACTCTTTTGAATGGGATATGTAGCATCTACATATTCCCTCCTAATATGTTTCTTTCCACAAAAAAATCTTTTACAACTTTCATGAAATTCTCGAAACACCAAAATTCCACACTTTTCAAATCAACACTACAAATCTTTGCAAAATCAATTACCATTCAAAATCAAATTCTTGGGGTTGAGGATTTTACATCCAATACCGCATTGCTTTAGGTTCTCTCCCTATTGCAATGAAGCACACCAAATAAAGCTGTTGAGGTTAAGGATTTTACATCCAATACCGCATTGCTCTGAGTTCTTTCCTCATTGTAATGGTTCAATCCAATCAATTCAAGTTTTTGAGGTTGAAGATGTTGCATCTAAAACCACCAAATTCCAATTTTCATTTCTTAGTTCAAATCCCTTCAAATTAATTTTAACAAAACTTCAATCTAAATTGAAACTCAAACTAAAATCTGAACTTACACATCAAAACATAAACTGAAACAAAATGAAATCTAAATCGAAATTTTCCCAGATCATGTGATTTGGGATTCACCTCCTTTTCCTTTCCCCAGCGAGAGTTCAGGAATCTCCAGTCTCAGAGATATACTTGACACTCCTCAGCGGAAACTCTTCTACTTCGTCCTAAGTTTGTCACTTGTACATCTGTGTTGGTTTTGTTGATCTTTTCGGTCAACGCCAATACGCGCGGTGTGCTCGTCCAGCACACCACACCTATTGGGGTTCATTTGTTGACCTCATTTTTTATGAGGTCTTCTCTTCTTCTTTTAGTACTTAGGATCTAGCCTTAGGCTTTTCCTTCGACTATCCTGTAGGACTAGAAATGAGACCCAAAGCACTTAGAAATTCAAACCACTTCTTAACTCCTCGCAAACTCCACAAACTTGATTGTAGACCCCTAATCACCTAGAGGGTTGAAATCAAATGTGGAAGTTTAAAGGATGAGTTCCTATAGGACTCTTTGGCCTTAGGACCGCCCCAGGTGGCTCGGTCGCAGTGAAGGGTTGACTTACACACACTACACCTATACACTACACTTTCACACACCTCCTAAAACCACACCCATACCCAACTTGACCTCCTGACTCATGAAGGTGATCCACATGGATGGTCCTTAACCCCTAAGCCCTTTGCTAAGAGGGTTAGGAACAACATAGTGAATGCCTCAAATGAGTCCCTTCATGGCTCATCTAGGCTTGATATGGCTTCATGGCTCAACCAAAATGATTTCATTCCACTTACATTTACCTAATCTTCAATTTTCCAAATTTTCAATTTTCCAAATTTTCAATTTTCCAAATTTTCAATTTTCCAAATTTTCAATTTTGACCCCGGGACCACTGAACTCGCCAAATCTACCCAAAACCCTTGAAATTACCCAAATTTTTCAAAATTCTCTAAAATCACCCAAATTCCTCAAAATCAATCTCAAACATTCTCCCACCACTCAAATTGACCATTTTTACCCAAAATACTCAAAATTCCAAAAATACCCCCAATACCTTCCAAATATCCAAAATGCCCCTCTTGACCCAAAAATCCAAAAAATTCAGAAAATTTCCAGAAAATTTCCAGAAAATCCCAAATATTTCCAATTTCATTTTGTCCAACTACACCATGGGCCAATTTTCTCAATTTACCACACTTTTGTCAAAATCCCCAATTTGACCCATTTTAACCCAAAGTGAACCCAATGTCAAATCAAACCTACCCAATTGACCCAAATTCTGGTCCAATTCAATTCTAAACTTCAATTCAACATCCCCAACACCAATCTAGACCAAATCCAAGCCCAATTTGATTAGCATTTGAATCAATTTCACTTTTGACCTTAAAGCCCAATTTGGACCCATGACCCAAACTTAGCCCAAGCCAAACTAGTTCAACTCCAATTGACCCCAAACCTTTTCTAAACCTTCCCTAACATCCCCACAAACAAAACACTAACATAATTTGCCCAAAATGTGGACCCAAACCCCACTCAAATTCAACCCAAAACCAAAAAGCCTAATTTTGACCTAAACCCAAACTTAACCCAAATAGACCCAAACCCCAAAATCCAACCCCAACAAAAGTTAAAACCTCTTTGAAACACTCCCATAAACATTTCCCAACATTAATTTTACATCAATTTCAACCCTAGCCCAACATTGGCCCAAATTAGCCCAATTTGACCTACATTGGCCCTTTACCAAATGAACCCAAATCCAACCCAATTCAAACCCAAACCACTCCAAACTTGTTTCAAATCAATCATGACACATCCCTAAGCCAAACCCAACATTTATTTAGCAAGGCCCTTTGCAAAAAATTTTCATCTAAAAGCCCACTTTGAAATATAAAAGCCCATTCCCTTAAACCATTTTAAAAGCCCATCTTTACCAAATTTTAAAAGCTTAAACCCATCCTAAAGCCCACACTATAATCTCATCTCATCCTCACTCAATTAATATCACTCCCTAAGTGCTAAATCCATCATGAAAATCAAACCAAAATGGTATTATGCCAAATCCCATCAAATAACCCCAAAATTTCCAAAAATTCCTAAAACCCTTTTCCATGAAAATTGACCAAACTCTTGGCAAGCCAATTGTAAGCCATGAAGCCACGTGAAAGCTATGTGAGTTGTTCACATGTGACCTTACCACATTGGGCAAAAGGAGGAGATCCTTTCCACACTCCCTTAAGGTGATTAACCATCTCCATGTCTCCCCTAAACCATGTTTAAATCTAATTGTACTTGGATTGTGACTTGACCCCACTAATCAAGCTGATCCAAATCACTTTCCCTTCAGCCTAAACCAAGCATTGGGTGGTGCACCTAGCCCAAAATGATGGGTTGACCCATTTAGAGCCAAAATGACAAAATGGCCTCTCCCTCATGCCATTTTAATCCAAGCCCTTTACACATGGCATTGACGATTGCTCTACACAAAACCCAGCTCCGACCCACTTCGAACTTGAGGGTGACCCTTGCCTGCACGGCCAGCCGCCCGGATCGCCGGAAAACACCATGGCCGAGACCTTGAGAGGAGCCGAATTTTGGAATTCCACCTTGCTCGAGCCGCCTCACTCCAAATGGCCATTGCAAGCTGTTCTTCTCCTCACCGGAGCAGGTCGATCCCAACCATTAAACCCCCCGGGAGACCCTCCAGCCTCTCCTATTTAAACCCCACCTCCTCTCGGCCAAGAGAGGTGCTTGAACTAAACCTTACCGAAACCACCGCCAAAATTGCTCCGGACCACTCTCCACACTTAGAGCGAGTTGATCCCCGCGTGACAATTTGCCCTAATCCTCACCAACGAGCCCGATTTCTCGACCGAAATTCCACCCAAAACCGGGACATCTCCCGATTCTCCACCAAATTCAAATTAAACTCACCCACACTCGCACAAGGTCAAGAGAAGGAGTTCCCAGGTGAAAGTCCCTCTCCGGGCCACCCTTCCGTTCCCGGACTCCAAGCTTTGTAATCGGATGTGGTCGAAATCATACTCAGACAATTCACCGGCCCGAGGACTTCATCCGGAGCTTGCTTGGACCCAATCGAAGGTGACACAACTCTCAGATCGAAGCTTCACTTCTCTGAGCAAAGGTATGGACTCACTCTTCTTCTCGAGCTTACAGAGATTCTCTATTTAATTTGAGTCAATTTCAATATATGTTTACCATATGGATGTGTTCGTCTCCTCAAGACGAATCCATAGAGCATAAGAACACAAAAATCCGTTGAGAATCGAGTGAGAAATTAGGGTTAGAAGGTTGACGGTCACGGGTGCACACCAGTCGTAGACGATGACTGGGAGCCGTCGGATCGAGCGTGTATCGAGCGGACGGTCTGGATCGAGCCGGACAGCGCGATGATGCATGAACCGCGGGCTCCTGGAGCGCTGAGTCGGATGGCGGCGCCGAATCAGAAGACGAGGTGTGGCCTTTCGGAGCTGCCGAGGATGGCGTGGCGCCGCGTGGATAAGTAGGAAATTAGGGTTTTTTTTTATTTATTTAATTCCCTAAACTTCAAAAATGCATAACTTTGTGTAGGAAAATCAGAAAAATAAAATAAAAATACCCCCTTGCTCGGTGAATGAGAGGAGAATAATGTGGAAAAGAAATCATGTAATTTTATTAAGTATTTTATTTTAATTATTTATTTACTCTCTGCACTATTTCAATTCTCCATGCATGTATACAATTCACCATGGCATGAGACCATAGGGCTTTTGAAGCATCTGAATTTGAGGACATTCCTTGAATTTTCCAAAGTCAGAGGCCACCCCTATAAAAAGTTATTGATTTTTCAATTCTAGGTCACTATTTTGAGTATTTTAATTCCAATAATTAGCATATTCTGAAATAAATTCTAGGAAAATTTGGTGATGTTTCTTATGACCAGAGGACCCTAGGGAAAATAGTTTTTGCGTTAACTCACTTGTAATAACTTTAATTGGCTTAAACACCCAAAATGGAGCTTTAATTAATTAGAGCTAATCATACATCAAATTGACTTGAAATCAATTCTCCACTGACCTTTAGGATCGGAGGAACCCACCATAAAAGTTTGAAGTCAATTGGACTTGGTTAGTCCTCATCAAATGGGTCGATTAAGCCATTTAGCCAAACTTAAACTTCAAAAATTCATAACTTTCAAAATACTTCTCAAAAATTCACCAAATTGGTTTTGGAGTCTCTCTGATATTAGGGGAATTTATGAAAATTAAAATTACAATTTTCCAAAAAAGTTGATTTTTTGCATTATTTTAATATTTTTAATAATTAAAAAATAATAAAAATCACAAAAATAATAAAATTCACCAAAATGTCACATTTTGAAGTTTAATCACTTAGGAACAAACCCCATATTTTTCTTAAGTCTCTATGATGAGATACCAAATTTTAAAGCCCTAAGGTAATTTTAAAATTAAAAAAAATGTATTTTCTAACATTTCCACTAAAATAATTCTAATAAATCAAAAAAAAATCAAAAAATTACAAAAATTGGTTCTCTGATTTCCTTGATATCAGCGAGATTTTTGAAAAATATAAAATTCATTTTTCAACCTTTATTTTATTGTTAAATTAATTAATACTCCAAAACTCAAGATAATTATAATAAAGAAAATATAATTCAAAAAATCACTAAAATTGGTCCAAGTGGTCCTCTGGTCATTAGGAATGTTCCATAATTTTTTTAAGGACAGAAACTTTCCCTTGGTCATGTTATTGAATTTTCCTCGAAAATCCCTATTTTCCACCAAAAATAATTACATAAATAAATTAAATACAGAAAAATCACATTTTCTCCTCTAATGTCTTGATTGACATATGAGTGAAGTCACATAAAAATTTCAAATTCATTTAAGCTCAATTTAGTGAGTTATGAAATTAGTAAGTTTAAAGGGCAAAATAGTAATTAAAATTTTAACCTAAAATTAAAATTTTAGGTTTAATTAAAAGGGGTGGGTAAAATATTTGATACTAAGTTGATTTTGGATGTTTGAAACTTAGGCAATTAAAGGGTAGAAATCTACCAAACAATTTAAAAATAATTAAAATAAACCTTAATTAAATAATTAATTAAATTTGGAAGAATAATGAAAAATTGGAATTATTAAAATAGGGATATTATTAGGAAGAAATTTATTCTTTAATTCAAGAATCCCTAAATTAATCACCTCAATAATATTTAATTGCTAATTAAAATGATAATCCAAACTCAAGACTTAAAATGCTAAAAAAAACTTAAACATTAAATTAAATTAAAGTTAAAATATTTAAATTAAATCCTTTTAAAATTTCAATTAAATTAATACTTTAACAATTAAAATTAAATCATCCTTAAAGCATAAAAAATAAAATATTAAATTAAAATTAAAATAAAATTAAATTTAAATTTAAATTAAATTAAAATTAAAAATAAAACCAAATTAAAATTTAAATAAAATTAAAATTTAAACTAAATTAAATCAAATTAAACTAAAATTTAAATTAAATTAAATTAAATTAAATCACATTAAATTAAATTAAATTAAATTAAATTAAAACATATTAAATTAAATAAAAAATAATAATAATAATAATAATAATAATAATAAAATCAAGTTAAAATAAAATTAAAATTAAATTAAATTAAATTAATTGAATTAAAAGTAAAACTAAACCAAATCAAATTAAACTAAAATTAAATTAAATTAAATTGAATTAAATATAACATAATCAAAGACATAAAGAACTCAAGATAAATCTAAAACAACTTGAACACTATTCCAAACTTAAACCCATTAATTAAAATTAAATCGAATCACAAATCACTTGAACATTGATTTGCCTTCAAAAGCTCTTGTTGTCATAACTCCTAAACGGAGTGTTAAGTGAAGTGTTAATTCACTCATAGGATATTCAAATGTCCTAGTTCACTGAGCAAGATAACAAAACTTGAACTCCTGGATGATTAATTCATTTGTATAATTAAATTCTCTTAGACTTGAAACAATCCTAGAGGTATTGAAAAGATGTTTAAGACTCGTCTTAAGCACTTCCTCAATATGATAGGATATTTATAAGAACAATTGAACTTAATTGTTCTTTAATGAAGAAAATCGTCCTCAAACCAAAGCACAAGAACCTAGACGTCATAGGAGATGACTAGCTATAGGAGTAGGACCTTGGTAGAAAACCATAACCCTTCCCTTAGCTTTACCTAAGAACTTGCTTTAAATGCTTAAATATTCTAAATTGTGTTTAAGTGCAGCTTGGGATGACGGGAAGACCCTCCAGGTACGCTTTTATTTTATTGCAATTTACTTAATCGCATTGCACTTTACTTTTCTTGCATGATAAACAACTGTTGCATGAAAACCCACACCTTTAGGATAGTCCCTAAAACTGAAACCAAAACTAAATTAAAAGTCATTACAAGATAAAATTCATCGCCACAACATTTCAAAATATAAAACAACTCAAAATTTAATCACAAACAGAACAACAAAACTACAACTACAACTAAATTAAAACGTCTTGTTGGATGATCGGGAATACCTCGGATGATGTAACCTACGTGTTGCTAACGGGATTTCCCACGTGTCTAAATGAAAGTGTGGAACTCATTTAGTTGAGTTTAGCAAATTCATCTGGACTAAGTGAATCCGATAAAAATAACGATGCCGGAAGGATGGAACCGTGGGATCTTAACCGGTGTTGTTATAATCAACTTTAAGATTTGTTTTAATTAAAACATAAAAACACTTGGAAACTAAGACCTTCTCTAAACCGTAACACTTCTCTCATCTCCCGATTTATGACTTCTAAAACTAAACCTCTGCAACAACAAGGAGCTCGGAGCATGGTGGGCAGCACGGCCATCGTCATCGCAGAAACTCGAGTCTACTTCAACGAAAACTTTCTTAGAATTAAATAACTAAGCCATAGGATTTCGAGGTAGTTTGCCTAGTGCAACATAAATCCTCAATCTTTTGTTAGGCATTTGCATTGCAAATTAAGCCCTAACCGGTCTTAGGATTCCGAGGTAGTCGTCCGATATGACATAAACCCTCACATCTTCGAGGCTATTTGTGTGATCACATCATACGAATATAAGTCCTAATTAATTAAAATTAGCAAGATCAAAACATTAAATAAACATTAGGGCATTCCTAAATTCAAGCCAAACAATAGGATAGTCGGGAAACTACCGAAGTTCGCTTCGAATCTGTGATTTCTCCTACCTTTCTTCCTTTGAATTCCCAAAATAAAATGTTACAAATTTGATCCATTCCCTATTGAAATCCCAAAATTCAATCCCTTGAAAATTAAACTTTGAAATTCTTGAGAACAGAACTACTGATTATTATCGAGAGTTTTCTTAGGTGATTCCAGTCACTTAAGATGTAATTAACTATAGGGGCTTGCCCTTATAGGGAACTTTAAGAACCCAGGTAATATAAACCCTGTTTAATGTTTTTTTTTATATTAAGCAGAGGAACTTGTCGGCAAATAAAATGGTTTCGCAGACCAAATGGATGTCACAAACTTTTTAGTTTATTTAATCGAGCCCCACCATCAAACAGTGTGCCTATTCTTCGGAATAGACACGTGGTTTGTGGTGCGGTGCTCGTTTATATAAACTATTCGAGATGTGAGATCAGTTTGATTTCATATCTTAAAATTTTTAAAATTATTTTTAAAATCAAAACACTACTTTCCAAATCATATATATATGTAAATTAAATTAAAAATTCGCTGATAATTTCTGTAGGCGACCCCCTTTTCAAAATACAACACATAACCTAAAAATATGCCGACATGCCTGGCCTGTACTGGTGTTGCTACCCATAAGGTTTTGGTCTCCATGTCCCCCCCACCTGAACTGAAGTTCCTTATTTCTGGAGATATGCTGAGGCTTCCCCAGCTCAGACTAGAATCATTTGCACAGAATTGACTCTTTATGCTCCATTTGGCTGCTGCTGTTGGCCCTCTCTGAAATTTTTTGTTTTTGTTTTTAAGTGGTGTTGTATCCTGCTATGGTAATGTCTGTACCCTGGCTTATGTCCTGCTTGTATGGTTTTGTTCTATGTGGTGTTCCTTAGGCTGTGGAATCACCCGTGTCCCCTTGTTTGTAATTTGTTTAGCAACATGTAAGGAGCATTAGTTCTTTTTTATTATATATTAAAAGAAATATAATTGAGGTGGCGGCTGTATGTGCTCTGCTAGGGTTTCAATGGAGCTGTTAGGCATTGGTGGCGGCGGTGCGTTTCCTGGGCTGAAGAAGGTGGTTAGGAGGAGAAGAAATCCACTTTTTCTCTTCAGCATTCTCAGGTTTGGGTGGGGGAGTGGTTTTTACCCTTCTCGGGCATTTCTTTTTTGAGTTTACTTGGAGTGGTACTGTTCCATTGAGATATGGCAACAGAACTTACTAGGGCTGACCCTCATTTTGTTGGGAGGGGCACGTTTGCAGAAGTCATTGTAAGAAAGGAAGGAGGCACCACTCTTGGAGATAAACTAGTTTTCCCCCAGCTATTTCATGATGCCATGGAGGGTAAGGCCGAATATGAATTCATTAGAAAATGTACAAGGAAGGCTGGAAAATTAGCTCTCATTTTTACTGAAGAGGAACTCACTAAGCTATCAAAACCTTACAGATTTACATTAGTAGGGAAATTTCAGTTTGGACACCCCAAACTTGATATACTAAGAAAGGCAGTGGATGATTTCAAACTTGTGGGTAGTTAGAAAATTGGGGTCTTTGATAGTAGACATATCTTGTTACAGTTATCATTGGAGGAGGATTATGCTCAGATTTTTTCTAAAAAGGTTATAATGATTGATGGAAGACCTATGAATTTGCTGAAATGGACATTGGACTTTGATCCAACTAAGGAGCCACCAATTGCTCCTGTTTGGTTCAGCCTTCCTAACCCAAAGCTTCCCTTTAATAATCATAGGATTATTTATGATATTGCTGACTCAATGGGGAGACCACTCAAGCTGGACATACCTTCTACTAATGCTACAAGGATTTCCAATGCAAGATTTCTGGTGGAAAGGGATATTACTCAGACTTACATTGATGGTGTTTGGCTGGGTACTGTCAATAATGGGTACTGGCAA
The DNA here is from genome assembly GCA_022702705.1 of Papilionanthe hookeriana x Papilionanthe teres. Taxonomy (NCBI): domain Eukaryota; kingdom Viridiplantae; phylum Streptophyta; class Magnoliopsida; order Asparagales; family Orchidaceae; genus Papilionanthe; species Papilionanthe hookeriana x Papilionanthe teres. Next base: position 142,686,968 of record CM040425.1, read on the forward strand.
CCCATTGTGATGGAATATCTGTCATTATATTGTAAGCACTGCCACCTATTTGGTCATACTATGGAGCAATGTTTCAAACTTCATCATGAACTTAGACCTTACAATGTGGTTAATAAAGGCACAAAGAAAACTGAGAAAACTTCTACAGCTCAGGTCATTCCATTAAGCCTTGTCCAATTGGGTCCAGATGTTGCTCAGGATTCACCAAAGCCTGACTTGAATCTGGTTTCTGGAACTGATGGGGATGTGGCTGGAGTTACTGATAAGAATAGAGTAGGACCTTCAGGTTTTATCTGCAGTAGGCGATATGTCGATCGGATCATTGAGATAAGGGATCCTTCTGATGAAGGTGTACAAATTCAACACAATTCATTAGAGCTCCAATCTACTGAAGAGGAAGTAATACCTGCTATTTCAGAAGTAGGTGACACTTTTATAACTCCTACAAAACCCATTACTGTTGACTCAGTCCAGCTTGTCCTTGATGATTTAACTACAGCAGCAGAAGGAGCATGGTCTCAACAAAAAAGCAGGAGAAGGAGAAAAGATATCATGGAACTACAAAATTTATCTAAGTCTAACATAATTGGTATGAACAATTCTTCAGCCACTCCCCCTAGAATAACTAGGGCTGGTAAGGCCATTCATCATGATTAATCTTCTTTGCTGGAATGTTAGGGGTGTTACAAGTCCTGGCACCCTTAATAGACTCCTTCATTTAAATAGGACTCAAACTATGGATTTTTGCTTTGTTGGAACCTTTGGTGCAGACTAATATCTCTAAAATTACAAAAAAAATTCCCTGGCACCCATTTTCAGTCTAATTGTAAGAATAAGATTTGGGTCTTTACTAGGAAGGAACTGAATTGCAATATTGTACTTGAAAATTATCAATTTTTGCAACTTCAGTTTGGTTTGGATCAATTTATTGGCTGTGCTACATTTGTTTATTCTGGCTGTACTCCTACAGATAGGTCTTCTCTTTGGGCTGAGCTGTGTAATATTAGTGCTAACAATCCTTCCAACTGGATTGTGGGAGGTGATTTTAATTGTATTAGAGATCCTAGTGAGAAAAAAGGTGGCAGAACTCCTGATCTTCACTCCATGTTGCAATTCTCACAGAATATAACTACAGCTGGATTGTTTGATATGGGCTTCATTGGGTCTCCCTTTACCAGCCAGAGGGGTAAACTATTAGAGAGAATTGATAGAATTTTGGCTAATGATTCCTGGCAGAACATGTTTCCCATTACTCAAGTGTTTCATCTGCACAGATCCACTTCTGATCATTCACCACATTTGATTCATATTTCCTTTAGCCCTTATAAAGGATGCTCCCCATTCATATTTTTCAATGTTTGGAGTGATCATTCTAACTTCTTAGAGGAGGTGAAAAGAGCTTGGAGAGTTCCAGATTACCCCATCTGTAATCCACTTAATAAACTTTGGAGGCTACATAAAAATGTGGCTTATCATTTAAGGAATTGGAATAAGCACCACTTTGGGAATGTGTTTCAACAAGTAAGGGATGCTGATACTAAAGTGCAGTTGCTGGAAGCTAACCAAGACCAGGGTGTGAATCAGGATCAAGGTCTGATTTTTGCTATTACTCAATTATTACAAGCTTGGAAAGGGAAGAGAATTTTTTAAAACAAAAAGCTGTTGTTAACAGATATCTTTTTGGGGACAGGAACACTAAGTATTTCCATGCCATGATTAAACACAGGAGGAAGATTAATTCTATTCTTAGAATCAAGGATTCTGTTGGTAATTGGGTTACTGATCAACAGGCTATTTCACAAAGTATTGTATAGTACTTTCAATCTCTGTTTGCTGCCCAACCTACATCATCAAATTCTTTGTTTGCTGAGGTTTTTTCAGGAAACTATGCCTATGTACAGCAGCTTAACTTGACTTTACTCCCTGATGAAAAGGAAATTTTGCATGCTTTAAAAAGTATTGATGGAAATAGGGTTGCTGGTCCTGATGGCTTCACCTCAACTTTTTACCTAAAAGCGTGGGACATTGTGAGCACTGATCTCATTAAGGCTGTTCAATCTTTCTTCTCAGGAACTGATCTACCAAAGTATTTTGCTGCATCTAGCATTGCTCTCATTCCTAAGGATACTCAAAAATCAACCTGGGCAGAGTTCAGACCTATTAGTCTCACCTCTACCTTTTCTAAAATCATTAGCACGATTATAGTGGGGAGATTGCAACCTCATCTTAATCATTTGATTAGTTCTAACCAAACTGCTTTTGTGCAGGGGAGAAACATCACTGACAATTGCTTGCTTGCCCAGGAGTTGTTACTGGATATTGATAAGGGCTGTAGGGGACAAAATATCATTTTTAAGTTGGATCTCAAAAAAGCTTATGACACTATCAGTTGGCATTTTATAGATCTGGTGCTTAAAGCTCAAGGTTTCCATCCCTCCTTCTGTAATTTAATTCAGAGATGGCTCTCAAGTGCTTATTATAGTGTCCTTGTTAATGGTAGCAGCTTTGGTTTTTTTAAAGCAAGCAGGGGGTTAAAGCAAGGTGATCCTCTTTCCCCAACTATTTTCATTTTGGCCTTTGACTATTTTTCCAGGATTATTATTGCTGCTCATAATCCCTACCCCTACCTAAATTGTAACCATGGCTCCTCCCAAATTATCAGTCATCTGGCCTATGCAGATGATGCAATTATTTTCACTAATGGGAGTAAGCAAGCTATCGGAAAAACTATCCAAATGACGAACATTTATCCAAGGTAGCTGGTCTTGAACTCAATAGAAGGAAGTGTCGGTTTTGGCCGGGAAAAGGTATAAACATCAGCGAGTGGGTGAAAGAGTTCTACGGCTTTTCGATTGCTCGAACTTCCTTTAAAGTACCTAGGGGTGCGATTGATCAAAGGCGGGAGAAAAAGTCCCGATATGATGAGGTGATACACAAGATCACATCAACTTTAAACTGTTGGACCAATACTTTCTTGTCGAATGGAGGTAGATTAACTTTGCTAAAAAGTATTTTATCAACCTTCCCTCTTTATACCATGCAGATGGTTAGAATGAAAAAAAGTACCCAGAAGATGATTGAAACTATCTTCATTAAATTTCGTTAGGAGTGTCAGTCCAAGCAACACCATTGGACTTTGTGGAATAAATTTTGTAAACCTATAAAGGCTGGGGGCTTGGGCATCAAGAGCTTCCAACAGATGAGCCACCTTCTTTACTGTAAAAAATGGATCAAATTCAGAAGGCAAGTTACTATGTGGGCTAAATTCTTAAAAGAAAAGTATTGCAAGAAATCACATCCAAATGCTGTTTTGCCAAAGCTGGGGGATTCAAAACACTGGAAAAGTTTGCTGAAAGTGAGGGAAACAGCTAACCAGTTCTTCTGCTGGGAGGTTGGAGTCGGGGATGTTAATTTTTATTATAATAACTGGATTCCAGATGGTCACTTAACTTTCACTAACGAGATAAATCATCGTCTTACAGTTTCAGATTTCTGGGTGGAGGACCAGTGGAATGTTAGTCTTATGAGAGAGGTGTTGGATGAGGAAAGTGTGCAGCAGATCCTTGTCATCCCTATTGATCCAACTAAACATGATAAAATTTTGTTGAAGCAATCTAATAAACAATCCTATAACACCATGATACACAATTCTTTCACTTCAAGGTCTGACACCAATTGGGGGGAGAAGATCTGGACCAGGCTATTGTCTCCATCTATGTCCTTTTTCTGTTGGAGATTATTTCATAAGTATCTTCCATTGGATGATATCTTGAAGTTAAAAGGGTCGAGAACTGCCTCTAGATGCTGGTTATGCCATTCTCATGATGAAACTCGTCTCTCATCTTTTCCTAAATTGCTCGTCACTAACCAAGTATGGAATGCTGTGTTACATCAACTAAATTTAACTCAACTTAAATATAACTAGATATCCTTGGAGGCTTGCTGGGAGGACTGGAAAGATGAGTAGTGGTACCAAGTTCCTTTAGTCCTCTGCTGGTTTGTATGGATGGCTAGAAACCAAGCTAAGTATGAAAACAAACCTTGTCTGATTAATACTGGTGTGGCTAATTGTTGTAGCTTTATAAACAAACACTTATTGCTGGAATGCTCCACCATAAGAAAATTGTTTTGCTGAGATGGTCCCTACCTTCCATGTCATGGATTAAAATCAATATTGATGGCAGTTTTACCCCTTCATCTGCTGGTATAGGTGCTGTGTGCAAAAACTCTGTGAGTCAGTAATTGTGATTTTTTCATGCACCCATTGTCTCTTCATCAGCTTTGGATTCTGAGCTTCAGGCTGCTCACTGGGCACTTGTTACTGCTAAAGCACTCAATTATCATTATGTTTGGATAGAATCTGACTCACAACAATTGATTAATATTCTGCAGGGGTTCTCTCCTCCTCCCTGGAATTTGGTCTATTTTCTCAGAACCATTCTCTCTACTTTTGGTTTTTTTACACTTAAATGGTCTCATATATTTAGAGAGGGTAACCAACCTGCTAATTGCTTGGCCAAAAATGCTGCAACCACTAGTAATACAGTTTTTTCTGTTACACCTTTTGAGCCTCTAGGCTTTTACTATTAGAGGATTTGACTAATATTCCCTTTCTCAGATGTATGTAACCTTTGTTATTGAATGAATTTTCCCTTTCTTCGAAATAAATATATATATATATATATATATATATATATATATATATATATATATATATATATATATATATATATATATATATATATATATATATAGAAAAAGGGGCTACATAGGCTCCTTACATGTTAATACCAAAATTGGGAATACAAGCAAAAAAACCCTTTGGGAATAAACCAAAGCTATCCCAATGACCCCAAACAAAAGCAAAAGAAGTACAAACCAAACAGAAATTACAACAGAAATTAAAAATGGGGGGAGGGGGGTTGTGGCACAAATGAGGGAATGACACTTTAGGCAAATCAGCTGGTAGACCAAATCCATGCCAGAAGAATGCTTCTAAAGGGAAAAGTTCTGCCAAAAGAAAAACTGGAAGCTTAGATATATGAGTGATGTTCTAGTCTGAAGTGGGGATAACTCAGATTATCCCCAGTGATCAGTATGTGAAGTTCAGAGGGAGGGGTATTAGAAACCAGAACAGTAGAGGAATCAGCACCCTTTCGGGCCAACCAGTTGGCTGGTTGGTTACCCTCTCTGAAATTAAAAGAGAACTGGGTTTGGGGGGATTTAATTTTATGTATCTGCTGCAGCCAATAAATATGATGCCAAATAGTATGAGGACTATTATTAAGGTTGTTAATCAAATCATTTGAGTCCGCCTCAATCCAAATATTGGTCCAGCAAGCTTTCCTGGCTAATTGTAATGCCCACAGCACAGTTATAAGCTCAGCCTCAAAAGCATCATGTGCAGCAACAGGGGCTTGAAAAAATAAAAGACATTTACCAAGATGGTTTCTGAAGATGCCCCCCACTCCAGCTCTATCTTTAGAGTAACTCCCATCAGTGTTAATCTTAATTGTGTTACTATGAGGAGGCTGCCATCTAACAATTTTGATAAGAGGAGAAAAAACAGTAGGTGATGAACTCAAATGTAAGATATTAGGGAACCTCTTATATGTAATGATTTTTCTTATGTAAGATCTGCAGTTTCTCACCACAGTAGAAACAACTGCAGGAATGTCTTCAAATTTGGACTGGTTTCTAGCCATCTAGGTGAACCAAAGCATAATGAATTAGATGGTATTAAATTTTTGACCATGCCCCTCTTTCCAGTAGGTGTGGAACTGCTCCCAGTGAAGATTAATACACCCCTTTCTTAGATGAGAAATAAGGCCTTGCCAAACTGACTGTGAGAAGCTGCATCTGAAAAAGAGATGAGGTAAAGTTTCTTCCTGCTGGTGACAAAGTACACATATGGAAGGCCCTCTCAGTCCTTTCAATTTGAGTATCTCATCTATGGGGATGATGCTGTGAAGAGCTCTCCAACAAAGGAAGGACATGGATGGAGACAGGAATTTGCTCCAGATAGTTTGCCCCCAAGGAACAGAAGGCCATTGAACAGTTTTACTATAGATGGCTTTGGTAATGCTTTGAAACTTATTGATTCCTAGATTAATATGGTCAGGTCTCCCCCTAGAGAATTTGACAGTAGAAATCTGATGAGCAGAGTGATCCTGCAAGATTGCTCTAAGGTGTGGGAGAGACCAATTTTGGCCATCCCAAAGATCAACCATCTTTAGAGAATGATCAACCTGAGCAGCTCTAGGAATAAGCCAGTCTTTAGGACACCAGTTGTCAAGCCAGAAATTTATCTCCCCATTTCCCAATTCCCAAATGAAATGGTTCTCAGCCTCCTGTCTAGCTTTAATCATTTTTACCCAGATTTTAGAGTCCCCCACTCTTCTAACAACAAGAGAAGGATGGATGTGTCTGCAATACTTTCCTTTCAGGAATTTTGCCCACGAAGAGGTCTGAGCTCTGAAATGGATCCAAAGCTTATAGAAGTTAATCTGCTTCAGGTGTTGTAGTCCTTTGAATCCCAATCCACTAGCCAAGGTAGGCTTAGTAGCCTTTTGCCAAGAAGTCCAGTGCAGCTGATGTCTCTGCCCAGACCAAAGGAATCTATTAAAGGCTCTCTCAAGTTGCAGTTGAGTGCTCTTTTTCAAGGTTTTCACTTGTAGCAGATAAGAAGGGAAAGCGCTGAGTATACTCTTAAGTAAAGTGATTCTGCCTCCATTAGATAAGAAGGAGTTGGTCCAGCAGTTTAACTGGAGGTTAATCTTATCTAGGATATCATCAAATTGAAGTTGCTTAGTCCTTCCCAAGGTAAGATAGACCCCCAGATATTTAAAAGGAGGGGTACTACAGGAGAAACCAGTGTGATCCAGAATCCAGTGCTTGACGTGGGCAGGTGTGTGTTTAGAAAATATAATCTGACATTTGTCTGGGTTAAGAACCATACCTGACTGAGCTTGAAATGAGTCCAGGCAGTGTTATAATTTTTTAACAGCAGTTTTGTGGGCCTTTGAATAGAGCATAATATCATCTGCATACATGAGGTGAGATATAGCAATATTAGATCTATGATGGTACCTGGAATAATTCTGGTGCAAAATATCTCTATCAATCATTCTAGAGAAGTAATCCAATGACAGGATGAAGATTGTAGGTGATAGTGGATCCTTGCTTAAGTCCCCTAGTTTCTTTAAAATTACCCCAAGCTTGGCCATTAATCAGAATAGAGTGATCATTGGACTCCAGCCATCTTCTGATAAGGTTGCAGAACTGATGCTTAAAGCCTCTAGCAGTAAGAACTTCCATTATGAATTCCCAATTAATAGTGTCATAAGCCTTTTGAATATCCAACTTGTAAATCAAATTGTCCCCCCTATGCACTTTATCCAGGTCCTGAAGAAGCTCCTGTGCTAGACGTATATTGTCATTGATGGATCTCCCTTTAATGAAGGCTGATTGGTTAGAACCGATCAACTCATCAAGGTGAGGTTGAAGCCTTCCCACAATAATTTTACTAATAGTCTTGTTGATCACAGATGTGAGGCAGATTGGCTTGTACTGGTTCCAGTTTTTAGAATTGTTATTCTTGGGAACCAGCACAAAATTAGAGGCACAAAAGTAGCTTGGGAGAGGTTAGCTCTGGAAGAAACTTTGAATTGCAATAACCACATCCCACTTAACCACTCCCCAAGCTTTTTTATAAAAGTCTGCTGTGTAGCCATCCGGCCCAGCAGTTTTAGAGCTGTCCACAGAATTAATTGCACTCCAAATTTCATTCTCAGTGGGAATATCAGTAAGCCCCAGATTTCCGGTGTAATGAACATCATCCTGGAAGAGTGAATCATCAATGTGCAGTCTTGAATCATTATTGTGTGTAAGTAACTTCTCAAAATGCTTCACAGCATCCTGGGCAATAGCAGGAAGATCCACAAGCAAGATTCCCTCTTCAGATTGAATATTGTAGATGTTATTGCATTTCCTTCTGTATTTAATATAGGCATGGTAGAATTTGGTGTTCCTGTCACCATGATGGAAATGATTTATAGCAGCTTTTTGTTTTAATAATAAATCCTGGAAGAGTGAACCATCAATGTGCAGTCTGGAATCATTATTGTGTGTAAGTAACTTCTCAAAATGCTTCACAGCATCCTAGGCAATAGCAAGAAGATCCACAAGCAAGATTCCCTCTTCAGATTGAATACTGTGGATGTTATTGCATTTCCTTCTGTATTTAATATAGACATGATAGAATTTGGTGTTCATGTCATCATGATGAAAATGATTTATAGCAGCTTTTTGTTTTAATAATAAATCATGTCTTTCAATTACAAGCATGAGATTGGATTGTGCATCAATAAGCTGTTCTTCATTAGCAGTGCCAGCCTGAACTCTGGCTTCCAGATTAATCACTTCTTTTTCAGTCACATTTACAGCTTGGAAGATATCACCAAGAGAATTCCAACTCCAATTTCTTAAAACTTTACTGAGTTTAATCCGTAAAAGACTTAATTTGATAAGGGGGGAGGGATGAGCAATATTGCACCAATTGTGATGAACAATACTTTGGAATCAGCATGAGTAGACCACACGTTCAGATATCTGAAAGGGGGAGGAGAATTAGAAGGGTTGGGAGAAGTAATGTTGATAAGAAGTGGTCTATGGTCAGATTCAGCAAAGCTCAGATGGGTCACATAGGTTAGGAGCCACTTGGAGAGCCAGCAGCTATTTACCAGAATTTTATCCAACCTTTCCCAGGTTTTCCCCCTTTTCCAAGTGTAAGCAGGACCCCTGAAACCAACATCAAATAAATTTGCTGCATGTATATTATCATTAAATTTAGACATCTTGGCCAGATTAGGATTCCTACCCCCCAGCTTTTCACCAGAAGAGCCAATACTGTTAAAGTCCCCTCCCACTAACCAGGGAGAGTTGAGATTAGCACCTATGTTATGGAGATTAACCCATAAATTCTGTCTATCTTCATTTCTACACCCAGCATAGACAAAGGTAGCAAAGCCACTTTGTCCATTGATATGGAAAGAGGAGTGAATAAACTGTTGATTATCAATGAGAAGTGTCCAGGAGATTTCCTTTCTACAAAAAATTCAAATCTTAATATTACAGTTGGCAAATTGGGCAAATCCATGGAATTTATTGATAATTTTGTTAAGGTGTTTGTGCACCAGTGGTTCAAAGATAGCAAAACACCAAAGCTGGCTTATTTATATAAAGAATTATGTAATATGTATACCTTATATCTCGAATTAGAAAGTCAACATTTATATAATGTATAGCTAGGTTCTTCAATTGAAAAGTCAAATCTAATTGCACATTGGTGCTGCAAGTAATCTTATATTTCTATTATTTCAGCATATATCTCATCTGACATTCGAATTCATAAACAGCCCAAATACATCCTTTTAATTTATTCTTTAAGATAAATAATAATTAATTTAAACTCATCAACATAATATTCCTTAAATAGTGATTGATCATGATAACCGTCAAAACCATATCGTCGTCCTGTCTCAAACGCTGCCCTTAATTGCGTCGCTATATCCGTTAAGCAAGTCATAGTACCTACTCCATAGCATTATTCCCCCATATGTGGATGATGTACTCACCGCCGGCAGCACTTGCGACACCAAGTTGCTCGGCGGTATATAACCTCCACTCGGCGCTGCATCTTGAGACGCCGGCAACCCCACGAAGAACGCAGACGCCTTCACACTCTGCGTCCACTGTCCCCACGCAGTAATCAATTTATCAGCGCTCCCACTCGCATATTGACATGGCGGATTGTTATAAAACTGAACCCAAACATAGTCGAACAAGCCTGTGGCCAATGCCTTATCCAAGTGCGCATCAGGGTAAGGGCACTGCGGCGCCGCCGACAAGTACACCTTTTTGCCTTCTTGATTGCCGTAGTTTGCAAGCGTCTGCGCGAGGGTGTCGTAGTAGTCGGAGCCACCAGCCTCAATGTCGAAGTCGATTCCGTCGAGTACGGCGGAACCAAGCGGGCGGGAACTGGATGTGCCGCCGAGAAAATTGTTCCATAGGTAGGCGGCAACGTTGCTGGCATCGTCGGACGAAGAAAGAGAGTAACTGCCAGAGGCGCCGCCAAGGGAGAGTAGCACTTTGATGCCAAGGGATTGGCATGAGCTGATGTCAGAGGATAGGGTTGTGCATGTTCCTGACGAAGGGTCGCAGTGGCCAGCGAGGTTGAGAACGGGGGTTTGGCCGCCGCCGAAGACAGTTAGGAAAGATAGGATTACGTAGCCGTAGTTTTTTGTACCGCACGTATCGGAGAGAGTACCCTCGTTGCCGTTCTGACCCCAGTAGACTGCAATTGTGCCGGCATTGGCGAGGCAAGTGCTTAAAAGAAGTAACGTAAGGGCAGCGAGCTGGGAGAAAGAGGATGACGCCATGGGTTGAAACTCAGTTGAGAAGTTTTGAAGCGCTGATGAGTTTTTATAGAGCATAGATGGCTGGTACATTGAGCGACCTTCCATTATTTTTCCTTCTGCGAAGGGAGGGATATGGAGTGGGAATGGAACGGCGAAGACTATAGGATGGAAAATTAGTCAGTCAACCGTTGGGTGTCCTAGTAACGGCGAAGAATATTCAATGTAAACGTGTAATCGACTTTATTTATTCAAACATGCAAGTCTAAATCTTCAAAAGGACAAATATTCATAGTTTATATATATATATATATATATATATATATATATATATATATATATATATATATATATATATATATATATAGCAATTAATCATGTGTTATGTGCGCCATATTGATGGTTGGAAAAGATTTTATTTAGTTTTCTTAGATTAATTTGGTAAATCCTACAAAATCCTATGTCATAACTCGGTGGGTCCTATTTGTACATTTAAGAGATGTCTTCAATTAATAAATATGATAGGTCCAGTAGTCCTACAAGGTGTCCAGAAGATTTGTGAGAAGAGCCTAGGGAGACCTAGACATTTCACAATCCTTTTGAGCTTCCTTAAGTTCATTTTTGGACTTATCATAATTATTAAATAATTCATCTGTTTCATACCATTAAGCTCAGTGAAATAATGTTTTAATTATCCCAAAGGGTGGATAGTTATCATTTGTTATTTCATTTAGGAATTATATAGGTGGGGCCTTGATACACCCAAAATATATAGTATTTTAACGCACATTTTTATACCTATTTTTTATGATATTGCACTTTAATGGAAGGTACTTGATCCCACGATTTTAAATATACTTATAAATATAAGAATTCGATACCACTACTAGAAGATATAAATCCTCTGCAACAATGCCAAAAACTTGATCCGGAGCATAATTCTAATTTTAGTAACAATTAATTATTATAATCTTTTAATCTCAGAGTTACCTTTAAACGCAAGTATACGTATCGCTCAAGTAATACATGACTCTAGTGGAGTTCTGACTATCTATCCCACAGGGAAATATATTAAAGCCTATGGACTAGGATTATACAAACCAATTCAGAATCACAACTAAATCGAAATTCTCTATCTTTTACTAATACACAATCAATAATAATATGAAATTTATATCTAAACTAGTTTTACTAACAATTTACTAATACTACTAAAGTTAAGTTCAAATATATAATAGCGAGAATCTTTCTCCTTTGTTAAAATATTTAAGTGAAGCAATAACTAGAAATAATTTTATATGTGTTGTGCCAAATAGGATAATACCTATTCTTTACCCTTTGGTCCAGGCATAAAGAACATTGACTAATCCTATGCTTGGTTACTGAATCTGTGGCTAGGCTGGGAGGATACTGGCTCTCACTTCAGAGCTCCTACGTTCCCCTTGCCTGAGGGCTAACAATCTACATTTAGCACCAAACGATAGGACCGAATTGAGGATTTTAGTATGTCACTCTAAAATTTCCAATTCTACACCCAATTAATATTATTTCCCTATTTATTTGCACTTCTCCTTTCAAGGATTTACTCGTCTACCTTTCAAAGAGAAATGTGAAACATACTAGTTAAGAATTCCTAGCCCACTGTCAGATCTTAAGAATTCTTCACAGATTTTAACAATACAAATCGCTAATTCATATAATTAAGTAAGTTTAAGTATAGTATCATCACAACTTCTTTATGATAGGTTTGATTGATTAATTCATATAATCATTTCACAAAAACATCAAAACAAGGAGAAAGACAGAACAACTACTTAGAATTCATGAAGAGGATGCAATAAAACTTGGATTTCATATAATAAAGTAAAGTTCTACAAACTAAAGTAAATAAACACAACTTATTTCAAATTCCTCCCCAAGCAAACTCCTTGAAGTTCCTCTGAATCTTTCCTTTCTTTACAGTATGCAGAATTCTCCTTCGAAATGGTAATGCAAAAGAAATCTCTCACTTCCCTTTCACTCTTACAATCCTTCGAAGAATTCCTCAAAAAATCTATATTTGAACTCATTACTCACTAAATAACAATACTAAAATAACTATCTACTCACTAATAAACACACTACTGGACTCTTTTTGACACTTTGGACTCTCTAGTAAACACGTAGGAGACCACTTTCTCGGCCTAAAATGGTTTTTTTTTAAGTTGTAGAAGAGTCTCTAAGGGTTTTGCAGGAACCCCTTCGAAAATCGTACACATTCGACGTATTTCTGAAAAGAATTGCTGATCCCGCCGTCGGCGACCTCAAACTTCACTGTCGGCGACCTTCTAGAAACAGTACTTTAAACAAGCCTCGCTGTTGGCGGCCTCCCTTGCAATTTATTCTGAACTCTCGGAAAAATCACGCCATTGGCGCCATCGACCTCATCGTCGGCGCCCTAGGTCAAATTTGCATAATTTGGTCCATTTTGCTCCAAATTCGCTCCTTTTTGCACATTTTCGCTCATTTATCCTTAAATCTTCATACCTGCAGAAAAACACCAAAAATACCTTTCTTTAAAGTGCAATATCATCAAAATCTGTTTAAAATAGGCTGGAAAATCTTAACCTTTTTCCTTGGGTCAAAATCCCTCAAACTTAACTATTACTTGCCCTCAAGTAATCTTTAGTACTACATAAAAGTTATGATTCATTGTGGTAAATTTTCAATAAAGAAATACTATAATTTTGATTTAAATAAACATTATAAGGAATCCTTGGAAAGATTTTCAAGTAATTAGATTAATTTTGCAGGTATAAGGCTATCTAGTCATCAAGTCTAAGAGTTCTAGTTTTCTATTCATTTCAAGAATGATTATATGTTGCAATATTAATTCACTCAAAATATTTAGAAGATAGGAAATTCATGAGGAAACTATAAGTAAGAAACTAGTCATAAATATAAGTTCAGAAATGCTTTTAATTTTCTTTTAGGCTAATCCAAGTGAAGCCAATTTTTGATAAGACATTTCCTTAAGCTTCTCCTCACTTACTTTTTTTTTCTTTTCTTTTACATTTCTTTTCAGGGATTGTTTTTCAATCCTTTTTCTTTTTCTTTCTTTTTTTCTTTTACAAGTGAGGATTACTATATCTGGATAGCTTGTTAATAATTTTGAACTTCACTCTTCTTTTCCTAAATTGAAACTTTCAACATTCTTTACCTTATATGTACATCATAGTTTTTACGTTATTGAATCCCAATCTTTTCTTTCTCAACTAAAGTCATAAGATTCTTAATATTTCAAAATATATTTTTCTTTACTTTAAATAGTTAACCATAGTCTTATTCCCTTATTCTAAATATCTTAATCTACAAAATTAATTTTCATTATCAAAAATATTTCATTGAATCTTCTACAATATTTAGATAAAATCTAAACATAGTTATCGGAATTAAATTTTATCACAAAAATCATATTAATAATTTTTGAAAATATGTTATTTGAGAACATATAATAGTTAAGATTTTTCTTCCCTCCCCCAAACATAAAGTTTTCTATAAATAGAAATAGTACATGGTGGAAAGAAAATTTCTAAATATTAAATTCATACCTTTGCACTTTAGACATTTTTGTCTTTTTGAAATTTATAGGTCCTTCTCAAAATTTCTAACTTCAAATGACCTGTAATATTAAAATCCTTTCTACACACATAAAAGTTTAGAAAATTTTTGCTAGGGTAATGAAATTTTAGAACAAGTATATAAAACTAAACATTAAACAAAAATAACTAAGTACATTACATAGGACATATGCATTTCACAACACAAAACAAACAATTTACTATTTTAAACTCAACATGTTACAATTACAATTACAATCACAGATATCACAAACATCTAGAAATGAAAATACAAACTACAAACTAAACACATATCACAGAAAATAAAGCATAGTCCACAGAATACAATCAATAAAAGTACTACAACAAAAACAAAAACAAACACAAACACATACAGCACATCACTATCAAATCATCAATCATCAAAATCCCACACAATGTCTTCATCACCCTGGTCAACAGGAGGATTGGGCTGATACTGAGTATACCGGGGGCATTCTGGAAAAATGACATCAGGCTCTCCTCTGTAGTATCTAGCCTGAGCATCGTAATAAGCCATCTCAAAATCTGAGTGCCTCTGAAGATACTCACTATCGTGATCATGTCTTCGCTTTAATCCTTCAATCCTGTGATCAATTCTTTCTAATTTTTCATCCAACTGTTCAAAACTTTTCATCTGCTGGGTCATGGCATTCATCAGATCATATAAGGTAGGGGGACTAGAGGCAGGAGGGTCATAGCTAGTAGAAGAGATATCTATACTAGTAGAAGGTGCTTTGCTCCTACTCCCTGATCTCCATTCCTCATGGGATTCATAAGTCTTTATATTCTCTTTAGTAATGGGTTTCATTGGATACACCCATTCCCCATTCCTCATCATCTTTTGCTTCAACTCCAGATAGTTGACAAAGTGCATAAATGAGGCCAAGATGTCCTAAATATCCACCTGTCTCACTCTTCATAGTGGCCATAATATTCTTATAGATTACTCTCCCCACATTAATGCTTCTATTGTTCTGAATATAGAAATTCAGAACAGCTCTCTCTCTAGAGACTTCACTATGATGGTAAGTGGGTAGCAGAGTCGAATAGATGAAATAATGCCATGCCTTAGTAGTGTCATTCATCATGGACAATGGAAAGTTAATCCGTTCACGATTTTTTATTTTCCAAACTTCTTTCCCATCAGTGAGAAAGTCGATAACATCGTTCAACGGACCCTCCATTGTTCCAAATGTTTAATACTCGCTAGAAAAATAATTTTGATGCTCGTAAAAAGAGTCAATGTGATTAGCACTAAAGTCGACAGAGAATCCTCTTACTTGGACTGATTCATCCTCAAGTTAAGTAAGATTCAAGTAGAACTCTCTAATAACTTCTATAGCAGCCTTGTTGGTTGTATAGCAAAAGTTCTCCTAACCTCGCTACTTAATAACTCGTTCCACTTCTCCTCCAGGATTTTTGAAAACTCTATCTTGTATACACTTTTTACTTTGAAAGACTGAAGTGTACCTCGATGGAGCTTTCATATTTATGAATCGAGTTTCGTCGAATTCGAGTCTTCTCTTTTGTCGTAGAGCCTCTAATTGATCTATCAAATCACAAAAATTCCAAACTAATTTCCAAAATAATAATACAATGGCTTCAAAAAGGGGGTTTAAAACAATCTAAATCAATTTCCATGAATTCCTTCTAAGTCTTTTCTCCACATTTTTAATTTTCCAAAATTTCTTAATGTGGAAGAAATTCATGGTTAAAATCAAAAATTTTTACATAGCAGTTAAGCTCTTACCAAGGGAAGATGAAATCCAGTGTTAAAATTTGTTGAAATCGCTCCAAATACGAGATCTATCAAGCCCTAGGTCGACTTTTTGGGTAAAAAGGGGAAGAAGATGATGAATGATCCACGTGATATTTATACTTACAAATATGATATGAAAATATGCAACGGCGACAGAAACTTGATTCCGCCGGATATATATATGTTGATGATTTTGATATGAAAATTATAATTTATAATGTGGATTGTCGGCATATTTTTAGGTTATGTGTTTTATTTTGAAAAGGGGGTCGCCTACAGAAATTGTCGGCGTATTTTTAATTTAATTTAAATAAATAATTTGAAAAGTAGTATTTGATTTTGAAAATTTTAAGATATGAAATCAAGCTGATCTCACATCCCGAATAGTTTATATAAACGAGCGCCGCACCACAAACCGTGTATCTATCCCGAAGAATAGACACCTTGCTTGATGATGGGGCTCGATTAAATAAACTAGAAAGGTTTGTGACATCCGTTTGGTCCGAGAACCAATTTTATAAGCCGACAAGTTCCCCGTTTAATATGAAAACATTAAACGAGGTTTATATTACTCAGGTTCTTAAAGTTCCCTATAAGGGCAAGCCCCTATAGTTAATTACATCTTAAGTGACGGAAATCACCTAAGAAAACTCTCGATAATAATCGGTAGTTCTGCTCTCAAGAATTTCAAAGTTTAAGTTTTCGAGGATTGAATCTTTGAATTTCAATAGGGAATGGATCAAATTTGGAACATTTTATTTTAGGAGTCCAAAGGAAGAAGGGTAGGAGAAATCACAGATCCAAAGCGAACTTTGGTAATTTCCCGACTATCCTATTATTTGGCTTGAATTTAGGAAGGTCCTAATGTTTATTTAGTATTTTGATCCTGCCAATTTTAATTAGTTAGGACTTATATTCGTATGATAAAATCATACAAATAGCCTCGAAGATGTGAGGGTTTATATCGTATCGGACGACTACCTCGGAAATCCTAAGACCGGTTAGGGCTTAATTTACCTGATATGATCATGCAAATGCCTAACGAAGAGTTGAGGATTTATGTTGCCCTAGGAAAACTACCTCGAAGTCCTATGGCTTGGTTATTTAATTCTAAGAAAGTTTTGCTGATGTAGATTTCAGTTTTGCTGACGACGATGGCCGTGATGCCCACCATGCTCCGAGCTCCTTGTTGTTGCAGAGGTTTAGTTTTAGAAATCATAAATCAGGAGATGAGAGAAGTGTTCTGGTTTAAAGAAAGTCTTAATTTCCAAGTGTTTTTTTTTTTTATGTTAAAACAAATCTTAAAGTTGATTAAACAGAACCGATTAAGATCCCACGGTTCCGTCATCCCGGCACCGTTATTTTCATCGAATTCACTTAGTCCGGATGAATTTGCTAAACTCGACTAAATGAGTTCCGCACTTTCATTTAGACCGTGGGAAATCCCGTTAGCAACACGTGGGTTACATCATCCGAGGTATTCCCGATCATTCAATGAGACGTTTTAATTTAATTGTATTTGTAGTTTTGTTGTTCTGTTTGTGATTAAATTTTGAGTTGTTTTATATTTTGAAATGTTGTGGAGGTGAATTTTATCTTGTAGTGTCTTTTAATTTAGTTATGGGTTCCAGTTTTGGTTTCTGTCCTAAAGGTGTAGGTTTTCATGCAACTGTTGTTTATCGTACAAGAAAAGTAAGTGCGATGCGATTAAATAAGTTGCAATAGAGTAAATCGCAATAAAATAAAAGCGTACACGGAGGGTCTTCCCGTCATCCCAAGCTGCACTTGAAACACGGTTAGAATATTTAAGCATTTAAAGTAAGTTCCTAGGTAAAGCTAAGGGAAAGGTTATGGTTTTCTACCAAGTTCCTAATCCTATAGCTAGTCATCTCCTATGACGTCTCAGGTTCTTGTGTTTTAGTTTGAGGACGATTTTCTTCATCAAAGAACAACTAAGTCAAATTGTTCTTATAAATACCCTATCATATTGAGGAAGTGCTTAAGACGAATCTTAAACATCTTTTCAATATTTCTAGGATTGTTTTAAGTCCAAATGGATTTAATTATACAAATGATATTAATCATCCAAGAGTTTAAGTTTTGTTGTCTTGCTCAGTGAACTGGGACATTTGAATATCCTATAAGTGAAGTGTCATTTCACTTGATACTCCATTTAGGAGTTATAATAGTAAGAGCTCCTAAGGGCAAAAATGATATTTAATGATTTGTGATTCGAATTTAAGTTCAAATTAATGATTTAAGTTTGGAATAGTGTTCAAGTTATTTTAGATTTATTTTTGAATTCTTCATGTCTTTATATTTAACTTAATTTAATTTAATTTAACTTAATTTAATTTAATGTAATTTAATTTAAATTAATTTAACTTAAGTTAATTTAATGTAATATGATTTAGTTTAATTTAATTTAATTTAATTTAATTTAATTTAATTTACATTTAATTTAATTTAATTTAATTTAATTTAATTTAATTTAATTTAATATAATATAATTTAATTTAATTTAATTTAATTTAATTTAATTTAATTTAATTTAATATAATTTAATTTAATCTAATTTAATTTAATTTAATTTAATTTAATTTAATTTAATTTAATTTAATTTAATTTAATATAATATAATTTAATTTAATTTAATTTAATTTAATTTAATTTAGTTTAATTTAGTTTAATTTAATTCTTAATTTTTAATTTAATTTTTAATTTTAAAGGAATTTGTTTTAAATAATTTAACTTTAATTTAATTTAATGATTAAGTCTTTTAGCATTTTAAATCTTAAACTTGAATTATCATTTTAATTAGGAATTAAATATTATTGGGATGATCAATTTAGGGATTTTTAAATTAAAGAATAAATCTCCTCCTAATAATATCCCTATTTTAATAATTCCAATTTTATTATTCTTCCAAATTTAAATAATTATTTAATTAAGGTTTATTTCAATTATTTTAAATTGTTTAGTAGGTTTCTACCCTTTAATTATCTAAATTTCAATCATCCAAATCAAGTTAAAATCAAAATTTTTACTTATTAATTTTATTAAGCCTAAAGTTTTAATTAAGGGTTAAAATTTTAATTACCATTTTGCCCTTCAAGCCTAATAATTTCATAACTCACTAAATTGAGCTCAAATGAATTTGAAATTTTTATGTGACTTCACTCATATGTCAATAAAGACTTTAGAGGAGAAAATGTGATTTTTCTGCATTTAATTTATTTATATAATTATTTTTGGTGGAAAATAAGGATTTCCAAGGAAAATTTAATAATATGACCAAGGGAAAATTTCTGTCCTTAAGAAAATTATGGGACATTCCTAATGACCAGAGGACCACTTGGACCAATTTTTGTGATTTTTTGAATTATATTTTATTTATTAAAATTATTTTAAGTTCTGGAGTATTAATTAATTTAAAAATAGAATACAAGTTGAAAAATGAATTTTATAATTTTTAAAATTCTCTCTGATATCAAGGATTCCAGAGAACCAAATTTTACAATTTTCTGATTTTTCTTTGATTTATTATAATTATTTTAGTGAAAATGCTAGAAAATACATTTTTTAATTTTAAAATTACCCTAGGGCTTTTAAAATTTAATATCTCATTAAATAGACCTAAGAAAAATATGAGGTTTGTTCCTAAGTGATTAAATTTCAAAATATGATATTTTGGTGAATTTTATTATTTTTGTGATTTTTATTATTTTTAATCATTAAAATATTAAAATAATACTAAAAAATTAACTTTTTTAGAAAATTGAAATTTTAATTTTCTTAAATTCCCCTGATATCAGAGAGGCTCCAAAACCAATTTGGTGAATTTTTGAAAGGTATTTTGAAAGTTATGAATTTTTAAAGTTTAAAATGACTAAATGGCCTAATCAACCCATTTAGTAGGGCTAACCAAGTCCAATTGACTTGAAATTTTTATGGTGCGTTCCTCTGATCATAAAGGTCAGTGGAGAATTAATTTCAAGTCAATTTGATGTATGGTTAGCTCTAATTAATTAGGGGTCTATTTTGGGTGTTTAAGCCGATTAGGGTTATCTTAAGTGAATTAACTCGAAGTCCTATTTTTCCTAGGGTTCTCTCGGTCATAAGGAACATCAACAAATTTTCCTAGAATTTATTTCACAACATGCTAATTTTTGGAATTAAAATACTCAAAACGGCCACATGCATTTGAAAAATCAATAACTTTTCACGGAGATTGCCTCGACCTTGGAAAATTCAGGGAATGTTCCCAAGTTCGGAGGCTTAAAAGCCCTATGGTCTCATGCCATGGTGAATTGTATGAATGCATGGAGAATTGAAAATGTGCAGGGAGTAAATAATTAATTAAAAATAAAATACTTGGACAAAATTAATTAATCTCTTTTCCACATTATTCTCCTCATGTTCAGCGAGCAAGAGGGTATTTTTATTTTATTTTTGTGATTTTTCTACACAAAGATATGAATTTTTAAAGTTATGGTATTTAAATAAATCAGAAAAATCCCTAATTTCCTACTTATCCACGCGGCGCCCTGTCATCCTCGGCATCTCCGAACGACCACGCGGCGCGCTCCCATTCGACGCCGCCATCTGACTCGGCTGCCCGGGGCCCCGCGGTTCACGCACCATCTGCTGGTCCGACACAATCCAAGCCGTCCATCCGATACACGCGCGATCCGACGGTTCCTGGTCATCGTCTACGACTGGTGTGATCCCGTGACCGTCCACACTCTAACCCTAAGAACTCACTCGATTCTCGATGGATTTTCGTGTTCTTATGCTCTATGGATTCGTCTTGAAGAGACGAACACATCCATACGGTAAACATGCATTTAAATTGACTCGAATTAAAATGAGAATCTCTGGAAGCTCGGGAAGAAGAAGGAGTCCATACCTTTGCTCGGAGAAGTGAAGCTTCGATGCGAGAGTTGTGTCACCTTCGATTGGGTCCAAGTAAGCTCCGGATGAAGTCCCTTGGCACGGTGAATTGTCTAGCTATGAAAGTGACCACGGCCCGATCACAAAGCTTGGAGACTGGAGCAAGCTGGGTGGCTCTGGAGATGGGGCTTTCGGTGGGAAACTTCTTCCCTTGGTCCGGTGAAGGTGTAGGACCAATCAATTTGGGAATTGGCTCAGCTGTGAGGAGATGTCCTGGTTTTGGGTGAAATTTCGGTTGAGAAATTGGATTACGTCGATGGGGATTAGAGGCAAATTGACACTTGGGGATCAACTTCTCTAAGTATGGAGTAGGGTTTGGAACAATTTTGGCGAGTTTCGGCAAGGTTTGTGCAACTCTCTTCCATGGCCGTGAGGGGTCGGGTTTAAATAGAGGTGGTCGGAGAGCCTCGCAGGGATGGCGAGGGTTGGGATCGAGTCTGCTGCAGGCATGGGAAGAACGAGCATGGTGGCCATTGGGCATTGGGCGGCTCGGCGAGGTGGAATTCCAAGGTTTGGCTCACATGTGAGCTCTCGGCTGGTGGTTTTCGGCGGGCTGTGGTGAGCTGGCCGGCCAGGGTCGAGTCACCCTCGAAGCTCGGGTGGGTCGGGGTGGAGGCTTGTGCGATCGGTGGGCCTTGCCATGTGTAAAGGGGGTGGCTTGGAATGGAATGGGGAAGAGGCCATTTTGGGTTCAATTTGGTCAACCCATTGGTTTGGGTTGGGTGCACCTCCCCATGGCCTCGATTTTGGGCTGAGAGGATCGGTTGGGTCGGCCAGAGAGGATGGTGTAGTCTCTATCCAAATAGTTTAAGTTAATTTTGGGTTATAGTGTTGCATTAAAGAGGTTAAAATGGCTTAAGGAAGGCTTAGGAAAGGACTCCCTCCACTTGCCATTAATGGCTTGGTGACAAGTCAAACCCCCCATGGCTTCATGTGTCTTGTACTATGGCTTGCATGGCTTGCATTTGGCTTGAAAAAAGGTTGACTTGTTTCATGAAAAAGGGTTTTAGAAATATTTGACATTTAGGGGGTAATTTGGCATGAGGCTTAATTTGGAATTATTTGATGATGTGATTAGAACTTAGGGAATGGCTTTGATTAAGTGGATGGCAAATGGAAATGTCATGTGGGCTTTAGGGTAGATTTTGGGCTCATTGAAATGGTTTTAGATGGGCTTTTAAAATGGTTTAGGAAAGTGGGCTTTTGGATTTTAAAATGGATTTTGGGATGAAATTTTGGTAAAGGCTTGGGCCAAATAATTGTTGAGTTTGGTTTAGGGATGTGTCATGAGTGGTTTGAAACAAATTTGAGGTGATTTGGGTTTGAATTGGGTTGGATATGGGCCTTTTGGTAAAGAGGCTAAGGTGGGCCAAAATGGGCTACCATGGGCCAAAGTTGGACTAAAGTTGAAATTGATGTAAAATTAATGTTGGGAAATGTTTATGGGAGTGTTTCAAAGAGGTTTTGGCTTAGGTTAGGTTTTGATTTTGAGGTTTGGGTCTATTTGGGCTAGGTTTAGGTTTAGGTCGAAATTGGGCTTTTTGATTTTGGGTTGAATTTGAGTGGGGTTTGGGTCTAAATTTTGGGCAAATCATGTTAGTTTTTTGTTTATGGGGATGTTAAGGAAGGTTTAGAAAAGATTTGGGGTTAATTGGAGTTGAATTGGGTGAGTTTGGGCTAAGTTTGGGTCATGGGTCCAAATTGGGCTTTAAGGCCAAAAGTGAAATTGGATCCCAATGCCAATCAAATTGGGCTTGGATTTGGTCTAGATTGGTGTTGGGGATGTTGAATTGAAGTTTAGAATTGAATTGGACCAGAATTTAGGTCAATTGGGTAGGTTAGGTTTGACATTGGACTTACTTTGGGTTAAAATGGGTCAAATTGGGGATTTTGATAAAAGTGGGGTAAATTGACAAAATTGGCCCATGGTGTAGTTGAACAAAATGAAATTGGGAATATTTGGGATTTTCTGGAATTTTCTGGGAATTTTCTGAATTTTTGGATTTTTGGGCTAAGAGGGGTATTTTGGGTATTTGGAGGGTATTGGGAGGTATTTTTGGAATTTTTGGTATTTTTGGTTATGGATGATCAATTTGAGTGATGTGGAAATGTTTGGGATTGGTTTTGAGGAATTTTGGGTGATTTGGAGATTTTTGGAAAATTTGGGTAATTTCAAGGGTTTTGGGTAGGCTAGGCGGGTGTAGGGTCCCGGGGGTCAAAAATTAAAAATTTGGAAAATTGAAGATTGGTGAATATAAGTGGAATAAAATCATTTTGGTTGAGCCATGAAGCCACATCAAGCCCATATGAGCCATGAAGGGACTCATTCGAGGCATTCACTACGTTGTTCCTAACCTCTTGCGCGAGGGCTTAGGGGTTAAGGACCATCCATGTGAATCACTTACATGAGTCGGGAGGTCGAGTTAGGTATAGGTGTGGTTTTAGGAGGTGTATGGAAGTGTAGTGTATGAGTGTAGTGTGTGTGTAAGTCAGCCCCTTCATCGGACAAGGCCGCCTGGGGCGGTTACAGGCCAAAGAGTCTATAGGAACTCATCATTTAAACTTCCACACTTGATTTCAACCCTCCAGGTGATTAGGGGTCTACGGTCAAGTTTGTGGAGTTTGCGGGGAGTTAAGAAGTGATTTGAATTTCTAAGTGGTGGGTCCCGATTCTAATCCTCTAGGATAGTCAAAGGAAAAGCCTAAGGCTAGATCCTAAGTACTAAAGAGAAGAAGAGAAGACCTCATCAAAAATGAGGTCAACATGGATACTATGCAAGTATATGTATCGTTTATCAAGTAATATAGGACTTTCTGATTAAGCCCCGAGATATTGAACCCACATGGAAAGTGATAAATTTTTAAAGAAATAAGAAAATTATCGTTTTTACTTTTTTTTAATTAGCTTTTGAAAGAATGTTTTGATTTTGAAAAGTTTAACAGTTGATTTCGCTCTTTAAATTTTCTTATAAAAGTCAAACAATGAAATTAAAATGATAATAACTGTAACCATGGTATGAAAAACACTATTAACTAGAATTGGTATGAAAAAAACTATTAACTAGAATATCTTTTTCTTTCTTTTATAAAGTAGTAATAATTATGAAAGTATTGTTGTGGAAGTATTTAAATTTTTTGTGAAAAATAGAAGAAAATGCATTCTTTACCCTTACTTGGTTCTATAAAGAACATTGGTTAATTTAAAATTTTATCATTATGAACATAGTTAGGCAGGGAAGATACCAGCTCTCACTCTAGAGTTCCCTCGATTCCCTCCACCTGGGGGCTAACTTCTCATAACAAAATTCAAAAACTCAAATCAAATTAGGGGCTTTTAACCTGTCACACTAAAAATCCTCTAATTTTACTCCCCTTTGTAAAACATTTTCTAATATATTACATTCAATTATATGAACTAAATTTTCACCCATATAATTGCATGTGATTCTTACTAACTTTTATGAGATAATACCGCATTGGATCTTACATAATATCACCACAAATTTTACATCTTAACAGGCCAAATTAAGAAGTAAATAAAGTTTTTAGAATCAATTTTCACAACTTCTTCCAACTTTAAACACATACTTTCCACAATAATTCTTCATGAATTACTTACTTCTTCATTTAAGAAAGAAAAAAATAAAGTAAACTACTCAGAATGCATTGAGAAAATACAAAAATACATTGATTTGAAATTAAAAACCATAAGAAAAACAATAAACAAAAACATGTACTAATTAAAAACTAAATGTAAGAATAAAAGTAAACACTTATCTGAAAATCCTCTTCACAAGACTCAGGAAGTTCCTCTGAAACTTTAACTCTTCACTAAACTACTCCTCTTAGGAAGTCTCCCAACTCTGATGACTTAGAATACAAACTTCAGACTTCAATAAAAACTAAACTAAACTAAAGGAAAGAAAAGTAGTGGAAAGAAGAAGGATCCAATCCTACCCTTTTCTCTTTTCTACTCTCTACTCCCACTCCTAATTAAAACTCTCTTCAAAATGCAAAGGAAAAGCCCTTCTCTACTCTCTACTCCTACTCCTAATGAAAACTCTCTTCAAAATGCAGAGGAAGAGCTCTTAATTTTTCCTAAAACTTTCTTTAAATATTAAACCAAAAGGTGCCTTGATGTCTCTTCAAAATGTGTCCAGATTCGATGTGTCCACCAAAGAATGCTCCCCCCTTCATTCAAACTTGCCACCCAAAGGAAGTTATGGAAGTTATCACCAAGAGTTGCATCCCATCCCCTTTGAAAAGTGCCCAAATTTTCATTTTTCATTTTTTTGCTCCAAATTTGATCCAATTTGCTCCTTTCATCATAATCACTCATTTTCATCATACCTGCAAGAAAAACACAAAATACCTTCCATTAAAGTGCAATATCATCAAAAATAGGTATAAAAATGTGCATAAAAAATATTATATAATTTAGGTGTATCAAAATCGCCCAAACTTAAAATGTTACTTGTCCTCAAGTGACAGTTAATCTCATAGAAAAATTTTAACATACAAATTATGTAATGAGTTTCTTAGGAAGATAACAAAATTTTTTTCTAGAAATGGAATAATCTAATTTAGAAAACATTTCAGTAATTAAGACCAACTTAATGTTTGAAAAGTTCTTAAGGAAAGAAATATGACAAATATAAGTCTCTATCTAATAAAGAAATATTTGTAGATTCTTCAAAATATAGGATTCAAACATCTTATTTTTCTCACTTAAAAATCTTTATTTGAAAATAATTTTACTTAATATATTATAACCATAAGCTTTAGATTTTCTCTGAACTTATATGTTAAACTTTAGGTATGGAAACAATTTTTAATTAGGCCCTTAAATCCTCAAGCTTCTCCTTCTTTATTACATACTATTTTTCACTTTTTCTTTTTTCTTTTTCTTTTTTTTTTTCTTTTTCTTTTTCTATTTTTTCTTTTTCTAATTTTTTCTTTTTCTAATTTTTTCTTTTTCTAAGGCAAGGATTACTGTATCTGGATAGGCCTTTAACGATTTTAAATTTCACCATTCCATTTAAAATAAAGGTCAGATAAATATCTTTCACTTAAAAATCATAATAAGAGTATTTGAAAATTATTCCTCAATAAAAGAAATTTAAGCTTTGAAGAATAAAAGTCAAATCTTCTATTTATCCAAAAATATAAAATTTCTTACTAAAGATAGATAGCTATATTTAACATCTCTTCACTAAGAAAATTTTAACTTTAAATTTTTCATGATTACTATAAATTTTAACTAAATTCTTTTATTCATTTCTATATTCAAAATTTTTTTCCCCTAATATAACTTAATATACATAATTTTTCTCAATCAAGAAATAAGATTTATTTTTAAGCATTCATGAGAACAAATAAAATTTTACATTTTTGAAAAATTTTTGTTTTTAAAATTCTCCCCCAAATTTTAATTTTTAGTTAGGATAAAACATTTAAGCATAAGAAATGATACATGGGTGAGAATTAAAGATTAACATAACATGCTTGCAGGAATTTAAATATCCTAAATATGCAAGTATAACAATTTAAACAACATGAGTAAAATGAAATCAAATTCAGTTTTTCAAAACATTTTCTCTTTATAACAAGAAAAGTAAAACATTTCAAAAGACTTCTGCAGTAGTGAATGTTTTCAAAGCAAATACACACTAATTGAAATCACACTAATACTAGATAGCAAATGGTAGTGGTAGATTTTTGTATATCTTTTAAGCATGCAGTTTCTTAAATAGTAGTTTCTATAGTGTTCTCTAATCTCTTAACAGTTTTAGAATTAAAGTACACCATAAAAAAAATTCTAGTATAACATACACGTTAAAACATTTACTATCACACACACTACACTCAAAACAACATATAAAACATCAATCCAACAACAATACATCTGAATATGCATAACTGATAAATAGTACAACTACAATCTGCATACTATCAGAGTTCACATCACAACACATTCATCAAAAAAAATACTAGACTAAGTACACAATAACACAGCACAACAACACAACAACTAAAACAATCAAAATACATTTACTTTTCATCCTCATCATCATCATCCTGCTCGTTCCAATCCCTGGATGGCACATAAGGTATGTAGAATAGATGAGGGGGCATCTCAGCTTTCTGATCACCTCTAATCAGTCTATCCAAATAATGCTGATAATTCTCCTCATACTCATCATGTTTAACAATATATCTTTCCATATTATCCATCTTACCATCCATGTCTCTAATATGCTCATGAGTAAGACTCACTTTCTACTTCTGCTGCATCTACTTCTCGTGCTACTACTTCAGGTGCTTCATGGTAAT
Organism: Papilionanthe hookeriana x Papilionanthe teres; assembly: GCA_022702705.1. Taxonomy (NCBI): domain Eukaryota; kingdom Viridiplantae; phylum Streptophyta; class Magnoliopsida; order Asparagales; family Orchidaceae; genus Papilionanthe; species Papilionanthe hookeriana x Papilionanthe teres. The sequence goes on from CM040425.1 coordinate 142,714,069, forward strand.
ATGCTCAGTAGATGATGAAGCACCTGAAGTAGTAGCACGAGAAGTAGATGCAACAGAAGCAGAAGCAGTAGAAGGCCAACCAAATCCTCCTCTCCAGCCAAATTCTGAATGTACAGTGTAAGCTCCTATGTTTACACTGGAGATAGGTTTCAAAGACTGAAGTAATTATTCCGAAGTTTTAAACTTCAATTTAGACCATTCACATATTGAATGAATCAGAGAAGGAAATCCCATACCTACAGTAGTGGTAGATCTGGCACAATTCACAATATAATTATAAATGATCACTCCAATATCTATAGGCTTCCCTTGCTGAATGCAATTGTTGAAAACAGCTCTTTCTCTCGTTACTTCACTAGTATGACTTGAAGGCAACAGTTTAGAAGAAATAAAATAATGTTATTCCTTAAAAGTGGCATTTAATTTGGAAACAGGAAAATTCACTCTTCTATCATTTATTATTTTCCATAATCCTCTTCCATCAGTCAAAAATCCCATTATCTCATCTATCTCTCCCTCCATAGGATGAAAATTAGAATGAAAATAAAACATAGCAGGAGGCAGTTGATAGAAAGTGTTAATTACCCCGAAGAAAAGTTCGCATCTTGCCCCTAACCATCACTAAATTCTCTTCTGATGCAGGCAAATTTGCATAGAATTCTCTAACAACAGAAATAACAGCAACAGCGGAGAAGCAACAATAGTTATCCCAGTTCCTTCTAGCAATCATATCTTTAATCACTTCTCCTGGCTTACTAAACACTCTTTCAGGATTCAATTTACGTGACTGCAACGTATCGACGTATCGTTCCTCAGCCCTCGCACCAACAAATTTGTCGGAATCAAATTTCGTCTTTTCTCTCGAGCGCTTTGACTTTGAATCCATTTCTAAAAATTCTCGAAAAATTTACCATAAATTCCAAAATCAAACTAAACTTGCTAAATGTGAAAAATTTTATGGATGAGCATTATGTGATTTGGGAGCTAGCATAAGTTTGATGCCTGATCCCCGATAGATATAAGTGCAACGACGCCAAAGACTTGGTACCGTCAGATATAGGTGCACTGATGATTTAATCTATGAAAATAATGATTTTATAATATGGGATACTACGCAAATATACGTATCGTTTATCAAGTAATATAGGACTTTCTGATTAAGCCCTGAGATATCGAACCCACAGGGAAAATGTGAAATCTTTAAAGGAATCAGAGAAATTATCTTTTTATTTTTTTAAAAATTTTTTCAAAAAAGTATGTCTTGATTTTAAAAAGTTTTGAAGGTTGATATGTCTTTTGAAATACTCTTAATAAAAATGCAAAGCAAGAAATTAAAATTACGATAACTAATAACACTGGATGTAAATTACTATTAACTAGAATATCTTTTTATTTCCATTTATGAAGTAGTAATAATTCTTAAAGTATTGTTGTGGAAGTATTCAAATTTTTGTTGTGACAGATAGAAGCAAATGTGTTCTTTACCCTTACTTGGTTCTATAAAGAACATAGGTTAATTTGAAATTTATATTATTTTGAACATGGTTAGGCAGGGAAGATACTAGTCTCTCACTCTAGAGTTCCCTCGATTCCTACCACCTGAGGGCTAACTTCTCATAAAAAAACTCAAAACTTCAAACCAAATTAGGGGGTTTTAGCTTGTCACTCTAAAATCCTCTAATTTTACTCCCTTTTATAAAAATATCTTCTAATATTACATTCAATTATATGGACTACAGTTCTCACCCATATAATTTTATGTGATTCTTACTAACTTTTATGAGACAATATCGCATTGGATCTTACATAATCTCAAGAAATTTTACAACTTAACAGCCAAATTAAGAAGTAAACAAAGTTTTAAGAATTAATCTTCACAACTTCTTCCAACTTTTAAACACCTATACTTTCCACAACAATTCTCTTTAAATTAATTAGTTCTCCAATTAAGAAAGAAAAAGATAAAGTAAACTACTCATAATGCATTGAGAAAATATAAAAACACATTGATTTGAAATTAAAAACAACGATAAGAAAAATAATAAACGAAAACAAGTATTAATAAACTAAATAAAAGTAAACACTTATCTAAAAATCCTCTCCACAAGACTAAGGAAGTTCCTCTGAAACTTTGACTCTCAGCTAAACTACTTCTCTGAGCAAGTCTCCTAACTCCGTTGACTCAGAATACAGACTTCAGACTTCAATAAAAACTAAACTAAAAGAAAGAAAAGAAGTGGGAAGAAGAATACTTCACTCTGATCCTTTTCTCGTTTCTACTCTCTACTCCTACTCTAAATAAAAACTTTTAAAATACAGTGGAAGAACAATGGAAGTACTCTTCAAAATGCAGTGGAAAAGTCTCCTTAAATTGCCACTCCTAAATCTTTCCTAAGACTCTCTTTAAATAGTAAACCAAAATGTGCCTTGGTGTCTCTTCAAAATGTGTCCAGATTTGATGTATCTACCAAGGAACGTACCCTATCATTCAAATTTGCCGCCCAAAGGAAGTTATGGACATTACCACCAAGAGTTGCATCCGATCACCTTTGAAATTGGCGCCAAATCCATTTGAATCTCGATTTTTAACTGTGGCGGCTAAGCGCCGACCCAGCGGTGCTTAGCCACCAGTGCAAAATTTTTTATTTTTTCATTTTTTTGCTCCAATTTTGCTCCTTTCATAAAGACCATCCATTTTCATCATACCTGCAAGAAAAACACAAAATACCTTCCATTAAAGTGCAATATCTTTAAAAATAGGTATAAAAATGTGCATAAAAATACTATATATTTTAGGTGTATCAAAATCCCCCAAACTTAAAATGTTACTTGTCCTCAAGTGACAGTTAATCTCAAAGAACATTTTAGCATGCAAATCATGTAATGAGTTTCTTAGGAACATAACAAAATTTTGTTCTAGAAATGGAATAGTCCAATGTTGAAAAAATTTCAATAATTAAAACCAACTTAAAGTTTAGAAATTTCTTAAGTAAAAGAAAATGATAAATATAAGTCTCTATCTATTTCAGAAATATTTGTAGATTTTTCAAAATATAGGATTAAAAAATTTATTTTTCTCACTTAAAAATCTTTATTTGAAAAATAATTTTACTTACTATATTACAACTTCAAGCTTTAGATTTTCTTTGAACTTATATCTTAAACTTTAGATATGAAACCAATTTTTGATTAGGCCCTTAAATTCTCAAGCTTCTCCTCAATTTTCATATACTATATTTTTCACTACTTTTTTTTTAATAAGGCAATCATTACTATATCTGGATAGACCTTTAATGATTTTGATTTCCATCCTTCCATTTAAAATAAAGATCAAATATACATCTTTCACTTAAAAATGATAATAATAGTATCTGAAAATTACTCTTCAATAAAAGAAATTTAAGCTTTGAAGAGTAAAAGTCAAATCTTCAATTTATCCAAAAATACAAAACTTCATACTAAAGATAGTTTAACTTTATTTAACACTTCTTCATTAAGAAAATTTTAACTTTAAGTTTTTCATGATTACTATAAATTTTAACTAAATTCTTTTATTCATTTCTATATTCAAAATTTTGTTCCCCTAATATAACTTCATGTACATAATTGTTTTCAATCAAAAATAAGATTTATTTTTAAGTATTCTTGAGAATCAAATAAAATTTTAGTTTTTTGAAAATCTTTTTTTTAAAATCCCCCCAAAACTTTAAATTTTTAATTAAGATAAAACATTTAAGCATAAGAAATGATACATGGGTGAGAAATAAAAACTAACATATTATGCTTGCAGGAATTTTTAATATCCTAATATGCAAGTATAACAATTTAAATACAGGAGTAAAATGAAATCAAATTTAGTTTTTCAAAACATTTTTCTCTCTGTTTTTTTATAATAATAAGAAAAGTAAAAATTTCAAAAGACTTCTACAGTTGTGGAGGTTTTCAAAGCAAATACACACCAACTAAAATAACACACTGATATAGATAACAGATGATAGTGGAATTTGAAGAATTTTAAACATGTAGTTTTCCTAAGTAAAAGTTTCTAATAGTGGTTTATAATTTCCTAACATTTTTTAAAATTAAAAATACATACTACTAAAAACTCTGACATAACATACAGATAAAAACATTTACTATTACACACTACTACACAACAAAATATAAATCAACAATAAAACAACAACAATACCTGAATATGCATAACAGATAAACAGTACAACTACAATCTGCATACTATCAAGTTTCACATCACAACACAATCATCAAATAAAATACTAGATAAAGTACACAGTGACACAACACATCAATACAACAACTAAAAAAAACAACATACATCGACTCTTCATCCTCATCATCATCATCATCTAGCTTGTTCCAATCTCTGGATGGCACATAAGGTATATAGAATGGATGAGGTAGCATCTCAGCACTTTGATCTCCTAAAATCAGTCTATCCAATTATTGCTGATAATTCTCCTCATATTCATCATGTTTTACAATATATCTCTCAACATTATCTAGCTTACCATCCATATCTCTCACATTGTCTCGAGTAAGACTCACTTTTTTCAAAATCTTTCTTAATAAACCAGTCTGTGAATCAGTAGATGACAAAGCACGTGAAGTAGTAGCATAAGAAGTAGAAGCAGCAGAAGCAGAAGTAGTAGAAGCCCTACCAAATCCTCCTCTTCAACCAAACTTTGAATGTACAGTGTAAGCACTAACGTTTACACTAGTAATTGGTCTCAATGGCTGAAGTGCCTCTTCCCAGGTTTCAAATTTCACTCCGGATCTTTCATAAAGTGAATGAATCAAGGAAGGAAATCCCATACCTACAATCGTGGTTGATCTAGCACAATTCAAAACATAATAAAAAATTATGCTTCCAATATCAATAGGCTTGCCATGCTGAATACAATGGTTCAACACCGCTCTTTCTCTCGTCACTTCACTGGTATGACTTGAAGGTAACAACTTAGATGAGATAAAATAATGCCATGCCTTAGAAATGGCATTCAATTTGGAAGCAGGAAAGTTCACTCTTCTATCATTCGTAATTTTCCAAAATCCTCTTCCATCAGTCAGAAACTCCATAATCTCATCTAATTCTCCTTCCGAAGGATGATAGTTAGAATAAAAACAGAACATGACAGGAGGTAGTCCATAAAAAGTATTGATTGCACCAGAAGAGAAGTTTACTTCATGCCTCTTAACCATCACCTGATTTTCCTCTGCAGCAGGTAAATTTGCATAAAATTCTCTTACCACAGAAAAAAAAACAACAGCGGAGAAGCAACAGTAATTCTGCCAGTTTCTTCTTGCAATCATATCTTCAATCACCTCTCCTGGCTTACTGAACATGCGCTCAGGAATCAACTTACGTGATTGCAATGCATCGACGTATCATTCCTCAGCCCTTAAACTAATAAATTTGTCAGAATCAAACTTCATCTTTTCTCGTGCACGCTTTGACTTTGGAGCCATCTCTAAACATTCACGAAAAATTCACCATAAATTCCAAAATCCAATAAACTTGCTAAATTATCTTCCAAAAGATATTTTCACTAAATCCAAGCAATTTATCAAGCTTTTCCTCAAATTTTCACCATGAATAGTGATTTTAACATCTTCCAAAATGTACTCAAAATACATGGTGAAAATAAAAAATTTTTACTTAGGAGTAGTGCTCTTACCTCAAGGAATCCAAATCTAACAACTTTTGTTGAGATCGGCTCTTAAATGATCCACAATATGATACCCTAGGCTCCTTTTTCGCAGCAAAGCAAAGGTTGAAGATGATGGGGCGGTTGAAAATGGCAATTTTTGGGTTTTTAACTTTCGGGAATCAATTTTCGCGAACTGGCGCCTAAGCGCGAACTATTGGCGCTTAGCCGCGAAATCTGGAGCGTAAGCGCCGGCACTTTAGCGCTTAGCCGCCAATACCCAAATTTTTATAATTAAGGTACATGCACTAAATCACTTGGTTAATTACCCTTAATTAGTCCACAATAATTATTTCTCCCCACAAATCTTTAATATTCCAAATCAAAATTTAATATCCATTGATTCCACACAAGTTTCTCAAAAACACAAACTTATTTTAAAACAAACATAACACTTAATACAATTCTAGAATTTCTATCCAAATATAAAGGATAAAATTATCAAAATACAAGACACTTTAATCTTAAACTGATAAGTGTACATCTCTAAGATGTACCCATCACATCTTCAGGCATATATAAAAACAATAAACACACCAAACATGAACTCACAAGAACACTAACATAACACATAAGACACTAAACAAATAAAAACAAAACACTTTTAATTACACTCTCTATTAGGCGGAATATAACCAGGACCACTATTATTCTCATTTGACCCTTCAGGAATATAAATTTGATATAACGGGCGATCATTGTTCATTCTTATATCATCTTCTTCAATCCATTTATTCTTCACAAACATCGCCTTATCTTTTTCTTCCACATACCTTGAATGATTGAATTGCATCTTGAGTTGCCATCCCATATGAACCAGATGTAAAGTAATATCATTGATCTTTGCTTCCATTGAAGTCACTCGGGCTTCAATTTTTGCAATCATCCCTGCAATACCTTGAATGCTAACAGCTAGATATCCATTAAATAACTCCTTATCACTATCACTAATGAACTTACTTTTGTCAGAATCTTGCTTCTTCTTCATCTCGTTCTCCCAGGAAGACATGGTGCTCAAAATTCTTTTCTTAGACTTCAGAATAAAAATAGGACTTGGGGCAAGTGTTTTCCTTAAGTCAGGACATTTTTATAGACTTGGGAGATGCTAGAATATTCTCCAACACGTTTAGAATCTCCTAAAAAACTCCCACAACTTCTCCCCCACGATCTAGGCTCTAAATTCACATTTTTCACGTTTTTTATAACTGTGGCGCCTAAGCGCCAACTAGTCGGCGCTTAGCCGCCAGTACACAATTTAGCACAGGTCTGCTAAGTGTCCAAATTCTCATTCTGACTTTTCCAAATCATCAATTAAGGTCAAATAAACTCCTCTTAAGTTTAAAAACTCCAAATTACTACCACTATAACATAAAAACAAACCAAACAAAGCAAACAAAACACACAAAATAAACATAAAGCAAACACACCGATAAATATGGGTTGCCTCCCATAAAGCGCTTGTTTTAACGTCTTCAGCCTGACATACCCAGAACTCATTCTGAGTGAACCAACATTAAATTCTCATCAGATTTAGATTTTTTGACTGAAAAATATGGTTTAAGTCTATGTCCATTAACTATAAATATTTTTCCAGTCTTAGGATCTTGAATATCTACAGCTCCATAAGAATAAACTTGTATCATAATGAATGGACTCATCCACCTGGACTTAAGTTTTCCAGAAAATATTCTCAATCTAGCATTATACAACAAAAATTTTTGTCCTGGTACAAGATTTTTGGTAAGAATCTTCCGATCATGCCATAACTTCATCTTTTCCATATAAATCTTAGCGTTTTCATAAGATTTATTCCTTATTTCTTTAAGCTCATTCAATTGCAATAATCTTTTTTCAGCAGCATCTTCCAAAATATAATTGAACTCTTTAATAGCCCAATAAGCCTTATGCTCATGTTCAAAAGATAAATGACAAGTTTTTCCAAAAATCAGCTTATATGGGGACATTCCTATAGATGTTCTGCAAGCAGTCCTATAGGCCCACAATGCATAATCCAGTTTAATTGACCAATCCTTTCTATTTGGATTAACAGTTTTTTTCCAATATTCTTTTATTTCATGATTGGATAATTTAGCCAAACCACGTGTCTGCGAATGGTAAGTAGTGGCAATGCGATGATTAGTATGATATTTCTTTGCTAACTTCCCAATAATCGCATTTCTAAAATGACTTCCTCCATCAGTTATGATTACTCTTGGTTTTCCAAATATGCAAAATATATTCTTTTCTAAAAACTTTGCAACACTTTGAGCATCACATCGAGGTAAAGCAATAGGTTCAATCCAATTGGAAACATAGTCTACTGCTATCAAAATATAAACATTCCCGAAAGATGGTGTAAATGGTCCCATAAAATCTAATCCCCAAACATCAAATATTTTAACTTCCAACATATAATTGAGGGGCATCTCTTTTCTTCTAGAAATATTGTCTACACGCTGACATCTATCACAATTTTTAATATAAACATTCACATCCTTAAAAGTTGTAGGCCAATAAAACCCTGATTGTAATATTTTATATGCAGTTTTATCACTTCCAAAATGTCCCCCATAATCAGAATCATGATATTTTTGAATAATTTCATAAGTCTCTTCTAAAGGTACACATCTTCAAATTATAAGATCTTTTCATTATTTATATAAAAATTGGTCATCCCAAAAATAAGTCTTAGCATCAGACAGAAATTTCTTCTTTTCTTGATATGTCAAATCATAGGGTATAATATTACTAACAATAAAGTTTACTATGTCTGCATACCACGAAACACTCCATTCTTTAACAGTGAACAGTTTTTCATCAGGAAAATGTTCATTAATTTCTTCAATATCACAAAAAGATTTTTCTATTTCAAGCCTAGACAAATGATCATCAATTTGATTATCAGAACTCTTCTTATCTACTATCTCAAAATCAAATTCTTGCAAAAGAAGAATCCATCTTATAAGTCTCGGTTTTGCATCATTTTTCTTCACTAAGTATTTGATAGCAGAATGATCAGTATGCACTACACATTTAGTTCCAATTAAATATGATCAAAATTTATCAAAGGCAAATACTATAGCTAATAACTCTTTCTCGGTAGTGGTATAATTAATTTGAGCTTCATTAAGAGTTTTACTAGCATAATAAATTACTTTGAAAATTTTATCATATTTTTGACCCAAAACAGCACCAATAGCATAATCACTAGCATCACACATTAATTCAAAAAGTTTTTCCCAATTTGGTGAAATGATTACAGGTGCAGTGATTAATTTTTCTTTTAATATTTCAAAGTCTTTATGGCAATCATCATCAAAATTAAAAATTGCATTGTTTTCCAGTAAACGACATAAAGGTTTTGTAATCTTTGAAAAATCTTTGATGTAACACCTGTAGAATCCAGCATGTCCTAAAAAACTTCTAATTCTCCTTACATTGGTTGGGCAATGTAAATTAGATATAACTTAAATTTTTGCAGGATCTACCTCCAAACCTTTTTCTGAAATCCGATGTCCCAAAACAATTCCTCGTGCTACCATAAATTGGCATTTTTCCCAATTAAGGACCAAATTAGTTTCTTCACAGCGTTTTAGAACTTTAGATAGATGTTCTAAACATGATTCAAATGAAATTCCAAACACTGAAAAAGTCATCCATAAAAAATTCAATTCCTTTTTCAATTAAATCACAAAAAATAGCCATCATACATCTCTGAAATGTACCAGGAGCATTACATAAACCAAAGGGCATTCTTCTAAAAGCAAACGTACCATAAGGACTGGTAAACGTAGTTTTCTCTTGATCCTCAGGAGCAATTTGAATTTTGTGGTAACCAGTATATCCATCCAGAAAACAAAACTATTTATGCCCAGCCAGTTTATCCAACATTTGATCTAGAAAATGGAGTGGAAAATGATCTTTTCTTGTGGCAAGGTTTAATTTTCTATAATCAATGCATATTCGCCACCCTATAACTTGTCTTGTTGGTATCATTTCATTCTTTTCATTAACAGTCACAGTTACTCCTCCTTTCTTAGGAACACAACGAATAGGACTAACCCATACACTATCTGAAATAGGGTAGATAATTCCAGCATCCAACCACTTTAAAATTTCTTTCTTAACAACTTCTTTCATGATAGGATTTAATGTCCTTTGAGGATCAGCCCACGATTTGCTATTATCTTCCATAAGAATTCTGTGCATACAAATTGAAGGACTGATTCCTTTAATATCCGCAATTGTCCATTCAAAGGCTTTCTTGTGCTTCTTCAGAATTTCAAGCAAACTCTCTTCTTCTTTTTAAGTTAATTGAGAGGAAATTATAACAGGTAAGGTTGAGGATTCACCTAGAAAAACATACTTCAAATGATCAGGAAGCATTTTTAACTCAAGTTCAGGAGGTTTTTCAATTGATGAACCATAAGATTTATCTTTTTCAGTCATATCCAACAATTCAAAACTTTCACAAACATACTTTAAATCTTCTTCTTGAAAATTTTCAGAATCAATTAACTCCTCTTCTTACTTATATTCAAATTCTTGTCTTTCAGCTATTGTTGACCTCATTTTTGACGAGGTCTTTTCTTTTCTCTCTCCTTAGTACTTAGGATCTAGCCATAGGGCTTCTCCTTGACTATCTTAGAAGATTAGAAATGGGACCCACCACTTAGAAATTCAAAACACTTTTTGGCTCCCTTTAAACCCCATAAGTTTGATTGTAAACCCCTAAGCCACTTGGAGGGTTAAAATCAAATGTGGAGGTTTAAAGGATGAGTTTCCTATAGGACTCTTTGGCCTTAGGATTACCCTGGGTTGCCTGGTCTGGTGAGGGTAAGCTTGCACACACCACACTCTCACACACATTCCAAACTGTAGAACTACCTTTAACCAATTTGACTCCTTGACTCATGTAGGTAACTCATATGGATGGACCTTGACCCCTAGGCCTCTGGCTAGGAGGGTTAGGAACAACATATTGAGTGCCTAAAATGAGTCCTCTCATGGATTTTGTGAGCTTAATATGGCTTCATGGCTCAACCAAAATGATTTCATTTCACTCACACTTGATCAATCTTCACTTTTCCAAAATTTCAATTTTTGACCCCGGGGACCCTAAACCTACCAAGCCTACCAAATGACTTTGCAATTGCCAAAAATTTGTAAAATTGCCTAAATTACTCAAAATTCCTAAAAATCAGTCCTAAACATTTCTCCCCACTCAAATTGATCATCCATGAAGAAATACACCAAAATTTCCAAAAATACCCCCCAATACCCTCCAAATACCCAAAATACCCATTTAACCTAAAAATTCCAAAAATTCAGAAAATTCCTAAAAAATTCCAAAAAATTACAAATATTTCCAATTTCATTTTGTTCAACTACACCATAAGCCAATTTTTCCAATTTATCCCACTTTTACCAAAACCCCCAATTTGACCTATTTTTAACCTAAGTGGACCCAATGTCCAACCAAACCACTCAAATTGACCTCAATTTTGATCCAATTCAATCCTAAACTTCAATTTAATATCCCAATATCAATTTAGACCAAATCCAAGCCTAATCTTACCAAAATGTGGATCCAATTTCAATTTGAAGCTAAAAGCCCAATTTTGGCCCATGACCTAAACCTAGCCCAAACTAACCCAACTCAACCCCAATTAGCCCCAAATCTTTTCCTTCCTAACACCCCCAAAAACAAAACACTAACTTGATTTGCCCAAAATTTGAACCCTAACTTCACTCAAATCTAACCCAAATAAAAAATCCCCAATTTGGCCTAAAGCCCACCATGAATCCGAATAGGCCCGAATCCCGAAACCAAAGCCCATCCAAAGTTGAAAGCTCTTTGTTACACATCCATAAACATTTATCAACATTAATTTTACATTAAATCCAACATTAGCCCAACATTAGCCCAAGTTAGCCCAATTTGCCCCACTTTGACCCTATCACTAAGGAAGCTTAAAAAACCCAATTCAACTCCAAATTATTTCAAATCTATTCCAAATCACTCATGGCACATCCCTAAACTAAACCCAACATTTTTAAGGCCCAATCTTTACCAAAATTTTCATCCATCAACTTGATTTAAAATCTAAAAGCCCACTTGCCTAAAGCCTTTAAAAGCCCATTCCTAAACAATTCCAAAAGCCCAAAATTGACCCTAAAGCCCACATCGCATCTCTTTCCATCATCCATTTCAATTGAAGCCATCCCTAAGTTTTAAATCATTGGTTAAATAATTCTAAATCAAGCCTCATGACAATCTCCCCAAAATTCATCAAAAATCCCTAAAACGTTCTTCCATGAAATTGACTAAGCTTGGCCCCAAGCCAAATGGAGCCATGGAGCCATGCATAAGTCATATGCAAGCCATGAGGAGCCCTTTCCACCTCACCATGCCACTTATGGCAAGAAGAAGGGAGCCTTTCTTAAGCCTTCACTAAGCTTTTTTTAACCACATTCATGATACACTTTAACCAAAATTAGCCACCTCACCTTGGATGGGGACTTCACCACCTTCTCTTGGGCGACCCAAATGATTCCTCCCAGCCCAAAGTCAAGCCTTGGGGAGGTGCACCTAGCCTAAACCATGCCTTGGACCAAATCAAGCCAAAATAAGCCTTCCCCCTTTCCACTTAAATCAAATCCTTTACACATGACCAAAGCCAATTGCTTGCACCAAACTCAATCTCTGGACTCACTGAGTCAAGATGGTGACCTAACCCTGCCGGCCAGCCGCCTGGGTCGCTGAAAAATGCCATGACCGAGAGCTCCATGTGAGTCAAACTCCCAAATTCTCCCTCGCTGAGATGCCCCATGCCTAATGGCCAGTGTGGCTGTTCTTCCCTTGACCAAGGTAGCTTATCTCAAGCCCTAACTCCCCCTGGGAAGCCCTCCAGCCAGCTCTATTTAAACTCCACCCCCTCTCGGGCAAATAAGGTGATGAACCAGAGCTTAACAAAACTCTGCCAAAATTGCTCCAGGACCTTCTCCTAACCTAGAGCAATTGATTCCCAGTGTCCCTTTGCCCTAATCCCCATTAACAGAGCTCAATTCCTCGGTAAAAAATTCACCCAAAACCGGGACAACTCTGAAACCTCCACCAAAATCAAATTAAACTCACCCACACCCTGCACAAGACCTAGAGAAGGAGTTCCCAGGTGAAAGCCCCCTCACCGGGCCGGCCATCCTCTCTATCGGCCGAGCTTTGAAATCGGCCTTGGTCAGCTGTCATACCTGAGCGATTCCCGGAGCTAGAGACTTCATCTGGAGCTTCCTTGGGTGCAATCGAAGGTGCCACAACTCTCTGATTGATCTTCACTTCTCAGAGCTAAGGTATGGACCCCTTCTTCCTCTTGAGCTTCCAGCAATTCTCTATTTTGCTTGACTTAATTTCATAGCACATAAACCATATGGATGTGTTTTTCTCCTCAAGACGAACCCATAGAGCCTAAGAACACGAAAATTCATTGAGAAATGAGATAGATCATAGGGTTTTAGTGTGGACGGCTCACGGGACACACCAGTCGTAGACGATGACCAGGCGCCGTCCGATCGCACGTGTATCGAATGGACGGTCCAGATTATGCCAGATCAAAGGATGGAGCAAGACCGCGGGTTGCGTGGCATCTGAGCAGATGGTGGCGTTGAATGGGAGCACGCCGCGTGGGCTTTCGGATCCGCCGAGGTTGAGTCAGCACCGCGTTGGATAAGTGGATAAATAAGCTATTTTCTATTTAATTAAATACCGAGAAATTGAGAAATCCATAACTTTGCATAGAAAAATCATAAAAATACACTAAAAATACCCTCTTGCTCAGTGAATATAGGAGAAAAATTGATCCACTTCTCGATATTTATACTTACAATTGTGATATAAAAAGTTAGCAACGGCACCAAAGACTTGATCCGCGCTGATTATATACTCATGATTCTGTCATAGATTTTATGATTTATATTGTAGATACTACGCAAGTATACGTATCGTTATCAAGTAATATAGGGCTCTAATAGAGTCCTAGATATCGATCCCACAGAGAAATTAGAGAATTTCAAAGACAAATTAAAGTAAACTTACTTACTAATCTAGTATACGGAAATTAAGAATACTTAGACTAAAATAAACTAATGCTTAAGGTTTGAATATAAGATTTCAGAAAAGCATCTTTCTCCTTGTTTTAGAGAATTATGTGAATGAAGAATTAAATAAGTTTTTAATTGTATTGTGCAAAATAGGAGCATTCTTATTCTTTACCCTTTGGTCCAGGTGCAAAGAACATTGACTAGTCTTATGTTTGATTACTAAATTTGCGGCTAGGCTGGGAGGATACCGACTGCCACTTCAGAGCTCCCACGTTCCCCTCACCTGAGGGCTAACATCTACACTTCAGCTCTCAAACAATAAGATCGAATTGAATATTTTAGTCTGTCACACTAAAATGTCCAATTCTACGCTCGTTAGTTAATATTTCCCTATTTATTTGCACCTTCCTTCCAAGGCTTTTGACTTCCCTGAATCTTGGATGTAATCTTTACTATAGTTGATACTTCAACATATGTTAACAAATCAATTGGCTAGATTGAAAGTAAATTAAGATTTAAGTAAATGATTAGCACAATTTCTATTTTTGTATTTTGAGGCACAATTACTTTAATTCATCAATTCACGAAATCTCGATAACAAGGAGAAAGACTAAGGTAACTACTCAGAATGCATGGGAAAAATAATACAAAGCATGGATTTCATTAAAGTTAACAAACAAATAACAAATATACTTATCTCAAGTCTTCTCCCCAAGCAGATTCTTGAAGTTTCTTTGACTCTTCCTTCCAGTACAGCACACCAAAATGCTAAACACTTTATCTACTCACTCAAAGACTCTTAAATTACACTTAACTTTCACACAAATGACACAAAACTGACACACAAATGAATAAAATTCGTCTCTATTTATAGAAGGGGTCAAATCTCTAAAGGTTGCTTAAGCACCTCTTCAAAAAGCGTCCAGGTTCAATGTATTTTGGCTCTTTTCAATTGTCTCGCCGTTGGCGGCTTGATCTCGCCGTCAGTGGGCTTCTAGAAGATAGGCTAACCGCGCCGATCTCACCGTCAGCAGGCTCGATCTCACCGTCAGCAGGCTTCTTATAATATATTAAAAATCTTTCGAGAAAAACTCGCCGTCGGCGGTCTAAATCTCGCCGTCGGCGGGATAGTTCAATTTTTATCATATTGAGTCCTTTTTGCTCCAAATTTTTATCAAATTGAGTCCTTTTTTAACCCCATTCATGATACACTTTAACCAAAATTAGCCGCCTCACCTTGGATGGGGACTTCACCACCTTCTCTTGGCTGACCCAAATGATTCCTCCCAGCCCAAAGTCAAGCCTTGGGGAGGTGCACTTAGCCTAAACCATGCCTTGGACCAAATCAAGCCAAAATAAGCCTTCCCCCCTTTCCACATAAATCAAATCCTTTACACATGGCCAGAGCCAATTGCTTGCACCAAACTCAATCCCTAGACTAACTGAGTCAAGATGGTGACCTGACCCTGCCGGCCAGCCGTCTGGTTCGTCGAAAAATGCCATGGCCGAGAGCTCCATGTGAGCCAAAACTCTCAAATTCTCCCTGGCTGAGCTGCCCCATGCCCAATGGCAACTGTGGCTGTTCTTCCCTTAACCAAGGCAGTCGATCCCAAGCCCTAACTCCCCTCGGGAAGCCCTCCAGCCGGCTCTATTTAAACTCCACCCCCTCTCGGCCAAATAAGGTGATGAACCGAGCTTAACAAAACTCCGCCAAAATTGCTCCGGGACCTTCTCCTAACTCGGAGCAATTGATTCCCGATGTCCCTTTGCCCTAATCCTCATTAACGAGCTCGATTTCTCGGTTAAAAATCCACCCAAAACCGGGACAACTGCGAAACCTCCACCAAAATCAAATTAAACTCACCCATACCCGCACAACACCTAGAGAAGGAGTTCCCAGGTGAAAGCCCCCTCACCGGGCCGGCCATCCTCTCTATCGGCCAAGCTTTGAAATCGACCTTGGTCACTTTCATACTGAGCGATTCCCGGAAGCTAGAGACTTCATCTGGAGCTTACTTGGGTGCAATCGAAGGTGCCACAACTCTCTGATTGAAGCTTCACTTCTCAAAGCCAAGGTATGGATCCCTTCTTCCTCCCGAGCTTCCAACGATTCTCAATTTTGCTTGACTTAATTTCATAGCATATAAACCGTATGGATGTGTTCGTCTCCTTAAGATGAATCCATAGAGTCTAAGAACACGAAAATCCGTTGAGAAATGAGAGAGATCTTAGGGTTTTAGTGTGGACGGCTCTCAGGACACACCAGTCGTAGACGATGACCAGGCGCCGTCCGATCGCACGTGTATCGAGTGGACAGTCCAGATTACGCCAAATTGAAGGATGGAGCGAGACCGCGGGCTGCGTGGCATCCGAGTCAAATGGAGGCGTCGAATGGGAGCGCGCCTCGTGGGCTTTCAGATCCACCGAGGCTGAGTCAGCGTCGCGCTGGATAAGTGGACAAATAGGCTATTTTCTATTTACTTAAATACCCAGAAATTGAAAAATCCATAACTTTGCATAGAAAAGTCATAAAAATAAACTAAAAATACCCTCTTGCGCAGTGAATAGAGGAGAATAATGTGGAAAAAGAATTGAGTTAATTTGATGATTATTTTATTTTTAATTAATTATTTACACATTTCAATGTTTTAATTCTCCATTTGTATAGACAATTCACCATGACATGAGACCATAGGGCTTTTGTAGCCTCTGATCTTGGGAACATTCCCTGAATTTTCCAAGGTCAGAGGCCACCTCAATGGCAAGTTATTTATTTTCCAAATTTTTGTGTCTGTTTTGATATTTTAATTCCAATAATTAGCATGTTGCTTAGAAAATTCTAGGAAAATTTAAGGAAGTATCTTATGACCAGAAGACCCTAGGAAAAATGTATTTTGAGTAAATTCAATAAGAATAACCCTAATTGGCCTAAATACTCAAAACTGAACCCTAATTAATTAAGAGTAGCCACACATCAAAATAACTTCAAAACAATTCTCCACTGATCTTTAGGCTCAGAGGAGTGTGTCAGCATATTTTTAGGTTGTTTTATATTTTAAAAAGGGGTCGCCTACAGAAATTGTCGGAGAATTTTAGATTTTAAATTTAATTTAAATATATATATAATTTAGAAAGTAGCATTTTATTTTGAAAATAATTTTAAGTTTGAAAATTTTAAGATATGAAATCAAATTGATCTCACATCCCAAATAGTTCATATAAACGAGCACCACACCACAAACCGTGTATTTATCTCGAAGGAAAAACACACTGCTTGACGATAGGGCTTGATTAAATAAACTAGAAGATTTGTGACATCCGTTTGGTCTGTGAACCAATTTTATAAGCCGACAAGTTACCCTGCTTAATATAAAGGAATTAAGCAGGGTTTATATTACCTGGGTTCTTAAAGTTCCCTATAAGGGCAAGCCCCTATAGTTAATTACATCTTAAATGCCAGAAATCATTTAAGAAAACTCTCGATAATGATCAGTGGTTTTGCTCTCAAGAATTTCAAAGTTTAAGGTTTTCAAAGGATTGAATTTTGGAGATTTCAATTGGGAAAGGATCAAATTTGGAACAGTTAATTTCAGGAGTCCAAAGGAAGAGAAGTAGGAGAAGCTGAGGATCCAAGAAGAATCTTGGCAACTTCCTAAACTATCCTATTGTTTAGCTTCAATTTGGGAATTTATTTAATGTTTCAATCTTGCCAATTTAATTAATTAGGACTTATATTTGCATGACACAATCATACAAATACCTTGGAGATGTGAGGGTTTATGTAGTACCAAACAACTACCTCGGAATCCTAAGACCGGTTAGGGCTTAGTTTACATAATATGATTATACAAATGCCTAAAAAAAATTTGAAGAATTATGTTGCACTAGGCAAACTACCTCGAAATCCTATGGCTTGGTTATTTAATTCTAAGAAAGGTTTTGTTGATGTAGATTCCAGTTTTACTGACGACGATGGTCGTGCTGCCCACTATGTTCCAAGCTCCTTATCATTTTAGAGGTTTAGTTTTAGAAGTCATAAATCAAAGGGTGAGAAAAGTGTTTTGGTTTAGAGAAAACTTAAAATTCAAATGTCTTTAATATTTTATTAGGGAAATCTTAAAGTTGATTATAATAACACCGATTAAGATCCCACGGTTCCATCATTCCGGCACCGTTATTTTTATCGGATTCACTTAATCCAGATGAATTTGCTAAACTCAACTGAATGATTTCCACACTTTCATTTAGACCATGGGAAATCCCGTTAGCAACACGTAGGTTACATCATCCGAGGTATTCCTGATCATCCAATGAGATGATTTAATTTAGTTACAATTGTTGTTTTGTTGTTCTGTTTGTGATTAAATTTTGAGTTGCTTTATATTTTGAATGTTGTGGCGGTGGATTTTATCTTGTAGTGACTTTTAATTTAGTTTTGGTTTCAGTTTTGTGGTTATTCTAAAGGTTTTGGTTTTCATGCAACAGTCTTGTTTAGCATGCAAGAAAAGTAAAGCGCAGTGTAGAAAATGCAATAGAGTAAATTGCAATAAAGTAAAAGCGTACCTGGAGGGTCCTCCCGTCATTCCAAGCTACACTTTAAAACACATATTAAAGCATTTAAATATTTCAACAAGTACTTAGGTAAAGACTAAAGGAAGGGTTTTGGTTGTCTACCAGAATCCTAATCCTATAGCTAGTCATTTCCTATGACGTCTAGGTTCTTGATTTTGGTTAAGGATGATTTTCTTCATCAAAGAACAATTAAGTTCAATTGTTCTTTAAAACCACCCATCGTATTGAGGAAGTGCTTAGAACAAATCCTAAACATCTTTTCAATACTTCAGGACGAGTTTGAGTCCAAGTCAATTTAATTATACAGGTGAATTAATCATCCAAGGGTTTAGTTAAGTTTTGTTCCCTTGCTCAGTGAACTAGGATATTTGATTATCCTATGAGTGAAGTGGCATTTCACTTAAATCTTCATTTAATAGTTATAATAATTTAAAGCATTCGGGGGCAAATTAATTTGTTAAAGATTTTAATGATTTGAAGTTAAAGTTAATGATTTACTTCAATGTGATTTAATTATGAAATTTTAATCAATGATTTTAAGTTTGGAATGATGTTTGATTCATTTAAGTTAGAATTTTTATAAATGATATTAATATTTCATGTTAATTCAATTTTAGGTTTAAATTAGGTCAAAAGAGGTGTTCAAATTATTTATTAAATCTTGATGATTTGATTTGGATTAATTATATTAATTAATTTAATTTTGTTTTAAGGTAAGTTGTCTTAAAATCATTTAAGATTTGTAATTTTGATTTAAGTTTGTTTTAAAATGATTTTTAAATTAATTTCAAATATTTTAATTTACTTTTTAATTATTTAACATTTTAGGTTTTAATCAATTATTAAATTATTTAATGATGTAGGTTTTAATTAAATTAAGAATTATTTAGTTTTAATCATCTAATTATTAATTCCACTTATCCTCTTAGGTTAAGAGTTAAATATTGTTAAGTGACTTTATTTAGGGATTTTTAAATTAAAGAATCAATATCCTCTTAAATTATATCCCCATTCCAATAATCCAATTTCAATTAATCTTCCAAAATTTAAATTATTTAATTAATTAAAGTTTCATTTTATGTTTATTAAAGTGATTAATGGGTTCCTACCCTTTGACTTCTCAAAGTTTCAATCATCTGAGAGAAAATAAAAATAAGATACTTTACCCCCATTTTGATTAAACCTAAAGTTTTAATTAGGGGTTAAAATCTTTTAATTACCTTTATGCCCTTTAAGCTTATTTATTTTATAAGTCATTAAATTAAGCTTAAATGAACTTAAAATTTTTATTTCACTTCACTCACATGTCAATTAAGACATTAGAGGAGAAAATCTGATTTTTCTGAATTTAATTTATTTATATAATTATTTTTAATAGAAAATAGGGGTTTTCAAAGAAAATTCACTAACATGACCAAGGCGAAGTTTCTATCCTTAAGAAAATTATGGGAAGTTCCTAATGACCAGAGGACCACTTGGACCAATTTTAGTGATTTTTTAAATTATATTTTATTTATTATAATTATTTTAATTTTTGGAGTGTTAATTAATTATAAAATAAAATAAAATTTGAAAAATGAATTTTATATTTTTCAAAAATCTCTCTGACCTCAAGAAAGTCAGAGAAACAAACTTTATAATTTTATGAGTTTTCTTTGATTTATTAGAATTAATTTAGTGGGAAGGCTAGAAAATACATTTTTAAATTCAAAAAATTGTTTTATGGCTTTGAAATTAAATATCTTAACCTATAGACTTAGGAAAAATATTTGATTGGTTCCTAAGTTATTAGGGGACCAAATATGACATTTTTATGATTTTTATTATTTTTGTGATTTTTATTATTTTTTAATTATTAAAAATATTAAAATATTCTTAAAAATGAAAGTTTTTATAAAATTCCAATTTTATTTTTCTTATACTCCTCTGATATCAGAGAAGTCCCAAAATCAATTTGGTGAATTTTTGAAATGTATTTTTGAAGTTATGAATTTTTAAAGTTTAATTTTAGTTATGTGACTATCCATTTAGTGGTGTTAAACATTTCCAATTGACTTCAAATTTTTATGTGAGGTTCCCCTGATCCTAAAGATCAGTGGAGAATTATTTTCAAGTCATTTTAATGTGTGATTAACTCTAATTAATTATAGTTCAGTTTAGAGTGATTAGGCTAATTAGGATTATTTTTAAGGAATTAATTCAAACCATAATTTTCCTCTGGTCTTCTGGTCCCAAGGAACTTCACCAAATTTTCCTAGAATTTTCTAAGCAACATGCTAATTTTGGAATTAAAATGTCAAAAACAGTGACATAAACTTGAAAAATACATAACTTGTCATAGGGATGGCCTCTGACCTTGAAAAATTCAGGGAATGTTCCCCAAGTCAGATGCTTCAAAAGCCTTATGGTCTCATGCCATGGTGAAATGTTTACATGCATGGAGAATTAAAACATTGAAATCAGTAAATAATTAATTAAAAATAAAATATTCATCAAATTAACTCAATTCTTTTTTCACATTATTCTCCTCTGTTCACTGAGCAAGAGGGTATTTTTCTTTTATTTTTGTGATTTTTCTATGCAAAGATATGAATTTTTGAAGTTTCTGGTATTTAATTAAATTGAAAATAACCTAATTTCCTACTTAAACCAGTCAGCGTCGCGTCAACCTCGGCAGCTCCAAAGCCCTACGTGTCGCGCTTCCATTCGACGCCGCCACCTTAGTCAGCAGCCACGCGTCCCGCGGTCTCGTTCCGTCTTCCGGTCCGACTTGATCTCCGTCGTTCAACCGATACACAATCTATCGGACGGTTCCTGGTCATCGTCTTCGACTGGTGCGTCCCGTGAGTCGTCGACCTTCTAACCCTAATATCTCTCTCGTTTCTCAACAGATTTTCGAGTTCTTATGCTCTATGGATTCGTCTTGAGAAGACGAGGACATCCATATGGATAACATGCTATGAAATTAACTCAAATGAAATGAAGAATCTCTACAAGCTCTCGGTAAGGAGGTGATCCATACCTTGGTTCTGAGAGGTGAAGCCTCAATCAGAGATGCTCGGCACGTTCGTTGGAGTCCAAGGAGGCTAGGGATGAAGCCTGGAGTTATGGTGAAGTGCCTAGCCTTGACTTCCACCAGCCCTGATCACAAAGCTTGGAGGCTAGAACAACTGGGTGCCCTGGAGAGGGGGCTTTCACTGGGGAACTTCTTCTCTACCTCTGGTGAAGGTGTGGGAAGAGTTAATTTGGATTTGGTGAAGTTTCAGAGAGTGTCCTGTTTCTAGATTGATTTTCAGCTGAGAAATTGGGCTCAGCTTGGGGGATTCAGGGCAGGAGAACAGTGGGGTTCTTCATCTCTAGGCTGGGAGAAGCTCTGGGAGTGATTTGGTGAGGTTTTGTTGAGAAAAATTTCAACAACTGTCAACAACCTTTCATGGCTGAGAAGATGAGTTTAAATGGTCAGGGCCATTGGGCTGAGCTAAGGCTCAATTGGTGGGTGGATTCCACTGCTTAGATGGAGAGCAATGGAGCTCCAAAGTTTGATTTGGCTGAGGTGGTCAAATGGGTGAGTTTGGGTGAGTTTCACTTGGTGGTGGCTCTCGGTTTTGACCCCCTTCGGTGGCTAGGCCGGCCGGCAAGGACAAGGGAGCTGGCCATGGGTCAGGTCAACCAAGGAGTAGGGTTTAATGGTGATAAACCAGGCAAGGGGGAATTTGGGGTGAGGCAAAAGGTGGATCTATCCACTTAAGAGAAGAGATCCCTTAAAATGGTGTCCCCTTGGTCCATGGCGCACTTAGCTTGGGCTAGGTGGATCTAGGGTGGTTCCTAGGGTTCACTTATTGGCCGTGGATAGGTTGGTTTAGCCACATTTGGTTCAATTTGGTTTGGTTTGGTCATGGGTTCAAATTGGCTCACTTGGGTTTGGGTTGGGCTAACTTGAGTTTGGGTTGGGCTAACTTGAGTTTGGTTTTGATTTAGGTCCAAGTGTCTTAAGTAATTTTGAAGAGATGATTGCCATGAAGAAGTTTCATGAAGACATGGAATGGTTTTAGGTTCAATTGAAGGATCAATTTAGTGGATTTTTGGGATTTTGGGCAATTTAGGCAAGGTTAAATCAACTTGGGTCCAAGTTTGGTTAAGGTGGGGTTTAGACCTAATTGAAAGTTTCAAATGGTCTAGGGGAATGTATTGAAGAGTTCCCAACATCAATTTGGAAGAAATTTTAGGGTTTGGCTAATCAATTTGGTGGGTTTAGGGCATGGATTCACTTTAGGCTATAATGGGGGTATTTTTTGGTTTTCAAATAGATTAAGGTTAAGCTTAGGCTCAAATTGGGGCAATTGAAGGTTGCATAGGTTTCATGGGCATGTTATGGAAAGTTTAGGATTGAAATTTGGGGGGGAAAAGTTGGTATTAGGTTAATCGGGGGTTTTGGATTAATTAGGCAAAATTGGGGATTTTGGGTTTCAAGTGGAATTGAACTCAAATATGAATCAAATTGGGCTTGGATTTGGTTTAGATTGATATTGATAATGTTGAATTAAAGTTTAGAATTGAAATTAGGCAAAATTGAGGTCAAATGGGTTGGTTTGGTGTGACATTGGGTCCATTTAGGTTAAAAATGGGTCAATTTGGGGATTTTGATAAAAGTGGGTTATTTGGCAAAATTGGGCTATGGTGTAGTTGAAAAAAATGAAATTGAAAATATTTGGGATTTTCTGGAATTTTTTGGAAATTTTTGGAATTTTTTGGGATTTTGTGCCAAAAGGGTATTTTAGGGTATCAAGAGGTTATTTGGTGGGTATTGGGGTATTTTGGTGGACTTAAAAGGTGAAAATTGTTTCAAAATGATCTCTAAGATTTTTTGAAATTTTGGGTAATTTTTGAGGAATTTTGGAAAATTTGGGGCAATTAGGTAATTTTAGGTAGGTTTGAAGGACCCAATGTCAAAACTAGGAATTTTGGCAAAAGTGGAATTTTGATCATGATGAAGCTTAAAGTGAGCCATGGACCAAGAAATGTCCACCCTGAACATCTCATGGGTTGTTCCCAACCCTCTTAGCCAAATAGCTAGGGTTTGGGACTTAGCCACATGAGTGCTCCAATGAACTAGGGGTGAGAATTGGGTAAGGATGGTGTGTGTGAGAGTGCAACGTGTGTAAGCCAGACCTCACCAGGACCAGGCCACCCAGGGTAGTCCTAAGGCTTGAACAACCTTATAGGAGCTCACTATTGGTTCTCCATATGGTGGTCTTAACCTTCTAAGGTGAATTAAAGGTTTGCAACCATCCAAGTGGGGTCCCAAGAGGAGTCAAGAAGTAGTCGAATTGCTAAAGGGTGGGTCCCAATTCTAGTCCTCTAGGATAGTCAAGGAGAAAACCTTATGGCTAGATCCTAAGAAGCACTAAGGAGAGAAAAGACCTCACAAAAAATGAGGTGGTTAGCACACCGCGCGTATTGGCGTTGACTGAAGAGATCAACAAAACCAACACAGACGTCTAAGTGACACTCTTAGAACAAAGCGTAGAACAATTTTCGCTGGGGAGTTTCGAGTGAATCTCCAAGACTGAAGGTTCCCGAACTCTCGCTGGGGAAAAAGGAGGTGAATTCCAAATCACAAGCTTGGAGAGATAAGATTTTAGATTCATTTCATTTTTATTTCAAGTTTCAATTTTGAGTTTCAAATTGATTCGAGTTTCAATTTTAGTTAAAGTTCAATTTAAGATTGATTTCAAGGTGGACCTCGTTGAGATTCAGAATTAGGAATGAGAATCGGAACCTAGGTTCTAACCTTAGAATTTGAAAGAGAACTAGAATTTAGGCTCTAGTCTCGACGAAGAGAGTTGGAATTTAGGCCCCAACCTCGAAAAGAAGATCAGAATTTAGGTATTGATCGAAAGGAATGAGGACCGGAATTTAAGTACCAGCCTGGGAGAGATAATCAGAATTTAGGTACCGACCTCACAAAGGATGAGAATCAAAATTTAGGTACTGATCTCGAAAGAGATGAGAATTGAAATTTAAGTATCAATCTCAAAAAGAGAGTCGGAATTTAGGTACCGAACTCACAAAGGATGAGAATCAGAATTTAGGTACTGATCTCGAAAGAGATGAGAATTGAAATTTAGGTATCAATCTCAAAAGGAGAGTCGGAATTTAGGTAAATACCTTGATATGCTGATGAAAAACTTTATAATATAAATGAGTGGAAAATACCTTGGTATGCTGATATAGTAAATTATTTAGTAAGCGATATTTTGCCACCTATGCTAACATTGCAGCAACAGAAAAAATTTGTTCATAATTCAAAATCATATTTTTTGGATGAACCATATTGATATAAACAATGTAATGACCTTATTATTAGGAGATGTGTGCCTTATGAAAAAACTGAACAGGTCATTCAGAAATGTCATGATTCTGATTTTGGAGGACATTTTGGGATTGACAAAACTGCATATAAAATTTTACAAGCTAGATTTGATTGGCCTACTCTTTTTAGAGATGTTTACAGATATATCAAAACATGTGATAGATGTCAACGAGTAGGGAATATATCTAGAAGAAATGAAATGCCTCTAAATTTCGTATTAGAAGTTGAGATTTTTAATGTTTGGGGATTAGATTTCATGGGACCATTTATTCCTTCATTTGGGAACTTATATATTTTGAATGCAGTTGATTATGTATCAAAGTGGATTGAAGCACAAGCTTTACCTCGTTGTGATGCTAAAAGTGTTTCAAAATTCTAAATGAAAAACATATTCACAAGATACGAAATGCCGAGAGTGTTTATCGCTGATAGAGGATCCCATTTTAGGAATAAATACATTCAAAGATTAGCAGAAAAGTTTAATATTTTTCATAAATTCTTTTCTGCCAATCATCCTCAAACCAGTGGTTTAGTTGAAGTTTCTAATCGTGAGATTAAACAAATTCTAGAAAAGACTGTAAATCCTAATAGACTAGATTGGTCTATAAGACTAGATATTGCATTATGGGCATACATAAATGCTTATAAAACTCCTATTGGTATGACTCCTTACAGGCTTATATATGGAAAAACTTGTCACTTACGAGTAGAATTGGAGCATAAAGCATATTGGGCGATTAAAGAATTTAATTATAATTTGAAAAATGCTGGTGAGAAGAGAATACTGCAATTGAATGAATTAGAAGAATTAAGAAATGAATCTTACAATAAAAACAAAATTTATAAAGAAAAACTGAAGTTAAGACATGATTGGATGATTAACCGAAAGAACTTTGAACTAGGGTGACACGCCTAAAATATATATGTTTTTTCCATTGTCATTTTACTCATTTTTTATGATATTACACTTTAAAGGAAGGTATTTTGTATGTTTTTTGGTGTTAGGTACAAGAAATGGTGATTGGAGCAAAAGGAAGCAAAAACGGTGCAATTTAGAGCAAAAACGAGCAAGAAATGAAATTCTGCACTGACACCTTTCGATAAGTCTTTTGATGCTTAATCTCTTTTACACTTCTTGCATATTTTTTAATGAGATTACACTTTAAAGAAAGGTTGTTTTTATGTTTATTTTGTAGGGCTATCTGTTACGAACGCAACGCAACTGAAACGGGGTGAATCGGAGCTAAAAGGAGCCAAACGGAGCAAAACGATGGAGCTACGCAGAGCCTGCTCGCCGACTGTGGCCACGATCTCGCCGATAGTGGCCACGATCTCGCCGACGGTGAGATTTTCCAAAAAACACTGAAAAGAGCCCGAAAAGCTCACCGACAGCGAGCTCGAACCCGCCGACGGCGCCCGGAAGGTTCTTGACCGACTTTTGGCGGTTTTGGTCCTAAATTCGACGTATTTGGACACTTTTCGAAGGGGTGCTTGAGGGAACTCTTAGAAATTCATCCATACTCTTTAAAATGGCGAATTTATGTTAGAAATGAGTGGAGAAATAGAGGAGAAAAGTGTGTCGGCATATTTTTAGGTTATGTTTTGTTTTGAAAAGAGGTCGCCTACAGAAATTGTCGGCAAGTTTTTTTTTATTTTAAATATAGTTTAAAAGATAACATTTGATTTTGAAAATAATTTTAAGTTTAAATTTTTTAAGATATGAAATCAAACCGATCTCACATCCCAAATAGTTTATATAAACGAGCACCGCATCACAAACCATGTATCTATCCCGAAGAATAGACACATTGCTTGATGATGGGGCTCGATTAAATAAACTTAGAAGATTTGTGACATCTGTTTGGTCTGCGAACCAATTTTATAAGCCGACAAATTCCCCTGCTTAAAATAAATGAATTAAGCGGGGTTTATATTACTCGGGTTCTTAAAATTCCTTATAAGGGCAAGCCCCATAGTTAATTACATCTTAAATGAAGTGAATCATTTAAGAAAACTCTCGATAATAATCAATAGTTACGCTTTCAAGAATTTCAAGGTTTAAGTTTTCAAGGGATTGAATTTTGGAATTTCAATAGGGAATGGATCAAATTTAGAGCATTATATTTTGGGAATCCGAAGGAAGAAAGGTAGGAGAAATCACAGATTCGAAGCAAACTTCGGTAATTTCCCGACTATCCTATTTGTTTGGCTTGAATTTAGGAAGGTCCTAATGTTTATTTAATGTTTTGATCTTGCCAATTTTAATCAATTAGGACTTATATTTGTATGATAAAATCATACAAACAGCCTCGAAGATGTGAGGGTTTATGTCGTATCGGACGACTACCTCGGAGTCCTAAGACCGGTTAGGGCTTAATTTTCATGACATGATCATGTGAATGCCTAACGAAGAGTTGAGGATTTATATTTCACTAGGCAAACTACCTCGAAGTCCTATGGCTTGGTTATTTAATTCTAAGGAAGTTTCTTTGAAGTAGACTCGGGTTTCTGTGATGACGATGGCCGTGCTACCCACCATGCTCCGAGCTCCTTGTTGTTGCAGAGGTTTGGTTGTAGAAGGTGATAAATCAAGAGATGAGGGAAGTGTTTGGTTTTAGAGAAAGTCTTAATTTCCATGTGTCTTTAATGTTTTAATTAAAACGAGATCTTAAAGTTGATTAAACGAACCGATTAAGATCCCACGGTTCCGTCATCCCGAACACCGTTATTTTCATCGAATTCACTTAGTCCGGATGAATTTACTAAACTCAACTAAATGAGTTCCGCACTTTCATTTAGACCGTGGGAAATCCCGTTAGCAACACGTGGGTTACATCATCCGAGGTATTCCGATCATTCGATGACACGTTTTAATTTAGTTGTAGTTGTAGTTTTGTTGTTTTGTTTGTGATTAAATTTTGAGTTATTTTATATTTTGAATGTTGTGGCGGTGAATTTTATCTTGTAGTGTCTTTTAATTTAGTTTATGGGTTTCGGTTTTGGTTTTCGTCCTAAAGGTGTAGGTTTTTATGCAATCTGTTGTTTATCATGCAAGAAAGGTAAAATACAACATGAATAAATAAATTGCGGTAAGATAAATTGCAATAAAATAAAGGCGTACTCGGAGGGTCTTCCCGTCATACCAAGTCGCACTTAAAATACAATTTAGAGCATTTAAGCATTTATAGCAATCTCCTAGATAAAGCTAAAGGAAGGGTTATGGTTTTCTACCAAAATCCTAATCCTATAGCTAGTCATTCCTATGACGTCTAGGTCTTCAATTTTGGTTTTAAGGATGATTTTCTTCACCAAAGAACAATTAAGCTCAATTTGTTCTTAAAGACATTCCATCATATTGAGGAAGTGTTTAAGACGAATCTTAAACATCTTTTCGATATTTCGGGAATTGTCCTAAGTCCAAATGAATTCTATTGTGCAAGTGAATTAATCATCCAAGGTGTTTGAGTTAAGTTTTATTTCTTGCTCAGTGAATTAGGATGTTTGAATATCCTTATGAGTGAAGTATCATTTCACTTGATACTCCATTTAAGAGTTATAATAGTAAAAGCTCTAAGGGCAAAATGATATTTCATGATTTGTGATTCAAATTTAAGTTCAAATTAATGATTTAAGTTTGGAATAGTGTTCAAGTTATTTTAGATTCATTTTTGAATTCTTCATGTCTTAGGTGATGTTATTTAATTCAATTTAATTTAACTTTGATTTAATTTAATTTAATTTAGTTTAGTTTAGTTTTAATTTTAATTTAATTCTGATTTAATCCAATTTAGTTTAACTTGATGTGAATTAATTTAATTTAATTTAACTTGATTTAATTTAATTTGATTTAATTTCATTTAATTTAATTTAATTTGATTTAATTTAATTTAATTTAATTTGTTTTAATTTAATTTAATTTAATTTAACATTTTTTAACTTAATTTAGTTTAATTTAATGTAATTTAATTTATTTATTTAACTTAATTTAATTTAATTTAATTATAAAATTTAATTTAATTTATTTATTCAATTTAATTTAATTTAGTTTTATTATTTTTTTAATTTAATTTTAATTTAGTTTAATTTTTAATTTAATTTTATTTTTAATTTTAATTTTAATTGAAAATTTAAAAAGAGTTTAATAATTTAACTTTAATTCAATTTAAATGATTGAGTCTTTTAACATTTTAAAACTTAAATTTGAATTATCATTTTAATTAAGAATTAAATATTATTGAGATGATTAATTTAGGGATCTTTAGATTAAAGAATAAATCTCTTCCTAATAATATCCCTATTTTAATAATTCCAATTTTATTATTCTTCCAAATTTAATCAATTATTTAATTAGGGTTTATTTCAATTATTTTAAATTGTTTAGTAGGTTTCTACCCTTTAATTATTTAAATTTCAATCATCCAAATCAGATTAAGATCAAATATTTTACTTGTTAATTTTATTAAACCTAATGTTTTAACCAAGGGTAAAAATTTTTAATTACCATTTTGCCCTTCAAGCTTAATAATTTCATAACTCACTAAATTGAGCTTAAATGAACTTGAGATTTTTATGTGACTTCACTCATATGCCAATAAAGACATGAGAGGAGAAAATGTGATTTTTCTGTATTTAATTTATTTATGTAATTATTTTTAGTGGAAAATAAGGATTTCCAAGGAAAATTTAATAATATGACCAAGGGAAAGTTTTTGTCCTTAAGAAAATTATGGGACATTCCTAATGGCCAGAGGACCACTTGGACCAATTTTTGTGATTTTTTGAATTATATTTTATTTATTAAAATTATTTTAAGTTTTGGAGTGTTAATTAATTTAAAAATAGAATATAAGTTGAAAAATGAATTTTATAATTTTTAAAATTCTCTCTGAATCAAGGATTCCAGAGAACCAAATTTTACAATTTTCTAATTTTTCTTTGATTTATTATAATTATTTTAGTGAAAATGCTAGAAAATACATTTTTTAATTTTAAAATTACCCTAGGGCTTTAAAATTTAATATCTCATTAAATAGACCTAAGAAAAATATGGGGTTTGTTCCTAAGTGATTAAATTTCAAAATATGACATTTTGGTGAATTTAATTATTTTTGTGATTTTTATTATTTTTTAATTATTAAAATATTAAGATAATACTAAAAAATTAACTTTTTTAGAAAATTAAAATTTTAATTTTCTTAAATTCCCTTGATATCAGAGAGGCTCCAAAACCAATTTGGTGAATTTTTGAAAGGTATTTTGAAAGTTATGAATTTTTAAAGTTTAAAATGACTAAATGGCTTAATCAACCCATTTAGTAGGGCTAACCAAGTCCAATTGACTTCAAATTTTTATGGTGAGTTCCTCTGATCCTAAAGGTCAGTGGAGAATTGATTTCAAGTCAATTTGATCTATGGCTAACTCTAATTAATTAGGGGTCTATTTTGGGTGTTTAAGCTAATTAGGGTTATTTTGAGTGAATTAACTCAAGTCCTATTTTTTCTAGGGTTCTCTGGTCATAAGAAACATCACCAAATTTTCCTAGAATTTATTTCACAACATGCTAATTTTTGGAATTAAAATACTCAAAACAGCCACATGCATTTGAAAAATCAATAACTTTTCACAGAGATGGCCTCTGACCTTGGAAAATTCAGGGAATGTTCCCAAGTTCAGAGGCTTCAAAAGCCCTATGGTCTCATGCCATGGTGAATTGTATGAATGCATGGAGAATTAAAATAGTGCATAGGGTAAATAAATTATTAAAAATAAAATACTTAATGAAATTAAATGATTTCTTTTCCACATTATTCTCCTCTGTTCACTGAGCAAGAGGGTATTTTTATTTTATTTTTGTGATTTTTCTACACAAAGATATGGATTTTTGAAGTTCTGGTATTTAAATAAATCAGAAAATACCTTATTTATCTACTTATCCACGCGCGCCGACTCAACCTCGGCGGCTCCGAATCGACACGCGTCGCTCCCTGGTTCGGCGCCGCCATCTGACTCTGCTGTCCAGGGCCCCGCGGTTCACGTACCATCTGCCGATCCGACGCAATCCAAGCCGTCCATCCGATACACGCGCGATCGACGGTTCCTGGTCATTGTCTATGACTGGTGCGATCCCGTGACCGTCCACACTCTAACCCTAAGAACTCTCTCGATTCTCAACAGATTTTCGTGTTCTTATGCTCTATGGATTCGTCTTGAAGAGACGAACACATCCATACGGTGAACATGCATTTAAATTGACTCAATTTAAAATGAGAATCTCTGGAAGCTCGGGAAGAAGAGGGAGTCCATACCTTTGCTTAGAGAAGTGAAGCTTCGATCTGAGAGTTGTGTCACCTTCGATTGGGTCCAAGTATGCTCCAGATGAAGTCCCTTGGCCTGGTAAATTGTCTAGCTATGAAAGTGACCACGCTCGATCACAAAGCTTGGAGGCTGGAGCAACCGGGTGGCCCTGGAGATGGGGCTTTCGGTGGGAAACTTCTCCTCTCGGTCCGGTGAAGGTGTAGGACCAATCAATTTGGGGATTGGCTCACCGTGAAGAAGTGTCCTGGTTTTGGGCTAAAGTTTGAGCTCGAAATTGAGCTCGACTTGGAGGGAATTGGGGCTGGAATTCAGTGGGGATCAAGTGCTCTATGTGTGGAGAGTGATCTGGAATGATTTTGGCAGAGTTTCCTTAAGGTTTGGTTCAGCACCTCCTTTGGCCGAGAGGGTGAGGGGTTTAAATAGGCATGGCTGGAGGCTCTCCCAGGGGGGTTTAATGGTTGGGATCAGCTGCTTAGGTCAAGGGAAGAACAGCTACAATGGCCACTGGGGATGGGGCGACTCAGCGAGTGAGAATTCCAAGCTTGGGCTCACATGTGAGCTCTCGGCCATGGAGTTTTCCGGCGACCCAGCTCGGCTGGCCGGCAGGCATGGGTCACCCTCGGGTCCGGTGGGTCGAGGGCTGGGGTTTAGTACAGTCAATTGGGCCTTGCCATGTGTAAAGGAGATGGCTTGGAATGGAATGGGGAAGAGGCCATTTTGGCTAGGTTTGGGTCAACCCATCCTTTTGGGCTAGGTGCACCACCCAAGGTCTGGTTTTGGGCTGAAAAGAGTCACTTGGGTCAGCTGCCATAGAGTGGTGAAGTCTCCATCCATGGTGAGGTGGCTAAGCATGGTTTAGTGTGTGACATGCTTAAGGTAAAAAAGGGTTTAAGAAGGATTAGGAAAGGGGGCCCTCCTTTTGCCATTAATGGCTTGATCACATGTCAAACCTTCCATGGCTCCATGTGGCTTGTCCATGGCTTGCATGGCTTGTCTTTGGCTTGGGAAAAGTTGAGTCAATTTCATGGAAATGGATTTAAGAAAATTTTTGGTATTTTAGGGGTGATTTGGCATGAGGCTTGATTTGGAATTATTTGATGATGTGATTAGAACTTAGGGAATGGCTTTGATTAAGTGGATGGCAAATGGAAATGTCATGTGGGCTTTAGGGTAGATTTTGGGCTCTTTGAAATGGTTTTAGATGGGCTTTTAAAATGGTTTAGGAAAGTGGGCTTTTGAATTTTAAAATGGATTTTGGGATGAAATTTTGGTAAAGGCTTGGGCCAAATAATTGTTGGGTTTAGCTCATAGATGTGTCATGAGTGACTTGGAGCAAATTGGGAGTGATTTGGGTTTGAATTGAGTTGAATTTGGGCTCCTTTGGTGAATGGGCCAATATAGGTCAAATTGGGCTAACTTGGGCCAATGTTGGGCTAGGGTTTAAATTGATGTAAAGTTAATGTTGGGAAATGTTTATGGGAGTGTTTCAAAGAGGTTTTGGCTTTGGTTAGGTTTTGATTTTGGGATTTGGGCTCATTTGGGTTAAGTTTGGGTTTAGGTCAAAATTGGGCCTTTTAGCTTTGGGTTGAATTTGAGTGGGGTTTGGGTCTAAATTTTGGGTAAATCATGTTAGTTTTTGCTTGTGGGAATGTTAAGGAAGATTTAGAAAAGATTTGGGGTTAATTGGAGTTGAATTGGGTGAGTTTGGGTTAGGTTTGGGTCATGGGTCCAAATTGGGCTTTAAGGCCAAAAGTGAAATTGGATCCAAATGTCAATCAAATTGGACTTTGATTTGGTCTAAATTGGTGTTGAGAATGTTGAATTGAAGTTTAGAATTGAATTGGACTAGAATTTGGGTCAATTGGGTAGGTTTGGTTTGACATTGGGTTCACTTAGGGTTAAAATGGGTCAAATTGGGGGTTTTGACAAAAGTAGGGTAAATTGACAAAATTGGCCCATGATGTTGTTGAAGAAAATGAAATTGGAAATATTTGGGATTTTCTAGAATTTTCTGGGAATTTTCTGAATTTTTGGATTTTGGGTCAAGAGGGGTATTTTGGGTATTTGGAGGGTATTGGGAGGTATTTTTGGAATTTTTGGTATTTTTGGGTATGGATGATCAATTTGAGTAATGTGGAAATGTTTGGGATTGATTTTGGGGAATTTTGGGTAATTTAGGTGATTTTGGAAATTTTGGGTAGTTTCAAGGGCATTTGGTAGGTTAGGCGGGTGTAGGGTCCCGGGGGTCAAAAATTGAAAATTTGGAAAAATGAAGATTGGGTGAATATAAGTGGAATAAAATCATTTTGGTTGAGCCATGAAGCCACATCAAGCCCATATGAGCCATGAAGGGACTCATTTGAGGCATTCACTATGTTGTTCCTAACCCTCTTAGCCAAGGGCTTAGGGTTAAGGACCATCCATGTGAATCACCTACATGAGTCGGGAGGTCGAGTTAGGTATGGGTGTGGTTTTAGGAGGTGTATGAAAGTGTAGTGTATGAGTGTAGTGTGTGTGTAAGTCAGCCCTTCACTGGACCAGGGCCACCTGGGCGGTCCTAAGGCCAAAGAGTCCTATAGGAACTCATCCTTTAAACTTCCACATTTGATTTCAACCCTCTCAGGTGATTAGGGGTCTACAGTCGAGTTTGTGGAGTTTGCGGGGAGTTAAGAAGTGGTTTGAAATTCTAGATGGTGGATCCCAATTCTAGTCCTCTAAGATAGTCAAAGGAAAAGCCTAAGGCTAGATCCTAAGTACTAAAGAGAAGAAGAGAAGACCTCATCAAAAATGAGGTCAACAAAGTGGAAAAAAACTTGGAGAATGTTTAGGGATTTTAGAATAGGAGTAGAAATGTAGATTTCTACCCTTTTGGAGAGATTGAAGAGGAGATTTTGAGAGAATTTGTAAGGAATTTCGCTAGTATTGCATGGATCGCTGGGAGACTTTATGGGAGAGATCTTCATCTTTCTTTCAAGGGAAAAAAGCTAAGTATTGTTCTTCATTATCGTATCATTTTGTAAACATTTATCTAGTAGATTTTCTTTGGTTTAATGAAGTTTCCATTGTGTTTTCTTCGTGCTTTGTGACACATATCTCTTACTCTTTCTTCTTCTTTAGAAATAGTGGCATGAGAAGATTATGCCATTATTTTAATTTTACTTTTCTTTTGTAATGAGTAGAAATCATGTTTAGGATTTTGTGATGCATGATAGAAGTAAATTTAATTATAAATGTGATGGTTTTTACTTGCACTTCATTTACATTGCAAAAAGGGCCCATTGTAGTGTTCAAATTCATTGTAATTTCCTTAAGTCCCAGAAGAGCATATGTAATTCTCAACAAAGTGGAACCACATTCAAATTCCATGGATGGTGAAGTTCATGAGAGTTGAGTGCAAATAAATAGGGAAATAATATTAATCGGGCGTAGAATAGGAGATTTTAGAGTGACAGACTAAAATCCTCAATTCAGTCCTATTGTTTGGGTGTTGAAGTGTAGATTGTTAGCCCTCAGGCGAGGGGAACGTGGGAGCTCCGAAGTGAGAGCCGGTATCCTCCCAGCCTAGCCGCAGATTTAGTAACCAAGCATAGGATTAGTCAATGTTCTTTATGCCTGGACCAAAGGGTAAAGAATAGGATTGCTCCTATTTGGCACATACAATATTAAATGCACCTCATTCCTATATATTATCTATTTCATTACATAAGAATAGTAGTTTTTAATATCTCAAAATTCTCCAAACCAACTCATCTAAAGAGGGTTATCTTTAGAATTATTATTTCCATTTAGTTATAGTTACTATTACTTTTAACTCTTGTATTTAGGAGTAGTTGCTAGATAAAACACAATTTTAATCGACATTCCAATCTAAGGATTATTAGTAGTAGACTAGAATTTGACTAAAGACCTCTTACTTCACTTCCTCGTGGGATCAATACTGGGGTTTTTAAAGAAAACTCTATATTACTTGAAGTGATACGTATACTTGCATAGTACCCCTAGTGTGTAAAATATTTTCCAATTTTTATATCATTTAAGATTTTGCATACTAGCCGCTATTTATAAATCGGGTCAAGTTTTTGGCCATCTTTTGGAAGTTAATTTACTACGTAATTGCAGGTCGGGTCACAGGGCAAGAAGTTTTGCTTTACAATATAAGGCAAAAATTATTTTCTGGGAAATTAAAGTCTCGTTGGTTAGGACCCTTTACTGTGACTTAAGTTTACACTTATGGAGCTATTGAAATTGAAGATCAAAATACTGGGAATAGATTTAAAGTAAATGGACATAGATTAAAACCATATTTTGAAAGTAAAAGACCAAATTTTAAAGATGTTTTAATGCTCAGTCAACCTGAATAACACCTGAATAGGTGAGGCTGACGACGTTAAACCAAGTGCTTTATGGGAGGTAACCCATATTTATCTTTAATAGTTGTGTGTTTATTGAAATTATTGTTAGTTTATAGTAATATCAAGTCCTACTACTTATATTTACCCTCTGATTATCATAGAATTTGAATCCATAGAGAAAATTTGGAACATATTGGACCACAGCGTTTTTGTGCAAAAATTTGCCTAGGGCGCCGATCGCGCGCTCGACGCTATCGAAGGCGGGTTTTTTCCAAGAGCTATGGTATTTAATTACACAAGGCTCGCTGACGGCGCCTTCGAGGCCGCCTACAACGGGATTAGCGAGTGGGCAGTTTTTCGTGTTCAAAACGACGGTTTTTTGTAGTGTTTAGCAAATTTGTCTTCTATAAACTCCTATGAACGGTTCCTAAACACTCCAAACTCCCAAAAACAAATGGATACTCTCTTGAATTTTTCTCATATGGCTTCCAATTCGATTGATAACCCAAGATTTTGAGTATACAACCGGAGAAAGTTTGTCAGTGTGGAGACGCAGCGACTTTTCAACAAGGTAATCTCGAAGAAAAGATGATTAAAGAAAGAGGATTTGTCAATAGAGTTCAAAGAAATTCTTCGTCACCAATTGAAGAAATGATCGTGTAGAGATGGGAAGTGTTTTACTACACTACTGCCGCAGTAGGCCTTCCAGTGGTTAAGGAATTCTACGCCAATTTACATGGAGTTAACCAAGGAAGCGTTTATATGCAAGGTAGGTGGACTACATTCGATTCTGGAAGAATTAATAAGTTATATATTCTTAAGAATGTTTCAGTCTGTCATTATTCGAATTTCGTGCCGACGAGAGAAAAGATGAATGAAATATACCAATATTTGATGGATGAAACCAATGACTGGGAAGTTAGAGAAAACGGGTATGTTAGTTTCTCTGCAACACTTTTAAATCTCGTTTCGAAATATTGGCACTTTTTCATCTCTATGAAATTATTGCCGACGATGAAAATTGGCAAAGTCACAAAAGAAAGTGCAATTTTGAACTACTGCATTCAAATGGGATGGCCCATTGATAGTGGATCAATTATTTTGAAGTCTATTTATGGCCTGATCGTTTAAGATCATCCCAAGGGCTTGGACATCCTTCCAAAATTTTCTCGATTTGCAGTTTGTTTTAAGTATCGTACGAGGTTTGGGAGAAGATACTGCTACCCTGGAAACCTTTAGACCCAACTCAGATGTTCCCAGCCAATGATGGAGAGAGTGATGCAAGCTTGATTATGGATCAAGCATCGCAGAATTCTATTCCTGTTCAACCTTTAGTAACATACAAGACACCGATGCTCTTGCATAGAATCAAGAATCTGGAGAATTAGGTACAAAACTTAACGAGTACAGTTAACAACATGCCTGATTTCTTCGATCACATTGATTGGAGGATGAAAGAACATTTTGATCATACTAAGCAATTCGAAGCCAGTTTGGTGCAATTAATGAGAAGGATGGGATTGATCGATGAAGATTCAACTAAAGAATTCCCATTCCGACCTTTTTACAACTTGTTCGTCCATGTTCAAGCAATGGGTGATATCAAAGGAGAGACCAGCACTAGTTCTGAAGAGTAGTATACTTGATTAATTTACTTGATTATGTTGTGTTTGATTTAAACAATGTTTGTAAGCTTGAGTGTTTCATTAGTTTGCTTTTTAATCTCAGTATAAATGAGATTAAGTTTGAAATGTTTGTTTTCAGCATTTTGAGTGTTGTGGTTTGGATTGCGACGCTAATTAGATGGATTTTGGTTGAAGGAATACCTACATATGTGTGTTATGTATTGTGTGTTGCAAACACTTGGATTCAGTATATAAATGTGAAGTTTGTTGTGTGAACATTTATTTGTGTTAGTACATCACTTAATCACTTAAATATATGATAATAAGGATCGAACGGATGACGACGAGGCTTAAAATTGATCGAAATCGTAAAAATTTGAAAAATGATCAATTTTTGAGAATCTCGCCGATGACGCGCTCGAGGCTGCCGACGGCATGATTTTCTCGAGAAGAATAGGAATTTAATTCAATAGAGCCAGCCGACGACGTGAACGAGACCGTCGACAGCGCGATCACAAAAATTACCTATTTACCGCAATTTGAACCGGTCAAATGCCACTATCATTGATACACCTAAATTATATAGTATTTTTTATGCACATTTTATACCTATTTATGATGATATTGCACTTTAATGGAAGGTATTTTGTGTTTTTCTTGCAGGTATGATGAAAATGAGTGATTATGATGAAAGGAGCAAAATTGGATCAAATTTGGAGCAAAAAAATGAAAAATGAAAATTTGGGCACTAGTGGCTAAGTGCTGCTAGGCCTGCGCTTAGCCGTCACAGTTAAAAATTGAGTTTAATTTGAATTTGGCCTCATTTTCAAAGGGGATATGATGCAACTCTTGGTGATAACTTCCATGACTTCCTTTGGGCGGCAAGTTTGAATGAAGGGGTGCATTATTTGGTGGATACATCGAATCTGGACACATTTTGAAGAGACATCAAGGCACCTTTTGGCTTAATATTTACAGTGAGTCTTAGGAAAAATTAAGAGCTCTTCCTTTGCATTTTGAAGAGAGTTTTCATTAGTAGGAGTAGATAGTAGAGAAGGGCTCTTCCTTTGCATTTTGAAGAGAGTTTTAATTAGTAGGAGCAGAGAGTAGAAAAGAGAAAAGTGTAGGATTGAAGCCTTCTTCTTTCCACTACTTTTCTTTCCTTTAGTTTAGTTTAGTTTTTATTGAATTTTGAAGTCTGTATTTTGAGTCATCGGAGTTGGGAGACTTGCTCTGAGGAGTAGTTTAGTGAAGAGTCAAAGTTTCAGAGGTACTTCCTGAGTCTTGTGAAGAGGATTTTCAGATAAGTGTTTACTTTTATTCTTACATTTAGTTTTTAATTAATACTGGTTTTTGTTTGTTGTTTTTCTTATGGTTTTTTAATTTTAAATCAATGTGTTTTTGTATTTCCTCAATGCATTCTGAGTAGTTTACTTTATCTTTTTCTTTCTTAAATGAAGAAGTAATTCATGAAGAATTGTTGTGGAAAGTATATGTGTTTAAAGTTGGAAGAAGTTGTGAAAATTGATTCTAAAAACTTTATTTACTTCTTAATTTGGCCTGCTAAGATGTAAATTTGTGGTGAGATTATGTAAGATCCAATGCGGTATTGTCTCACAAAAGTTAGTAACAATCACATGCAATTATATGGGTGAAAGTTGTAGTTCATATAATTGAATGTAATATATAAGAAGATGTTTTAAAAAGGGGAGTAAAATTAGAGGATTTTTAGTGTGACAGACTAAAAGCCCCTAATTTGGTTTGAAGTTTTGAATTTTGTTATGAGAAGTTAGCCCCCAGGTGGAGGGAATCAAGGGAACTCTAGAGTGAGAGCTGGTATCTTCCCTGCCTAACCATGTTCAAAATGATAAATTTCAAATTAACCAATGTTCTTTATAGAACCAAGTAAGGGTAAAGAATACATTTGCTTCTATTTTTCACAACAAATTTAAATACTTCCACAACAATACTTTCATAATTATTACTACTTTATAAAAGAAAGAAAAAAATATTCTAGGTAATAATTTTTTTCATACCAATTCTAGTTAATAGTGTTTTTCTTACCAATTCTAGTTAATAGTGTTTTTCATAGCCTGCTTACAGTTATTATCATTTTAATTTCGTTGTTTGACTTTTATAAGAAAATTTAAAGAGTGAAATCAACTATCAGACTTTTCAAAATCAAAACATACTTTCAAAAGCCAATTAAAAAAAAGTAAAAAGATAATTTTCTTATTTCTTTAAAAATTTATCACTTTCCCCGTGGGTTCGATATCTCGAGGCTTAATCAGAAAGTCCTATATTACTTGATAAACGATATGTATACTTGCTTAGTATTTACATTATGAATTATAATTTTCATATCAAAATCATCAGCATATATATATCCGGTGGGATCAAGTTTCTGTCGCCGTTGCAAATTTTCATATAATATTTGTATGTATAAATATCACGTGGATCAAGTTTTTGGCGCTGTTGCCGGGGATTGAAATTAATTAATATTACATATTAAAGAAAATTAAGAAATTTTAAATTTGTACTTTTCTTTGTTTTTGTTAGTGTGTTGTGTTTTGTTTTGTTTTATTATTGTATGCATAGTTTAGGTTCTGAGGGACTTGTGCCTTACGATTCTGAATTAGAAAGAACTATCAGAAAAATAAAAAAATTAAAAATACAGAAAAAGATAAATATTCAAGAAATGGCAAATCATCAAGGTCAAAATGTTGGCATCCATCAAGAATTAAGACCTTTAAGAGATTATGTTAACCCTACAGTCGATGAACTTCGTTGTAGTATTCAAAACCCTGAGTCTTGTGGAGAGAATTTTCAGATAAGTGTTTACTTTTGTTCTTACATTTAGTTTTTTAATTAATACTTGTTTTCATTTGTTGTTTTTCATATGGATTTTAATTTCAAATCAATGTGTTTTTGTATTTTCTCAATGCATTCTGAGTAGTTTACTTTATTTTTTTCTTTCTTAAATGGAGAAGTAGTTAATTTATAGAGAATTGTTGTGGAAAGTATAAGTGTTTAAAAGTTGGAAGAAGTAGTGAAGATTGATTCTAAAAACTTTGTTTACTTCTTAATTTGGCCTGTTAAGTTGCAGAATTTCTTTATATTATGTAAGATCCAATGCGGTATTGTCTCATAAAAGTTAGTAAGAATCACATACAATTATATGGGTGAGAATTGTAGTCCATATAATTGAATGTAATATTAGAAGATATTTTTATGGAAGGGAGTAAAATTAAAGGATTTTAGAGTGACAGGCTAAAACCCCCGAATTTGGTTTGAAGTTTTGAGTTTTGTTATGAGAAGTTAGCCCCCAGGTGGTGGGAATCGAGGGAACTCTAGAGTGAGAGACTAGTATCTTCCCTGCCTAACCATGTTCAAAATGATAAAAATTTCAAATTAACCTATGTCCTTTATAGAACCAAGTAAGGGTAAAGAACACATTTGCTTCTATCTGTCACAAAAAAAATTTAAATACTTCCACAACAATACTTTAATAATTATTACTACTTCATAAAAGGAAAGGAAAAGGTATTCTAATTAATAGTATTTTACATACAGTGTTATCAGTTATTATAATTTTAATTTCTTGCTTAACATTTTATCAAGGAAATTTCAAAAGACATATCAACTTTCAAAACTTTTCAAAATCAATACATACTTTCAAAAGCCATAAAAAAAGTAAAAAGATAATTTTTTTATTTCTTTAAAGATTTTACATTTTCCCTGTGGGTTCGATATCTGGGGGCTTAATCAGAAAGTCCTATATTACTTGATAAACGATACGTATACTTGCGTAATATCCCATATTATAAAAATCATAATTTTCATATCTAAAACATCAGCACACATATATCCGTCGGTGGAGTCAAGTTTTTGGCACCGTTGTCGGGGAAAACAATTAAATTGCATTTTAAAGAGAATTAAGAAATTTTAAATTTTTACTTTTCTTTGTTTTTGTTAGTGTGTTGTGTTTTGTTTTGTTTTATTGTTGTATTTGTAGTTCAGGTTCTGAAGGACTTGTGCCTTACGATTCTGAATTAGAAAGAACTATCAGAAAAATAAAAAAAATTAAAAATACAGAAAAAATAAAAAATATTCAAGAAATGGCAAACCATCAAAATCAAAATGTAGGCATCCATCAAGAATTAAGACATTTAAGTGATTATGTTAACCCTAAAATAGATGAATTTCGTGATAATATTAAAATCCTGCTGTAGCTGCTAATTCTTTTGAGCTTAAACCTGCTATTATCCAAATGGTGTTTAATAATTAGTTTGGGGGAGCAACAACTGAAGATCCTAATTTGCTTCTTGCTAATTTTCTATAGTTGTGTGCTACTTTTAAATATGATAGTGTTTCGGATGATGCTATTAGACTTAGACTTTTTCCTTTCTCACTAAGAGATAAAGCTAAAATATGGTTACATTCATTACCACCTGGATCAATAAGAACTTGGGGTGAACTGTCACAAAAGTTCCTTGCTAAATATTTTCCACCATCTAAGGCTGCTAAGTTGAGAAATGATATAACATCTTTTTGTTAGTTTGAAGGGGAATCAATATATGAAGCATGGGAAAGATTTAAAGATCTCCTCAGGAAATGTCCACATGATGTGAATCCAGAGGTTAATAATTCAAACATTTTATAATGGATTAGTTGGATCTCTTAAATCAATCATCGATGCTGCTGGTGGTGGATCATTAATGTCTAAACCATTTTCTGATGCTTATGCTTTAATTGAAGAAATGGCTAATAATAATTTTCAATGGCCTTTTGAAAGGTTAAATCCTAAAAAGGTAGCCAGTTTTTTATGAGAATGATGCTTTTACAATGTTAGTAAATCAAGTTGCTGCTGTATCAAGGAAGATAGACCAATTTGGGATGAATTTTTCTCAGCCAAATCTCATGATTGAAGAAAATTCATTAGGCCAAATGGTTAATTCTTATTCTTCACCAGAAACTGTGAATGCTATAAGTAACCTAACAACCCATATTCCAATTATTATAACCTAGGTTGGAAAAATCATCTAAATTTTAACTGGAATAACAATAATCAGGGTGGTGTTAATCAAAAATGGGGGAACCACCAAGTAAACCCACTGGGGAATTGGAACAACCAAGGAAATAATAATAATAGATTAACTTCTCCTTCAGGTTATAACAATGCTTCACAGAATAAGGAGAAGAAGTTGTCAATGGAAGAAGTAGTATCACATATGGGAAATCAATTACAAATTCAAGGAGCAACCATCAGAAATATTGAAAATCAATTGGGACAAATTGCAAATACCTTAAGTAATAGATCCCAAGGAATGCTTTCAAGTAATACTGAAGTGATTCCAAGAGAAAAGAATAAAGAACAAGTGAAGGCAATTCAACTGAGAAGTGGAAAAGAATTGGAAGATAGAGTTCAAAAAGAAACGGAAGTAGAGAAAGAAGAGATTGAAAAACTTAAAGAGGACACTCCAAAAGGTTTTGAAAGACATATTTCTCCACTTAAGGTTGATTTAGAAAAACCACCACCTCCATTTCCTCAGAGACTTCATCAACAAAAGTTGGATAAGCAATTTTCAAAATTCTTGGAGATATTAAAGAAGCTTACCATTAATATTCCATTTGCTGAAGCCCTAGAACAAATGCCAAGCTATGTGAAATTTATGAAGGATATTCTTAATAAAAAGAGGAAGTTTGAAGAAAATGAGACTGTTGCACTTAGTGAGGAGTACGGTGCCATAATTCAGAAAAAGCTTCCTGAAAAACTTAAAGATCCTGGTAGTTTCACAATTCCATGTGCGATCGGAGAAAGATTCTGTGGAAAAGCTTTATGCGATTTGGGTGCAAGCATTAACCTTATGCCTCTATCAATATTCAAAAGACTGGAACTAGAAGAAATAACCCCAACTACTGTAACTCTGCAATTAGCAGATCATTCGATCACATATCCTAAAGGAGTTATAGAAGATGTTTTGGTAAAAGTAGATCAATTTATTTTTCATGTGGATTTCATTGTGTTAGATATGGAGGAAGATAAAGAGATAGCCATAATTTTGGGGAGACCTTTTCTAGCTACAGGCAGAGCCATGATAGATGTCCAAAAAGGGGAATTAACGATGAGGGTTAATGATCATACTGTTACATTTAAAATTTCAAAATCGATGAAATATCCTGATAGAGGTAAAGAAGATGAGTGTTATAGGAAGGATGTTATTGAATATTTATGTGAATGTCAATTCAAATCAACTTATGAAGAGAAAGCTGAAAGAGAAGAATTTGAATATAAGCAAGAAGAGGAGTTATTTGATTTTGAAGATTTTCAAGAGGAAGAGTTAAAGTTTGTTTGTGAAAGTTTTGAATTGTTGGATATGACTGAAAAAGATAAATCTTATGGTCCATCAATTGAAAAACCTCCTGAACTTGAGTTAAAAATGCTTCCTGATCATTTGAAGTATATTTTTTTAGGTGAATCCTCAACCTTGTCTGTTATAATTTCTTCTCAATTAACTGAAAAAGAAGAAGAGAGTTCACTTGAAATTTTTAAGAAGCACAAGAAAG
The DNA here is from genome assembly GCA_022702705.1 of Papilionanthe hookeriana x Papilionanthe teres. Lineage (NCBI taxonomy): Eukaryota > Viridiplantae > Streptophyta > Magnoliopsida > Asparagales > Orchidaceae > Papilionanthe > Papilionanthe hookeriana x Papilionanthe teres. The sequence continues at coordinate 142,757,696 of CM040425.1, forward strand.
CCTTTGGATGGACAATTGCTGATATTAAAGGAATCAGTCCTTCAATTTGTATGCACAGAATGTTTATGGAATATAATTGCAAACCGCGGGCTGATCCCCAAAGGAGATTAAATCATATTATGAAAGACGTTGTTAAGAAAGAAATTTTAAAATGGTTTGATGCTGGAATTATCTACCCTATTTCAGATAGTGCATGGGTTAGTCCTATTCACTGTCTTCCTAGGAAAGGAGGAGTAACTGTGACTATTAATGAAAAGAATGAAATGATACCAACAAGACAAGTTACAGGATGGCGAATATGCTTTGATTATAGAAAATTAAACCTTGCCACAAGGAAAGATCATTTTCCACTCCCTTTTCTAGATCAAATGTTGGATAGACTAGCTGGGCATACATAATTTTGTTTTCTGGATGGATATACTGGTTACCACCAAATTCAAATTGCTCCTGAGGATTAAGAGAAAACTACGTTTACCAGTCCTTATGGTACGTTTGCTTTTATAAGAATTCCCTTTGGTTTATGTAATGCCCCTGCTACATTTCAGAGATGTATGATGGCTATTTTTTGTGATTTAATTGAAAAAGGGATTGAAGTTTTTATGGATGACTTTTCAGTGTTTAGGATTTCATTTGAATCATGTTTGGAACATCTATCTAAAGTTCTAAAATGTTGTGAAGAAACTAATTTGGTCCTTAATTGGGAAAAATGCCAATTTATGGTAGCAGGAGGAATTGTTTTTGGACATTCGATTTCAGAAAAAGGTTTGGAGGTAGATCCTGCAAAAATTCATGTTATATCTATATTACCTTACCCAACCAATGTAAGGGGAATTAGAAGTATTTTAGGATATGTTGGATTCTACACGTGTTACATTAAAGACTTTTCAAAGATTACAAAACTGTTAACCTCATTTTTTGATGAGGTCTTTTCTTTTCTCTCTCCTTAGTACTTAGGATCTAGCCATAGGACTTCTCCTTGACTATCTTAGAGTACTAGAAATGGGACCAATCAGTTAGAAATTCAAACACTTCTTGACTCCCTTTATACCCCACAAGTTTGATTGTAAACCCCCTAAGCCACTTGGAGGGTTAAAATCAAATGTGGAGGTTTAAAGGATGAGTTTCCTATAGGACTCTTTGGCCTTAGGATTACCCTGGGTGGCCTGGTCTGGTGAGGGTAAACTTGCACACACCACACTCCCACACACACATTCCAAACCCTAAAACTACCTTTAACCAATTTGACTTCCTGACTCATGTAGGCAATTCATATGGATGGACCTCAACACCTAAGCGCCTGTCTAAGAGGGTTAGGAAGAACATAGTGAATGTCTAAAATGAGTCCTCTCATGGCTCCTGTGAGCTTAATATCGCTTCATGGCTCAACCAAAATGATTTCATTTCACTCACACTTGATCAATCTTCACTTTTCCAAAATTGCAATTTTTGACCCCGGGGACCCTAAACCTACCAAGTCTACCAAATGCCCTTGCAATTGCCCAAAATTTGCAAAATTGCCTAAATTACTCAAAATTCTTCAAAATTAGTCCTAAACATTTCCCCCCACTCAAATTGATCATCCATGACCAAATACACCAAAATTTCCAAAAATACCCCCCAATACCCTCCAAATACCTAAAATACCCTTTTAACCCAAAAATTCCAAAAAATCAGAAAATTCCCAAAAAAATTTCAAAAAATCCCAAATATTCCCAATTTCATTTTGTTCAACTACAATATAAGCCAATTTTGTCAATTTTGCCCACTTTTACCAAGACCCCCAATTTGGCCTATTTTTAACCTATGTGGACACAATGTCCAACGAAACCACTCCAATTGTCCTCAATTTTGATCCAATTCAATCCTAAACTTCAATTTAATATCCCCAATATCAATTTAGACCAAATCCAAGCCTAATCTTACCAATATGTGGATCCAATTTCAATTTGAAGCTTAAAGCCCAATTTTGGCCCATGACCTAAACCTAGCCCAAACCAACCCAACTCAACCCCAATTAGCCCCAAATATTTTCCTAAGCCTTCCTAACAACCCCACAAACAAAATAATAACTTGATTTGCCCAAAATTTGAACCCAAACTTCACTCAAATCTAACCTAAATCAATAATACCCAATTTGGCCTAAAGCCCACCATGAATCCAAATAGGCCCAAATCCCAAAACCAAAGCCCATCCAAAGTTGAAAGCTCTTCATTACACACCCATAAATATTTCTCAACATTAATTTTACATCAAATCCAACATTAGCCCAACATTAGCCCAAGTTATCCCAATTTGCCCCACTTTGACCCTATCACTAAGGAAGCCCAAATTAAACCCAATTCAACTCCAAATTATTTCAAATCTATTCCAAATCACTCATGGCACATCCCTAAAATAAACCCAACATTTTTAAGGCCCAATCTTTAACAAAATTTTCATCCATCAACTTGATTTAAAATCTAAAAGCCCACTTGCCTAAAGCCTTTAAAAGCCCATTCCTAAACAATTCTGAAAGCCCGAAATTGACCCTAAAGCCCACATAACATCTCTTTCCATCACCCATTTCAATTGAAGCCATCCCTAAGTTTTAAATCAATGGTTAAATCATTCTAAATCAAGCCTCATGACAATCTCCCCAAAATTCATTAGAAATCCCTAAAACCTACTTCCATGAAATTGACAAAGCTTGGCCCCAAGCCAAATGGAGCCATGGAGCCATGCATAAGCCATATGCAAGCCATGAGGAGCCCTTTCCACCTCACCATGTCACTTATGGTAAGAAGAGGGGAGCCTTTCTTAAGCCTTCACTAAGCTTTTTTCAACCCCATTCATGATACACTTTAACCAAAATTAGCCACCTCACCTTGGATGGGGACTTCACCACCTTCTCTTGGCTGACCCAAATGATTCCTCCCAGCCCAAAGTCAAGCCTTGGGGAGGTGCACCTAGCCTAAACCATGCCTTTGACCAAATCAAGCCAAAATAAGCCTTCCCCCTTTCCACTTAAATCAAATCCTTTACACATGGCCAAAGCCAAATGCTTGCACCAAACTCAATCTCTGGACTCACTAAGTCAAGATGGTGACCTAACCCTACCGGCCAGCATCTTGGGTCGCCGGAAAACACCATGGCTGAGAGCTCCATGTGAGGCAAACTCCCAAATTCTCCCTGGCTGAGCTGCCCCATGCCTAATGGCCACTGTGGCTCTTCTTCCCTTGACCAAGGTAGCTGATCCCAAGCCCTAACTCCCCCTGGGAAGCCCTCCAGCCAGCTCTATTTAAACTCCACCCCCTCTAGGCCAAATAAGGTGATGAACCAGAGCTTAACAAGACTCTGCCAAAATTGCTCCAGGACCTTCTCCTAACCTAGAGCAATTGATTCCCAATGTCCCTTTGCCCTAATCCCCATTAACAGAGCTCAATTCCTCAGTAAAAAATCCACCCAAAAACCAGGACAACTCTGAAACCTCCACCAAAATCAAATTAAACTCACCCACACCTGTACAAGACCTAGAGAAGGTGTTCCCTAGTGAAAGCCCCCTCACCAGTCCAGCCATCCTCTCTATCGGCCAAGCTTTGAAATCGACCTTGGTCACTTTCATACCTAGGAAATTCCCTAGAGCTAGAGACTTCATCTGGAGCTTCCTTAGGTGCAATCGAAGGTGCCACAACTCTCTGATTGAAACTTCACTTCTCAGAGCTAAGGTATGGACCCCTTCTTCCTCCTGAGCTTCCAGCGATTCTCTATTTTGCTTGACTTAATTTCATAGCATATAAACTATATGGATGTGTTTGTCTCCTCAAGACGAACCCATAGAGCCTAAGAACATGAAAATTCGTTGAGAAATGAGATAGATCTTAGGGTTTTAGTGTGGACGGCTCACGGGACACACCAGTCATAGACGATGATCAGGCGCCGTCTGATCTCGCGTGTATCGAATGGACGGTCCAGATTGTGCCGGATCGAAGGATGGAGCGAGACCGCGGGCTGCGTGGCATCCGAGCAGATGGCGGCATCGAATGGGAGCACGCTGCGTGGGCTTTCGGATCCGTCGAGGTTGAGTCAGCGCCGCGCTGGATAAGTGGATAAATAAGCTATTTTCCTTTTATTTAAATACCCATAAATTAAAAAATCCATAACTTTGCATAGAAAAATCATTAAAATAAACTAAATATACCCTCTTGCTCAGTGAATAGAGGAGAATTATTGATCCATGATCACAGAAAAATACATTAAGAAATTCATATCTATTTTTGATGAAATTGCACTTTAAAGAAATGTATTTCCTTTATTTTATTGCAGGAATGAAGATTTATAAGTGATGGAAGCAAAAAGCATGAAATGGAGCAAATTTGGATCAAAAAGGAGGAAATTCATGCAAATTAAACTAAGTCGCCGACGGCGAGATCGTAAGGAGAATTTCTGAAGGAATTATAACTACCTCACCGACAGCGAGCCCGAGCCCGCCGACAGCGAGATCGCGCGGTTTGAAGACCTTCTAGAAGCCCCGCTGACGGCGAGGTCGTTTCCCGCCGACGGCGAGACAGTTCAAAATGCATATACATTGAACCTGGACACTTTTTGAAGAGATGTTTAAGCACCCCTTGGACCTTTGCTTACCTCTATAAATAGAGGCCGAATTCTAGTGATTTAGTGTGTCTTTCTAGTGTCTTAAGTGTCATTTGTGTGTGTCTAATTTAGTGAGTTTGAGTGTGTTTAGTGAGTTCATTAGTTTAATTGAGTGCTATTTAGTTTACTATACTATAACGAAAAGTCAAAGGAACTTTAAGGAGTCTGCTTGGGGAGGAAATTAAGATAAGTATCTTTGTTTATTGTTGTTAACTTTAAATGAAATCCATGCTTTGTTTTATTCCTATGCATTCTGAGTAGTTTTCTTAGTATTTCTCCTTATTTATGAAAATTATGCGGATTGATGAAATTAAATAGAAGTACCTAATATAATATAAATAAATTGTGATAATTTTTACTTAAAACTTAATTTACTTTCAATCGGCCAATTGAGTAGTTAAAATATGTTGAATTATCAACTATAGTAAAAATTACATCCAATATTCGGGAAGTCGAAAAGCCTTGGAAGGCGGGTGCGAAATAAATAGGGAAAATTTAATTATCGGACGTAGAATTGGACATTTTAGTGTGACGGACTAAAATATTCAATTCGATCCTATTGTTTGAGAGTCGAAGTGTAGATGTTAGCCCTCGGGTGAGGGGAACGTGGGAGCTACGAAGTGGCGACCGGTATCCTCCCGGCTAGCCGCAGATTCGGTAATTGAACATAGGATTAGTCAATGTTCTTTGCACCTGGACCAAAGGGTAAAGAATAGGAATGCTCCTATTTGTCATAATACAATAAAAAATTCCTATTTAAATTCATCATTCACTTAATTTTCTAAAAACAAGGAGAAGGATACGTTTTCTGAATTATTTAAATCAACTTATTTCAAGCATTAGTTTACTTTAGTTTACTATAGTTACTTTGAATTTCCGTTCACTTTATTTGTAAGTAATTCCTTTAAATTTAGCTGATAACAAATCTGTTAAAAACTTCCTTGTGGGATCGATAACCAGGACTCCACTAGAGCCCTGTATTACTTGATACGATACGTATACTTGCGTAGAATCCACATTATACATTAAATCATATATCTATATTTAAAGCGGGATCAAGTTTTGGTGTCGTTGCTATAAACATAAATTGCAAACATATTAAAAGTGGGTCAATCCACTTCTCAATATTTATACTTACAATTATGATATAAAAAGTTAGCAATGGCACCAAAGACTTAATCCGCACTGAAAATATACTGATGATTCTGTTATGGATTTTATGATTTATATTGTGGATACTACGCAAGTATATGTATCGTTATCAAGTAATATAGGGCTCTAATGGAGTCCTAGATATCGATCCCTGTGGAAGTTAGAGAATTTCAAAGACAAATTAAAGTAAACTTGCTTACTAATCTAGTATACGGAAATTAAGAATACTTAGACTAAAATAAACTAATGCTTAAGGTTTGAATATAAGATTTCAGAAAAGCATCTTTCTCCTTGTTTTAGAGAATTAAGTGAATGAAGAATTAAATAAGTTTTTAATTGTATTGTGCAAAATAGGAGCATTCCTATTCTTTACCCTTTGGTCCAGGTGCAAAGAACATTGACTAGTCTTATGTTTGATTACTGAATCTGCGGCTCAGGCCGGGAGGATACCGACCGCCACTTCGAGCTTCCACGTTCCCCTCGCCTGAGGGCTAACATCTACATTTCAGCTCTCAAACAATAAGACCGAATTGAATATTTTAGTCTGTCACACTAAAATGTCCAATTTTACGCCCGTTAGTTAATATTTCCCTATTTATTTGCACCTTCCTTCCACGGCTTTTGACTTCCCTGAATCTTGGATGTAATCTTTACTATAGTTGATACTTCAACATATGTTAACAAATCAATTGGCCAGATTGAAAGTAACTTAAGATTTAAGTAAATGATTAGCACAATTTCTATTTTTGTATTTTAAGGCACAATTACTTTAATTCATCAATTCACGAAATCTCGATAACAAGGAGAAAGACTAAGGTAACTACTCAGAATGCATGGGAAAAATAACACAAAGCATGGATTTCATTAAAGTTAACAAACAAATAACAAATATACTTATCTCAAGTCTTCTCCCTGACGGATTCTTGAAGTTCCTTTGACTCTTCCTTCCGATACTGACACACCAAAATGCTAAACACTTTATCTACTCACTCAAAGACTCTTAAATTACACTTAACTTTCACACAAATGACACAAAACTGACACACAGATGACTAAAATTCGTCTCTATTTGTAGAAGTGGTCAAATCTCTAAAGGTTTCTTAAGCACCTCTTCAAAAAGCGTCCAGGTTCAATGTATTTTGGCTCTTTTCAATTGTCTCGCCGTTGGCGGCTTGATCTCGTCGTCGGTGGGCTTCTAGAAGATAGGCTAACCACGCCGATCTCGCTGTCGGCGGGCTCGATCTTACCGTCAGCAGGCTTCTTATAATATATTAAAAATCTTTCGAGAAAAACTCGCCGTCGGCGGTCTAAATCTCGCCGTCGGCGGGACAGTTCAATTTTTATCAAATTGAGTCCTTTTTGCTCCAAATTTGCTTCTATTGTGCTTTTTGCTTTCAGTACTTATAAATCTTCATTCCTGCAATAAAACAAAGAAAATACCTTTTTTTTAAAGTGCAATTTCATATAAAGTTGGTATGAAATTCTTAATATATTTTTTAGTGATTAAATTCCCCCAAACTTAACTATTACTTGTCCTCAAGTAATTTAGATACTACATAAAAGTAAATGATTATTTTATAGTAAAGTTTTAATTCAGAAATACTTTGAATTAGATTTAAATAAGTATTATAGTAAAGTTTTCTAGAAATATTTTAAAATAATTAAACTAATTCTATAAATGTAAGGCTATTTAGTTTTCAAATTTAAGATTTCTAGTCTTCTATTTATTTCAAGAATGACTATATTTTTCAACACTAAATTAGTTAAAATGTTCAGATGATTGGAATTTTATGAAAACACAACTTAGTAAAATACTAATCTATATATATAAGTTCAGAAATGTAATTGAAGTTTATCCCTTTAGGTTGATTCAAATGAAGCCAATTTTTAATAAGATATTTCCTCAAGTTTCTCCTCACTTATATTTATATATATATATATATATATATATATATATATATATATATATATATATATATATATATATATATATATATATATATTTTAAAAGAGCTAGACTAGCTCCCTACATGTTAATGATGAAAGAACAATTACATAACCTAATGAAGTAACCAAAAATACTATGGTGGTATAAGATGCTGCACACCACACCCTTTACAAACACAGTATACTTCCAAAAGAAAGAGAAAAACAAAACCAAAACACATATCATTCACTAAAAGCCACCAATCTAAAGTGTGGAGCCTGCACAAGGTCCGCATCCAAAAGGTAGGACGGGGTAGGAGGAGGGGCGAGTCGACACGAGGACACGTTGAGAGTGGAGGGCTTTCCTAGCTAGCCAATTTGCGGGCCTATTACCTTCTCTCGTAAATGAAAGAGAAGCTGGATATTACTTTGATGGGAGAGTCTTCGATCTTATGTATCCAAATTGAATGATGCCAAGGAGGATGGAGAGTGTTATGTAAGTATTGCGAGAATAGTGGCGAGTCGCATTCCACGAGGATATTGTGCCAATGACGGGAAATGGCCAAATGTATAGCCCAAAAGCTGCTCGTTAACTCGGCTTCTAAAGCATCGGCCGCCACGAGTAGGAGTATGGAAGAAACGAGATACACTTGCCACTTGGATCCCTGAACACACCACCACACCCGGCACCACTGCTTGCAAATGCCCCATCGGTGTTAACTTTAATGAAAGGGGAGAGAGGAGCTTTCCAATTAACTAAAATAATCTTAAAGCTGCTTAGGGTGAACAAGGGTAGGATATTGAAGAATATTGGGAAGCTGCTTCCAAAGAATGATTTTGGTCAAGAAGGCTTGACGAGTTTGTTACCACAGTTAATACTTTGCTACACTCCTCCTCATTTTTACTTTGTTCCTGTGCATCCGGATGAACCATGCAATCGAAATGGGACGAGCAACTAAATTAGCTTTATTCCATTGTTCGCAGCGGTGGATATGTCCTTCCAATCAAGTAGAAGAGTATTTATGTTTAATAAATTGATCACTCCCCTCCGGACTTCTGTGAAAAGTAACGATTGAAGAATAGATGTTGCGAGAGATTCGGCAGCGATCCACGAGAGGTAGCACTTGGAAGGTCCTCTAATTCCCTTGAGTTTGAGAATGTCATCAGTAGGAAGTAGATGGTGAAAGAGCCTCCAGATGAAGAATGACATGGATGGAGTTAGATAATTGTTCCAAATATGTTTGCCCCAAGTAATGTCAGGCCAATTGTAGATGGTACGGTAGATATGCTTAGTAAGGTCTGTGGGGCTTACCATTACGCCGAGATAATTTTGTCGGGTTGGGAAGTATCAAAGTGAATAGCGAAACACTGTTGAGCGGAATAATCGATCGGCAATTCACGAAGCTTAGTGAGGGACCAATGGTTATTGTCCCGACAGGTAGCCACGGGGAAAATCCGTTGGTTTGTGTGGGGGATAGCAATCTTCATTTCGAGTGGGCACCAAGTATCTGCCGCGAACATAATCTTCCCTTGACCAAGCTCCCATGTGAAAAGTGATTCGACCGGATCTCTATTGATAAGCATTTGTTTCCAAATTCTAGAGCAACTCTGGTTTAATTTGGGCCGAACCGGGGTGGCTATCTTTACAATATTTTCCTGTCAAATAAAGTGCCCATAAAGACTTACGTTGTACGAATTCAACCCATAACTTGCAGAAATTGACTTTACGCGGATGATGCTGACCCTTTGAAACCCAAACCTCCAGCCCAGTAGGTTTGGCTAATTTTGCCAACTTGCACGGTGCATTTGCTTTCTCGACCGGACGAAAGAAACCTGTTGAAAATTCTTTCAATTTGGATTACGGAGCTTTTCTTTAAGCAAGCCATTTGGAGAACATAATTAGGGAAGGTGGTAAGGATACTGTGAAGTAGAGTGATTACGCCCACATCGGATAAATAAGAATTAGACCAATTAGAGAGTTGGGTGTTCAGCTTGCCAATGATCTCATCAAAGTGGAGCTGCTTAGATTTCCCCTTGATCAGAAGCACTCCCAGGTATTTCATAGGAAGAGATGCTGTAGAAAATCCAGTATAGCTAGTGATCTAGTGACAGAGGTCAGGCTTGATGTTACTAGAAAAAATCAATTCACATTTGGTTTTGTTAAATTGGGGCCCAGAAATATTTTGGAATTGAGTAAGGCATTCATTAACTCTCTTGACAGCCAGCTTGGACGCTCTGGAAAATAACATCAGATCATCAGCATACAATAGATGGGAGATGATAACATTTGATTTATGGTGGTATCTAGCATAGTGGTGAGGGGAAATTTGAGCTTCGAGGAGTCAGAGAGATAGTCCATCACTAAAATAAAAATGGAGGGGAAAGAGGGTCTCCCTGTTTGAGACCTACGGTAGCTCGAAAACCTCCCCAAGCCTTGTCCATTTACCAGAATGGAATGATGGTTGAACTTCGACCATCTTTTGATCATTTGGCGAGAACTCGGGTGGAAAGCCTCCGGCATGCAGCATATATATATATATATATATATATATATATATATATATATATATATATATATATATATATATATATATATTTCCTTTTCTTTTATTTCGGATTGATTTTTAATCCCCTTTTTTTATTTATTATTTTTTTTAAAGTGAGGATCACTATTATTGGTTAGCCTGTTAATGATTTTAAACTTCATTTTCCTCTTCCTAAATTTGAAACTGGAAACATTTACTTCTCTTATATAAATTTCAAAGCTTTTACTTCATTGGGTTTCAATCTTTTCTTTCTCAACTAAATATTTTAGAATTTCATATTTGAAAATATAGTTTTCCTTACTTTAAATAGTTAACTATATTCTTATTCTCTTATACTAAATATCCTTAATCTAAAAATTAGTTAATTATTAAAAGTATTTCTTTTAACTTTCTATAATAATTAAATAAATCAATTCTAGTTTACTGAATTAAAATTACTACAAAAATTCTTTTTTATAATAATTTTGAAAATGTAAATTGAGAACAATTTAATAATTGAATTTGTATTTTTCCCTCCCCCAAACTTAAATTTTTCTATCTATCTACATAGGGTGAAAAGGAAATAAACTGTAATATTTAAATCAAACCTTCGAGCTTTAGGTATTTCTTCTTTTTGAAGTTACGCGAGCTTTTTCCATTACTTAATTAACTCGTACTCGTTAGTATTTTTCTACACACAAAATATTAAAGAAAGTCTTTGGGTAAAGAAGTTTAACACAATATTACCACATTTTATACTAACATATTATACTACATCCACATACATTTACTAATTCAATCCAAGATTACAATAGTAGTCTGAAAACATTAGAAATTTAAAAACTCTATAACTTTAACAACAATATTAAAACAATCTACACTACATCATAATCAAGTTCATAAACTAAAACATCAATACTAAAATGTAAAACAACAAACAAAAAATACAACAGAATCTATAACTAAACAAATAAACATAACATATAATCTTCTGCATCAAAGTCCCAAACTATATCGTCATTTCCTTGATCAGTGGGTGGATTAGGCTGGTAATGAGTATATCGGGGGCACTCAGGAAATACAACATCAAGCACTCCTCTCCTGTAACGATTTTCAGCATCATAATAAGCTATCTCATACTCTGAATGTCTTTGGAGATACTTACTGTCATAATCATGTCTTCTTTCTAAACCTCCAATTCTCTGATCAATATGTTCCAGTTTTTCTTCTATTTTCTCAAAACTTTTCCGCTGTAGAGTCATCTCATTCATCAAATCCTGAAGGGTAGGAGTACTATAGAGAGGAGGGTCATAACTGGTAGAGGGAATATCTCTACTCGAAGAAGGTACATAACTCCTTGTCCCAGATCTCCATCCTTCGTGGGATTCATATTTCTTAATATTAGCCGGAGAAATGGGTTTCATAGGCTCCACCCATTCCCCATCATCTCTTGCCTCTACCCCAGATAATTGGCAGAGTGCATAGATCAGACCAGAATGTCCTAGTCCTCCTCCACTTTCACTTCTTACGGTGGCTAATATATTCTTATAAATTTTACTTCCCACATTAATACTTTTTTGGTTTTGAATGCAGAAATTCAGAACTTCTCTATCTCTTGTTAGCTCACTATGGTGATAAGTAACAAGGTAGAACAAATAAAATAGTGTCAGGCTTTAGATGATGCATTCAACATAGAAAGAGGGAAGTTTACCCGTTCTCGCTGCTTCATTTTCCAAACTCCTTTCCCATCAGTGAGAAAGTTGATCACCTCTTCCAGTGGTCCTTCCATAGTTCCAAATGTATCATACTCACTGGTGTAGGGGTCTTACACTTCGTAATAAGCATTTATTCTTGCAGCGCTGAATTCCACAAAAAATCCTCTAACCTTAACCAGTGCATCTTCAGTCTCTGTCAGGTTGGCATAGAATTCTTTTACCACTTCCACAGCGGCTCTGTTGGTTATGAAATAGAAGTTTTCCCATCCTCTTTCTTTAATTATTCACTCTACTTCACCTCCAAGACTTTTGAAAACTCGATTTTGAATGCATTTTCTGGCTTGAATATTGTGAAAATCTCTTGATTGTGCCCTTGCATTCAAAAAATGAGTTTCGTCGTAATCCATTTTTCTCTTTTGTCGTGGAGCCATTTTTCGATCTGTGAAATTCACAAAAAATTTTAACTAAACTTCTAAATATTACTAAGATGGCTTCCAATAGTTACTAAAATCAATTTAAATCAAGTTCCATGAATTTCTCTAAGTATTTTCTTCTCATTTCAAAATTTTCCAAAATTCCTTAATGTAGAAGAAATTCATTGTGAAAATAAAAAATTTTTACATAGGAGTGAAGCTCTTACTAAGGGAAGATAAAATCTGGCGTCAAAATGTGTTGAAATCGCTTTAATTCCAAGATTCCACAAGCCCTAGGTCAGTTTTTTTAAGTTTTTGAGGAGGGAGACGATGTATAGTGTCGGTTGACTGGTCAAATAAAGTATATTTCGCGATCTCGCTGTCGGCGAGCTAATTAATTCACAAAGGCCAAAGTTTCGAGAAAATCTCGCCGTCAGCGGGATTTTTTCGTTGTCTGTGGACTTTTCCTTGTCGTCGGCGGGATAGTTCTCGCTGTCAGCGGGGTTTCCAAAATTTTAATATTTTTAATTTTTACAATGTTTTTTAATCTAGATTAAGTCTTGTCCATTGTTCCGGTCACTAGATTTGACATATTTATTATTATTTTATTTTTTTATTAAGATTAGATACTATACTAACACATAAATTCACACAACACAAATATTATAACTTTATAAATGAAATCCATGAACTTACAAACTTCAAACACTACATAACTAACAATTGACTTATCAAATTAACCCAAACACATTTAACTCAACATTGCAATCCACACCACGATACTCTAAATGATGAGACTAAACAAACAACATATAATCTCATATAAACTGAGATTATCTGAGATTATCTACGTAAAGTTCAATTTATATCAAAAACTAAATTCAAATCAACACACATACATATAATATGAATAGAAATCTCTGCTACTCATTTGAATCTGAACTGATCTCTTCTCTGATGTTTCCAATAGAACGCAGGTGCACAAAAAAATTATAAAAAGGCCTGAAAGGGAATTCTGCAGTAGAGTCTTCTTCAATTCACCCTTTCTGTCTCAATAATCGTATAAAACTTGCCTCCAGGTGTCCTGTATGGTCAAATTGCTCCTTCATTCTCCAATCAATGTGATCAAATAAATCAGAGATATTATTAATAGAATTCATCACATTCTGTAATTCCTTCTCCAATCCTTTATGTTTCCGTAAAATGAGGTTTGTTCTATCAATCAGGGGCTTAACTAAAGGATTGTTTTGTGATGCTTGATCAGAAATAATTGTTGTTTCATCATTATTATCCAATGTAGGAAACATATCTGTCAGATCTAGTGGTTTCCAAGACAATAACACTTTTTCCCAAGCTTTTTAGGAAACTTGGTACTGACTACATAAAGCAAATATAGTTGATGGTGTCCAAGTCCATGCATTGACCCATCCACAATTAATCTTAATGCAGACTTCATAATGATAGATCCAACATCAATAGGCAATCCAGATTGAATACAATAATTTAAGATTGTGCATTCCTTCGAAACCTTGTTTACCCTCATAGTGGGTAATAACTTTGATGAAATAAATAAATTCCAATGCTTTGAGACGGGTTAAGAAGTGACACAGAAAAACTAACGTACTCGTCTTCTCGTAATTCCCAATCATCAGGTTCGTCAGTCAGATATCTGTAGATCTCATTCATGTTGTATCTTGTAGGAAAAAAATTTGAATAGTGGCAAACAGGGGTATTCTCAATCGAGTATAATTCATTTATCTGAGGAGTGAAAGTTACCCATCTGCCTCTTACGTAAACACTTCCATTATGGATCACATGCAGATTAGAGTAGAATTCTTTGACTACTGGAATGACTACAGTAGATGTGGTATAGCAGAATACCTCCCAACATCGCTGAACAATCATTTCTTCAATTGTTGTTGTTGAATTCTCCGCTCCTCTGTTTACGAATCCTCTTTCCTTAATCATATGTTTCTTCATCAAAACCTTATTAAATAGTCGCTGAGCCTCAGAACTGACAAACTTTCGTCGGTTAAAAACACTGGATTTCGTGGTTTCAAGTAGTTTGGAGGCCATAATAAATTGTTTTGGAGGGACTCTAGTCATTTCTAAGGAAGAAGATAGTATAAAAATGAAGTTTTAAATGTTTTATATAGAGAAATGCCCTTAGAACCGTCCAAAACCGCAAAATAACTCACAAAAACCACTTTTGAACTATCTCGCCGTCGGCGGTAACGATCTCACCGTCGGCGGGATGGTTAATTAATTTAAACTAAATTTGGGTGCGCTGATCTCGCTGTCGGCGAGATCGATCTCGCCGTCGGCGAATTTAGGTAAATTTCCCAATTTTCGCTCCAGTCCGAATATTTTCTGATTTCTTCGTATAGATTCAAATTTATGATGATTCTAAAAAGTAAAATGAGTAGAATTCATTCTATATTTTAATTTTTCAATAACTTTAATAATAGATCATAATTTATAACTACTATGGGTTGCCTCTCATAAAGCGCTTGGTTTAACGTCGTCAGCTCGACCTAATTTAATTAGTAATCAAGTTGACTGAGCATTAAAACCTCATTAAAATTTGGTCTTTTCCCTTCAAAATAAGGTTTTAATCTGTGTCCATTTACTTTAAATCTATGCCCAGTTTTTGGATCTTCAATTTCTATAGTTCCATATGAAAATATTTGAGTTATAGTGAAAGGCCTTAACCATCGAGATTTCAATTTCCCAGGAAATAATTTTAATCTTGTATTATTAAGCAAAACTTCTTGTCCTTGCTCAAAATTCTTCAGGTTAATCTTTCGATCATGCCATAATTTCATTTTTTTCTTTATAAATTCTATCATTATGATAAGATTCATTTCTTAATTCATCTAATTCATTCAATTGCAATAATTTTTTTCTCACCAGCTTCTTTCAAATTGTAATTAAATACTTTAATTGCCCAATAAGCTTTATGTTCTAATTCAACTGGTAAGTGGCAAGTCTTTCCATAAATAACCCTGTAAGGAGTCATTCCAATTGGAGTTTTATAAGTAGTCCTGTATGCCCATAATGCAGTGTCTAGTCTTATAGACCAATCCAATCTATTAGGGTTTACAGTCTTTTCTAAAACACGTTTAATCTCTCGATTAGAAACTTCACTAATCCATTCGGTTTGTGGATGATAAGCGATTGATATCTTATGAATAATGTTAAATTTTTCTACTAGTTTGTGAATATATTTATTTCTAAAATGAGAACCTCCGTCAGTGATAATCACTCTTGGCATTCCAAATCTAGTAAAAATATTTTTCATTAGAAACTTTGAAACACTCTTAGCGTCACATCGAGGTAAAGCTTGTGCTTCAATCCATTTAGAAACATAATCAACAGCATCTAATATATATGAATTTCTAAATGAAAGAACAAATGGTCCCATAAAATCTAATCCCCAAACATCAAAAATTTCAACTTCTATTATAAAATTTAGAGGCATTTCATTTCTTCTAGATATATTTCCTACTCGTTGGCATCTATCGCAAGTTTTGATATATCTATAAACATCTCTAAAAAGAGTAGGCCAATAAAATCCAGATTGTAAAATTTTATAAGCAGTTTTATACGTTCCAAAATGTCCTCCAAAATCAGAATCATGATATTTCTGAATGATTTGTTCTGTTTTTTCATAAGGCACACATCTTCTAATTATAAGATCCTTACATTGCTTATATAAATATGGTTCATCCCAAAAATCTATTTTAGCATCATGAATGAATTTTTTCTGTTGTTGCAAAGTTAACATAGGTGGTAAAATATCACTTACAATATAATTTACTATAGCAGCATACAATGGTATTTTCCACTCATTTATATTATATAATTGTTCATCAGGAAAACTGTCAGTAATTTCATTATCAGTATCAGATAATAAATTATATTCTAGTCTTGATAAATGATCTGCAATTTGATTATCAGTTCCCTTTTTGTTAATGATTTCAAAATCAAATTCTTGCATTAGTAATATCCATCTAATTAATCTTGGTTTGGAATCTTTCTTTTGCATTAAATATTTAATAGCGAGTGATCGGTATGCAAAATACATTTATTTCCAATTAGATAAGGCCTAAATTTATCAAAAGCATAAACAATTGCTAATAGCTCTTTTCGATAGCTTGTATAATTCAATTCAGCATTATTAAGAGTTTTAACTAGCATAGTATATGCCTTTAAAAATTTTATCATATCTTTGCCCAAGTACTGCTCCTATAGCATAATCATTAGCATCACACATAAGTTCAAATGGTTTCTCCCAATCAAGTGAAACTATTATAGGTGCTGTGATTAATTTATCTTTTAATAATTCAAAAACATTTAAGCATTCAGTTGTGAATTCAAATTTCTTATCCTTTTCTAAAAGTTGGCATAGAAGTTTAGTAATTTTTGAATAATCTTTTATGTAGCGTCTGTTGAATCCAGCATGTCCAAGAAAACTTCTTACCCCTTTTACTGTAGTTGGAGGTGGTAATTTAGCTATAACTTGAATTTTTGCAGGGTCTACTTCCTTGCCATTTTTTGAAATTTTATGCTCTAATACAATTCCTCATGTAACCATAAATTGACATTTTTCCCAATTTAGAACTAAGTTAGTTTTCTCGCATACCTCTAATACTTTTTCAAGATGATTCAAGCATGCGTCAAATGACGTTCCAAATACAGAGAAATCATCCATAAATACTTCTATTCCATCATCAATTAATTCACTAAATATAGACATCATACATCTCTGGAATGTTATAGGTGCATTACATAATCCAAAAGGCATTCTTCGAAAAGCAAATGTTCCATAACGACTAGTAAATGTAGTTTTCTCTTAATCCTCAGGAGCAATATGTATCTGATGATAACCGGTATATGCATCTAAAAAACAAAAATATTTATGTACGGCTAATCTATCCAACATTTGGTCTAGAAATGGTAATGGGAAGTGATCTTTCTTGATGGCTGCATTTAGTTTTCTATAGTCAATACATATACGCCATCCAGTCACATGTCTTATATATATTAAATCATTATTTTCATTAGCTTTAACGGTCACTCCTCCTTTCTTAGGAACACAGTGAATTGGGCTTACCCAAGCATTGTCCGAAATAGGATATATAAAACCATTATCTAACCATTTTAATATTTCTTTCTTGACTGCTTCTTTTATTATGGGGTTTAATCTCCTTTGAGGATCTACTCTTGGCTTATGTTCATTATCTAAAATAATTCTGTGCATACAGATTGAAGGAATAATTCCTTTAATATCTGCTAAAGTCCAACCAAAAGTTTTCTTATATTTTTTTAATGTGTCTAACGAGTTTTTGTTCTTGTGATTCATTCGATTCGAGTCGATATAATAACTGGTAGGGTTGAATGGTTACCTAAGTAAGCATATTTTAAATGATTAGGTAGAATTTTTAATTCGAGTTCGGGAGGTCTAATTATTGACAGAACTATATTCTTTTCAATGTTTTCAGTATTATCCAACATTTCAAATTTTTCCAGTATATAATCCAGTTTTTCATTATCTGCTTCTTCAATTAATTTTATATTTTCTTTTTCTAACTTTTCTTCATAATATTCTTTAAAATGTTCATTTTGCAAATGTTCAAGTATTTCCATTCGAAAACATTCATCATCTTTTTATAAAGCAGGATATTTCATTGATTTTGCTATGTAAAAAGTTACTTTTTGATAGTTTACTCTCACAGTCAATTCTCCTTTCTGAACATCAATCATAGCTTTTCCAGTGGCTAAAAAGGGTCTTCCTAATATTATTGGAATTTCTTTATCTTCTTCCATATCTAGAACAATAAAATCTTCTGGGAAGATAAATTTATCCAATTTTACTAACACATCTTCAATAACTCCCTTAGGATAAGTCACAGAATGATCAGCTAACTGAAGAGTTACTGAAGTAGGTGAAATTTCTCCTAATTCTAATCTTTTAAAAATTGATAGAGGCATTAAATTTATGCTTGCTCCTAAGTCACACAAAGCTTTTCCATAAAATTTTTCTCCAATGGTGCAAGGTATAGTGAAACTACCAGGATCTTTTACTTTTTCTAGAAGCTTTTCCTGAATAATTGCACTACACTCTTCGCTAAGTGCAACAGTTTCATTATCTGTAAATTTTCTCTTTTTATTTAAAATATCTTTCATAAATTTTACATAATTAGGCATTTGTTCTAATGCTTCTACAAAAGGACCGTTAATTTTTTTAAATTTCAAGGAATTTAGCAAATTGCTTATCTTTTTTATGTTGTTTAAGTCATTGAGGAAATGGTGGTGGTGGTTTTTCTATAGATATTTTCATAGGGATCAATGGATATTCTAAGTTTTGATTTTGCTGATCCTTTTCTTTTTCTATTTCCACTTCCTCATTTTTACTTTATGTTTCTTTCTGAATTGTAGTTTCTAACTCTTTTCCACTTCTTAATTGTATCGCTTTAATTTGTTCTTTTCCTTGGTCTTTAAGATTTATTTCCACATTACTAGGAAAAGTTCCAAGAATTCTATTGTTAAGCACAGTAGCAATATGTCCGAGTTGAGTTTCAATATTTTTAATTGTTGTTCCTTGATTTTGTAATTGATTTCCTTGAATTTGTAATTGATTTCCTTGATTTTGCAAGTGCTGACCCATACTTAATATTAATTCTTCTATAGATAACTTCTTATCTTTAAATTGAGTGTTATTAAATCCAGGTGGATAAGAATGTTTATAATTTTTATTTCCTTGATTAGGTGGATTTCCTATAAATTTGTTCATCCATTGTTGATTAGCTGTATTGTTATTCCAATTAAAATTTGGATGATTCTTCCAACCAATATTATAATAATTCACATAAGGATTATTGGGTCTATTATTAATAGCATTTATAGTTTCATAAGGAGATTGAGAATCTATAATTTGTCCAGATGAGTTTTCTTCTAATATAGTAGGAGAATAATTCATTCCAAAATGATCTAATTTCTTTGATATAGCAGCAATTTGAGAAGTTAACATAGATATTGCATCATTTTCATGAATACTGGCTATCTTTTTAGGGTTTATCCTTTCAGCAGGCCATTAAAATTTATTAGTAGCCATTTCTTCGATTAACGCATAGGCTTCATCAAATGATTTTGACATTAATGAACCTCCAGCAGCAGCATCAATGATTAATCTAAGAGATCCTACTAATCCATTGTAAAAAGTTTGTATAATTAACCAATCTGGTAACGCATGATGTGGGCATTTCCTAAGAAGTTCTTTAAATCTCTCCCAAGCTTCATATATGGATTCTCCATCAAACCGACCAAAAGATGTTATATCATTTCTAAGTTCTGCAGTTTTCGAAGGAGGAAAATATTTGGATAGAAATTTTTGTGATAATTCTCCCTAAGTTTTAATAGATCGAGGTGCTAATGAATTTAACCACATCTTAGCCTTATCCCTTAAAGAAAAAGGAAAAAGCTGAAGTCTAATAGCATCATTAGATACTCCTTCATATTTAAAAGTAGCACATAGTTCCAAAAAACTAGCAAGATGTAAATTAGGATCTTCATTAGGTGAACCACTAAATTGATTATTCTGTACCATTTGGATAATTGCAGGTTTTAGTTCGAATGAGTTAGCAGCTACATCAGGATTTTGAATAGTTAAGTGAATTTCATCTAATGTAGGGTTGGCATAATCTCTTAATGGTCTTTGTAGGTTTATATTTTCAATTTCTGGATTATTTGTCATTTGTGTTAAATTTATAATTTCTCTCTTTTGTTTTCTAATTCTTTTAATTGTGCACTCTAATTCTGAATCGTAAGGTATTAAATTTTCGTTTTCAAATTTACGCATACAAATTTTAAGTAATATTTAAAATAGTCCGTTACTCTAGTAATTATTTTAATAATTCTATTAATTACCTTAATAATTACTTTACTTCACTTCCCCGGCAACGGCGCCAAAAAACTTGATCCACTTATCGATATTTATACTTACAATTGTGATATAAAAAGTTAGCAACGTCACCAAAGACTTGATCCGCACTGAATATATACTGATGATTCTGTTATGAATTTTATGATTTATATTGTGGATACAACGCAAGTATACGTATCGTTATCAAGTAATATAGGGCTCTAATGGAGTCCTAGATATCGATCCCACAGGGAAGTTAGAGAATTTCAAAGACAAATTAAAGTAAACTTACTTACTAATCTAGTATATGGAAAGTAAGAATACTTAGACTAAAATAAACTAATGCTTAAGGTTTGAATATAAGATTTCAGAAAAGTATCTTTCTCCTTGTTTTAGAGAATTAAGTGAATGAAGAATTAAATAAGTTTTTAATTGTATTGTGCCAAATAAGAGCATTTCCATTCTTTACCCTTTGGTCCAGGTGCAAAGAACATTGACTAGTCTTATGTTCGATTACTGAATCTTAGGCTAGGCTGGGAGGATACCAACTGCCATTTCAGGGCTCCCACGTTCCCCTCGCCTGAGGGCTAACATCAACACTTCAGCTCTCAAACAATAAGACCGAATTGAATATTTTAGTCTGTCACACTAAAATGTCCAATTCTATGCTCGTTAGTTAATATCCCTCCTTCCAAGGTTTTTGACTTCCCTGAATCTTGGATGTAATCTTTACTATAGTTTATACTTTAACATATGTTAACAAATCAATTGGCCAGATTGAAAGTAAATTAAGATTTAAGTAAAAGATTAGCACAATTTCTATTTTTGTATTTTAAGGCACAATTACTTTAATTCATCAATTCACGAAATCTTGATAACAAGGAGAAAGATTAGGGTTACTACCCAGAATGCATGGGAAAAATAACACAAAGCTTGGATTTCATTAAAGTTAACAAACAAATAACAAATATACTTATCTCAAGTCTTCTCCCCGAGCGATTCTTGAAGTTCCTTTGACTCTTCCTTCCGATACAGACACCAAAACGCTAAACACTTTATCTACTCACTCAAAGACTCTTAAATTACACTTAACTTTCACACAAATAACACAAAACTGACACACAAGTGACTAAAATTCATCTTTATTTATAGAAGGGGTCAAATCTCCAAAGGTTGCTTAAGCACCTCTTCAAAAAGCGTCCAGGTTCAACGTATTTTGGCTATTTTCAACTGTCTCACCGTCAGCGGCTTGATCTCGCCGTCGACGGGCTTCTAGAAGATAGGCTAACCGTGTCAATTTCGCTGTCGGCGGGCTCGATCACGCCGTCAGTGGGCTTCTTATAATATATTAAAAATCTTTCGGGAAAAACTCGTCGTCGGCGGCCTAAATCTCGCCGTCGGCGGGACAGTTCAATTTTTATCAAATTGAGTCCTTTTTGCTCCAAATTTGCTTCTTTTGTGCTTTTTGCTTTCAGTACTTATAAATCTTCATTCTGCAATAAAACAAAGAAAATACATTTCTTTAAAGTGCAATTTCATATAAAATTGGTATGAAATTCTTAATATATTTTCTAGTGATCAATAATGTGGAAAAAGAATTGAGTTAATTTGATGAGTATTTTATTTTTAATTAATTATTTACACATTTTAATGTTTTAATTCTTCATTCGTATAGACAATTCACCATGGCATGAGACCATAGGGCTTTTGTAGCCTCTGATCTTGGGAACATTCCCTGCATTTTCCAAGGTCAGAGGCCACCTCTATGGCAAGTTATTGATTTTCCAAATTTTTGTGCATGTTTTGATATTTTAATTCCAGTAAATAGCATGTTGCTTAGAAAATTCTAGGAAAATTTAGGGAGGTATCTTATGACCAGAGGACCCTAGGAAAAATGTATTTTGAGTTAATTCATTAAGATTAACCCTAATTGGCCTAAATACTCAAAACTGAACCCTAATTAATTAAGAGTAGCCACACATCCAAATAACTTGAAACAAATCTCCACTGATCTTTAGGGTCAAAGGAGTCCCACATAAAAATTTGAAACCAATTGGAAATAATTTAAATCACTAAATGGATTAATTAAGTCACATAACCAAAATTAAACTTTAAAAATTCACAACTCCCAAAGTAAATCTCAAAAATTCACCAAATTGATTTTGGGACTTCTTTGATATCAGAGAAGTCTAATAAAATTAAAATTGGAATTTTCTAAAAATCTTCATTTTTCACCATATTTTAATATTTTAATAATTAAAAATAATAATAATAATCACAAAAATATTAAAAATCATAAAAATGTCATATTTTGCCTCCTAATCACTTAGGAATAAACCAAATATTTTTCTCAAGTCTCTGGGTTAAGATATTGAATTTTAAAGGCTTAAAACAATTTTTAATATTAAAAATGAATTTCCTTACATTTTCACTAAATTAATTCTAATAAATCAAAGAAAAATCAGAAAAATATAAAATTTATTTCTCCGAACTTCTTGAGGTCAGAGAGATTTATGAAAAAACATAAAATCCATTTTTCAACTTTAATTTTATTTTATAATTAATTAACACTCCAAAACTAAAAATAGTTATAATAAATAAAATATAGTTTGAAAAATCACTAAAATTAGTCCAAGTGGTCCTCTAGTCAATAGGGACATCCCATAATTTTCTTAAGGACAGAAACCTTGCCTTGGTCATCTTGTTCAATTTCCATTGAAAATCCCTATTTTTTTAATAAAATAAATATATAAATTAAATTAAATTCAGGAAAATCACATTTTCTCCTCTAATGTCTTAATTGACATTTGAGTGAAGTGTCATAAAAATTTCAAGCTCATTTGAGCTCAATTTGATGAGTTATGAAATAATTAGGCTTAAAAGGGCATAATAGTAATTAAGAATTTTAACCCTCATTAATATTTAGGTTTAATCAAAGGGGAGGGTAAAATATCTGATTTTAGAATTTTCATTAGATGATTGAAATTTTGGGAAATTAAAGGGTAGGAACCCCTTAATCATTTCTAATAATCAAAAAGAAAAATGAAACCTTAATTAATTAAATAATTTAAATTTTGGAAGATTAATTGAAATTTGAATTATTAAAATGGGGAGTATAAATTAGGGAGATTATGACCCTTTAATTTAAGATCCCTAAATAAATCACTTTAATAATATTTAACTCTTAATCAAACTCAAAAACGATAATTGAAATTAATAATTAAATAATTAAAAGGAAAATAAACCTTAATTAAATTAAAATCTTAAAACATTAAGTGAATTGATAATCAAATTGAAATAAATTTAAAACATTAAAATTAATTTGAAATCACTTAAAAAAAACAAAATCTAAAACAAATTTGAAATATTAAAGAAAATCAACCTTAAGACAATTCATAATTAAAAACATAAAAAATTAAACCAATTAAAAATTAACTTAAAATATTTCAATTAAATTAAAATTAAATCATTAAAATCTAAATTGAATAATCTAAACACCTCTTTCAACCCAAATTAATCTAATATATTGAGATCATTTAAAATGTAAAGATTTGATTTTAGTAAAACAACTTTAACACTATTCCAAACTTAAAATTATTAAAATTTCATAACTAAATTAAACCATTTTAAATTATCAATTCCAATTTTTTAAGTCATTAAAATCTTTAATAAACTGATTTGCCCTTAAAGGCTTGCGTTATCATAACTCTTAAATGGAGCATTAAGTGAAATGTCACTTTACTCAGAGGATAATCAAACATCCTAATTCACTGAGCAAAAAACAAAATTTAATTGAATTCTTGGATGATTAATTCACCAGTACAATAAAATTCATTTGGACTCAAAATAATCTCAGAAGTATTGAAAAGATGTTTAGGATTCATCCTAAGCACTTTCACAATATGATGAGATGTTTTAGAAGAACAACTAAACTTAATTGTTCTTTGATGAAGAAAATCATCTTTAACAAAGCAAAAGAACCTAGACGTCAAAGGAATTGACTAGCTACAGGATTAGGACGTTGGTAGACAACCAAAACCTCTCCCTTGGCTTTACCTAGGTATTTGTAATAAACATTTAAATGTCTTAGCATGTGCTTTAAGTATAGCTTGGAATGATGGGAAGACCCTCCAGGTACGCTTTTATTTTATTGCAAGTTACTTACATGTACTGCGCTTTACTTGTCTTGCATGTTAAACAAGATTGTTACATGAAAACTGAAACCTTTAGGATAGCCACAAAACTAAAACTCAAAACTAAATTTAAAGTCACAACAAGATAAAATTCACCGCCACAACATTCAAAATATAAAATAACTCAAAATTTAATCACAAACAGAACAACAAAACTACAATTGCAACTAAATTAAAACGTCTTGTTGGATGATCGGGAATACCTCGGATGATGTAACCTACGTGTTGCTAACGGGATTTCCCATGGTCTAAATGAAAGTGTGGAACTCATTCAGTTGAGTTTAGCAAATTCATCTGGACTAAGTGAATCCGATAAAAATAACGGTGCCGGAATGATGGAACCGTGGGATCATAACCGGTGTTGTTATAATCAACTTTAAGATTCCCCTAATAAAACATTAAAGACATTTGGACTTTAAGATTTCTCTAAACCAAAACACTTCTCTCATCTCCTAATTTTCACTTTCTAAAACCAAACGTCGGCAACAACGAGGAGCTTGGAGCATAGTGGGCAGCACAGTGATCGTCGTAAGAAAAACTGGAATCTACATCAACAAAACTATTCTTAGAATTAAATAACCAAGCCATAGGATTTCGAGGTAGTTTTCCTAGTGCAACATAAATCCTCAACTTTTTGTTAGGCATTTGCATAATCATGTTATGCAAATTAAGCTCTAACCGGGTTTAGGAGTCTGAGGTAGTCGTTTGGTACGACATAAACCCTCACATCTTCGAGGCTATTTATATGATCATTTCATATAAATATAAGTCCTAATTAACTAAAATTAGCAGGATTACAATATTAAATAAACTCTCTAATTGAAGCCAAACAATAGGATAGTTTAGGAAGTTGCCAAGATTCTTCTTGGATTCTCAACTTCTCCTACTTCTCTTCCTTTGGACTCCTGAAAATAACTGTTCCAAATTTGATCCATCCCCTATTGAAATCTCCAAAATTCAATCCTTTGAAAACCTTAAACTTTGAAATTCTTGAGAGCAAAACCACTGATCATTATTGAGAGTTTTCTTAAGTGTTTTCGGACATTTAAGATGTAATTAACTATAGGGGCTTGCCCTTATAGGGAACTTTAAAAACCCAGGTAATATAAACCCTGCTTAATTCCTTTATATTAAGCAGGGGAACTTGTCGGCTTATAAAATTGGTTCGCAGACCAAATGGATGTCACAAATCTTATAGTTTATTTAATCAAGCCCCATCGTCAAGCAGTGTGTTTGTCCTTCGAGATAGATATACGGTTTGTGATGTGATGCTCGTTTATATAAACTATTTGGGATGTGAGATCTGTTTGATTTCATATCTTAAAATAATTTTAAACTTAAAGTTATTTTCAAAATCAAAAGCTTCTTTCTAAAACTATATATATATTTAAATTTAAATTAAATTTAAAATTCGCCGACAACTTTCGTGTCGCTTGCCAGGTGGTCAATGATACTATTGCAATTCGATATAACTTTCGTGTCGCTTCGTGCCGTAAAGGGACAAGTCCTAGCAAACTTCCTCGCAGCACACCCTTTACAGACAGAATCGCCTCTCAACGATGACTTGCCAGACGAGCAGATAATGAGCCTAGAAGACCCCGACGATCAGTATTGAGAATTGTACTTCGACGGAGCATCTTCAGCACAGAGAAATAAAGAGTTACAAATGATAGTGCCTGGTAAGGCAGGAATCAGACTACTATTTATAACACCGGAGCGGGGGATGTTAAGGTACTCCTACCACTTAACAGAACCGTGTACAAACAACGAAGCAGAATACGAAGCCCTTATAACCGGATTGGAATTAACCATTCAGATGGGGATAACGGATATCAACATCTATGGAGATTCTCAGTTGATAATTCAACAGGTCGTAGGACAATACAAATTTCTAAAGCCAAGACTCGAGTAGTACTTTTGGTATGCCATGAAATTGTTGGAGCAGATTCCGAATGTAACAATCTACAAGATTCCCATAAGAGAAACGCTCTTGCAAAAGAATTTGCCTACTTGAAGGATGAATCAGTTGAAGTGTCAGTTCAGGGAGGTCAGGTTCTCTCACAACTGGACATGGACACGATACACAAGTCAAGAAAAGAAGAAGAAACAATTAGGCCAGTAACAGAAAATGCAGAAGACTGGCGTCAGCCGCTAATAGACTACCTGCAAACAGGAAACCTACTGGACGATAAGTCATTAGCCCATCAAATCAAGAAAAGAACTCTGTCTTAAGCATTAAATCGAAGGTGCCACAACTCTCTGATTGAAGCTTCACTTCTCAGAGCCAAGGTATGGACCCCTTCTTCCTCCTGAGTTTCCAGCGATTCTCTATTTTGCTTGACTTAATTTCATAGCATATAAACTGTATGGATGTGTTCGCCTCCTCAAGACAAACCCATAGAGCCTAAGAACATGAAAATCTGTTAAGAAACGAGAGAGATCTTAGGGTTTTTGTGTGAACGGCTCACGGGACACACCAGTCGTAGACGATGACCAGGCACCGTCCGATCGCGCGTAAATCGAATGGACGGTCCAGATTGAGCCGGATCAAAGGATGGAGTGAGACTGCGGGCCGCGTGGCATCCGAGTCTGATGGCGGCGTCGAATGGGAGCACGCCGCGTGGGCTTTCGGATCCGCCGAGGTTGAGTCAGCGTCGCGCTAGGTAGGTGGATAAATAGGCTATTTTCTATTTATTTAAATACCCAGAAATTGAAAAATCCATAACTTCGCATAGAAAAATCAAAAAAATAAACTAAAAATACCCTCTTGCTTATTGAATAGAGGAGAATAATGTGGAAAAAGAATTGAGTTAATTTGATGAGTATTTTATTTTTAATTAATTATTTACTCATTTCAATGTTTTAATTCTCCATTTGTATAGACAATTCACCATGGCATGAGACCATAGGGCTTTTGTAGCCTCTAATCTTGGGAACATTCCCTCAATTTTCCAAGGCCAGAGGCCACCTTTATGGCAAGTTATTGATTTTCTAAATTTTTGTGCCTGTTTTGATATTTTAATTCCAGTAATTAGCATGTTACTTAGAAACTTCTAGGAAAATTTAGAGAGGTATCTTATGACCAGAGGACCCTAGGAAAATGTATTTTGAGTTAATTCATTAAGCATAACCCTAATTGGGCTAAATACTCAAAACTGAACCCTAATTAATTAAGAGTAGCCACACATCAAAATAACTTGAAAACAATTCTCCACTGATCTTTAGGGTTAGAGGAGTCCCACATAAAAATTTGAAACCAATTGGAAATGATTTAACCCACTAAATGGATTAATTAAGTCACATAACCAAAATTAAACTTTAAAAATTCACTACTCCTAAAGTAAATCTCAAAAATTCTCCAAATTGATTTTGGGACTTCTCTGATATTAGAGGAGTCTAAGAAAATTAAAATTGGAATTTTCTAAAAATCTTCATTTTTCACCATATTTTAATATTTTACTAATTAAAAATAATAATAATAATAATAATAATAATATTAAAAATCATAAAAATGTCATATTGTCTCCTAATCACTTAGGAACAAACCAAATATTTTTCTCAAGTCTCTAGGTTAAGATATTGAATTTTAAAGGCTTAAAACAATTTTTAATATTAAAAAATGATTTTCCTTACATTTTCACTAAATTAATTCTAATAAATCAAAGAAAAATCAGAAAAATATAAAATTTATTTCTCTGAACTTCTTGAGGTTAGAGAGATTTATGAAAAATATAAAATCCATTTTTCAACTTTAATTTTATTTTATAATTAATTAACACTCCAAAACTAAAAATAATTATAATAAAAAAAACATAATTTAAAAAATCACCAAAATTTGTCCAAGTTGTCCTCTAGTCAATAGGGAGATCCCACAATTTTCTTAAGGACAGAAACCTTGCCTTGGTCATGTTGTTGAATTTACATTGAAAATCCCTTTTTTCTTATTAAGATAATTATATAAATTAAATTAAATTCAGGAAAATCACATTTTCTCCTCTAATGTCTTAATTGACATATGAGTGAAGTGAAATAAAAATTTCAAGCTCATTTGAGCTCAATTTGATGAGTTATGAAATAATTAGGCTTAAAAAGGCATAATAGTAATTAAGAATTTTAACCCTCATTAATATTTAGGTTTAATCAAAGGGGAGGGTAAAATATCTGATTTTAGAATTTTCATTAGATGATTGAAATTTTGGGAAATTAAAGGGTAGGAACCCCTTAATCATTTCTAATAATCAAAAAGAAAAATGAAACCTTAATTAATTAAATAATTTAAATTTTGGAAGATTAATTGAAATTTGAATTATTAAAATGGGGAGTATAACTTAGGGAGACTATGACCCTTTAATTTAAGATCTCTAAATAAATCACTTTAATAATATTCAACTCTTAATCAAACTCAAAAATGATAATTGAAATTAATAATTAAATAATTAAAAGGAAAATAAACCTTAACTAAATTAAAAGCTTAAAACATTAAGTGATTTGATAATCAAATTGAAATAAATTTAAAACATTAAAATTAATTTGAAATCACTTAAAAAAAACAGAATCTAAAACAAATTTAAAATATTAAAGAAAATCAACCTTAAGACAATTCATAATTAAAAACATAAAAAATCAAACCAATTAAAAATTAACTTAAAATATTTCAATTAAATTAAAATTAAATCATTAAAATCTAAATTGAATAATCTAAACACCTCTTTCAACCCAAATTAATCTAATACATTGAGATCACTTAAAATGTAAAGGTTTGATTAAATTAAAACAACTTGAACACTATTCCGAACTTAAAATTATTAAAATTTCATAACTAAATTAAACCATTTTAAATTATCAATTCCAATTTTTTGTCATTAAAATCTTTAATAAACTAATTTTGCCCTTAAAGGCTTGCGTTATCATAACTCTTAAATGGAGCATTAAGTGAAATGTCACTTTACTCATAGGATAATCAAACATCCTAATTCACTGAGCAAGAAGCAAAATTTAATTGAATTCTTGGATGATTAATTACCAAGTACAATAAAATTCATTTGGACTCAAAATAATCTCAGAAGTATTGAAAAGATGTTTAGGATTCGTCCTAAGAACTTTCTCAATATGATGAGATGTTTTAGAAGAACAACTAAACTAATTGTTCTTTGATGAAGAAAATAATCCTTAACAAAACAAAAGAACCTAGACGTTATAGGAATTGACTAGCTACAGGATTAGGACGTTGGTAGACAACCAAAACCTCTCCCTTAGCTTTACCTAGGTATTTGTAATAAACATTTAAATGATTTAACATGTGCTTTAAGTATAGCTTGGAATGATGAGAAGACCATCCAGGTACGCTTTTATTTTATTGCAAGTTACTTACATGTACTGCGCTTTACTTTTCTTGCATGTTAAACAAGATTGTTGCATGAAAACTGAAACCTTTAGGATAGCCACAAAATTGAAACCCAAAACTAAATTAAAATTCACAACAAGATAAAATTCTCCGCCACAACATTCAAAATATTAAACAACTCAAAATTTAATCAAAAACAGAACAACAAAACTACAATTGCAACTAAATTAAAACGTCTTGTTGGATGATCGGGAATACCTTGGATGATGTAACCTACGTGTTGCTAACGGGATTTTCCACGGTCCAAATGAAAGTGTGGAACTCATTTAGTTGAGTTTAGTAAATTCATTTGGACTAAGTGAATCCGATAAAAATAACGGTGCTGGAATGATGGAACCGTGGGATCTTAACCAGTGTTGTTATAATCAACTTTAAGATTCCCCTAATAAAACATTAAAGACATTTGGACTTTAAGATTTCTCTAAACCAAAACACTTCTCTCATCTCCTGATTTTCACTTTCTAAAACTAAACCTCGGCAACAACGATGAGCTTGGAGCATAGTGGGCAGCACGGCCATCGTCGTCAGTAAAACTGGAATCTACATCAACAAAACCATTCTTAGAACTAAATAACTAAGCCATAGGATTTTGAGGTATTTTGCCTAGTGCAACATAAATCCTCAACTTTTCATTAGGCATTTGCACAATCATGTTATGCAAATTAAGCTCTAACCAGGTTTAGGACTCTCAGGTAGTCGTTTGGTACGACATAAACCCTCACATCTTCGAGGCTATTTATATGATCATGTCATATAAATATAAGTCCTAATTAACTAAAAATGGCAGGATTACAACATTAAATAAACTCTCAAATTGAAGCCAAACAATAGGATAGTTTGAGAAGTTGAAAAAATTCTTCTTGGATCCTCAACTTCTCCTACTTCTCTTCCTTTGGACTCCTGAAAATCACTGTTCCAAATTTGATCCATCCCCTATTGAATCTCCAAAATTCATTCCTTTGAAAACCTTAAACTTTGAAATTCTTGAGAGCAAAACCACTGATCATTATCGAGAGTTTTCTTAAGTGTTTTCGGACATTTAAGATGTAATTAACTATAGGGGCTTGCCCTTATAAGGAACTTTAAGAACCCAAGTAATATAAACCCTGCTTAATTCCTTTATATTAAGCAGGGGAACTTGTCGACTTATAAAATTGGTTCGTAGACCAAATGGATATAAAAAATCTTCTAGTTTATTTAATCAAGCCCCATCGTCAAGTAGTATGTTTGTCCTTCGAGATAGATATACGGTTTGTGATGTGATGCTCGTTTATATAAACTATTTAGGATGTGAGATCTGTTTGATTTCATATCTTAAAATAATTTTAAACTTAAAGTTATTTTCAAAATCAAATGCTTCTTTCTAAAAGTATATATATATATTTAAATTTCAATTAAATTTAAAATTCATCGACAACTTCTGTAGGCGACCCCCTTTTCAAATACATCACAAACATAAAAATATGTCGACAAAAACCTTTATGTCGTTTACTGGAAAGGATGCAATTTTTAATTTTGATGATGACTGCCGTAAAGCCTTTGAAACATTAAAAGAAAAATTAATCACTGTGATACACCAAAATTATATAGTATTTTTATGCACATTTTTATACATATTTTTAATGATATTGCACTTTAATGGAAGGTATTTTGTGTTTTTCTTGCAGGTATGATGAAAATGGATGGTCATGCTGAAAGGAGTAAAATTGGATCAAATTTGGAGCAAAAAAATGAAAAATAAAAAATTTGGCACTAATTGCTAAGTGCCGCTGGGCCGGCGCTTAGCCGCCACAGTTATAAATCAAACTTTAATTTGATTTGGCGCCAAATTCAAAAGGGAATGGATGCAACTCTTGGTGGTAACGTCCATAAATTCCTTTGGACGGCAAATTTGAATGAAGGGCTGTGTTCCTTGGTAGATACATCAAATCTGGACATATTTTGAAGAGATACCAAGGCACCTTTTTGTTTACTATTTAAAGAGAATCTTAGAAGTGAAGAAGTGAAGAAGTGAAGAATTGAAGAATTGAAGAGGCTCTTCACTGTATTTTGAAGAGAGGAATTTAGGAGATTCTTCCACTGCATTTTAAGTTTTTATTTAGAGCAGGAGTAGAGAGTAGAAAGGAGAAAAGTGTCGGAGTTAAGAGTTCTTCTCCCATTTCTTTTCTTTCTTTTAGTTTAGTTTTTATTGAAGTCTGAAGTCTGTATTCTGAGTCATCGGAGTTTGGAGACTTGCTCTGAGGAGTAGTTTAGAGAAGAGTCAAAGTTTGAGAGGAACTTCCTTAGTCTTGTGGAAAGGATTTTCAAATAAGTGTTTACTTTTATTTTGTTTATCAATACTTGCTTTCGTTTATTATTTTTCTTATCATTTTTAATTTCAAATCAATGTGCTTTTATATTTTCCCAATGCATTCTAAGTAGTTTACTTTATCTTTTTCTTTCTTAAAATGGAGAAGTAATTAATTTAAAGAGAATTGTTGTGGAAAGTATAAGAGTTTAAAAGTTGGAAGAAGTTGTGAAGATTGATTCTGAGAACTTTGTTTACTTCTTAATTTGGCCTGTTAAGTTGTAAAATTTCTTGAGATTATGTAAGATCCAATATGGTATTATCTCATTAAAGTTAGTAGGAATCACATGCAATAATATGGGTGAGAACTGTAGTCCATATAATTGAATGTAATATTAGAAGATATTTTTATAAAAGGGAGTAAAATTAGAGGATTTTAGAGTGACAGGCTAAAACCCCTTAATTTGGTTTGAAGTTTTGAGTTTTTTTATGAGAAGTTAGCCCCCATGCAGTGGGAATTGAGGGAACTTTAGAGTGAGAGACTGGTATCTTCCCTGCCTAACCATGTTCAAAATAATATAAATTTCAAATTAACCTATATTCTTTATAGAACCAAGTAAGGGTAAAGAACACATTTGCTTCTATTTGTCACAACAAAATTTAAATACTTCCACAACAATACTTTAAGAATTATTACTACTTCATGAAAGGAAAGAAAAAGATATTTTAGTTAATTGTATTTTTACATCCAGTGTTATTAGTTATTGAAACCTTTACTTTCATTGCTTAGCATTTTATTAAGAAAATTTCAAAAGACAAATCAACTTTATAAAACTTTTCAAAATCAAGACATACTATTTAAAAAACAATTAAAGAAAGTAAAAAGATAATTTTCTAAATTCCTTTAAAGATTTTCAACTTTTCCCTGTGGGTTCGATATCTCAGGGCTTAATCAGAAAGTTATATATTACTTGATAAATGATATGTATACATGCATAGTATCCCATATT
This sequence comes from Papilionanthe hookeriana x Papilionanthe teres, assembly GCA_022702705.1. Classification (NCBI taxonomy): domain Eukaryota; kingdom Viridiplantae; phylum Streptophyta; class Magnoliopsida; order Asparagales; family Orchidaceae; genus Papilionanthe; species Papilionanthe hookeriana x Papilionanthe teres. The sequence continues at coordinate 142,790,874 of CM040425.1, forward strand.
ATAAAATCATAATTTTCATATCTTAAATCATCAACGCACTTATATCCAGCAGAGTCAAGTTTTTGGCAACCGTTGCACTTATATCTATCGGGGATCAACTTTTTGGCGCCGTTGCCGGGGAAAATTAATTAAATTGCATTTTAAAGAGAATTAAGAAATTTAAAATTTTTACTTTTCTTTGTTTTTGTCAGTGTGTTGTGTTTTGTTTTGTTTTATTATTGTATGCGTAGTTCAGGTTCTGAAGGACTTATGCCTTACGATTCTGAATTAGAAAGAACTATTAGAAACATCAAAAAAATTAAAAATAAGGAAAAAGAAAAAAATATTTAAGAAATGGCAAATCATCAAGATCAAAATTTTGGCATCCATCAAGAATTAAGACCTTTAAGAGATTATGTTAACCCTATAGTAGATGAACTTCGTGCTAGTATTCAAAACCCTGCTGTAGCTGCTAATTCTTTTGAGCTTAAACCTACTATTATCAAAATGGTGTCAAATAATCAGTTTGGGGGAGCAACAATAGAAGATCCTAATTTGCATCTTGCTAATTTTCTAGAGTTGTGTGCTACTTTTAAATATGATGGTGTTTCGGATGATGCTATTAGACTTAGACTTTTTCTTTTCTCACTAAGGGATAAAGCTAAAATGTGGTTACATTCGTTAGCACCTGGATCAATTAGAACTTGGGGTGAACTATCACAAAAATTCCTTGCTTAATATTTTCCACCATCTAAGACTGCTATGTTGAGAAATGATATAACATCTTTTTGTCAGTTTGAAGGGGAATCAATATATGAAGCATGGGAAAGATTTAAAGATCTCCTCAGGAAATGTTCACATCATGTGATACCATATTGGTTAATAATTCAAACTTTTTATAATGGATTAGTTGGATCTCTTAAATCAATCATCGATGCTGTCTACTTGGTGGATCATTAATGTCTAAACCATTTTCTGATGCTTATGCTTTAATTGAAGAAATGGCTACTAATAATTTTCAATGGCCTTCTGAAAGGTTAAATCCTAAAAAGGTAGCCAGTGTTTATGAAAATGATGCTTTTACAATGTTAGCAAATCAAGTTGTTACTGTATCAAGGAAGATAGACCAATTTGGGATGAATTTTTCTCAGCCAAATCTCATGATTGAAGAAAATTCATTAGGCCAAATGGTTGATTCTTATTCTTCACTAGAAACCCATATTCTAATTATTATAACCCAGGTTAGAAGAATCATCCAAATTTTAACTAGAATAACAATAATCAGGGTGGTGTTAATCAACAATGGGGGAACACCCAAGTAAACCCATTGGGGAATTGGAACAACCAAGGTAATAATAATAATAGATTAACTTATCCTCCAGGTTATAAAAATGCTTTACAATTTAAGGTGAAGAAGTTATCTATGGAAGAAGTAGTATCACATATGCGAAATCAATTACAAATTCATTGAGCAACCATCAAAAATATTGAAAATCAATTGGGACAAATTGCAAATGCCTTAAGTAATAGATCCTAAGGAATGCTTCCAAGTAATATTGAAGTGAATGCAAGAGAAAAGAATAAAGAACAAGTGAAAGCAATTCAACTGAGAAGTGGAAAAGAATTGGAAGGTAGAGTTCAAAAAGAGACTGAAGTAGAGAAAGAAGAGATTGAAAGACCTAAAGAGGACGCTCCAAAAGGTTTTGAAAGACTTATTTCTCCACCTAAGGTTGATTTTCAAAAACCACCACCTCCATTTCCTCAGAGACTTCATCAACAAAAGTTGGAAGGCATTTGCAAGGTAATTTATCATGCTAGTAAAACTCTTAATGAAGCACCACTGAGAAAGAGTTATTAGCTATAGTATTTGCTTTTGATAAATTTTGACCATATTTTGGTACTAAATGTGTTGTGCATACTGATCATTCTGTTATTAAATACTTAATGAAAAAAATGATGCAAAATCGAGACTGATAAGATGGATTCTTCTTTTGCAAGAATTTGATTTTGAGATAGTAGATAGGAAGGGTTCTGATAATCAAATTGTTGATCATTTGTCCAAGCTTGAAATTGAAAAATCTCTCTGTGATATTGAAGAAATTAATGAACGTTTTCCTGATGAAAAATTGTTCACTATTAAAGAATGGCATGTTCCGTGGTATGCAGACATAGTAAACTTTATTGTTAGTAATATTATACCCTATGGTTTGACATACCAAGAAATGAAGAAATTTTTGTCTAATGCTAAGACTTATTTTTTGGATGACCCATTTTTATATAAACAAGGAAAGGATCTTATAATTCGAAGATGTGTACCTTTGGAAGAGACTTATGAAATTATTCAAAAATGTCATGATTCTGATTATAGGGGACTATTTAGAAGTGATAAAACTGCATATAAAGTATTACAATCAGGATTTTATTGATGACACGCCTAAAATATATACGCTTTTTGCTATATCATTTTACTTATTTTTGATAATATTACACTTTAAAGGAATGTATTTTGTATGTTTATTGGTTTTAGGTATAAGAAATGGTGATTGGAGCAAAATGAAGCAAAAATGGTGCAATTTGGAGTAAAAACGAGCAAGAAATGAAATTCTGCCCTGACACCTTTCGATAAGTCTTTTGATGCTTAATCTTTTTTACACATCTTGCATATTTTTGAATGAGATGACACTTTAAAGAAAGGTTGTTTTTATGCTTATTTTGTAGGGTTATCTATTATGAACACAACGCAACTGAAATGGGGCGAAACGGAGTTGAAACGGAGCCAAACAGAGCGAAACGGTGGAGCCGCGCAGCAGCCTGCTCGCCGACGACGAGATCGATCTCGCCGACGGCGAGATTTTCTTGAGACAGCCGGAAAATGGCCAAAAAGGCCACCAACAGTGGCCCGAACGACCATGAACTGACTTTTGGCGGTTTTGGGCCAATATTCGATGTATTTGGACGCTTTTTCGAAGGGGTGCTTATGGAAACTCTTCAAACTTCATCCATACTCTTTAAAATGGAGAATATAGGTTAGAAAAAAGAAAGAAACAATAGAGGAAAGAAGAGAAAAACTTAGAGGAATGTTTAGGATTCTTAGATTAAGAGTAGAAATGTAGATTTCTACCCTTTTCGAGAGATTGGAGAGGAGATTTTGAGAGAATTTGTAAGGAATTTTGCTAGCATTGCATGGATCGCTGGGAGACTTTATGGGAGAGATCTTCGTCTTTCTTTCAAGGGGAAAAAGCTAAGTATTTTTCTTCATTATCTTATAATTTTGTAAACATTTATTTAGTGGATTTGCTTTTGTTAAATGAAGTTTCTTTTATGTTTTCTTCACGCTTTGTGACATATCTCTCTTACTTTTTTCTTCTTTGGAAATAGTGGTGTCAGAAGATTATGCCATTATTTTCCTTTTACTTTTCTTTTGTAATGAGTAGAAATCATGTTTAGGATTTTGTGATGCATTGTAGAAGTAAATTTAATTACAAATGTGATGTTTTTTACTTGCACTTCATTTACATTGCAATAAGGGCCCATTGTAGTGTTAAAATTCGTTATAATTGCGTTAAGTCCTGAAAGGGAATATGTAATTCTCAACAAAGTGGAACCACATTCAAATTCCATGGATGGTGAAGTTCATGGGAATTCAATCCAAATAAATAGAGAAATAATATTAATCGGGCGTAGAATTGGAGATTTTAGAGTGACAGGCTAAAATCCTCAATTCGGTCCTATCGTTTAGGTGCTGAAGTGTAGATTGTTAGCCCTCAGATGAGGGGAACGTGGGAGCTCCGAAGTGAGAGCCGGTATCCTCCTAGCCTAGCCGCAGATTCAGTAACCAAGCATAGGATTAGTCAATGTTCTTTATGCCTGGACCAAAGGGTAAAGAATAGGATTACTCCTATTTGGCACATACAATATTTAATTCATCTCAATCCTATACATTATCTATTTCATTACATAAGAATAATAGTTTTTAAAATCTCAAAATTCTCCAAACCAACTTATCCAAAAAGGGTTATCTTTAGAATTATTATTTGCATTTAGGTATAGTTACTATCTTACATTTAACACTTACATTTAGGAATAGTTGCTAGATAAAACATAATTTTAATCGACATTCCAAACTAAAGACAATTAGTAGTAGACTAGAATTTGATTAAGGACTTCTTACTTCACTTCCTCATGGGATCGATACTGGAGTTTTTAAAGAAAACTCTATAATACTTGAAACGATACGTATACTTCCGTAGTACCCCTAGTGTGTAAAATATTTTCTAATTTTTATATCATTTATGATTTTGCACTAGCTGCTATTTATAAATCAGGTCAAGTTTTTGGCCATCTTTTGAAAGTTAATTTACTGCGTAATTGCGGGTCGGGTCAAGTTTTTGGCGTCGTTGCCGGGAAAGCTTTGGTAAGAACTTTAGGAGAATTTTAGTTGAAGTAATTAGGCTTAGACTTGGAAAACTTTAGTGTCATAAAATTATTTTTGTTTTTGTGTGAAAAATATGATGTTCATAAAATTTTTTGGTTGTTTTGAATATAATTCATCTATTAATTGTTTAATTGTTAATGTATTGTTTGTTGTGTTAAGTATGCGAAACAAAGGATCTGCAGGACTTGTGTCTTATGATCCTGAGTTTGAAGAAAATAAAAAAATAAAAATACAGAAAGGACTCCAAAAACTAGAAATGGAAAACTTTTAAGATAATAACTTGGAAAATCATCATAAATCATTGAGGGATTTCGAAAATCCTATGATAGATGAAATTCACTTAAGTATACAAAATCCTGTCGTAGAAGCTGATTCGTTTGAAATAAATCCTGAGATTATCCAACTGGTGCAGAACAATTAGTTTGGGGGAACTCCTTCGGAGGATCCCTATTTACACTTATCAAATTTTCTAGAACTTTTTGCTATATTTCGTTATAACGGTATGTCAGATGATGCTGTTAAACTAAGGCTTTTTCCTTTCTCACTAAGGGATAAGACTAAAATGTGGTTATATTCGTTAGCACCTGGTTCTATTAAAAATTGGGAGGAGTTAACTCAGAAATTCTTAGCTAAGTATTTTCCACCTTCAAGGACTACTAAACTTAGAAACGATATTATCTCATTTTGTCAATATGAAGGAGAATCAATATACGAAGCCTGGGAAAGATTTAAGGAACTCCTAAGAAAGTGTCCACACCATGCTCTGCCCGATTAGTTAATCATTCAAACATTTTATAATGGGTTAGTAGAATCCCTTAGGTCTATAATTGATGCTGCCGCTGGTGGATCATTAATGTCAAAATCATTTGATGAAGCGTATGCATTAATTGAAGAAATGGCTACAAATGAATTTCAATGGCCCTCTACAAGGGTAAATCATAAAAGTGTAGCTAGTGTTCATGATACAGATACGATTACAATTCTTGCATCTCAGATTGCTGCAATATCAAGGAAGTTGGACCAATTTGGAATGAACCAACCTCAATTTACTCCTTTAAGTGAGGAAAGTTCATTAGGGCCTATGATTGATTCTAAATTATCATATGAGACTTTAAATACCATAAACAACCCGTACTCTAACTTTTACAACCCAGGTTGGGAGAACCACCCTAATTTTAACTGGATTCATACTACTGAGGGAGGAAACCAAAAATGGGAAAATAATCATGCGAATCATAATGGAAGTTGGAATAATCAGGGAACATAAACTATAGACCTTCATATCCACTGGACTCTAACAATGATCAACAATTTGAGGATAAGAAGACGTCTATGGAAGAAGTGGTATTGCAAATGGGAAACCAGTTGCAAAGTCAAAATGCTGCGATTAGAAACAGAGAGAATCAACTGAGACAAATTGCTAATTCACTTAGCAATAGACACTAAAGAACACTTCCTAGCAACAATGAGATCAACTCTAAAGAGAACACTAATGAACAAATAGAAGCTGTCCAATTAAAAATTGGAAGAGAAATAGAGGATGTGGTTAGAAAAGAAAAGATGTTGTGAGAGAAACAAAGGAAACTAAAAGACCTGAAGAACATGTTTCTAAGGATCTAGAAAAATTAATATCTCCAACTAAAATCAGTTTGGAAAAACCACCACCTCCATTTTCTCAAAGACTTAGACAGCATGAGTTGGATAAAAAAATTTTCAAAGTTCATGAAAGTACTTAAGAAGTTAACGATAAATATTCCTTTCACTAAAGCATTGGAACAGATGCCAAGTTATGCAAAGTTTATAAAGGATATATTAAACAAGAAAAGGAAATTTATAGATTATGAGATAGATGCACTAAGTGAGGAGTGCAGTGCCATACTTCGGAAAAATTTTCCTCGGAAACTTAAAGATCCTTGTAGCTTTACAATTCCTTGTGCAATTGGAGAAAAATTATGTGGAAAAGCTTTATGTGATTTAGGAGTGAGCATTAATGTGATGCCTCTATCTATATTTAGAAGGTTAGGTTTAGTCGATATTTCTCCCACTACTGTAACCCTTCTGTTAACTGATCGTTCTATCATTTATCCAAAAGAAGTTATGGAAGATGTGCTTGTTAAAGTTGATAAATTTATCTTTCCTTTGGATTTTATTGTATTAGATATGGAGGAAGATAAAGAAATTTGAATTATTTTAGGGAGACCTTTCCTTGTTACTGGACAAGCTATGATAGATGTGCAAAAAGGAGAGTTAACTATGAATATTAATGACCATGAAGTCACTTTTGATGTATTAAAGACTATGAAATATCCAGCTGAGAGAAAAGATGATGATTATTTTTGTATGGATGAAATTGATTATCTAAGTAAAGACCATTTCCAAGAAAGTTTTGAGAGTAAGTTAATAGATGAGAATGAAATAGATTTTCATGATGATTCGAAAAGGTTATTTAAAGAAGACTGTATGTATGTTCAGGAGAGGTGTGAAATGATGGACGCTACCAAAAGTAGTAAATTTTTAATTCCATTTATTGAAAAATCTCATTAACTTAAGATGGATGTACCCCATATAATTTTAAAGCCTACATATTTAGGGAGTTCATCTACACAACCAGTCTTTATATCTTTAGATACGACTCAATCACAAGAAAAACCTGAATTAAATGATGAACAAGATAAAATTATTGAACTAGGACTTGGAAGAGAATTTGAGGATAAATTTCAAAAGAACTTTGAGTTGAGAAAAGAGGATAAGGATATTGGAAGACCATTGGAAGAAATTCCTAAGGAATTAGAAAAATCTATTTCCTCAACTAAGATAGATCCTCAATCATTTAATAATTATAAAGGGGAAGAATTAGATAATAACTTGAATCATAAGAGTGACAGAGAAGAATTTGATCTTGAATCTGAATTATTTAAAGAGAATCTGATCCAAAATTTGGGAGATATTGAAGTATCTTATAAAGATCCATTTCTTATAAATTTCAAAGATGATATTAATATGTAGTTTCAGAAAATCAATAGAAGAATATTGGATCTAGAAAGAAATATGAGGAACAATGATATAAATCCATTTGAAAAGGAAGAACTGAATAAAAAATTAAAATTTGAAAATTTTGTAGGAATCCCTGGATCTGGAAATGATTGGGCGATTGATCGAGGATTACTTAAATGGAATTTTGATCCAAGAGGAATCATTTGTCAGGCTGATGACGTTAAACCAAGCGCTTTATGGGAGCCAACCCATAGTTATCAGTGTGCTTTGATTTAGTGTGCTTAAGAGTCATGATTGTTAGTGTTGTATTGTGTTTGATTTAGAGTGGATAGATTAGATCTTTATGTGTCATTATGGATTGATCAGATTGATTGTTGTTGGTAGATGTTTGGATTGATAGTAGTTTGATTTGATATATGTCTGTGTCTTGAGGGATATGATTCCTTAACTTCTTATTATAGCTAGACTTGATCTCTTGTAGTAGTTGAATTAACGAGTCCACTGTGACTTGTGTCTCACCCAGACTTGAGTTTTACAAGAGAAATCATGAATTTCAAACATTGATAGTTTCATCTTAATTTGTTACTTCCTTTCTACAACTTTATTTTCATTAGATAGGAGTCGCGAACCTATTTGATGAATACCATATGGATGATCTTACACTATTTTTTATAACTTTTAGAGGTGCTTAATTATAAGGATTAGATGATGCCTGAGATTGGTGTCTGCAAACCAATTTATTAGGGATAATCTTATCTTTGGGATTATAATTTATAAAATCTTTTGAAGTACCTAATTTACTAGTGTAGTGATTCCGTTAGAAATGGGAAGTAAATCAATGTTATGTGATGAGTTAATGGAAGAATTGACCTCATTTATCATATGTGTGTTTATGTTTGTGTTACAATTTTATTTAAGACTTGAAGAACATTTTATATTCCCATTCTGATACATGTTATGCTAGTTAGACTTTAATTTAGTTAATTTCATTCTGTCATGATTAGTTTAGATTTACTTTCTGCTACATATTGTTCTGTCTTAATGAATACGTGCGAATGATTTTGATAGACATTTGTGATAGATAGAATTTCTAGATTATTTTCTTCCTACTTATATTTTCTGTATTGAATGTTGTATATGTTAAAAATTAAGTTTGGGGGTAGGAAGAAAAATAAAATTTTACTGTGAAAATAGTTCATTTTAGTGTAATTTTATTACAAGCATGTTTTAGGTTAGATTTACTTTCTCCTACAGTCATTTTATCCTGATTATGCATGATATGAATTTGATTGGATGTTGTAGTAGTAAGTATATTCAACCTTTACTTTTTCTTCCTACTATATTTTATGGAATTAGTTGCAAAATATTTTAAAATTTAAGTTTAGGGGGAAGAAAAATATTAACTCTTATTTGTTCTCAATTATTATATTTTAAAAAAATTATTAGCATAACTTCTAGCAATTGAACCTCGCTTGAGATAACTAAAATTTTTTGTTTCAGTTGAATATTATGGAATGATTGGATGAATGTTTTTAGTAATAAAGGTTAATTTTATAAGGGTAAGATATTTGGTATAAAAGAATTTGATTATAGTTAACTATTTAAAAGAAAGAAAACTGTATTTTTGAAATGTTAAGAGACTTAAAGTATTGTGTGTTAAGAAGAGATTGTGACTTTATGATGAATAATAAAGCTCATACCTAATTATAAAGTAAGGATGTGTTTCAAGTTTGAACTTTAGAAAGAGGAGAGTGAAGTTCAAAATCATTACAGGCTCTCCAGATATAGTAATCCTCATTAAAAAAATATAGAAAAAGAAAAGAGAGTAAAAAAAATGGGGATTGAAAATGATCCTGAAAGAAAAGAAAAAAAAGAAAAGAAAAAGATTTATGAGGAGAAGCTTGAGGAGATGCCTAATCAAAATTTGGCTTCACTTGAGTCACCCTAAAGGGAAAAGTTGATTTCATTTCTGAATTTATATTTAAAGTATTGGCCTACATTCTAATGAAATTTACATGAACTTCTTTTTCACATAATCTTTCAAGGCATTCTTAATGTGACAAATTATGGTTTATCTTGAAATAAATAGAAGACTAGAACCCTTGGACTTGATTGCTGAATATTCTTATACTTGTAGTGTTAACCTGAGTTACTGAATTTCTTTCTAAAAATCTAACCAATATATTCTTTTGAATAAAAATTTTAGTGTCTTACAGGTGAAAAGTACATTGCCTTGAGTTATATTTTTATGTAGTAAAAGTGTTACTTGAGGACAAGTAACAGTTAAGTTTGGGGGATTTTGACATGCCTAAAATATATACATTTTTTGCTATATCATTTTACTTCTTTTTGATAATAATACACTTTAAAGGAAGTTATTTTGTATGTTTATTGGTTTTAAGTATAAGAAATGGTGATTGGAGCAAAAGGAAGCAAAAACGGTGCAATTTGGAGAAAAAACGAGCAAGAAATGAAATTCTGCCCTGACACCTTTTGATAAGTCTTTTGATGCTTAATCTCTTTTACACTTCTTGCATATTTTTTAATGAGATTACACTTTATAGAAAGGTTGTTTTTATGCTTATTTTGTAGGGCTATCTGTTACGAACGCAATGCAACTGAAATGGGGCGAAACGGAGTTGAAACGGAGCCAAACGGAGCGAAACGGAGGAGCCGCGCAGCACCCTGCTCGCCGACGGAGAGATCGATCTCGTCGACAGTGAGATTTTCTTGAGACAGCCAGAAAATGGCCAAAAAGGCCGCCGACAGCGGCCTTGAACCCGCCGACAGCGGCCCGGACGACCATGAACCGACTTTTGGCGGTTTTGGGCCAATATTCGATGTATTTGGATGCTTTTTCAAAGGGGTGCTTATGAAAACTCTTCAAACTTCATCCATACTCTTTTAAATGGAGAATATAGGTTAGAAAAAAGAGAGAAACAATAGAGGAAAGGAGAGAAAAACTTAGAGGAATTTTTAGCATTCTTAGATTAAGAGTAGAAATGTAGATTTCTACCCTTTTGGAGAGATTGGAGAGGAGATTTTGAGAGAATTTGTGAGGGATTTCGCTAGCATTGCATGGATCGCCGGGAGACTTTATGGGAGAGATCTTCGTCTTTCTTTCAAGGGGAAAAAGCTAAGTATTGTTCTTCATTATCTTATAATTTTGTAAACATTTATTTAGTGGATTTTCTTTTGTTAAATGAAGTTTCCTTTATGTTTTCTTCGAGCTTTGTGACGTATCTCTCTTACTTTTTCTTCTTCTTTGGAAATAGTGGTGTGAGAAGATTATGTCATTATTTTTCTTTTACTTTTCTTTTGTAATGAGTAGAAATCATGTTTAGGATTTTGTGATGCATGGTAGAAGTAAATTTAATTACAAATGTGATGGGTTTTAATTGCACTTCATTTACATTGCAATAAGGGCCCATTGTAGTGTTAAAATTCGTTGTAATTGTGTTAAGTCCTGAAAGGGAATATGTAATTCTCAACAAAGTGGAACCACATTCAAATTCCATGGATGGTGAAGTTCATGGGAATTGAATGCAAATAAATAGAGAAATAATATTAATCGGGCGTAGAATTGGAGATTTTAGAGTGACAGGCTAAAATCCTCAATTCGGTCCTATCGTTTGGGTGCTGAAGTGTAGATTGTTAGCCCTCAGATAAGGGGAACGTGGGAGCTCCGAAGTGAGAGCCGGTATCCTCCCAGCCTAGACGCAGATTCAGTAACCAAGCATAGGATTAGTCAATGTTCTTTATGCCTGAACCAAAGGGTAAAGAATAGGATTGCTCCTATTTGGCACATACAATATTTAATGCATCTCAATCCTATACATTATCTATTTCATTACATAAGAATAGTAGTTTTTAAAATCTCACAATTCTCCAAACCAACTTATCTAAAAAGGGTTATCTATAGAATTATTATTTGCATTTAGGTATAGTTACTATCTTACATTTAACACTTGCATTTAGGAATAGTTGCTAGATAAAACACAATTTTAATTGACATTCCAAACTAAGGACTATTAGTAGTAGACTAGAATTTGATAAAGACTTCTTACTTAACTTCCTCGTGGGATCGATACTGGAGTTTTTAAAGAAAACTCTATATTACTTGAAACAATACGTATACTTGCGTAGTACCCCTAGTGTGTGAAATATTTTCTAATTTTTATATCATTTAAGATTTTGCACACTAGCCGCTATTTATAAATCAGGTCAAGTTTTTAGCCATCTTTTGGAAGTTAATTTACTGCGTAATTGCGAGTCGGGTCAATTGACCTACAAATTTTAAGGATGTGAATGTTTATATTAAAAATTGTGATAGATGTCAACGTGTTGACAATATTTCTAGAAGAAATGAGATGCTCCTCAATTATATGTTGGAAGTTGAAATATTTAATGTTTGGGGACTAGATTTTATGGGACCATTTACATCATCTTTTGGAAATGTTTATATTTTGATAGCAGTAGACTATGTTTCCAAATGGATTGAAGCTATTGATTTACCTCGATGTGATGCTCAAAGTGTTGCAAAGTTTTTAGAAAAGAATATATTTTGCAGATTTGGAATACCAAGAGTAATCATAACTGATGGGGGAAGTCATTTTAGAAATGCGATTATTGAGAAGTTAGCAAAGAAATGTCGTATTAATCATCGCATTGCTACTGCTTATCTTTCGTAGACAAGTGGTTTGGTTGAGTTATTCAATCGTGAAATTAAAAGAATATTGGAAAAAAAAACTGTTAATCCAAATAGAAAGGATTGGTCAATTAAACTGGATTATGCTTTGTGGGCCTATAGGACTGCTTACAGAACATCTATAGGAATGTCCCCATATATGCTGATTTTTGGAAAAGCTTGTCATTTACCTTTTGAACTTGAGCATAAAGCATATTGGGCTATTAAAGAGTTCAATTATAATTTGAAAGATGGTGCTAAAAAGAGATTATTGCAATTGAATGAGCTTGAAGAAATAAGGAATGAATCTTATGAAAATGCTAAGATTTATAAGGAAAAGATAAAGTTATGGCATGATTGGAAGATTCTTACCAAAAATCTTGTACCAGGACAACAAGTTTTGTTGTATAATGCTAGATTGAGAATATTTTCTGGAAAACTTAAGTCCAGGTGGATGGGTCCATTTATTGTGATAAAAGTTTATTCTTATGGAGCTGTAGATATTCAAGATCCTAAGACTGGAAAAATATTTAAAGTTAACGGACATAGACTAAAACCATATTTTTTAGTCAATAAATCTAAATCTGATGAGAATTTGATGTTGGGTCACTCAAAATGAGTTCTGGGTATGTCAGGCTGAAGACGTTAAAACAAGCGCTTTGTGGGAGGCAACCCATATTTATCATTGTGCTTTGCTTTATGTTTGTTTAGTGTGTTTTGTTTGCTTTGTTTGGTTTGTTTTTATGTTTTTAGTGATAGTGATTTGGAGTTTTTAAACTTAAGTAGAGTTTATTTGACCTTAATTGATGATTTTGAGAAGTTAGAATGAAAATTTGGACACTTAGCAGACTTGTGCTAAATTGTGCACTGGTGGCTAAGCGCCGACTAGTTCGCGCTTAGGCGCCGCAGTTATAAAAAAATGTGAAATATGTGGATCTAGAAGCCTAGATCGTGGGGGAGAAGTTTTGGGAGTTATTTTGGAGTTTCTAAACATCTTGGGGCTGTTCTAACATTTCCCAAGTTTATAAAAAAGGACCTGACTTAAGAGAAACACTTCCCCAAGTCCTATTTTCATTTCTGAAGTCTTAAGAAGAGAATTTTGAGTGCATCATGTCTTCCTAGGAGAATGAGATGAAGAAGAAGCAAGACTCTGACAAAAGTAAGTTCATTAGTGATAGTGCTAAAGAGTTATTTAATGGATATCTCGCTGTTAGTATTCAGGGTATTGCAGAAATGATTGCAAAAATTGAAGCCCGAGTAACTTCAATGGAAGCAAAGATCAATGATACTAACTTACATTTGGAACACATGGGATGGCAACTCAAGATGCAATTCAATCATTCAAGGTACGGGGAAGAAATAGATAAGGCGATGTTTGTGAAGAACAAATGGATTGAAGAAGAGAATGTAAGAATGAACAATTATTGCACGTTCTATCAAATTTATATTCCAGAAGGGTCAAATGAGAATAATAGTGGTCCGGGATATATTCCGCCTAATGGAGAATGGAATTAAGAGTGTTTTGTTTGTTTAATGTTCTTATGTGTTATGTTTAGTGTTCTTGTGAGTTCATGTTTGGTGTGTTTAGTTTTTTTATTTAAATACTAACTAAGTCTGATGATGTGATGGTTACATCCTAGAGATGTATACTTATCAGTTTGAGATTAATGTCTCTTGTATTTAGATAATTTCATCCTTTATGTTTGGATATAAATTCTAGTATTGTATTAAGTGTTATGTTTTGTCGGCGAATTTAAAATTTTAAATTTAATTTAAATATATATATATATAATTTAGAAAGTAGTATTTGATTTTGAAAATAACTTTAAGTTTGAAAATTTTAAGATATGAAATCAAACCGATCTCACATCCCAAATAGTTTATATAAACGAGCACCGCATCACAAACCGTGTATCTATCCCGAGGAATAGACACATTGCTTGATGGTGGAGCTCGATTAAATAAACTAGAAGATTGTGACATCCATTTGGTCTGCGAACCAATTTTATAAGCCGACGAGTTCCCCGCTTAATATAAAGGAATTAAGCAGGGTTTATATTACCTGGGTTCTTAAAGTTCCCTATAAGGGCAAGCCCCTATAGTTAATTACATCTTAAATGACAAGAATCATTTAAGAAAACTCTCGATAATGATCAGTGGTTTTGCTCTCAAGAATTTCAAAGTTTAAGGTTTCAAATGAATTGGATTTTGGAAATTTCAATTGAGAATGGATCAAATTTGGAACAGTTAATTTCAAGAGTCCAAAGGAAGAGAAGTAGGAGAAGCTGAGGATCCAAGAAGAATCTTGATAACTTTCCAAACTATCCTATTGTTTGGCTTCAATTATGGAAAATTATTTAATGTTTCAATCTTGCCAATTTTAATTAATTAGGACTTATATTTGTATGACATAATCATACGAATAGCCTTGAAGATGTGAGGGTTTATGTCGTACCAAACGACTATCTCGGAGTCCTAAGACCAGTTAGGGCTTAATTTACATGACATGATCATGCAAATGCCTAATGAAGAGTTGAGGATTTATGTTGCACTAAGAAAACTACCTCGAAATCATATGGCTTTGTTATTTAATTCGAAGGAAAGTTTCGCTGAAGTAGACCCGAGTTTTGCTGATGACGATGGCCGTGCTGCCCATCATGCTCCAAGCTCCTTGTTGTTGCAGAGGTTTAGTTTTAGAAGGTGAAAATCAGGAGATGAGAGAAGTGTCTTGGTTTAGAGAAATCTTAAAGTCCAAATGTCTTTAGTGTTTTAATTAAACGAAATCTTAAAGTTGATTAAACAGAACCGATTAAGATCCCACGGTTCCGTCATCCCGGCACCGTTATTTTCATTGAATTCACTTAGTCCAGATGAATTTGCTAAACTCAACTGAATGAGTTCCACACTTTCATTTAGACCGTGGGAAATCCCGTTAGCAACATGTAGGTTACATCATATAAGGTATTCCCGATCATTCAACGAGATGTTTTAATTTAGTTGCAATTGTAGTTTTGTTGTTCTGTTTGTGATTAAATTTTGAGTTGTTTTATATTTTGGAATGTTGTGGCGGTGAATTTTATCTTGTTGTGACTTTTAATTTAGTTTTGGGTTTCAGTTTTGTGACTATCCTAAATGTTTTATTTTTCATGCAACAATCTTGTTTAACATGCAAGAAAAGAAAAGTACAGTGCATGTAAGTAATTTGCAATAAAGTAAATTGTAATAAAATAAATGCGTACCTGGAGGGTCTTCCCGTCATCTCAAGCTACACTTAAAACATATATTAAGGCATTTAAATATTTATAACAAGTACCTAGGTAAAGCTAAGGGAAGGTTTTGGTTGTCTACCAAAGTCCTAATCCTATTGCTAGTCATCTCCTATGACGTCTAGGTTCTTGTATTTTGTTTAAGGATGATTTTCTTCATCAAAGAACAATTAAATTCAATTGTTCTTCTAAAACATCTCATCATATTGAGAAAGTGTTTAGGACGAGTCCTAAACATCTTTTCAATATTTTCGAGATTATTTTGAGTCCAAGTAAATTTAGTTGTATAGGTGAATTAATCATCCAAGAGTTTAGTTAAGCTTTATCTCTTGCTCAGTGAACTTGGGCATTTGATTACCTGATGAATGAAGTGACATCTCACTTAATACTCCATTTAAGAGTTATAATAATTAAAGCCTTTAGAGGCGAAGCTGGTTTGTTGAGAATTTTAATCATTCTTAATTTGAAGTTTGAGTTAAAAGTTTAAAGTGATTCAATTTAATTATGAGGTTTTAATTAATAATTTTAAGTTTGGAATAGTGTCAAATTATTTTTGGTTTAAATCTTTATACTTTAAGTGATCTTAATGTTTTAAATTTGTTTTACTTTTATTATTGAATGATGTTAATTTAATTTAATTTAGATTTAATTTAATTGAATTTAACTTAATTTAATTTAATTTAATTTCAATATTTTAGATTTAATTTAACTTAATTGTTAAAATGTTAATTTAATTTTTACTTAATTTAATTTAATTTAATTTAAATTTAATTTAATTGTTAAACCACTTAGTATTTTGAGCTTTCCTTTAATTTAAGGGTTATTATTTATTTTTTTATCTTAATTAAGAGTTAAATATTATTGAAGTGATTTATTTAGGGATTTTTATTTTAAGAATTAATATCCTCTCAAGTTATATCCCTATTTTTAATAATTCAAATTTTCATTAATCTTCCAAAATTTAAATTGTTTAAATATTTAAAGTTTTATTTTTTAGTTTATTAAAAATGAGTAATGGGTTCCTACCCTTTTAATTTCCCAAAGTTTCAATCATCCAAGAAAGATAGAATCAAATATTTTACCCTCCATTTTAATTAAACATAAAATTTTAATAAAGGGGTTTAAATGCTTTAATTACCTTTATGCCCTTTTAGGCTCATTAATTTCATAACTCACTAAATTGAGTTTAAATGAACTTAAAATTTTTATGTCACTTCACTCATATGTCAATTAAAACATTAGAGGAGAAAATGTGATTTTTCTGGATTTAATTTATTTATATAATTATTTTTAGTGAAAAATATGGATTTTCAATGGAAATTCAACAACATGACAAAGGAAAGATTTCTATCCTTAAGAAAATTATGGGATGTTCCTAATGACCAGAGGACCACTTGGACCAATTTTGGGGATTTTTAAAATTATATTTTATTTATTATAATTATTTTGAGTTTTAGAGTATTAATTAATTATAAAATAAAATTAAAGTTGAAAAATGGATTTTATATTTTTCTTAATTCTCTCTGACCTCAAGGAGTTCAGAGAAGAAAAATTTTATAGTTTTCTGATTTTTCTTTGATTTATTGGAATTAATTTAGTGAAAAGGTTGGAAAATACTTTTTAATATTAAAAATTGTTTTAAGCATTTAAAATTCAATATCTTTACTTTGAGACTTGGGAAAAATATTTGGTTTGTTCTTAAGTGATTAAGAGTCAAAATGTGACATTTTTATGATTTTTATTATTTTTGTGATTTTTATTATTTTTTAATTATTTAAATATTAAAATACCATTAAAAATGAAAAATTTTAGAAAATTCCAATTTTAATTTTTATAGACTCCTCTGATATCATAGAGCCCACAAAACCAATTTGGTGAATTTTTGAAATGTATTTTTGAAGTTATGAATTTTTTAAGTTTATTTTTGATTATGTGACTTAATTAATTCATTTAGTGGGGCTATGCATTTCCAATTGACTTCAAATTTTTATGTGAGATACCTCTAATCCCAAAAATCAGTGGAGAATTGTTTTCAAGTTATTTTAATGTGTGGTTAACCCTAATTAATTAAAGTTCAGTTTTGAGTAATAAGGCCAATTAGGATTATTCTTAATGAATTAACCCAAGATATAATTATCCTAGGGTCCTCTGGTCATAGGAAACTTCCTCAAATTTTTTTGGAATTTATTGAACAACATGTTAATTATTGGAATTAAAATTCCAAAAATAGTGATCCAAAATTGAATAATACATAACTTTCTATAGAGATGGCCTCTGACTTTGAAAAATTCAGGGAATGTTCCCAAGATCAGAGGCTTTAAAAGCCCTATGGTTTCATGCCATGGTGAATCGTCTATGCAAATGAAGAATCAAAATACTGAAATAAGTAAATAATTAATTAAAAATAAAATACTCATCAAAATAACTTGATTTCTTTTCCACATTATTCTCCTCTGTTCACTGAGCAAGAGAGTATTTATAGTTTATTTTTATGATTTTTTTACACAAAGATATAGATTTTCTATGTTCTGGGTATTTAAATAAATAAAAAAATCCATATTTTCTACTTATCCACACGACGCCGCGTCAACCTTGGTAGCTCTGAAAGCCCACGCGTCACGCTCCCATTCGCTGCCACCATCTGACTCAGTGCTCCAGAGCCCGCGGTTCATGTAACATTCCCTGGTCTGGCGCAATCTGAACCGTTCAGTCGATACACGCTCGATCGGACGGCACCTGGTCATCGTCTACGACTGGTGTGCACCCGTGACCGTCCACACTAAAACCCTAAGAACACTCTCATTTATCAATGGATTTTCGTGTTCTTATGCTCTATGGATTCATCTTGAAGAGACGAACACATCCATACGGTTTACATGCTATGAAATTAAGTAAAACAAAATGGAGAATCACTAGAAGCTTGGGAAGAAAGGAATGATCCATACCTTTGCTCTGAGAAGTGTAGCTTCAATCAAAGAGTTGTGTCACCTTCGATTGCACCCAAGGAAGCTCCAGATGAAGTCTCCGGCTGCGGGAATTATCTAGGTATGAAAGTGTCCACGGCCGATTTCAAAGCTTGGAGGCTAGAGCAACCTGGGTGGCTCTGGAGAGGGGCTTTCACTAGGGAACTCCTTCTCTTAGTCCTGTACAGGTGTGGGTGAGTTTAATTTGGATTTGGTAGAGGTTTTAGATATGTCCTGGTTACGGCTGAGAATTGAGCTCCAAAATTGAGCTCGATCAATGGGGTTTAGAGGTCGGAGAGCGGTGGGGATCAATTGCTCTAAGTGAGGAGAAGGTCTCGGAGCAATTTTGGCAGAGTTTTGTTTAGGTCTGGTTCATCACCTTTTTTGGCCGAGAGGGTGGTGGGTTTAAATAGACATAGCTGGAGGGCCTCCCAGGGGGGTTTGATGCTTGGGATCAACTGCTCTATGCAAGAGAAGAACAGCCATGGTGTTCAATTGGACTGGGACAACTCAACAAAGAAGAATTGAAAAGTTTAGCTCACATAGAGCTCTCGGCCATGGTGTTTTCCGGCGACCCAGGCGGCTTGCTGGCAGGGTTAGGTCACCATCAGGGTCAGGGAGGTCAGGGCTTGATGTTTGTGAGCTCAATTGGCTGTTGCCATGTGTAAAGAGGTTTGATTTAAGTGGAACGGGGGAGAGTGTATTTTAGGCTCATTTTGGTCCAAGGCATGGTTTAGGCAAGGTGCACCTCCCCAAGGCTTAACTTTGGGCTGGGAGGAATCATTTGGGTCAGCCAAGAGAGAGTGGTGAGGTCTCTTTCCATGGTGAGGTGGCTATGCTTGGTTTAGAGTGTGACATGAGTATGGTTAAAAGGCTTAATGAAGGATTAAGAAAGAGGCCCCCTCCATTTGCCATAAATGACATGGTGAGGTGTAAAGTGACTCCCATGGCTTACATATGGCTTATGCATGGCTCCATGGCTTCATTTGGCTTAGGAAAAGATTTGGTCAATTTCATGAAAGGGGATTTTATGAATTTTGGCATTTTGGTGGAAATTTGGATGAAGCTTGATATGGAATGGTTTCATGATGATTTTGAAACTTAGGGGTGATTTAAATCATAGGGAATGATGAGGGAAAATATTATGTGGGCTTTGGAATGAAATTTGGGCTTTTGAATTTGTTGGATGTGGGTTTTTAAAAAGGTTTAAGAAAGTGGGTTTTTTAGATTTTAAAATGGACTTTTGGATGAAAGTTTTGTAAAAGATCATGCCAAATAAATGTTAGGTTTAGTTTAGGGATGTATCATGAGTGATTTGGATAAGGTTTGGTGTCATTTGGAGTTGAAATGGTTTCAATTTGGTCTTTTTGGTAAATGGGCCAAAGTGGGTCAAATTGGGCTAACTTGGGCCAAGGTTGGGCTGAGGTTGGATTTGATGTAAAATTAATGTTGAGAAATGTTCATGGGAGTGTCACAAATAGTTTTCAACTTTTGTTGGGCCTTAATTTTGGGATTTGTGCCCATGTGGGTTAGGTTTGGGTTTAGGCCAAAAATGGGGATTTTGACTTTGGGTTAAGCTTGGGTGGAGTTTAGGTTCAAATTTGGGGCAAATCTTGTTAGTGTTTTGTTTGTGGTGGTATTAGGAAGGTTTAGAAAAAGATTTGGGGTTAATTGGAGTTGAATTGGGTTGGTTTGGGCTAGGTTTAGGTCATGGGCCAAAATTGGGGTTTAGGCTTCAAATTGAAATTGAATCCAAATGTCAATCAAATTGGGCTTGGATTTGGTCTAAACTGATATTGGGGATATTTAATTGAAGTTTAGAATTGAATTGGACCAAAATTGAGGTCAATTTGGTTGGTTCAGTGGGACATTGAGTCCACTTGGGTTAAGAATGGGTCAAATTGGGGGTTTTGGTAAAAGTGGGTTAAATTGAAAAAATTGGCCTATGGTGCAGTTGAACAAAATGAAATTGGGAATATTTGGGATTTTCTAGAATTTTCTGGGAATTTTTAGTTAAGAAGGGTATTTTGGGTATTTGGATGGTATTGGGGGGCATTTTTGGAATTTTTGGTATAGTTGGCTAAGGATGATCAATTTGAGTGGGGGGAAATGTTTAGGATTGGTTTTGAGGAATTTTTGGTAATTTAGGCAATTTTGCAAATTTTGGATAGCTTCAAGGACATTTGGTAGGTTTAGCGGGTGTAGGGCCCCGGGGTCAAAAATTGAAATTTTAGAAAAATGAAGATTGATCAAGTTTGAGTAGAATGGAATCACTTCGGTTAAGCCATGAAGCCATATCAAGCCCATAAGAGCCATGAGAGGACTCATTTGAGGCATTCACTATGTTGTTCCTAACCCTCTTAGCCAAGGGCCTAGGGGTTAAGGTCCATCCATATGAATGACCTACATGAGTCAGGAAGTCAAGCTAGGCATGAATGGATTTAGGATTGGAATGTGTGTGAAAGTGTAATGTGTATGCAAGTCAACCCTCCCCAGATCAGGCCACCCAGGGTAGTCTTAAGGCCAAAGAGTCCTATAGGGAACTCATCCTTTAAACCTCCACATTTGATTTTAACCCTCCAAGTGACTTAGGGATTTACAATCAAACTTATGGGGTTTGCAGGGAGTTTAGGAGGTGTTTGAATTTATAAGTGGTGAGTTCCATTTCTAGTCCTCTAAGATAGTCAAAGGGAAATCCTAAGGCTAGATCCTAAGTACTAAGGAGAGAGAAGAGAAAAGACCTCACCAAAAATGAGGTCAACAAATGGACCCCCAATAGGTGTGGTGTGCTAAATAAGCACACCGCGTGTATTGGTGTTGACTGAAGAGACCAACAAAACCAACACATATGTCTAAGTGAGGCACTTAGAACAGAGTAGAAACAAATTTCCGCTGGGGAGTATTGAGTATATCTCCAAGACTGGAGATCCCTGAACTCTCGCTGGGGAAAAGAAAAGGAGGTGAAGTCCAGACCATAAGATCTGGGGGAAATTCGATTTAGATTTCATTTGATTTTCTGTTTTAAGTTTTAATGTGTGAGTTTAGATTTCGATTTGTTCTGAGTTTCAATTTCGATTGAGGTTTAATTTAAAAATAAATTTAAGGAAATCTGGATTTGAAATGAGGATTGGAACCTAGGTTCCAACCCCAGGATTGCGAAGAGAACTGGAATTTAGGTACCAGCCCCGGAGTGAGAATTGGAGTTTAAGTATCGATTGAAAAGGATGAGAGTCAGAATTTAGGTACTGATCTTGAAAGTTTAAAGAGAACTGGAATCGGGTTCCAACCTCGAAGGTCTAAAGAGAACTGGAATCTGGTTCCAGTCTCGAAGGTTTAATGAGAAATGGAAACTGGTTCCAATCCCGAAGATTTAATGAGAATTGGAAACTGGTTCCAATCTCGAGGATTTAATGAGAAATGAAAACTGGTTCCAATCTCAAAGTTTTAATGAGAAATGGAAACTGGTTCCAATCTCGAAGATTTAATGAGAAATGGAAACTGGTTCCAATCTCGAAGATTTAATGAGAATTGGAAACTTGTTCCAATCTTGAGGATTTAATGAGAATTGGAACCAGTTTCCAATCTCGAAGATTTAATGAGAATTGGAAACTGGTTCCAATCTCGAGGATTTAACGAGAATTGGAAACTGGTTCCAATCTCGAAGGTTTAATGAGAATTGGAAACTGGTTCCAATCTCGAAGGTTTAATGAGAATTGGAAATTGGTTCCAACCTCGAGGATTTAATGAGAAATGGAAACTGGTTCCAATATCGAAGATTTAATGAGAAATGGAAACTGGTTCCAATCTCGAAGATTTAATGAGAAATGGAAACTGGTTCCAATCTCGATGATTTAATGAGAAATGGAAGCTGGTTCCAATCTCGAAGATTTAATGAGAAATGGAAGCCGGTTCCAATCTCAAGGATTTAATGAGAATTGGAAGCTGGTTCCAATCTCGAGGATTTAATGAGAATTGGAAGCCGGTTCCAATCTCGAGGATTTAATGAGAATTGGAAGCCGGTTCCAATCTCGAGGATTTAATGAGAATTGGAAACAGGTTCCAATCTCGAGGATTTAATGAGAATTGGAAACTGGTTCCAATCTTGAAGATTTATCTGTATGAAGAGGGACCCAATCCCATGTATTCAGAACCAAATCGAACAAAGTTCGTGGCTCCGTGTCAATAGAACTAGTCGATCCTCTAACACGTAGAGAAAAGATTTAAAAAGAACTAGTAAGTGAACCAAGTTGAAAAGACTCGACCCGGTGACAAGTCGAGGACAAGATTTGAATTTCAGAAGAGTTTCAAACAGATTTTGTTTTGAAGAATAATTGAAGGATTCAGATCGAAGGATTTAGATCGATTTCATTCATTGTGGTGACTCAATTTCAAAAATAAATTTAGAATTCGTATCAGCTTAGAATTCATTTTAACATTTAGATTTTTTTTAAAAAGAGTTCTCGTTTATTTTCATTTTCCCTATGTTCTTTGCTCGAAGTTCTTTTAATTTAATGGCATTTCCCAGTCAATTTGCACAAAAAGAGGTGAAGGCAAAACATGACATGGTCACTTTCATTCCAATCTTGTTGAAAATACATCATACAACTTGATCCAAAACATGATGGTATTTTTTTTGAGAATTTAATATCTCATATAATCCATATAAATCCAAAATAGATTGCGTAAGATTCTTCAAGTTTCTTCTAAAAGCAGCTTTCAAAATCCATGTCTGAATAGTGAGATACATGGACAACAACATCACCTTCCAAGTCATCCTTGGCAGAAATGTCGTATGGATGTTCATTGGAGGTGTGCTATCTCCCATGTGACTCACAGCTCGTAAGGCCGGAGATTCTCTAACTCTGGATCTGGCTGGAAGTGGAAAGGCATTTTTCTGTCATCCATCCTCCTGAAAGTAACAGAGATCCGCTCAACAGGCACCCCTGGAATGCAATGCTTTGCGATGTCCGCTCCATTCTCTTTTAACACCATGACGGAACCTACCGGTAGTGGTATCTCCACTGGCCCTCGGAACTCACCGGGGCTCGCTATCCGAGGTCGGATCCGAACATGATATTGCACCTGGTTGACAAAAGAAACGTGCGGAAGGGTCTAACGAAATCATGATGATCTATGTGTGGAGGTATGCGATCACCCTCCTTGTAGATGTTAATGATGCGAGTCGTTGGGGATGCGATACTGCGGGCAATACCTTCCATGTTATCATCCTCTTTACCATTCTTTTAATAACGTTTGGCATCGGATCCACCTCACTGCGACAGAGTATCCCTGGTGGATTTCCATTTCTGTCTACTACGAAGTTGTAGCAACATCCGCACTGGATTGTAACTCTTCCTTTCCCTGGCATCCATCTCCGGGTTTCTGAATAAGTCCTTTCCCTTAGGCGGCCAGCTCGACCCATTTTCTGGAGTTCAAGTATGCAGTCTACAATTTGTTGTTGCTCGTAGTCTGAGAACACATCTGTATGCAGCTCGAGGCCTTCTAAGATATTGATCCTCTTGCCTCCAATCATTTTCTTCATATTGTATCCCAGCTGGTGTGAAGTCAGAGTCAATCTCGATCATGGCTCCATCCCTCACCCTCTTTTCATCAAGTGCTAGACTCACGTCATTCTTAAAGTTCAGAACCAACCGCCCGTTTGACATTTCCCAGCGAAAAACAAGGAAAGGATCAGGGGCTGTACTAAGAACAAGAACAGTAGAAAAATAAATGTTTATTAATGATGAGTTTTTATTCTTTTATTTTAAATTTAAATAGGAGTAGAAAAAGATCAAGAGAGATCAAGAGTGAGACTCGATTTAAAAGGAAGGATAAATACTTTATTATCATAATTTCACATGTTTTCTTTTTTAACACTTTTTTTTAATGATTTTCTTTATCATCCATTTTTTATTCTTGGGTTCGGACCCAGTCATAAGTAATTACTGTGCCCGTGTTTCTAGGAATGAGGATTCATCCTTCGAAACATCAGGTTGTGTAATACTTCTTTAGATATAGTCCATTAATTGGAAGCATAGGTCGTTCTCCACGGCAATTTACAAGCTGGTAGGAAGCTCCTGAGTAGACTGTCTCGACCACAAATGGCCCTTCCCAAGTCGGTTCAAATTTACCACCTATTTTGCGATGTGCAAGAATAGGTCTTCTGAGAACTAGAACCAAGTCACCGACTTTGAATGTCCTTGGGCAGACTATTTTTTCATGGGCCTGAATCATCTTGGCTTGATACAATTCCAAATTTTGCTGCGCTGAAAGTCGTTTCCCTTCCAAGCTTTCTAACTCTTCTAATCGTAGTCTGGCAATCTTTTCTGTAGTAATTTTGTTTGCAACTGCAATTCTGAGAGAAGGAAGCTGAACCTCTAAGGGTAGAACGGCCTTGGACCCGTACACTAAGGCGTAAGGCGTAGACTGGGTGGGCGTTCTGAAAGTTGTCCTGTAGGCCCATAAGGCTTCTAACAACTTCTTGTGCCAATTTTCTTTAGGATTTGGACGAGAGTTATATTAAAAGCCTCGCCAAGCCGTTCGCTCTTTGGTAGCAGACTGTCGAATAGCACCAGTTGATCCCGTGTCTTCTGACAAAATTATTGATCTTTATACTCTTGAATGAGGACCCGTTATCTAAGATAATTCTGCGCGGTACCCCAAAACGGTAGACGACTTGATTCTTGAAAAACTGCAGTACATGATGTGCTTTCACTTCTCTGAGCGGTACCGCTTCTGCCCACTTAGAAAAGTAATCTGTAGCTGCAAGAATGAAGCGATGTCCTCTTGAAGAAGGCGGCTCTATCGAACCTACGATATCTGTGCCCCAACACTCAAACGGCCACGACGCGATTGTCAGATGTAGCACATTTAGAGGTTGATGTAGAACCACTCTATGCACTTGGCACTGGTGACAACTTTTGGCGACCTTCATGCAATTGGTCATCATTGAGGGCCAGTAGTACCCTAGTCTTTTAATCTTCATCTTCATTTTCGGACCTGACTGATGAGCGCCACAAAGTCCTGAGTGTACTTCTTTAAAAATTTCACGAGCCTCGGACCCGCTCAGGCATCTTAGCCACATCTGATCAAAAGACCTTCTGTATAACGTGTTGTTTATCAATGCGTAAGACAGAGTTCTTTTCTTGATTTGATGGGTTAACGATTTATCTTCTGGTAATTTTCCTATTTGCAAGTAATCTATTAGTGGCTACCGCCAATCTTCTGTATTTTCTATCACTGCTGCAATTGTTTCTTCTGCTTTTTCTTCCTATTTGTGTATTGTATCTACGTCGAGCTGTGATAGGACCTGTCATCCTTGAACTGACACTTTAACTGACTCATCCTGCAAGCAAGCAAATTCCTTTGCAAGGCGGGCTAACGCATCTGCGAGAGCATTTTCTCTTCTGGGAATCTTGTAGATCGTTACATTTGGAATCTGCTCAAACAGTTTAATGGCATACTGGAAGTACTGCTCGAGTCTTGGCTTTAAAATTTTGTAATGTTCGGCGACTTGTTGAATGATCAACTGAGAATCCCCATAGATGTTGATATCTGTCATCCCCATCTGAATGGTTAATTCCAGTCCGGTTATAAGGGCTTCGTATTCTGCCTCGTTGTTTGTACACGGTTCTGTTAGGAGGTAGGAGTATCTCAACATCCCCTGCTCTGGTGTTATGAAGATTAGTCTGATTCCTGCCTTACCGGGCACTATCGTTTGCAATTCTTTATCTTTTTGTGCTGAGGATGCTCCATCGAAGTACAGTTCCCAACGCTGATCATCAGGGCCTTTTAGGCTCATTATCTGCTCGTCTGGCAAGTGGTCATTAAGAGGCGATTCTGCCGATAAAGGGTGTGCTGCGAGGAAGTCTGCTAGGACTTGTCCCTTTACGGCACGAAGAGGAACGAAAGTTATATCGAATTGTAATAGTATCATTGACCACCTGGCAAGTCTGCTGGAAAGCGTCGGTCGGGTCACCAAATAATGCAACGGATTAAACTTCAAAATAAGTTTGACCTTGTGAGAAAGCATGTAGTGCCTGAGCTTTTGAGCGGTGAAGACCAGGGCCAAACAGTGCTTCTCAATAGGAGGATACTTTACTTCCGTCGGAATTAGACGATGGTAGTAGAGGGCATTTTCTTTTCCCCCATCATTGAACTGGGCTAACACGGCTCCGAGAGAGTCGTCTAAAGCCGCGGTATAAAGTATCAACAGTCTACCCGAGACTGGGGCTGCTAAGACAGGAGGTGTCATTAAATATTGTTTAATGTCATCGAAGGCATGTTGACATTTGGAGTCCCAAGTAAACTTGGCATCCTTCCTAACTAAAGCAGAAAAAGGCTAACACCTTCCTGACAAATTCGAGATAAAGTGTCGAAGATATGCCAACTTTCCTTGAAAGGATCGTAGTTGTTTCAAGGTTTTGGGAGGTGGCATTTCTAAGATAGCTTTAATCTTCTCTGGATCAATTTCAATTTCACGATGTTGAACAACAAATCCTAAGAATTTCCCAGAGGTGACGCAGAAGGCGCATTTCAAGAGATTCATCTTAAGGTTATATTGTCTTAATCACTCGAAAACAATTCTCAAATTATACAAATGATCTTCTTTTAGTTCACTCTTGATGACCACATCATCCACGTAACACTCGACTTGGTTGTGAATGAGATCATAAAAAATTCTTGTCATTTCTCTTTGATAAGTTGCTCCTGCATTCTTTAATTCAAACAGCATCACTGTGTAGTAGTATACCCCGATCGGCGTTCTGAAGGTTGTAAGCTTTTCATCTTTTGGTGCCATCTTTATCTGCTTGTACCCTGATGATCCATCCATGAATAAGAAGACTTCATGTGTTGAAGCGATGTCGATCATCAATTCTGGATTTGGTAGCGGGAATTCGTCCTTTGGACATGCTTTGTTCAAATCTCTGAAATCCACGCATATCTTGATCTGACCGTTCTTCTTTCTGACTGGTACCACATTGGCTAACCAAGTTGGATATTGTTCTTCACGGTCAAATTTAGCGTCTATTAGCTTCTTAACTTCTGCTATTACTTGTTGTTCGATCTCTAGACGCATCCTTCTCAGAGCTTGTCTGACTGGAACGGCAGTGGGATCCACTCCTAACTTGTGAAATGCGACCTCTGGAGCTAATCCTGGCATTTCATCATAACTCCAAGCAAAACAGTACTTGAATTCCATTAGTAGCTTGATTATCTCTTCGGAGTCTTCTTTATTAAGGAAGGAGCTAACAAAGGTCGGCCTAGGCTCTTCACTAGTACCTAAGTTAACTTCCATTAACTCGTCTATTGTAGATTTAATTTCTTCTTTGAATTCTGGCGGAGCATCTCCGATTGGTAGATCTTCGAGATCTTCTGAAGCTTCCAAGTAGTCTTCATTAGGCTTGCAAGTGACAACCAAGCAAAATCCCGTATCATCGACTGAACCTACTGTGCCGAATCCGAGACCATGTTTTGAATTGGGAGGCCGACTGGCATTGTTCCATAATTTTTCAAAGTGTTTTGATTGACCTTTTGTCCATCGTCGAGGCAAGACACCACGTTGAATTAAATTTTGAACACAGGGAGAGTACCACTCAAAAGGCAGTTCCATTAATTCAGAAGAAGTAACATCTTCAAATTGTACATCTTTTTCATTATTGGAAGAAGAAGCACCACGGTAAAACTTGATTGGTTTAGTACCACCACCATGCACTTCCTTGACCACCATACCCTCGATCTTATTAGAATGGATCGGGGTCAGGGTCATAGTGTGTACATAATGGTTAATCTTCTCGTACATTGATTTGTATTCTTCATTATTTTCATCTTCGAGAGAGATCTTGAACTGGGGTTTCTTTTGATTTACTGTTGCTGCTTCTTTCTTGATTTCTGCTTCTTTGGAACTGGTCTCCCAATCTACGTCGATGAATGGTTTCTTTTGTCCAACAGTTCTAACGTCTCTTCCACGACCTCGTCCCCGACCTCGACCTCGGGTGCGAGTTCTGAAGAAACCTTCACCATCTCTTCGTAAGGGAGTGGTGAGTAACTGTTGGACTAGAATTTTCGGCTCTTTATCGTCTTGAACTTCTTTTGCCTCATTTGGTATAGCATTTCTGGAAAATATTGTTTTCTTCAGAGGTGCGTAGTAGGCTGCATCTTCATGAATTCTGATTTCGTGCACGGAGAACGGTTGCAAGTCACCTTTGATACACTGTTCTCCTCCTTCGTAATATTTTATGCACTGGTGCAGAGACGACGGTACCATGCAATTTTCATGGATCTATGGCCGACCCAGTAGAGCGTTGAACGATGTCTCAAAATCAATTATGTGGAATTTTGCGGTTGTCTTTGTCAAATCACCGGTCTTCATTAACAGTGTTATTGATCTGAGTGGTCTTTCTCCTTTCTGATTGAACCCTCTTAATAACATCTTATCTGCTTCAAGTTCGCGAGCATCAATTTCCAAATATGCTAACGTTCAAAGGCTCATTATGTTGATTGATGCTCCCGGATCAACTAACACCCTGGTGTTGACCTCAATTTTGATGAGGTCTTTTGCTTCTCTCTTTAGTACTTAGGATCTAGCCTTAGGCTTTTCCTTTAACTAATCTTAGAGGACTAGAAATGGAACCCACCCTTTAGAAATTCAAACTACTTCTTAACTCCCTGCAAATCCCACAAGCTTGATTGTAGACCCCTAATCACCTAGAGGGTTGAAATCAAATGTGGAGGTTTAAAGGATGAGTTCCCTATAGGACTTTTTGGCCTTAGGAACACCACAGGTGGCACTGGTCGCAGTGAGGGTTGACTTCCACATACACTACACTCTCACACACATTCCAAGTCCAAAACCACACTCTCGCCCAACTTGACTTCCGACTCATGTAGGTAAATCATATGGATGGTCCTTAACCCCTAAGCCCCTGGCTAAGAGGGTTAGGAACAACATAGTGAATGCCTCAAATGAGTCCTCTCATGGCTCATATGGACTTAATATGGCTTCATGACTCAACCAAAATGATTCCATTTCACTCACATTTGATCAATCTTCTTTTTTTTAAAATTTCAATTTTTGACCCCCGGGGCCCCGGACCCACCAAACCTACCAAATGTCCTTGAAATGACAAAAAATTTCAAGGACATCTTTTCAATATTTCCGAGATTCTTTTGAGTTCAAGTAAATTTAGTTGCAAATGTGAATTAATCATCCAGGAGTTTAGTTAAGCTTTGTCTCTTGCTCAGTGCACTTGGGCATTTGATTACCTGATGAATTAAGTGACATCTCACTTAATACTCCATTTAAGAGTTATAATAGTTAAAGCCTTTAGGGGCAAGCTAGTTTGTTGAGAATTTTAATCATTCTTAATTTGAAGTTTGAGTTAAAAGTTTAAAGTGATTCAATTTAATTATGAGGTTTTAATTAATAATTTTAAGTTTGGAATAGTGTTCAAATTATTTTTCGTTTAAATCTTTATACTTTAAGTGATCTTAATATTTTAAATTTGTTTTACTTTTATTATTGAATGATGTTAATTTAATTTAATTTAGATTTAATTTAATTGAATTTATCTTAATTTAATTTAATTTAATTTGAATATTTTTGATTTAATTTAACTTAATTGTTAAAATGTTAATTTAATTTTTTACTTAATTTAATTTAATTTAATTGTTAAACCACTTAGTATTTTGAGCTTTCCTATAATTTAAGGGTTATTATTTATTTTTTTTTATCTTAATTAAGAGTTAAATATTATTGAAGTTATTTATTTTGGAATTTTTTATTGAAGAATTAATATCTTCTCAAGTTATATCCCTATTTTTAATAATTCAAAATTTCATTAATCTTCCAAAATTTAAATTGTTTAAATAATTAAAGTTTCATTTTTTAGTTTATTAAAAATGAGTAATGGGTCCCTACCCTTTTAATTTCCCAAAGTTTCAATCATCCAAGAAAGATAGAATCAAATATTTTACCCTCCATTTTAATTAAACCTAAAATTTTAATAAAGGGGTTTAAATTCTTTAATTACCTTTATACCTTTTTAGGCTCATTAATTTCATAACTCACTAAATTGAATTCAAATGAACTTGAAATTTTTATGTCACTTCACTCATATGTCAATTAATAGATTAGAGGAGAAAATGTGATTTTTCTGGATTTAATTTATTTATATAATTATTTTTAGTGAAAAATAGGGATTTTCAATGGAAATTCAACAACATAACCAAGGATAGGTTTCTGTCCTTAAGAAAATTATGGGATGTTCCTAATGACCAGAGAACCACTTAGACCAATTTTGGAGATTTTTTAAATTATATTTTATTTATTATAATTATTTTGAGTTTTAGAGTATTAATTAATTATAAAATAAAATTAAAGTTGAAAAATGGATTTTATATTTTTATTAATTCTCTCTGACCTCAAGGAGTTCAGGGAAGCAAATTTTATAATTTTATGATTTTTTTTTGATTTATTGGAATTAATTTAGTGAAAAGGTTGGAAAATACATTTTAATATTAAAAATTGTTTTAAGCATTTAAAATTCAATATCTTTACTTTGAGACTTAAAAAAAATATTTGGTTTATTCTTAAGTGATTAGGAGTCAAAATGTGACATTTTTATGATTTTTATTATTTTTGCAATTTTAATTATTTAAATATTAAAATACCATTAAAAATGAAAAATTTTAGAAAATTCCAATTCTAATTTTTATAGACTCCTCTGATATCAGAGAGCCCACAAAACGAATTTGGTGAATTTTTGAAATGTATTTTTGAAGTTATGAATTTTTTAAGTTTAATTTTGATTGTGTGACTTAATTAATTCATTTAGTGGGGCTAAACATGTCCAATTGACTTCAAATTTTTATGTGAGGTCCCTCTAATCCCAAAGATTAGTGGAGAATTGTTTTCAAGTTATTTTAATGTGTGGTTAACCCTAATTAATTAAAGTTCAGTTTTGAGTAATTAGGCCAATTAGGATTATTCTTAATGAATTAACCCAAGATATAATTATCCTAGGGTCCTCTAGTCATAAGAAACTTCCTCAAATTTCTTTGGAATTTATTGAACAACATGCTAATTATTGGAATTAAAATTCCAAAAATAGTGATCCAAAATTGAAAAATACATAACTTTCTATAGAGATGGTCTCTGACCTTGAAAAATTCTGGGAATGTTCCCAAGATTAGAGGCTTCAAAAGCCCTATGGTCTCATGTCATGGTGAATTGTCTATGCAAATGAAGAATCAAAATACTGAAATAAGTATATAATTAATTAAAAATAAAATGCTCATTAAAATAACTTGATTTCTATTCCACATTATTCTCCACTGTTCACTGAGCAAGAGCATATTTTTAGTTTATTTTTATGATTTTCCTACACAAAGATATGGATTTTCTAAGTTCTGGGTATTTAAATAAATCAAAAAACCCATATTTTTCTGCTTATCCACGCGGCGCCACGTCAACCTCGGCAGCTCCGAAAGCCAACGCATCGCGCTCCCATTCGCTGCCGCCATCTAACTCAGCGCTCCAGGGGCCCGAGGTTCATGTAACATTCCCTGGTCCGGCGCAATCTGAACCGTTCACTCGATACACGCTCGATCTGACGGTGCCTGGTCATCGTCTACGACCGTGACCGTCCACACGAAAACCCTAAGAACTCTCTCTTTTCTCAATGAATTTTTGTGTTCTTATGCTCTATGGATTTGTCTTGAAGATACGAACACATCTATATGGTTTACATGCTATGAAATTAAGTAAAACAAAATGGAGAATCACTGGAAGCTCAGGAAGAAGGAATGATCCATACCTTTGCTCTGAGAAGTGTAACTTCAATTAGAGAGTTGTGTTACCTTCGATTGCACCCAAGGAAGCTACAGATGAAGTCTCTGGCTCTGGGGAATTGTCTAGGTATGAAAGTGTCCACAGCCGATTTTAAAGCTTGGAGGCTAGAGCAACTGGGTGGCCTGGAGAGGGGGCTTTCACTAGGGAACTCCTTTTCTTGGTCTTGTGCAGGTGTGGGTGAGTTTAATTTGGATTTGGTGGAGGTTTTAGATATGTCCTGGCTCTGGGCTGAGAATTGAGCTCCAAAATTGAGCTCAATCAATGGGGTTTAGGGCTGGAGAGCAATGGGGATCAATTGTTCTAAGTGAGGAGAAGGTCCTGGAGCAATTTTGGCAGAGTTTTGTTTAGGTCTGGTTCATCACTTTTTTTGGCCGAGAGGGTGGTGGGTTTAAATAGACATGGCTGGAGGGCCTCCCAGGGGGATTTGATGCTTGGGATCAGCTGTTTTATGTAACAGAAGAACAGTCACAGTGTTCAATTAGACTGGAATAACTCAGCAAAGAAGAATTGAAAAGTTTGGCTCACATGGAGCTCTCGGCCATGGTATTTTCCAGTGACCCAGGCGGCTGGCCGACAGGGTTAGGTCACCATCAGAGTCAGTGAGGTCAGGGCTTGATGTTTGTGAGCTCATTTGGCTGTTGCCATGTGTAAAGGGGTTTGATTTAAGTGGAATGGGGGAGAGTGTATTTTGGGCTCATTTTGGTCCAAGGCATGGTTTATGCTAGGTGCACCTCCCCAAGGCTTTACTTTGGGCTGGGAGGAATCATTTGGGTCAGCCAAGAGAGAGTGGTGAGGTCTCTTTCCATGGTGAGGTGGCTAAGCTTGGTTTAGAGTGTGACATGAGTATGGTTAAAAGGCTTAATGAAGGATAAAGAAAGAGGCCCCCTCCATTTGCCATAAATGACATGGTGAGGTGTAAAGTGACTCCCATGGCTTGCATATGGCTTATGCATGGCTCCATGGCTTCATTTGGCTTGGGAAAAGATTTGGTCGATTTCATGAAAGGGGATTTTATGAATTTTGGCATTTTGGTGGAAATTTGGATGAAGCTTGATATGGAATGGTTTAATGATGATTTTGAAACTTAGGGGTGATTTAAATCATAGGGAATGATGAGGGAAATTTTCTTGTGGGCTTTGGAATGAAAATTGGGCTTTTGAATTTGTTGGAAGTAGGCTTTTAAAAAGGTTTAAGAAAGTGGGTTTTTTAGATTTTAAAATGGACTTTTGGATGAAAATTTTGTAAAATATCATGCCAAATAAATGTTAGGTTTAGTTTAGGGATGTATCATGAGTGATTTGGATAAGGTTTGGTGTCATTTGGAGTTGAAATGGGTTCAATTTGGGCTTTTTGGTAAAGGGGCCAAAGTGGGTCAAATTGGGCTAACTTGGGCCAAGGTTGGGCTGAGGTTGGATTTGATGTAAAATTAATGTTGAGAAATGTTCATGGGAGTGTCACAAAAAGTTTTCAACTTTGGTTGGGCCTTAATTTTGGGATTTGGGCCCATTTGGGTTAGGTTTGGGTTTAGGCCAAAAATGGGGATTTTGACTTTGGGTTAAGCTTGGGTGGAGTTTAGGTTCAAATTTGGGGCAAATCTTGTTAGGGTTTTGTTTATGGGGATATTAGGAAGGTTTAGAAAAAGATTTGGGGTTAATTGGAGTTGAATTCGGTTGGTTTGGGCTAGGTTTAGGTCATGGGCCAAAATTGGGCTTTAGGCTTCAAATTGAAATTGAATCCAAATGTCAATCAAATTGGGCTTGTATTTGGTCCATATTAACATTGGGAATATTAAATTGAAGTTTAGAATTGAATTAAACCAAAATTGAGGTCAATTGGGTTGGTTTTGTGGGACATTGGGTCCACTTTGGTTAAGAATGGGTCAAATTGGGGGTTTTGGTAAAAGTGGGTTAAATTGACAAAATTGTCCTATGGTACAGTTGAATAAAATGAAATTAGGAATATTTGGGATTTTTTGGAATTTTTTGGGAATTTTTGGAATTTATGTAATTTTTTGTTAAGAAGGGTATTTTGGGTATTTTGAGGGTATTGGGGGGCATTTTTGGAATTTTTGGTATAGTTGGCTAAGGATGATCAATTTGAGTGGGGGGAAATGTTTAGGATTGGTTTTGAGGAATTTTTGGTAATTTAGGCAATTTTGCAAATTTTGGATAGCTTCAAGGACATTTGGTAGGTTTAGCGGGTGTAGGGCCCCGGGGTCAAAAATTGAAATTTTAGAAAAATGAAGATTGATCAAGTTTGAGTAGAATGGAATCACTTCGGTTAAGCCATGAAGCCATATCAAGCCCATAAGAGCCATGAGAGGACTCATTTGAGGCATTCACTATGTTGTTCCTAACCCTCTTAGCGAAGGGCTAGGAGTTAAGGTCCATCCATATGAATTACCTACATGAGTCAGGAAGTCAAGCTAGGCATGAATGGTTTTAGGATTGGAATGTGTGTGAAATTGTAATGTGTGTGCAAGTCAACCCTCACCAGACCAGGCCATCCAGGGTAGTCTTAAGGCCATAGAGTCCTATAGAGAACTCATCCTTTAAACCTCCACATTTGATTTTAACCCTCCAAGTGACTTGGGGATTTACATTCAAACTTATGGGGTTTGCAGGGAGTTTAAGAGGTGTTTGAATTTCTAAGTGGTGGGTTCCATTTCTAGTCCTCTAAGATAGTTAAAGGGAAAGCCTAAGGCTAGATCCTAAGTACTAAGGAGAGAGAAGAGAAAAGACCTCACTAAAAATGAGGTGAGCATGTTTGTTTTAATATAAGTTTGTGTTTTTGTGAAATTTGTGTGGAATCAATGGTTATTAAATTTTGATTTGGAGTATTGGAAGATTTGTGGGGAGAAATAATTATTTTGGAGTAATTAAGGGTTATTATCCAAGTGATTTAGTGCATATACCTTAATTATGAAAATTTGGGTATTGGTGGCTAAGCGCCAGAATGTCGGCGCTTAAGCGCCAGATTTCGCGGCTAAGCGACGAGAGTTCGTGCTTAGGCGCTAGTTCGCGAAAATTGGTTCCCAAAAGTTAAAAACCCGAAAATTAACATTTTCAACCACCCCATCGTTTTCAACCTTCGGTTTACCGCGAAAGAGGAGCCTAGGGCATCATATTGTGTATCATTTAAGAGCCGATCCCAACAAAAATTGTTAGATTTGGATTTTTGAGGTAAGAGCACCACTCCTAAGTAAAATTTTTTATTTCCACCATGTATTTCGACTACATTATGGAAAATCATAAAATCACTATTCAAGGTGAAAATTTAAGGAAAAACTTGAGAAATTTCTTGGATTTAGTGAAAATATCTTTTGGAAGATAATTTAGCAAGTTTAGTTTGATTTTGTAATTTATGGTCAATTTTTTGTGAATTTTTAGAGATGGCTCCAAAGTCAAAGCGTGCACAAGAAAAGACGAAGTTTGATTCTGACAAATTTGTTAGTATGAGGGCTGAGGAATGATACGTTGATGCATTGCAGTCACGTAAGTTGATTCCTGAGCGTGTGTTTAGTAAGCCAGGAGAGGTGATTGAAGATATGATTGCTAGAAGAAACTGGTAGAATTACTGTTGCTTCTATGATGTTGCTGTTGTTTTTGTAGTTAGACAATTTTATGCAAATTTGCCTGCTGCAGAAGAGAATCAAGTGATGGTTAGGAGGCATGAGGTCAACTTTTCTTCTAGGGCAATCAATACTTTTTATGGACTACCTCCTGACATGTTCTGTTTTTATTCTAACTATCATCCTTCGGAAAGGGAATTAGATGAGATCATGGAATTTCTGACTGATGGAAGAGGATTATGGAAAATAACAAATGATAGAAGAGTGAACTTTCTTGCTTCCAAATTGAATGCCATTTCTAAGGCATGACATTATTTTATCTCAACTAAGTTGTTACCTTCGAGTCATACTAGTGAAGTAACGAGAGAAAGAGCTATGTTGAACCATTGTATTCAGCAAGGGAAGTCTATTGACATTGGAGGTATAATTTATTATTATGTTTTGAACTGTGCTAGATCAACCACGACTGCAGGTATGGGATTTTCTTCCTTGATTCATTCACTACGTGAATGATCTGGAGTGAAGTTTGATATCTGGGAAGAGGTACTTCAGCCATTGAGACCAATTACCAGTGTAAACGTTGGTGCTTACACTGTACATTCAGAGTTTGGTTGGAGAGGAGGATTTGGTAGGGCTTCTACTGCTTCTACTTCTGCTGCATCTACTTCTCGTGCTACTACTTCACTTGCTTCGTCATCTACTGATTCACATACTGGTTTATTAAGAATGATTTTGAAAAAAGTGAGTCTTACTCGAGAGCATATGAAAGATATGGATGGTAAGCTGGATAATGTGGAGAGATATATTATAAAACATGATGAATATGAGGAGAGTTATCAGCAAAATTTAGATAGACTGATTAGAGGTGATCAGAGTGCTGAGATGCCACCTCATCAATTCTACATACCTTATGTGCCATCCAGGGATTGGAACGAGCAAGATGATGATGATGAGGATGAAGAGTAGATGTATGTTGTTTGTTTTAGTTATTGTGTTGTTATACTGTGTTACTGTGTACATTATCTAGTGTTTTGTTTGATGATTGTGTTGTGATGTGAACCTTGATAATATGCAGATTGTAGTTGTACTATTTAGCAGTTATGCATATTCAGGCATTGTTGTTGTTTTATTGTGGATTTATATGTTGCTTTGTGATAGTGTGTAATAGTAAATGTTTTTATGTGTATGTTATGTCAGAGTTTTTAATAGTGTGTACCTTAATTCAAAAACTGTTAGGATATTATAAACCACTACTAGGAACTTTTACTTAGAAAACTATATGTTTAAAATTTTTTTCAAATTCCACTATCATTTGTTATCTGTATCAGTGTGTTATTTTAGTTTGTGTGTATTTGCTTTGAAAACCTCCACTACTGTAGAGGTCTTCTGAAATTTTTACTTTTCTTATAATAAAAAATATATATTTTTTGTTTTAAAAAAAAAACTAAATTTGATTTAATTTTACTCCTATTATTTAAATTGTTACACTTGCATATAAGGATATTAAAAATTTCTACAAGCATGATATGTTAGTTTTTATTTCTCACACATATATCATTTCTTATGCTTAAATGTTTAATCTTAATTAAAAAATTAATGCTTGGGGGGATTTTAAAAAAACAAATATTTTCAAAAACCTAAATTTTTATTTGATTCTCAAGAATACCTAAAAAAAATCTTATTTTTGATTGAGAACAATTATGTACATGAAGTTATATTAGGGGAACAAAATTTTGAATATAGAAATGAATAAAAAAATTTAGTTAAAATTTTTTGTAATCATGAAAAACTTAAAGTTAAAATTTTCTTAATGAAGAAGTGTTAAATAAAGTTAAACTATCTTTAGTAAGAAGTTTTGTATTTTTGGATAAATAGAAGATTTGAATTTTATTCTTCAAAGCTTAATTTTCTTTTATTGAAAAGTAATTTTCAGATACTATTCTTATGATTTTTAAGTGAAAGACATAAATCTGATCTTTATTTTAAATGGAAGGATGGAATTCAAAATCATTAAAGGTCTATCCATATATAGTAATCCTTGCCTTATAAAAAAAAATAAAAGAAAAAGTGAAAAATAGTATATAAAAAGGGAGGAGAAGCTTGAGGATTTAAGGGTCTAATCAAAAATTGGTTTCATACTAAAAGTTTAAGATATAAGTTCAGAGAAAATCTAAAACATAAGGTTATAATATATTAAGTAAAATTATTTTTCAAATAAAGATTTTTAAATGAGAAAAATAAATGTTTGAATCATATATTTTGAAGAATCTACAAATATTTTTGAATTAGATAGAGACTTATATTTGTCATTTTTCGTTACTTAAGAGCTTTCTAAACTTTAAGTTATTTTTAGTTACTGAAATTTTTCTAAATTGGACTATTCCATTTCTAGAACAAAATTTTGTTATCTTCCTAAGAAATTCATTACATAATTTGCATGCTAAAATATTCTATGAGATTAACTGTCACTTGAGGACAAGTAACATTTTAAGTTTTGGGGATTTTGATACACATAAAATATATAGTATTTTTATGCACATTATTATACCTATTTTTAATGATATTACACTTTAAGGGAAGATATTTTGTGTTTTTCTTGCAGGTATGATGAAAATGGATGGTCATGATGAAAGGAGCAAAATTAGATCAAATTTGGAGCAAAAATAATGAAAAATCAAAATTTTGGCACTGGCGGCTAAGCGCCGGCCCAGTTAAAAATCGAAATTCAAATGAATTTGGCACCAATTTCAAAGGGGATGGGATGCAACACTTGGTGGTAACTATCATAACTTCCTTTGGGTGGCAACTTTGAATGAAGTGGTGCGTTCCTTGGTAAATACATTGAATCTGGACACATTTTGAAGAGACACCAAGGCACCTTTTGGTTTACTATTTAAAGACAGTCTTAGGAAAGATTAGGGGAGGCTTTAGGAGGCACTTCCACTGCGTTTTGAAGGGTACTTCCATTGTTCTTCCACTGCATTTTAAGAGTTTTTATTAAGAGTAGGAGTAGAGAGTAGAAAGTAGAAAAGGGTCAGAGTGAAGTCTTCTTCTTCCTACTTCTTTTTTTTCCTTTTAGTTTAGTTTTTATTAAAGTCCGAAGTTTTTATTCTGAGTCATCGGAGTTGGGAAACTTGCTCTGAGGAGTAGTTTAGCGAAGATTCAAAGTTTCAGAAGAACTTACTTAGTCTTGTGGAGAGGATTTTCAGATAAGTGTTTACTTTTAATCTTTTTATTAATACTTGCTTTCATTTGTTATTTTTCTTATTGTTTTTAATTTCAAATCAATGTGTTTTTGTATTTTCCTAATGCAATATGAGTAGGTTAGTTTATCTTTTTCTTTCTTAAATGGAGAAGTAATTAATTTATAAAGAATTGTTGTGGAAAGTATAAGTGTTTAAAAGTTGGAAGAAGTTGTGAAGATTGATTCAGAAAACTTTGTTTACTTTTTAATTTGGCCTGTTAACTTGTAGAATTTCTTGAGATTAGGTAAGATCCAATGCGGTATTGTCTCATAAAAGTTAGTAAGAATCACATGCAATTATATGGGTGAGAGTTGTAGTCCATATAATTGAATGTAATATTAGAAGATATTTTTATGAAAGGGAGTAAAATTAAAGGATTTTAGAGTGACAGGCTAAAAACCCCTAATTTGGTTTAAAATTTTAAGTTTTGTTATGAGAACTTAGCCCTCAGGTGGTGGGAATCGAGGGAACTCTAGAGTGAGAGACTGGTATCTTCCCTGCCTAACCGTGTTCAAAATAATAAAAATTTCAAATTAACCTATGTTCTTTATAGAACCAAGTAAGAGTAAAGAACACATTTTCTTCTATCTGTCACAACAAATTTAAATACTTCCACAACAATACTTTAAGAATTATTAATACTTCATAATAGGAAAGAAAAAGATATTCTAGTTAATAGTATTTTACATCCAGTGTTATTAGTTATTATAATTTTAATTTCATTGCTTAACATTTTATTAAGCAAAATTATAAAAGACAAATCAACTTTCAAAACTTTTCAAAATCAAGACATACTTTTTCAAAAACAATTAAAGAAAGTGAAAGATAATTTTCTGATTTCTTTAAAAATTTTCATATTTTCCCTGTGGGTTCGATGTCTCGGGACTTAATCAGAAAGTCATATATTACTTGATAAATGACATGTATACTTGCGTAGTATCTCATATTATAAAATCATAATTTTCATATCTAAAATCATCAGCGCATTTACCGGACGGTACCAAGTTTTTGGCGCCATTGCATTTATCGGGGATCATGGCCCATTGTGGATTTGCATTATTCTAATTTAAGTTAGGGTGATTCTTCCAACCTGGATTATAGTAATTAGAATAAGGGTTATTAGTTTTGCTAGCGATAGCTTGCAATGTCTCTAAAGTTTGAGATTCATCAGTACTTCCAGAATTATCATTACTTAAATACTATAATTTAGACAAACTATCAAATTTCTTAGATATTGCAGTAACTTGAGATACTAAAATAGAAAAGACTTCATTTTCTTGTAAACTAGCCACTCTTTTAGTATTTATTCTATCAAAAGGCCATTGAAAATTATTAGTAGCTATTTCTTCTATTAAAGCATAAGCTTCATCAAATGATTTAGCCATTAAGGAACCTCCAACAGCAGTATCTACAATAGATCTAAGAGAACCTATTAATCCAATATAAAATGTTTGTATAATTAGCCAGTCTGGTAAAGCTTGATGTGGACACTTCCTAATAAGTTCTTTAAATCGTTCCCATGCTTCATAAATAGTTTCTCCTTTAAATTAAGTAAATGAAGTTATATCATTTCTAAGTTTTACAGTTTTGGAAGGGAGAAAATACTTAGCTAGAAATTTTTTTGTCATTTCTCCCCAAGTTTTAAAAGATCCAGTTGCTAAGGAATTTAGCCCCATCTTAGCCTTATCCCTTAAAGAAAAAGGAAAAAGTCTAAGCCTAATAGCATCATCAGAAATATTATCATATTTGAAAGTAGCACAAAGTTCTAGAAAACTAGCAAGGTGTAAATTAGGATATTCAGTAGGAGATCCTCCAAACTGATTATTTTGGATCATTTGTATAATTGCAGGTTTAAGTTCAAATAGTAGGGATTTGAATGCTTAAATGAATTTCATCAGCTGTAGGGTTGGCATACTTTCTTAAAGGTCTTTGTTGATTTTGATTTTCATTTTCTGCAATATTTTGTTGCATAATATTATGAGGTATATTATCCATTTCTAGGAAATTGTGAATTCTTCTTTCTTTTCTAATTCTTCTTATAGCGCGTTCTAATTCAGAATTATAAGGTATTAATCCTTCAGATCCTGAACTTCTCATAAAAAAAAAATAGAAAATATTAATTAATTAATTAATTAATTAAATTAAAATATAAATATTATATATAAAATAAAGTTTTTATCTTTCCTTAATTATTTAATCTTTAGTGCTTATATTTGATGTCCCCAGCAATGGCGCCAAAAACTTGACTCGACCGCAATTACGCAAGTAAAATAGCTTATAAAAGTATAGCCAAACTTGACCCCAAATCTGATTGAGCGGCAAATGTATGATAAATAAATATTAAAGTTTTGATAAATATAAATTACACACTAGGGGTACTACGCAAGTATATGTATCGTTTCAAGTAATATAAAACTTTCTATTTAAGCCTCATCTATCGATCCAATGAGGAAATTTAAGTACAAATAAATAAGAAAAGAAAGATGAAAAATCTGTATATAAACTAATCAATTTTCAAGTATGAATATGTAAGTTATTTAAAGTAGCAGTTGGAAATAAAATATTAGTATAAATTCTTCAACACAATAAACAAAGATTCTTTCCCCATACGAAATATTTAATGATTAGTAAACATCTAATTTAGTTTGAGAACTTAAATAATGTGGTAATGTGATAAATAGGAGCATAATTATTCTTTACCCTTGTTACAACATCTAAAGAACATTGGCTAGTTTTAGAAGATAAGATTAGGATGTATTATTAGTAGTGAGGGACGAAGTTCTAAGCTCTCACTTCTAGTTTCCCCCCATGGGTGCCTATGGTCCGGCCTACTAGTGACCCGTCACCTCCTCTTAAACCAAATTGATACAATTTAGCCTATC
This sequence comes from Papilionanthe hookeriana x Papilionanthe teres, assembly GCA_022702705.1. Taxonomy (NCBI): domain Eukaryota; kingdom Viridiplantae; phylum Streptophyta; class Magnoliopsida; order Asparagales; family Orchidaceae; genus Papilionanthe; species Papilionanthe hookeriana x Papilionanthe teres. Next base: position 142,832,748 of record CM040425.1, read on the forward strand.
ACTCTAAAAACCTATTCAATTCTACGCTCTTCAAAGATTATCTCCTTATCTATTCACACCTCCCTCTATAAGGATTTACCATCTACCTTTCCAAGGGAGATGTGATACTTATAAGTTAAGAATTCTTAGCCCACGGTCAGGTCTTAAGAACTCTCCATAGATTTTAACATTACAAGTGATCAAGTTGTAGTGTAAATGAAAATCAGGTAAAATAACATCACAAATTATTAATGAAGAAAAATAAGTTCTCAAAACTAAATCAAATTTTTATTTTAATCATTTCATATTCGTATGGAGAAAGATAAGAAGACTACTCAGTAAGCATAGGATTCACACCACAAACCACATTTATATAATTTAAATTTAAAGTACAAAACTTAAGAACTAAATTATAAATACTTATCTGGAATGATATCCAAGCAATTCTTTGAATTTTCTCTGACTTTAACTGACTTCTACAAGACTCCAACACTCTGAACTCTCACTAATGAAAAGTAAATAATACTAAACACTCTTTTTCTAAATGAAGTGGAACACCCCTTTCACTCTTATAACACTTACACACTCTAAACGACCACACATTGCTGTAAAATTGCCCTCTATTTATAGAGCTTCGAAAATGACTAGGGGTTGCTTCAGGAACCCTTTCAAAATTCGTCCAAATTTGTTGAATATTCTAGAAAGTGACTGTGGCACCTAGGCGCCTGTTTTCTGCACGAATGGACACATCACTTCAAGTTTTGAGTCGCATCTCTTCGTTGAATAACTGATTCCCTATGTCTAAATTCATTGTATCTTGTTTATAATATATGAGAAATTATCCAGAGGCATCTAGATTGCTTCTGAGTCAGCAAAAATTGTCACAAAATTGTCCACAAGTGCTCTAGAATTCCCTGCTGAGTCTGGCGCCTAGGCGCCAGAGTCAGCCCTTTTTTCTTCTTTTCTTTAATTAACTCATTTTTGCTCCTTTTACTACTTTTTGGATTTTTTTTTTTCATAAACTTATTTTCTTGTAGCTGCAAACAAAAACATAAGAAATACCTTCCATTAAATCATAATATCCTTAAAATATTATTTTAAAATTATATAAAAATTTAGGTAATTTTAAGGGAGATCACCTACTTCTTTATATTTTTTGATATTTCCCTGTGAGTTTGACATCTCGGGGTTTAATAAGAAAGTCCTATATTACTTGATAAACGATACGTATATATTCGTAGAATCCCATATTAGAAAACAATTAAAATATATTTCTTATTTACTTCGGAATCAAGTTTTTGGCTCCGTTGCAAAAGAAGAGATAATATCATTGAAAAGAAATATAAAGTAAAAAACGTAAGCATAAATATTTGAGGATCATGTTTTTGGCGCCGTTACCAGGGAAATTAATTAAAATTTCCTATAAAGAAGATTAAGAAAAATTAAAACTTTTAGTTTTCTTTACTTTTATTAGTGAGTTTTCCTTTATCTTATTTTATTTTTATATGCATAGTTCATGTTCTAAACGACTTGTGCCTTACGATTCTGAATTTGAGAGAACTATCAGAAAAATAAAAAAATTAGAAATACTGAAAGAGATAAAAATATTCAAGAAATTGCGAATCAAGAAAATTAAAGTGTTTACATCCATAAAAAATTTAGACCTTTAAGAGATTATACTAACCCTACAGTGGATGAACTTCATGGTAGTATTCAACACCCTGTTGTAGTTGCTAATTCATTTGAACTTAAAGCTGCTATTATCCAAGTGGTATCTAATAATTAGATTGGGGGAGCACCAACTGAAGATCCTAATTTAAATCTTGCCAATTTTTTAGAATTGTGTGCTACTTTTAAATATGATGGCATTTCTGATGATGCTATTAGACTTAGACTTTTTCTTTTTTCACTGAGGGATAAGGCTAAGATATGGTTAAATTCATTAGCACCTGGATCTATTAGAACTTGGACTGATTTAGTAGAAAAATTCCTTGCTAAATATTTTCCACAATCAAAGACCGTGAAGCTTAGAAATGATATCACATATTTTGTCTGTTTTAAGGTGAATCTATATATGAAGCATGGGAACGATTTAAAGATCTCCTAAGAAAGTTTCCACATCATTCGATACCATATTGGTTAATAATTCATACTTTTTTAATGGATTAGTTGGATCTCTTAGATGTATTATCGAGGCCGCTGCTAGTGGTTCATTGATGTCTAAACAGTTTGTTGATGCTTATGCTTTAATTGAAGAAATGACTACTAATAATTTTCAATGGCCTTCAGAAAGGTTAAATCCTAAGAAGGTAGCCGATAATCATGATAATGATGCTTTTGCAATGCTAACAAATCAAGTTGCTGCAATTTTAAGAAAGATAGACTAATTTTGAATGAATTTTTTTCAGCCAATTTCTATGATTGAAGAAAATTCATTAGGCCAAATGGTTGATTTTCAAACTTCACTTGAAACTTTGAATGTTATAAGTAAGCCTAATAACCCATATTCCAATTATCATAACCCAGGTTGGAAAAACCACCCAAACTTTAAATGAAATAACAATAATCATGATAGTAGTAATCAACAATGCGAGAACTACCAAGTAAATCCATTGGAGAACTAGAACAACCAAGGGAATAATAATTATAGACCAACCTATCCTCCAAGATTTAACAATATTTTAGTATTTAAGGAGAAGAAGTTGTCTATTGAAGAAGTGGTGTTACAAATAGGAAATCAATTACAAAGTCAAAGAGCTACAATTAGAAATATTGAGAGTTAATAGGGACAAATTGCTAATTCATTAAGTAATAGATCCCAAGGAACGCTTCCTAGTAATATTGAAGTATATCCAAGAGATAAGAATAAAAAGCAAGTTAAAGCAATTCAACTGAGAAGTGGAAGATAGTTGGAAGGTAGAGTTCAAAAAGAGATTGAAGTAGAGAAAGAAGAGATTGAAAAACCAAAAGAGGATTCTCCGAAAAGTTTGGAAAGACCTATTTCTCCATATATGATTGATTTAGAAAAGCCACCACCTCCATTTCCTCAGAGACTTCGTCAACAAAAGTTGGATAGGCAATTTTTAAAGTTCTTTGAGATATTTAAGAAACTTACAATCAATATTCCATTTGTTGAAGCCTTAGAACAAATGCTAAGCTATGTGAAATTTATGAAGGATATTCTCAACAGAAAAGGGAAGTTTAAAGATAATGAAACTGTTGCACTTAGTGAAGAGTACAGTACATTAACTTAGAAAAAACTTCCTGAAAAGCTTGAAGATCCTGGTAGTTTCACAATTCTATGTGCGATCAGAGACAGATTTTATGGAAAAGTTTTATGTGATTTGGGTGAAAGCATTAACCTTAGGCCTGTGTCAATATTCAAAAGACTAGGAGTAGGAGAAATAAGCCCTACCACTTTAACTCTGCAATAAGCGGGTCATTCAATCACATATCCAAAAGGAATTATAGAGGATGTTTGTTGAAAGTGGATCAATCTATATTTCCTGTTGATTTCATTGTACTACATATGGAGGAAAATAAAGAGAAACCCATAATTTTAGGGAGACCTTTCCTAGCCATAGGCAGAGCGATGATAGATGTGCAAAGAAAGGAATTAACAATGAGAGTCAATGATCAAACTGTTGCATTCAATATTTCAAAATCAATGAAATGTCCTACAAGAGGTAAATATGATGAATGTTATAGGATGGATGTTATCAGATATTTAAGTGAATGTCATTTCAAATCAGCTTATGCAGAAAAAATCTGACAGTGAAGAATTGGAACACGAGCAAGAAAAGGAATTACAACATTCTGAACATTTTCATGAGGAAGATTTAATATATGTTCATGAAAATTTTGAATTATTGGACATGACTGAAAAAGACGAATCTTTTAGTCCATCAATTGAAAAACCTCCTGAAATCTATTTAAAGTTGCTTCCTAACCATTTAAAGTATGCCTTTTTAGGTGATTACTCAACTTTGCCAGTTATAATTTCCTCTCAATTGACTGAGAAAGAAGAAGAGAGTTTGCTAGAAATTTTAAAAAAGAGAGCCTTTTGATGGACAATAACTAATATTAAAGGAATCAGTCCTTCAATTTATATGCATAGAATCATTATGGAGGAGAACTGCAAACCTCGGGCTGATCCTTAAAGGAGATTAAACCCTATCATGAAAGAAGTTGTTAAAATGTAATTTTAAAGTGGTTGGATGCTGGAATTATCTACCCTATTTCAGATAGTGCATTGGTTAGTCCTATTAACCGTGTTCCTAAGAGAGGAGGAGTTACTGTGAGTGTTAATGAAAAGATTGAGATTATGCCAACAAGACAAGTTATTGGATGGAGAATATGTATTGATTATAGAAAATTAAACCTTGCTACAAGGAAAGACCAATTTTCACTTCCCTTTCTAGATCAGATGTTGGATAGACTAGTTGGGCATAAATATTTGTGTTTTCTGGATGGATATACTGGTTAAAAACAAATACAGATTACTCTTGAAGATCAAGAGAAAACAACTCTTACCAGTCCTTATGACACATTTGCTTTTAGAAGATTGCCCTTCGGTTTATGTAATGCCCCAGGTACATTTCAGAGATGTATGATGGCAATTTATCTGTGATTTAATTGAAAAGGGAATTGAAGTTTTTATGGATTACCTTTTAAGTGTTTGGAACTTCATTTGAATCATGTTTAGAACATTTATCTAAAGTTCTAAAATCCTATGAAGAAACTAATTTGGTCCTTAACTAGGAAAAATGCCAATTTATGGTAGCATGAGGAATAGTTTTAAGACATAGTATATCAGAAAATGGTATGGAGGTAGATCCTGCAAAAATTGAAGTGATCGCTAATTTACCTTGTCCAACCAATGTAAGGGGAATTAGAAGTTTTTTAGGACATGCTGGATTCTACAGGCGTTACATTAAAAACTTTTCAAAAATTTCGAAACCTTTATGTCGTTTACTGGAAAAAAATGTAATTTTTGATTTTGATGATGATTGCCTAAAAGCATTTGAAATACTAAATGAAAAATTAATAACTGCACCTGTTATAGTTTCACCAAACTGGGAAAACCCTTTTAAATTAATGTATGATGCTAGTGATTATGCTATTGGAGCTGTTTTAGGTCAGAAATATGATAAGATTTTCAAAGTAATTTACAATGTTAGTAAAACTCTTAATAAAGCTCAAATTAATTATACCACTACTGAAAAAGAGTTATTAGCTATAGTATTTGCTTTTGATAAATTTAGATCATATTTAATTAGAACTAAATGTGTGGTGCATACTGATCATTCTGCTACTAAATATTTAATGAAGAAGAAGGATGCAAAACCAAGACTGATAAGATGGATTCTTCGGTTGCAAGAATTTGATTTTGAGATAGTAGATAGGAAGGGTGCTGATAATCAAATTGTTGATCATCTGTCCAGGCTTGAAACTAAAAAATCTCTCTGTGATGCTGAAGAAATTAATGAAAATTTTCCTGATGAAAAATTGTTCACTGTTAATGAGTGGCGTGTTCCGTAGTATGCCAACATTGTAAACTTTATTGTTAGTGATATTTTACCCTATGGTTTAACATACCAGGAGAGGAAGAAATTTATATTTGAAGCTAAGATTTTTTTTTGGATGACCCATTTTTATATAAATAGGGAATGCATCTAATCATTCGAAGAATTAAAAATTGTAATTAATGTCAATGTGTAAGCAATATTTTTAGAAGAAATGAGATGCTCTCAATTATATGTTGGAAGTTGAACTATTTGATGTTTGGGGATTAGATTTCATGGGACCATTTATACCAGCTTTCAAAAATATATAATTTGATAGCAGTAGACTATGTATCCAAATGGATAGAAGTTGTTGCTTTACCTCGATGTGATGCTCAAAGTGTTACAAAGTTTTTAAGAAAGAATATATTTTGCAGATTTGGAATACCAAGAGTAATCATAACTGATGGAGGAAGTCATTTTAGAAATGTGATATGGAAAAGTTGACAAAGAAAAATCATATTAACCATCGCATTGCTACTGCTTATCATCCGCATACAAGTGGTTTGGTTGAATTATCCAATCGTGAAATTAAAAGAATATTGGAAAAGACTGTTATTCCAAACATAAAGGATTGGTCAATTAAACTTGATTATGCTTTGTCTGCCTATATGACTGCTTACAGAACTCCTATAGGAATGTCCCCATATAGGCTAATTTTTGGAAAAGCTTCATATTAGCCTATTAAAGAGTTCAATTATAATTTGAAAGATGCTGGAGAAAAGAGATTATTGCAATTAAATGAGCTTGAAGAGATAAGGAGTGAATATTATGAAAATGCTAAGATTTATAAATAAAAGATGAAGTTGTGACATGATCGGAAGATTCTTACTAAAAATCTTTAGCCAGATAAAAAGTTTTGTTGTGATAAAAACTTAAGTCCAGGTGGACAGGCCCATTTGTTGTGATGAAAGTTTATTCTTATGGAGCTATGGATATTCAAGATCCTAAGACTGGAAAAGTATTTAAAGTTAATGGTCATAGACTTAAACCATATTTTTTAGTTGATCAATTTAAACCTGATGAGAATCTGATGTTGGGTCAATCAGAATAAGCTTTGGGTATGTCAGAGTGAAGACGATAAACCAAGCGCTTTGTGGGAGGGAACCCATAGTTATTGGTGTGCTTTACTTTAAGTTTAATGTGTGTGCTTTGTTTTATTTGTTTTTATGATTATGTGGTAGTAATTTGAAGTTTTTATGCTACAGTGGTTTTATTTGGACCTTATTTGATGACTTAGAGGAGTCAGAATGAAGATTTGGACATTTAGTATACCTATGCTAAATTGAGCACTGGCGGCTATGCGCCGTAAATTAGCACTTAGGCGCCGGAGTTACAAAAAATGTAAAAAAATGGTTTCTAGATGCCTAAGTCGTAGGCAAGTGGTTTCTGGAGTTAATGAGGAGTTTTAACACATCTAGGGTCGGTTTTATGTCTTCCCAAGTCTATAAAAAGGCCCTAAATTAAAGAAATACTTGCCTCAATTCTTATTTTCATTCCTGAGTCTAAAGAAGAGTATTTTGAGTGCAAAAATGTCTTCTTAGGAGAGCGAAGTTAAGAAGAAGGAGGAAGCCAACAAGAAGAAGTTTATTAGTGAAAGTGCGCAAGAGTTATTCAACGGATTTCTAGTAGTTAGTATTCGAGCAATTACAGAAAGGATTGCAAAGATTGAAGCCGATGTGCTAATGCTTATTTAGCACATATTGGATGGAAAATCAAAATTCAATTCAGTCATACAAGTGATGGGGAACAAGCAAATAGAGCGATGTATCTGAAGAACAAATGGTTAGAAGAAGAAGATGTAAGTGGTTTTAATCATCACCAGTTTTATTAGATATATATTACAAATGGTTCACATGGAAGTAATGGTGGTTTTGGATATAATCCACCTGCAAGAGATTAAAATTAAATTAAGTGTAGTCTTGTGATTTGGTTTTCTGTGTTTAGTGTTTTGTGTTAGTGATTTATGTTTGTGTTTTATTGCACTTTAATTTGATGTTTGATAAATCGTAATGATGTAAGTTTGTGTTTATGAAAAATTTTATGAACTTATGTATTGGGGAATTTCATCCAAAATGTTTGGATAGAAATTTTTAGTTTATATTAAGTGTAGTTTGTTATTGATGAAATATAAGTTTGTTTTTGTGAGAAATTTGTTTGGAATCGATGAAAATTTTAGTGTAATTTTGGAGTATTAGAAGAGTTTATGGGGAGAAATAAGTATTAGAAGTGATTGACGGAGATTAACTAAGTGATTTTGTCCCATTAAAATTAATTGACAAATATTGGGCACCCTGGCGGCTAAGCGCCAAACCATCGGCGCTTAAGAGCCAAATTTCGTGTCTATGCATCGTATGCTCCGCGCATAGGTGCCGGTTCGTGAAAATCAGTTTTTTGAAGTTAAAAATCTGAAATTTTGCCATTTTAACCCCACATTACCTTGAACCTCTCGGTTTTGTGAAAAAGAAGCCTAGGGCATCACTTAATAGGATCATTTAAGAGCCGATTTCGACGAAATTTGTTAGATTTGACTTCCTTGAGGTATGGACACTTCTCTTAAGTAAAAATTTTTTATTTTCACCAAGTATTTTGAGTACATTATTGAAAAATCTGAAAATCACTATTCATGGTGAAAATTTGAGGAAAAACATGAGAAATTACTTGGATTTAATGGAAATTATCTTTGGAAGTTAAATAGGCAAGTTTAGTTTGATTTTAGAATTTATGGTGAATTTTTTATGAATTTTTAGAGATGGCTTTAAAGTCAAAGCGCTCAAGAGAGAAGGCGAGATTTGATTCCTACAAATTTATCAGTTCTAGAGTAGAGGATAGATATGTCGACGCACTTTCATCGCGTAAATTGATTCCATAACGAGTTTTAGCAAGCCAGGATGATTTATTGAAGAGATGATTGCTAGAATAAACTGGGAAAATTACTGTTGCTTCTCCATTGTTGCTTTTGTTTCTATTGTTAGAGAGTTTTATGCAAACTTGTCAGCAACATAAGAAAATATGGTGATGGTTAGAGGTCAGCAAGTAGATTTTTCACCTGTGATAATTAATAATTTTTACCAATTACCTCCTGAGATGTTTTGTTTTTATGCCAACTATCATCCTTCTGAGGGAGAGTTAGATGAGATAATATCTTTTCTTACTGATGGAAGAGGTTTATGGAAGATAACAAATGAAAGAAGAGTAAATTTTTAGGCCTCTAAGTTGAATGCCACCTCAAAGGCATGACATTACTTTATCTCATCAAAGCTATTACCTTCAAGTCATGTTAGTGAAGTTACGAGAGAAAAAGCTATTCTGAACCATTGTATTCAGTAGGGAAAGCCTTTAGACAATGGAGCTATTATTTTTTATAATGTTTTGAACTGTTACTGCAGATATGAGATTTCCTTCCCTGATTCATTCACTTTGTGAGTGGTCTGGATTTAATTTTGAAACATGGGAAGAGGTTCTTCAACCACTTAAACCCATTTCCAGTGTAAATGTAAACACTTACACTGTGCATTCAATATTTGGCTGGAAAGGAGGATCTGTTAGAGCTTCCAGTGCTTCTGCTGCCTCTACTTCTCGAGCTTCTACTTCACATGCATAATCTTCAAGAGATTCACAAACTGGATTGTTAAGAAAGATTTTAAGGAAAGTGAGTCTTACCAGAGAATATGTTAGAGATATGGATGGCAAGATAGAAAATATTGAAAGGTATATTGTAAAACATGATGAGTATGAGGAGAATTATCAGCAGTACATGCACAGAGTGATTAGAGGTGATCACACTGATGAGATGCCCCCTCATCCTTTTTATATACCTTATGTGCCATCTAAAGATTGGAATGAAGATGATGATGATGAGGATGATGATTAGGATTGTTGTTTTGAGTTTGTGATGTTGTTATGTGATTTTTTTATGTGTTGTGATGTTTTTATTTGATGTTCTCATATGTTTTGTGTTAATTAATTTTTTATGTGATGTATTTTGGTATGAACTCTGATATTGTATAGAGCATAGTTGAGACTATTTCTGTTATGCACATTCAGATGTTTTTGTGATGAATAGAAGTTTTATGATGTATGTGTGTGATATGTTTGTGGTAGTAAATGTTTTACATGTATATCTAATGTTTGAGTTTTTAGTAGAGTATAATTTAATTCCAAAACTATTAGGAAAATTTAGAACATTATTAGAAACCCCTATTTAAATTGCATGTTTAAACTTTTCAAAATCTGCAACCATAAATTATCTAATGTTGTTGTGATTTTAGTCATGTTAAAGTTGGTGTATATTTGCTTTGAAAACCTCCACTACTGTAGAAGTCTTTTAAAATTTTTATTTTATGGAAAACTGAAAAAAAAATGAATTTGATTTCTTTTTACTCCTTGTTTTTAAACTGTTATACTTACATATTTAGGATATTAAAATTCATGCTAGCATGGTATTTTAGTTTTTAATTCTTACCTTGTATAATTTCTTATGCTTAAATGTTTAATCCTAACTAAAAATTTAAAGTTTGGGGGGAATTTTAAAAAATAAATTTTCAAAAACTAAAATTTTATTTGTTCTCAAGAATACTTATAATGAAATTTGATTTTTGATTAAAAATAATTATGAATATGAAGTTATATTAGAGGAGCAAAATTTTGAATATAGAAATGAGTAAGAGAATTTAGTTAAAATTTATCGTAATGATGAAAAATTTAAAGTTAAATTTTCTTAGTAAAGAAATGATAAATATAGTTAAACTATCTTTAGTAAGAAATGTTGCATTTTTGGAAAGATAGAAGATTTGACTTTTATTTTTCAAAAATTAAACTTCTTTTACTAAAAAATAATATTCAACACTGTTATTATAACTTTTAAGTGAAAGATATATATCAGACTTTTATTTTAATTGGAAGGGTGGAATTCAAAATCATTAAAAGCCCGTCAAGATATAGTAATCCTTGCCTTATTAAAAAAAGGAAGAAAAAAAGAAAATAAATAAAAGGAATGAGAAGCTTGAGGATTTAATGGCCTAATCAAAAATTGGTTCCATACCTAATGTTTAAAATAAAAGTTTTGAGAAAATCTAAAGCTTAAGATTATACTATAGTGAGTAAAATTATTTTTAAATAAAAAATTTTAAGTGAAAAAAATAAAATATTTAAATCCTATATTTTGAAAAATCTACAAGTATTTCTGAGTTAGATAGAAACTTATATTTTCATTATCCTTTACTTAAGAACTTTCTAAACTTTACGTTGGTCTCATTTACTAAAATTTTTTTCTAAATTGGATTATTTTATTTCTAGAACAAAATTTTGAAACCTTCCAAAAGAAACTCTTTTACATAATTTGTATTCTTGATTTTTATATAATTTTAGTGTCACTTGAGGACAAGTAACATTTTATGTTTGGAGGAATTTGATACACCAAAATATATAGTATTTTATGCACATTTATACATATTTTTGATGATATTACACTTTAATGGAATGTATTTTTGTGTTTTTCTTGTTGGTATGATAAAAAAGAGTGATTGTGACGAAAGGAGCAAAAAAGATCAAATTCGGAGCAAAAATTGGAAGGCGTGCAAATTTGGCCTCTGGCGCCTATGCGCCGGATGGCTGGCGCATAGGCGCCACAGTTAAAGTGACGAATTTTAATTAATTTTTGCACAAATTTGAAGGGGTTTTTGAAGCATCATTTGGTTTAAACTTCATTAACTTCCCATTAGCACCAAAATTCATTTAAGATTTGATTGGATGGATGCATCTCTTTGTAGATTCATTGAATTTAGACATAATTTGAAGAGACACCAAAACACCTTTAGGAGAATTACTAAAAATGAAGACTTGAAGATAAAAAAGTGGCACCACACCTTAGAGAAGAGTTTTGAAGAAAATTTTGGTGGGGGAAGTTGGAGAAAAGCTTGAAGTGGCTTCAGGGAAAGAGGAAGAGCCTTCTTCTCGCAATATTTTCTTTACTCTTCCACTTTACTTTATCATAGTTTGTATTAGAATTTAGGAAAGTCAATCCTTAGAGTTGGGCGCCAACCTCTAAGGAGTTATCTAGTGGAAAGCAAAAGATTCAAAGGAACTTTTGGAGTTTTGTGGAGAGAATTTTTAGATAAGTGTTTATCTTTGTTTTTACATTTGGTTTTTAAGTAAAACTTGTGTTTTCACTATGATTTCTACTTTCAAATCAAGTTGTGTTTTTGTTTTTTGCATGAGTTCTGAGTAGTTTTTTTTAATTTTTTTCCTTTTAAATGATGAAGTACTTAAATTATGGAAGGAAGTTCTGTGAAGTATATAAGTTTAATGTTGGAAGAAGTTGTGATGATTTATTTCCTTGCACTTAGTTTACTTCTTGATTTAGCCAATTAAGATGTTAAAATTTTTTGTGAGATTATGTAAGATCTAATGCGGTATTATCTCAATCAACAATTGGAAAGAATCACATGCAATTGTATTGATGAGAATTATAGTCCATATAATTGAATGCAAATAAATAGGGAGATGTTTTAAAGAGGAGTAAAATTATAGGTCTTTAGAGTGACAGGCTAAAGCTCCCTAATTTGGTTTGAGGTGAAAAATTTTATTATGAGATGTTAGCCCCCAGGTAGAGGGAATAGAGAGAATTCTAGAGTGAGAGCTAGTATCATCCATGCCTAACCCATCAACAAAATTTCAAAGCTTCAAATTAACCAATTTTCTTTATAGAACCAAGTAAGGGTAAAGAATATAATTGCTCTTATTTAGCACAACATATTTAAATACTTCCACAACAAAATTCCATAATTATTCCTGATTCATTAAAAGAGGAAAAAAATATTTTATTCTCATTGCTTTCATATCGATTTTAGAGTCTTATTAATTTTGCTTGCTTGTTACATTTTCTTAAAAGAAAATTTCAAAAACGATTTTCAAATTATCTATTTTAAAACATACTTTACAAAATTAATTTAAAAAATAAAGAGTTAATTTTCTTATTTCTTTATATTTTTAGACATTTTCCTATGGGTTCGATATCTCGAGGCTTAATTAGAAAGTTCTATATTACTTGATAAACGATACGTATACTTGTGTAGAATCTCATATTATAAAACAATTAAAATATATTTATTATTTGCCTTGGAATCAAGTTTTTGGCGTCGTTGCAAGGGAAGAGATAATAACATTGAAAAGAAATAAAAAGTGAAAAACGTAAGCATAAATATCCGGGGATCAGGCCTTTAGAGGCAAAATTAATTTATTTAGGAAGGTTAGCCAATTAATCTTAGAATTGGGCTCGTAGTGTTTTGAAGTTTGATTATGTTTACTTTTCTAGACTTCTTTTAAAAAAATGATCAGACCGAGCTCACTACTAAGCCCTTAAGAGTTAGTTAAAAAATTTATAATTTCTTATAAAAGTTAAGTTGCATGAACATGGTTCTTATCAAATCAATGAACTATTATTTAAACATCAAATAAGGGTGTTGAATTAGTGGGTTATCAACTTCCAAAATCAACTCCTAACCTTAAAGATCATTTTGTTTGTTTCATGTTTAGTTTTTTTAACCATTCAAATAACGATCCAATGTCTCCAATTATGCTTTAACAGCTTGATTCGAGCTTGATTGAAGTCAGAATGTATCAATTTTGATATCATTGGGTTAATCTTGTCGAGACGGTCAGATTGATTATAAACTTACTGAAATCAGGATCCAGATGATCTTCAATTTTAATTTAGAAGATTCTTTATCAGTATGATATTTGTACCATGTATCAATATGAATAAATTTGGATCCGAATCATTTCAGCCAATTATAATTTTTTTCCTTCACACACAAACACACACATACTCTTGCTCCTCGCATGCAAAGCTTCTTCACCTAGGACTTATAGGCTGAAAGACAGGTCTCAACCACTAGACTAATGTGACTTACTTATTTGGGCCAATTACAATTACTTTACAAGTATTTGTAATAATTTTGACATAAAGCTAAAAAAGCACTTATAGGTATCTTAAAATTTTCCTTTTAAAAAATTATTATTTATTTTTACAATCGTTATACTCTAGCATATTTGATTGAAAACATATATTCCCTATCAAGAGAACGTCTTAAGAAATTAAAAAAAAAAAAGTATAAACGAATAAGAATGTGATAATCATAGGAAAATAAGGCAAAAAAAAAAAAAAAAATCAGTGGAACCCACGTCTCATTTATATATATGTATATATATATATATATATATATATATATATATATATATATATATATATATATATATATATATATATATGTAATATACAGAAAATTTGGCAAGTTTTAATTTTTTTTTTAATTTGCTTTCATATTTTATGATTATTTTTATATTATTTCGCAAAAGAGTTCGTTTAAATGTAATTTTTTTTTTAAGGGAAGAATAGTTTTCATTTGCATAGTTATTTTTATAACTAAATCTGTTATGTACGGATGAATATTAAAAAATAAAGGAAAAAAAAAAGGGAAAAAAACGCATGTCGCATTGTTTTGATAAAAGAAAAATAAAGGCCCACTGACCACGCACCACGAACGGTGACGAGCCGTTGCCGACGAGGACGACCCAGCGTGGCGATCCCTGTCCGCCCGATCGCTTCGCGACGCTGCGGGCCATACAAATGGGGCCCGCTCAAAAGTGGGACTTGCCAGCACCAGCCGATCTAACGTGCGTGCTGTCTCCTCCATACTTTTTTTTTTTTTCTTGAATGCATCACAAAATCAAATTTGCTTTCGCTCATTCAATTCAATCCACAGCTGCAGCTGCAGCCACATAAAAACCCTAGCCTTCATCAACCTCGCCGCTTTGGGCATCTGGGGCCGTTCGCCGAAGATTCGAAGTGCGACAGCTAGTATGTCTTTTTATTACTGTTAATTTTTCGATTAGCGTATTTGAAGTTTGTGCTATTGTTGCTCTTCTTTTATGGAACAGGAATTTATCTCTACCCTGAAATTGCATCTCAGATGTATATGTTTGTATTTGTTCTGATCTCTTCCGCTGAAACCCCAGTTGGAGGTGTTTTATCTCTCCCTTCTGGCCTTGTTCGTTGTTTTCTGCGGAACTGTTTCTGAATTGCTACTGATTTGTTATCTATTTTAGTACTTTGTTTTTTTCCCTTACCACATAATCTGTTGCGTAGTCCTTTCCGTGTTGTCGTTTGGGGCCAGAATTATGGAAATGGCATTGTTCCCTGTAGATGATCCAGTTATTTTATTTGATTCTTTTTTGAGAAATTTAAGATGTTTGATTGCGTTTGCAATTTTATTTGATACCTGCGGGGAGGTGGAGTAGCTTTCATTTCTTTTTCAGCCATGCTTAATTGTGATTACAAAATTATGTTTATCATATTTTATCTGCTTGTACATGTATTCCATTCATTTTCTTCTCTTCTTTCTATTTTTCCTATTTTTTTGTGCGTTGATAAGGATTTTGGAAGTTTTTCTATGGTCTGGAGGTGTCTTCTTTTCTACATCAAATTTTTGCTTTTGCACAAAATTTTTGTCCTGATATCCTGACTGAAAATTTTACGTAATTTTTTCGGCAATGCTTATAGGAAGAATTGAATCCATTTATTTTATATGGTGTTATGGTGAAGCTAGACTATATTTTTTTTTAAATAAATGATTATTTAATGCAGCTGAAATTAATTATTGGCTATCAGGTCTATTTTTTATTTTGTATTTTTCCGGAAAGATGAGCCCAAACGATAATATGCACAATTTAACTCACAACCTCAAAATGGAGAACTATACCTTCAACCACTATATGACGGATAAATGTATTGTGGGATTGATTGTTGTCTATTTTTTATGGTCCAGCTGTAGGTATTTATTGATTATACCCATTTCCTCTTTGCCTTATTTCCGTACGAAGAACAAAACTTTCAGCCAATGATGATGCTCTTTTCTGTAATAAAAAATCTTCACAGCGTTTGAGCATCTTATCGTTGGTTTA
This sequence comes from Papilionanthe hookeriana x Papilionanthe teres, assembly GCA_022702705.1. NCBI lineage: Eukaryota > Viridiplantae > Streptophyta > Magnoliopsida > Asparagales > Orchidaceae > Papilionanthe > Papilionanthe hookeriana x Papilionanthe teres. The sequence goes on from CM040425.1 coordinate 142,848,254, forward strand.
CCTTTTTTATCCCCCTTTTTTATCTAGTCATTTATTAATGATTCTAGCAAGCCTTCTGCCTTGAAGTTTGTAGACATTTACCACTTATTTCAGAATCAGATTCCATTTGAAGTTCCTTTTAATAGATTTGAATCGGTACCTCTATGATTCATTGTTGCTTTATTATCATGTTTTGAGAAGACTGAGAAGATTGATCTATATGTTTTGCTTTAAATTTTTTCTTGGCTCTATTTCATATTTATCTTTAAGTGAAGATTCTTTGATATGTTAATTATGGTCCACTGTTTGTGCTTGAGGATATATGCATTTCCTAAACTGTCCTGAAGTTTCTTAAATCCCTTTTCTGCTTCTAATTGATAGTCATTTTTTTGTAGTCTTAAAATCTTATCCACGGTGGCGGTTAAGGTTCAACTAAAATCAGCGCTTTATCTACAACTATGGCAAGTGATTTGAAAAATTTATGTGGCATTGAACTTTGTTTATTTGGTTGTCATCACTCCCACTCAAATGTGTTCAAAGGTCTCAAATAATTTGTCATTACTGCTGTTGTGGTGATATTCCACTTTGTAAATTTTTTATTTGTGTTTGAGATGACATTTAGGGAGTAGAAAACCTTGTAAACTTTTGCAGCGTGTTTGCTTTATCTTGATTTATTTTCATATCAATTTTGAATTTTTTTTATATTATGGTTATCTGGAGTTTTTTTGCATCGTTATCCTTTTTGTTTCAGTCTTCTCCAATCTCTTACATTATTGCGTTTTCGGAACATTTCATCTACTTTTGAACAGTAATTTAAAGATAACTTTTTTTTTGCATTAATGAAAAATATTTCAAAGATAATCTTATCCAATCCTTTATGTCTTTAGTGTTTATAAAATATTTCATAATTTTCTGTATATCAAATATTTGGGTTCGCTTCTTCAATTCTCATTCTACATTCAATTATGTAGGGTATACATTGAGGTTTAAGTCTATTTTGAGAAATATTCTTGTACAATTTTTGTTTACATTTTCATTGATCGACCTTTTTATATCATAATCCTTCAATATCCATTTTTTCTATTCGTTTTTTTGTTTCATCTCTTACTCGCCATTTTGTAATACCTATTATTTTTAATTTTTTTACTTCACATTCATGTAACATTCTCATTTTCATGCCGCTCAACTTAGTTATTGTTGATATTTTTACCATCAAACATTTAGGATCATAAAACATCAGTATTCTTATTGCACTTTTGTAATTTATTTGAAATCTCGAAGGTATTATCTTATTGTATGTTACATCTCAAGCATTGTTTTAATTTTATCCCCTAATGTTAAACTCGAGAAATTATATCATGATCTATATCACAATTTCTTCTTATAATTTATCTACAATACATGAAACAATTATATGAAATTATCACTTTATCTTTTATCTACAACGCATCAATAATTTATCTCAATTTCTTTTTATATTATATGAAGTTATCACTAAATAGGATGCAATGGAGAAAAATGATTCATGTAGTCGACCTACTTGGTGGGATTAAGGCTTTGTTGTTGTTGTTATATCACTTTATCTTTTAGTAATATTATTTGTTAATTATTAGTATATCCACTAGTATTACATTTGATCAATATTTATTTTATTAAATTTGGATTATTCTTCTTAAATTTTTTCATCAATATAAATTTCACTTATTTCTACAAATGGGTTATAGATTAGAATTATTATTTAAAATGCATATAATAAGCTAGTTCATGTTGAATAGCTTTTTTAAGCATCTCCTTCTTCAGTGAAAACAGATTGAACCCAGTGTTGATCTTTAATATAATCATACTTTGATCGAGAACTTTTGATCACCCTACAACCATTTTTAGTCTTAGTACATGCTACATATGCATATTTTAATGACAAGTGATGCACTTGACCACCTTTTTATTTAATTTTAGAGGACGTGATCTTATGCTTGGCCATACTAACAATATGAAGAGTAATGAAATTTGGATGATCAAAACTATGAAAAATTATTACCACTAGAAAACTCAACGCAAGATTAAATCATGTGTTTTAAATGAGATTATATTTCCTACTTATGTTATCATTTTCATCATTAATCCATGACTGAATAGAAAAAATTTTCCTATCATTTAAAAGGCGTACACTAAAGTTTTCTTTCTAAATAGACTCCTCTAAATAAGTAAGAAGCTTAATAAATGATCTAACTACAATTTAATAGGCTTAGAGGAGTTTCTATTAAAAGATCCTTGATTTGTATTCTTTTTGATAATAGTAGAATACTTTTTGGCACCACTATATTTGTCTTTAGTACCATTATGTTTGTTTTTGTAGAATTTATGATTTTAAAGAATGGTAGAATGCTTGTTAAAAAACTAAATTAATTTTTGAATAAAATTTCTTGTTTGATACACTATTCTTTCTAGTTCCAATATTTACTTTTTTCGAATAATGTTAGAGACTCAAAGAGTTTTGAAAAAGTTTACACATTATATTGGCGCCATATTTTATGTTGATACTTTCTTCTAATGTTATTGTTTTGGAAGCTTAATTGAATTCAGTCAAATTTGATACAATATAGTTTTTATAGAATGCATGTATTTCAAAATATATTGTTGCTTCCTTGTTCTTGAAGTACTTTACATGGTTTCTAGTGAAAAGCTACTGTATTCTTTATTTGAATTTATTTGTCATGTTTTTAAATTTTTATTGAAGGTAGTAAATTATGTTAAACTAAGATGTTTAATATAATAATTTTATGTGCCTTTTATCAATATTTTCTACATCTCATATTAGTCCTACATTATAAAAGCTAGTGTATTCTTGGTTTGAATTTATTTGTCATGTTTTTAAATTTTTATTGAAAGCAGTAAATTATGTTAAACTAAGATGTTTAATATAATAATTTTATGTGCTTTTTATCAATATTTTCTACATGTCATATTAGTCCTACATTAGAAAATCTAGCCTTCTAAGTGTTTCTTTCACAGAGAAAATTTAGGTTTTTTGTTGATCATTTTGAGTTTTAGAACTTATAATATCAATCCTGCTTGCTAATTCATGCTTGTTTGTTTTTCATTTAGGGTCCAATTCATATTTTCAGTAATTTATTTTGTTATGGCATTGCTGGCTATGTCTTTTCAGAAAAGTTCCCACTGGTTTAACAAAAATCCCTAAACTTCTTCCAAATTCAATTTTATGCTAAACTTTTTGAATTTTATCATGTTGTTATTATCAGAATTCTAAGTTAAAATTCATTTAAAATACATCATTTTTGCTGTCACTCGTTATTATCATGATTCTTCTTTTTTGAAGAAATATAAGAAAAAGTAGTACACATTTTTTTATTCCAATTGACAAAATAGATATAATATTATCGGAGAAACATACACTCACAAAGTGAAAAAAAGGTAGCAAAATAATTAATTTAATTAATTATAATAAATTTAAAATGTAAAATTTAATTTACACCAAAAAATGATGGTTGGTGGATCACTGATAGAAGGTTGGAGGGTGGAGTCGGCCGTTTATTAAAAAATAGATATTAATTTAAGATATTTATATATATATGCATGTATAGTTTAGAAAATATCATTTTAATTTAAAAATATGAAATCAAACTGATCTCATATATGCAATAGTTTAAATAATCAAGCACTACACCACAAGCCATGTATCTATCCCGAAGAATGAATACATTGCTTGGTGGTGAAACTTGATCAAATAAACTAAAGAATTCACGACATCCGTTTGTTCTGCGAACTATTTATGTTGACCGACAACTTCCCTTATCTAATGTAAGAGAATTAAATAGGGTTTATGTTTATATGGGGTCTTTAAGTTTCCTATAAGGGCAAGCCCGTATAGTTAATTACATCTTAGATAACCGAAGTCACCCAAGAAAACTCTTAATTGAGATCAGGAAATATTGTATTAATGACTTCCAAAAGATAAGATCTTCAAGAAAATATGGTAATAAGAAATCAAATAGGTGAGTTACTCAAGTTTCAGAACAGTTATTGTAGGACTTCAAAGGAAAAAGAAGACTAGGGTAAAGACATAGATCCAAGAAAAATCTCGGTGTTTTCCCAAACTATCCTATGTTTGGCTCCAATCTGAGATAATCATTTAATGTTAAATCTTGCCAATTTTATTATTTAGGACTTACATTCACTTGATACCGATCATGTGAATAGTCTGGAAGATAAGAGGATTTATGTCATATCGAACGACAATCTTGGAACCTAAGACAAGTTAAGGCTTATATTGCACGAGTGCAAAGGCCTAGAAGTATAAGGTGAGGATTTATGCTGCGCTAGGCAAGCTACCTCGAGGTTCTATGGCTTGTTGTTTATTTCTCAGGAGTTTTGCTGTTGAAAATGGCTGTGCTGTCCATTATGCATGCTCCATGCTCCATGCTCCTCTTCGTAGTATGTTTGGTTTTAGAAGTGTCAAATTTAAGAGATCGAGAGTAGTATGTTTTGGAAATGTTTTAAATTGAGATGTCTTACTGTCTTATTAGAGAAATATTTAAATTGATTATAGCGATACTGATTAGGATCCCACGGTTCCCTCATTCCGACACCACTATTTTCTTTGGGTTCACTTAGTCCAGATGAATTTACTAAACTCAAATTAATGAGTTCCGTATTTTCATTTGGACCGTGAGAAAGATACAATAAAGAAAGTGCAGGAAAAGAAGGTACTGTAAACTATAAAAACATACCTATCGAGTCTTCTCGTTCCTTCACCTGAAACATTAGTTTCTTTTATAGTAAACATTTATAATTTGCAGAAAAGTAAAGCCTATAGATAGGTTCAACATGGGCCTACTGAGTCCTATGTCATAACTTAGTGGGTTCTATTTATTCACTTGAGAGATGTTTTCTTTTAATAAGTATAATATGTTCAGTTGTCCTACAAGATATTCAGAAGACTTGTGAAAATTCCAGAGAATGTCTAGATATTTCACAACCATTTTGAACTTTCTTGAGTTCATTTGAACTTATCATACTCATTAAATGATTCATCCATTTCATACCCTTATGCTCAATGAACTAATGTTTTGATCATCCCAAACGTGGGGTAATTATCACTTGATATTCCATTTATAAATTGTGTGAGCAACGACTCCTTGTGGCTAACTGACCAAGTTAAGGAGCTTAGCCGATTTGACTTTTTAAGGTTGGACTTACAATGTCTCAAATATATTTACAATTAATCTTATCGTCTTTTTTAATTCATATTAGTCAAATTTGATTAAGCTTAGCTCACTACTAGGCCTTTAAGATTTAGTGGGTATATTTGCAATTTTGGGAAAAGTTAACATGTGAATGTGATTCTTTTTAAAGCTTTGAATTTATCACTAAACAACAACTAGGGGTACTAGATTGATGAATTATTAGCTTCCAAAGTCAAACCCCTAACCCTGAGATCATTTAATTTTGATTATCTCCCAAATTAAAATAATTAAAGAAATTACAAATTTTTCTTTTCTGTGACAAAGGTGAAGTTGGTTTCTACCACTTATCTCCTTATGTTTTAACCATCTAAACATTCCAATTATGATCATTCATTATCCATTTTCCACTTTGGTTGGACCTAAATATTGATGGAGGCCAAATTCTTGAAATTTACAATTTTGCCCCTAAGGACCTAATACTTCATAATTTATCAAATTTAATGCAAATGATTTTGAAATTTTTATGGTACCCTACTCATAAGTCAATTAAAACATCAGTGGAGAAAATTTGATTTTTTCCTATTTTAATTTAATTTATATAATTATATTGATGCAAAAATATGGATTTTCAAAGATAATTCAATAGCTTGGACAACACACATGACCTAGCCCTAGAAAAATTACTGGAGGTTCACCAAGACCAGAGGACCACTAGAACCAATTTTTATGATTTTTTGAATTTTAATGTAATTATTATAATTACTTTAAGTTTTGAAGTATTAATTAAATATAAAATATTATTCATGTTGAAAATTAAGTTTTATGCTTTTTCTAAATCTCTCTGAGGTCAGGGATCCCAGAGAAATAAATTTCATACTTTTATGTTGTATATTTTAATTATTAGAATTATTTTAGTGAGAAATTTAGAAAATTCCATTTTTAGCTTTTAAAAATGAATATCTTTATTTAGAAAATTAGGAAAATTATTTTAAAGGAGACAAACATGACATTTTGGTGGATTTTAAAGTTTTAGTGATTTTTTATTATTTTTAATGAATTTTATTAATTTTTAAATTAATTTAAAATTATTAAATAGGCTTGAAAATAAATTATTTGTTTTAATTACCATTTTATTTTTATAAAATTTCCCTGGTCACAAGGCACTCCCAAAACCAATTTCATAATTTTTCAATTTATATTTTATTTATTATGATTATTTTAATACCAAAAATGTTATTTAACTTAGAAAATCAAGTTAGGTGATCAAATTAACTCCAAATGATTTTAAATTTTTTATGGGAGTTCCTCTGACCCTAAGCCATAGTGGGGAACAAAAATCAAGCCATTTCCATTTATTTTTGATCCAATTTAATTTTCTTTAGGTTTAGTGAGTTGATTTAAATTAGGGTGAGTTTTAATGAATTAAACCAAATTTGTATTTTTCCTATGGTCCTATTGTCACAAATAACCTACCAAAATAATCTTTTATTTTTTTGATGGACATTTTAATTTTTATAATTATTTTATTAAAACAGGTACAATAAACTTTAATAATAAGGATCTCGTCATAGAGATCTTATTTGACTTTGACAAAATCAGAGAAGATCCCTCATGACAGGGAGAACAAAAGTCATAAGTTTTATGCCACGGTGAAATATGTATGCAAATGAAGAATTGAAGTACCAAATACTGTATAATCAAATATGCATCAAATAAACTTGAAACCATTTCCACATTGTTCTCCTCTTTTCACCGAGCAAGATTGTATTTTCCTTTTATTTTTCTAATTTTTCTACACAAGTTATGAATTTTTGACGTTGGACTGATTTAAATAAATAAAAAATACCCCTATTTTCCTACTTATCTAGCGCGGCGTCACCTCATCCTACGGAACGTCGAAGAGCTAGGCGTCGTGTCCCCATTCGGCGCCGCTTTCTGAGTCAGCTGCCACGCAACCCCTCTTTATGCACCGCGGCTCCATTCGACTTCATCACAGCCGTCCACTGAATACACGCGAGATCAAACGGTTCAACATCATCGCCCCCAACAGACCTAACCCGTATACCGTCTATACTAAAATCCTAAGATCTCAGCTTAGACTCAACCAAATCGCATGGGTTTTTTTTTCTATGGATGCATTTGACCCAGATGAACCTATCTATACGACTAACCTAGCCTGAAATCAACCCAACATGGATGAAGAATTGAAATAAGCTCGGTAGAGGGGGAGAGTTCAATACCTTTGTCTGAGAGGGGAAGCCTCAATCAGATGGTTGCAGAAGCTTCAGGGAGGTCCAAGGAGCTCACAGATGAAGTCTCTTACCCTGGTGAAATGCCTAGACCCAAATTCGACCAGACTCAATTTTAGGTGTTGATCAAAGTCTATGCTAGAGGCTCGCTGTGATGACACTTTAATGGGGGAAATTCTCCTTTCAGTATGGGAATGGTGTGGGTGCAGTTAATTAGACTTTGGTGCAGTGTGGAGGTGTGGTGGAATTTGGTCTAGTTTCGGTTGAGAAAACAGTGGGGAAATTGGCTCTGAACAGTGTAAATTAGGGCTGGAGGATGGTGGGCTTGCACTCAGAGGTCTTGAGGAAGCTCTGTAAGCAATTTGACAGAGTTGCTTTAATAAATTTTTTAACACTCCCATTTGGCCGTGAAGAGCTCAAATTTATAGCCATGGCCATTGGACTGAGCTTAAGAGTGCACTTCAAGTGCATTAAGCCGCTTGGGTGGAGGGCAGATCAGCTCCAGTGAGCAATCAGAGCTTGATACATCTGGTGGGCTCAGTTCGGTTTTAGTTTGGGTGGGTGGCTCTCGGTTTTAAGGTGCTCCGCGACTAGGCCGGTCGGCCAGGCCAGAGGAGGTGGCCAGTGGTCAGGTGAGCCAGAGGCCAGGCCATAAGTTCAGTGAGCTTAAGTGGTTAATAATTCATTGCAAATCTCTCCCTTAGGTTTACCCATTTAAGTAAGGGGATCCCCTAATTGAGGGACCCTTGGTCCATGGGTCCATTACAGTGGGCTAAGTGGATCTAGCTCAGTCCCTAGGGTCAACTTGATGGGTGTGGTTAGCTTGGCTTGGTCACATTGGGCTAGGTTTGGTCACCTTGGGTCATGGGTTCAATTTATAGTAACTTGGGTCAATGTTGGGCTAGGTTGGGGTTGAGCTTGGGTTGGATCCAATTGATTGAGCAAGATGATGTTTATGATTGTCGTAAAGAGTTTAGAAAAGGATTAAAGTGATTTTGAATTGATTTGGGTGGTGTGGATTTGGTGAGATTTGGTCATTTGGTCAATTTTGGGACATTTGGGTTAGCTTGGGGTTGGATTAGGCTAGAGTGGGGTTATGTCTCAATTGATCGGTCAAAATGGTGTAGGGGGGATGTCATGAAGATTTCCAAACATTAATTTGGTGAGATTTGGTCATTTGGTCAATTTTGGGACATTTGGGTTAGCTTGGGTTTGGATTAGGCTAGAGTGGGGTTATGTCTCAATTGATTGGTCAAAATGGTGTAGGGGGTTGTCATGAAGATCTCCAAACATTAATTGGGTGGCAATTCTAGGCTTAAAGCATTCAATTTGATGGAATTTGGTCATGTGGCACATTTAGAGAAAATTTGGGTTGAATTTGGGTGAGGTTTGGGCTCAAATGTTAGTCAATTGGTGGATCAATTTGGTGTGTAGGAATGTTATGAAGAGTTTAGGATTTAAATTATCGGAAAATGCCTTGACTAAGAAGATCAATTTGGGGGATTTAGGTCATATGGTCAAAATTGGGGCTTTTTTATTTGGATTGAAATTGAGCTTGCAATTCGGTCAAATTGGACTTGGATTTGGTTTTAATTGAGTTTAGGCATGGTGAATTTGAGTTTAGAACTGAAATTAGAGAGGATTAAAGTCAATTGGGTGGACATTGGAGGTGATCTGGGCATTTTGGGCCTTAATAGGCACTTTGGAGCTTTTGGTCAAAATGGTTCAATTTGGTCAAATTGGGTCAATGTGGTTGTTCAAAATTTAAATTGAGAATATTCGGAGAGTTTTGGGAATTTTTGGAATTTTTAGAGTTTTTGGACTATTTGGGGCAATTTGGTAATTTTGGGGATTTTTAGAGCTATTTTGGGAATTTTGTTTTGTTTGGGGTGTTATGGGTATTTTGAGTGATGAGAAATATTTTGGGATGATTTTTGGGGAAGTTTGATAACTTGGGTAATTTTTGGGAATTTTAGGCAAAATTAGAGATTCATGGGTAATTTGGTCATTAAGTAGAATTTAGGGGTAAGAGGTCAAAAAATTGTGATTTTTGGTAAAATCGGGGTTGAATGAGATTGATAACCTATTTGAGTCATGGACTAAGGGAATTCCCCATTTGGATGTTTCATGTACTAGTACTAGCCAAATCCTAGCCTGGGGCTAAAGGCTCGGGAAAACCACTCACATGAGTTTTCAAAAAAGTAGAGGATCAAACCTAAGGGAAATTTGTATGCTTGGTTTAGGGTTGTGAGGTAGTGTGTGAGAGTGTAATGTGCAAGTGTGTGTGTGAGTCTCGCCCAGACCAGACCTCCCAGGGTAAGTCCTAAGGCTTGACCATCCTATAGGGAACTCTGCTTGGGCTTCCTAATGCTTGGTCTCATCCTTCTAAACACTTCGAGGTTAGACTTTAAGCATTTGAAAACTCCAAGTGAAGCAAAGAAGTGTTTTGAATTTCTATGGGGTAAGGGTTCCATTGCCTGTCTTCTAAGATAGTCACCACGAGAGTCATGTAGCTAGACCCTAGGCTATTCTAAAGAAAGACTAGACCTCAACAAATGTGAGGTCAACAGGTGGGGGATTGCCAAGTTAGCTAATCATTTGGATTGTGAGCATCAAGTCTAGTGGAGGAGGTGCTTGCATGGCTGGTAGAGCTAGTTGGAAGGCTATTGTTGCAGTAGATAAGGTTGCATAGAATTAAGATTTTTCTATTCCCCACAAGTTAGGAATCTATGTTGATAATCCATGCTTACAATATACATATATGTCGAATAACATGGCACGACGTTGTGCACTCTCGGCTTCATTTGTAAGATGCGAAGTTGGGGCTAAATGGTACGTGCTATTTTTGTTATTTACATAATGGCGAACGACACCTTGCTCTCATGATGCACACTATTTTGATTAGAGCTCAAAATTATTTTTAATATTATGCATATATTATTTGTTAATTTCTCATTTTAATTGCGGTTAGGTCTAGTGTTATTTTAGTTTATGAATTGAACTAAGCATACAAGAGAGTTCCCGGATTTTATAGTTCTCGATGCTCTTTCAACTCGCTTGCTCGGTCTAGACTCGCTCTTGTTGCACCAATCTCTTACAAGAACTTCCATGGATGAACCTTCGAGCCCATCATTATAGTGTTGATGCTTGACTCACTAATCTCACATTTCAAATGGCTTTACAGTTGTTTGCGGTTTAGAATTTCTTAATCATTTTGCTTCCAACCTTCTACATTTTTAACATTCAGTGAGGGTTTTTGACGCTTCTAAACTTCATTAAAGTAATCTTCTTTCTTCATTTATTTCCATTTTAGTCATCTTCTTTGGTGCTAATGTCTTAGTTTGGTTGAAGAGGTTCAGTAAATTATTTATAAACTCATATGAAAGTTTTGTTTTCTGATATATTTTTCCATTCATAAAGAAATAGCCATAAAATTTGGTATTATTTTTTCTATTTTTTTTTTAAATTATTTCTTCTACATGGGTTAAGTTCTACGTGAACTATTAGGTATCAAATTTTTTAATGACACAAGTTTTAGATGATTAGAAGTATTAAGTGATTGGAAGAATAAATAATTGATACTAAACTTATACTTAATGACTTTGAGGTGTGACTTCTAGAAAGATCACAAAACTTTTCTTACTGATGTTATCAATTTCATCTATTAGTTGAGACGTTGAGCATTTAAACTTATGTATAATTTTGATTTTTTTCTTTATTATGATGGCTTATCTTTTAACCTAGTAACCTTTTATATTTATCCATAATTTTTTTAATATTTTACACTGTATTTAAATTATGTTCATTGTGCCATGAGTTATTTGTTATTACTTCATAAGGATTTTTGTGCTATTGTGGGCGATTCACCTTTGACAAGTATGATCTTGAAATAAGGTTGTTCAATTATGATTGATTAATAACTTTAGTGACAAGCCTTAATAGTCAAAATTTTTGTTCGAATGTTACTTATTTGAATGATTTCTTGATTAATTTTGTTCTTTATAAAATATCTATAAATTTAAAAATGCTTTATTTGTTCATTATGGTTAGGGTTTTTAGCAATGTTAATAGTAGTTTGATTGTCATACATCATTATTACAAGTTTTGTAGTAAAAATATTTAAATCATCCATAAAATATGTAAGCTACATACCTTCATAAATTTCATTGCCCATGATCCTTAATTTTGTTTCACTTTTGCGTCGAGCTATCACAAACTGCTTCATGTTTCTCCAAGTAACTAAAATTTTCCATATAAATAAACATAATAAATTTTTGATTTACTACATGTCTTATGTCTAGTTGTAAGGATTTTGATACTGTATTAGTCTTCCTTTTTTAGAAGATGAACTATTTTCAAGGTGCCTTTTCGAGATACCATAATATCTTATATATTGCATCAAGGTGCTTTTTTATGAGGTTTTTCATACTGACTTAAAACAAAAGCAAGAAAATAAATATTTAGTCTGGTGTCAGATAGATAAGTTTTTCTACTAATTATAATTACCTTTGTCATATGTATAAAAAATGATCTTTATTTATTAGAATTAAATAAAAATATGACAATAGGACGCAATGAAGAAAAAGTGTTCATGTAGCCTACCCTACTTAGTGGGATAATGGCTTCTTGTTGTTGTTGTTGTATAAGTACCTTTGTCATTTGGGTTTGAAACTTATTTTGCGCAAACTAGGTTTAATATTTTTATAGATGTGTTCACTTTTTTACATATAATCATATCAGTTTTCCTTAGAATATCCAAGGTGTATTTCTTTTCTGAGATGGATATTCCTTTACTGAATAGTTCTATTTTGTGCCCAGAAAATTTTTTATTTTGTCCACATGCTTAATTTTAATTTTTTAGGAAATGTACCTTCGATTTTTTTCTCTTATTCATAATTCCCTATTAAGATAATATCATGTATATACTTTCATGATAAAAAATTTTATCTTTAGAAAATTTCTTGGTAAATAAAGTACGGTTAGACTATTCTTGAGAGTAACCATATCGCCATGGTGAATCCGTAGAACCAATCTTTATTAGTACTTTTGAGCCATACAGGCTTTGTTGAGTTTGCAGACTTGGGCCTTATTTTGTTTACTGTAAAGTCTTTGAGTTATTATCATTTAGACTTCATTTTTTATCGTTCAGTAAGGAAGATATTTTTTAAATCTAGTTGTTGGAGTGACCAATCTAAATTTGTAGTTAGAAAATAACCCTGTTAGTGTTCATCTTAACAATATGGATAAATGTCTTTATAATCAATGCAATAAGTTTGAATAAAACATGTTTCCACAAGTCTTGTTATGTATTGATTAACATTTCCTTTTGCTTTATATCTCACGTTGAGGATTCATTTGTATTAAATAGTTTTCTTCTCTTTGTGAAGATTTAAATGCATTTAAGTACCATTTCTTTCAAGGGCTTGAATATCTTCATGAGTTCTATTTTTTATTCAGGAATTCTAAAGCTTCTTAAATTGCTCGAAATTTTAAAGTTTGAAAATTTTATGGCAGAGCCGTATTAAAAGATAATCTCATAGGAAGTATAATGATTAATTGTGTATATGACTATTTGGGGCAAGTTCTTGTGCTTAATAGGAATATTTAAATTATCTCTAAAATCGGTATTACCTTGCCCTGTTGAATCAGTGTTAGTAGTTGGGTTAGACATGGGTTTATTTTAGAAATATGTTTTTGGTGTACCTTGTTAGACGAATTTTTCCATCATTTGGAATAGACATCTTTTTATATTTTTGTTGTATGTGATCATTGAATTATGAAGGGACTCTTTGGCAACTTCTATGATTCAACTCAAATAGGATTTAACAAATTCTGTAAATCTGATTTTATTAAATCGTTTCCTGGTTAAATCCCATAAACTATTTGACATTAGATTTTTTAAATCCAGTTAAATCTTTTGAAATTTTTTAGTAATTTCTTTCAACACATGTCTTAAAAAAAAAAAAAAAGAAAAAAGAAAAAAAGAAAAAAAAAATAAAGAACATAAGAGAATTTTAGTGAATGAAGAAAGCGAATAAAAGCAATTTCAAGATTGGCTCAGACAAATTGCCAACCAAAAAAACCATTACAACAACCAAATGAAATTGTGCTATAGGCGTCCACACAAAAGAGTTACAATTGTAAGCAAACAACAATTTAATACCAACTCTATTACAAAATGTGTCCCATGAATCCATAAATAGTGACCTTTGAGGTTCTGATAACTTCAAGTTGTTTGCATTCTCAATCTTTCTTCATTTTTGATAATCCCATCTCCAACACAATGCACCTACTTCCCCTTAGCTGCGCAGGGATTGCTGTGAAGCGAATAAAAATTATTTAAGCAACTTGTCAATTCATAACAATACCTATGCTTTAAATTAACTAAAGAGGCAGAATAGTCAACTAGCAATACATCAAAGGCCTCTAACTTAAGCTAGCCCAGAAGAATCAGAAATAGTCCATCTACTTTTGGAAGTTCTGAATTAAGGTTACCCTAAACAGCATTCCGAAACGTGCAGTGCTCCAATACAAGGCTGGTATGCTCAATCAGAAAAAGAAGATTCCTTTTCATTACATACATTTTATAATTATGAAAAGGGGACAGAATACTCCAGCGTAGTAGCGTAAAGTGCCTGATTGTATCAGGAAGAAAAGTTTTACAATCTTTCACTTATTAGATCAGGATCACCACAGCTGCTAGCATGTGACCATGAGGAGAGCAACAAAAAGAAGTTGCTACCATCATCCCTAGGGAAAATTGGCAAACAACGAAATGACCATGTTCATCACTGGGTAAACTGTATCAAGGAATACGATTTAATTAGACCAAGATTTATTTTATTAAGAGTATTGTTATCATCATCAACTTCTGCTGTAATGGCCACCAATTAACATATAGCATATCAATAAGGACTAATACACGATACAGCACATAATAAAAATGGATTTCCATAATATAGTCCATCTTTGTACGAGCAAACAAACTTTCAAAGGTCTAAGCAGCATAAACAAGAAAACGTCTCATAATGAAATAGAAAACTGCAACTTTAAATTGTTTCCACAGAAATTTGAGATTGTCAGGTGAGCAACGTCATCAATAGCATGGAAGAACCAATGAGCAAACACCTCTAAACCAACTAAATTGCAATATAACTTTGCCACTTAAGCAGTTCGAGAATCCCATTATAAACCATAGACATTTATCAAAGTGATAACCATGGAGCGAACACGAGCAAAGCCATCACCATACATAGCAAAAAGCGGCCAGAAATTAAAACAGTAGACCATTAAAAACCAATCTAGTTCCTGATTACCTTATCTTTATTAGAATGTCAGGTCACTAGGCTGAAATATGATTCAGGCAGCATCGGAAATAATCGTACAGAATTTCATGTAGTTTATGAGACTTATATATAAGACACAACTCATGTAAATAACAATCCTTATCAATAATCAGCGAAGTACCCATGAAAATTGCAGGAAATGCTGTAATTTAAGCCACAACAAAAAAAGGGTAGTTAATAAGAAAAATGAAACTAGAGCAAATGATTACGTCTTGAACATATGAAGCATATTTTCAAACTTATCGTTGCTCTTACAATCAAGATAATATATTATTAAATTGCGCCATGCAAATAATCTGATATTAAGATGATTGGGTTAAATGCCTTCCAAATGCCTTCAAAATTTTTTGTCGCCCATCTAATTTGTACTTGACATTAAAAACCCATTTGCACCCAACATGTCTTTATCTGGAGGAAGCTTTGTAAAGCTCCATGTGTCATTTATATCAAGTGCTTGAATCTCCTCATCATTTTTTTTTTATATTCTGAACTTTGAAGTGCTTCATGAATAAACTTGGGTATCTATACACTATTAAGATAGATACAAAAGTTTTATATGTTAATAATAACTTTCCGTTGGCAACATAATAATGGATAGGATAATTTATGCAACTTTCCCTATCTTCTCCACTGGGTTCCATTTCCCTTGAAACTTTAGGGATATGTGAATTCAGGTTTGATTGTGAACAATCTCATAATTACTTATTGTCTTTATCTTACTCAGTGGATTTCTTTCATTTAGTATACACACGAAGTACTATTTTATGGATTTCATGTTGGATGTTCTCAACTAGAACTTGGGAGACAGGTGGTTAGAAGGATGGTGAATAGGTTGTGATTACTTTAGATCAGTGTGGGTATCTTAAGTAGAGTTGGGAAGTAAAATAGGTTGTGTTGACTCTCGATTAGTGTGAGTATCCATAGTAATGCTCCAAGTCTGATATTCACTCGAACTGTCTCTCTGAACATTAGATTTGGGGTAGTAGGGTTGGTTTTCAAAGAATGTAATATCAATAAAGTTATAATATTTTTTTGTAATGAGAGAATAACAATTGTACTTCTTTTTGGTAGAAGCATATTCAACGAAGATACATTTGATGGATTTTGGGTCAAGCTTTATGTGATTTGATTGATGAATGTGAAGAAAAGAGACAACTAAATATTTTTAGAAGATTGGATGAGAAGGCTCTGACATGGGGTATTTTGCCAATTCAATATCGATATGGGCCTTGAATTCAATGACTCTATTTGTCATTTTATTAGTGAGATAGCTGGTGGCTCTGAGCACGTTTCCTTCTATAGAATTTTTTTGGGACATTGTGAGAAAACATTGTGGACCTTGATATCTCGACTAGATGTATATTCTTCTTCTCAGTTATCCAGTTTTATTGTGGAGTTTCAACGTAAGAACTCACATGAATGATTCTTTTCTTTACAACGTAGGGTTCAAGGATACAATTGAAATATTTTATTATATTTTCAATTTTGAGGTTCTAAATTATGTATTATAATTGAGTGGAAATCATTTTATGGAATGATTGAAAGACCTCTGCAGTTTTAGATTTTTCTTTCATAAGAAATGTCCAACTGATTTTAGGGTGGTCATCAACAAAAGAGATAAACCGTCTGCCTTCATTAATTGTTTTTAATTTTGATGCTCCTCAAATGTCACTGTCGATGATAGATAAATGATGTGATAGTTTGTACTAAACAGATGATAGACATGACGAGTATGCTTAGTCAATAGACAAGATTCAAATCTTTTTATTAATAAGTAGATGAGAGTTCAACATTACAACATAATGAAATTGGGATGACCCATACGCGATGTCATAATAGAGCTTTATTTTCGACAAAAGAAGATGTAACAACCTCAAGAATATGGGAAGATGATAGTGAAGAAGACACTTGTGTGTTAAAAGAAAAGATTTTCTTGAGCAAGTATAGGCCTTGATATAATTCAACACTTTTATTTACCTTCGTTGAATCCACAACCTGAAATTATAATTCAACACTAGCAATCACCTTTTTTGAACCCACCACCTGAAATTCATAATTCAACTCTATCAATCAAATTGTTATAGGGAGGAAGTTGGCGGCAATTGTCGACGAGTAGTTATTACAAAAGAAGAATTTGATTCACGAAGAATTCAACGAAGAAAGGGCCTGCAATAGGGATTTAAGGCTGCAGGGAAGAGCCGGGGAGGGTTTGTAGCTCGACTAAAGGAATTACGGTGACTGGAATGAATTCATACGGCTGTCGGATTTCTTTGTTCCTTTAAGAACTATTACTGAACCCATTGGTAGCGGAATCTCCTAGATCTTCTGAACTTGCTGGGGCCAAGGACATCTATTTCTTTTCCGATCAAAATATTGCTTCTACTCGTGAAGGAGACTCTGCAAAAAGGTCTCACGAATCATGATGGTCTATATGTAGGGGGATGCAGTCACCCTCATCCTAGATATTGATGATGCAGCTATTGGGAATGCAGTCGACTGGAAGTATGCTCCATCGAACCATCCTCTTAATCATCCATTTTATCGTAGGAGGTAGCGGATCCACCTCATCATGTCTCAAAATCACTGGGGGATTCCCTTGTTTGTCCGTTGTGAAATTGTAACAACAACCACATTGGATGGTGATTCTACCTTTTCCACGTATCCATTTCTTTGGTTCGGAATATGTTCTCTCCATTAAAAGACCTGCTCGACCCCTGTCTTTTAGGCCGATAATGCTCTTTTCGTCGCTTTCGGAGAAAACTCTGGTGTACAGCTCCATGCCTTCTAGTATATTAACGAATCTTCCCTGAACTTCTTCATAAAATTCAAATTCTCTTTTCTTTACTTTAACCAGTTTGTCGAGTTCTGCCATAGTGATCATTGGTAGTTGTCGAGGACGCTCCCTCATTTCAATGTCAGTAGGAACCCAAGCTGATGCTGTCTTTGTATCCAGCGGAATATACGACTCTGCATCCAGTGGAGCATATGATTCTCCTGTTGAATGATCGGTGATTTTTAATCCATCGTCTGTGGACATGTACTCCTCCAAAGTACTGTAACGTTATAAGTGGAGGACGTTGCAGTTTGGGCATTCCACAAATGCCCCTGTAGCTGACGTACGTACGGGAATCTCTGCGTTGCATGTCGGGTAGCCCGGGCAAAGATCATCTGGAACCTCTGGTGTCTTTGGCTCTGCAGCAAACTCAGACTCATCCTCTGTAGTAGGCAAGCTGGAAAAAGTCTCTCATGCCTGACTCGTAGATTTCTCCTTCTGGGATAGGATTAAGGAGGTTTTCTTGTTATTTGTTGGTGTCTTCTTTCTTCACGACGGAAGACCATGTTTTCGGCGGTTGGCGTTTCTGTGCTGAGTTTTTCGCGACGGTGTATCTAACAGTCTCTCATCATCATCAGTGACCAGGCCTCCAATTGGTGCAGTTATCATGGACGACATGCGACTAGTCGCCTCCATCGGATCTTACTGTACTATCACTTTTTCCCCTTCAGTGAGGAATGCTTCCTAGTGCTGATCTTTAATAACGACGGTAGCCCCTCTTTCTCTTGATGGCTAGCTACACCCAGCAGGGGACTCTCATAGTCCACATTGACTTGATTGAAATCCACGTCAAAGTCTATGATGCCACCCTGTGGTGCCCTTTCTTCGTTAAGTGCGAGATTCAAGCCATCCTTAAAAGCAAAAATCAACTTCTGTCCTGACATTTTCTCTGCAGACGACAGGAAAACATCAGTGAGCTGAAATTTGACAGGAACAAGAACAAAACAAAACGCCTAACAGAGAAGGCTTTAATTTATGTCGGTGAGAATATTATTTTATTTAGTAAAAGTAGAAAAAAGAAAGTCGAAGTATGTATTTTCAAAAGTTTTTATTTTATTGAGATTAATTTTATTACAAAATTTTTGGATCCGGTCACAGACATTTGGCCAAATAAATAACCTTAGAATAATCAAGATTTCAAAGTCTCAATTCAAGCAATGTCAAGTTGCATAGTATGTCTTCAAGTATCGTCCGCTGATCGGCAACATGGGTCTTCCGTCTTGAGAATGCACCAACTGGTAGGCTCCTCCTGAATATACTTTTTCAACAACAAATGGTCCCTCCCAAGTTGGCTCAAATTTTCCACCTATCTTGCGGCGCGCAAGAATAGGTCTCTTGAGAACGAGAACGAGGTCACCAACTTTGAACGTCCTTGGGCGGACCAACTTGTCATGAGCCTGTGCCATCCTTATCTGGTAAAGCTCCAAATGCTGTTGTGCTTCTACTCACTTTTCTTCGAGACTTTCCAAATCTCCAAGTCTGAGTCTTGCACTTTCTTCTGTCGTAAGTTGATTGACGACAGTGACTCTGACAGACGACGTCTGAACTTCTAGCAGTAGCACGCCCTGTGATCCGTAAACGAGTGCGTAGGGTGTACATCGGGTGGGAGTCCTGAATGTTGTCCGGTAGGCCCACAAAGCTTCTAGCAATTTGTTATGCCAAGCTCTTTTGTTTTCGTCCAGTGTTTTCTTCAAAATCTGTACCAGTGTTTTGTTGAAGGCTTCGGCTAAGCCATTTGCCCTGGGATAGTAGATTGTTGAGTACCTCCAATCTATCTTAAGTCGCTTGACGAAGTTGTTGATCTTGGTGCTTTTGAAGGCTGTTCTATTTTCGGATATTACTCTGCGCGTAATTCCGAAAAGGTAGACTATCTGACTCTTGAAAAAGAGGACGTGCTGTGTTGTAACCTTTCGTAACGACACTGGCTCTGCCCATTTAGAGAAGTAATCCGTAGCTGCGAGAATAAATCTGTGTCCCTTAGAGGATGGAGGGTCTATCAGACCTATTATGTCCGTGCCTCAACACTCGAATGACCACGAAGCAACAGTCGGGTGCAACACATTCGGAGGTTGGTGTAAGACCACCCAATGCACTTGGCATTGGTGACACTTTCTGGCTGTATCCATGCAATCAGACATCATCGCTGACCAATAATATCCGAGTCTCTTGATCTTCATCTTCATTTTCGGCCTTGAATGGTGAGCACCACACAATCCGGCGTGTACCTCTTTGACAATATTCTGCGCTTCGACTCTGTTTAGGCCCCGCAGCCACATCTGATTGAACGATCTCCTGTAGAGGATATCACTTACTAAAGCGTACGACATAGCCTTTCTCGTAATGTGATGTGCTGTTGACTTGTCTTTCGGTAACTTTCCAGTTTGCAAATACTCTATAAATGGCCTGCGCCAATCCTCTTTGACATCAGCAACTGCAACTGTCATTCCTTCTTCGAACTTTTGTAGATCTTCGAGGTTGATTCGAGACAAACCTGTCTTCTTTGTATTGTTATGTCGATGGAACCCTGTGGGAGACACGCTAATTCCTTTGCAAGTTTTGCTAAAGCATCAGCATGAGCATTACCCCGAAGAATCTGGTAGAAAGTCACATTAGGAATCCGCTCCAGCAGCCTCATTGCGTACTGATGATACACTGTTAACCTTGACTTCAAAATCTTATATTGCCCGACAACTTGCTGAATTATAAGCTGAGTCACCGTAGACAACGATATCTGTTATATCCATTGAGATTGCCAATTCCAATTCGGTGATTAAGGCTCCATACTTTGCTTCGTTATTTGTGCATGGCTCTGTCAGGTGGTAGGAGAATCTCAACATACCCTTGTCTGGTGAAATGAAAATTAGTTCAATTCCTGCTTTGCCTGGTATAACTATTCCTGATCCTTTGTCTTTTCTGGTTGACGAAGCTCCATCGAAGTACATCTCCCAGCGTTGCGCACTGGAAAATTCCATTTGTAATATCTGCTCGTCTGGTAACTTGTCATCAAGAGGGGACCCAGCTGGAAGTAGGTGTGCAGCGAGAAAATCTGCTAAAATATGTCCCTCGATAGCGCGGAGGGGAACAAAAGTTATATCAAATTGCAATAAAAGCATCGACCACCTTGTTAAACGTCCGGAAAGTGTTGGTCGGGTCATCAAATATTGCAATGGATTAACTTTCGAAATCAGGGTTATCTTATGAGAAAACATGTAGTGTCTAAGCTTTTGGGCGGCGAAAATCAAAGCTAGACAATGCTTCTTTATAGGCGGATACTTTACCTCCATCGGTATTAGACGTCGATTTAAGTAGTAAAGTGCATTCTCCTTACCCTCGCCATTGACTTGAGCTGGTAGTGCTCCGAGAGAGTCGTCTAAAGTCGTGGTATAAAGTATTAAAGGTTTTCTCGGGATAGGGGCTGCCAAAACAGGTGTCATTAAGTATTTCTTAACGTTCTCGAAGGCCCGTTGGCATTTCTCTTCCCAAATAATTTTAGCGTCCTTTTTAATTAATGTCGAGATGGGCTGACACCTACCTGAGAGATTAGAAATAAAACGTCTCAGATATGCCAACTTCTCTTGGAAGGAACGTAATTGCTTTAAGGTTTTAGGAGGAAGCATTTCCAAGATAGCTTTAATCTTATCCGGGTCGATCTCGATTTTCCAATGACGAACAACGAATCCTAGAAATTTCCCAGAGCTAACGCCAAAGGCGCACCTTAAGGGATTCATCTTAAGATTGTATTGTTGTAATCGTTCAAACACTATGCTCAAATCGTGCAAATGGTCTATCTTCTGTTTACTTTTGATAACAAAGCATCCACATAACATTCCACTTGATTGTGATTGAGGTCGTCAAAGATTTTCGTCATCGCTCATTGATAAGTTGCTCCGACGTTCTTCAACCCAAATGACATTACTATATAACAGAAAATTCCAATAAGTGTTCTGAAGGCTGTAAGGGTCGCATCTTCTGGAGCCATCTTGATCTGGTTGTATCCCGACGATCAATTCATAAAGGAGAAAATCTCGTGTGTCGAAGCGATGTCCACCATCATTTTTGGTATCGGTAACGGAAACTCATTCTTTGGACATGCTTTATTTAAATCCCTGAAGTCGACACATATACATATCTGTCCATTTTTTTTTAACTGGCACAATGTTAGCTAACCATGTGGGGTATTGCTCTTCTCTTACAAAGTTAACATCTATTAGTTTCTTCACCTCGGCAATCATTTGCTGCTCTATTTCGAAGCGCATCCTTCTTGGAGCATGTTTTACTGGGGTCATATCTTTGTCTACCCCGAATTTATGAACCACAACCTCTGCTGACAGTTCTGGCATTTCATCATAACTCCCTGCGAAGCAATCTTTAAAATTTGACAATAACTTTATTAATTCTGTGGATTCTTCCTTGTTGAGTAGAGAACTTATGAAGGTTGGTTGGGGCTGCTCCTCAGTCCCGAGATTGATTTCTTTTAACTCATCGACTGTTGACTTAATTTCTTCTTCAAACTCTGGCGGAAGATCTTCTATTAGCTGATCAGTAGAGTCATCCTCCACATCGAGACAATTGACCACGACTTTATATGTTAAGAAAAAATTTATGAAGTCGAATTTATATATTTATAATGATTTAGTAAAGTCACAAATTCAACGCAAGTATACGTATCGTATCAAGTAATACAAGGCTCTAATGGAGTTCTGGTTATAGATCCCACAGGGAGGTGAACGTTCTTTAAATCAGATAATGTAACACTAAAATCCAATACCCAATGTAAGTGTACTAACACTAGTTAATGCAAAGTATAATAAAGCTACTACAATTACTTCTAATTACTGAACTATATTAATTAACAAACAGACTAACTTATGTGATTTATAAGTTACTTCTATATGAAAAGTTTCTTTCTTCCTGCATAAAGATTATTATGTGTGGATGATGAAGAATGATAATTATTTGTGTTGTGCCAAATAGGAGCATATTTGTTTCTTTAGCTTTAAAAGAGTGCCCCCTCTTCCAAGCAAGTAAAAAACATTGCCATATCTTAAGTTTAGTTACTAAATCTAAAGTTAAGTGCTGGAAGATACCTGGCTCTCACTTCGGAGCTCCCACTCACCCTTCACCCGAAGGCTAACCATAGACTTTAGTTACCAATCTTAAGACCAAATTGGGGATCCCATTCTGTCACCATGAAACCTCCAATTTGAAGTCCATCAAAATTCTTTTCCCTATTTATTTGCACTTAATCCCCATGAACTACGCAATTCATTCACGGACATTAAATGGTTTCTTCATTCTTGTTGTAGAACATTCAATTCTTTTGGAATTAATGTTCTCAACATGTTTTAACAATTCAATTGGCCGGATTGAAAAGTAAATTAAGTTCCAAATTAAAGAAACATCACAACTTTTATAATACTTAAATGGCACATCATTTTCACATCACCACATCATAATTACTTCATGCAAGAAGGAAGACAAAGGAGACTACTCACTAACCATGGAGAAGGTATAAAAACACATGGATTTTATATATAAAAGAAAAGTCATAGAAACTACAATAGTAAATACAACTTATCTCTTTCTCTTCCCCAAACAAATTCTTTCAAAGTCCCCTTGATTTCTTTTCTCTTCCTTGCAACACTTGATTCTCTCCTTGGAACAAAGATGAAGAAGCAATCTCTCACTTTACTCCATCTTCTCCCCTCCTTAGAGAAGAATCTCTCTTAAAATCACAAACCCTAACTCTCTCTCACACTTTCCTCACACTATCTACAGCAATTATCTTCTCTTACTCCTCTCTATTTTCGTCTTGGACACTTAATTTAATGTTAGGAACGAATTCCCCAAGAGTTTCTTCAAGCACCTCTTCAAAAATCCGCCAAAACTTTTGAATTCGAAGTGAATAGACATAGGGCGCCGACGGCGCCCTATCGTGCCAATTAATTCTGGAGTCTCTGGAATAGGGCGCCAGCGGCGCCCATTCTGGCGCCGGCGGCGCCAGGGCTGTTTTTCTCCAAATTGTTTCATTTTGCTCCAAATTCGTTCTTTTTTGCATCTTTTCGCTCCAATCACCTATAATCATCATACCTGCAACAAATCATGAAAAATTCTTTCCTTTAAAGTGCAATATCACCAAAAATAGGTAAAAACATATACCTAAAAGAGTATATATTTTTGGTGCATCAAAATCCCCTAAACTATTACTTGTCCTCAAGTAATTCTTTTACTACATAAAAATATAACCCTAGGCAATGTACTTTTTAATTGTAAGAGACCAAAATTTTTCATTCAAAAGAATATAGTGTTTAGATTTTCGAAAAAGTTTAGTAACTCGAGTCAACATTACATGTATAAGAATATTCAAGATCTTAAGTATAAGAGTTCTAGTCTTCTATTTATTTCAAGATGAACCATAATTTGTTATATTAAGAGTGCTTTAAAGGACTATGTGAAAAAGGAGTTCATGCAAACTTTATTAGAATGTAGGCTAGTACCTTAATCATAAGTTCATAAATGAAATAAAGCTCTCCCTTTAAGGTGATTTAAGTGAAGCCAATTTTTGATTAGACATCTCCTCAAGCTTCTCTTCGTAACATTTTTCTTTTCTTTTCTTTTTCTTTTTTCTTTTCTTTTACTTTTTTTTTTTCTTTTCTGAGGATTACTATATCTGGATAGCCTTTAATAATTTTGAACTTCACTCTCCTCTTTATAAAGTTCAAACTTAAGTCATCTCTTTACTTTATAGTTAAGTACAAACTTTATTATTCATCATAAAGTTACTAATCTCTTCTTAACACACAATACTTTAAATCCCTTAAGCATTTCAAAATACGAGTTTTCTTTACTTTAAATAGTTGACTATAATCAAATCCTTTCATACCAAATATCTTACTTCTATAAAATTAACCTTTATCACTAAAAATTTTCATCATTTCCTTCCATAATATTCAATTGAATTGAAAAGTTTTAGTTATATTATAATGAGGTTCAGTTGTCAAAAGTTATGCTAATAATTTTTGAAAATATAATAATTGAGAACAAATAAAAGTTTAGCATTTCTCTACCCTTCCCCAAACTTATATTTTTCAATAAATTTGAAATAGTTGAGAGTAAAAGAAAACTAACCTTTATGTCTTCGAGATTTTAAAATCTTCATAATTTACCCAGTATTAATCAAAATTTACAGCTAGCAAACATGAAACAATTAGTAGCAGTGATATAACAATTTTAAATATTTGCATGGGTAAAGAGAAATAAACATTAAATAACTAAATATCCAACAAAACACTAACATAAAGCAAATTATCACACCACATAACAGTGCAACTAACAGTTCAACGTAAAAAATAAATGACACTACATCACATAGTACAACATAGGGTTACACATCACATGAAAAGTAAATGTCCACTACATCACATCAATACATCTCAACAGACTAAGAACAATGGAAATAAAATAAACAAGCTATCTACCAGTCTCCATCACTAGGATTAGCAGCAGGGTCATCAACAGGGTCAGAAGGTCCAGGCCTGTACGGTATATAACTAGGGCAAGAAGGAAATGTCACATCGGCTCCCCCCTCATAAATCTGGCCTGAGCATCGTAATAAGCCATATCAAACTCAACTCTTCTCTGTAAATATTCTTCATTCACATCACTCCGGGCCTCAAATACATCCATCCTATGATGCATCCTATCCATACTATCACTCTGCATTCTCAACTGCTGCATGATATCAGATAGTGTCGGGGGCTCAGAAGTAGATGGAACATCATAACTCGTGGTAGGAATATCAGTACTCCTACTCTCCTCTCTTGCACCCACATGAGCCTCATAAGAACGAATAATGGTCCTCGTAATCGGCCTCAAAGGTATTGCCACTTCCTCAGAACTACTATACTCCACTCCAGACTGAACACAAAGTGCATGAATCAGGGGAGGATGTCCTAATCCACCAGTGGTTTCTCCTTTGACAATAGAGTGAATGCTCTTAAAAATAATGGCTCCAATATTAATCCTCTTCATATTCTGGATGCAATAATTTAAAATGGCTCGATCCCTAGTAACTTCACTGTGATGATAAGAAGGCAATAGTCTTGCAGAAATGAAATAATGCCATGCTTTAGAAGCAACATTTAAAGTAGAAGCGAGGAAATTAATCATCCGTCTCCGATTCATCTTCCATTCCCTCTTCCATCGGTCGGATACGTGATTACACTCATCAAATTCCCTTCACCGAGTATCAAAATTCTCAAATTCACAAACAAAAGGTTCTCGAATTTGATAAAATGCATTGATACGTTGTGGGGTGAACTCAACCAGTTTCCCTCGGACTAGCACATATTCCGTTTCAGACCAGGGCACGTTAGCATAAAATTCTCGGACTACTCCAAAACAGCATTAGCAGAAAAGTAACATAAATGTTCCCAATTTCGCTCAGAAATCAACTGTTCTATAGATCCACCAGGATTTTGAAACGCTCGATCCTGAATACACTTCTTATTTTGCAATTGAGAGTTGAAGTGAAACTGAGCCTTAATATTAACAAATCTTTCATCGTCCCAATCAAATTTTCGCTTCCCATTACTCGTTCTAGGAGCCATGTGTATTTCTAGAAAAATTTTAAAAATTTGCCAATAAATTCCAAATCCACAATGTATTAACTCCAATATTAATCTAAACAAGTAAGAACAAATTCTACCATATGAAACTTCACTTTTTCTCAAAAATCTCCAAAAATATCATCCAACAATGTGAGAGTTTCACATGGCAAAAATCCAAAAATCTTAGGTTAAAGTAAAGCTCTTACCAAGAGAAGTGCAGATCCGGCCTCAGAAATCCTTTAAGTCCTCTCTAATCCGAGATCTAACAAGCCCCAAAGCTTCAAAATCGCGAATATGGAGGTGGGAGACGAAAGAAATGGCGGAAAAATGGGTCCCAGGCTATTTTCGCGAATTTTTAAGGGTCCCGGGCTATTTTCGGTGTTTGGGCGCCGGCGGTGCCCGATCTGGCGCCGGCGGCGCTCTATTCAAAATAATAGCCCGTTTCTCTGGATTTGGGCGGCGGCGGCGCTAGTCCAAAATTTTATTGGGTTTAAAATTTTTCGTCGCAAATTCAATCGTTTCAACTTCTGCATTCCTATTTAACACATCAACAAGCATCTATTTCATCTCACAAACATTAAACAACATCAATTTACACAAACAACACATCATATTACTTTTATATATATAAAATCCACGATACAACAATTACACACATATGTTCATCAAATATAAGCAACACTCCTTAGATCGTTAGTGTTGCAAGTACACTACGATAAGCAAACACTAAATCCTAAGTACACACAAGAAATCAAAGCAAAATCCAAACACACCCTACTAAAACAAAGCAAAGCAAACAACATAGCAATCAAAGCAAACACTTAAGCATAACAAAGCAGCATATAGAATATACTAATTACTCCTCATCAGTCTCAGAAGTCTCATCCTCTCTAATGTCTCCCATTGATTGACGATGAACGAACAGATTATAGAATGGACGATATGGGAATTCATCAGATGAATCTTCAGTCACAACATTCTTCTTCAATAGATTAACCAAACCCAACTCAATTCGACCAGTATGATCAAATTGTTCTTTCATCTTCCAATCAATGTGATCAAATAAATCAGAAATGTTATTAATAGCATTCATAATATTCTGTACCTCATTTTCCAACTTCTTTATCTTCTTCAATATCACCCTCGAACTTTCAGAATAGTAAGGCTGAATAGGTTGTGAACTCTCGGTGGGCTGATTAGCAAGCACATCCATGTCTCCTTTCTCACCTACTGCACGGTAGTCATAAAGATCAGTGGGATCAATAGGTCTCCAGGGTAGAAGAACTTTTTCCCAATTCTCATATGACACTTGTGATTGACTACATAACAAAAATATGGTGGACGGGTGTCTAAGCCCATATTTAGATCCATGCACAATCAATCCCCATACAGATTTAGTAATGATTGATCCAATATCCACTGGCCTTCCAATTTGTATGCAGAAATTCAGAATAGCACTTTCCTTCGTTACCTTACTTATCTTCATAGTAGGAATTAATTTTGCCGAAATAAAGTAATGTCACTGCTTTGATGTCGGATTCATGGATGAAGAAGATAAACTGATATATCCATTATGCCTTACTTCTCATGCTTCATTCTCATCCGTCAAATAACGATAGATGTCGTTCATATCATTGCTCGTCGCATTAAAATTTGCATAATGACAAATAGGTACACTTTCTGTCATGAAGAGATCATTTATTCTCGCAGGAGTGAATGGTACATACTTTCCTCGCACAAAAACACATCCTTGGTTGATCCCATGCAGATTTGCATAAAATTTTTTCACAACCGGAACAACCACTGCGGCGGTAGTGTAGCATAACACTTCCCAATGTCTTTGCTTCACTATCTCTTCAACTCTTGTAGTCCGACTCTCCAAACCTTGATTCACAAAGCCTCTTTCCTTGATAATCCTTCTCTTCATCATCACTTTTCTTTTCTACTAGAGAACAACACTAGTACTACTCTGAAGAGTAGAAACTCTATGGGAGTACTTTTCTTTTTTCTTAATCTGAAATGACCAGTGACCTCTCAGCAGCTGTAGTTAGAGTCTAAAGAAAAAAGTACAACTACAAGTTGACCAGGGTGAAGACAACTGAATTGAATTCAGGGAAATCCAAAAGGTATTACTCTGAAAAAAAAAAGAGACCAAAATGAACAAAATCGAATGGATCAATTTCTTAAGAGAGATAAATAATCTTCAAATGTTTTCAATATGTAAGGATTTTGATGATCTTATTTTGGAGGAGAAAGAAAAGGACAAGTGCACTGATATTATTAGTTAAGTTCAACCATTACATTCTATTTTGGAATAGAAGCTGCGCCTCAAAATTAACGAACTTCCGTTGATTGTAGATGCGAGATCTAGGGGGTTCAATGGAGTGGCAATCCATGGGATGCGAATTGAGAAAGGGAGTTTTCGTTTCTCTGGTGGTTATGGATTTAAAATGGAGTTTTGGGGTGTTTTAAGGAAGAAAATCCCGCTCAAAACCGCAAAAAACCGCATTTTAAAATGTTAAAACCTTCACCCAGAATTTGGGGCTCGCCGGCGGCGCCAGTGGTAAAAATTTTCACTGAACTTTGTTTGGCTCGAAATACTTCATTTTCACAATACAATCCAATATATTTTTAATTTTTAACATATTTAGGGGTAATTAGGATTCTTTAATATTAAACTAAAAGTACAAACAACAGTAAGCAAACAAACTCAACATACAAATACACATGAGTTGCCTTCCACAGCGTCGACTTGGCTTAACGTCGTCGCCCGACAAACCATTCGGTTAACTAGGATGACTTAAGCAATAAAACCTCTTTGAAATCGGGTAAAGACCCTCCAAAGTAAGGTTTTAAACGATGCCCATTAACCTCGAAAATATTTCAGGCTTTAGGATCCTCAATATCAACTACTCCGAAAGAATGAACTTTTACTACGATAAAATGTCCTATCCATCCGGACTTAAGTTTTTCTGGAAATAATTTCAATCTCGTATTATATAATAAAACTCTTCGTCCCAGGTTCAAATCGTTTTTTCAATATCTTCCGATCATGCCACAATTTCATTTTCTCTTTATAAATCCCGTCGTTATGATATGATTCATTTCTAATTTCTTCCAACTCATTGAATTCGCATAAATCTTTTTTCTCCCGCATTTCTAAAATTAAAATTCAACTCCTTAATCGCCCAATACGCTTTACGCTCCAATTCAACCGTAAGAAATGACAAGTTTTGCCAAACACTAATATATAAGGAGACATTCCAATAGGGGTCTTAAAAGCAGTCCTATAAGCCCATAATGCGGTGTCTAATCTAGCAGACCAATCTAATTTATGAGTATTCATTGTTTTCTCCAAAATTCTTTTAATTTCCCGATTCGATACTTCCGCTAAACCACTAGCCTGGGGATGATAAGCAGTAGAGATTCTATGAATAATATTATATTTTCCAGTTATTCTCTTAATTTGATTGTTTCTGAAATGGGATCCACCATCGCTTATAATCACTCTTGCATTCCATATCTTGTAAATATATTTTTCTTTAAAAATTTAGAAACACTCCGAGCATCACATCTTGGTAAAGCAACAGCTTCAATCTATTTTGAAACATAATCAACGACCAATATATATAAATTTCCAAATGAAGATGCAAATGGTCCCATAAAATCTAATTCCCGGTACATAAAAAATTTTAACTTTTAAATTGTAATTCAGAGGCATTTCGTTTCTTCTAGAAATATTACCTACTTTTTGACATTGATCACAAAATTTAATATATTTATAAACATCACGAAAAAGAGCGGGCCTATAAAATCCAGATTGTAAAATCTTACAAGCTGTTTTATCAACACCAAAATGACCTCCAAATTCGAATCATCGACATCTCCGAATGATTAGATTAATTTCATGCAGCACACATCTTCTAATAATCGATCCTTACAACGTTTATATAAATAGAGCTCATCCCAAAAATAAAATTTAGCATCATATTTAAATTTTTATGTTGTTCGTTTGTTAAATCCGATCGTATAATATCACTTACAATATAATTCACAATATCAAGCATACCAAGACAAATTCTTTTCCATAAGAATATCAATTGTTCATCGGAAAAGTTTATGCAACTTCCTTCTCAAATTCGAAAATTTATCATATTTTATTCTCGACAAATGATCGCTAATTTGATTATCGCATCATTTCCTATCAACTATCTCAAAATCAAATTCTCGCAAAAGGCAGTATCCATCTAATCGAGTAGTGGTATAATTAATTTGAAGCATCATTAAGAGTTTACTAAAGCATAAGTAACTAACTTTTAAAGTTTTATCATACTTTTGCCCCAACGCAATTCCAATAAGCATAATCATTAAGCATCACACATTAATTCAAACTGGTTTCTCCCAATCGAAGTGAAACAATTATAGGAAGTGATGATTAATTTTTCTTTAAGTAATTCAAAAGACACAAACATTCATCATTAAAATCAAACTTCCTATCATTTTGTAGAAGTTGGCACAAAGGTTTAGTAATTTTAGAAAAATCTTTAATATAACGCCCGTAAAATCCAAAGATGTCCTAAGAAACTCCGCACCTCTCTCACAGTAGTGGGTGGTGGTAATCTCTCAATCACTCGAATTTTAGCAGGGTCGACCTTCATACCATATTTAGAAATTTTATGCCCAAGCATTATTCCTCCTGCAACCATAAATTGTCACTTTTCCCATTTCAGAACTAAATTTGTTTTCTCACAGAGTTCCAAAACTTTTGCCAAGTTTTCCAAACAAATATCAAATGAAGTTCCAAACATAGAAAAATCATCCATGAAAACTTCTATTCCATTATCTATTATACTACTAAAGATAGACATCATACATCTTTGAAAAGTAGTAGGTGCGTTACACAATCCAAAAGACATTCTTCGAAAAACAAATGTTCCATAGAGGCTAAGTAAATGTTGTCTTTTCTGATCCTCGAGAGCAATAGGTATTTGATGATAACTAGTATATCCATCCAAAAAGCAATAGTACTTGTGTTCAACAAGTCTATCCAATATTTGATCGAGAAAAACTAGAGGAAAGTGATCTTTTCGGGTGACAGCATTTAGTTTTTTATAATCAATACAAATTCGCCATCCATTAACTTGTCTAATAGGTAAAAGTTCATTCCTTTCATCCACTTCCACGAATACTCCGCCTTTCTTCTGATACACAATGAATTGACTTACCAAGAACTATCCGAAATAGTGATAAATAATTCCAAGCATCAGTTCATTTTAAAATCTCCTTATTAACTACTTCTTTCATTATAGGATTTAGTCTCCTTTTCGGATCAATTTTAGGTTTATGTTCTTCATTTAATAAAATTCTATGCATACAAATTCGAATGATCGATTCCTTTGATATCTCGCTAAAGTCTATCCAAAAGCTCTTTTGTATCTTTTTAAGATTTCCAATAATTTTTGTTCTTGATATTCAGTTAAGTCCGAAGATACAATAACTGGTAAGGTAGATGATTTTCCTAAGAACATATACTTTAAATGTTTAGGGAGAATTTTCATCTCAACTTCAGAAGGTTTAACAATAGATGAAATTAAACTTTTATCTCCACCTTCCATGGTATCTAACACTTCAAATTTCTCTTGAATATAATCCAATTCCGTATTCTTCTCATTATCTGAATCTGTTTCATTTTCTGTTTCATCTTCAATTATATTTTCATACTCCACTTTCTTTTCAAACATCTCTTTAAAATAATCATTTCTAAAATATTCGCATACTTCCATCCTAAAACATTCATTATCTTTTGCAACTGAGGGATACTTCATAGACTTCAAAATATTAAAGGTCACCTCTCGATCATTAACTCTCATAGCTTAATTCCCCTTTTCGAACATTTATTACAAATTTCTTCCAAGAAGTTTATGAATGATCTTCCTAAAATAATTAGAATATCTTTATATTCCTCCATATCAAACACAATAAAATCCACAGTGAAAGATAAATTTATCCACTTTTACTAACACATCTTCTACCACTCCCTTGTGATAAGTAATAACGATCATCTAATCGAAGAGTTACGTATGTAGGAGAAATTTTTCCAATTCCCAACCTTTTGAAAGTTGATAAAGTGCATAAGATTAATATTAGCCCCGTATCACATAAGCGCTCTTCCAAAAAACTTTTCACCTATAAGCACACGTGATAGATGAAACTACCAGGATCTTTAAGTTTTTCGAAGCTTTTTCGAATTATCGCACTACACTCTCCGCTAAGTGCAACAGTCCCCTGATCCGTGAACTTTCTCTTCTTTTTAAGAATATCCTTCATAAAATTCGCATAATCAGACATCTGTTCTAATGCTTCAACAAAAGGTATATTTATTGTTAACTTCTTAAGGATTTCAAAAAATTTTCCAAATCTATTATCCTTATTCTTCTGCTTCAATCTTTCAGGGAATGGAGGAGGTGGTTTCTCAACAGTAATCTTCATTGGTTCAAGAGGATAATCCAGGTCTGGATAAATTTTATTTGAACCTTTTTCAATATTCACCATCTCCTTCTCTTCTTCAACTTCTTTCTGCGTTTTAGTCTCTAATTCTTTTCCACTCCTTAATTAAATAGTTTTAAGTTGCTCCTTGTTTTGATATTTTGGATTGATCTCCACATTACTAGGAAGCGTTCCAGAAGGTCTATTATTAAGCGCAGTAAAAATATGTCCAAATTGACTTTCAATATTTTTGATCGCAACACCTTGAACTTGTAATTGGTTACCCATATTCAAAATCATTTCATCTACATACAACTTCTTATTCTTAAGCTCGTGGGTTATTATTAAATCCAGGAGGATAAGATTGTCTAAAGTTAGTATTTCCTTGGTTGGTTGAGTTTCCAACTGGGTTTATAAAATTGTGTCCCCATTGTGGGTTCACATTAGCATTATTATTTTTCCAATTGAAATTTAGGTGATTCCTCCAACCAGAGTTATAATAACTCGAATAAGGGTTATTAGGTCTATTAATCGCGTTCAAAGTTTCATAAGGTGTTTGAGATTCAGTTATCTGCCCAAATGAATTTTCCTCTAACACTGGGGGTAGTTGAGAATAATTCATTCCATATTGATCTATTTTCTTATAAAGTCTTCACTATTTGAGAAACTATCATAGTCATCATGTCGAATCATGAACACTAGCTACTCTTTTAGGATTTACCCGTTCGTGATGGCCATCGAAAATTATTAAGAAATCATCTCTTCAATTAATGAATATGCTTCATCAAAAGCGTTTTGACATTAACGATCCACGCACAGCAGCATCAATAATTGATCTTAATGATCCCACTAATCCGTTATAAAAAGTTTGAATTATTAACCAATCCGACAAAGCATGTATGTTGACACTTCCTAGAAGATCTTTAAACCTCTCCGAAGCTCATATATCGACTTCTTCAACCGACTAAAAGATGTAATATCATTTTTTAATTTAGCAATTTTCGATGGAGGGAAATGTTTCGATAGAAACTTTTGAGAAAGTTCTCCACAAGTTCGAACAGACCCAGGTGCTAACGAGTTTAACCACGTCTTAGCCTTATCCCTTAAGGAAAAAAAAAAGTCTAAGTCTGACACATTATTCGACACTCTGTCGTACTTAAAAGTAGCACAGTTCTAAAAAACTAGCGAGATGTAAATTTGGGTCTTCATTAGGTGTTCCTCCGAATTGATTATTTTCTACAATTTGGATAATAGCGTGTTTAAGTTCAAACGAATTAACGAAGAACATCGGGATTTTGAATAGCTTATATGAATTTCATCTATTATTGAGTTAAGCATAATCTCTTAAAGGTCTTCGACAAATTTTCAACATTAATATTCCGATTCTCTTGATTATTCGCCATTTCACGTAAATTTTCGATTGTTTTTGTTATTTTCTAATTTTTCTAATAAGACGTCTCTAACTCGAATCGTAAGCGTATCAAACCTATAGCATCCACTACTGAGCATATAAAATCACACTACAAAGTAAAGGTTTTCGATCACTACAATATCTATAAATAAGTACCGTTTATCTACCTCCCTAAGAACGCGCTCAAAAAACTTGACCGCGACTTTTTATATTAAGCAAGAATTTATAAAGTCGAATTTATATATTTATAATGATTTAGTAAAGTCACAAATTCAACGCAAGTATACATATCATATTAAGTAATACAGGACTCTAATGGAGTCCTGGTTATCGATCCCACAGGGAGGTGAACGTTCTTTAAATCAGATAATATAACACTAAAATCCAATACCCAATGTAACAATTACTTAAGTGTACCACCATTAGTTAATGCAAAGTATAATAAAGCTACTACAATTACTTCTAATTACTGAACTATATTAATTAACAAACACACTAACTTATGTGATTTATAAGTTACTTCTATATGACAAGTATCTTTCTTCCTGCATAAATATTATTATGTGTGGATGAGGAAGAATGGTAATTTTTTGTGTTGTGCCAAATATGAGCATATTTGCTTGTTTACCTTTAAAAGAGTGCCCCCTCTTCCAAGCAAGTAAAGAACATTGCCATATCTTAAATTTAGTTACTAAATCTAAGGCTAGGCTAGGAGGATACTGACTGTCACTTCAAAGCTCCCACTCACCCTTCACCCGAAGGCTAACCATAGGCTTTAGTTACTGTCGGCCGCTTAAAGTTGCGTCTTTTTTTTTTAGATTTAATTTAATTGATATATGTATATTAGTTTTGAAAATAAGATTTTTAAAATTTAAAATATGAGAACGAGAAAGGACGGATCTCATTCGTTAAGTAGTTGGATGAACGAGCGTAATATCGCGAAGTAACGCATCTATTCCGAAGAATAGACACCCTACTTCGATAATATCGCTCGATCAAATAAACCACAAAATTCATGACATCCATTCTCGGCTCGCGAACCTTTATGTGAATCGACAAATTCTCCTATTTAATACAAAAGAATTAAATAGGGTTTATATTATCTCGTGTCTTTAAAACTCCCTATATAGGCAAGCCCTCATAGTTAATTACCCCTCAAACGACCGAAGTCACTTGAGAGAACTCCCGATTTAGATCGCGGTTTCTATCTTCACGAATTCAAAAGGTAGGGTTTTCAACGAAATTTGGTAGTAGGAATCCAATAGGTGAAAGCACAAGAAGGAATCGATTATTTACTGGAGTCAAAAGAAGAAGGGTAGGGGATGTCACGGATCTCAAGGAGGACCTCGAGGATGTCCCAGACTATCCTATGGTTGGGCTTTAAGTTTTGGAAAGAGATTTATTTTTATTTCAATCTTGTAGAATTAATTATAGAATTACGTTTGCATAACGACTTGATTATGCAACTACCGAAAAGACAGGAGAGCTTACGTTGTATCGACGACAACCTCGGAAACCTAAGCGAGTTAGGGCTTAGATCGCACAGGAGGGCTGTGCAAAAGCCTAAAAGAACAAGTGAGGATTTATGCCGCGCTAGGCGGACTACCTCGAAATCCTAAGGCTTGTTATTTAAGATAAAGAAGGGGGTTTTGCTGAAGAAGATGGCCGTGCTGCCCACCGTGCTCCAAGCTCCACGTCGTAGCAGGAATCGCAGTTTAGGTGCAAAGCCTTAAGTTAAAATGAGCACGTCAAGTCGTTTATTTTATTTTTATTATCATTTTATCAAGAATAGTGAGTGCGTGTACAATATGACGTAGTGTAGAAAAGATAAAAAAGAATGTGAGCACGTTATAGCAAACTAAACAATAAACATGCTATGCTAAACAGGAGATATGCTAAAATAACATGCTAAGCAGGAGAAAGTACGGGAAAGATAAAACATGCTAAGCAAGTATGTATACTGAAAGTAAGCAGGCTAGACTAGCAGGAGTATATGCTGAAAAGTAAACATGCATAACAGTAAAGAAAGTAAAGACTGTGTCACAGGAGTACCGTATGCTTTGCTCATCCAGTGACGCGATCAGTTACTCCGTTTATCGTTATTTTCATATTTTTCTTATTTCCTGCAGAAGAGTCATTAGCGCAGGAAAAAAACAAGAGTACAAGTAGTGGGAAAACACCTGGCTCAACAGGAGAACTACGGTACGTACGAAAGTAACAAAATACGAAAACCCACGGTAAAACAAAAGAAAGACGACAGGGGAGCGAACAAAATCACGAGAGAAAACCAGAAAATCGAGAAAGAAAGAAAAAGAACGTCCGTAGAGAACTCCGAAAAAGTCACGAACGAAAACAAAACAAAGTCGTAGAAAACCGCAAAAAACACCGGAAGAAACTCACAGATGACCCGCTAAACTCACGATAAACCGTAAGAAAGCCATGGGGCATCTGGAAAGAAAGACCCGTAAGCACGGTAGTGTTTCGGACTCAGAGCTGTGCTAATATCCGGACTTGAGTGCTGACTATTAGACCGATTTTCTGCAGAAGGCAGGCCTAATCCGACTCGAATAGCCAACCGTGGACCTTTATAAATTTTCATACATTTCATTTTTGGTTTGCATGCAAGTAAAAGCCGTAGGTAAGTAGTCCAGTGTAGTAGTGAGGTAGCTTTTATATTTTTCAAACATACGTATTTTTTGTTTTAAAGTATTTTAGTCACACGAGTCGACTATCCTAATAGTGACTGTGACTACGAACATCCCTAGATCGTCGGCATAGAAACCCCAGGACGGCGAACTGTCCGGTGGTTCTGCTCTGCTCTCTACGTAGTCTCGAGTCGGGCGCCCGCATTCTATGATTTTCGTAATAATTTTTTTTTCTTTTCGTCAGCCTCATCAATGTCCCCACCGCACTTACATAGCTCTGATTACGCCCCACATATAACCTACAAGAGGTTATATGTGCACACCTACACGTCCCCCGTAGGTGTGTGCGTTTGAGCTAAGAAACAAGGTGAAAACTAGTGGACGAGAGGTCAAGGAAAGAAAGAGGGAGAGCGGTTCACCTAACACAAATTCTGAAAAAGAGGTGAATCGATTTCCAATGGTCAAAAGCAAGTAAATCACCCTGAACTCCCGATCGACCTCACGTGTCCTATGAAAGGACCTAATGGCACATCAACGCTCTCGAAGAGGATGAGGACTAGACCCCTAGGAACGCACCCCTTTCCCCAAACGACAGCTGTAAAAGCATGACAAACAGACAAAAACATTGACCAAGTCCTGGACTCGGACCCACCGCTCGGATTCCTCCAAACTCCAAGTACCTACATCGATTTTCAACTCCCGAAACACAAACTTCCCAGCACGTTCTCCTACGGCTCGGGACTCAAGCTATAAGAATAGGAGAATCGACAAACTTTCAACGCATAAGAAAGAGAACTGGACATGCATAAGCCACCAAACTAAGACCAATTCCACCAAATAAAACCTCCAAGAAGTATTCCAAATATCGTGCTCAATTTATTTTCCACAAGTAATGCGTAAGTCTCTTCCAAATTTCATTAAATCAATTTCGTAGACAAGTGTAACAAGTAACAAAGCCACCATCACAATAATCATCCCAATAAGCGCTCTCGACCGTGGCTAAAAACAGAGCAAAGCGCTCACGGCCAAGTCCCAACAAACTACCCATACTAATTCAAATTCATCACAAATGCATAGGAATGAATCTATAAAGTAACCAAGCAATTCAGCCCACCTACAGCCTAAAAGAAGCACAAACTCGAGCCCAGGAGAGACCCAAACCCGAGCCATTCAAAGGTCAGCACCTGGAGGCCAGCAGGAACAACGAGGGACCAAAACCGAGCCCCAACATCAAGTGCAAGGAGCAGCTGCAAGAGCGAAGAAACAAAACCGAGCCCCCAAATCAAGAGCAAGGAGCACTGCAAGAGCAAAGAAACGAAAAACCGAGCCCCCAAATCAGTGCAGAAGGAGCGTACTGTCGGCCACGCTTTAGAGAGAAGTGGCTTCGGGATTTAATTTAATTTATATATGTGTATTGATTTTTGAAAATAAAATTTTAAGTTTTAAAATACGAGAATGAGAAAGGACGGATCTCATTCATTAAGTAGCTTAGATGAACGAGCGTAATATCACGAGTAACGCATCTATTCCGAAGAATAGTACACCCTACTCGACAATATCGCTCGATCAAATAAACCACAAAATTCACGACATCCGTTACTGGCTCACGAACCTTTATGCGAATCGAAAAATTCCCCTATTTAATACAATGGAATTAAATAGTGTTTATATTATCTCGGTCTTTAAAACTCCCTATACGGCAGTGCTGCTATAGCTAATTACTCCTCAAACGACCGAAGTCACTTAAGAACTCTCGATTTAGATCGCGGTTTCTATCTTCACGAATTCAAAAGTGAGGTTTTCAACGAAATGAGGTAGTAGGAAATCCAATAGGTGAAAGGCGCAAGGAGGAACAGTTATTTCTGGAGTCAAAGAAAGAAGGGTAGGGGATGTCACAGATCGCGGAGAGAACCTCGAGGACGTCCCAGACTATCCTATGGTTGGGTTTTGAATTTTAGAGAGGGATTTATTTTAATTTTAATCCTGCAAATTAATTATAGGAATTACGTTTGCATAATGTCCTGATTATGCAAACTATCTGAAAGACAGGAGGGCTTACATCGTATCAGACGACAACCTCGAAACCCAAACGAGTTAGGCTTATATCGCACGACGAGGCGGTAGAAAGCCTCAAAAGAACATGTGAGGATTTATGAGCATATGGCGGATTACTCTCGAGTCCTAGTGGCTCGTTATTTAAGCTAAAGAATGGTTTTCACTGATGTTGACACTAGTTTGCTTGAAGAAGATGGCCGTGTCGCCCACCGTGCTCCAAGCTCCACGTCGTAGGCAGGAGTCGCGAGCTTAGATTAAAGGTCTTAAGTTAAAGTGAGCATGCAAGTCGTTTATTATTTTTTATCGTGAGTGAAGTACAGTAATCTGCATGTAGAGAAGAAAAGAAAAGAAGAACAGTGAGCACGTCAGAAGAAGCTCAAACAGAGACACGCTCATGCTAAACGAGATATGCTTAAGTCATGCGAAGAATACGCTATAACAAGTAAAACATGCCGAGCGAGAGAAAGACACGAAAACGTAAAACATGCTCAGAGAAGTATATGCACTGAAAGAAATGCAATCTCAGACTCAACAGTGAGTATGTATTGAAAAGAATATACGCTAGCTATGATAATAAGAATGAAAGTAAAGATCTGTCACAGAGAGATCTGTATGCTTTCATTATCATCGTACATCACATTACGTTATACTCGTTTTTATTTTTATATTTTTCTTATTTCCGCAGCAGATTTATTAATACTAAAAGAGCAGGAGTAGAAGAAGTAATCGAAAACAACCTACTAAACAAGTGTACTTATGTGCGTACAAAGAAAGAAAGTTCTGAAACTCAACAAGAAAAACGAAGGAAAAACGGCAGAAAGCGATGAAAATCACAGAAGAAACTAAGAAAGTCGGGAAAGAAAGAAAAAAAATGTCCGTAGAAAACTCCGAGAAAAGCCACAAACGAAAACAAAACAAAACAAGAGAAACCGCAAAAGCACCGTGAGAAACCCACGAGACGACCCGCTAAACTCATGGCGAACTATAAGAAAGCCATAGGCCTCCGGAAAGAAAGACCAGTAAGACGGTGGTGTTTCGGACTCGTAGTCATGCTAATGTCCCGACTTGAGTGTCGACTACTTGCACCGACTTCTCGCGGAAAGCTAGCCCTAATCCGACTCGAATAACCTAACCGTGGACCTTTATAAATTTTCACACATTTCATTTTTTTGGTTTTCATGCAAGTAAAGTTCGCAGTAGGTAAGTAGGCCGCGTAGTAGTGGAGTGTAATTTTGTATTTTTCAAACACATGTATTTTTTGTTTTAAAACATTTCGACTCACGTTGCCAGACTATCCAATAGGACTAGGCCTACGAACATTGGGACTATCTGCAGTAGAAACCCCAGCGACGGTCGAACGGTTCCGCGATTCCCGCTCTACTCTCTACGTAGCCTCCGAGTCGGCGGCCCCATTCTATGATTCTCGTAATTTTTCTCGTTTTGCAGCCTCATCCATGTCCCCACCGACCGACAGCCTAGCTGATGGCCCCATATATAACCCAAGGAGGATATAGCGCACACCTACACGTCCCCCGTAGGTGTGTGCTTCGAGCCAAGAAACAAGGCGAAACTAGTGACGAGAGGTACAAGGAAAGGAGGACGGAAAGCGGCTCACTTAACACAATTTCGAAAGAAGTCGAGTCGATTTCCAATAATCGTAAAACACGTAAGTCACCCCGACTCCCGACCGACCTCACATATCCTAGAAAAAAAAGGACCTAAAGGCACCACAACGCTCTCGGAGAGGGTGAGGACTAGACCCCTAGGAATGCACTCCCTTTTCCCAAATAACTGTAAAATCATGACCAAAATATACTGACCAAGTCCTGGACTCTGGACCACTAAACTGAGAGTGCTACCACAAAACTCCAAGGCTTAACCCTTTCACTTTTCTTTCTTCTTTTTTTTTTTTACTCCAATTTTCATTTCATGCCACAAATTTCGGGGTCTAAACAAATGCTGCAACAAAGGCCCTCAACCTCAACATCAACTTATCAATTGATTGCAAATCTTACGTTCACATATTTTTTTTTTTACCAAGCCTCAACATTGAAATTTCAAGAATTAATTGAAGCAAATAAGAGATGCCTCCAAATTCGTCCAACCAATTTCATAAGCAAATATAAGCAAGAGCACAAGCATCATCACCACATCCACCTGAGTTCTCGGCCAAGACAAGAGTAAGGAGAGGCCCACGGCCAAGGTCACAGCAAAGGAGGCAACAAGAAGTAGAGCCCCCGCCCAAATGCCAAATCTCTATAAAGAAGCTCACGGCTAGGCTTAGGGAGCCAATTACATCAAGTCTAGCTCACCACAAACGCTCAAGATCAAATTCACTAGGTAACCAAGCAATTCAAATTCCACCTACAAGCTAAAAGAAGCACAAACCGAGCCCAAGAAAGACCCAAACCCGAGCCATTCAAAGGCCGCACCGGGAAGTCGCAGGAACAAGCAGAACCAAAACCGAGCCCCCCCCCCCTTAGTGCAATGGGAGCAGCAAGAGCGTAAAAAAAAAAAAAAAAAAAAAAACGAAACAAAACCGAGTCCCTTCTTAGTGCAATGGGGCTAAGTGCAGGAGCAGCAGAACGTGAAAACGAGCCCCTAAGCCAAGAGCAAGTGAGCGGCCGCAAGAGCGACGAACAGAAAAAAAACCGAGCCCAAAACCAAGTGCGAAGGGGCTAGTCGCAAGAGCGAAGAAAACGAAAACGAGCTCGACCAAGCCGAACCGAATACAGGAAAGCCAAAACCGCATACGTGAAAGCCAAAACCGTACCTGACTTCAAGGAATAGCCATTCCCTCGCCTCTTAATGCATCAAAATAGAAGGCCACCATATATTTCGGATTAGAATAAACATAAAACCTTTCCAAACTTAAAGTAAATTTCTCCATAATACGCTTTTGATAAGGAAAGTGCTAGAATGAAGTCGAAATGTGACCCCATGTTTACAAGGCTCAAGTGAATCCTTCACCAAATGAAATTATAATAAAGTCACTAGCATGTCATTAGAAAGAAAAGAGGAGGATTATCATTTAAGCTAAGCATACAAGTTATACCTCCATTTTCTTTCACTATAAGCAAGAAAAGGAAATCCCCTCCAATCTATATGCAAGACTACACAAGCATGCCATTTAAAGATGAAAAGCGGGAATTATCATCTCAAGCAATCCAACACATCATTCCATAA
Organism: Papilionanthe hookeriana x Papilionanthe teres; assembly: GCA_022702705.1. Classification (NCBI taxonomy): domain Eukaryota; kingdom Viridiplantae; phylum Streptophyta; class Magnoliopsida; order Asparagales; family Orchidaceae; genus Papilionanthe; species Papilionanthe hookeriana x Papilionanthe teres. The sequence continues at coordinate 142,890,257 of CM040425.1, forward strand.
GCATACAAACACCTACCGAAGCAAGAAACGGGGAGGGCCGAACCAATCGGCCAAGAATCACGGCCTCCCGGGCTAGACCGAGAGGAAGAGAGGAGAAGAAGAGGGTTACCGGCTAACGTAGAACACCCCAAGGAATAGGAAAACCCTAGGCTTCGAACCGAGCAGCAACTCCCCACCTCCACGGGAATAATCGGCCAGCCTCAGGAAAGCCCAAAACAGGGCTCTAAATAGGCGGGGAGAGGGAGGAGAGGGCCGAGACTTACACGCGAACCCAACAAAATCGAGGAAGTGACGGGGGATGGGGGAAATGCCGCAGAGAAGATCGGCAGGAGGCGGAGACGCGCGCGGAGATCACGCGAGGTGACTCTCGCGCGTGGATAACACTCGAAGAGGCATGGGGAGAACCACGCGGGGCTCGAGGGAGCAACGGTCACTGTGGGGAAGGCGCACGCGAGCGCGGGAGAAGCAGGGGACTGAAGCTCGATCGAACGAGCCGGGGAGGAAGCCGAGGGATCGAACGGGTAGATATTAGGGTCGGGGGTTTAGTTTAGGTTTAAAATATTATATATATATATATATATATATATATATATATATATATATTATTAATTTTATTAAAAATAATAAGCCCAAAACCGCAATTTTCGTCCGGCGAGCGATCGTCGCAAATTAAATATCAATTTTAGGTGGAAACGACGTTCCGGACGCAACGGCGAAGTCCGTTTCGTCATCCGAGGTCGCTCGGAGAACCTCGTCGACGGTCGCGTCGAAAGCGCGTCAAATCTGGCATCATCTGAAATTCTGACTCGACGTTGATCGTCGCGGCGTTCTGGCTTCAATCTCGATCCGTCACGGAGAATTCAAAGCGTCGAGGCCGTGGCTCGAGGAATTTGTGCTCGGTAGTGCAGAAAATGTGCACGAGGCTATCCTAAGGTCCGGTGGTCCTATAGGAACTCAATTCGAGTCCTAACGCCAATTCCAACCTACCTGCCGTGAGCTAGTAGGTCGGGAATTTCGTCCGGGATTCCAAAAGAATATCGAGCTGGTTTCGAGCATTCTAAAAACGAGGTGGGTCCAGTGCTAGGAATCTAAGATCGTCGGGGAAGCTCCTAAAGCTAGAACCCTAAATCCTAGGAGAAAAAACTAAACCTCGACAAAAACGAGGTCAACAAGCCCTCACCTGACTAAAACAGAGAAATAAAAGGGCTCCCAAACATGTATATCAAAGCTAAACAAATTCCTCCACACCTTCCATACATCAACACATAGAGCCGCCGCACGTTTAAGATGAGGATACACATGAGGCTCCTCAAAATGAAATTATAACTTCCCTCTAGCATGCCACTATGATAAAGAAAGCCACAAGGAGCAAAACCAAGCCCCCATACATACATATTAACGCTAAAAAAAAAGTTACTCCATGATTCGTGCTAGAAAGAAGGTGAGAAGAGGGGCTTAGAATGGATACCCCAACATGCTAGAAGAAATCAACACTTTGCTTCATAACATATTTTCCATGACTTAAATCATGTAAAAGAGAGAGGGAGGAGAGTACCAGCTAGCGTAGAGCACGCAGGAAAAGCAAAAGAAAATGAGGCTCCAATCCAACACCAACTTCTCAAAAGGAATCGGCCAACCCACCCTAAATTCATCCAAAAACGGGGCCTTTATAGGCAGAGGAGGGAAAGGAAAACCGCTCCTTACCTGGAGCCGGACGCAAGTGGGGGAAGGGCACGAAGAAGGCGACAAAGCGTCGCAGCCAAGAGCCGAAGCTCGGCAGCAGGAGCAGGGATCGAGCAGCAGATCACGCGAGGTGACCCTCGCGCAGGATAATACTCGAGAAGGTATGGGGAGAACCACGTGAGGCTCGAGAGAGCAACGACTACAAGGAAGAGGCGCGCTTGAGCGCAGGAGAAGCAGAGAACGGGAGCCTTCATCGAACGAGCGAGAGAGGCAGCCAACCGATTGAATGGGTAGGGATTAGGGCTTAGGATAGAATAAATAAGTTTAATATATATATATATATTATTAATTTTATTAAAATAAGCCCAAAATCGCAATTTCCACTCCGGCATGCGATCCTCGCAAATTAAATATCAATTTTAGGTGGAAACGACGTTCCGGACGCAACAGCGCAGTCCGTTTCGTCATCCGAGGTCGTTCGGGCAATCTCGTCGTCGATCGCGTCGAAAGTGCGCCAAATCCGACATTTTCTGAAATTCTGACTCGACGTCGCTCGTTCTGGCATTCTGACCCTGATCTTGATCCGTTGCGGAGAATTTGAAGACGTCGAGGCCGTGGCTCGAGGAATTTGTGCTCGGTGGTGCGTAAAATGTGCACGAGGCTATCCTAAGGTCCAAGTGGTCCTATAGGGACTCAATTTGAGTCCTAACGCCAATTCCAACCTACTCCGTCGTGAGCTAGAGGTCGTGAATTTCGTCCGGATTCCAAAAGAGTGTCGAAGTGGTTTCGAGCATTCTAAAAACGAGGTGGGCCCATTGCTAAGAATCTAAGATCGTCGGGGAAGCTCCTAAAGCTAGAACCTTAAATCCTAGGAGAAAAAACTAAACCTCAACAAAAGTGAGGTCAACAGTTACCAATCTTAAGACCAAATTGGGGATCCCATTCTATCACCATGAAACCTCTAATTTGAAGTCCATCAAAACTCATTTCCCTATTTATTTGCACTTAATCTCCATGAACTACGCAGTTCATTCACGGGCATTAAATAGTTTCTTCATTCTTGTTGTAGAACATTCAATTCCTTTGGAATTAATGTTCCTCAACATGTTTTAACAATTCAATTGACCGGATTGAAAAGTAAATTAAGTTCCAAATTAAAGAAATATCACAATTTTTTTAACACTTAAAGGGCACATCATTTCCACATCATCACATTATAATTACTTCATGCAAGAAGAAAGGCAAAGGAGACTACTCACTAACCATGGAGAAGATATAAAAACACATGGATTTTATATATATTAAGAAAGTCATAGTAAACTACAATAGTAAATACATCCTATTTCTTTCTCTTCCCCAAGCAAATTCCTTCAAAGTTGCCTTGATTCCTTTTCTCTTCCTTGCAACACTTGTTTCTCTCCTTGGAACAAAGATGAAAAAGCAATCTCTCACTTTACTCCCTCTTCTCCCTCCTGCAGAAGAATCTCTCTTAAAATTACAAACCCTAACTCTCTCTCACACTTTCCTCACACTCTCTACAAAAATTCTCTTCTCTTCATCCTCTCTATTTTCGTCTTGGACACTTAATTTAATGTTAGGAACGAATTCCTCAAGAGTTTCTTCAAGCACCTCTTCAAAAATCCGCCAAAACTTTTGAATTCGAAGTGAACAGACATAGGGGCTGGCGGCGCCCGATAGTGGCGCCGGCGGCACCCGATAGTGGCGTCGGCGGCGCCTTATCGTGCCAATTAATTCTGGAGTCTCTGGAATAGGGCGCCGGCAGCGCCCATTCTAGCTCCGGCGGCGCCAGGGCTGTTTTCCTCCAAATTGCTCCATTTTGCTCCATTTTACTCTAAATTCGTTTCTTTTTGCATCTTTTCGCTCAAATCATCTATAATCATCATACCTGCAACAAATCATGAAAAATTCTTTCCTTTAAAGTGCAATATCACCAAAAATAGGTAAAAACATATAGCTAAAAGAGTATATTTTCGGTGCATCAACAATCCTCTTCCGATTCACTAGTAACAACCATGAAAAATCCCGAATCATCGACTGGTCTGATTGTACCAAATCCGAGACCCTCTTTCGAGTTAGGAATTCGACTCTTAACATTCCATAATTTTTCGAAAAGTTGCAATTTATCTTTCAGCATCTGTTTTGACAAATGTCTCTGTTGAATTAATTTTTGCACAGAAGGCGAAAAGTAACCAAAAGGCAATTCCATTAATTCAGCATTCTCATCCAAATTTACATGATTTTCGAGACTGGTAGAAGCAGGAACACAGTAAAATTTGATTGGCTTTAAACCAGCGCTACAGACTTCTTTGACCTCTAAACTCTCGACCTTTTGAGGAAGGACAGGAGTAAAAGTCATAGCGTTCACATAGTAGTTTATCCGATCATACATTGTCTCATATTTACTTTCTCCGTATCTTCTAAGGATCTCGTACTGAGGTTTCTTCTGTTTTGTTATTATTATTTCTTCTTCGGAACTCTCTTCATCAATGTTGATGGTCGGCCTAGTCTGTTCAAAAATTACATCGTCTCTTCTTCGTCCACGTCCCCGGCCTCGATCTCGGGTGTATGGGCTAAAAAAACCCCTATCACTTCGTTGTGAAGAGATAATAGTAGATTATCGAAACGGAGTTGAATGGCCTCTTCTTTGTGACTCTTCTGAATCCTTCACCTCATTTGCCATAACTTTACGAGAGAAAACAGTCTTCTTTAGAGGTGAGTAATAAGCGACGTCTTCATGAATGCCAACTTCATGAATTGAAAATGGTTGTAAATCTCTTTTGATGCAATACTCCTGTCCTTCCTTGTAATACTTAATGCATTACTGTAAGGAAGACGGAACCATATCATGCTCGTGATTCCACGGTCGACCAAGTAGAGCATTAAAAGTGGTCTCGCCGTCGATGATATGGAAGTTAGCGGTTGTTACTAGCTCTACAACTTTCATAAGCAATGTAATTGATCCAATGACTCTCTCTCTCTTTTGGTTGAATCCTCTTAACATCATCTTATTGGCTATAAGCTCTTGAGCTTCAATGTCCAAATAAGCCAATGTTCGTAGACTCATTAAGTTGAGGGATGCTCCAGGATCTAACAAAACTCTGGACAGTACGAATCTGCCGATATTAACGGAGATATAGAGTGGACGGTTGTGGTCGGCAGTACCGAACAACAAGTCTTCATCTGTGAAAGTTACCCCTGACTGTTCTTTTAACGAGCAAACTTCATTCGAGGATGTGCTAGCCAACTGGGCTAAGCTAATATCTGGATCAAGCAGCGCTGTAACCAGAGATTCTTTCATTTTCTTTGACAAGATCAGAGCGTCGTAGATGCTTAGTTTGGCTGGGAACTTCCTAAGATGAGCTAGCACGTTATAATCCACTTTGTTTGAGCTTCTGATTTCCTCTTGGGCGCGTGTCTCTTCCACTGCCGGGGGTGGCTTTTCTTGTATAACTGCTTGTTTTTCTTTATCCGGAGCCGTTCCTGAGGGCAACACTCTCCCTCTTCTCAAATAGACCTCTGTTATCTCTTCTGACGTTGTGGCTGATCTTTCTGGTGTCGACACTGAATCAGAAAAGTCCAAGTTGATGGCAATTGGCGTCCCTTTGCATTCGAGGACCGGTTCATCACTTCCTGAACTGTCGTAGCCGGTGTCGTCGATGTCTTTCTCATTCTGGTTAAAAGGTTCATCAGGCTTAAGCACGATTTGAGGATCGGTTTGGGAATCAAAATTGAAGCTAGAGTGACCAAAATCAGTCATGTTATCAGCAAAAACAGTTAAAACATAGCCGAAATCATCATCATTATATTTATAATACACCGGAGGGGCAAAAAGATAATCATACGATCAGAGGTTCGAGGATTTTCTCCCCCGAATCGGAGACAACCAATCTAACAGAGGCAGCCCCTATCCTACCCCTCACGCTATCAGTCTTCGTGACGTCGCTCTTTTCTTTTTTCTCAGGTTGCGATAATCTCTCTGATGAAACTTCTCTCTGGTTGAACAGGTTGTAGACTCAGAATGCTTGCCTGAACTGATGCGGTCTGATTCTGATGCAATATCTTTCTAGATAACTTGCTCCAAATTGTAGTCCACTCATCTCTTTCTGAGTACGGGTCTGTTGGAGTGATTGGCTCAGCCGAAATCATATTTATAGAACCTCTTTCGGGTTCTTTTAAATATTCTTTCGGTATCGTTATATTCCTTCTTTAAAATTCCTCTTGAGCCAATCCTTGAAGACGAAACAATCCTCTATGGTGTGTCCGAGCATCTTGTGATACAGGCAATAATTAGGCTGATCTTTCTTATCGATCTCTTCTGGTTTCTTCGGATCTGGTAATCTGAACTCAGATTTTTTCATTAGACTTCTGAACATCTTGGGTACTGCTTCATCTTCGAAGGAGTACACCACTTTCCTTTGTTCCGCCATGGACATTTTCTTATTCTCTGTTTGGTATGACCCTCCTTGATGTGGTTGCTGGCTAGGCTGGCATACTGTTGCGTCTGTTGCTGTTGGTTATGTTGTGATGGTGGTTGGAAACTCTGACGAAAATCTTCTGCATAAATCTTCATTGACTGTTTTCCCTTATCGACCGTTGCTACTGTCCCAGACTTCTTCTCGAATATCCTTGTTGTTATGGACTTCTCGGTCTTCTCATGAGAATCTATATACTTGGCTTCCTCTTGCAGATTGCTGGCTTTGCTGAGTAATTTCTCGAAAGACTTGATAGTGAGTCCCTTAAGCATGAAAGCTATTGGCCCATGGATGCTTTTGAGCAAGATCTCAATTGCATGATGTTTCTGTAGCTGAGGTTCACATTTCATGCTAAGGTTTCTCCACATCAAAATATAATCTACTAGAGTCTCGTTAGACTTTTGTCTTTCAATCACGAGATCTCCAATAGAAACATGGTGCTGCGCCCCGACAAATCTCTTCACGAACAACACTCTAAGTCAAAGAATGACTTCACTGATCCATTAGGTAATTCGGCATACCAATCAAATGCTATCCCTGACAGGCTGCTGACAAACTGACGGCAAAGTAATGCTTCGGTACCTCCGGTATTACCTTAGCTGACTCGGAAATGTGCTATGTGCTGTCTGGGATTTTCAGTCCCGTCAAATATCTTAAAGTTCGGTGACATAAAGCCTTTAGGGTAGGGTACGACATCGAATTCCTCCGGGGAGGGTCTACCCTTTAAAATCAATGCCCCACTCTTAGACTGGGCTATGGCCTCCCGAACTTGTTCGACGATTTGTTTAAATTCCCTCTCTGGTATTACGCTCTGGGCAGAGTCCTTCTTTTGTATAATTTTTGGTTGATTGACTTCTGGAGAGGCTAGCTGTTGTAGTTGAGATTGTCCTTGAGCTGCAGCCATAGCAGTCATGGCAATGGTCATCTCTTCCATCATTTTCTCCATTTGGCTAATTTGCTCATCCCTCTGGAGGACAGTCCTACGCAGCTCATCTACGACGTTCCCTTCAGTAAGAGGTTGGGCGTCGCACATAGATGTAGCAATTCTGGTTTCGATGACATTAATATCCATACAGTCTTCCTCGAGATAGTCTTCATTTTCATCATCAACGGGAATTCCTCGTCCCTGGGCTAACTCTGAAATCTCGCTCTTGAATCTTTCGATCATGTCCTAAATCATCAGCCCTTATATCATTTTGAGCTCCGGAGGGCTTTGCTGGACATCCTGTACCTGCTCATTCTCTTTCCTTGTAATTGCTGTGACCCTGTCGGATATTTCAGATCACTGCTTTATTCCATAATTCTGTCTTACGGGCTCACTGAATCGTATTGGTGCAGTGACTTTGGTTATCCACACCTTTTTCTTTGACAGTGATACTTTGAGACTGGGTGTCTCAACATAAACATCGACATGTCGAAGAAAGGTGTGCTCCTCATGGCAAAGATCAGATACCGTATCAGGCAACCTGTTTATCCTTTTCTTCAGAATTTTAGGAACATGTTCAGGCTGGTAATCGGTAGAACTCTTGGACCCAGACGTGACTTAACTGGTCGACGACCCACTGGTTTAGTAACGATAGAATTGGTAGTGAAGATAGTAGCATCAACTCTGCTCCCCAAGCGGAACCTGACGGGAATACGAGGAGGTGAAGCTTCAACAGGTGTTTGAAATTGTTTGGCAGATCTGACATTCCTTAGTATTTCTTTCTTCATGTGAGAGGATACTGCACATCCTACGCGCTTGCGCAATTCACTGACTGAACAACCTTCTTTGACAGCTAGTCTCTGAAACACTGTACTAACTCGGGTGATAAGAGTAGGCTTCCTCCTCTCCCCACCATGTCCATCACGTGTTGATAATGCGGCGACAATCTTTTGGATATTCTAGTGCCCATCGGTGTCCATTAAGGGATGGAATCTACTCTCCCGCAAGAGCGGAGAGGTATCTAACAGTTCCATTCCTCCGGAAGAGAAACCTCATCAACATACATCTCTTCAGAAATCTAAGCTTTAGTAGCCCTGCGAATCTTTCGGCTGCGGCTTCTTCTTTGCGACCGAGTTAGTGGCGCAACTCTCGAACTTGATCCAATTTCAAATACCGACGGTGGGACAACAAATCCTTCAATCGGGTCTTCGACAATCATAACCTCTTTTCCTTTAGCAGAAACGGGAGAAACAGGCTTAACAGTTGTCGCGGTGGCGGTGGTTTTTTCCTCCTGGTAAGAAGGGAAATCTTGCAGACAATTCAGGTTGAACTCTGCGGATGATTCTTGAATCTCCGGAGCGGCGACTTTCACTACCACGAACGGGGCTTTCCCAAGTATAACCTCGAATTCATCAAACCCTGTTCCAGACTTGATGGTAGGAGTGATGTTGCCGGCGTTACGACTCGTCGGAAAGTTGCAGAAAAAGGTAAGAGTTGGGAACGCCATCACAGAAACTTTAAAAAGAAAACCTTGGGTTTAGTTATTTGGCTAATGCCTCGTAATCATAGTGCAAGCACTAAAAATTAACAAAGGTCGATCTGTAGACCGGGTAAGTATTTATTTAATTGGTGAAGGTTTTAAAATATGAAGATTTAATTAAAGAGCAAGCGCAGTGCGACACAATTCGATTTAATTTGCAGAATAGAAAATCAAACTCGAAAGGACACAAAAAGGAAAGTAAAGTTTAGGACCCCGTGCGGGATCAACTTTACAACGCACAATGCCCAGGGGGAATTAGTCCATCAACACACCTATTGGGGGTTCGACCCCACACAAAGATCAAAAAGTCCTTAATAGCCTTCTGAACCTCTCTGTTCAAAAGGTGATTGAACAGACAGTCCTGAAGTCCGAAAGAGTTGACCGTGTTCACCCAAGAAAGAAATGGGTGAAGCATGTCAACGGAAGAAGGGTAATCTGGTCTATAAGGGATATAGACACATTACTGATGTATGAAGATAATATTTTCTGATTTAAATGGAGAGAGAAGCAATTCCCCAGCTAAGTCCCCATAAGCTGTCGGCGTTATTTTGGGTGTGGAGTTGCCCGTTGGAAGCTGTCGGTTGCCGGAATCGGAATCCCGTCGCCCGCTTCGAAAGGATGTTTTAATTTACATATATATAATTTTAGAAAAAATATGAAATCAAACTGACCTCAAAGAGCACTACACCTCAAGACCTGTATTTATCTCGGGAGATAAACACAAGGCTTGAGGGTGAGACTCGATCAAATAAACTAAGAAATATATGACTTCCGTTTGGTCTGCGAAACCATTTTATTTGCCGACAAATTCCTTTATTTAATATAAAGAATTAAATAGGGTTTATATTAAGCTGGGTTAGGAAAAACTTTCTATAGTTAATTACATCTTAAATGACCGAAGTCACTTAAGAATACTCTCGATAAAAATCAGGAAATATTATCTTCAAGGAGGTCAAAAGGATAGGACTTTTCAACGAAATCGAACGAAGAGGTGTGAAAGGGGATTGACTCAAATTTGGAACATTTATTGTAAAATCCAAAGGAGGAAGAACTAGGGTTGTCATAGAACCTGAGGAGAACCTCGGTGACTTCCCAAACTATCCTATGGTTTGACTTAAATTTAGGGGAGAAATTATTCAAGTGTTGCATCCTGCCAATTTTATTTAATTAGGGCTTACATTTGTGTGAAACAATCACACGAATAGCCTGTAAGATGTGGGGATTTAGGTCGCAACGAACGACAACCTCGGAATCCTTAGACGAGTTAGGGCTTATATTGTACAACAAAGCTATACGAAAGGCATAAAGAGAAGTTGAGGATTTATGTCGCACTAGACGAATAACCTCGAAATCCTACGGATTGTTGTTTAATTACTAAGGAATGATTTAATTTGAGTAAAGACATGTTTCGTTATTAAGATGGCCGTATTACGCTCACCATGCTAGCTCCAACTCCTTGTCGTGACGAGTGCAAGTTTTCTAGGGTGTTAGGTTATGATGTCAAATCAAGCAGCCCTATGGTTGTAGTCCTTTAAATACCCTATGAAAGCATGTTTAAAGTTGTACAATGTATAGCGTAACAATGTGAGAAGTATAGTGAAGAAAACAAGAGAGTATGTAGTAAAGAGTATAGTACAAGATGCTATGTGAGGAAAGAAAAGTAGCAGGTGCAACAGGAAGGTAACATGCTATAATTATAAAACAAACCTGTATATTGGGAGATTTGCTATTTTCTTAGATGTAGCAGGCTGAAATGCATCATATTAATGAAAGCCAAGCAGAAAAAGTAATGTCGTCCAGAAAGTTCGAGAAAGAACGGTGAATGACTCATGGTAGAAAACTCGGGAAATTAAATAACAATTTAAATAAAATCATCAAAACATCAGGAAAGTCCTGGAGAAAAGACTAGGAGTGCTTCCCCAAAATCATACGAAAAAAAATCCGAAGGAAACCGCAAGCACTCGGGTTGGGGCTAGGCTCATAAATTATATATATTTTCACTCAAGGGTCGTCGAAGGCTACTCGGTCACCCGGATGTATAAAGCCCGCTACTCAACTAAAAGGGTGTCCTACTGAACCTAACTTAGGAGGGGTATTCCTTGGCCCGGTACTAGTGATTGACAAATGGACAACCAAGCTGTAGTGTATATTTAAAATTTATATTTTTAGCATGCACGTAGATTTTAGGCATACAAAAGAAAGTTGTATTAACTTTTGTTCGTAGTGAAAAAAAAAATAATTTTGTAAATATTGCATCTGTTCTTTTCAATTTCATTTTATCAGTTTTGAAAATTATGATTGTCCACGAGTCGATCATTTCGTCGGGCTCAGGACCACCGATAACCTAAGAAGGTACGCGTACCCCGCTAGTCTCGTAGCGGTGAATGATACCGTCATCCTAGCGTTCACCGGGTCTCTGGAGTGGGCCGTAATGTCGTAGGATGGAATATCATTCCACTCTACCACCGGTATGCCTTTGTCATCACCACCCTATGCCCCAAAACAAAACGAATAAACTTGGGTATCTATACAAAAGTGCTTCATGAATAAACTTGGGTATCTTTAGACTATTAAGATAGATACAAAAGTTTTATGTGTTAATTATAACTTCCCGTTCGCAACATAATACTGATAGGATAATTTATGCAACTTTCCCTATCTTCTCCATTGGGTTCCACTTCCCTTGAAACTTTAGGGATATGTGAATTCAGGTTTGATTGTGAACAATCTCATAATTACACATTGTCTTTATCTTACTCAGTGGATTTCTTTCTTTTAGTATACACACGAAGTACTTTTTTATGGATTTCATGTTAGATTTTCTCAACTAGAACTTGGGAGACAGGTGGTTAGAAGGATGATGATTAGGTTGTGATGACTTTAGATCAGTGTGGGTATCTTAAGTAGTGTTGGGAAGTAGAATAGGTTGTGATGACTCTCGATTAGTGTGAGTATCCATAGTAATGCTCCAAGTCTAATATTCATTCGAACTGTCTCTTGAACATCAGATTTAGGGTAGTAGGGTTGGTTTTCAAAGAACGTAATATCAATAAAGTTATAATATTTTTTTTGTAATGGGAGAATAACAATTGTACTTCTTTTTGGTAGAAGCATATTCAACGAAGATACATTTGATGGATTTTGGGTCAAGCTTTATGTGATTTGATTGATGAATGTGAACAAAAGAGATAACTAAATATTTTTAGAAGTAGATTGGATGAGAAAGCTCTGACATGGGGTATTTTGCCAATTCAATATCGATATGGGCCTTGAATTCAATGATTCTATTTGTCATTATATTAATGAGATAGCTGGTGGCTCTGAGCACGTTTCCTTCTATAGAAAGTATTTGGGACATTGTGAGAAAACATTGTGGACCTTGATATCTCGACTAGATGTATATTCTTCTTCTCAGTTATCCAATTTTATTGTGGAGTTTCAACACAAGAACTCACATGAATGATTCTTTTATTTACAACGTAGGGTTCAAGGATACAATTGAAATGTTTTATTATATTTTCAATATTTGAGGTCCTAAATTATGTATTATAATTTAGTGGAAATCATTTTAAGGAATGATTGAAAGACTTATGTAGTTTCAGATTTTTCTTTCATGCGAAATATCCAACAGATTTTAGGGTGGTCATCAACAAAAAAGATAAACCATCTGACTTCATTAATTGTTTTTAATTTTGATGCTCCTCAAATGTCACTGCCGATGATAGATAAATGATGTGATAGTTTGTACTAAACAGATGATAGACATGATGAGTATGCTTAGTCAATAGACAAGATTCAAATCTTTTTATTAATAAGTAGATGAGAGTTCAACATTACACCATAATGAAATTGGGATGACCCATACACGATGTCATAATAGAGCTTGATTTTCGACAAAAGATGTAACAACCTCTAGAATATGGGAAGATGATAGTGAAGAAGACACTTGTGTGTTGAAAGAATAGATTTTCTTGAGCAAGTATAGGCCTTGATATAATTCAACACTTTTATTTACCTTCGTTGAATCCATCACCTGAAATTATTATTCAATACTATCAATCACCTTTTTTGAATCCACCACATGAAATTCATAATTCAACTCTATCAATCAAATTGTTATAGGGAGGAAGTTGGCGGCAATTGTCAACGAGTGGTTATTACAAAAGAGGAATTTGATGCACGAAGAATTCAACGGAGAAAGGTTCTGCAATAGGGATTGAAGGCTGCAGGGAAGAGCCGGGGAGGGTCCGTAGCTCGACTGAAGGAATTACGGTGACTGGAATGAATTCATACGACTGTCGGATTTCTCTTCATAGGTTTGAAATTTCCACTAGTGAGAGAATGTCCAACTCCCTTTGATTTCCAATTAGAGGGATATTCAAACTAAAGTATGTTTGGGATTTTCTACGTAGAGAGAAATTCAACCAAAACAAAAGCATAAGGCAGTAGTTATGCGTCACATCCAAGCACTGGAAGAAGTGGCACCTGGTAGCTAAGCACATGGAAGCCTTGCCTATTGGTAAATACGCCGTTACAGGAAGATTATTTGACAGAGGACTAGAAGGATGCAAGGAAGAGTGGCCTACTGGGAGGAGCGCCTAGAAGGAAGTATATAGTAGTCGGAAGCCTGTAGGTATATAGCCTGCAGCGAGGAGCGACCTTGGAGGGCATGGAAGCCAGCATGTATACTGTAGCCTAGAGATGCCTGTAGCGATCGGAGATGATCGTGTTTTAGCACTAAAGGAGGATCTGGGGCTTGTTCCCTAGCTTTGATTCCTAGGAGAAAGGTGGAGACAATCATATTCTCTTATTTCTTAATAATGGAATTACAACTCTTCTCCTTATATAATAAGGAACAACAAGACAAATTTAATTATAACTATTACAACTTATCAAAAAGTAAACTAACTCGAAAGAGAAATAAATGTGATGGAAAGACAATAAAATAGAACAATACTAACATAGGAAACTCAGAATTCCATAGATCTATACTGAAAGACAACTAAAGACTCATTTTGTCCTAACTTTGTGAGTGGGTGAGATGTGGCACTAGTCGAAACCGAAAAGCAGTAATCAAATTCCTACAAAACAAGTGAACTAAGAATAGTTTTTTGAAAATGGTGGTTACTTAGCTCTTCGGTTCAAGTCAAGTGTGATAACAGAAGGGACGTGATAATAAGAGTAGGAGGGATTGTTGTATCTCAATGCAGAGTTGTGATGTCGCAAATTATGAGAGCCTAGGTGACACCAAAGGAGCTGAGATAGTCTCAATGTATCATTGGGAAGTCATCAGTGTGTGGCATGCCAGATTGGTGGAGCGAGTGAGTACAGATGCCAAACTAGTGTTCTGGTCTTTGTTGAGTGCTGTTAATGCATGTTATAACACAATACAAGAGGTAGGCGAAAAACCAAACAATTTTATATTACTATCCTATGCCTCACTATTCTTCAACCAGTCATAAATCCCATTAAACCTGTTAAATGGATGAATTTTCCAAATCCAAGATTTACTATCATATTCCATGAAATCTAGATTTATCAACCCTTGGGATTTAAGTTATCTGTTTGACTGTCTGGTTGGATTTAACTTGACATCTCTCATATATTTTTTTCTAAATCTCTTACCAGCCAGCTTTTAGGGGTTGCTAGCTGTCGGCTTTATTTTGGGTGTGGAGTTGCCCGTTGGAAGCTGTCGGTTGCCGGAATCGGAATCCCGTCGCCCGCTTCGGAAGGACGTTTTAATTTACATATCTATATGTTTTTTGAAATGCTCTTTATTAGAGGTATTATTTTTTAACATTGTAATTAAAATATTCTTTTTAATTCTTGGTCTTGAATACGTGAACTTGAGTTATAGATTGGTTCTTTATGAAAGAGTGAAATTTTTAAACAATAAAATTGGTGTTATACTCATTTTTTATTAGAAAAATCTAAGAGCTTGTAATGTGTTCATTGATAAAAGATAGAAAGTACTTAGCACTCAAGATAATGTCCACTCAAGATGGGACCTAAAAGGTCACTAAGTGTGGTTGCGAAAGGTTGGGAGGATTTAGAAGGATGATAAGGGTATGATGTTTGAGTGTGTTTAGATAATTAGCAAGTTTCATACTAAAACATTGCAAGATTTGGGCTGATGAAATAAGTACAAAATAAGCCTTTTAGGTATAGCTAAAATTTGGGCCCCAAAGCAAAGGTGCCACAATATGTTTATTCATTCATTAAAAGAAGATATTTATCGAGGTAATTTTTTTTCTTTTGCTTTTTAGTATTCCTTTCATAATTTAGTAGGTGAAGGCTGATATTTTCCTGCAATGTGCTAATTATCCTAAGTGCCTATTTTGAAATTGGCTAGGAGTAGAAAGAAAATTAGTATCACATTGATATCTTTGATAATTCTGCTGATTGATAATAAGGTGAATGAAATTTAAGAATTAAGGGAGTTGAGTTCAGAATCAGAGAGCTAGTGCATTGATTGTTCCAATGCTAATTACTTGGTATGTTAAACCATTGAAAATTTTGACTCTATCATAAATCAGAGGTTCCAGAATCCATGATCTAGGATTGTACATTTTTATTTTGAACATTGAAGGAATTCATGGCCATATTATTTTTTAATTAATCATACTGATGATGATTGCCAGTGTAGACAATTTTTGTATTGAATTGGGCAATCGTTGACTTTAAGAAGCTTCTTAGGATATTGGTTTTTTCATGTGATCTTAGTTAATAGCAGGAGATGACACCAGGAGAGGTTCTTTTATGTCAAATTTGTGTTTAACGACCATTGCGGTTTAAACAAAAAAACATACTAATGGTTTGATGAGAAGAGCTTTGAATTTTTAGAAGATGTGGAACATGGATAACTATGAAAGATAGATGGCAATAAAGAAATTTGTGGCTCTCATATCATGTTGGAAAATATGAGAGAGGGAGCAGAGCCCATAATAAGGGGGAAAATGGGAATGTAATTATTATAATTAATTAAATTTAATTCATGATTGAAGAAAAGTTATTTTAAACAATGAAACATTGTATGGCATGCTGTTTATGGAGAGTAGGAAGGTGACAATGGGTTGCCAAAGTCATTGATCCGATGAATGAAGAGAGTTGGTGGATCTTGTGGGAAGGTTGCTAGTGCTGTAGATTGCCAAGGTGGAACAGCATAAGGATTTCCACAATCTTCAGGTCCAAATGCTATACGTCAAGCTATATTGATTTTCATCTTTCCATATTTCTATTCAACTATACTTAAATTTCTCTACAAGTCTATAATAACTTTTACCTTGTAATGCTTAAATACAGCCATGTTGCCAATTTTGATATATGTATTTCTAATTCCCATAATGCTTAAAGATTCATATTTATAAATGATAAAATTTCTGATTGTTCTCTACAAGATAACCAGAAATAAATTGCTTTGTGAAATAGAGTGAAAATTCATACATAAATCTAACATTTAGACTGTCAAACTATCATTCCAATGAATTGATTCATGCAAAATCACCTTTATAAGTGAAATCACTAGTTTTTTGTTTTCTGGTTTTGTCTATTCAATTTTCCTTTGTAAGTAGTTCGTTCCTCATGTTTTTCGCCTTTCTGCAATAACAACTTTTGTTTTCCCGTTCATTCGATTTTTCTTTGATTGTTGTTGACTTACTTTGATGCGTAATTTTCACATGATTATGTTTCTTTTGTTTAATATGGCCTAATAGAAGAAGTGGAAGAAATAGAGGAAGAATAAGAGCCTTACCTTGATTGTTGCCTTTGGATCTGTTCTCCTAGGATTGATCTTAGCCTTCGTTGAGCTTCTATTAACTACTACTACTGTTTTGATCAATTTCTTAATGAATGGTGCAATTGAGCTCGTGATAAAAATTTATAGTCGAAGTTAATCAATTAAATAAATTACATTTTTTATTAGGAAGAATTCAATATCTGCTCTCCTGTAGGGTTTCCTTCCATCAATAACATGATTTCCATCACTCTTGTTGTGGTTTTCACATGCAAAACTTGTTAAGAGCAAGATTTTTTCTTGCAAGTGATAGGTGCATAACTCCTAACACCTGTTTGCCCTATAGATCATAATTTTCTGGCTCATTGATGTTGGCTTTCTCTCCAGGAGAGGAAGATTAAGCTGCTTCTCATAAAAAAATAGTTTTCCGTTTGTATCTTCTAGTAGTCAATTTCTTTTTATCTAATTTTTCAACCTTCACAAATCCATCCCCATGGTTGTCAGCCTTGGCTTGCAGTTTTCCCTTGAAACCTCACAACATTCTTTGACACTAGCTGTTGTGAAAAACCAAAAACCACAGGTAGGATGAAAATTTATTGTTATCTTAATAAACTTAACTTGCAGAACAAATGGAATTGATTGTTTGGGCAAAAATTTCTAACCCAAAATCCAATGCTAAAGGGAAAATCTTTTCAATATTAGATTATCATCATATCTTCTTGAAAATTATCTTTTAAATTTAGGTTGTGATTTTTAAAATGCGTAGTTATAATTTATGGGATTTGAAGGAGCTTTAATTGAAAGAATCTTGATTCATTTCTTGTTCATCCTAGTCAACACTTTTCTCACACCAACGTGCTTGTTTCCGTAACTTTCTCAATTGATTTTGGCATCACTCTTTTCGCTTTTGGCATCATTGCATTTTTCTTGATTACGTCTGAGTGAAAAGAAAAGAACCCCCTTTTGAGTATTTTTAGTCGCATGATAAGAGGGCCTATACATATAGGAAATTTTGATAATTGTCACATAGTTCTTATCAATTTAATATTCAGCACCAAAAGTTTAATATTTACATATATAGTGTTTTTTTGTCATAATCACATTAAAAAATATGCATGAAACGGTATATTACTTTAACAAAATTAATATTTGTTATATTTTTGATGTGATATTAAAATTTTGAGCATTTGTAACTAAATTCTAAAATTTGTTTGATATGTATATACATAAGAATTGCAAAGTATATTACATAAATTCCCCTTTATCTTTTCATTTTAAATCATAAAAATTAATTTATTGTGTGCAATGGGAACAATGCGCCTTGTGCCATTGCTCCTACATGGAGTAATTAATGTGTCTTTTTTATGTGTTGCGCCCTTCCTTGTAGATGACATTGAGGGTGCACTACTCCTCACCATGCACTATGATGTTCGCTATTTGCAGCTATTGATATGTATGTTAAGACCTATAGGTGATCATTATTATAATTTGTCAATTAAGCTTATGATCATATATTAGAATAGTATCAACATAATTTATGCATATAATCTAATTAAGGTGTAATTACCTTTACATGTTGGAAAAAACATTAAAATAAATTTATCATGTATTTATCATCCTTGAGATTATTTGATAAGCTCTACTCAATTTTGTACATTGAATTTTAAAAACTTCTACACTTATTCCATTAAACTTTGGAATCTCCAAGATCTTCACTTAAATTTTCATGTTTTGAAATTGTAAGAATGTTTTCAAGTAATAAACATTTAACAAATAATCAGCACACCACATATGATTCATCATCATAAATGAGAAACATTTAAGTTTATACTTAGCATTTTTTATATTCTTATAATAAATTGGCTTTACTTTCTTTCGAGAGGTAATTCCCTTTTAATTTCCTTTTAGAAGACAATTGTTGGAAAATCATCTCTTAGGGGCAATGACTTCTTGTTGTCTTAAATAAGATGGTAAAAAGTGAATTATCATTGTCAAGGCCCAAACAACAATCACCTTGGTCTTATGTACAAATTGGCTATGCATGAGCTATGTGCCACTCAGTGCACTTTTGCTCACCTGACAACTTGCACATGGTGGACTATCTTTCTAAGCCAAATCTCTGCATATTTTACTTTTATAATTTGAATGCATTTTTTTAATTTCATTCATTAGATCAGGTCTCATGTTAACCTCAAAGTTTGATTGATGTGGGTGTCCATAATTGGGACACAACATAGCGTCACCTCAGAATGGCGCGATGTTTTCCGCATCTGGACAATTCGGTCAAAGCATTGGAGGGCTAGGCGACCCTCCTTGGCATGCACTTGCCTCCGTGGGGTCCACTTCTATTTATACTTGGGTTCTATGCTTGTATTTATGATATTTTAAATTTAGTTTTTGTAATGTTTTATGTCGAACAGCCATCAGTGTCTCCGGTTTCCACTACTTGGGTTGTATCCAAGGACAAGTTGTGCTCTGACTTTATGTCGCTTTGAGGCGGTGACTATCCTCGACTTTCCCTTATTTTTATTTTCTCATAAAGATTGTAACAGAACAGCTCATTTTTTTTAGCTTGCTTTGGATTAGCCTTTTATTTGGGATGCTCACGTTTGTGACTCCGCTATTTTGAGTGTGGTTGAGGCCGATGCCAACAACACTTTACCTTTTGTGTAACTTTTATATCTCTCTTTATAAATTTTTGATATTTTAATACAAACTGCACACTCTTCGTGTATCCTTTCCCTCGACTGTCGCCATCTTCGTACCTATTGCAGCTGCCTTCTGGAAGCAACCCTTATTGATTGTTTTTCTGCAGTCCACTTTGCCAAACTTTGCACTTCTCCCAACTTGCGACTACCTTCCAGGAACCTCATTTACCCTCTTCCCCTTGCTACCATCATCCCTAAGTAGCCCTCCCACTTCGTTGTCATCGCCGTTCAAGCCCTCCAACTTTGCTGCCACTGTTTTCTAACTATCCCCTTTTGCCACCATCATCCCGCATGCTTGCTGTCCAGAATTGGCAAAAAACTTTCCTTTGCTGTTTTATGCTGGCCATCCACCATACTGTCATCTTTCAAACCCCTGCCAAGCACCATCTCCCACGAGATCCACCCAAGTTGAGTTTGTCTTGTCATTTGTTGCAATTTTAGATTTCCTATATATCGTATTTGTTTTTATTTGCTATTTCAGTTGTCTAGTTGTACTTTCCTATTTGGTTTATTAAGAATATTTTGTTTTCACATTGTTGTTAGTTAACTCTGATATCATTTGGTATCAGAGCTTTCCTTATCCTAATTCTATTCTAGGGTTATTGAAATCCCCACATCTATTGTTGAATTTTTTAAACTGGAAACCCAAAAATTTCTTTCCCACCCTGCATCACCCTGTTGACCCTCTTCCACCTACCCAAACCTTAATCACACCACTGAGGAGATAGTTGTCGGAAACCTGATTGGGAGAAAATTATACTATGCTGTATACGAGAAATTTGTAAGGAAATATCTAGCAGCTTTCTAAGGAAATCTTTCAACTGCAATAGAAGCTTGTTGCCTTTACAACAACAACAAAGCCTTAATCCCACTAAGTGGTGTCGGCTACATGAATCCTTTTTCTCCATTGCGTCCTATTAAGTGTCAAATTTTCGTTTAATTCTAATAAATTAAGATCATTTTTTATGCAATAAGCCCAAGTTTTCCTAGGTCTGCCTGCTCGCCTTTCTTAACATAAGATGTATTTAAAACATCTACTCTCCTAATCGGATCATCGAGTGGTCGACGTTTAATGTGACCAAACCATCTAAGGCGACTCTCTCTAATTTTATCCGTCACTCGGTGCAACTCCAACCCTTTTACGGATATATTCATTTCGCATTTTGTCTCTAAGTGTAAAGCCACTCATCCACCTAATCATTCTCATCTCGGCAACACTTAACTTAACATTATGCTTCTCTTTTAAAGGCCAACATTCAAGCACCATAGGGCATTGAAGGTCTCACCACCATCTTATAAAATTTTCCTTTCGGCCTAAGCGGAAATTTTCTATCACACAATAGGCCGACGCATTCCTCCACTTCAACCAACCAACCTGAATTCTACTATTAACATCCCCATCTATATCACCATCGCTTTGAACAATGGACCCGAGATATCTAAATCGTTCACACCTTTTAATAATTTGATCACCCAAAGTTACACTCTCGTCACTAGTCCTACTATTACTAAAATTACATTCCATGTATTCAGTTTTAGTTCTACTCAAACGAAGACCTTTAGACTCCAATGTAGACCTCCATAATTCAAGTTTTTCTTGACTTTTTCTCTTGTCTTATCCACAAGGAGGATATCATCAGCAAAAAGCATACACCAAGGTACATTCTCTTGTAAATGCCCAGTAAGATCATCCATAAATAAAACAAAAGGATATGGGCTTAAAACCGACCCTTGATGTAAACCAACAAAAATAGTAAAATATTTGGTCAATCCTCCTTCAGTTCGAACACATGTAATAGCTCTAGCATACATATCTTTAATGACTTGAACATAAGTCATATCAACACCTTTCTTCTCAAGGACTCTCCAAAGAACATCTCTAGGAACCTTATCGTAAGCTTTTTCTAAATCAATAAAAATCAAATGTAGATCCTCCTTATTATCTTTGTACTTCTCCATCAAACCTCTCAATAAATGTATAGCTTCCATGGTAGACCTGCCCTGCATAGCTTCCATGATATAGAAGCTTGTTGCCTTTGAGAGAAAATAATCTGAAAGGGTCATCTGCAGCACAACATTGATTTTCAGATCGAACGAATGAAGTAAATCCCCTCCATAGAGTAGTTTCTAGTGATGAAGACTTAGTAACCGGGAGATTTGGTATGGAATATCAGAGAAGCCAAAATTTTTGAGTGCAGGGTGACTTGCAAATCCATACAAGCTCATCGAGTTACCCGAGGCAGTGGAACATGTCTTTGAGTACCAAGACATCCCACCGAACAGAATGATAAAGCTATCCGCCACCAAGTTAAAGAGGGAGAGAATTTGAAGCGTCTACACCAGGAGGAAGGGAAGAACAAAATCACTACCTAGTCCAGGATAAAACTAGATATGCTCCGTAAGTATTCACCCATTCATTACAGTCAGAACATTCACGAGACTTAATCACCTGCAACGACGAGATCTCTAAGTAGAAGAGTACACAATTGAATTTGAGTAACTTGTATTCAAGTGTGGGCTAGTGGAGTTCAAGGAGAAAACCATAGCTCGATATCCGAGGGGATTGAGATCGTCAATTAGCAAGGATGTGCAGTTGCAACCTTAACACCTTAGCCTTGAAGGCGGAGAGGCATTATGTCGAGTGGTCGACACATTTTGCATGCATAAATCTACCCTAGGATCAAGCAGCAAGGGTACACCCAGTAGAAAATCTAAGCCTGATGTGAAACTAATTTAGAGTTGAAAATAGGCTGAGTTAACCGGTATTCCCAAATAGATTTGGTGCTAGGTTTATTCTTTTTGATAGACTCGTTTATCATATAACTTCGACTGATTACAATGTGTGGAAGAAAGAGGTTTGACTCATGAGAATATAGGTTTATATGCAGCTCTAGCTCTAGTTGTGTTATAGGAGGATGAATACTTATTTTGTGGGAATGTACTTAGTTTGCAACGCTTGCAGGATTGACTTATCGAGAAGTTTCAATCACTCTACCACCTTCAATAGGTTCAACTTGACACCATATTACGAGGAGCCTTCGACAAATGAGGTCGAAGCTCTCCCAAGCTCAGATGACTGTCGGAGGTGTCCAAAATCCGGAAACGATATCATGTCCTCGCATAGGTGCAACAATTACAGCGTCTGGACCATTTGGTCCAAGCACAGGAAGTATCGGTTGTCCTTCCTAGGCATAGACATGTTGTGTTATAGGAGGATGAATACTTATTTTGTGGGAATGTACTTAGATTGCAACGCTTGCAGGATTGACTTATCAGGAAGTTACAATCACTCTACCACCTTCAATAGGTTCAACTTGACACCATATTACGAGGAGCCTTCGACAAATGAGGTCGAAGCTCTCCCAAGATCAGATGACTGTCGGAGGTGTCCAAAATCCGGAAACAATATCATGTCCTCGCATAGGTGCAACAATTACAGCGTATGGACCATTTGGTCCAAGCACAGGAAGTATCGGTTGTCCTTCCTAGGCATAGACATGTCATCTATTTGGATTTGGGTACACTCCTACTTATCCTAGGGTTATATACTTGTATTTATGATGATTAGGTTTATTTTTTGATGTGTTTCCTATCGGGATAGGTGTCGATGTCTCTGGTTTTCCCTTTTATGGTTGTATTCAGGGCGAGTGATTCTTCGATTTTATCTTGTTCCAAGGTGTTGACTATCTTTGACTTGTCGTTTCTCTGCATCCTTTCCTTCGCTGTTGTTGTTGACGTACTTGCTGCACCCACCCGAAACAACCCTCCTTGATTGTTTTTCTACAGTCCACCTTGCTGCCTCCTTCCAAACACTGCACTCTTCCTGACTACCTTCCCTGAACCCCATTCCCCTTCTCCATGCTGCCATCATCCCTAAACAACCCTTACTCCTCGCTTTCATCTCCGTTCAAGCCCTCCGTCTTCGCCGCCATTGCTTTCCAACCCTGCCACTGCATAATCCCTGACAGCTGTTCCACATTGATACCTATTGCGTGCTTGCTATCAGGAACCCGGGAAACCGTTGTGTTGCTGTTTTCTGCTTGACAACCACCTTGTCCACAATCGCGCCACCATCCAAACCCTCTCCGATCACCATCCTCGCCTCGAGTTCCACTCTTATTAAGTTTATGAAAGACATATTACCCTATCTGAAGATGCTTATAATAAAATAAGAAAAAGGAATTATCCTTAGGAACAAAAGATAGTCTGTTAACCATTTGACAGCTGTTCCACATTGATACCTATTGCGTGCTTGCTATCAGGAACCCGGGAAACTGTTGTCTTGCAGTTTTCTGCTTGAAAACCACCTTGTCCACAATTGCGCCACCATCCAAACCCTCGCTGATACCATCCTCGCCCCGAGTTCCACTCTTGTTAAGTTTATAAAAGACATATTACCCTATCTGAAGATGCTTATAAAAAAATAAGAAAAAGGAATTATCCTTGGGAACAAAAGACTGTTTCGATATGTCAATATTTTTGTAGAAAAGATCCATACACTATAATATCAGACAAGGTGAACATCCGATCGACATAATAAATACGGAAGGAAAAAACAAGAATACCGCCATATAATCAACAGATAAAAACACAAGATTTACAGAGTAATAAATCCTGAAAAATACAAACATGTATCTTTTGGAGGAATTCAAATATTAATTAAAGCTTATTTTAGAAAAGGCATAGAGAACCCTATTACTATTTGGATATATGATGATCACATTGTCATTCTAAATAAGACGCCTTACTAGGAGTTATACAAAGAAATCTATGCTACCAAACTTTAATGTTCAAAAATTAATAAAAACTCTAACCGAATCTTAGTAGGCATGGATTTTCTGCAACAACATACTATAAAATTCACATATAAACATGCTAACATAGACACTTATATTCTACCCCGAAATACGGTTTCATAGTTATATCAAAGTAGAATTATATGTCCCAATATATGAACTTATACCAATACATGCCCTATGCGACATTGGAAGTGATATCACTGTCTGCAGACAAAATTTACTCCCAAACAATATACAAATTCATTCTCAAGAATTGCTTCTCCAAACCTTTAACGGGACACGTATTTTTAATCAATACTGGACTAATCACTTTTTTGTAATCCAATCTGTATTATTAAAAATACAAAAATTATGGTGTCTCAATGATAGATGGCCCAGATATAATCTTAGGAAATAATTTTTTCAAATCATTCACTTCATTCACACAAATAGACAATTCTATTATACTAATATGTCCTAACGGTTACTCACTTAATTGTCCAATAATACAAAATTCAAAATTTTATTTAACCGCACTAAAATTTCGCAGCCAACGTGGTGATTACCCACTCGATCAAAGCATGCAAAAATCCTTTCCATATCTATTTAATGATAAGCTAAGCATAAATACCATAAATTTTTCCAAAGACAATAAACTCAAAAAATTAAGATCATTTGCTAATTCCCTATTTAAACAAACATTCTCCGAAAACCCATTAGCATTTTGGAACAATGATGAGCTAGTTGCTACAATCGAACCCATTAATCCTACTCTTGTCATTAGAGTAAAACCTGTAAATATTACATAGAAGATAAAAAAGAATTCAAAGTCCAAATTAAAGAATTATTAGATCTTAAATTAATCGAACCAAGTAAAAGTCCACATAGTAGCCCTGCCTTCTTAGTTAAAAACCATGCAGAACGAATTAGAGGAAAAACATGATTAGTAATAAACTATAGAATACTTAATGATAATACCAAATTTGATGGATATTATTTACCAAATAAAGAAGTATTAATTAATCTTATAAAAAATGCTAAATGGTTTTCCAAACTATACTGTAAATCTGGATTCTGACAAATAAAAATGCACCAAAATAGTAAAAATATTCAACATTTAACACTCCACAAGGGTATTATCAGTGGAATGTAATGCCTTTTGGATTAAAAAATGCACTTCAAATATTTCAACGAAAGATGGATAGCATATTCAAAGACATCACATTTCTACCTTATTTATGTTGATGATATCTTAATATTTAGCCAAAACATTACTGAACACTTAAAACATCTATCATTACCCGCTTAAAAGGCACAAAAACATGGAATTGTATTAAGTAAGAAGAAAGCAGTATTCCTAGTAAACACTATTGAATTTCTAGGCCTTATAATAGACAAGGGTTATATTCAATTACAAGAACACATTTTGAAAAAAATAGATCATTTTAAACAAATAAATAATTAGAAAGATTTACAACGTTTTTTAGGTTGCATTAATTATGCACAAGCATTTGTTTAAAATCTAGCAGAACTAAGAGCACCTTTACAGAAAAAAAAAAACTAAAGAAAAATATGTATTGGGATAACAAAGATGAAGAGATCTTAAATCAAATTAAAGAAGTTTGTAAAAATTTACCAAAATTACATTTACCAATACCATTGGACTATTTAATTATAGAAACAGATAGCTCTGAAATCACGTGGGGCGCAATTCTTAAAGCTAAAAGAGGAAATATATAACTTTTATGCAGATACGCCTCAGGAACATATACCCCCACTGAACAAGACTACCATATTAACGAAAATAATTATTAGGTATAAAAAAGGCAATTAAAAAATTTGAAATATTCTTAAACGAAATATTTTTAATAAGAATAGATAATAAAACCGCAATTTCCTTTATAAAAGGAAAAATTGTAGACTTTATACCCAACAAAAGACTTATTAGGTGGCAAAGTTGTTTTTCTGCCTATAATTTTGAAATAGAATATAGAAGGAAATAAAAACTCTTATGCTGACATTTTATTTCGTGAATTATACAGGAAATAAATATGGAAAGAGAAAATATTGACACTAACGAAGTACTCAGCGAAATTGAAGATAAACTCAGTCTTGAGCTAAATACTTATCTAAAGACAGTTGAGTTACAGATATGTAAGATAGAATGCGAAATAGCTCTAGCCAGTAATGTCCCTACTGAGCTAAGAAAATTAAAGAATTATTTCTGCGGAGAAAATACTGATGAAGGAATACCCTGGCTCTCTGAATTAAAGAAAATTAGAGATTTTGCCATCTCCTAATTGATAAGGAATCTAAAGCAAATAGTTCTTCAAACGGAAATAAGATCATTGAAAATGCAATTAAAGCTTCCTCCTAAAAAATTATTCCTAGTTATGCCAAAGTATTGCTAGAAAATTTCAAGAAAATTACTGATATATCCGATGAATGACAGCAATTCTCTTTATACGAGGAAAGAATCAATCCTCAAATCTATTTTCACATCGCTGGTAAATATCAAGTGGTGTATATTTATGATAACAACGATGTACAACTAGTATCTGAATAATAGAAATGCGGACTTATCCGAATGATCTATTTAAAAGATGATAGTCTTTTAAAAGAATTACCTAAGCCCATAATTGAAGCCATCGATGCTTTTCATCAGATATTAAAACATTGGAATTTATATTTAAAAATATTTCAGACATATCCAGAGGGAGGATCTATCGCTCTCATCCAGATTGGAATTAGCACGAAAGTATAATCCAATGGAATTACTACATCAACGATCAAGGGCTGAGGACTTATATCAAATAAGGGTAGAAACAAGGAAAATCGATGCAAAAAATATATGGGTCTACCACTCATCCGACAAATTATTCATCTATAGCCATAACAAGCAACCAACGAAAAAAATACACGAAATTTTATATAAAAAATGGATAAACATCCTCAGCCGAAATAATGCTGCAGTCAATAAAGAAGCCAAAGAGTTATTCTGTCAAAAAATACAGAAAGATAAAACACATAAATGCACCTATTGTCAGAAGAAAGAAACCATCGAAGAAATACATATAAAATTGCAAGTCGGAAGGATACAATCGTAAAACAAAGAATATTTGAATCAGCACTTCATTTATAAGAGAATATTCGAAGAATTATGCTACATCCACCGACAAAAGTACAATAATAGAGCTCCTTTCCAGCTCAAAAGATTCCCATCACGAAGACTTTCCAGCTCAAATTATTCGAACTTAGCCTAGACCAAGGTATTATATATTGATACCTCCTCTGTGTTAGAGGTATCACTAATCTTCTAATCTTCTAAGTCTTCTTCTTCTTCCTCTTCCTCCTCCTATTGTATTTAATTTGTAAGCTGGAGCAGCTAATTATCTTCTTCCTGAGTCTATGTCTGTAAGTCTTTTATAATATATTGTGTTTTTATTACATTCTTATTCTGTTATTCTGTTGATATTATATTATTTTTACTTTTCTTCTTCTAGCTACGCTTTAAGGTAGGAAACGAATTAAAGTTGTGTTCCGCGTCTTTGAAGTAGCCATATAGAGTTGTGGTTTGCTTGATCTCGGAGATCTTGTCGAGCCGTAATTTTCTTCAGAAAGACACGAAGAAGAATATGGCATGAACCGGAGGCGTAAGGATCAAACCCTAGGAGAAGAACAGTTTAAATAAAATAATATCAATACAATTTTATGATAAGAAGCTTGATGGACCCTTTTATTCTCAAAAAACCTATAGGCAAGTGATGTGGGAAGAATTTTTTTCAATGGAAAGAAATTTTAATAATTCTAATGAAGATTTAAGAAAATTTAGAAAGAGCATAAGAAAAGATATACTAGAGATTGAAGAAATAGAATATAGGTGGAGAAAGAATTTACCTTTAGATGATCTTCCCCATAAATCACAAAAATCCTTTGAATTTGAAGGTAGGTATACGTTTAATGCTAGGGGGTAGATATGTAATAGAAGAACTTAGGTTTTGGTTATTGCTTGCCTGATTTATTTCTAAAGATGGTATACTTAAAGGTTGATTATTCGATGTACTTGGAGTATCAATCGAAGGATAATTGCTTTGTATTGTCATAAATTGTTGTTCAGTTAAAACATTTATCAAATCTCTTATTTCATTTTCTGAAGGGGATGGTTCATCAACCGTAATAACCTCATTAATTCTAATAGCTCCTTGTAAGTTTCCTTTAGAGTTAAATTTATTTTGATTAGTTCAATTAAGGATCTCTGTATTAGAATTTGGTTCTTTTAAATTGCAACATTCAGCAAGTATGGCTGCAGTAGTTATATTATTATTTAGAATTTATTCATTTGGGATTATTTTTAATCTTAATTCGTAGATATTTGAAGTACCTTCAATATTTATTAGACTTTTAAATCTGTTCTGAGTTATATTTTTAAACATCTTAATTTTTTCTAACTGGTTTTGGTTTAATTTAATATATTAAGGATTTCATTAGGTATATTCTAATTCAACTTGTTGTTTCAATATCATATAGCTTATTATTATCCATTCGTTACAATTTCCTAAAGGCGATTTTATATGAAAAGCTTGTTCCTTCTGAAAGACTTCTAATTGTTTATTTCTTATATTTATTTGAAGTAAGTCACAAATTCTATTGAATTCTGTTTCTAAGAAGAATTTATTCAACATCTAGTTTCTTTTCTATAAGTGTACTAAGTTCTTCTATAAGTAGCTTTTTTTTTTAACTCTTTCTCATTAATAAATCCGCTAACTTCTTCTATTAATAATCTTCTTTTTAAGTCTTTCTCATCTTTCATTTGTTGTTCATAAGAACTGATAGAAGATTCGTAAGACCAAGTAGGTGTGCAACGACATATAGAATGCTCTGGACATTCATAAGAATTTTCTTCAGGCCAACTTGGCTCTGATACCACTCTTGTTAAATTTATGTTATTTATGACAATTTCAGATTTCCAATATGTCGTGTTTGTTGATATTTCCTATTTCAGTTGTCTTGTTATAATTTTCTATTTGGTTCATAAATAATATTTGGTTTTCCCGTTATTGTTGGTCAAATTCAGTATCATTGATTGACACGATCTTAATATAAATCTTGATTTTTAATTCAGTTCCTTTTCAACACTAACTTTAAAATCTTCATTATATAGATACAGTAATCCAATTTAGATCTTCATTAGAATTAAATTTGAGGCTTGTGGTCTCCATGTATATATTCTTCATTAGAAGGGTCGTGCTGATTTGCAACGGATCTCAATAATGACATGGTTTGTTTCTCCAGTACTTGATTGATGGGTCTAAAGCTCCATCAACTGAGGGACATCATGTGCCGACCACCCTACCTATCTCCAAACATAGGGATGTGGTGGTCTGTACATGAAAGTTGAACTTTAGGTATTTAATACGTGAATACATAGGAATTGGGTGACCCCTAGTTTTAAACATTTTGCAAATGTATTCAAAATTGAGCAGCTGATATGCCATAAAAATTGCAATGGGTTAATTCCAATCATCTGATTGAGGATGTTAAAATTAATACTCGTCTATTATTCACACAATGATGATAGATATGGGTGTTGTTTCTAGCTTAAATACTATCTGATCACTTCTGGAAACTCTTTGCTTTGGATTGATGGAGAACATCTTATTGGTACCAATCTCAAGACTTTCTGCAAAGAAAAATCTCTGCACCGTAGAAAGGATAGTATCTATAGAACCAATAAAATGGTTCAAAATTCTTGAAAGGACTTCTACAAAGAATGAAGACCAAATTTGTAACTCAAACACAGATTCTGAAGGCGAAGCTGAAGCTTGCTTATCTCCAACAGTGTGTGATTGCACCAACTAGAATAAAAAGGCAGAAGACGAAGTAAGCTGTGCAAAATATTGAAAAGAAAAAAACAAGCCGACCCCAAAAGAAATGCTAGGGTGGACTCATCCTGCCTCTTCTAGTGGTGTAGGAACATACGACCCTAATTCAGATCATCTTCAACATTATTCTCAATGCCATCAACGTAAAATCCATCGATCTTATTTAGTTCTCCATTAGCATTAATCTTGAGGCTTGTGGTCTCCATGCATCCACCCAAGGGCATGATGGTTTGACATGGATCTTAAAGGTGACTTGTCCTACTTCTCCATCATTAATTGTGGGCTATTTTAGTTCAACATGGACCTTAGCTGTGGCGTGTCTTGTTTAGCTATTGTATTTTTTCATCCTGGTTCCTAAATAAAATCTATTGAAATGTTTATAAATACCACCATGGGGTTCAGGTAAAGGATCTCACCTCAATTCACACTTAATTCCTGAAGTTTAGTTTTTATTGAAATAGTTTTTTCTCTTTTTCATTGTCAAACTCAGCTGCTATCTTTGAGGGTCATAGGGTCTTTTACCGGACAAAATTCCTGGTTTGTTGGCTAACATATTGTTTTCATTGAATGTATGCTGTACTTGATGTAAAACTATTCCAATATTGTATCGACATTCAAGACTATTCAAACCATAAAACCCCTTGCTGAACACTATCGTGGCAAGAACTTGTTGCACTTGGCATGCCATTCTCAATGAGAGGAAGGTCAGGATTTTTTTCATCCATCAAAATAGGAAATAAACAATGTATATTCTAATTTAATTGCATTGCTTGCAATACAAATGTGACATATTTTCAAGGTGCTTTATTGGACGTTCACAATTAAGAGCATGAGAAAGAGGGTGCACCTAGCGAATGAGACTTTTTCGAATGCAGTGTTAAATGGTCGATGTATTCAACCTTACCATGTATTACAAAAAGGCTATTTTTTGTAATTTTAACAAATGATGCCCAAATTACAATAGGGATAATAAGGATGATAATTTCTCCAGGCTTCTCATTTATGAGAATGTGGTTTCTCTCAATTTTCACAGTATTGTTTGAAGACAACCTACTACAAGTGCTCTCTTTCAGTTGTGCAATTTACGAACGACTGTTCAATCTGTACTTGTTTTTTGTTTTTTGGTAATATACTTGGATAAGGAAACCCTATCATGTAAGTTATTACTTCTATTTTGTTACTACTTGCCTGATTACTGTTGAAGCTCTATTGTGGGTCCAAATTATGTATCTTTTTAATAAAATATGTTTATAAAGAACTTCCCTTCTTTTTTTTAGTCTCTTGGATGAAGATTGTTCAAGTAGGTTTTCGTTGTATAAATCATGATATCATTATGTTAGATGGTTTCTTCTAATTCCTGTGTGTTTTAACAGGAACAGCTAATTGCTTCACGGATGGTTTATGTCGAAAGGGTCTGTTATTGACCAGTTTTTCCAGACCGACCTCCAAAATCACTATTTACTACATTGTCTGTCTCGGATCCTCTACACAATGGATCGTTGTGATACATCGGGATTTGTCAGTGGAGGTGCCATCATCTTTGACTCCTTTTAAATGCTCCCTAACTGATTTGTGTTAATAATTGCCCGGAAGTCAGGTTAACTTTCTTTTCACTAGTTTGGTTGATAAAAAGAGTTCCTTAAGTGATGAGCGATAGCTTCACAAGCTTTGGCATTGATTGGAATCCTTATACAAATGCTTCAAGTGGCTTTTTGAATCGTAGCAAAGTTTCATTAGAATCTGAATGTGACGCAGATGTCACATTACGATTGGACTCTTGTTATAATCAAAAAAGTTTTCAGTTCATAGGGGTAAAGAGGAAGTGTGGTGAGAGCAATGGAACTGAGAGATTTCACAAACATGCTTCGTTGGCTCTCAGTTTAGGTCAATCATCAAGTTCTTCAGACATAAGCAAAGGGAGCTCAGAAACTGCATTTACCATAACTTCTGTGAGGGAATATACTGATGAGGAGTCCTCTGCTGACCTGGGATTTAATTTTCAACTTCAGCTTGGTAATGATAATCCGTTTAGTCTCATGAAAAGTTCAACAGATGCTCCTAAAGCAACTGAGATTAAGCCCATCTTTGATCTCCAGTTATCTCTATCGGCCGGATTGTCTGAATCTACATTGATCAATTCCCAGAAATTAGGTGATGAAGAAGGGTCTTTTCATCACTCCTTGGAATTTTCATCTAAAACCTCTGAACGCGCTAGCAGTTTTCATGCTGATCAGAACTCTCAGCTCCATCCACTAACTACTGTTCCAGATCTTTCACCAACCACAGAACGAATGATGAAAAGTTCAGTTACTTGTACTTCCGGGAATATTCTTTCTCAGCAACGCACCACTTCTAACAAAAGCTGTCAATTCCAAGGATGCACAAAAGGTGCCAGAGGGGCGTCTGGACTGTGCATAGCCCATGGTGGGGGAAGGAGGTGCCAAAAATTTGGCTGTCATAAAGGAGCTGAAGGAAAGACTGTTTACTGCAAAGCTCATGGAGGTGGTCGCCGCTGTGAACATCTTGGCTGCACCAAGAGCGCAGAAGGCCGCACTGACTATTGCATTGCCCATGGAGGTGGCCGCCGTTGCAGAAACGAAGACTGTACCCGCGCTGCAAGGGGAAAATCTGGCTTGTGCATTCGGCATGGAGGCGGTAAGAGGTGCCAAAGGGAGAACTGCGCAAAGAGTGCCGAGGGATTTTCTGGTCTCTGCATTTCTCATGGTGGTGGTAGGCGCTGTCAGTTTCCAGCTTGCACAAAAGGGGCACAAGGGAGCACTATGTTCTGCAAAGCACATGGTGGGGGCAAGAGGTGTACTGTTTTAGGCTGCACTAAGGGAGCAGAGGGTAGCACAACATTCTGCAAGGGTCATGGAGGAGGAAAGCGTTGCTCATTTCAGGGTGGAGTTTGTTCCAAGAGTGTGCATGGTGGGACGCAGTTCTGTGTTGCTCATGGAGGAGGTAAGAGGTGTGCTTTCCCCGAGTGTACTAAGAGTGCTAGAGGGCGCACTGATTATTGTGTTAGACATGGTGGTGGCAAGCGATGCAAATCTGAGGGCTGTGGTAAGAGCGCACAAGGGAGCACCGATTTCTGCAAGGCACATGGTGGTGGCAAGAGATGCTCATGGGGCCAACCAGTTTCAGATTATGGTGCTGGCGGCCCTTCTTGTGACAGGTTTGCGAGGGGAAAAGTTGGCCTCTGTGGCATACATGGTGCGCTGGTGCAAGACAGTTGCATTCATGGAGGTGGCACAATGAGGCCGACTTCTGTTCTGCAGCAACCGGTGCCCCAGAAACCAGAAGCGATTCAAGAAACTGCTTCTGAACATGCTCTAACATCAAGAACACAGAGCAATTGTGAAGGTTTTATTAGTTTTAGCTCTGAAGATACCATGAAATTATTGCATCTTTCTTCGGACGCCCTCCAATCTAAGCTTACTACCCTTCCAGAAGGAAGGGTGCATGGGGGACGCCTAATGGCAATGTTAACTTGCCATCCATATTCGGGAAGATCTTCAAGTATTAGGGAGATGGTGGCCACTGCGGAGCAGAGCACGCCTTATGCCAAGTTGCATGAGTGGATCTGAAGTTAAATGTGGTTTACATGTGGCGGTCAGGTTTAGTATGTTATGGTTTTTTCTGTCCGTGCTTCTGTTTATTATTACTGGTGACATTGCTGTGATAAATTTATTTTTCATCACTGTTATTCACTAGAATATCTGTGTATGATTTCAATCCCCATTGTGAAATGAGAATAAGGGGGAATGGCTGGACAATTTTTGTTTTCTCACAGATAAGGTTTGGCTGTTTTCACTCGGTTCTGAACCTCCTCCCCTGAAATATAAATTTCTTACGTCTCTATTGAATATTAGGTTATTATTATCTGTGCTTGAATGCTGTGTATTCTGTCCTGCTCCAGCTAATAGTGATTTATGTTATGTGCAGTTGTCTCCTTAGAAGTGTAGAAGCCAATTCATTTCATAAAGTAATGCCATCAAATTAATTTTGTGGCTGAAAATAATTTTGGTAATGTACATGAAGCCATCGTGGCAAATATTCAACCGATGTTTTGCTACGAGTTGGTTCTTTATTTCATCAGATTTAGTTTTGATATGCTCCATGAACATCAAGATAGAAGCAACAGTTCGACTCTGAATCGTTAGCCAATTTTTTAAGCTGCTTCACTACCGGTAAATGTCCTGATGTATAGAACTGGCGGGTCCAAAACTTTTTAATCACTTTTAATAAAACTTTTTCTATTAAAATTAAACTTTACAAATTATCTTAAGTTGACCTTATAATCGTGAATTTAAAATCTGTAAATAAATTAACTTTGTTTTAACAATTTTTTTTTATTCTTTTATTTGTGATCAACTTGTAGCATACTCATCACTCAGTGAGTTAAGTATATGTTAAAAACCATTTTATTTTCGTTTTCATATAAATAGTGTAATGTTAACTCTTCCCTATGATTTAATTGTGATTATGCAAGCATTTAAGTTGGGTTAAGTAAAAATATTGGGCCGTATTTGAAAATGCTTGATGGGTTGTTAGATGTAAGAATGCTATAGTAACTTTTATTTATACTTTTTAATATAAGAAATTCAAAATTTGTTATTATAAATTATATTTAATTATTTATATTTATTGATGATATTATTATTTGGGAGTTTAGTTTATCTTTGGCATATTTTAATCTCATATCAATGTTATTTTATCTTTTTATAATATTACAATAATTTTAATATTTATTATGTAATTTGGTTCAACTCTTAATTTAATTTTAGGTGAATCACTTAACTTTGAACATTTTCATCCTCTAATTTAGAAGCTGGTTTGATTTTCAAAATCTTAGATATAACTATAAAATTAGGAGAAAGAATAGGTTCCGGGGGATATGTTGAGAAATTTATAATTTGGTATTACCCTTCAAGTAAAATATTAGGCTATAAATAAAAGGAAAGAAAAAAAACTATTAATTAATTTGCTCATGATGCTCAATTTTATTTTTTCTTTCATAGAAATAATGTAATACAAACTCTTCCCTATTACGTAAAAATCAAGAGATTGTGATTGTGTAAACATTTACCATTGGATCCTTAATTGTCATGTGGATAACACCTAATGAATAGAGCGTCAGACGAATGCTAAGAAAAAATAAATAAGATACAACACTTAAGTCTTTAAGAAATTGTCGAATAGTCCCCATTTTCGGCCTTAGAAGTGTAATGAAAAAGAAATGTCTCACTTTCCCTCTCCTCTTACAACTCTTAGAGAAAATCTTCTCTAAACTCCCTCACAAACAACACTTGACTCAAAAAACAAAGGCCAAAAGACAAGAAAATGACAAAGAACTGACTAAAGACTCATTTTCTATCATAAAAGTACTCTTTTATAATGTAAGGATGAATTTCCCAAGAGTTTTCTCAAGCACCCATTCAAAATCCATCCAAATTCAATGAATTTTGAAGAATAATCGTCTATGGCACCATTGGAGCCGAAATCTGGCACCATTGGCACCGAAATTAAAGCACTGGATTCTAGCGCCGTTGGTGCCAACACTATTTCTGATCTTTGTAAATTGGTGTTGTTGGCGCCAGTGTAATCGCTAAAATTGCATTTTTTGACTTCAACTTCCCCTTTTTTCCCTCCTTTTTGCTCTAAGTGCCTAGACTTAAAATATCTGCAACAAAACATGAAAATACCTTTCTTTAAAATGCAATAACACCAAATTTAAGCAAAAAATGTATATGTAAAATTAAATATTTTTTTGGTTTATCAAAATCCCCCAAACTTAAGCGTTACTTGTCATCAAGTAAGGTTTTTACTATATAAGAAGTATGACTTCTAATAGTGAGCTTTACTTTCAGATTGCCATTATTTTTGTTTAATAAATATAATAGCTCGATCTAAGAAAAGTTTTCAATAACTTAGGTTAAAACTAAAATTATAAGAATACCTAGTAGTCAAGTTTAAGATTTCTGATTTTTCACTCATTTCAAGAAGAATTATAATTTGTTATATTAAAAATGATTAGAAGATTCATATGAAAATGAATCTCATGAGAACCTTATTATTAATGATGCTAATACTTAAATACAAGTTTAGAAATGTATTGAAGCCCTTTTCCTCAAGATGATTCAAATGAAACCAATTTTTGGCAAGACATCTTCTCAAGCTTCTCCTCACATATTTTTATTTTCTTTTTTACTTTTCTTTTTCTTTTGCTATCTTTTTTCTTTTCTTTTTTTCTTTTATGATCACTTTCAATCCTTTCTTTTCCTTTCTTTTTCATGTGAAGATTACTATATCTGGATAGCCCATAATAATAATTTGAACTTCGCTACCCTCTTCTTAAGGTTAAAAACTTCTTTCATTCCTTCATTTTATAAATTCATATTAGCTTTGAAGATTTTTCATAAAGTCCCACTCTTTTATTTTTTTGCGTATCCCTAAGATTCTTAATATTTCAAAAGTACAATTTACTTTACTTTAAATAGAAAAAAAACATAGTCTTATTCTTTCATACTCAATATCTTTGCCCTAGAGTTAACCTTTATTATTAAGGACTTTAACTTAAACCTACTATGATATTTAGAAACAAAAATATAAAATTAACCTCTAAAATGAAAATTCATGTTAAATTAATTTTTTAAAATATTGCTAATTGAGGACAAATAAAATTTATGCTTTAAAAAAAAAATCCCCCCCCTCAAACTTAAATTATTAGTAGGTAAACATTTAATTTAGAAATGTAGGTGGCATGAAATCATGAAATGCATATAATAATACTAACATTTTGTACTGGGTCTTTGACTTCTTGCAGGTACAAATTAAAGATGGTGTATAACAATAGGTTAAGTTTCATAAAACATAATATATCATAAAGATTTACTAAGTAAAGGAGAGTTTTAAACAAAAACAGAAAATTTAAGAGAAACATATAACAAAAACAATCTAAACTTTCAAATGACAGGTTCCACAATGCAACTTGCATTACAAAAACCAAAACTACTAGCAACAAAGACATAAAAACATACAAACTACTAAAGGAAACAATAAACTATCCATCAACCTCTTCAGGCATCATCATCTGCTTCCTCCTCCTCCTCCTCCTCCTCCTCCTCCTCCTCTTCTTCTTCTTCTTCTTCTTCTTCTTCTTCTTCTTCTTCTTCTACTTCCTCATCAAGATTATCATACACATAAGGCGTAAAGCTGAGCCAAGTAGGGAATTCCATAGTATGATCACCCCTCATATATCTTGTCATAATTTCTTGATAAGCAATATCAAGATGAATTCTTCTTTGCATGTACTCATCATTATGCATATTTTATGATTCCAAACTACTTATTAGATTTTGCATTGTCACCATATCTCTTTGTTGAATCATTAACTGATCCATGACATCCCGAAGAGAAAATGTATCAGAGGTGGAAGGTCTAGAAGTAGATGTAGAAGGTATATCGCTACTTCCACCTCGAGCTCTCCATCCAACATGTGATTCATACTTATGAAAACTGGGTTTATTAATATGTTTTAAAGCTGTAATAATTCTTCGCGTCTGTCAAAATCTACTCTTGATTGTTCACATAAAGTGAAAATCAGGGCTGGATAACCTAGACCTCCAGAAGTCCCACCCTTAGAAATACTGATAGCATTTCGATGAATGAGAGAACCAATATCATTACTCTTCATTTGTTGAATGCAAAAATTTAGTATGGCTCTCTCCTTAGTTACTTCACTAAAATGATTTGATGGAAGAAGTCTTGCAGAAATAAAGTAATGTCATGCTTTGGACTATGCATTTAACATGGAAGTAGAAAAGTTTACCTTATGATTATTCTTTAATTTTTAAGCTTCTCTTCCATTGGCCAGAAATGCAATAACTTTATGGAGAGATGAATCAAAAGCTACAAATGCTGAATACTCACAATGAAATTGGTTCTGTATCTGGTATAATGTATTGATCCTTTCTCGAGTGAATTCAACATGCTCGTCCAAAGTCTCCCGAAGGTTGGCATAAAATTCATGTATAATGGGAATAATGGCTACTGCTGTGAAGTAGCAAAAAGTTTCCCAATTCTTTGCTATAATCAATCTCTCGATTGAACCTCCCAGATAGTAAAATGCACATTCTTGAATAAGCTTCCTTGTGACTAGTTTGGTGTTGTAGTGATACTGAGTCTTAATATTCACATATTTCCTTGCATCGAAGTTCTCTCTACCCTTCCCCTTCCTCATCTTTGGAGCCATAAGGATTCTAAAAATTCACAATAAATCTAGATAAATACTCAATAATGAATATCAAACTCCATAAAAATGAAATAGTTGGAAAGAAACTTCACACCATGGATTCTTACTAAATTTTCTTCAAAATCTTCCAATTTTTGGTTTTTTCAAAATGTAGGAAAAATCCATGGTGAAAAGAAAAAAAATTCTAGGTTAAAGTGAAGCTCAATCCAAGAGAAGTTGAAATCCAAGCTTTTTAATCCTTCAAATAGCCTCAAATCCAAGCTCTAGCAAGCCCTAATATCATATTTGCCCTTAGTCGAGAGGTAGGAAATGAACCAGGTAGTAAAAATGGAAGTTACTGTTCAATTTCACAATTTTTAATAGGTCTAGGGTTTTCGGTAAACTGGCACCTTGTCGCCGACTCCCAAAATTTTCAATTTTGATTTTTTTGTAAAAATTCTATACACAAAAAGTCCCCAACTTCTAATTAGCCAAAATTAACATTAATTTTATAATTAAGCAATCTTCTAACAAAAAATTTTCACGAACACCAGAAACAAACTTTTATATATAATACAAACAAATACAAAAATATATTTTCAAACCAAAACATAAATCTTAGGATTGCAATCACACCAACATCATTTTGACGCTGAAAACTACAAAACAAACACTTAACATATAACACATAAAGTCCAACATTGAAGATAAAAGAAATCCAACAAAAAACAAACACACAATAGCTCTCATAAATCAGAATTATGCACTTTAGAGCAACTACACATCTTCATCTTCAACACTCTCATCTTCTCAAATATCTCCCAAGGATTGATGGTGCACATAAAAGTTGTAAAAATGGCAGTGAGGAAATTTGTCTGTTGAGTCTTCTTCGATCCAAACATCTTCTTATACATATGCACCGTAGCCACTACAATAAGTCCAGTGTGCTCAAATTGTTATTTAATTCACCAATCCAGATGATCAAATTAATCAGAAATGTTGCTAATCACATTCATAATGTTACGTATCTCTTTCTCCAACTTCTTAATAATCTTCAGAATAACAAGTGAACTATCAGGAAAGTAGGGTTGGATAGGTGATGAATTTTGAGACGATTGATTCATAGGAATATTTATATCATTCACTTCCCCATTCTCTATGTCGTCATAATTCAACATTGGGTATATCGGCTTCCAATGGAGAAGCACTTTTTCCCAATTTTCATAAGGAATTTGCGCTTGACTACATAGCAAAAATATTGTAGATGGATGTCCAAGTCCATAAGTAGATTAGTTTAATATCAGTGTAAGAATGGATTCAACAATTAAAGCAACTACATCAATAGGTCATCCCGTATGAATACAGTAATTCAAAATAACGCTTTACTTTATCACTTCACTGATTTTCATAGTAGGGAGCAATTTTGCCGAAATAAAGAAATGTCATGGCTTTGATGCATAATTTATTAACAAACATGAAAAACTTACTTGATCGTCATCTCTTGTCTCCCATGTTGCATTTTCATCCGTTAAGAATCGAAAGACTTCATTTATATTGTCTCTTGTAGGGGCAAAGTTGGCATAATGGAAAATCGGGACATTCTCGATCAAGAACAATCGTTGATTCATGAAGGAGTAAAAGGTACGCACATGCATCAAACATAGATAACTCCTTGGTTAATCTCATGAAGATTTGTATAAAATTCCTTCACCACATGAATGAATACTGCCGTAGTTGTGTAGCACAATATTTCCCATCTCCTTTGCATGATGATATCTTCCACAATTGTTTTGAGAGTATTGAATCCTCGATTTGTAAAGCCCCGTTCCTTGGTCAATCTCATCTTTGTAAGAATCCTATCATGCAACTTCTGCACATTGAAATTAATGAACTTCCTTCAATTGAAAATTACATATTTCGAAGTTACTTTGGAGTTGGAAGCCATAGAATCAAGAATAGTGGATATTCTCCCTCTCTATGGATTAAAATAACTCATAATGACAACTTTTGGGAGTTATAAAAAGAAAAATCCATCTAAAACCATAACAAACCGCCAAAAACCACCTAAAAGAAACTTCCTAGGCCGTTTTCATAACTACGACTCCATTGGCGTCGAAATTGACACCATTGGAACTGAAATCTGGTGCCATTGGTGATGCGTCTCTAGAAACTGGCGACGTTGGCGCCAGAGCACAACTCTGCACCATATTTTTCTATTGTCGAAATAACTCTTAAGTCTTCCATGTAACTCAATAATTAAAGTTTTTTTTAATATTTTCTTAGCAAGTAAGTCTCCAAAGTAAAAAAAAATTGTACAAAGAGCTTTATTATATATTTTTATTATATATGTAAAAATAGATTTAATTAAACTATAAAAATAACAATGGGTTGCCTCCCACCAAGCGCTTAGTTTAATTTCGTCAGCCCGACATTCCAAGTTTTTTCTCTGGGTGACCCAACATTAAACCTCTTTAAAAATTTGTCTGTGCCCATCAAAATAAGATTTTAACCTATGCCTATTAACTTTAAATATTTTTTTGGTTTTCAAATCTTCAATATCAACAACTCCAAATGGGAAAACTTTTAGAGTAGTGAATGACCCTAATCACCTGGACCTAAGATTTCAGGAAATAGTTTCAATCTTGTATTATACAATGAAACTGCTTATCCAAATTTAAATTCCTTTTTTATAATCTTCTAATCATGCCAACATTTCATTTTTCTTTATAAATTTGAGCATTATCATAAGATTCATTCTTGATTTCTTGAAGCTCATTTAGTCGTAACAATCTTTTCTCATCAACATTTTTTAAATTAAAACTAAATTCCTCAATAGCCCAACAAGCTTTATGCTCCAGTTCTACTAGTAAGTGACAAGTCTTCCAAAAAATTAGTCTATACGGGAACATTCCTATCAGAGATTTATAAGCTGTCTTATAGGCCCATAATGCATTATCTAGTCTAGCAGACCAATCCACTTTGTTTAGATTTACAGACTTTTCCAAATTCTTTTAATTTCACAGTTAGACACTTCTGTTAGACCACTAGTCTGGGGATGATAAGCTGTGGAGATTCTATGCTCAATATCATATTTTTAAATTAATTTCTCAATCCTTTTTTTCCTAAAATGAGATCCTTCATTAGTAATGATTACTCTTGGCATTTCATGTCTTGTAAAAATATTTTTCATTAAAAATTTTGAAACA
This sequence comes from Papilionanthe hookeriana x Papilionanthe teres, assembly GCA_022702705.1. Classification (NCBI taxonomy): domain Eukaryota; kingdom Viridiplantae; phylum Streptophyta; class Magnoliopsida; order Asparagales; family Orchidaceae; genus Papilionanthe; species Papilionanthe hookeriana x Papilionanthe teres. The sequence goes on from CM040425.1 coordinate 142,931,437, forward strand.
CTCCGAGCATCACATCAAGGTAAAGCTACAACTTCAATCCATCTTGATACACAGTCTACTGTAATTAATATATATAAATTCCCGAATGAAGGTATAAATGGTCCTATAATATCCAATCCCCAAACTTCAAAAATTTCAACGTCAAAGGTAAAATTCAGGGGCATTTCAATTCTTTTTGAAATATTTCCTACTCACTGACAATGATCACATATTTTTATGTATGTATTAACATCTCTAAATAGAGTAGGCTAATAAAATTCAGATTATAAAATTTTATGTGCAGTTATATCAATTACAAAATGATTCTTAAATTCAGAATCATGACATTTTTGAATAATTTGTTCAGTTTTTTCATAAGGTGCATGTTTTCGCCATTCTTTTCTCTTTTTTTTTTATTTTAAAAGGAGTCGCCAGTTTGTCAGTCGTCGTATACTTCTCCTATTCGAATAAATCTCCCTCCCGAATCAAATAAGTGATTCGAAGAGGAGAGGAACCGATTAAGAAGGGATGTACGACAAAGTGACAAACAAGAGAAAAGAAAAACATGGAGAGTCTACGTGCGATAAACTTCGCAAGGATAAGTCAAGCATGTCCGCCCAAACAAGATCGAGCGAGAGGCACCTCGAACCAATATCCGCGAAAGAAGTATCTACGTAGACTACCCATAACCGGAGAGTCGAGTGTATGTACCGTTGCGGGGTCAAGAGCACTCCCGGAGGAACGTATTCCTACTCGGTTAATTACATCTTGGGGGATACCCAAGAATACTCTCGATAAAAGGAGTTTCGCTTTATATTATTATAGACCTGGGGTATAGGCAATCAAAGGGAGATTATTCCGTGTGGGAAAGTCTCGACGCTTCAAAGCTCTCGCTAAGCCATCAGTCACAGAGTGAGTCTCTCACATCCCAAATGGGGTAGCGGCTCATCAGCATACGAAACCCACGGAATAACCTAAATCATCTTGACGGGGGTATCCCAACACGTCAAAGCACGTCCGGGCCATAAGGGCGGAGGACAAATCGTCGTATCCCAAATGGGCGGCGGCTCATCGGCATCGGGCCGTCAAAATGATATCAACGAAGTCGAGGAGCGAAAGGGCTCAACGGGGGTAGTTAAAGGAAGGAAGGAGTAATCCTAAAGGGGTAGAGGTAGCCAAGTCGGGGTATCACAAACCCGTCATCCAAAGCAGTAGCACCCTAAGTCTACCCGAACGTGAAGGTAGTCGACCCAACACATCCTGAGATCCCCGGTCAGCAATCCAAGAATTACATTATCTACGGGGACCTCGGTAGCCCTAAGGTCAAAGGAAGGAAACTCTATCCTATGACTATAAACTGGAGCTCCAAGAGGTGGGTCTCACACCTGCCAAAGTGGCAAGGATGCCTCAGGAAAGAAGAGAAAGGGAGGTTCAGCTACAAAGGCCGCAAACGCTCCAAACAAAAGGACTTACACCCCGTCTGGGTCGGGGAGCCTTCTAACACCCTAGGCGCACTAGACAACCACCTATAAAGGTATGTCGGGCCGGTCAGATTGGAGAAGCACGGGGACTCCTCCTCGGGACATGCAAATATGAATGCGATTATACAGAGCGGTCCTTAAGTAATGTGGAGGCCCTATTAGTATGACTTGGGTGATAGCCATGCAATGCAACCCATTTAAAATCCGGCCCGAAGGCCATGCAAGAAAGTAAAAGTGCATATTTTAAAATCTTGAATATTTTAATCCTAAAATTCATTTATCTTGAATATTTTATTAGGATTTTTAACATATAAAGTTTACAATTTTAGGGTCCTTAAAGAGCCTAAATGATATCGCGAAATCCTAGATCACAGAAAGAAACAAGGAAAACACATGCAGGCATGCAAATATGCAATAAAAGCAAGAAAGAAAGCACTCCATAATAAAATAAAAGAGGCCAAAATGCCGCTGGACCGGCAAAATAATCCAGAAAAAGAAAAATGCGGCCGGACTCCGCATATACATGCCCGGTCCTAATTCTATACATCAATATAAAAATGCAGAATTAAGATACGGGGCACGAGCATCTGCTCCTAGTCCCCTCCACGTGGTTCCCGAGCAAAATGCCTCGGAACCCGTGCCCGTATCTTTTTTCTGCTACAGGACTTTCCTAGACTCTAAAAGTACAAATGAAAATAAAAAGACTCAATCCTGCATGAAAACAAGTGTTAGCGGGAAAGCTCACACGTAAACGACGTATAATGAGCCATGCTTTATAAATGGGGGAGCTAAATAGCACCTGCAAGCAAATTGTTAGAAATCATCACTTGCTCCCCCCATAGCGGTACCTGTGTGTGCATATAAATAGGCATGGCTCCCTGCAGAAAGGCGTCCTAACATACTACCACACATATGAAGCATGCAGTCACACAATAATTACGATGCAAAAGAAAGATGCCTGGCTAGGGCAACAATCCAGCAAAGAATAATAGCCAGACATCAAAAAGACTACCTAGCAACCTAAGTCCTAGCCTAGCACACCATCTAACGAAAGTGCACAAACCTAGTGCCTAAGTGCGAGGTAAGTCTGGGTATAGTATGACTTTGACGGGGTCGCCATTCCGGCCCCATCCTAAAGATCCGAAGGATCTAAAGGGCGTTACGAAGAGGGGTGACACATGTTAGATCCAATGGATCATTAGCACAGTCATACTTGTGTCGATCCCGATGACTTAGCTCGCATTGCTCATTGGGATCAACCCAGCAAGCAATGCTCATTAAGGCATCGCGACCGACACATAGTCACTCTCCTAACGAGTAGGACAAGCCATCGAGGAATGGGTAAATAAACAGTCATGCAAGAAGCCCACATTGTGATTGCTCGACTGAAGTACGAAACAATCACAACGGGCGCCCAAAAGGGCAAGCACACACATCATGCAAAATACAAGGATGCTACATGCGAAGAGAATGCACCAAAGTGGTGTTGGTGAGTATACCATAAAGGCAGTGACTCGAAAAGTGCGGGCATGCCGTGAAGGCAGCGGCCCAAAGGATGGGTATGCCAAGGAGGCAGTGACCCGAAGGTGGGCATGTCGTAGTGGCAGCGGCCCGGAGGTGGGCATGCCGTAGCGGCAGCGGTTCGAGCAAATGAGTATGCTGAGGAGGCAGTGACTCGGGGGTGGAATAATTCTCACTAGGGAGAATCATAAAAGTGCGGTGCAAATGCAATTGCAATTGCAAATGCAAATAAAAAAAAACAGAATAAGGTGCAACATGCAACTGCGACCAACATGCACATGCCAGAAAATATGCAATAAAATGCAAAAGCATACAAACATGAGTGATCGGTCGACCGGACCATGGTGCCTGGTCAGACCAAAGAAATGGGTGGATTAGTTCGGGGAAACCAATCCGACCCTAAAGGATAGGTGATCGACTTGGGACAGTCGATCGAACCCAACTGAGGATCGGGGATCGGCCCAGGACAGCCGATCAACCCGAAGTGGTCATGCGAACATGCATACAATACAACAAATGACCACATGCAAAAACGCAACAAGATGATCCATGCACATGCGATGAAACCCAAACGGTCGACGACACGTCGAACTCGTCCTAACGACCTCACATAGGTACCTAGGGTTGACGCACTTGGATCTGCTGCATCGCCGCCTCCAGTTTTGGCGTGGCTATGTAGAGGGTTTCCCGCTCCAATTTCTCGTAGGGGAAACTCTCCACCGTTCGTAGGGCGGACTAGCTACAAAGCTTTTTCCGCTCTACGAACACCCCGATCTTATAGGACGGACTAGCTACAAAGCTTTTCCCGTCCTCTAAGATCGAACTCAACTAATCCCTCTAAGGGAGATTAGGAGCGCCAAAACCGTGAGAAATTGGGATTCCAACCCAGCAGGACTAAAGCCTAAAGCTTACAACAGGAAATCGCTCGGCTACGAATAGGACTGGCCAACGCATAGGATTCCTAACCTATAGCTCACTCTAGGTAAATCAACGATCCATCACATAGGCACGTCGACACGCCAACTCGCGGCCGGCGCACGCACCCCGTGTGGGCGATCGAACCCACAAGCCTAGACCGGACTGAACCTAGGGTCGGCTAAGGGACAGAGAAATCTCACCACCGTGACGGTTGAAGACGCGTTCTCTTTATGCTGAAGGAGAGCCCACGTTCCCGGCGAACTACCGGTGTCCAGCCCGTGCGCCAACGTACCTCACAATGAATCATGCAACGAGAAAAATACGACGCAGTGAGGTATGCAAGTAACCCAAAGTAAATAATTTCTGGCATACAAAAATATGACCAAAAATATACCTTCGCATTGCATCACAATGAGATCATCGCAACCCTAACGACGACGAGGAGACAATGAAGTTGCCAAAGAAATTTGGCGAGGAAGAGGTGGTCACCGGTGAGGTGGAATGCCGACGAGGGAGCCAAAAAGGTATGCCATGGGTCACATTTTTTGGCCTAAATGGAGGCTGATCGCACATTGCCGGCAAGGGAGCAGCTAGCCGGCAGGAAGCACTTCGGAGGGAATTTCTTCGACGGGAAGAAATGTCGAGGAGAGGGCTCGGCCAAGTAAGAAGTATAGGAGAAAAATATATATATAAAAAATAATAATAATATGGTTGCAGCAGGTTCGGCCAGTAGGGACGCCGACGGCTAGAGGAGAAGCTCCGGCGAGCAAGGGAGGTCGGTGCAGGGCGCCGTCTTCGCGAGGAAGAGAAGGAGGAAGAGGAGCAGCGGTTCGGCCCGGCGCCCGGTAGAGGAGGACGTCGGCAAGCTCGGCCAGGCGGCGTTGGGCTTCGCCGGCCACTTGAAGATCTGCTCAGGTGGCGGCGTCCTTCGCCAGCGACAAGGAGAAGGTCGGCGGCGTTGGGAGATTGGCCCGGAGCTAGGGTTCACGAAAAACAGCTGGCGGCTGGGTAGTTTCGCGACAAAAAATGGGGCTGGGGGAGAGAGTATAGCGTAGTTTTTTTTAAATTTGATAAATAAAATATTATTTTTGTATATTATATAATAATAAAATAATATTATAATTGTCATTCGCGAAATTTTAGCTCGTGCACATCCTCACAGCGAAGTAGATATCCCTCTTGGCTAAAATCGACGTTCTGGACGCAATGGTGCAGTCCGTTTCGTCATTCGGGGTCGTTCGGGGCTGCTCGGGCCACTTTTTGAGCAAATGGGCCAAAAAAGAATACTTCACATATTTTAATCCGGCCCACCACGTTGTAGCAAAATGAACGTCCTCCGTAGGTAAAATCTACGTTCCAGACACAATCGTGTGATCCGTTTCGTCGTCCGGAGTCGTTCGAGTGACTTTTGACGATCGGGCTAAAAATGATAATTTGCACAATTTTTACCCCGCCCGCAAAGCCGTAGCAAAATAAACATCCTCCCTAGGTAATATCGATGTCCCGGACACACTCGCGTGGTCCGTTTTGTCGTTCGAGGTCATCTGAACAAGCTCGCATGTGAATGGGCCAATTTGAGCTAATTTCTCGCACGATGCATCGAGTAACACCTGTCGGCCTGACCAAAGCTATCTGATGTGTGAAATGTCGACCGCCTTCGCCTAGTGAAAGCCAAAGTCTAATAGAATGACCCCGATTGTGTGCCCCTCAACACACACTGAAAGGTCACAAATGGATGTCTGGAGCTACGGGTGACTTATTTGCATAAAGTACGATCCCGATGCGCTCGAGCGGACCTCCCACACATGTGATATATAAAATAATAAAAAAATGATGCCAACAAAGGACCCCCAACAAGTGTGGTGTACCGCTGAGGCACAGTGCACTTGTTGGAAGCATCCTTAAAAGAGAGCATCTCTTGGTAGTCGATGTGACATCCCAAGAAAAGAGTACAAGAAAACTCGACCAGGCCAGATAGATTGGACATGGTATGGTCAAGAGTGTGGCTAACCTTGCGTGACCGGTCAATCACCAAAAATAGGTTCAGAGGCCGTAAAGGCATAACCTAAAAGGGTGGTTCAGAGGCCGTAATGGCATAACCACAATACTAGGTTCAGAGGCCGTAAAGGCATAACCTAGGGGGGTGGTTCAGAGGCCGTAGAGGCATAACCACAAAGAATCCCAACCGAGCCGGAAAAGCCGGGCGGGGTATGGTTAGGGGTGGTGGTCGATGAGTCGAAGCTAATCGTCCACCGAAGAGCTCAGCCAGGCCAGATAAACTGGACATGGTATGACTGAGAAAAGATTTGCCTGACCTCATTCGAAACGGCAATGTCGATCTGTCTGACCTCATTCGAAACAACAGAATCAATGAAAATCCTATAGCTGACCACATTCAAAACGGTAGGAGAGAAAGGGCTCAGCCAGGCCAGATGAAATGGACATATTTGACTGGGGTTTTGCCTGACCTCATTCGAAACGGCAATATCGATCTGTTTGACCTCATTCGAAACAACAGAATCGATGAAAACCCCGTACCTGACCACATTCAAAACGGTAGGGGAGAAAACCCAGTCATCTCGTGTGACCAAATCTCCTGTTGTGTTTCTTCTGCGAGTCTACTGATCAGAGGTGGTGTTCTCTTCATGCTGAAGGAGAGCCCACGTTCCCGGCGAACTACCGCTGTCCAGCCCGTGCGCCAGCGTACCTCACAATGAATCATGCAACGAGAAAAATACGACGCAGTGAGGTATGCAAGTAACCCAAAGTAAATAATTTCTGGCATACAAAAATATGACAAAAAATATACCTTCGCATTGCATCACGACGAGATCATCGCCACCCCGACGACGACGAGGAGACAATGAAGTTACCAAAGAAATTCGGCGAGGAAGAGGTGGTCACCGGTGAGGTGGATTGCCGACGAGGGAGCCAAAAAGGTATGCCATGGGTCACATTTTTTGGCCTAAATGGGGCTGATCGCACATCGCCGGCAAGGGAGCAGCTAGCCAGCAGGAAGCACTTCGGAGGGAATTTCTTTGGTGGGAAGAAATGTCGAGGAGAGGGCTCAGCCAAGTAAGAAGTATAGGAGAAAAATAATAATAATAATAATAATAATAATATGGCTGCAGCAGGTTCGGCCAGTAGGGACGCCGACGGCTGGAGGAGAAGCTTCGGCGAGCAAGGGAGGTCAGTGCAAGGCGCCGGCTTCGCGAGGAAGAAAAGGAGGAAGAGGAGCAGCGGTTCGGCCGGACGCCTGGTAGAGGAGGACGTCGGCAAGCTCGACCGGCAGCGTTGGGCTTCGTTGGCCACTTGAAGACCTGCTCAGGTGGCGGCGTCCTTCGCCGGCGACAAGGAGAACGTCGGCGGCGTTGGAAGATTGGCCCGGAGCTAGGGTTCGCGAAAAACCGCTGGCGGCTGGGTAGTTTCGCGACAAAAAATGGGGCTGGGGGGAGTGTATAGCGTAGTTTTTTTAAATTTGATAAATAAAATATTATTTTTGTATATTATATAATAATAAAATAATATTATAATTATCATTCGCGAAATTTTAGCTCGTGCACATCCTCGCAGCGAAGTAGATATCCCTCTTGGCTAAAATCGACGTTCTGGACACAATGGTGCAGTCCGTTTCGTCATTCGGGGTCGTTTGGGGCCGCTCGGGCCACTTTTTGAGCAAATGGGCCAAAAATGAATAATTCGCATATTTTAAGCCGGCCCGCCACGTTGTAGCAAAATGAACGTCCTCCGTAGGTAAAATCGACGTTCCGGACACAATCGTGTGATCCGTTTCGTCATCCGGAGTCGTTCGAGTGACTTTTGACGATCGGTCTAAAAATGATAATTTGTACAATTTTTACCCCGCCCGCAAAGCCGTAGCAAAATAAACGTCCTCCCTAGGTAATATCGATGTCCCGGACACACTCGCGTGGTCCGTTTTGTCGTTCGAGGTCATCTAAATAAGCTCGCATGTGAATGGGCCAATTTGAGCTAATTTCTCGCACGATGCATCGAGTAACACCTGTCGGCCTGACCAAAGCTATCTGATGTGTGAAATGTCGACCGCCTTCTCCTAGCGAAAGCCAAAGTCTAACAGAATGACCCCGATTGTGTGCCCCTCAACACACACTGAAAGGTCACAAATGGATGTCTGGAGCTACGAGCGACTTATTTGCATAAAGTACGATCCTGATGCGCTCGAGCGGACCTCCCACACATGTGATATATAAAATAATAAAAAAAAATGATGCCAACAGTGCACATCTATGAATAACTAAATTATTTCATTATTTATATAAATATGGGTCATCCCAAAAGTAAAATTTTGGATCGTGAATGAATTTCTTCTGTGTTTGAATTGTCAATCTAGTTGGTAAAATATCATTCACAATAAAATTCATAATGTCAGCATACCACGATATATGCCATTCAAAATCAAATGATTCTTCCCGTCTCAGCCTAGATAAATGATCAGCTATTTTATTTTCAACTCCATTACTATCTACAACTACAAAGTTAAATTCTTGTATCAGAAGTATCCATCTAATTAATATTTGTTTAACATCCTTCTTTTGCATCAAATATTTTATAGCAGAGTGGTCTATATGCACAATATATTTATCTCCAATTAGATATGACCTAAACTTATCAAAAGCATAAATAATTGCTAATAACTTTTTTTTCAGTAGTGGTATAATTAATTTGAGCATCATTAAGGGTTTTACTAGCATTATATATAACCTTAAAAATTTTGTCATATCTTTTCCCTACACAGTCCCAATTGTATAATTACTGGAATCATACATTAGCTTAAATTGTTTCTCCTAATCAGGGGAACTATTATAGGAGTAGTGATTATTTTTTCTATTAATAATTCAAATGCATTAATGCATTCTTGGTTAAAATCAAATATAGCATCTTTTTCTAAAAGTTGGTTTAGAGGCTTAGTAATTTTTAAAAATCTTCTAAAAAAATTCTAACCCCTCTCACAGTAGTAGGAGGCAGTTTAGCTATAACTTGAATTTTTCCTGGATCTAATTTTATACCATTTTCATAAATTTTATGCCCAAGTACAAATCCTCCTGCAACTATAAGTTGACATTTTCCCAATTTAAAATTAAATTAGTTTTTTCACATCATTCTAAAATTTTCTCTAAATGATTTAAACATATTTCAAATGAAGTTCCAAACACTAAAAAATTATCCATAAAAACTACTATCCCTTTGTCAATTAAATCGAAGAAACAGACATCATAGATCTTTGAGATGTTGCAGGTGCATTACATAAACTAAAGGGCATTCATCTAAAAGTAAAAGTGCTATAGGGACTAGTAAGTGTCGTCTTTCTTGATCCTCAGGAGCAACAAAAATTTGATGATAGAAAATATATGCATCCAAAAAGAAAACAATATTTATGCCCAGCAAGCCTATCCATCATTTGGTCCATAAAAGGTAAAGGAAAGCGATCTTTCCTAGTGGCAATATTTAATTTTATATAATCAATAAAGACTGTGGCGATATTTCATTTTTCTCATTTACAGCAACATTCACACCCCCTTTCTTAGGAACACAGTGAATTGGACTCACCCAAGAACTGTCTGAAATAGGATAGATTTTTCCAACATCCAATCATTTCCTTTTACTCCAATCACCATTTTTTTATACCTAAAACAAAAATACAAAATACCTTCCTTTAAAGTGTAATATCATAAAAAATGAGTAAAAATATATAACAAAAATCGTATATATTGTAGGTGTCAATACCCCCAAACGAATCGTTACTTCGGGTCCTCAAGTAACACTATAACTTTAAAATAAAATATATCGACTCGTGGTTATGGATTTCAATAGAATTTTCTTTAATTTCATCTCGTAAATATTATAAAAGATAACATAAGAGAAATTCTAGCAAATCAACCTAGGACTAGAGCGTAAGAATATCTCATATTCAACTTAAGAATCTTAATTTTCTATTTACTTCAAAAGTTATCAAAACTCGTCAAACTAAAGATTCAAATAAAGTATAAAAATAAAATTTAAGTACCTTATCTATACCAATTTAACCAATACCTTTTGAAATAAGAATAAGCTTAGATTGTTTTTAGGTCTTTTCATTTAAAAAGAGTCAAGTGAAACTAATTTTTATTAGACTTCTCGTCAAGCTTCCCTCACTTATTTTCTTTTTTTACGAGATCATTTTCAATCCCTTTTTTTTCACATTATTTTTTTTCTTTCGTGATCATTTTTAATCCCCTTTTTTCACTTCTTTATGTGAGGATTACTATATCTGGATAGACCTTTAATAATTTTGAATTTCACTATCCTCTCTCTAAAAATCCAAAACTCAAAACTTTCCCTCACTTTTTATAAGTGTAAGTATTAGTTCAAAAAATATTTTCGATAAAGGCTCAATTCTCACTAAGTATAAATCTAAAAATTTTAGCTTTTCAAATGTTCAACTCCTTTTTACTATAAATAGAAAAATCATTTTCCCAATGTTTCCTACAAAATATCTTAACTCTAGAAATTTGGGGCTTTCTTCACATAGGATTTCAACTAAGTTGTTTTTCTAATAATCCTTAAATTGAAATTATAGAACCTAAAGCAACACCACATGCCACAAGTATTTTAAAAGTGATATCAAATTAAATATAGGTTACCGAGACAACAGTTACATTTTAAAATTTTTTCCTCCCCCCAAACTTAAATTTTAAAATATTTTGCAATTAATTACATAAAATGTAGCAGGAAGAAAGAGTAAAGGTTGAATCTACTTACTACTACATCATCCTATCAAATTCATATACATGCATAATTATGATAGAATAACCGTAAGAGAAAGTAACTAACCTAAAACATGCTTGTAATAAAAGTACACTAAAAGTAAGTATTTTCACTAAAAATTTTATTTTTCTTCCTACCCCTAAACTTAATTTTTAACATATAGCATTCAAATATTTAAAATATACAGAGGAAAAAAGAGTTTAGAAATTCTATCTACCACAAATGTCTATCAAAACCATTTATAAGTATTCATTAGAACATAACAATATGCACAGTAAAATAAATCTAAACTAATCAGCGTTTTAATGAAATTCACTAAATAAAAGTTTAACGAGCATAGCAGTATCAAGAAGGGAATATAAAAATGTTCTTCAATTATTATATAAAATTGTAACACAAAAATAAACACACATAAGATAAATGAGGTCAATTATTCCATTAACTCATCACATCACACTGGTTTAGTTCCAATTTCTAACGGAATCACTACACTAATAAATTAGGTACATTTTAAAATGATTTTATAGATTATAACTCTAAAGATAAGATTATCCCTGATAAATTGGTTTTGACACTAATCTCAGGCATCATCTGATCCCAATCATTAAGCACCTCTAAGCTTATATATCGTAAAGGTAAGATCATCCTAATGTTATTCATCAAATAGGTTCATGACTCCTATCAATGAAAACAAAGTTAGAGAAAGGATGTAACAAAATTGAGATGAAGCTGTCATTGTTTAAATTCATGATATCTCTTGTAAAACTGTCTATAATACTTTGAGTTATACAAGAACTCACAATCCAACTACTACAAGAGAACATACAAGTCTAACCATAATAAGAAGTTAAGGAATCACCTCCCTCATGACACACAAAGATCAAATCAAATTACTAACAATCCAAACATCTAACAATAACAATCAAACTTATCAATCCATAATGACACATAAAGATCAAGTCAATCCACTTTAAAGAAAACACCATACAAAACTAACAATCACGACTCTCAAGCACACTAAATCAATGCATACTAATAACTATGGGCCTGCCTCCCATAAAGTGCTTGGTTTTAATGTCACTAGCCCTCGACAAATGATTCCTCCTGATCAAAATTCCAATTAAGTAATCCTCGATCAATTGCCCAATCTTTTTCGATCTCGCAGAGATTCCTACAAAATCCTTAAATTTTAAATTTTCATTCAACTCTTCCTTTTCGATTTCATTTATATCATTATTACTCATATTTCTTTCTAGATCTAAAATTCTTCTATTGATTTTCTCAATTCACATATTAATATCATCATTGAAATTCATAAGAAATGGATTTGTATATGATAATTTAAGATCTCCCAAATTTTGGATCTGGATTCTCTCTAGATAATTTAGATTTTGGATCAAATTCTTCTATGTTACTCTTATGATTCAAGCTATCTTCCAATTCATCCCCTCTATAATTATTAAATGATGGAGGATCTATTTTAGTTAAGGAAATCAGTTTTCTGATTCCTTAGGAATTCTTCCAATAGTCTTCCCATATCCTTATCCTCTTTTCTCAACTCAAAGTTCTTTTGAAATATATCCTCAAATTCTCTTCAAGTCCTAGTTCAATAACTTTATTTTGTTCATCATTCAATTCAGGTTTTTCTTGTAATTGAGTTGATTATGAAGATATAAAGACTGGTGGTGTAGATGAATTCCCAAAATAGGTAGGCTTTAAAATTATATGGGGTACATCTATCTTAAGTTCATGAGATTTTTAACAAATGGAATTACAAGTTCACTATTTTTGGATGTGCCTTCCATCATTTCACACCTCTCGAACATACATATAGTCTTCTTTGTGATAACGTTTTCAACTCATCATGAAAATCCATTCCACCTCATCTGTTATCTTACTCTCAATACTTTTTTGGAAATGTTCTTTACTTTTAGATAATCAATTTCATCCATCTAAAAACATTCATCATCTTTTCTCTCAAAATTAGAAATTTCATAGTTTTCAACACATCAAAAATGACTTCCCGGTCATTAATATTCATAATCAACTCTCCTTTTGCACATCTATCGTAGTTTGTCCAATAATAAAAAGGAATAGTTGTTCGTTATCATTCTCTTTAGGTTTGATCTCAGTGTTGTTAGGAAGTGTTCCTTTGGGTATATTGTTAAGTGAATTAGCAATTTCTCCCAAGCTTGATTCTCTATGTTTCTAATCACAGCATTTTGACTTTACAACTGGTTTCCCATTTGCAATACCACTTTGTCTATAGACATCTTCTTATCCTCAAATTGTTGATCAATATTAGAGTCCAAAGGATGAAGGCCTATATCTTGTGTTACCTCGCCATTCTAACTTCCATTGTGATTTGCATGATTGTTTTCCCATTGCTGGTTTACACCGTAGTATGATTCCAGCTTAAAATTAGGATTAGCTCTTCCAACATGGGTCAGGAAGCTGTAATATAGGCTATTTATGGTATTTAAAGTCTCATATGATAAGTTGGAATCAATCATACGCCCTAATGAACTTTCCTCACTTACATGTGGAGTAAATCGAGTGCTGGTTAATTCCAAATTGGTCCAACTTCCTCGATATTGTAGCACCCTGAGATGCAAGAATTGCAATCACATCTGTATCATGAACATTAGTTATATTTTATGATTTATCCTCGTAGCCATTGAAATTCATTTCTAGCCATTTCTTCAATTAATGCATACGGTCATCAAATGTTTCTTTACATTAATGAACCATCAAGAACAACATCAATAATGGACCTAAGGGATCCTACTAACCCATTATAAAAAGTTTGAATGATTAAATCAATCCTCGCAGCATGATGTTGACACTTTCTTAGGAGTTCCTTAAATATTTCTTAGGCTTCGTATATTAATTCCCCTTCATACCGACATAATGCGATAATATTGTTTCTAAGTTTAAATATCTACTTCATGCGGAAAATACCGCTAGGAATTTCCGAGTTAACCTCTCCCAATTTTTAATAGATACAGTGTGCTAATAAGTATAACCACATTTTAGCCTTATCCCTTAGTGAGAAAGGAAAAAGCCTTAGCCTAACAACATCAACTCGACATGCCATTATAACGAAACATAAAGACAAAAGTTCTAGAAAACTAGATAAGTGTAACAGATCCTCCTAAGGAGTTCCCAAACTGGTTGTCTCCGCACAAGTTGGATAATCACCCGATTAGTTCAAACGAGTCGCCTTCTACAATAGGGTTTTGTATACTTGAGTGAATTCATTCATCGTAGGATTTATATAATTCCTTAATGATTTATGATGATTTTTCAAGTTATTATTTTGAATGTTTTCTATTTCCATTTCAAGTTTTTCAAGTCATTTCTATTTTTTTTTTCATTTTTTCTAACTCAGGATCATAAGGCACAAGTCCTACGTATCCTTTGTTTTGCATACATAACACAATAAACAATATATTAACAATCAAATAAATAAAATAAAAAAATATATTCAACACCATAACACATTTTTACAAACACCTTACTTTCACACAAACAGTTTTTTTTTTCACAACACTTTTTCATAAAAAAAACACTTTTCACACAAACAAAATTTTACGACACTAAATTTTTCCAATTCTAAGCCTAATTACTTCAACTAAAGTTCTCCTAAAATTCTTACCGAAGCTTCCCGTGCAACGTCGCAAAAAAAATTGATGCGACTTTTTTATATGCAAGAATTTATGACCTCGCATTTATATATTTATAATGATTTTGTATAGTCACAATTTCAAAGGCAAGTATACGTATCATATCAAGTAATACAGTGGCTCTAATGGAGTATCGTTTATCGATCCTACAGTGGGAAGCGAGATAAGAGGTTCTTAGTCAAATTCTAGTCTACTACTAATAGCCTTAGTTTGGAAGGGTGATATAAGTAGTTTTTCAAACGACTACTCCTAAATGTTGATGATTATATGTAAGAATAATAACTACACCATAATGCAAATATTAATACTAAAGATAAACCTTTTGGGAAATTGGTTTAAAAGAAATTTTGAGATAATAAAAATCCATCGTTCTCATGTAACGAATTTGATAATGTGTATGAATGAGAGGCATTAAATATTGTATGTGCCAAATAGAGCAATCCTATTCTTTACCCTCTTTTGAGTACCCACTCTTCGCAGTGCTATAAAGAACATTGGCAAATCCTAGGCTTAGTCCCTAAATCCAAGTTTAGGGCCGGGAGGATACCGGCTGCTACTTCGGGAGCTCCCACTTCCCTTCACCTAAAGGCTAACCCTAGCTTCGAGTTACCAAACTTTAGACTAAATTGGGGATCTCAACCTGCTCCGAAACTTCCAATTCGACGCACATGAAACCATATTTCGTTGCAATTACAAATCTTAATTTAACAATACAATGGGCCCTTTTTTGTAATGTAAATGAAGTGTAAGTAAAAATAATCAAATTTATAATTAAAACATCTTTTAGCAAGCATCCCAATATCCTAAAATGAATCCCACTCATTACAAAAGAGAAGTAGAGTGAAAACAACACATAAACTTCTTATGCCACTATTTCAAACAAGAAGAAAGAGTAAGAGAAAGACATCACATAATAAGAACAAAACACAACGAAAAATTTTATTTCAAAGCAAATCCATGCAAAATAAGTGTTTAAAAATCATAAGATAATGAAGAACACAATACTTAGCTTTTTTCCCTTGAAAGAAAGATGAAAATCTCTCCCACAAAGTCTCCCGTTAATCCATGCAATGCGTTGTGAACATTCCCCTTACAGATTCTCTTAAAATTTCACCAATCTACTCGAAAAGGTAGAAATCTACATTTCTACTTCTATTTTAAGATCTCTCAACATTCTCCTCATTTTTTCTAAAATCTCCCCCTTTTTGTGGCTTCAAATTCGGTTGAAAATAGTGTAGGGACAAATTTACCAAGAGGTGCATGAAGAAACCTTCCAAAAAGCGTCCAAATTTGATGTATATGGCCAATAACCGCTTACCTCACATCCAGACCATCTTCGGTGCTGTCAGACCAATAGGTGATCGCCGCGTCCTATTTTTTATGGTCTTGGGTTTCTGGCGTCGCCGGCGCTGGTTTGGGCGGCCTCCTGCGGCCATCCTGCGCAGCTCCACCATTTTGCCCGCTTGGCTCCGTCGCCCGATTTGCTCCGTTTTAGCCGTGTTGCGTTCCTACGTATAGCCCTACAAAATAAGCATAAAAACAACCTTTCTTTAAAGTGTAATCTCATTCAAAAATATGCAATAATTGTAAAGAGATTAAGCATAGAATGACTTATCGAAAGGTGTTAGACCAAAAATTTGCTTTCTTGCTCGTTTTTGCTCCAAATTGCATCGTTTTTGTTTGCTTTTACTCCAATCACAATTTCTTGTACCTAAAACAAAAACATAAAATACTCCTTCCTTTAAAGTGTAATATCATAAAAAATTAGTAAACTTATATAGTAAAATCGTTTATATTTTAGGCGTGTCACCTATCCAAATTGAGGTCATGCCCAAGCTCCCACGCATTCGCTTAGCTCATACATAATCCTAACCCTTTAGGTCAAACCTAAATTAGACTTAAATTTTACCTCAATCTAGCTTAGCATAATTTTGAATCTTACTAGGTTTAACCAAAACAAACTTAGTTCAAAATCTAAACCTTTTAGGTCTAATCAACATTTGACATAAACTCTAATCTTAGGTCTAATCCACATTGGAATAAACACGAACTTAAGTCTAACCCATCTTAGAATTAGTTTAATCCTTTAGGTCTAACCCACATTGAACCTCAACCCTAAGTCCAATCCAACTTCTAAGCTTAATCCTATCTTTTAGATCTAACCCACGTTATACCTCATCTAAACTCAATGTTCAACCCAACTTAAACACTTAGTACAATGCATTAGGTCTAACCCACATTAGACCTTAACCTAAACCCTAACTCTAACCTAACTTAGACTTAACCAATCCTTTAGGTCTAACCCACACCTGACCTAAACTCTAAACCCTAAGTCTAACACATGTCGACATATTTTAGGTTATGTGTTTTGAAAAGAGGTCGCCACATAAGTTACTTCCAAGAATTATTTTAAATGAATTTATTTACATAGTATTTAGCAATTTTAGCAGCATGATTTTAAAATAATTTTAAGTTTGAAAATTTTAAGATATGAAATCAAAACGATCTCACATCCCAAATATGTTTATAAATCACACCAACATAAACCGTGTATCTATCCCAAAGAATGTATTACTACTACTCGATGATGGGACTCGATTAAATAAACAAAAGATTCAGGACATCCGTTTGGTCTACGAACCACTCTTATAAGCCCACAAGTTCCCCCGCTTAATATAAAGTGAGCAAGGTAGCTTATATTACTCGGGTTCTTAAAGATCCCTATAAGGGCAAGCCTCTATAGTTAATTACATCTTAAATGACGTGAATCATTTAAGAAAACTCTCGATAATGATCGTTGATTTTTCTCAAGCATTTCAAAGTTTAAGGTTTTCAAACAATTGTACTTTTGAAGATTTCAATAAAATAACTCAAATTTGGGAACAGCTTTATTCTTATATTCAAAGGAAGAGAAGTAGGGATGTCACGTACCCAAAGTAAAACTTCAAAATGACTTCCCAACTATCCCATGGTTTGGCTTCAATTCGAGAATACTATTTTATTGTTTCAATCCTGCCAATTTTAGTTAATTAGGACTTATATTTGTATGACACAATCGTACAAATAGCCTCGAAGATGCGAGGGTTTCCCGTACCAAACGACTACCTCGAGTCCCAAGACCGGTTAAAGACTTAATTCGCATAACATGATTATCCAAATTCCTAACAAAAAGTTAAGAATTTATGTTAAACTAGAAAATTACCTCGAAATCCTATGGTTTTGTTATTTAATTCTAAGAAAGGTTTAGCCGATGTAGACACAAGTTTTGCCGATGAAGATGGTCATGTCGCCCACTATGCTCGAAGCTCCTCGTTGTTGTAGAAGGCTTAGTTTTAGAAAGTGGTAATCAGAGATGAGAGAAGTGTTTTGGTTTAGAAAGGTTGAAAATTTGTGTGCTTATATTTTAATTAAAACAAATCTTAAAGTTGGTTAAACAACGAATCGATTAAGATCCCACGGTTCCGTCATCCCGACACCGTTATTTTCATCGGGACCACTTAGTCCAAATGAATTTGCTAAACTCAACTGAATGAGTTTCACACTTTCATTTAGACCGCGGGAAATTTCGTTAGCAACACGTGGGTTACATCATCCGAGAGATTCCCCGATCATTCAATGAAACATTTTAATTTTAGTTATAATTGCGCTGTTTGTCGGTAATTAAATTTTGAGTTACGACATGCCGGGTTCGATTTTCATGTATCATAAGTGCAGGAAAGTAAGACATTTAATAAATTGCTAAATGTAAATTGAAATAAACTTAAATGCATACCGGAGGCATTCCCGTCATTTTCACCTCGTCAATTCTATTTTCGATGAGGTCTTCTCTCCTTCTTTAGTACTTGGGATCTAGCCTTAGGCTTTTCCTTCGACTATCCTAGAGGATTAGAATTGGGACCCACCACTTAGAAATTCAAACCACTTCTTAACTCCCTCCAAACTCCAAAACTTGATTGTAGACCCCTAATCACCTGAGGGTCAAATCAACGTGGAAGTTTACAGGATGAGTTCCCATAGACTCTTCGGGCCTGTGGACCGCCCCGGTGGGCTCCGGTCTCGGTGAAGGGGCTGACTTACACACACACTACACCTATACACTACACTTTCACACACCTCCTAAAAACACACCCATACCCAATTTGACCTCCCCGACTCATGAAAGTGATTCACATGGATGGTCCTTAACCCCTAAGCCCTCAAGCAAGAGGAGCTAGGGGGAATGAACATGCTGGATGCCTCAAATGAGTCCCTTCATGGCTCATGCTGCCTCGATGCGGCTTCACGGTTCAACCAAAATGATTTCATTCCACTTACATTCACCTAAGCTTCAATTTTCCAAATTTTCAATTTTTGACCCCTAGACCCTACACCCGCTTAGCCTACCCAAAACCCTCGAAACCCCCCAAAATTTGCAAAATCACCTAAATCACCCAAGAAAATCCTCAAGACCAATCCTAAACATTGCCTCACCAATCAAATCGATCATCCATACCCAAAAATACCAAAATTCCAAAAATACCCCAATACCCTCCAAATACCCAAAATGCCCCTCTTGGCCAAAAAATCCAAAAATTCAGAAAATTCCCAGAAAATTCCAGAAAATCTAAAATATTCCCAATTTCATTTCGTTCAACTACACCATGGGCCAATTTTGTCAATTTACCCACTTTTGTCAAAATCCACAATTTTGACCCATTTTAACCCAAAGTGAACCCAATGTCAAACCAAACCTACCCAATTAACCTAAATTCTGTCCAATTCAATTCTAAACTTCAATTCAACATCCCCAACACCAATCTAGACCAAATCCAAGTCCAATTTGATTGACATTCGGATCCAATTTCACTTTTGGCCTTAAAGCCCAATTTGGACCCATGACCCAAACTTAGCCCAAACTCACCCAATTCAACTCCAATTAACCCCAAATCTTTTCTAAACCTTCCTTAACATCCCCATAAACAAAACACTAACATGATTTGCCCAAAATTTAGACCCAAACCCCACTCAAATTCAACCCAAAATCAAAAAGCCCAATTCTCACCTAAACCCAAACCTAACCCAAATAGACCCAAACCCCAAAATCAAAACCCAACCAAAGCCAAAAACCTCTTTGAAACACTCCATAAACATTTCCCAACATTTATTTTACATCAATTTCAACCCTAGCCCAACATTGCCCAAGTTAGCCCATTTCGACCCACCTTGGCCCACTTACCAAAAAAAGCCCAAATCCAACCCAATTCAAACCCAAATCACTCCCAACTTGCTTCAAATCACACATGACACATCCATAAATCAAACCCAACATTTATTTGACATGGTCTCTCACAAAATTTTCACCCAAATGCCCATCCTAAAATCAAAAAGCCCACTTCCCTTAAACCTTCCTAAAAGCCCACTTCCATCAAATTCAAAAGCCCAAATTCATCCAAAGCCCACATGACACTTCCCTCATCATCCATTTAATCAAAATCACCCCTAAGTTTCAAAATTTATCAATTTAATGATTCCAAATCAAACCCCATAACAATTTCCATCAAAATGCCAAAATCCATAATATCCCTTTTTCATGAAATCACCCAATCTTTTCCCAAGCCACATGGAACCATGAAACCACATGTAAGCTATCAAGTAAGCCATGAGGATTTCTAAGTGGTCAACCTCTTTAAATATAAAAGGAGGAGGTCCTTTAACCACCTCCTAAAAATCATTAGCCTTAAGCAATGTTTCCCCTTAACCAAGATTTAATCTAAATATTCTTAGAAAGAGACCTCACCACCTTTCGGGACCACTTAGCCTAACTCGATTTTCTTGCACTTCAAGGCCACCCATGGGGAGGTGAACCCGGCCCCAAACAAATGGGTTGACCAAACCTAGCCAAGTATAGCCTTCCCCCCATTCCATTTCAATCCAAACACTTTACACATGTCCAAGCCCAACGCTTCACCAACTTCAAGCCCCCGACCCACCGACCCCGAGGTGACTCCGACCGGCCGGCCACCACCATACCGCCGGAAACCACTGTGCCGCCGAGAGCTCACATGTGAGCCCAAACTTGGAATTCTCACCGCCGTAGCCGCCCCATGCCCAATGGCCACCATGGCCGCCCTCTTCCCATGCCAAGAGCAACATCCCAACCCTCGCTACCCCGGGAGAGCCTCCACCATGCCTATTTAAACACCACCCCCTCTCGGCCATGAGAGGTGCCGAAACAAACCTTAAGGAAACTCGCCAAAATTGTTCCGCATCACTCCCACACATAGAGAACTTGATCCCCACCGAAATCCCCCTCGCCATTTCCTCTCTCGCGAGCTCAATTTCGCAGTCGAAATCCAAGCCCAAAACCAGGACACTTCCGTCGCTGAGCCAATCCCCAAATTGATTGGTCCTACACCTTCACCAAACCAAGAAGAGAAGCTCACCGAAAGCCCCATCCCAGTGCCACCCGCCTGTTCCACCCTCCAAGCTTTGTGATCGGCCGTGGTCACTTTCATACGACAATTCACCAAAGCCAAGGGACTTCATCCGGAGCTTACTGGCCCCAATCGAAGGTGACACAACTATCGCATCGAAGCTTCACTTCTCCGAGCAAAGGTATGAACTCACTTTCTTCCCGAGCTTCCGCATTCTCCTTTTAATTTAGGCCACCCTAAATACATGTTTGCCGTATGGATGTGTTCGTCTCCTCAAGACGAATCCATAGAGCATAAGAACACGAAAATCCGTTGAGAATCGAGTGAGAAATTAGGGTTAGAAGGTTGACGGTCACGGTGCACACTGCCGTACGATGACCATGAGCCGCTTGACATCGAGCGTGTATCGAGCTGACATTCGGATCAAGCCGGACAGCCGCGATGGCACATGAACTGCGGGCCCCTGGAGAGCTGAGTCGGATGGCGGCGCCGAATCAGAAGACGACACGCGGCGCTTCGGAGATGCTAAGGTTGACGCGGCGCCGACTCGGATAAATAGAAAAATAGGGATTTTCTGATTTATTTAATTCCCCTAAACTTGAAAATTCATAACTTGTGTAGAAAAATCAGAAAATAAAGTAAAATACCCTCTTGCTCAGTGAATAGAGGAGAAGAATGTGGAAAAGAAATCATTTAATTTCATCAAATATTTTATTTTTTATAATTTATTTACCTCTCGCATTGTTTTAATTTTCCATGCATATAGGAAATTCAATGGCATGAGACCATGTGGCTTTCGAAGCCTAATTTTGGGAACATTCCCTGAATTTTCCAAAGTCAGAGGCCATCCCTATGAGAAGTTATTGATTTTTCAAATTCATGTTACTGTTTTGAGTATTTTAAATCCAATAATTAGCACGTTGTGAAATAAATTCTAGGAAAATTTTAAGATGTTTATTATGACCCGCAGGACCTAGGAAAAATAGGTTTGGGTTAACTCATTTCTGGAATAGCCCTAATCAAGCTTAAACACCCTAAATAGTTCTTAATTACTCGTAGCTAATCATACATCAAATTGACTTGAAATCAATTTCCCATTGACCTTTAGGATCAGAGGAACCCACCATAAAATTTTGAAGTCAATTGCTTCTAATAGTCTCCCTATCAAATGGGTCGATTAAGCCATTTAGCCAATTTAAAAGTTTGAAAATTCATAACTTTCAAAATACTTTTCAAAAATTCACCAAATTGGTTTCTGTTTCATATTAGGAGAATTTAAGAAAATTAAAATTTCAATTTTCTAAAAAAGTTGATTTTTCGTATTATTTTAATATTTTTAATAATTAAAAAATAATAAAAATCACAAAAATAATAAAATTCACCAAAATGTCACATTTTGAATTTTAATCACTTAGGAACAAATCCCATATTTTTCCTAGGTCTCTATGATGAGTTATTAAATTTTAAAGCCTCAAGGTAATTTTTTTAAAATTAAAAAAAAAAAATGTGTATTTTCTAGCATTTCCACTAAAATAATTCTAATAAATCAAAGAAAAATCAGAAAATTATAAAAATTAATTCTCTGATTTCGATATCAGAGAGATTTTTGAAAATATCAAGTTCATTTTTCAAACTTTATTTTATTTTTAAATTAA
Organism: Papilionanthe hookeriana x Papilionanthe teres; assembly: GCA_022702705.1. Classification (NCBI taxonomy): domain Eukaryota; kingdom Viridiplantae; phylum Streptophyta; class Magnoliopsida; order Asparagales; family Orchidaceae; genus Papilionanthe; species Papilionanthe hookeriana x Papilionanthe teres. Next base: position 142,953,873 of record CM040425.1, read on the forward strand.
TTAATACTGAAAACTCAAAATAATTATAATAAAAAGAATATAATTCAAAAAATCATCAAAATTGGTCCAAATGGTCCTCTGGTCATTAGAAATGTCCCATAATTTTCTTAAGGATAGAAACTTTCTCTTGGTCATATTATTAAATTTTCCTTGGAAATCCCTATTTTCCACCAAAAATAATTACATAAATAAATTAAATACAGAAAAATCACATTTTCTCCTCTAATGTCTTCACTGACATATGAGTGAAGTCACAAAAAAAATTTCAAATTCATTTGAGCTCAATTTAGTGAGTTATGAAATTATTAAGCTTGAAGGGCAAAATGGTAATTAAAATTTTTAACTCTTTAATTAAAACTTTAGGCTTAATAAAATGAAAGAGTAAAATATTTGATCTTAATCTGATTTGGATGATTGAAATTTAAATAATTAAAGTGTAGAAACCCATTAAACAATCTCCAAATAATTAAAATGAACTTTAATTAAAATAATTAATTAAATTGGGAAGAATAATAAAAAATTGGAATTATTAAAATAGGGATGTTATTAGGAAGAGGTTTGTTCTTTAATTTAAGAATCCCTAAATTAATCATCCCAATAATATTTAATTCCTAATTAAATGATAATCCAAGTTTAAGATTTAAAATGCTAAAAGACTTAATCATTAAATTAAATTAAAGTTAAATTATTTAAAACAAAACCTTTTAAAATAAAATATTAAATTAAAATTAAAAATTAAATTAAATTAAATTAAATAAATTAAATTAAATTAAATTAAATTAAATTAAATTAAATTAAATTAAATTAAATTAAAACACATTATATTAAATTAAATTAAATCAAATTAAAAATTAAATTAAATTAAATTAAATTAAATTAAAACATATTAAATAAATTAAATTAAATTAAATTAAAACACATTAAATTAAATTAAATTAAATCAAATTAAAATTAAATTAAATTAAATTAAATTAAATTAAATTAAATTAAATTAAATTAAAAAATATTAAATTAAATTAAATTAAATTAAATTAAACTAAATCAAATTAAATTAAATTAAATTAAATTAAAAACTAAATCAAATTAAATTAAATCAAATTAAATTAAATTAATAAATCACATTATATTAAATTAACTTAAAATTAAATTAAATTGAATTAAACCACATTAAATTAAATTAAGTTAAATCAATTAAATTAAATTAAATTAAATATAACACTACCCAAGACATAAATTCAAAATAAATCTAAAACAACTCGAACACTATTCCAAACTTAAATCCATTAACTAAAATTAAATCATAAACCACGAACATCCATTTGCCCTCAAAAGCTCGTGATGTCATAACTCTTAAATGGAGTGTTAAATGAAGTGTTACTTCATTCATGAGATATTCAAATGTCCTAGTTCACCGAGCAAGACAACTAGTCTAAATTTCCTGACGATTAATTCATTTGTATAAATAAATTCATTCTGACTCAAAATAATCCTAGAAATATTGAAAGATGTTTAAGACTCGTCTTAAGCACTTCCTCGATATGATAGGATATTTATAAAAAACAATTGAACTTAATTGTTCTTCGATGAAGAAAATCGTCCTCAAACCAAAATACAAGAACCCAGACGTCATAAATGAGACGACTAGCCATGTGATTTTAGAACTTGGTAGAAAACCATAACCCTTCCCTTAGCTTTACCTAGGAATCTGTTTTAAATGCTTAAATATTCCAATTGCGCTTTAAGTGCAGCTTAATAATGTAAGACCCTCCTGGTGCACGCTTATTTTATCAGAATTTTACCTTATCGTTAAATTCCTATTTAACTGCATCGCACTTACTTTCTTGCATGATAAACAACTCGTTGCATGAAAACCTACACCTTTAGGATAGTCCCTAAAACTGAAACCAAAAACTAAATTAAAAGTCATTACAAGATAAAATTCACCGCCACAACATTTCAAAATATAAAACAACTTAAAATTTAATCACAAACAACAACAAAACTATAACTACAACTAATTAAAACGTCTTTGCTAATATCGGAATACCTCGGATGATGTAACCTACGTGTTGCTAACGGATTTCCATGGTCTAAATGAAAGTGGAACTCATTCAAATAGTTTAGCAAATTCATCCTGACTAAGTGAATCCCATAAAATAATCTATGCCGAAGGATGGAACCGCATCTAACCTATATCAAGTTATAATCAATCCTTTTTAAGATTGGTTTAATTAAAATATTAAAAACACCTGGATTTTAAGATTTTCTAAAACTGTAACACTTTTCTCATCTCCTGATTTATGACTTCTAAAACTAAACCACTACAACAACAAGGAGTCGAGTATACAAGACAACATCGTCATCAACAAAACTCCGAGTCTACTTTAAAACTTTTCGTAATCTAATACCCAAGCTATAGGACTGGAGGTAGTTTGCCTAGTGCAACATAAATCCTTAACTTTGTTAGGCATTTGCATGATCATAACATGTAAATTAAGCCCTAACCGGTCTTACTCCGGGTACTGCTGGTACGACAAATCCTCACATCTTCAAGGCTATTTCCATATCTTTATCAAAAAATATAAGTCCTGATTAATTAAAATTGGCAAGATCAAACATTAAATAAGCATTAGGGCATTCTTAAATTCAAGCCAAACAATAGGATAGTTTCCGGAAATTACCGAAGTTCGCTTCGAATCCGTGATTTCTCCTACCTTTCTTCCTTTGAATTCCCAAAACAAAATGTTCCAAATTTGATCCATTCCCTATTGAAATTCCAAAATTCAATCCCTTGAAAACTCAAACTTTGAAATTCTTGAGAGCAGAACTACATCGATTATTATCGAGAGTTTTCTTAGGTGATTCCCGTTAATTAAGATGTAATTCTACCAATAGGCTTGCCCTTATAGGGAATTTGAAATCCCGTAATATAAACCTCGTTCAATGTTTTCATATTGCTGTGGAACTTGTCGGCTTATAAAATTGGTTCCGCAAAACCAAACAGATGTCACAAACCATTCTAGTTTATTTAATCGAGCCTCATCGTCAAGCAAAAGGTGTCTATTCTTCTGGATAGATACACAAGTTTGTGGTACGGTGCTCGTTTATATAAACTATTCGGGATGTGAGATCGCCTTGATTTCATATCTTGAAATTTTCAAATTTAAAATTATTTTTTAAAAATCAAATATTACTTTTCAAATTATTTATTTAAATTAAATTAAAAATTTGCCGACAATTTTTGTAAGCGAATTTCCTTTTCAAAAATAAAACACATAACCTAAAAATATGCCGACACACTCGCACTTAAAACACATGTTAAAGCATTTATATATTTGCAATAAGAAACACCTAGGTAAAGCTAAGGGAAGGTTCGGTTATCTACCAAAATCATGCTCTCCCATTACAATAATCTAATGACGTCTAGGTTCGGTGTTTCGTTAAGAATGATTTTTCACCAAAGAAATGTTGAAGTCTCACTTCCGTTCTTTAAAACATCTCCTTAAGTTAGAGAAGTGCTCGGACCGAATTCTAAACATCTTCCTAAACATTGTAGGGATTATTTTAAGTTCATTAGTTTCATTGTGGTGATGAATCAATTACCCGCATTATTCTTGCTCAATGAATCAGGATGTTTGATTATCCCTGTGAGTAAGGTGATATTTCATTTAATGCTTCATTTAAGAGTTATGATAATGAAAGCCTTTAAAGGCAAATTGGTTCATTAAAGATTTTAACCATTCTTAATTTAAAGTTCGAGTAGATGGTTTAAAGTGATGTAGTTACGATTAATCTTCTTCTTTTAGATTATCTTAAGTTTGGAATAGTGTTCAAGTTGTTCAATTCAATTAAGTTTTATTAGTTTAAATGATTTTAACTTTTCGTATCGATCTTTAAACGTTTTAAAATTCCATTCTTAATTTAAGCTGGGCAATTCTCAAATTACTTCTGCTGTCTTTACTCAATCATAAGATTTTCAATAAAGGGTTCTTAAAATATCAATTTAATCATTATTTTAAAGTTTCCTTAATTGACATTAAATAATGTTTAATTGAATTATTAATTTGGGAATTTAATTTAGAGGATTATGATTTTTTATTACATTTCTTTTTAATCTTTAATTATCCAAGCTTTAATTAATCTTCCAAATTTCATGTAATTTAATTAATGTTTCTTTCTTCTAATGTTTAAGAGGATTTAATGGGTTTCTACCACTTGAACTTCCCATGTTTCAATCATCCAAATGAAAATTGAGATCAAAATATTTTACCCTCCCTTCGTTAGACCTAAATTTCAATTTACAAGGTTAAAACCTTTTTATTACCTTAATGCCCTCTAAGCATATTCTTAACATAATTCATCAAATCAAATACAAATGAACTAAAAAATTTTATGTCACCTTACTCACATATCAATTAAGATATTAGAGGGGAAAATGTAATTTTTTTAAATTTAATTTAATTTATATAATAATTTTAGGGAAAATAGGGATTTTTCAATGAAAAATTTATAACATGATCAAGAGGAAGTTTCTATCCTTGGAAAAACTTATCGAAGAGTCTTACTAACTAGAGGACCACTTGGGCCAATTTTGGTGATTTTTTAATTATATTTTATTTATTATAATTATTTTAATTTTTGGAATATTAATTCATTTTAAAATATTTTAAAAGTGGAAAAATTAATTTCATATTTTTAGAAAATCTCTTCATAGTCAAGGAGTTCAAAGAAACAAAATTTATATTTTTTTTATTTTTCTTTGATTTATTAGAATTATTTTAGTAGAAGTTTAAGAAAATTCATTTTTTAAATATTAAAAATTATCCTAGGCCTTTTAAAAATTAATATCTCAACTTAGAGACTTAGGAAAAAATATTTTGATGGTTCCCAAGTGATTAGGAGACCAAACGTGTCATTTTGGTGAATTTTTATATTTTTGTGATTTTTTATAATTTTTAATTATTAAATATTAAAAACGATTAAAAATCAAATTTTTATGAAAAATGTAATTTTATTTTTCTTGAACTCCCCGATCACAGTAGAGGTCACAAAACAAGTTTGGTGAATTTTTGAAATATATTTTGGGTTTTATGAATTTTTTAATTTTTAAAATATCTATCTCACATAATTAATTCATTTGATAGTTAAATTAATTCTAATTAACTTCAAATTTTTATGTGAGGCTCTCTCGTACCCTAAGTGACAGTGGAGAATTGATTTCAAGTGATTTTAATGTGTGGTTACTCCTAATTAATTAAAGTTTGATTTTAAGTGTTTAGGCTAATTACGGTTATTTTTAAGGAGTTAAATCAAACATAATTTTCAGTGGTCTTCGGTCATAAGATACCTCCCCCAATTTTTCTAGAATTTTCTAAGTAATATGCAAACTATTGGAATAAAATGCTAAAACAGGCACAAAAATTTGGAAAATAGATAACTTGCCATAGAGGTGGCCTCCGACCTTAGAAAATCTGGGATCGTTCCCAAGAATAAGAGGCTACAAAAGCCCTATGGTCTCATGCCGTTGTTGAATCGTGTGTGTGAGTGGAGAATTAAAATACTCGTATCGTTGCTTAATTAATTAAAAAATTAAATACTTAACAAAATAGATCAATTCATTTTCCACATTGTTCTCCTCTGTTCAGTGAGCAAGAAAGTATTTTTAGTTTATTTTTGTGATTTTTTCTACACAAAGATATGCATTTTCAAAGGTCGTGTGGCATTTAAATAATTCAAAAATATCCTATTATCTACTTAAGTACATCTATGCTGCGTCATCCTCGTCCGGGTCGAAGCTCCACTCGGCGTGCTCCTGTTTGACGCCGCCATCCGACTCGACAGCCTTGCGCCTCGTCGGTTCCGCTCCTTCTCTTCGTCGCTGACCTCCACCGTTCATCCAATACAAGCGTGAATGAACGACATCCGTTCATCGCTTCCCAAGTGCTCCTAACTCGAGAACCATCCACACTCAAACCTTAAGATCTCCTCATTTCTCAACCAAATTACATGATCTTGGGCTCTATGAAATCGTCTCAACAAGGCGAACACATCTACAGCTACTATGATGCATTCAAATTGAATTAAACAAAATGGAGAATCGAAACAAGCTCTTTCGGGATGGAAGAGTTCAATACCTTGGCTCGAGAAGTGAGGCTTCGATTAGAGGAGCTTGCATGTCTGTTGGAGTCTGTGGAAGCTTAGTGATGAAGCTTCTAGTCGTGGTTAAATGCCTATTTATGATTTTGTCCAAACCCAATTTCGAGCTTTGGTCTCCGCACAAATGGGTGGCTTGCGAGGGGCTACCACCGGGGAACTTCCTCTTGTTCCGGTGATGGTGTAGGGTTGATCAATTTGGGGTTTTTTCTCACTGAGGTGGAATGTCCTATTTCAGTTTCCAACGAACTCCGAAATCGAGCCTGGCACATCGTCGGCGGCCGGATTCTAGTGTGGATCAACTTCTCTAGGTTGTAGAGAAGAGTGTGGAGTAATTTTGGCAGAGTTTCATTAAGGTTTTTGTTCAACCTTTTATTGGCTGTGGGGATGGGTGTTTAAATAGCCATGGCGTGGTTATCAAGACAAGCCAAGGGTTTGGGATCAATCACAGTCAAGGGAAGAAGAGCCACAATGACCATTGAGTTGGGACAATGCCCAAGGCAAAATTTGAATTTTCTTGGCTCACATGGATCTCTCGGCCTTGGAGTTTTCCAGTTGACCCGTGGTGGTCTCGCTAGGGTTAAGTCACCATCTCGACCTGGGCCGAGGTCGTGGGTGGGATTTGGTGCAAGCAATCACTATGGACATGTAAAGAGATTAGCTTAAGTGGAATGGGGGAAGGGGTGGATTTTGAGCTCAATTGGGTTTAATCATGGTTTGGGTTAGGTTGATCCTCCTAAGGTTTAGTTTTGGTTTGTGGGAAAGTCATTTGGGTCACTTGATCGAGGGAGAGAAATTTTACCAAGGATCATTTGGATTAATGTTGGGTTAGGGGAATCATGAAAAGGGTAAAAATGTTTAATCATGGATTAGAAAAGAGCTCCCCCTCTCTTACCATTAATGGATTGATGAGGAGTCCAAGGCTTTTATGGCTCTCATGTGGCTCGTGCATGGATCAGCGGCTCCATTTGCTCGGGAATGGCTTAGCTCACTTTGCATAAAAATGGATTTTAGGGATTTTTGACATTTAGGGGTAATTTGGCATGAGGCTTGATTTAGAATTATTTGGTGATGAAATTGGAACTTAGGGAATGATTTTATTAAATGGTTGATGAAGAGAAATTTGTCAGCATGTGGTTTTAGAACAAAATTTAAGCTTAAAATGAATTACAGCTTATAGTTTGATTTTTTTGGGCTTCTAATTTGGGGTGAATTTAGGCTTTGCTTGGGTTGACTATGGCTAAAATTTGGGCTTTCATGAATGTCAAGTTTTGTTTATGAAAGTGTTGCGAAGGTTTTAGAAAGATCTTTGGGGTCATTTTGGATTAATTGGGGGTTAATCGAGTGTAATTAAGGTGTAAGGTCAATTTGGGCCTTAAGGGCCAATTTGGAATTTTTGATCAAATTGGGTTAAATTGACAAAATTGGGGTATGTGGCAAGCGAAAGAAAATTATGTGGATAATATTTTGAAATTTGTGGGATTTTTGAGAAGTTTTTGAATTTTTGGAATTTTAGGCTATTTAGAGTACAAGGAGGGTACATGAAGGGTATTGGGGGCTATTTTCAGAATTTTGATATACTTGGTCATGGATGATCAATTTGAGTGGTGGGGAATGTTTAGGATTGATTTTGAGGAATCTTCATTAATTTAAGCAATTTTAGAAATTTTGGGCAATTTCAAGGGTATTTGGTAAGTTTGGTGAGTTTAGGCCCCGGTGGTCAAATATTGAAATTTTGAAAAATGAAGATCGATTAGGTGAGTAAAATGAAACCATTTTATTTGAGCCATGAATCCATGTTAAGATCATAAGAGCCATGAGAGGACTCATTTTAGGCACTTAATATGTTGTTCCTAACCCTCTTAGCCAGGGGCTGAAGGATCGAGGTCCATCCATATGAGTTTCCTACATGAGCCGTAGTTTCTAGGTTATGTAAGAGTGGTTTTAGGGTTTATAATGTATGTGAGAGTGTGGTGTGCAAAGTTAACCTGACCGAGACTAGACTACCCAAGGTAATCCTAAGGCCAAAGAATCCCGTTGGGTCTCATCTCAACCTCCACATTTGACTTTAACCTTCCAAAGGGGCTTGGAGGTTTATGGTCATCTCAGAAGGGGTTCAAGAAAAGTTAAGAAGTGTTTGAATTTCTATGGGTGGGTCCCATTTCTAGTCCTAAAGAGATAAAGTGAGGGTTTATTCTGCGCTGTGCAAAGCAGGCTCGAAGTCCTATGGCTTATTGTTTATTTCTAAGGAATTTTGCTATTAAAGATAGTCGTGCTACCCACTATCCATGCTTCAAGCTCTTCATCGTAGCAGGTTTAGTTTAAGAAGTCACTCTTTTCTTTTCGATTCACTTAGTCCAGATGAATTTACCAAATTTGAATAAAAGAATTTAGTAATTTCATTCGTACATGGGAAATCTCATTAGCAGTCGTAAGTTGCCTTCTTCGAGAGATTCCCGATCATCCAAAGAGACCTTTTAATTTAGTTTCACCGTGATATTATTTTGTTTTGTGGTTAAATTTTGAGTTGTCTTATATTTTGGATCATATGACGCGTGAATTTTATTTTGTTCGTTTTAATTTCAGTTTTGGTTTCAGTTTTTCGTTTATCTTAAAAGTTTTAATTTTGACATGTAGGGTGACCTTGTTGTTTAACATGCCATTTCACAAGCAAGTAAAAGGTACGAGAAAGTAAATGGAAAGTAATTCACAGTAATAAAATAAAAAGCGTACCCGACATGTATTATCGTTCTTTCACCTGGAAAGTTTAACCTTGTAATGCATGTATATAATTTTGCAGAATTAAAGCATGCTAGAAAGCAAGAAAACAAAAACTTGAAGTGTACCCATCAAATTCTATGTCATAACTTGGTGGGTCCTATTTATTTTAATCGTATAAATGATTTTTCAAGCAAGGCATAATAACTTTAATCATCCTTCGAGATATCCAAAAGGTTATGAGAAAGGTCTAGGACCGTCCTCGGCATCGCTACAATTTTCTTAAAAAGTCTCAAGTTCGTTTAAACTTATTATGTTGCTTCGGTGACCCATCCCTATCATACCGTTATGCTTAATGAATCGATTTTCTAATTATCCCTAAGAATGATAATTGTCACGTGATGTTCTATTTATAAATTATGTGAGTGGGGCCTTTGAGGCACATTGACATAATTAAAAAGCTTAGCCGATTTGATTTTGAAGTTGGGTTTGTAGTGTTTCAAATATGTTTTCAATTAACTCAATCCTCTTTTCTAACCCATATTAATAAAATTCGATTAAACCTAGCTCACTACCAAGCCCTTAAGACTTAATGGGTATACTTGTAATTTTGAGAAAAAGGTTAGCTTATATGATTATGATTCTTATTAAAATATTGAATTTATCATTAAACACCAACTAAGGGTATTAGATTAATGGATTATTAACTTCCAAAGTCAAACCGCTAACTCGGATCATTTAACTTTGCTTATCTTCTAAATTAAAAATAATTAAAGTGATTATAAATTTATCTTTTCGTGACAAAGGTAAAATTAGTTTCTACCGTTTAAACCCCGTGCGTTTTAATCATCATATAAATATTTCAATCACAATCATTCATCGCTCATTTCCTATTTGATTAAGCCTAAACATTTATTAAGGATTAAATTCCTTAATTACAATTTCCCCCAAAAGGCCTATCAGTTCATAATTTGTTAAATATAATTCAAAAGACTTTAAAATTTTTGTATTACCCCACTCATGAGTCAATTAGAACATTAGAAGAGAAAATGTGGTTTTCATTTTATTTACTTTATAATTCAATAGTTTTATTAAAACACAATATTTATTCTTAAGAAAGTTACTGGAGGTTCACCTACACTGGGACCATTTAGACTAATTTTTGTGATTTTCTACATTTTATTTTAATTATTATAATTCTTTTAAGTTCGAAGTATTAATTAAGTATAAAATATTTATATGTTGAAAATTAAGTTTTATATTTCTATTAAATCTCTCGTCATGAAAGACCACATAAACAAATTTTTATATATATTTTTTATTTTAATTATTCGAATTATTTTAGTGAGAAATTAAAGAAAATCCATTTTTTATCTTAAAAATAATATCTTTATTTAGAAAATTCTAAATTATTTTAATTGTTCTCAAATTATCTCGAGACGAAATTTTAGATTTTGGTGAATTTTAATATTTTAGTAATTTTTATGATTTTTAATTAATTTTAATAATTTTCTTTAATTATTAAAAAATTTCAAAATATGCTTAATAATGAAATGTTTATTTTAATTACCATTTAATTTTTATTAAATTCCCCGGACAAGGAACTTTCAAAACCAATTTCTTAATTTTTTGATATATTATAATTATTTTAATGCCAAAAATGCTATTTAACTTAGAATATCAAATTAGGTGATCATATTAACTCCAAATAACTTAAAATCTTTTATGGGAGTTCCACCGACCTTAATCCACAAAAGTGGGGAACAAAGTTAAACATTTCCATTTGTATTTAGTCCAATTTAATTTTCTTTAAAGTTTATGAGTCGATTAAAATTAAGGTGAGTTTTAATGAGTTAAATCAAGTTTGTATTTTTCCTCTGGTTCTCTAGTCACAGTGTCCTTACCAAAAATATTTTCATATTTTTCTCGATGAACATATTAATTATTATAATTATTTTATTAAAAAATGTATTAATAACAAAATTAAAAAATAAGGACTCACAGAGACCTCCTCCCGATCTTGGAAAATCGTGGAAGATCTCCAATAACAGAGAGAACAAAGCCCTAAATTTCATTCCATGGTGAATGTCCAAGCAAATGAAGAATCAAAAGACTAAATAGAGTATTTAATTAATTAAAAATAAAATGCACACCAAATAGACATGAAACTACTTCCCGTATTGTTCTCCTCTCGTTAACTAAGCAAGAGGGTACTTTTGTTTAATTTTTTGATTTTTTTACACCAAGTTATGGATTTTTAAAGATGGACTCGATTTAATTAATTCAAAAAATCCATATTTTTTCACTTAAGCATTCACCTCCACACCATTCTACAACGCTCCGAAAGCACATGTAGCGTGCCTCCATTCGACATCGCCATCTAAATCACTCGCTTTTCAAACTGTGCTTCTGTCCAGCACAATCGAGTGGTCCATATAATACACTCTTGATCCAACGCTTCGCCCGTTCATCGATTTAACCGGGTTCGTCCCAAGATCCGTCCACCTTCTAACCCTAAAATCTTGAGCAAGAATTAACCAAATCACTTCGTGTTCGATCCTATAGACTCATCTAGTCCAAGACGAACATATCCACACGGTTTCTATGATATAAAATATAGTATTCATGCATGGAGAATGAGAAAAGTTTGAGAGGAAGTGAGAGCTCTATAACTTGGTTTGAGAGAAGAAGCCTCAATCGTAATAGTTCTACACCTTCGTAGTGACCTTGCAAAGCTTATCCAACCAACACGCTTGAGCTCTCCTCGGGGTCGATCAACTTCTATGCTAGAGGCCTTCTATGATAGGGCTTTTATGGGGGATATTCTTCTCTTACCGTGATGGTGTGGGCACAAGCAATTTAATTTTGGTGTAGTGTGGTGTTGTAGTGAATGGTATTTTGTTTTAGCTGAAATTTGAGCTAAAAAATTGAACTCGGGGCAAAGGAGATTGTGTGGCCGAAAGTTGGCTCGTCTGAGATTAGGAGGGCTCAAGGAAGCTTCCGTTAATTGGGCAACAGTTTTCCCATGGTAAATATGCATCTCCTTGTTTGGCCGTGAAGGGGTGGGCTTAAATAGCCATGGGGGCCGGGGTAGAGCTCGTGTGGCTCAACTGTGTGCACTTAATGCCAAGGAAGGCAAAGAAACTCATGACCAATATGGGTCGTACACATGATAGATGAATTTGGGTTTAATTTGGTGTGAAGTGGCTCTTAATTTTGGCTTCTCCGTGACTAGGCCGGCTCGCCGCAGTGCAGGGCCGGCTAGTGGTCGTGAGCGCCACCGAGCACTTTATCAAGTTATTAAATTGGCTTCTCGGGTGATTGGTTTTGGAAAATATTCCCTTTGGTTTAGCCATAAATGGATGAAATCCCATAATTTAGGGACCTTTGGTCAATGGCTTAAGTAGATTGGGCTAAGAGAATTTAGGTCACTCCCTAGGTTACACTCGGTGGCCGTAGTGAGCTTGGCTTGGTTACATTCGATTCGATTTAGTCACATTGGGTCATGAGTTCAATCTGGGTCATTTAAGTTCAAGTTGGTCTATGTTAGGTTCAAGTTTAGGTTAGGTCCAATTGATTGTTCAAAAATGATATGTATAATTGTCATAAAGAGTTTAGAAAAGGATCGAGTGACTTTGAATTAACTTAGAGGTGGATTTAGAGAAATTGGGTATTCGATCAATTTCTGGGTGTTGCCGATTAGACTTGGGTTTGGGTTAAGCTAGAGGTTTGGGCTCAAATATGGATCGATTTGGTTTAGAGGATTGTTAGGAGGAGTTTTGGATGTTAATTTGGGGAAATCAATCCCTGCCAAGGGGTTCAATTGGGAGGTTGGGTCATATGGTCAAAATTGAAGCTTTTTAGTTTGGATTAAAATTAGGTTTGAAATTGGGTCAAATTGACTTAGATTTGGCTTGGAATGAGATTAGGTATTGTGAATTTGAGTTTAGGATTAAAATTGGGGAATTGGGATCAATTGGGTGGATATCAAGGTGATTAGCATTTCCGTTTAAAGGAACACTAGTTTTGTCAAAATGGGTGGTTTAAATTGATTTTGAGTGTATTTGGGATGATTTTGGATTTTTTTTGGAATTTTTAGATTTGGAAGGGTATTTTGGTAATTTGGGTATTTGGGGGTATATTGAAATTTGGAGTATTTTGGTCAATTTTGATGGTGGAGAACATGTCGATGATTTTTTCGAGAGAATTTAGAGTTTGTGTAGTTTTTGATTTTTGGTCAAAATTAGGTTTAAGGGTACTTTGATAATTTGGTGGAATATTAGAGGTAAGGGGTCAAAGGTTAGAATTTTTGGCAAATTGGGGTTAAATGAGAATTTCAACCTATTTGAGCCATGGACCAAGGGAAATCCCACTTTGATCCTTCCATGTATTAGTTCTAACCCAAACCCTGGGTAGCCTTAATCAAGGGCTTAACTAACTACCCACATGAGTTTCAAAAGAGTAGGGGGGCAAGTGTGATGAAATTTGGTATGTTTAGAGTTGTAAGTGTAGTGAGTGCAAGTGTAGAGCGTGTGAGCCTAACCTGCACTGCATTCTCCTAGGAGCAGTCCTAAGGCTTCACCATCCCACAAGAAACTCCTCTTAAGCTTTATGCTTGGTCTCATCCTCCATACTTAGAGGTTAGACTTTAAGCATTTGAAAACTACAAATGAAGCAACGAAGCATTTTGAATTTCTGGTGAGAAGGATCCCATTACTAGTATTCTAAGATAGTCACTTTAAAAGTCCTATGGCTGTACCTTAGGAAATTCTAAAGAAAGACTATAATTCAACAAAAGTGAGGTCAACAAATGGACTCCTCAATAGGTTTGGTGTGTTGGACAAGCACACCGAACGTATTGGTGTTGACCAATAAGATCAATAAACCAACACAACTGTTTGAGTCAAAATCCAAGATGCGACGTATGAACTCAACGAGAAAGTGTCCACTGGATTGTCCGTAGAAACTTCAAATCTCGAACTCACCGGAGAAAGCAGTGCGGAGTACCTTCATTATGGAGCTAAGGAATTTCAAGCTTTCAAATTCCGAAGGAGTCCGATTTGATCCAATTTGTTCAACTGGAATTTAGGTTAGATTCGATTCGATTTTAGAATTGAATTTGGATTTTAACTTTATGGAATTTCAGATTTGCGAAATTTTTTACCTTGATTTGATTTTCGAGAATTTTAATTTCGTGAATTTTTGAGTTTAAGTGAGTGCGGAGGGGAGAGCTCTAATTTAGGTACCGACCTTGGTGTGAGGGACTAAGAATTTAAATTTTGATCCCAAATGATGAGAACTCGGAATAAAGGTACCAACCTCAAAAATGAGAATCGTAATTTAGGTACCATACCTCAAAAAGAGGGAATCGAATTTAAGTTGTAACTTCGAAGGATGAGAACCGGAATTTAGGTATCGCCTGAAATGAGGATCGAATTTAGGCATCGACCTCGAATTATTGTGAATGCAAACAATTTCTAGCATGGAAGCAAAAATTTAGGGAAATCAATAACCGTACGACAGCTTCGACCCCGAAATATCATGGAAGGCAAATAAAATATCTTAGAAAGGATGTGAAAATATAAGGAAACCGAAGGAATTTGATGACCAAGCTCCAACATTGAATATCGTGGTGCGGAAAATATCTCGTAAAGGATGTGAAAATTTAGGGAAAATTGAAGGAATCCGACGAACAAGCTCCAACTTCAACTATCTTGAAGGTTGGAAAATATCTTGGATAGATGCAAACTTAGAAATTGAGAAATCGTACGACCAAGCTCTCTGACCTTAAAATATCGAGGAAGCTGCGTAAAATATCTCGTAAAGAATGTGGAAATTGGGGAAATTGAAGGAATCGACGACTAAGCTCCAACCCCCGAAATATCGTGGAGGGTAAAAACTATCTCTGGAAGATAGAAATTTAGGTAATTAGTTAACCAAAAGACCAAGCTCGAATTTGAAATATCGTGGAAGGTGGAAATATCCTTAAATGATGCGGAAATTTTGAAAAAAATCGAATGGATCGACGACAAAGCTCCGACCTTTAAATATCGTGGAAAGTAAAAAAATATATTGAAAAGGATGCCAAAATTTAGGGAATTTGAACACATTGAGAAGGAAAGCTCAGTGACTCACATCCAACTTAAGAGGTACAGAATATCACATTAGGAAGGAAAAGCCTGGGGACTTCACATCTAATCCAGAGGTGACTCGATCCACCCAATATTTATACTTACAATTATGATATGAAAATTGGCAACGACGATAAAAACATTTCTCCACCGGATATATATGCTTATGATTTTGATATGAAAAAATTATGATTTATAATGTGGATACTACGCAAGTATACGTTTCCTTTATCAAGTAATATATGAATTTCCGATTAAGCCCCGAGATATCGAACCCACCAAAATGAAAGTGAAAAATCTTTAAAGAAATAAGAAAATTATCTTTTTACTTTAATTGTTCGAAAGTGTGTTTCGATTTTGTAAAGTTTCGTATACTGGGATTTCACTCTTTAAATTTTCTTGTAAGAGTCAAACAAGAAATTAAAATGATAATAATCGTAAACATGGTATGAAAAACACTATTAACTAGAATATTTTTTTCTTTCCTTTATAAAGTAGTAAAAATTATGAAAGTATTGTTGTGGAAGTATTTAAATTTCATAAGTATAAATAAGCAATTGTATTCTTTACCCTTACTTGGTTCTATGTACAATATCAAGCACTGGAATTTTATCATTTCAACATGGTTAGGCAGGGGAAGTTACTAGCTCTCACTCTAGAGTTCCCTCATTTCCCTTCACCTCGGGGGCTAACTTCTCATAACAAAATTCAAAAATTCAAAACCTTAAATTAGGTGCTTTTAGCCCGTCACACTAAAAAATTCTCTAATTTTACTCCCCTTTAAAACATCTTCTAATACATTGCATTCAATTATATGAACTACAATTTTCACCCATATAATTGCATGTGATTCTTACTAACTTTTACGGACAATACCGAAATTGAATTTTACATAATCTCACCACAAATATTACATCTTAATGTGCCAAATTAAGAAGTAAATAAAGTTTATAGAATCAATCTTCACAACTTCTTCCAACTTTAAACACATATACATTCCATAACAATTCTTCATGAATTACTTACTTCTTCATTTAAGAAAGAAAAATATAAAGTAAACTACTCAAAATACATCGAGAAAATACAAAAACACATTGATTTGAAATTAAACTATAAGAAAAAACAACAAACACAATAAGTATTAATTAAAAACAAAATGTAAGAATGAAGTAAACACAAATCTGAAAAATCCTCTCCACAAGACTCAGGAAGTTCCTCTAAAACTTGAATCTTCACTAAACTACTCCTCGCAGGCTTGTCTCCCAACTTCCGATGACTCGCATCGTACTTCGTACTTTAATAAAAACTAAACTAAAGGAAATAAAAGAAGTGGGAAGAAGAAGGCTTCAATCCTACCCTTTTCTTTTCTACTCTCTACTCCTACTCCTAATCAAAACTCTTATAAAATACAATAAAAAATCTGTAAAAACTATCTTTAAAATGCAATGGAAGAGCCCCTAATCTTTCCTAAGACTCTCTTTAAAAATTAAGCCTAAAGGTGCCTTCGTGTCTCTTTAAAATGTGTCCGCATTCGATGTAACCACCAAAGAATGCACCCCTTCATTCAAACTTGTTGCCCAAAGGAAGTTATGGGAGTTACCACCATGAGTTGCATCCCATCACCTTGAGAATGGCACCAAATCTGGTTAATATCAATTTTTAACCGTGGCGGCTAAGCGCTGCCCACTATACCCTAGCCGCCAGTTGCCCGACTCATTTTTCATTTTTTTGCTCCAAATTTGATCCAATTTTTGCTACTTTCATAATAATCACTCATTTTCATCATACCTGCAAGAAAAACAAAAATACTCTCCATTAAAGTGCAATATCATCAAAAATAGGTACAAAATGCACAAAAATACTATATATTTTAGGTGTATCGAAATCCCCCAAACTTAAAATGTTACTTTTCCTCAAGTGACAGTTAATCTCATAGAAAAAAAAATTTAACATACAAATTATGTAATGAGTTACTTAAGAAGATAAAAAATTTTTGTTTTAGAAATGGAATAGTCCAATTTAGAAAAATTCAAGAATTAAGACCAACTTAAAGTTTAGAAAGTTCTTAAGAAAAGAAAAATGACAAATATAAGTCTCTATCTAATTCAAAAATATTTGTAGATTCTTCAAAATATAGGATTCAAACATCTTATTTTTCTCACTTAAAAATATTTATTTGAAAATAGTTTTACTTAACATATTATAACCTTAAACTTCAAATGTTCTCCGAACTTACATGTTAAACTTCTATAAGTATGAAACCAATTTTTGATTGTACTAAATCCGCAAGCCTTCTCCTCCATTTTTACATACTATTTTTCACTTTTTCGTTTTCTTTTTCTTTTTCTTTTTCTAAGGGAAAGATTATTGTATCCGGATAGGCCTTTAATGATTTTGAATTCCACCCTTCCATTTAAAATAAAGGTCGTATATATATCTTTCTTTACTTAAAAATCATAATAATAGTATTTGAAAATTATTCTTTAATAAAAAGAAATTTAAGCTTTGAAGAATAAAAGGCAAATCTTCTATTTATCCAAAAATATAAAATTTCTTACTAAAAATAGATAATGATATTTACCATGTCTTCACCAAGAAAAATTTAACTTTAAGTTTTTCATGATTACTATAAATTTTCAACTAAATTTTTTTTATTCATTTCTATATTCAATATTTTTGTTCCCCTAATATAACTTCACATACATAATTGTTCTCAATCAAGAAATAAGATTTATATTAAGTATTCTTAAGAACAAATAAAGTTTTAGGTTTTTGAATTTTTTTTTTTAAATTCCCCCCGAAAATTTAATTTTTAGTTCGATAAAACATTTAAGCATAAGAAATGATACATGTGTGAGAATTAAAGACTAACATAACATGCTTGCAGGAATTTAAATATCCTAAATATTCAAGTATAACAAGTTAAACAACAGGAGTAAAATGAAATCAAACTCGCTTTTCAAAACATTTTCTTTTTATAACAAGAAAAGTAAAAATTTCAAAAGACTTCTATAGTAGTGGAGGTTTTCAAAGCAAGTACACAACAACTGAAATTACACCGATACCGGATAGAAAATGGTAGTGGTAGATTTTCGTGAAGTTTTAAAGCATGCAAGCTTTCCTAACCGTAGTTTCTATAGTGTTCTCTAATCTCCTAAAAGTTTTAGAATTAATATACACCCTAAAAACTCTAGTACAACTTACACATTAAAACATTTACTACCACACACACTACACTCAAAACAACATATAAAACATCAATCCAACAACAATACATTTGAATATGCAAACATATAAATAGTACAACTATAATCCGCATACTATCGTAGTTCACATCACAACACAATGATCAAATAAAATACTAGACAAAGTACACAATAACACAGCACAACAACACAACAACTAAAACAAATAACATACATCTACTCTTCATCCTCATCCTCATCATCATGCTCGTTCCAATCTTCGGATGGCACATAAGGTATATAGAAATTTGGATGAGGGGGCATCTTAGCACTCGATCACCTCAATCAGTCTATCCAAATAATGCTGATAATTCTCCTCATACTCATCATGTTTTACAATATATCTCTCCACAATATCCATCTTACCATCCATATCTTTCATATGCTCTCGAGTAAGACTCACTTTCTTCAAAATTTTTCTAATAAACTACTCCGTGAATCAAGTAGATGATGAAGCACGTAAATTAGTAAAGACGAGAAGTAGAGATGCAGTTATAAGCAGAAGTAGAAGCAGTAGAAGCCCTACCAAATCCTCCTCTCTAGCCAAATTCTGAATGTACGTTGTAAGCCGCAACGTTTACACCGGTGATAGGTCTCAATGGCTGAAGTATCTCTTCCCTGTGTTTCTAATTTCACTTAGACAAGTTAATCTAATGAATGAATCGTGGAAGGAAATCCCATACCTTCGTAGTGGTAGATCTGGCACAAATTGGCCAATATAATCATAAATGATCGCTCCAATATCTATAGGCTTCCCTTACTAAATGCAATGGTTCAAAATAAGCTCTTTCCCTCCTCACTTCACTAAATACGACCAAGGCCAGCGCTTAGAAGAGAAAATAATGTCATGCCTTAGAAGTGGCATTTAATTTGGAAGCAGGAAAATTTACTCTTCTATAATTTGTTATTTTCCATAATCCTCTTCCATCAGTCAAAAATCCCATTATCTCATCTAACTCTCCCTCCGTAGAATGAAAATTAGAATAAAAACAAAATATAGTAGGAGGCAATTGATAGAAAGTGTTAATTAACCCAGAAGAAAAGTCCACATCTTGCCCCTAACCATCACAAAATTCTCTTCTAATGCGGGCAAATTCGCATAGAATCCTCTAACAACAGAAAAAACAGCAACAGCGGAGAAGCAACAGTAGTTCTCTCAGTTCCTCCTAGCAATCATAGCTTCAATTACTTCTTCTGGCTTACTGAACACTCTCTCAAGAATCAATTTACATGACTACAATGCATCAACATATTGTTTCTCAGCCCTCGCACTAACAAATTTGTCGGAATCAAACTTCGTCTTTCCTCTTGCGCGCTTTGACTTTGGAGCCATCTCTAAAAATTCACGAATAATTTACCATAAATTCCAGAATCAAACAAAACTTGCTAAATTATCTTCCAAAAGATGTTTCCATTAAATCGAAGCAATTTCTTAAGTTTTTCCTCAAATTTTCACCATGAATAGTGATTTTAAGATTTTCCAAAATGTACTCAAAATACATGGTGAAAATAAAAAATTTTACTTATGAGTAGTGCTCTTACCTCAAGGAATCCAAATTTACAAATTTTTCGTTCAGATTGGCTCTTAAATGGTACAAATCAAGGATACCCTAGACTCTCTCTCACAAGAAAATGATGGGTTGAAGACGAACAGGGGAGTTAAACTGATGATTCACGGGTTTTTAACTGCTGGGAACCAATTTTCGCGAACTGGTACCTAAGCGCGAACCCTTTGGAGCTTAGCCGCGAAATCTGGCGCTTAAGCGCCAGCACTGGCACTTAGCCGCCAATACCCAGATTTTCACCATTAAGGTATATGCTTTAAACCAATTCGTTAATCACCATTAATCTCTTAAAAAAATTATCTCTTCCCCATAAATCTTCCAATATTCTAATTCAAATGTTTAATATTCATCTATGCCAAACAAATTTCACACAAACATAAAATTATATTCATTAAAACAAACATAGCACTTAATACAATCCTAGAATTTCTATCGACATACATAGGATGAAATTCTCTAGATACAAGGGACTTAATCTCAAACTGATAAGTTTACATCTCTAGGATGTAACTATCACATCATAAGCCGTAATTAAAACTCAAACATAAACAGTAAACACACCAAATAAAACACATAAGAACACTAAACATATTTAACAAAACACATAAGAACACAAAACATATAAAAACAAAGCACACTTAATTCCACTCCCCATTAGGCGGATTATATCCAGGGCCACTACTATTCTCATTTGACCCTTCTGGAATATAAATCTGATAGAACGGGTGATAATTGTTCATTCTTATATCGTCTTCTTCAATCCATTTGTTCTTGAAAAACATCGCCTTATCCGCTTCTTCCACGTATCTTGAATGACTGAATTACATCTTGAGTTGCTATCCCATGTGCTCCAAATGTAAGTTAGTTTCATTGATCTTTGCTTCCATTGAAGTCACTCGGGCTTCAATTTTTGCAATCATTTCTGCAATCCCTTGAATAATAACAGTGAGAAATCCATTGAATAACTCTTTAGCACTGTCACTAATGAACTTACTCTTGTCAGAATCTTGCTTCTTCTTAATCTCATTCTCCCAGGAAGACATGATGTACTCAAAATACTCTTCTTAAGATTTATAAATGAAAATAGGACTTGAGGCAAGTGTTCCTCTTATATCAGGTTCTTTTTATAGACATAGGGAAGTGCTAAAACTACCCCAAGATGTTTTAAAACTCCAAAATAACTTCGAAAACCTTTTCCCCATGATCTAGGCTTCTAGAATCTCATTTTCCACATTTTTTGTAACTCCGACGCCTAAGCGCCAACTAGGCGGCGCTTAGCCGCCAATGCTCAATTTAGCACAAGTTTGCCAAATGTCCAAATTTTCATTCTGACTCCTCTAAGTCATCAAATAAGGTCAAAAAAACTCTATTTAGTTTAAAAACTCCAAATTACTACCACAAAAAACATAAAAACAAACCAAACAAAGCAAACATAGTACACAATACAAAAGCAAAGCAAAGCACACCGATAATTATGGGTTGCCTCCCACAAAGCGCTTGGTTTAACATCTTCAGTCTGACAAACACAGAACTCATTCTGAGTGACCCAACATCAAATTCTCATTAGAATTATATTGCTTGACTGAAAAATATGGTTTAAGTCTATTTCCATTAACTTTAAATATTTTTCCATTCTTAGGATCTTGAATATTCACAGCTCCAGTAGGAATAAATTTTCATCACAATAAAAGGACCCATCCACCTGGGCTTAAGTTTTCCAGAAAAAATTCTTAATCTGGCATTATACAGCAAAAGTTTCTGTCCTGGCAAAAGATTTTTATTAATAATCTTCCAATCATGCCATAACTTTATCTTTTCCTTATAAATCTTAGCACTTTCATAAGATTCATTTATTGTCTCTTCAAGTTCATTTAATTGCAATAATCTCTTCTCAGCAGCATCTTTCAAATTATAATTGAACTCCTTAATAATCCCAAATGCTTTATGCTCAAGTTCAATATGTAAATGACAAGCTTTTCCAAAAATCAGCCTATATGGGGACATTCCTATAGGGGTTCTGTAGACAGTCATATAGGCCCACAAAGCATAATCTAGTTTGATTGACCAATCCTTTCTATTTGGATTAACAGTCTTTTTCAATATTATTTTAATTTCACGATTGGATAATTCAACCAAACCACTTGTCTGTGAATGATAAGTAATAGCAATGCGATAATTAATTTGATATTTCTTTGCTAACTTTCCAATAATCGCATTTCTAAAATGACTTCCCGCATCAGTTATGATTACTCTTGGTGTTCCAAATCTGCAAAATATTTTCTTCATCAAAAACTTCGCAACACTTTGAGCATCACATTGAGGTAAAGCGATAGCTTCAATCCATTTGTAAACATGGTCTACTGCCATCAAAATATAAACATTTCCGAAAGATGGTGTAAATGGTCCCATAAAATCTAATCCCCAAACATCAAATATTTCAACTTCCAACATATAATTGAGGGGCATCTCTTTTCTCCTAGAAATATTGCCTACACCCTGACATCCATCACAATTTTTAATATAAGCATTCACATCCTTAAAAATTGTAGGATAATAAAATCCAGATTGTAAGATTTTATATGCAGTTTTATCACTTCCAAATGTTCCCCATAATCAGAATCATGACATTTTTTAATAATTTCATAAGTCTCTTCCAAAGGTACACATCTTCAAATTATAAGATCCTTTTCTGGTTTATATAAAAATGGGTCATCCCAAAAATAAGTCTTAGCATCGGAAAAAAATTTCTTCTTTTCCTGATATCTCAAAACATAGGGTATAATATCACTAACAATAAAATTTACTATATCTGCATACCACGGAACACACCACTCATTAACAGTGAACAATTTTTCATCAGAAAAATGTTCATTAATTTTTTCAACATCACAGAGAGATTTTTTAATTTCAAGCCTGGAAAAATTATCAGCAATTTTATTTTCAGAACCCTTTCTATCTTCTATCTCAAAGTCAAGTTCTTGCAAAAAAAGAATCCATCTTATCAGTCTCAGTTTTGCATCTTTTTTCATCATTAAGTATTTGATAGCAGAATGATCAGTATGGACAACAGATTTAGTTCCAATTAAATATGATCAAAATTTATCAAAGGAAAACACTATAGCTAATAACTCTTTCTCAGTAGTGGTATAATTAATTTGAGCTTCATTAAGAGTTTTACTAGCATAATAAATAACTTTGAAAATCTTATCATATTTCTAACCCAAAATAGCACTAATAACATAATCACTAGCATCACAAATTAATTCAAACGGTTTTTCCCAATTTGGTGAAATTATTAAAGGTGCAGTGATTAATTTTTCTTTTAATGTTTCAAAGGCTTTGAGGCAATCATCATCAAAATTAAAAATTACATCCTTTTCCAGTAAACGGCATAAAGGTTTTGAAATCTTTGAAAAATCTTTGATGTAATGCCTGTAGAATCCAGCATGTCCTAAAAAACATCTAATTCCCCTTACATTGATTCAACAAGGTAAATTAGATATAACTTGAATTTTTGCAAGATCTACCTCCAAAGCTTTTTCTGAAATCCGATGTCCCAAAACAATTCCTCCTGCTACCATAAATTGGCATTTTTCCCAGTTAAGGAGCAAATTAGTTTCTTCACAGCGTTTTAGAACCTTAGATAAATGTTTTAAACAAGATTCAAATGAAATTCCAAACACTGAAAAGTCACCATAAATACTTCAATCTCTTTTTCAATTAAATCACAAAAAATAGCCATCATTCATCTCTGAAATGTAGCAGGGGCATTACATCAACTAAAGGGCATTCTTCTAAAAGCAAACGTACCATAAGGACTGGTAAACGTAGTTTTCTCTTGATCCTCAGGAGCAATTTGAATTTGGTGGTAACCAGTATATCCATCCAAAAAGCAAAAGTATTTATGCCCAACCAGTCTATCAAACATTTGATCCAGAAATGGGAGTGGAAAGTGATCTTTCCTTGTGGCAAGATTTAATTTTCTATAATCAATGCATATTCGCCACCCTGTAAATTGTCTTGTTGGTATTATTTTATTCTTTTCATTAATAGTCACAGTCACTCCTCCTTCATAGGAACACAGTGAATAGGACTAACTCATGCTCTATCTGAAATAGGTTAGATAATTCCAGCATCCAACCATTTTAAAATTTCTTTCTTAACAACGTCTTTCATGATAGGATTTAATCTCCTTTGTGGATCAGCCCACGGTTTGCAATTATCTTCCATAAGAATTCTATGCATACAAATTGAAGGACTGATTCCTTTAATATCAGCAAATGTTCATCCAAAGGCTTTCTTGTGCTTCTTCAAAATTTCAAGCAAATTCTCTTCTTCTTTTCTAGTTAATTGAGAGGAAATTATAACTGGCAAAGTTGAGGATTCACCTAGAAAAACATACTTCAAATTATCAGGAAGCATTTTTAACTCAAGTTCAGCAGTTTTTTCAATTGATGGACCATAAGATTCATCTTTTTCAGTCAAATCCAACAATTCAAAACTTTTACGAATATACTTTAAATCTTACTCTTGAATCAAACTCCTCTTCTTGCTTATGTTCCAATTCTTCTCTTTCAAATTTCTCTTCATAAGTTGACTTGAAATGACATTCACTCAAATATTTGATAACATCCATCCTATAACATTCATCTTCTTTACCTCTAGTAGGATATTTCATCGATTTTGAAATATTAAATGTAACAGTCTAATCAATAACCCTCTTCGTTAATTCCCATTTTTTCACATCTATCATGGCTCAGCCTGTAGCTAGGAAAGGTCTTCCCAAAATTATAGGTATCTCTTTATCTTCCTCCAAATCTAACACAATGAAATCAATAGGAAAAATAAATTGATCCACTTTAACCAAAACATCTTCTATAACTCCTTTAGGATATGTGATCGAACGATCTGCTAATTGCAGAGTTACAATAGTTGGGGTTATTTCTCCTAGTCCCAGTCTTTTGAATATTAATAGAGGCATAAGGTTAATGCTTGCATCCAAATCACATAAAGCTTTTCCATAGAATCTGTCTCCGATAGCACATGGAATTGTGAAACTACCAGGATCTTTAATTTTTTCAGGAAGCTTTTTCTCAATTATTTCACTGTACTCCTCACTAAGTGAAACAGTCTCGTTATCTTCAAACTTCCTTTTCTTGTTAAAAATATCCTTCATAAATTTCGTATAGCTTGTCATTTGTTCTAAGGCTTCAGCAAATGGAATATTAATAGTAAGCTTCTTAAATATCTCCAAGAATTTTGAAAATTGCTTATCCAACTTTTGTTGACAAAGTCTATGAGGAAATGGAGGTGGTGGTTTTTCTAAATCAACCTTAGGTGGAGAAACAAGTCTTTCCAAACCTTTCGAAGCGTCCTCTTTTGGTTCTTCAATCTCTTCTTTCTCTACTTCAGTTTTTTTGAACTCTATCTTCTAATTCACTTCCACTTCTCAGTTGATATGCTTTTACTTGTTCTTTATTCATTTCTCTTGGATTTACTTCAGTATTATTTGGAAGCAATCCTTGGGATCTATTACTTAAGGCATTTGCAAATTGTCCCAATTGATTTTCAATTTCTGATGGTTGCTCCTTAAATTTCTAATTTATTTCCCATATGTGACACTACTTTTTCAATAGACAACTTCATCTCCTTTAATTGTAAAGCATTGTTATAACCTGAACGATAAGTTAATCTATTATTATTATTATTATTTCCTTGGTTTTTCCAATTCGCCAATGGGGTTTACTTGGTGGTTCACCTATTGTTGATTAACACCACCCTGATTATTGGTATTCCAGTTAAAATTTTGATGATTCTTCCAACCTTGGTTATAATAATTGGAATATGGCTTTTTAGGCTTAATTATAGCATTCACAGTTTTTCGTGAAGAATAAGAATCAACCATTTAGCCTAATGAATTTTTTTCAATCATGGAATGTGGCTGAGAAAAAATCATCCCAAATTGGCCAATCTTCCTTGAAACATGAGCAACTTGATTTGCTTACATTGTAAAAGCATCATTTTCAAAAACACTGGCTACTTTTTTAGGATTTAACCTTTTAGAAGGCCATTGAAAATTATTAGTAGTCATTTCTTTAATTAAAGCAAAAGCATCAGAAAATGGTTTAGACATTAATGATCCACCAGTAGCAGCATCGATGATCGATCTAAGAGATCCAACTAATCCATTATAAAAAGTTTGAAATATTAACCAATCTGGTATCGAATGATGTGGACATTTCCTGAGTAGATCTTTAAATCTTTCTCATGCTTCATATATTGATTCCCCTTCAAACTGACAAAAAGATGTAATATCATTTCTCAACTTAGCAGTCTTAGATGGTGGAAAATATTTAGCAAGGAATTTTTGTGACAGTTCACCCCATGTTCTAATTGATCTAGGTGCTAACTAATGTAACCATATTTTAGCTTTGTCCCTTAGTGAGAAAGGAAAAATTCTAAGTCTAATAGCTTCATCCGAAACACCATCATATTTAAAAGTAGCACACAACTCTAAAAAATTAGCAAGATGCAAATTAGGATCTTCAGTTGTTGCTCCCCCAAACTGATTATCAGACGCCATTTGGATAATAGAAGGTTTAAGCTCAAAAGAATTAGCAGCTACAGTAGGGTTTTGAATACTACCACGAAGTTAATCCACTGTAGCGTTAACATAATCTCTTAAAGGTCCTAATTTTTTATGGATGCCAACATTTTGATCTTGATGATTTGCCATTTCTTGAATATTTTTATCTTTTTCTGTATTTTTAATTTTTTTTTTTTTTCTGATAGTTCTTTCTAATTCAGAATCGTAAGGCACAAGTCCCTCAGAACCTGAACTATGCATACAACAACAAAACAAAATAAAACACAACACACTAACAAAAACAAGAAAAAGTAAAAATTTAAAATTTCTTAATTTTCTTTAAAATGTAATTTTAGTTAATTTCTTTCCCCGACAACGGCGCCAAAAACTTGATCCACCCAATATTTATACATACAATTATAATATGAAAATTGGGCACGACGACAAAAATATTTCTCTGTCGGATATATATGCTTATGATTTTGATATGAAAATTATGATTTATAATGTGGATAATACGTAAGTATACATATCTTTTATCAAATAATATAAGACTTTCTGATTAAGCCCCGAGATATCGAACCCACAGGGAAAGTGAAAAATCTTTAAAGAAATAAGAAAATTATCTTTTAACTTTTTTAATTGGCTTTTGAAAGTACGTTTTGATTTTGAAAAGTTTGATAGTTGATTTCACTCTTTAAATTTCTTGTAAAAGTCAAATAAGAAATTAAAATGATAATAACTGTAAACACGGTATGAAAAACACTATTAACTAGAATATCTTTTTTTTCCTTTATAAAGTAGTAATAATTATGAAAATATTGTTGTGGGAGTATTTAAATTTGCTGTGATAAATAGAAGCAAATGTATTATTTTCCCTTACTTGGTTCTATAAAGAACATTGGTTAATTTGAAATTTTATTATTTTTAACATGGTTAGGCAGGGAAGATACCAGCTCTCACTCTAGAGTTCCCTCAATTCCCTCCACCTGGGGGCTAACTTCTCATAACAAAATTCAAAACTTCAAACCAAATTAGGTGATTTTAGCTTGTCACACTAAAAATCCTCTAATTTTACTCCCCTTTAAAACATCTTCTAAAATATTGCATTCAATTATATGAACTACAATTTTCACCCATATAATTGCATGTGATTCTTACTAACATTTATGAGACAATACCACATTGGATCTTACGTAATCTCACCACAAATTTTACATCTTAACAGGCCAAATTAAGAAGTAAATAAAGTTTATAGAATCAATCTTCACAACTTCTTCCAACTTTAAACACATATACATTCCACAACAATTTTTCAAGAATTACTTACTTCTTCATTTAAGAAAGAAAAAGATAAAGTAAACAACTTAGAATGCATTGAGAAAATACAAAATTACATTGATTTGAAATTAAAAACCATAAGAAAAACAACAAATACAACAAGTATTAATTAAAAACTAAATGTAAGAACAAAAGTAAATACTTATTTGAAAATCCTCTCCACAAGACTCAGGAAGTTCCTCTGAAACCTTGACAATTCACTAAACTACTCCTCATAGCAGGTCTCCCATCTCCAATGACTCAAAAACAGACTTCAAACTTCAATAAGAACTAAACTAAAGGAAAGAAAAGAAGTGGGAAGAAGAAGGCTTCAATCCTACCATTTTCTCTTTTCTACTTTCTACACCAACTCCTAATGAAAACTCTTATAAAAACCCTATAAAAACTCTCTTAAAAATGCAATGGAAGAGCCCTTAATCTTTCCTAAGACTCTCTTTAAAAATTAAACCAAAAGGTGCGTTGGTGTCTCTTCAAAATGTGTCCAGATTCTATGTATCCACCAAAGAATGCACCTCTTCATTCAAACTTTTCTCCTAAAGGAAGTTATGGAAGTTACTGTTGACTTCATTATTGATAAGGTCTGTTCTCGTCTCTCTCCTTAGTACTTAGGATCTAGCCTTAGGCTTTCCCTTTGACTATCTTAGAGGACTAGAAATGGAACCCACCACTTAGAAATTTAAACACCTCTTAAACTCCCTACAAACCACATAAGTTTGATTGTAAACCCCTAAGTCACTTAGAGGGTTAAGATCAAATGTGGAGGTTTAAAGAATGAGTTCCATATAGGACTCTTTGGCCTTAGGACTACCCTGGGTGGCCTGGTCTGGTGAGGGTTGACTTGCACACTCATTACACTTTCACACACATTCCAATCCTAAAACCATTCATGCCTAGCTTCACTTCCTGACTCATGTAGGTAATTCATATGGATGGACCTTAACCCCTAGGCTCTTGGCTAAGAGGGTTAGGACAACATAGTGAATGCCTCAAGCGAGTCCTCTCATGGCTCTTATAGGCTTGATATGGCTTCATGGCTCAACCAAAGTTGAAAACTCTTTCTGACACTCCCATAAATATTTCTCAACATTAATTTTACATCAAATCCAACCTTAGCCCAACCTTAAACCAAGTTAGCCCAATTTGACCCACTTTGACCCCTTTACTAGAAAGACCCACATTAAACCCAATTCAATTCAAAATCACTTCAAATTTGTTCCAAATCACCCATGACACATCCCTAAACTAAACCCAACATTTATTTGGCACAATATTTTACAAAACTTTCATCCACTAACTTGTTTTAAAACCTAAAAGTCCACCTTTTTAAGACAATTTAAAAGCCCATCCAAAACAATTTCAAAGGCCCAAAACCTATTTCAAAACCCATATGACATCTTCATTGGTCATCCATTTGATAAAATCACCTCCTAAGTTTTATTTCATCATTTAAACAAACCAAATGTGGCCCCATGAAAATTTTCCATCAAAATGTCTAAAAATTCAAAACCCTTTTTCATGTAATTGACCAAGCTTTGCCCCAAGCCACATGGAGCCATGGAGCCATGCATAAGCCTATGCAAGCCTTGGAAGCCTCTTTCCACATCACCAAACCATTTATGGCTAGAGAGGGAACCCCTTTCTAAACTCCTTCTTAAGCCTTTTTAACCCCTTTTATGTCACACTCTAACCCATGCTTAATCAAAATTATTGGGATAGAGACTTCTCCACCTAAAGTCAGCTGAGCCAAATGATTCATTTCAGCCCAAATCAAACTCTTGGAGGGTGAACCCAACCCATTTCCATGGCTTAACCAAATTAAGCTCAAAATGACCCTTCACCCTTACCACTTAAATCAAACTCCATTACACATGTCAAGCCTCAATTGAACTCACCAACTTCCACCCCTGACCCCACTGAGCCAGATGGTGACCTAACCCTGCCGGCCAGCCGCCTGGGTCGCCGGAAAAAGCCATGGCCGAGAGCTCCATGTGAGCCAAAATTTTCAATTCTTCCTTGCTGAGTTGTCCCAATCCAATTAAACACCATGGCTGATCTTCTCTTGCATAGAGGAGCTGATCCCAAGCCTCAAACCCCCCTGGGAAGCCTTCCAGCCATGTCTATTTAAACCCACCACCCTCTCGGCCAAAGAAGGGGATGAACCAGACCTAAACAAAACTCTGCCAAAATTGCTCCAGGACCTTCTCCTCACCTAGAGTCCTAAACCCCATTGAGTGAGCTCAATTTTGGAGCTTAATTCTCAGCCCAGAACCAGAACACCTCTAAAACCTCTACCAAATCCAAATTAAACTCACCCACACCTGCACAGGACCAAGAGAAGGAGTTCCCTAATGAAAGTCCCCTCTCAAGGCCACCCATTTGCTCCAGCCTCCAAGCTTTGAAATCGGCTGTGGATACTTTCATACCTATACAATTCCCCAGAGCCAGAGACTTCATTTGGAGCTTCCTTGGGTGCAATCGAAGGTGACAACTCTCTGATTGAAGCTACACTTCTCAGAGCAAAGGTATGGATCATTCCTTCCTCCCGAGCTTCCAGTGATTCTCCGTTTTGCTTTGCTTAATTTCATAGCATGTAAACCATATGGATGTGTTCGTCTCTTCAAGACGAATCCATAGAGCATAAGAACACAAAAATTCGTTGAGAAATGAGAGAGTTTTTAGGGTTTTAGTGTGAACGGTCACGGATGCACACCAGTCATAGACGATGACCAGGCGTCGTCCGATCGAGCGTGTATCGAGTGGACGGTCCAGATTGCGCCGGACCAGAGAATATTACCTGAACCACGGGCCCCTGGAGCCCTGAGTAAGATGGCGGCGTTGAATCGGAGCGCAACGCGTGGGCATTCGGAGCTGCCGAGGATGAGTCGGCGCCACGTGGATAAGTAGAAAAATATGGATTTTTTGATTTATTTAAATACCCAGGACTTAGAAAATCCATATCTTTGTGTAGAAAAATCATAAAAATAAACTAAAAATACCCTCTTGCTCAGTGAACATAGTAGAATAATATGGAAAAGAAAACAAGTTACTTTGATGAGTATTTTATTTTAAATTAATTATTTACTTATTTAAGTATTTTGATTCTTCATTTGCATAGACAATTCACCATGGCATGAGACCATAGGGCTTTTGAAGCCTCGGATCTTGGGAACATTCCCTGAATTTTTCAAGGTCAGAGGCCATCTACATGGAATGTTATTTATTTTTTAAGTTTATGTCACTGTTTTTAGTATTTTAATTCCAATAATTAGCATATTGTCCAATAAATTCTAGGAAAATTTGGGGAAGTTTCCTAGGACCAGAGAACCCGAGGATAATTATATTTTGAGTTAACTCATTAATAATAACCCTAATTAGCCTAAATACTCAAAATTTAATTTTAATTAATTAGGGTTAGCTACACATCAAAATAACATGAAATCAATTCTCCATTAATTTTTAGGATACAGAGAACCTTGTATAAAAATTTGAAGTTAATTGTAAATGATTAGCCCCACTAAATGAATTAATTAAGCCACATGATCAAAATTAAACTTTAAAAATTCATAACTCCAAAAATACATTTAAAAAAGTCATCAAATTGGTTTTGTGGGCTCTCTGATATCAGAGGAGTCTATAAAAATTAAAATTTGAATTTTTTAAAATTTTTTATTTTTAATGATATTTTTTATATTTAAATAATTAAAACATAATAAAAATCGCAAAAATAATAAAAATCATAAAAATGTCATATTTTGACTCTTAATCACTTAGAAACCAACCAAATATTTTTCCTAAGTCTCTAAGTTAAGATATTGAATTTAAAGGCTCAAAACAATTTTTAATATCAAAAAATGAATTTTCCAACCTTTCCACTAAATTAATTCCATTAAATCAAAGGAAAAATCAGAAAAATATAAAATTTTTTTTTCTAAACTCTTTGAGGTCAGAGAGATTTAGGAAAAATATAAAATTCATTTTTGAACTTCAATTTTATTTTATAATTAATTAACACTCCAAAAATAAAAATAATTATAATAAATAAAATATAACTTAAAAAATCACCAAAAATTGGTGTAAGTGGTCCTCTGATCATTAGGAACATCCCATAATTTTCTTAAGGAAAGAAACCTTTCCTTGGTCATGTTGTTGAATTTTCCTTGAAAATCCCTATTTTTTCGCTAAAAATAATTATATAAATAAATTAAATTCAGAAAAATCACATTTTCTCCTCTAATGTCTTAATTGACATATGAGTGAAGTGACATAAAAATTTCAAGTTCATTTGAACTCAATTTAGTGAGTTATGAAATAAATAAGCCTAAAATGGCATAAAGGTAATTAAAGAATTCAAACCCCTTTATTAAAATTTTAGGTTTAATTAAAAATGGAGGGTAAAATATTTGATTTTATCTTTCTTGGATGATTGAAACTTTGGGAAATTAAAAGTGTAGAAACCCATTAATCACTCTTAATAAACCAAAAAATGAAACTTTAATTATTTAAACAATTTAAATTTTGGAAGATTAATGAAAATTTGAATTATTCAAAATAGGGATATAACTTGAGAGGATATTAATTCTTTAATAAATAAAAAAATCCCTAAATAAATCACTTTAATAATATCTAACTCTTAATTAAGATTTAAATGATGATCCAAATCAAGTAAATTGAAATTAAAAAAATAAAAAAAATAATAACCCTTAAATTAAAGAAAAGTTCAAAATATTAAATAATTTGATAATTAAATTAAATTACATTAGATTAAATTGAAGTAAGTAAAAGTTAAATTAAAATTAAAATTAAATTAAATTAAATTAAATTAAATTAACATTTTAACAATTAAGTTATTTTAAATTAAATAAATATTTAAATTAAATTAAATTAAATTAAATTAAAATCAAATTTAAATTAAATAAAGTTAACATCATTCAATAATAAAAGTAAAACGAATTTAAAATATTAAGATCACCTAAAGTATAAGGATTTAAACCAAAATATAATTTGAACACTATTCCAAACTTAAAAATTATTAATTAAAACCTCATAATAAAACTAAATCACTTTAAACCATTAACTCAAACTTCAAATAAAGAATGATTAAAATTCTCAACAAACCAACTTGCCCCTAAAGGCTTTAATTATTATAACTCTTAAATAGAGTATTAAGTGAGATGTCACTTCATTCATTAGGTAATCAAATGCCTGAGTTCACTGAGCAAGAGACAAAGCTTAACTAAACTCTTGGATGATTAATTCACCTGTGCAATTAAATTTACTTAGATTCAAAATAATCTCGAAAATATTGAAAAGATGTTTAGGACTTGTCCTAAGCACTTTCTCAATATGGTGGGATGTTTTAGAAGAACAATTGAATTTAATTGTTCTTTGATGAAGAAAATCATCCTTAAACAAAACACAAGAACCTAGACATCATAGGAGATTCTAGTTATAGGACTAGGACTTTGGTAGACAACCAAAACCTGTCCCTTAGCTTTACCTAGGTATTTGTTAAAATACTTAAATGCCTTAACATATGTTTTAAGTGCAGCTTGGGATGACGGGAAGACCCTCCAGGTACGCTTTTATTGCAATTTACTTTAGTGCAATTTACTTACAGGCACTATACTTTACTTTTTTTTCTTGCATGTTAAACAAGACTATTGCATGAAAACAAAAACCTTTAGGATAGTCCCTGAACTGAAACCAAAACTAAATTAGAAGTCATCACAAGATAAAATTCACCGCCACAACATTCCAAAATATAAAACAACTCAAAATTTAATCACAAACAGAACAACAAAACTACAATTGCAACTAAATTAAAACGTCTCGTTGAATGATCGGGAATACCTCGGATGATATAACCCACGCGTTGCTAACGGGATTTCCCATGGTCTAAATGAAAGTGTGGAACTCATTCAGTTGAGTTTAGCAAATTCATCTGGACTAAGTGAATTCGATGAAAATAACGGTGCCGAGATGACGGAACCGTGGGATCTTAATCGGTTCTGTTTAACTAACTTTAAGATTTATTTTAATTAAAACATTAAAAATATTTGGACTTAATGATTTCTAAACCAAAACACTTCTCTCATCTCCTGATTTTCACCTTCTAAAACTAAACCTCTGCAACAACAAGGAGCTCGGAGCACAGTGGGTAGCACGGCCATCGTCATCAGCAAAACTCGGATCTACACCAGCAAAACCTTTCCTAGTTTTAAATAACCAAGCCATATGATTTCGAGGTAGTTTGCCTAGTGCAACATAAATCCTCAACTTTTTTTAGGCATTTGCATAATCATGTTATGCAAATTAAGCCCTAACCGGTCTTAGGACTCCGAGGTAGTCGTTCGGTACGACATAAACCCTCACATCTTCGAGGCTACTTGTGTGATTATATCATACAAATATAAGTCCTAATTAACTAAAATTGGCAAGATTGAAACATTAAGTGAATTCCCAAATTGAAGCCAAACAATAGGATAGTTTGGGAAGTTGCCAAGATTTTCCTTGGATCCTCAGCTTCTCCTACTTCTCTTCCTTTGCACTCCTGAATTAAACTGTTCTGAATTTGATCCACTCCCTATTGAAATCTCCAGGATCCAATTCATTTGAAACCTTAAAATTTGAAATTCTTGAGAGAAAAACCACTGATCATTATCGAGAGTTTTCTTAAATGATTCCCGCCATTTAAGATGTAATTAACTATAGAGGCTTGCCCTTATAGGGAACTTTAAGAACCCAGGTAGTATAAACTCTGCTTATTTCCTTCATATTAAGCAGGGAACCTGTCGGCTTATAAAGTTGGTTCGCATACCAAATGGATGTCACAAATCTTTTAGTTTATTTAATCGAGCCCCATCACCAAGTAGTGTGTCTATTCTTCGGGATAGATACACAGCTTGTGGTGCGTTGCTCGTTTATATAAACTATTTGGGATGTGAGATCAGTTTGATTACATATCTTAAAATTTTCAAACTCAAAATTATTTTCAAAATCAAATACTACATTCTAAATTATATATATATTTAAATTAAATTTAAAATCTAAAAAATTCGCCGACAATTTCTGTAGGCAACCCCTTTTCAAAACACAACCTTAAAATATGCCGACAGCTTCTGGCGACTCCGTTGGGGACTAGTTCCTCTCTCCATCTTAATTAGATGGTTTTGCTTTCATAAATCGATAGTGAGTCCATATCCCTAGTGGACCAAAACTATCATTCTTCCGTTGGCATACTACGTTCATTTCTATCTTGAACGGGTATAGTCAACTTCTCTCGAATTTACGAGCTACTGTTTAGACACCCCTAAACAGAGAGGTTCTGAAATCCTCTTATCTTTTTTCTGAGGTGGGGTGGACCCCCAATAGGTGTTAGCTTAGGAGCGGTCCTTCGGATTATGAAGTTTTACGAGACTTTCTCTTCCTTGCCAATTCCGAGCCGGGTCCCTTCCTTTTTCTATAAACCTCCTTCCTTTAATCATTTCGTTCCTAATAAACAAATCCTCTAATAAACGCCCCTTTCAATAAACAAACTCTTTTAAATCAAAAATACATTAAGATAAACGAAAATGTGTTCGGACTCTTTCTTTTTCGTCCTAAGTTTTGCGACAAAAGGAAGCATAATTCTAGACTAATACTCAGAATCTACCCTGCAGAAAATGACTGCACCAAAGTTAATTTTCTCCTTCACCAATGGAATGGACTTCGCCGTCTATAAGGATGAGCTGCCTGACAATGGGATCATCCGTTTTGAACAAGGATTCGACAATACAGATATCAAGTTTGCTGACGTCACTCTATTTGCACTAATGGACAAAGTGTCAGAAACTAAAGAGCCCGTAATTGAGTTCAACTTGAAGTTGGCTCAAGAATTCCCTCCCCTGTAAAGGGTTCCAGCTGAAAGAAGTGCTGCTATTCGTAGGAGGACTGTTGTCTCTACCCCCATCGGTCTAGTCATCTCTGCACCAACCCCGGCTTCTGTCAAACTGAAGGGGAAGGAAATCCAAGTCTGTGATGAGCCTGTCACTGTGGAGGGTATAGATTTTGCTACAATACCATCTCTTTTTGAGATTGGGTCCAGTTCAAGAGTTGCACCCCTAACTCGGACTCAAAGGAGAAATAGAAGCAGAAAGATCGCCGTGGTCGAGAAAGCCAAAGCCGCCGAAGTTGCTTTTCTAGAAGAAATTCCCGAGGAAAGAGAAGAACCGCCCGAGTATATACCTCTGTTAGAAGGGAGTAGGTTTCACCCCCTCTCTGCTGCATCGGATGAGGAAGATGTCCGAAGGATTGCTGCTACACTACCCTAACCTGCATACTATAGTAACTACAAAAAAAAGAGTTAAGACTACGCCATTTGCTTGGCTACAAGCCGTGATAGAAAAATTGGCAAAGAAAGAAAGATGCCCCGTATCAGAAAACCTAAGAAGAATGGGACGAGTGCCAGTTAGATCCCGCCTCGGACCGCGAGTAGAGCCTGTCACTGTCATAGAGAAACCAAGGAAGAAAGTGAGAACTAGTTCACCTATTGTTGTATCGGTCCATCATATTAGGGAGGACACCACCAACCAGCATATAGCCGACAGACCATCTGGTCCTAGGCCTTCTGCTGCAAGAAGGATGGTGTGGCGACCTATTATTACCGAGCCGAGACCAACACAACGACCTGAGAAGAAAAGTCTCGTCAAAGAGCTTGAATCCAAAGGAAGTGCTACTTCAATAAAAGAAACTCCCGAAAAAGAAGTTCAACAGCCATCGCACGAAAAACTCGAGACCGTCTGGAAGAGACCCCTCGAGCATGCTATAGGAAAGCTAAGGACGGATATCTGCCGGTTGGCAAAAGAAAGAGGAGAAAAGTTGGAAAAGAAAGTTGATTCATCAGAGTTCATGGATGAGGAGTATGCCGAGATCAACATGGTTGAGACACAAGCATCGTCAGCTTCGCAAGGTGCTCTGGCAGCTGCGGAAAGAGATGAACCGGAAGTGATGAGAGCACGGCTTCGGGAAAGAGATGACACAATTTCCTAGATGGCAAAGAGGATGGAAGAGATGGCTGCTGCCTTAGCCACTCTCCAGAGTCAGGTGCAACCTTAGAAAGAAACACCCCCAGAGATCATCCGTATTGCAGATGGTGGAAAAGATATCACATCTGTCAACGGAGACGAGCCACCAAAGAAGGATTACGCACAGAGCATGATTCCCGAAAAGGACATTAAAATCATGGTAGAACAGCAGATGCGAGAAGCCCTAGCACAATTCAAGAGTGGAGCATCTATTCAGACAGGTAGGCCTTACCCCGAATAGTTTGATGCGGTCCAATACCCGAAAGGCTTCGTACCACCTCTGTTTAAAACTTTTGATGGAACGGGAAACCCCCGGCAGCATGTCGCACATTTCTGTGCTAGTTGCTGCAATGCCGGTGGGAGTGACACTTTACTCTTTCGACGCTTCGTCGCCGACTCGTCGTGGATTGCCTTCGACCGGTACGCGAATTGCCAAATGGTTCGGCTTAAGACCTTTTCAGAGTTAGAAAACCTCTTCGTTAAGCAGTTTGTCGGGGCTCGGCACCACATCACCATCGGTGATCTAGTGGTGGAGCACCAGAAACCGAACGAAACTCTAGTGGACTACATACTTCGATGGAGAAATTTAAGCATGAAGTGTGAACCACAACATTATAAACAACATGTAGTCGACATCTTGCTTAAGAGTATCCATGGCCCGATAGCACTTCTCCTTAAAGGATTTACAATCAAGACTTTCGAGAAGCTGCTTAGCAAGGCCGGGAGCTTGCAAGAGGAATCAAAGCAGCTAAGTTTCATGGACAAGAACGATAAGCAGAAGCCCGTGAAAACATTCGAAAAGAACTCCGGAATCATCGCGGTAGTCGATAAGGGCAAGCAACCAGTGCAGATACAGCCAGAGCGGCCACAGCCTAGCTATCAACCACCGCAACGTACTTACCAACAACCTCAGCAGAGTTATCAACAACCTCGACCAAACTATCAGTCGCATCAGCATTATGAGCAACCGCCTTGTCTAAAGCATACCCTGAAAAAGTTTTTGAATAAGGAATATCCATTCAAAAGTGAAGTAGTAGCGAAAATATTCCGCAGTTTAATGAAGACACCAGATTTTCAGCTACCAGAGCCCAAAAGGCCAGAGGAAGTCAATAAGAAAGATCATCCAAACTGTTACCCTTACCACTGGATGCTCGGGCACAAGATAGAGGATTGCATTACTTTCAAGATTTGGCTTGACGACAATCTTCAGAAAGGGAACATAACGATTCTGAAGGAATACATGAAGGAACTCCAAAAGGGAGGCTCCGTCAATGTTATTTCAACGGATCCCATTATTCCGATAGACCCTTACGCAACCCAGGATGGATGGAGTACCGTCTGGACAAAGTCTTCAAAGAATATCTTAGATCACATCCAAACCGCTTCAGTGCGTGCTTCAACTTGAAGTTTGAAACCTGCCGAGCCGGCACTATCGCTTGCAATTGAACAACCGCCCCCGAAGGAAGAGAAGATCGCAGAAGAGAAGAAAATCGAGGCTCCAAAGAGTAGACTAGGGGCTGCTTATCCTAGGATGGTTTTTTTCGATTCGGGGGAGAAATCCCTCGAACCTCTGACTCTGTATGATTATTTGCTCGCCCCGGCGGGATCTTATAATGATAAGAGTTATGGTGTTGGCTACGTTTTGACTGTTTCTAACGATTACGTAACTAACGAAAACCAACCTAATCCGGATCTCAATTCCGATATAAATAACGATTTTTAAATCATACTAAACCTCAATGACCACGACGAAGAAGAAGACATTCACAAGGATGGCTACAAGAGCTCAACAAGCAACGAGTCTATTTGCGAATTTCGAGGAGCTTCGATTGCAATAGAATTAGAGTCATCAGATTCCGAAGCAACGCCAGAAGAGCCAGTCGTTACGATTCAAGGGGAGACACCGGCAGATTCAACACCAGATTCAGAAGAAATAACAGAAGTTAATCTAAGGAGCGGAAAAGTTCTACCCCCAAGAATGGGTCCAAAGGATAAAGGAAAGCCGGTAGTTGCTCATGAAGAGCCAACACTAGCAAAGGAATTGACCATTCGGGAAGAAACCGAGGAACATGGTAATAAAGTAGACTACAACATGCTAGCCCATCTTAGGAAGCTACCAGCCAAACTAAGCATATACGACGCTCTGATCCAGCCAAAGGAGATGAGGGAAGCTCTGATCAAGGCTTTACTTGATCCAGAGATTTGTTTAGCTCAAATGACCGGTAATTCCTTCAACGAGGTTTGCTCATTAAAAGAACAACGAGGTGTTACCATCACGGACAATGATTTACTACTCGGAATGGCCGATCACAATCGACCGTTGTACATTTCAGTCACTATTGCAAAGTTTACGCCCTCCAAGGTGTTGGTTGATCCGGGAGCATCAATCAACATAATGAGCCTTCGAACGTTAGCATATTTAGAAATTGATGCTCGAGAACTTGAAGCAGACAAGATGTTATTAAGAAGGTTCAATCAAAAAGGAGAAAGAGCACTCGGATCGATAACACTGTTAATGAAGACCGGTGATTTGGCAAAGACAACCGCAAAATTCCACATAATTGATCTGAGACATCATTCAACGCTCTACTAGGTCGACCATGGATCCATGAGAACCGGATGGTACCGTCGTCTCTGCACCAGTGCATAAAGTATTACGATGGAGGAGAACAGTGTATCAAAGGTGACTTGCAACCGTTCTCCGTGCATGAAATCGGAATTCATGAAGATGCAGCCTACTACGCGCCTCCGAAGAAAACAATCTTTTTCAGAAATGTCATACCAAATGAAGCAAAAGAAGTGCAAGACGATAAAGAGCCGGAAATTCTAGTCCAATAGTTACTCACCACTCCCTCACGGCGAGATGGTGAAGGTTTCTCCAGAACTCGCACCCGAGGTCGAGGCCGGGGACGAGTTCGTGGAAGAGATGTTAGAACAGTTGGACAGAAGAAACCAGTCATCGACGTGGATTGGGAGACTAGTTCCGAGGAAGAAGAAATCAAGAAAGAAGCAGCAATAGTAAATCAAAAAAAACCCCAGTTCAAGATCTCTCTCGAAGATGAAAAGAATGAAGAATACAAATCAATGTACGAGAAGATTAACCATTATGTACATACTATTACCCTAACCCTAATAGATTCTAATAAGATCGAGGGTATGGTGGTCAAGGAAGTGCATGGTGGTGGTACTAAACCAATCAAGTTCTACCGTGGTGCTTCTTCTTCCAAAAATGAAAATGATGTACAATTTGAAGATGTTACTTCATCTGAATTAATGGAGCTCCCTTTTTGAGTGGTACACTCCCTGTGTTCAAAATTTAATTCAATGTGGTGGCTTACCTCGACGATGGACAAAAGGTCAATCACAACATTTTGAAACATTGTGGAATAATGCCAGTCGGCTTCCCAATCCAAAACATGGTCTCGGATTCGGCACAGTAGGATCAGTCGACGATACGAAATTTTGCTTGGTTGTCACTTACAAGCCTAATGAAGACATCTTGGAAGCTTCAGAAGATCTCGAAGATCTACCAATCGGAGATTCTCTGCCAGAATTCGAAGA
Source organism: Papilionanthe hookeriana x Papilionanthe teres (assembly GCA_022702705.1). Classification (NCBI taxonomy): domain Eukaryota; kingdom Viridiplantae; phylum Streptophyta; class Magnoliopsida; order Asparagales; family Orchidaceae; genus Papilionanthe; species Papilionanthe hookeriana x Papilionanthe teres. The sequence goes on from CM040425.1 coordinate 142,994,235, forward strand.
AGAAATTAAATCTACAATAGACGAGTTAATGGAAGTTAACTTAGGTACTAGCAAAGAGCCTAGGCCGACCTTTGTTAGCTCCTTACTCAATAAAAGAAGACTCTGAAAAGATAATCAAGCTATTGATGGAATTCAAGGACTGTTTTGCTTGGAATTATGATGAAATGCCTGGATTAGCTCCAGAAGTCACAGTTCACAAATTAGGAGTGGATCCCACTGCCGTTCCAGTCAGACAAGCTACGAGAAGAATGCGTCTAGAGATTGAACAACAAGTTATAACAGAAGTTAAGAAGCTAATAGATGCTAAATTTATCCTTGAAGAGCAATATCCAACTTGGTTAGCCAATGTGGTACCGGTTAGAAAGAAGAATGGTCAGATCAGAATCTGCGTGGACTTCAGAGATTTAAATAAAGCATGTCCAAAGGACGAATTCCTGCTACCAATTCCAGAATTGATGATCGACATTGCTTCAACACATGAAGTCTTCTCATTCATGGATGGATCTTCGGGATACAACCAGATAAAGATGGCACCAGAAGATGAAAAGCTTACAGCCTTCAGAACGCCGATCGGGGTATACTGCTACACAGTCATGCCGTTTGGATTAAAGAACACAGGAGCAACTTATCAAAGAGCAATGACAAGAATTTTTTATGATCTCATTCCCAACCAAGTCGAGTGGTACGTAGATGATGTGGTCATCAAAATAAAACTTAAAGAGGATCACTTGTATGACTTGAGAATTGCTTTCGAGCGATTAAGACGATATAACATTAAGATGAATCACTTGAAATGCGCCTTCGGCGTCACCTCTGGGAAATTCTTAGGATTTGTTGTTCGACATCGTGGAATTGAAATCGATCTGGAAAAGATTAAAGCTATCTTAGAAATGGCACCTCCCAAAACCTTGAAACAATTACGATCCTTTCAAGGAAAATTGGCTTATCTTCGACGCTTTATCTCGAATTTGTCAGGAAGGTGTCAGCCTTTTTCTGCTTTGGTTAAGAAGGATGCCAAGTTTACTAGGGACTACAAATGTCAACATGCCTTCGAGGACATTAAGTAATATTTAATGACACCTCCTGTCTTAGCAGCCCCAGTCTCGGGTAGACTGTTGATACTTTATACCGCAGCTTTAGACGACTCTCTAGGAGCAATGTTAGCCCAGGTAAATGATGGGGGAAAAGAAAACGCACTCTATTAACTAAGCTGTCGTATAATTCTGATGGAAATAAAGTATCCTCCTATTGAGAAGAAATGTCTGGCCCTGATCTTCGCCGCACAGAAGCTCAGGCACTGCTTGCTTTCTCACATGGTCAACCTTATTTCGAAGTTTAATCCGTTGCAATATTTGATGACCCGACCGACACTTTCCGGCAGACTTGCCAGGTGGCCAATGATACTATTGCAATTTGATATAACTTTCGTTCCTCTTCGTGCCGTAAAGCGACAAGTCCTAGCAGACTTCCTCGCAGCACACCCTTTACCGGCAGAATCGCCTCTTAATGACGACTTGGCAGACGAGCAGATAATGAGCCTAGAAGACCCCGATGATCAACGTTGGGAACTGTACTTCAATGGAGCATCCTCAGCACAGAAAGATAAAGAATCGCAAATGATAGTGCCCGGTAAGGCAGGAATCGGACTAATCTTTATAACGCCGGAGCGGGGAATGTTAAGGTACTCCTACCACTTAACAAAACTGTGTAAAACAACGAGGCAGAATACGAAGCCCTCATAACCGTATTGGAATTAGCCATTCAGATGGGGATAACGGATATCAACATCTATGGGGATTCTCAGTTGATCATTCAACAAGTCGCCGGACAATACATAATTCTAAAGCCAAGACTCGAGCAGTACTTCCAGTATGCCATGAGACTGTTGGAGCAGATTCCAAATGTAACAATCTATAAGATTCCTAGAAAAGAAAATGCTCTCACAGATGCGTTAGCCCGCCTTACAAAGGAATTTTCCTGCTTGCAGGTTGAGTCAGTTGAAGTGTCAGTTCAAGGACGACAGGTCCTATCACAGCTCGGCATGGATATGATACACAAATTGGCGTAAAAAACGAAGAAACAATTGCGAAGAAGTGATGTGAAAATACAGAAGACTGGCGGCAGCCACTGATAGACTACTTGCAAACAGGAAATTTACCGTATGATAAGTCATTAGCCCATCAAATCAAGAAAAGAACTCTGTCTTACGTATTAATAAACAACACGTTATATAGAAGTTCTTTTGATCAAATGTGGCTAAGATGCCTGAGCGGGTCCGAGGCTCGTGAAATTGTCAAAGAAGTACACTCAGGACTTTGTGGCGCTCATCAGTAAGGTCTTAAAATAAAAATGAAGATTAAAAGACTAGGGTACTATTAGCCCTCAATGATGATCAATTGCATGAAGATGGCCAAAAGTTGTCACCAGTGCCAAGTGCATGAAGTGGTTCTACATCAACCTCCAAATGTGCTATATCCGACAATCGCGTCGTGGCTGTTTGAGTGTTGGGGCACAGATATCGTGGGCCCGATAGAACTGCCTTCTTCAAGAGGACATTGCTTCATTCTTGCAGCTACAGATTACTTTTCTAAGTGGGCAGAAGCTATACCACTCAGAGAAGTGAAAGCACATCAAGTGCTACAATTCTTCAAGAATCAAATCGTTTACCATTTTGGGGTACCGCACAGAATTATCTCAGATAACGGGTCCGCGTTCAAGAGTACGAAGATCAACAATTTTGTCAGAAGACATGGGATCGACTGGCGCTATTCAACAATCTACTACGCAAGAGCGAACTGCTTGGCCGAGGCTTTTAATAAAACTCTCGTCCAAATCCTAAAGAAAACTTTGGACGACAAAAAGAGAAATTGGCACGAGAAGTTGTTAGAAGACTTATGGGCCTACAGGACGACTTTCAGAACGCCCACCCAGTCTACGCCTTATGCCTTAGTGTACGGGTTCGAGGCCGTTCTACCCTTAGAGGTTCAGCTTCCTTCTCTCAGAATTGCAGTTGCAAACAAAATTACTATAGAAAAGAATGCCAAACTACGACTAGAAGAGTTAGAAAGCTTGGAAGGGAAATGACTTTCAGCACAGCAGAATTTGGAACTGTATCAAGCCAAGATGATTCAGGCCCATGATAAATTAGTTCACCCAAGGACATTCAAAGTCGGTGACTTGGTTTTAGTTATCAGAAGATCTATTCTTGCACATCGCAAGATTGGTGGTAAATTTGAACCAACATGGGAAATGCCATTCGTGGTCGAGACAGTCTACTCGGGAGGTTCCTATCAGCTTGTAAATTGCCGTTGAGAGCGACCTATGCTTCAATTTAATGGACGATATCTAAAGAAGTATTATGCAACCTGATGTTTCGAAGGATGAATCCTCATTCCTAGAAGCACGGGCGCAGTAATTACTTATGGCTGGGTCCGAACCCAAAAATATAAAAAAATGGATGATAAAGAAAATCATTAAAAAAAATGTTAAAAAAGAAAACATGTGAAATCATGATAAAAAAATCTTTATCCTTCCTTTTAAATCGAGTCTCACTCTTGATCTCTCTTGATCTTTTCCTACTCCTATTTAATTTTAAAATGAACGAATAAAAGCTCGTCATTAATAAACATATTTTTCTACTGTTCTTGTTCTTAGTACAGCCCCTGATCCTTTCCTTATTTTTTCGCAGGGAAATATCGAACGGGCGGTTGGTTCTGAACTTTAAGAATGGCGTGAGTCTAGCACTTGATGAAAAGAGGGTGAGGGATGGAGCCGTGATCGAGATTGACTCTGACTTCACACCAGCTGGGATACAATATGAAGAAAATGATTGGACCCCGATCGATCGGGAAGAACTCCGCAGCCATACAGTGATGAAATTGGGTGGCTCAAATCAACCATCTACCAAGCAAAAGAGAAAAGCAAACGCCGCTCATGCAACAGGAGAGAATAAGAAAGTTAAGTCCATTGTTGCTACAGCAGAGGGTAGGCTTGTCAGTGCCGTGCCCACAAAAATCCAAGGGGTAAGGAGAGCTACTCTCACAGCCACTCAGCGAAGGAACAAGAACCGTCGCATTCGCAAAATGCTGACCAAGTTAGTAGCAGATCAACATGAAGAGACAGTTATATTGTCAATACAAATACTCTAGAGAAATTGGTTCGTCAGGAACCAGAAAGGAGGAGATCAACTCCAAGGAAAGCAGAACTGATAAAAGAAATTCTGAGAAGAGCAAGGATAGAATCAGTTCCTCGACGCCAAGCAGATGCACCAGTTCTGAAGTGTCTTCTTGCGAAAGCAACCACGGAGGATGTCCCGACAGAGACTATCCCCGCGGAGCCAAGACATGCAGGAGAGCGTGCTGAGGTGGAACCATACATTCCCCAGTACGTTACTAGACCTCGCCAGTTGCAGATAATTCCAAAATATGAGTTAGAAAGAATGTAGAATGTCGAAAACAGAACTTTTGAATACTTTGAGAGAATTGGAGGCAAGAGGATCAATATCTTAGAAGGCCTCGAGCTGCATACAGATGTGTTCTTAGACTACGAGCAACAACAAATTGTAGACTGCATACTTGAACTCCAGAAAATGGGTCGAGCTGGCCTCTTAAGGGAAAAGACTTATTCAGAACCTCGGAGATGGATGCCAGGGAAAGGAAGAGGTACAATCCAGTGCAGATGTTGCTACAACTTCGCGGTAGATAGAAAAGGAAATCCACCAGGGATACTCCGTCGCAGTGAGGTGGATCCGATGCTGAACGTTATTAAAAGAATGGTAAAGAGGATAATAACATGGAGGTTATTGCCCGCAGATTGCATACCCAACAGCTGCATCATTAACATCTACAAGGAGGGCGACGACATACCTCCACATATAGACCATCATGATTTCGTTAGACCTTTCTGCACAGTGTCTTTTGTCAACCAGTGCAATACCATGTTCAGATCTGACCTCCGGATAGCAGGCCCCGGTGTGTTTCGAGGGCCGGTGGAGATACCACTACCGGTAGGTTCTGTCATGGTATTAAAAGGGAATGGAGCAGACATCGCAAAGCATTGCATTCCAAGGGTGCCTGTTGAGCGGATCTCTGTTACTTTTAGGAGGATGGACGACAGAAAAATGCCTTTCCACTTCCAGCCAGATCCAGAGTTAGAGAATCTCTGGCCTTACGAGCTGTGAGTTACATGGGAGATAGCACACCTCCAATGCACATCCATACGTCATTTCTGCCAAGGATTACTTGGAAGGTGATGTTATTGTCCATGTATCTCACTATTCAGACATGGATTTCGACAGCTGCTTTTAGAAGAAACTTGAAGAATCTTACGCAATCCATTTTGGATTTATATGGATTGTATGAGATATTAAATTCTCAAAGAAAATATCATCAAGTTTTGGATCAAGACGTATGATGTATTTTCAACAAGATTGAAATGAAAGTGACCATGTCATGTTTTTCCTTCACCTCTTTTTGTGCGAATTGACTGGGAAACACCATTAAATTAAAAGAACTTCGAGCAAAGAACAAAGGGAAAATGAAAATAAACGAGAACTTTTTTAAGAATCTAAATGTCAAAATGAATTCTAAACTGATACAAATTCTAAATTTTTTTGAAATTGAATCACCAAAACGAATGAAATAAATTTGAATCTCAATCTGAATCCTTCGATCTGAATCCTTCAATTATTCTTCAAAACGAAATCTGTTTGAAACTCTTCTGAAATTCAAATCTTTTCCTCGACTTGTCACCGGGTCGAGTCTTTTGAACTTGGTTCACTTACCAGTTCTTTTTAAATCTTTTCTCTGCGTGTTAGAGGATCGACTAGTTCTATTGACACGGAGCCACGAACTTTGTTCGATTTGGTTCTGATGGCATGGGATTGGGTCCCTCTTCATACAGATAAATCTTCGAGATTGGAACCAGTTTTCATTTCTCATTAAATCTTCGAGATTGGAACCAGTTTCCATTTCTCATTAAATCTTCGAGATTGGAACCAGTTTCCATTTCTCATTAAATCCTCGAGATTGGAACCAGTTTTCATTTCTCATTAAATCTTCGATATTGGAACCAGTTTCCAATTCTCATTAAATATTCGAGAATGGAACTAGTTTCCATTTCTCATTAAATCCTCGAGATTGGAACCAGTTTCCATTTCTCATTAAATCCTCGAGATTGGAACCAGTTTCCATTTCTCATTAAATCTTTGATATTGGAACCGGTTTCCATTTCTCATTAAATCCTCGAGAATGGAACCAGTTTCCATTTCTCATTAAATCTTCGAGATTGGAACCAGTTTCCATTTCTCATTAAATTTTCGAGATTGGAACCAGTTTCCAATTCTCATTAAATCCTCGAGATTGGAACCAGTTTCCATTTCTCATTAAATCTTCGAGATTGGAACCAGTTTCCATTTCTCATTAAATCTTCGTGATTGAAACCAGTTTCCAATTCTTATTAAATCTTTGAGATTGGAACCAGTTTCCATTTCTCATTAAACCTTCAAGACTGGTACCAAATTCCAGTTCTCTCCCTTCGACGCCGGTACCAAATTCCCACTCTCTTTCCGAGATTGATACTAAATTTCAATTTTCCCTTTTGAGGCTGGAACCTGATTCCAGTTCTCTTTAAACTTTCGAGATCAGTACGTAATTTCTGATTCTCAGCCTTTTCAATCGATACTTAAACTCCAATTCTCACTCTAAGGCTGGTACCTAAATTCCAGTTCTCTTCACAATCCCGAGGTTGGAACCTAGGTTCCAATTCTCATTTCAAATCCAGATTTCCTTGAATTGATTCTAAATTAAACCTCAATCAAAATTGAAACTCAGAACAAATCGCAATCTAAACTCACACATTAAAACTCAAAACAGAAAATGAAATGAAATCTAAATCAAAATTTCCCGGATCTTGTGATCTAGAATTCACCTCCTTTTCTTTTCCCCAGCGAGAGTTCAGGGATCTCCAGTCTTGAAGATATAATCGATACTCCCCAGCATAAATTTGTTTGTACTCTAAGTGTGTCACTTAGACGTCTGTGTTGGTTTTGTTGATCTCTGTGGTCAACGCCAATACACGCGGTGTGCTTGGTTAGTACACCAAACCTATTGGGGGTCCATTTGTTGACCTCATTTTTGATGAGGTCTCTTCTCTTCTCTCTCCTTAGTACTTAGGATCTAGCCTTAGGCTTTCCCTTTGACTATCTTAGAGGACTAGAAATGGAACCCACCACTTAGAAATTTAAACACCTCTTGAACTCCCTGCAAAACCCATAAATTTGATTGTAAACCCTTAGGTCACTTGGAGGGTTAAGATCAAATGTGGAGGTTTAAAGAATGAGTTCCCTATAGGACTCTTTGGCCATAGGACTACCCTGGGTGGCCTGGTTGGTGAGGGTTGACTTGCACACACATTACACTTTCACACACATTCCAATCCTAAACCAGTCATGCCTAGCTTCACCTCCTGACTCATGTAGCTAATTTATATGGATTGACCTTAACCCCTAGGCTCTTAGCTAAGATGGTTAGGAACAACATAGTGAATGCCTCAAGCGAGTCCTCTCATGGCTCTTATGGGCTTGATATGGCTTCATGGCTCAACCAAAGTTGAAAACTCTTTGTGACACTCCCATAAACATTTCTCAACATTAATTTTACATCAAATCCAACCTTAGCCCAACCTTAAGCCAAGTTAGCCCAATTTGACCCACTTTGGCCCCTTTACTAAAAAGACCCACATTAAACCCAATTCAATTCAAAATCACTTCAAATTTGTTCCAAATCACCCATGACACATCCCTAAACTAAACCCAACATTTATTTGGCACAATCTTTTACAAAACTTTCATCCACTAACGTGTTTTAAAACCTAAAAGCCCACCTTTTTAAGACACTTTAAAAGCCCATCCAAAACAATTTCAAAGGCCCAAAACCTATTTCAAAACCCATATGACATCTTCATTGGTCATCCATTTGATAAAATCACCCCCTAAGTTTTATTTCATCATTTAAACAAACCAAATGTGGCCCCATGAAAATTTTCCATCAAAATGTCTAAAAATTCAAAACCCTTTTTCATGTAATTGACCAAGCTTTGCCCCAAGCCACATGGAGCCATGGAGCCATGCATAAGCCATATGCAAGCCTTGGAAGCCACTTTCCACATCACCAAACCATTTATGGCTAGAGAGGGAACCCCTTTCCAATCTCCTTCTTAAGCCTTTTTAACCCCTTTTATGCACACTCTAACCCATGCTTAATCAAAATTCTTAGGATAAAGACTTCTCCACCTAAAGTTAGCTGAGCCAAATGATTCATTTCAGCCCAAATAAAACTCTTGGAGGGTGAACCCATCCCAATTCCATGGCTTGACCAAATTAAGTTCAAAATGACCCTTCCCCCTTACCACTTAAATCAAACTCCTTTACACATGTTAAGCCTCAATTGAACTCACCAACTTCCACCCCTAACCCCACTGAGCCAGATGGTGACCTAACCCTGCCGACCAGCCGCCAGGGTCGCCGGAAAATGCCATGGCCGAGAGCTTCATGTGAGCCAAATTTTTTAATTCTTCCTTGCTAAGTTGTCCCATTCCAATTGAACACCATGGCTGTTCTTCTCTCGCATAGAGCAGCTGATCCCAAGCCTCAAACCCCCTTGGGAAGCCTTCCAGCCATGTCTATTTAAACCCACCACCCTCTCAGCCAAAGAAGGTGATGAACCAGACCTAAACAAAACTCTGCCAAAATTGCTCCAGGACCTTCTCCTCACTTAGAGCAATTGATCCCCACTGCTCTACTGCCCTAAACCCCATTGATTGAGCTCAATTTTGGAGCTCAATTCTCAGCCCAGAACCAGGACACCTCTAAGACCTCCACCAAATCCAAATTAAACTCACCCACACCTGCACAGGACCAAGAGAAGGAGTTCCTCAGTGAAAGCCCCCTCTCCAGGCCACCCATTTGCATCAGCCTTCAAGCTTTGAAATCGGCTGTGGACACTTTCATACCTAGAAAATTCCCTAGAGCCAGAGACTTCATCTGGAGCTTCCTTGGGTGCAATCGAAGGTGACACAACTCTCTGATTGAAGCTACACTTCTCAGAGCAAAGGTATGGATCATTCCTTCCTCCCGAGCTTCCAGTGATTCTCCATTTTGTTTTACTTAATTTCATAGCATGTAAACTATATGGATGTGTTCGTCTCTTCAAGACAAATCCATAGAGCATAAGAACACAAAAATCCGTTGAGAAATGAGAGAGTTCTTAGGGTTTTAGTGTGAACGGTCACTGGTGCACACCAGTCGTACATGATGACCAGGCGCCATCCGATCGAGCATTTATCGAGTGGACTGTCCATATTGCGCCGGACCAGAGAACGTTACATGAACCGCGGGCCCTTGGAGCGCTGAGTCAGATGGCGGCGTCGAATGGCAGCGCGATGCATGGGCTTTCGGAGCTGCCGAGGATGAGTCGGCGCCGCATGGATAAGTAGAAAAATATGGATTTTTTGATTTATTTAAATACCTAGGATTTAGAAAATCCATATCATTGTCTAGAAAAATCATAAAAATAAACTAAAAATACCCTCTTGCTCAGTGAACAGAGGAGAATAATGTGGAAAAGAAATCAAGTTATTTTGATGAGTATTTTATTTTTAATTAATTATTTACTTATTTCAATATTTTGATTCTTCATTTCCATAGACAATTCACCATGGCATGAGACCATAGGGCTTTTGAAGCCTCTGATCATGGGAACATTCCCTGAATTTTTCGAGATCAGAGGCCATCTTCATGGAAAGTTATGTATTTTTCAAGTTTATGTCACTGTTTTTGGTATTTTAATTCCAATAATTAGCATATTATCCAATAAATTCTAGGAAGATTTAGGGAAGTTTCTTAATACCAGAGAACCCTAGGATAATTATATTTTGAGTTAACTCATTAAGAATAACCCTAATTAGCCTAAATACTCAAAATTGAATTTTAATTAATTAGGGTTAACCACACATCAAAATAACATGAAATCAATTCTTCATTAATTTTTAGGATATTGAGAACCTTGCATAACAATTTGAAGTTAATTGGAAATGATTAACCCCACTAAATGAATTAATTAAGTCACATGATCAAAATTAAACTTTAAAAATTCATAACTCCAAAAATACATTTCAAAAATTTACCAGATTAGTTTTGTGGGCTCTCTGATATCAGAGGAGTCTATAAAAATTAAAATTGGAATTTTCTAAAATTTTTCATTTTTAATGATATTTTTTATAATTAAATAATTAAAAAATAATAAAAATCATAAAAATGTCATATTTTGACTTCTAATCACTTAGAAACCAACCAAATATTTTTCCTAAGTCTCTAAGTTAAGATATGAAATTTTAAAGGCTCAAAACAATTTTTAATATTAAAAAATGAATTTTTCAACCTATCTACTAAATTAATTCCAAAAATCAAAGGAAAAATCAAAAAAATATAAAATTTATTTCTCTGAACTCCATGAGGTCAGAGAGATTTAAGAAAAATATAAAATCCATTTTTCAACTTCAATTTTATTTTATAATTAATTAACACTCCAAAACTCAAAATAATTATAATAAATAAAATATAACTTAAAAAATCACCAAAATTGGTCCAAGTGGTTCTCCGGTCATTAGGAACATCCCATAAATTTCTTAAGAATAGAAACCTTTCCTTGGTCATGTTGTTGAATTTTCCTTGAAAATCCCTATTTTTTCACTAAAAATAATTATATAAATAAATTGAATTCAGAAAAATCACATTTTCTACTCTACTGTCTTAATTGACATATGAGTGAAATGACATAAAAATTTCTAGTTCATTTGAAGTCAATTTAGTGAGTTATGAAATAAATAAGCCTAAAATGGCATAAAGGTAATTAAAGAATTTAAACCCCTTTATTAAAATTTTAGGTTTAATTAAAAATGGAGGGTAAAATATTTGATTTTATCTTTCTTGGATGATTGAAACTTTGGGAAATTAAAAGGGTAGGAACCCATTAATCACTCTTAATAAACCAAAAAATGAAACTTTAATTATTTAATCAATTTAAATTTTGAAAGATTAATGAAAATTTGAATTATTAAAAATAGGGATATAACTTGAGAGGATATTAATTCTTTAATAAAAAAAAATCCCTAAATAAGTCACTTTAATAATATTTAACTCTTAATTAAGATTTAAATGATGATCCAAACTAAGTAAATTGAAATTAAAAAACTAAAAAAAATAATAACCCTTAAATTAAAGAAAAGTTCAAAATATTAAATAATTTGATAATTAAATTAAATTAAATTGAACTAAGTAAAAGTTAAATTAAAATTAAAATTAAATTAAATTAACATTTTAACAATTAAGTTAAGTTAAATTAAAAAAATATTTAAATTAAATTAAATTAAATTAAATTAAAATCAAATTTAAATTAAATTAATTTAACATCATTCAATAATAAAAGTAAAACGAATTTAAAATATTAAGATCACCTAAAGTATAAGGATTTAAACCAAAATATAATTTGAACACTATTCCAAACTTAAAAATTATTAATTAAAACCTCATAATTAAACTAAATCACTTTAAACCATTAACTCAAACTTCAAATTAAGAATGATTAAAATTCTCAACAAACCAACTTGCCTCTAAAGGATTTAATTATTCTAACTCTTAAATAGAGTATTAAGTGAGATGTCAATTCATTCATCAGGTCATCAAATGCCCAAGTTCACTGAGCAAGAGACAAAGCTTAACTAAACTCTTGGATGATTAATTAACCTGTGCAATTAAATTTACTTGGATTCAAAATAATCTCGGAAATATTGAAAAGATGTTTAAGACTCGTCCTAAGCACTTTCTCAATAAGACGGGATGTTTTAGAAGAACAATTGAATTTAATTGTTCTTTGATGAAGAAAATCATCCTTAAACAAAACACAAGAACCTAGACATCATAGGAGATGACTAGTTATAGGACTAGGACTTTGGCAGACAACCAAAACCCGTCCCTTAGCTTTACCTAGATATTTGTTGAAATATTTAAATGCCTTAACATATGTTTTAAGTGCAGCTTGGGATGACGGGAAGACCCTCCAGGTACGCTTTTATTGCAATTTACTTACAGGCACTATACTTTACTTTTTTTTCTTGCATGTTAAACAAGACTGTTGCATGAAAACCAAAACCTTTAGGATAGTCCCTGAACTGAAACCAAAACTAAATTAAAAGTCATCACAAGATAAAATTCACCGCCACAACATTCCAAAATATAAAACAACTCAAAATTTAATCACAAACAGAACAACAAAACTACAATTGTAACTAAATTAAAATATCTCGTTGAATGATCGGGAATACCTCGGATGATGTAACCCACGTGTTGTTAACGGTATTTCCCACAGTCTAAATGAAAGTGTGGAACTCATTCAGTTGAGTTTAGCAAATTCATCTGGACTAAGTGAATTCGATGAAGAAAACAGTGCCGGGATGACGGAACCGTGGGATCTTAATCGGTTCTGTTTAACCAACTTTAAGATTTGTTTTAATTAAAACATTAAAAATATTTGGACTTTAAGATTTCTAAACAAAAACACTTCACTCATCTCCTGATTTTCACCTTCTAAAACTAAACCTCTGCAACAACAAGGAGCTCGGAGCACAGTGGGCAGCACGACCATCGTCATCAGCAAAACTCAGATCTACACCAGCAAAACCTTTCCTAGTTTTAAATAACCAAGCCATAGGATTTCGAGGGAGTTTGCCTAGTGCAACATAAATCCTCAACTTTTTGTTAGGCATTTGCATAATCATGTTATGCAAATTAAGCCCTAACCGGTCTTAGGACTCCGAGGTAGTCGTTCGGTACGACATAAACCCTCACATCTTCGAGGCTACTTGTGTGATTATATCATACAAATATAAGTCCTAATTAAATAAAATTGGCAAGATTGAAACATTAAGTGAATTCCCAAATTGAAGCCAAACAATAGGATAGTTTGAGAAGTTTCCAAGATTCCCCTTGGATCCTCAGATTCTCCTACTTCTCTTCCTTTGGACTCCTGAAATAAACTGTTCCGAATTTGATCCACTCCCTATTAAAATCTCCAGGATCCAATTCATTTGAAACCTTAAAATTTGAAATTCTTGAGAGCAAAACCACTTATCATTATCGAGAGTTTTCTTAAATGATTCTCATCATTTAAGTTGTAATTAACTATAGGGGTTTTCCCTTATAGGGAACTTTAAGAACCCGGGTAATATAAACCCTGCTTAATTCCTTTATATTAAGCAGGGGAACCTGTCGGCTTATAAAGTTGGTTCGCAGACCAAACGGTTGTCACAAATCTTTTAGTTTATTTAATCGAGCCCCATCACCAAGTAGCGTGTCTATTCTTCGGGATAGATATACAGCTTGTGGTGCGGTGCTCGTTTATATAAACTATTTGGGATGTTAGATCAGTTTGATTTTATATCTTAAAATTTTTAAACTCAAAATTATTTTCAAAATCAAATACTACTTTCTAAATTTTATATATATTTAAATTAAATTTAAAATCTAAAAAATTTGCCGATAATTTCTGTAGGCGACCCCTTTTCAAAACACATAACCTAAAAATATGCCGACTGTTACCACCAAGAGTTGGATCCCATCCCCTTTGAAAATGGCGCCAAATTCAAGTTAATCTCGATTTTTAACTGTGGCGGCTAAGGCGCTTAGCCACCAGTGCCCAAATTTTCACTTTTTCAATTTTTTTGCTCCAAATTTGATCCAATTTTGCTCCTTTCATCATAATCACTCATTTTCATCATACCTGTAAGAAAAACACAAAATACCTTCCATTAAAGAGCAATATCATCAAAAATAGGTATAAAAATGTGCATAAAAAATACTATATATTTAGGTGTATCACATTATACCATGTGCTATTGGAGAAAAATTTTATCGAAAAGCTTTATGTGATTTAGGAGAAAGTATTAATCTCATGCCATTTTCTATCTTTTGAAGGTTAGATTCACTGCAACCCTTCAGTTTGCTTATCGATCTATCACTTATCCTAAAGGAGTTATAAAGGATGTTCTTATTAAGGTGGATAAATTTATCTTCCCTGTGGATTTCATTGTACTGGATATGGAAGAAGATAAAGAAATACCTATTTTTTAGGGAGACCTTTTCTAGCTACCGGACATGCTAGGATTGAATTGCAAAAAGGAGAATTAATAATGAGAGTTAACGATCAAGAGATAACATTTAATGTTCTGAAATCAATGAGGTATCCTAAAAAAGAAAAATGCTATCAAGAAAAATGTAAGGTCATTTCTAAAGAAAAAAAATGATGAATCCATAATATATAATGAGTCATTAACTGAAGAAATTGAAGGAGTGAATGAAGAAAATTTATTTGAAGAAACTCATTATATTCATGATAATTGCGAAATTTTAGACACAACTAAAAATGATATACTTTTACCCTCAGTTGGAAAGCCCCTGAGCTGGAATTAAAAATGTTACCTGCACATTTAAAGTATGCATTTCTTGGAAATTCATTAACTTTACCTGTGATTATATCTTCAGAACTAAGTAAAGATCAAGAATAAAAATTAATAGGAGTTCTGAAGAACTATAAGAAAGCTTTTGGTTGGACTATTGCAGATATAAAAGGAATAAGCCCTTCAATCTGTATGCATAAGATTTTAATGGAAGAAAATTGTAAACCCACTATTAAACCTCAAAGAAGATTGAACCCAATTATGAAAGAGGTTGTTAAAAAAGAGATTTTAAAATGGTTAGATGCTGGAATTATTTATCCTATTTCGGATAGTCAATGGGTAAGTCCTATTCATTGTGTTCCGAAGAAAGGAGGAGTAACTATCATTGATAACGATAAAAATAAATAATTCCTACAAGACAAGTTACTGGATGGCGAATTTGCATTGATTATAAAAAATTAAACAATGCCACTAGAAAGGATCATTTTCCTTTACCTTCCTTGGATCAGATGCTGGATAAATTAGCTGGACACTCATATTTCTGTTTTTTAGATGGATATTCTGGTTATCATTAATTACCAGTTGCTCCTACGGACCAAAAGAAAACAACATTTATAAGTCCTTATGGAACATTTGCTTTTAGAAGAATGCATTTCAGTTTATGTATTGTACCTACAACTTTTCAGAGATATATGATGTCAATATTTTGTGATTTAATTGATAAAGGAATTGAAGTATTTATGGATGCTTTTTTCAGTATTTGGAACTTCTTTTAAGTCTTGCTTAGAAAATATAACGAAAGTTCTAAAAAGATGTGAAGAAACAAATTTGGTTCTAAACTGGGAAAAATTTCAAGTTATGGTCACACAAGGAATTGTACTTAGACATAAAATTTCATAAAAAGGAATGGAAGTTGATCAGGCAAAAGTAAAAATTATTGCTGGACTTCAACCACCTACTATCGTTACTGATGTGAGAAGTTTTCTGGGTCATGCTGGATTTTACAGAAGATATATAAAGGATTTTTCTAAGATTGCTAAACCTCTTTGTCATTTATTACATTTAGAAGCTAAGTTTGAATTTAATGAAGATTTTATGAATGCTTCAATATTTTAAAAGAAAAATTAATCACTGCACCTGTCATTGTTGCACCTGATTTGAGTAAACATTTTTAATTAATGTGTGATGCAAGTGATTATGCAATTGGAGCTGTATTGGGACAAAAATATGAGAAAGTTTTCAAAGTTATATATTATGCTAGCAAAACTCTAAATGAAACTCAAATAAATTACACTACTACTGAGAAAGAGCTCTTAGCAATAGTATGTGTTCTAGGTGTGATTGAGTCATGTTCTAGTAACTCGAAGATTTGGTTTGTGTATTTGCTTAATTGTTCAATGTGTGTTATTAGATTGAGAATTTGCTTTGAATTAGTGTTGTTTGTGTTGTTTATAGAATGATGAACTTTGTTATAGTCTTTTTCTAGAATTTATTGAGCTTGGAATGAAAAATATGAAATGGAATTGAAGAGTTTGGTTATATATTGTGTTTGAAACATGGATCTCATTTATCATTTTAATTGATTGTGGAAATGCTTGGAAGTTAAAAATTGAAGTAATATTCTCATGTGAGTAATTAGAAGTCGAATTTGTTAAGTTTAGGTGGAAATTATAATATTTAAAACAAATTTTTGGAAAGGCGTGTCTGGCGCCTAGGCCCCAAAACTCAGCGCCTAAGTGTCGGCTCAGCCTGCACCCGAAAATCGGGTTTTTAAACCCACTGACGCCATTTTTGCGCCTTAGCTCCCTTCTTCTTCCCATTTTCGTGAAAATCAACTATTAGGATCCATTTTGAGGCCGAATTTTCAAGTTTTTAAGCTTAGAATCACTCAATTTCTTCATCTCAAGGTCAGATCTACCTTCTAAACCATTTATTTTTGAATTTCACCATGGATTTTGCTCTCTTTGAGGAGAACCAAAATTTTGAGAAAAAAATTGATTTTTAAAGTTAAATCTATGGATTTTTAAGCTCTTTCAAGTTTGAAAAACTTAAATTAGTTCATTTCCTTTGATCCTATAAATTTATTTTGTGTTTTTATTTCACGTTTAGATGGCACCTAAATCTATGCGAGAAAAAGAACGAGAAAATTTTGATTGTTGTAAGTTTGTCACTGCCGCGGCACATTTTTGTTACAACGATTTTGCTATGACAAAGAATTTTATTTTAGAGAGAAGTTTTTACAATCCTAGTGGAAGGATTGAAAATACAATTGTTGCACTCAACTGGCAGCAATTCTGTTATTTCACTATTGTTGCTGTTATCCCTGTCGTCAGGGAGTTTTATGCAAATTTCTTTGTTGCCGAACAGTACGAGATCTTTGTAAGAGGAGTTCGAGTAGGATTTATTCCAGAGTGAATCAATATTTTCTACGGCCTGCCACCGAACATTGAGTGCTATTACTTTGGTTTATCTCCATCTGAGGGAGATCTGGAGATGATTGTTGCATACTTGACTGATGGTACTAGAGCTTAGAAGATCAGGAACGAAAAATAGGTAAAATTTTCATCTTCTAAGCTAAATAGTGTTTATAAGGCATAGCATTACTTTATTTCTGCTTGCCTCCTTCCATCCAACCATTTGAGTGAGGTTACTAAGGACAGAGCTATCCTCAACTACTGCATACAAGAGAGGAAGCCAATAGATGTTGGGAGTATTATTTATGATTCTGTAGAAGCTATTGCTCGTTCTAGCACTTCTGTAGGACTTGGATTTCCATCTTTGATTTATTCTTTGTGTGAGAATGCTAGAGTTGTTGCTGAGCTTTCAGAGGAGAAGCTCAAGTCTACAAAGCCCATTGGACGAGAAAGTGTGAGTATTTATGATCGACTCTGAGGTAAGAGTTCTACCGCTCCCTCTAGTTCATTACCTACTTCTAGTAAACCTTCTACTTCTGGACCTTCTACTTCTGCTACTGAGCCACCATCTAGTTTTTGGAAGAATATGCATGAGGAATTTATAGAGCAGCAGAATATGTTACTTTTGACCCAGTGTAGTGTCGATACTATAGATTTGAAATTGGATCATCATTCTGAGTACACCCAAAGGAAGAGTGATTATGATGCTGAGTATTTCGAGTCTCTTGTTGGATTCCTGAAGGGTGACCATTTTGTTCAGTTCTCGACCTGCCCTAGATTATCACCATTTGATATCCAGAACAAGAATGTAGACTTTTCCTTTGATGTCGATGAGGATGAGGAGACTGCTAGTGATGATTAGATTTTTAGCATTGTGTATCTGTGTTGCTTATGTTTTGTGTTAGTTTTGTATGTGTGTGATGATTCGTTTGATTTTAAGTTTGATGCATTGTTCTGAGACACTTATTGATGTATTAATTGTTGGATTGCTAAAACTTAATTATGATATGAGATGTTTTATTTCTATGTTAGTGTAGTGATCAGAACACCTGCTTAGTTATTTTTATTTAAAATTATTAATAAAAAAAATAATAATAAAATAAATACATGATGTTTGTAGGAATTGATTCTGCTTATTAAAATTTTTTATATATGCTTATACCTTTCTTTTATATTCATAAAAAGCATGTGTAGAAATTAAATTTTCCTTTCTTGAGTATTTTTCATATACTTAGAAAAATTCCTGGTAGAAATGTGCTATTCTTTCTCTCATACATTAGAAATTTTCATGATTACTGTTTATACCAAAACTGATGTTTGGGGGAAGGGAAAATTCTTTGAAATTTAAATATTATTTGTCCTTAATGTACTAATATTTTCTTTAAAAATATTAACATAACATAAGGAATGAAAAATTCTATTTAAGATTACTTAAATTTTATTTTAAAATAATTTAGTAAACTTAACTAAAATTTCAATAATTTTGATTGATTTTAAGAATAAAATTATTTAACTTAAAGAATAAAGAGATTAAATTTTTTTTCTATTTATAGTAAAAAGAATTGTATTTTTGAAATACTAAGGAATCATGATTATTTCTTGAAAAAGAAAAGATTGAAATAATTTTTTAAAAATACTTATGTCGTATTTATTAAGTAAAAATGTATAAGTTTTTAAATATAAGTTAAGGATAGTGAAGTTCAAAATCATTAACATGCTATCTAGATATAATAATCCTCACAAATTATAAAAAAAAAAAGGATTGAAAAATATCCTTAAAAAAAGAGAAAAGAAAAAAGAAAAAAATAAGAAAAGAGTAAAAAAAAGAAATGTGAGGTGAAGCTTGAGGAAAGCCTAATCAAAGATTGGCTTCACTTGAATTATTTTATAGGAAGAAAACTAATTACATTTTTTAACTTAATTTTTATGTACATGCATCTTTACTAGAAAAGTTTTTCATGAAAGACTTTTTCTTGTAAATTATCTATGTGACCTTAATATGATAAATTACAACTATTCTTAAAATACATGAAAAATTGAAAGTCTTATAATTTGGTAGTTAAATATTCTTTAAATTCTTAAAATTAAACTTAATTAGTGAAATTTGGTTAAAGATTTACTAAAGCATTTGAAAAACCAAAAATTACAAGAAATCTTAAATATTTAAACTTCACTCCAGATGTTATATATTTAATGTAATTAAAAGGGTTACCTAAGGTCAAATAAAGTTTAAATTTAGGGGAATTTGATCCACTTAAAAACTACCTATTTTTATGCCTTATTTATAATTTAATTTTTAAGGATATTATACTTTAATGAAAGGTATTTTTATGTTTTTGGATGTAGATGATAAAAAAAGAGATCAAGAAGGAAAAAGGAGCAAAAATAGAGCTTAAAAGTAAAGTTACCGAAATTATTGGTATGGCGCCTATGCGCCAGAATCCAGCACCTAAGCGCCAGTTCGATACTAAAGCAGATAAGATTTTTGACAACTTTAGGCAGTTATTTTAACGGTGTTAAGCGGTTATCAGACCTTCTAGAAGGCTGGAAGTTACTCCTAATACATAAAACATGTGATACAATGCATCTGGATGTGGGAAAACAGTTTTAATCGCGAAGAGGTGCAATCCAAAGTGAAGAGGTACAAAGACTTGGTCACGGACTCCGGCACCTAGGCACCAGATCCCGGCGCCTAGGTGCCACAGTTACTTTATAGAAGATACATTGTATTTGGACGAATTTTGAAGAGGTTCCTTAAGCAACCCCTGGTCATTTTTGAAGCTCTATAAATAGGAGTCATTTCTACAGAAAAAAGCCGCCCTAAGCACCATAGAGTTCTCTCACGCTTGAAAATAATCTTAAGTAATTAGTGAGTTTACTTTAGTTATTTTTGAGTGTTACTACTCAATTCATTGAGTCGTAAGTGTGAGTTTATAAGTATTGTTGTTGTTGAAGTCTTTCATTTTGCATTGGAGTCAGTAGGATTCAACAAATCACTTGAAGGAACATTCCAGATAAGTATTTGTAACTTGTTTCAAAGTTTTATAAATATATTTTCTTGTGTGAATTCAATGTGTTCTGAGTACTTAGTTTTCTTTCTCCTTTCAACCATGAAAAGATAATAAAGATAATTTAATTTCGTTGGAGAACTTAAACTTAAATTTCATAAAAATTGTGATGATATTAATATCTGATCTTAATTTACTTTTTAAACTGGCCATTTGAATTGTTAAGACCTGTTGAAGAATTTTGAGACCTATCCGGAGATGAGTTCTTAACTAGTAGATATCACATGAATCCTTGGTTAATCGAAGGCCTTGAGTGAGTTATTCAAGGTGAAATGCAAATAAATAGGGAGATATTGTTTATTGGGCGTAGAATTAATTAGTTTTTAGAGTGACAGACTAAATTCTAATAATTTGGTTTATAGAAAGGGAACGGGTCACTAGTAGGGCTGACCATAGCAACCCTTGGACATCTAGAAGTGTGAGCCTAGATTACTTATTCTACTAATAATACATCCTGAACCGATCTATAGATTAGCCAATGTTCTTTATACTATCGAGTGAAGGTAAAGAATAGGAATTCTTCTATTTGGCGCAATATCATAATCTAAGTTCTCCGTGAATGATAATTATTCTGAAAAATCTTGGATTAGTTGAAAAGGAGAAAGTTGTTTTATTTATACTTGTATTAACCTCTACTTTATTGTTGCTTACTTACATTTAGTAGAAATTTCATTAAAATTAAAATTTGATCTTTGAAAAGAAATAAAAATATAAATACTTTTAATTTGAAAATCTATTAAATTCCTTTAATTAATCTTAATTAAATCATCCCTGTGGGATCGATAAACAGGACTCCAATAAAGCCATGTATTAAGCAATAAATTCAAACGATATGTATACTTGCGTTTGAAATCAAGACTTTACAAAATTATTTAAGTATAAATTCATAAGTTCGTGCATATACAGATACTCGTAAAGGTCAGTTCAGTGAACACACCCAAAAATGGCATGGCCACGTCAGTGTCCTAGCCTGACGATGCCACATTAGTGGCATAATTATGATGTACTCTATAGCTTGAGCAATAAATAAATCTTATTGAAGTGACCACACCAGAGCTGTGAGTGGTCACGCTAGGTCAAAATGAAGGTTAGGCACTCAGAGAGCGTGAAGGTTCCGAATGGGTTCCCTTGGCCTCAGAACATCTTGAATAGATGGGAAATGATTTAGGCATCAAAGAAGACCCATGGATGCATAATAACAACAGAATAACCCCTCAAAATAGCGGTTATAGTTGAACGATGTGTAGTGATTTGAAATCCTAATTATTGCTCAGTAATGCCCTTGGGTGACTCTTATGCCTTTAGTTAGCCATAAATGAGTTCAGATTGATGGGATTAGGTCCCTAAACATTGAGATGAGTGTCAAAAAAGTTTTGAGCTAGAGTCAATCCCATCCTAGGGTAAAATTAATTGGGTATGGCAAAAAATTGATACCGACCCCGATTCCATGCTCATGGTGTGTGCCAAAAGGTCCAGATGTATATCTTAAGCTTCAAGATGGTAGGAATGGGCACCAACTCATCTTGAGTCATTCAAGTGGAGATCCTACACACGTGGAATCAAAACTTAATGCCAACACCAAACAAATAGAAAGGAACTTTAAAGATTCAACTCAAGTAAAGTTTATTAACGACGAAAATTGAAAGGTGCTTTTCTTAGAAAAATATATTCAACATAGGTGGGTAAGTTATTTGGATAAACATCTCATTGAAGTTCTTGAAAATATGTTTGACTTAGTGATCTTAATATCATTAATAATAATAGAATGTTTCATTTTTTTACGTCGCATTAATAGAAAGAAGTTGTGGAGGCTTTAAAGAAAACTAATGGTGGAAAGTTTGAAGGACCTAATGATATCCCAATTTAAATGTTAAAATATTTAGGATATTTAGGAATTTCTTGGCTTACTAAAATTTTTATATTACTTTAAAAGATAAGATGATGACTAGGGAGTAGACGAAGAGTATTTTGGTCCATCTTTAAGAATAAAAGGATGTACAAGAGTGTATAAATTATAGAGGAATTAAGTTGATGTGCCAGTTTAAAATTATGGAAGAGGGTGATTGAACATAGGTTAAGACGTACTACGAAGATTTCTTATAATCAGTTTGGATGTATGTCAAGCATGTCTACTATGGAAACTAAGCTTTTATTGAGAGGTTTGATGGAGAAGTACAAAGAGAATAAGGATGATATGCAAATGTTTTTTTATTATTTTGAGAAACCTTACGATAAGGCTCAAAGAGATATATATTGGAGTGTTGTAGGAAGAAATGTATTGATATGAATCATATTCAAGTCATTAAAGATATCTACACTATAGTTGTTAATTCTATTCAAACAGAAGAAGGATTGACCAAATACTTTCCTATTTCAGTTGGATTACATCAATGGTCAGCTTTAAGCCCATATCTTATTGCTTTAGTTATGAATGCTCTTGTTGGTCATTTACTACAGGATGTCCTTGGTTTTTGCCTTTCGCTGATTATATCCTTTTTATGGATAAGACTAGAGAAGAAGGTAAGAAAAAACATGAATTATGGAGGGCTACATTGGAGTTTAAAGCCTTCGTTTGAGTAAAACTAAAACTGAATACATGGAATGTAATTTTGGTAGTAGTAGCTCTAGTGACAGAGTTGTCACTATTGTTGATCAAATTATTGAAAGATGTGAACGATTAAGATATCTCATTTCTATTGTTCATAGTGATGGTAATATAGATGAGGACATCATTCAAATTGATTGGTTAAAGTGGAGGAATGCTTCGGGCATAAAATTATCGATTAGACTGAAAGGAAAGTTTTCTAAGATGGTGGTGAGACATGCAATAATTTATGGTGCAAAATGTAGGCCTTTAAAAGAGAACCATAAAATTAAGTTAATTACTATCGTGAAGACAATAACACTGCCGTTGCCGGTCCCAAGCCCGGATGTGAAAAGTGGAGGGTTGCGTTAGGTAGTCGACAGCCAGCGTAAAACTTGTCAAAAAAAAAATCATGACATGAATCCTTTTGATCATTGTGTAAGTTCTAGGGCGTCCCCTGGAAGCGACGCGCTGTATGGCCTGAATACAGTGGAAAGTGTCCAAGGGCCGCTACACTGGCACCCGGGTGTAGTGTCAAGTAAGCAAGGGTTCCCACATTACGGACGGATGCGGGTAAAGAAGTTAGTCCATAATACCAGTATTAGGATAGGATCTTGGAATATAGGTACTCTCAATGGTAAATTAATGGAATTGGTTGATATTATGATCCGTAGAAAGATAAATATCTTATGTATTCAAGAAACTAAATGGGTTGGAGAGAAAGCTAAGGAGATTGATAACTTAGGTTTTAAACTATGGTATTCTGGTAAGAGTCGTACTAGAAATGGTGTAGGTGCAATTATAGATAAGAGTTTGAAAGATAATGTTGTTAAAATTAATAGAGTTGGAGATAGAATTATAGCACTTAAGATTATTGTTGATACTAAGATTTTTAATATTATAAGTGTTTATGCTCCTCAAGTTGGTTTAGACATAAGCTCTAAAGATAAATTATGGAATGATTTAGAAGACTTAATACACTTGATACCCCTTGAAGAAAAAATTTTTATTGGAGGAGATTTAAATGGACATGTCGGTAGAGTGGTAGAAGATTTCAGAAATATTCATGGTGGCTACGGTTATGGAGCGATTAATGAAGAAGGTAGAGCCATTTTAGATTTTGCTCTAGCGTATGATATGATTATTACTAATACTTTATTCAAGAAAAGATATGAGCATCTTATCACTTATAAGAATGGATCTAATAAAACACAAATTGATTATTTTCTTATGAGAAGAAGAGATCGTCGAGATTGTAAGGATTGTAAAGTCATTCCAAGTGAGGAATTAAGTACCCAACATCGATTATTAGTTCTAGATTTTAAGATGAAGAGTTGTAAAATAAAGAATACTAGGATTCAACATCGTAGAATAAGATGGGGGCACCTAAAAGATACAAATAAAATTAATTTTATGAGTAAAATTCAAGATTTAAAAATTGGGATGTCCATGAAGACGCGAATGCTATGTGGGAAAAATTAACTAATAATATTAAACAAGTGGCTAAAGATGTACTTGGAGAATCAAAAGAAAAAGTTTCTATAAATAAAAATAGTTGGTGGTGGAATAATAATGTGCAAGAAAAGATAAAATATAAGAAGTTATGTGATAAAAATTAGTTTAAATGTAATTGTAGAGAACTGGGAAAAATATAAAACAGCTCGTAGGGAGTCTAAAAGAATAATCTGTGATGCTAAAAATTCTGTTTTTAGTGATCTTTATAACATTTTAGATACTAAGGACGGTGAAAAATATATGTATAAACTAGCCAAACAAAGAGAAAAGAAAAGTAAAGATTTAACTCAAGTAAAGTGTATTAAAGATGAAAATCAAAAAGTGCTTTTCTTGGAAAAAGATATTCAACATAGGTGGGTGAGTTATTTTGATAAAATTTTTAATGAAGTTGCTGAAAGTACGATCAACCTTAGTGATCTTAATATCGTTAATAATAATAAAACTTTTCATTTTTACTGTCGCATTAGTAAAAAAGAAGTTGACGAGGCCTTAAAGAAAACTAAGGGGGGAAAGTCTGTAGGACCTGATGATATCCCAATTGAAATGTGGAATGTTTAGGTGATTTGGGGGTTTCCTGGCTTACTAAACTTTTTAATATTATTTTAAAAACTAAAAAGATGCCTAAGGAGTGGAGAAAGAGCATTTTGGTCCCCATTTTTAAGAATAAAGGAGATGCAAAAGAGTGTGCAAATTATAGAGGAATTAAATTGATGTGTCATACTTTAAAATTATGGGAGAGGGTAATTGAACATAGGTTAAGACTTATTACGAAGGTTTCTCATAATCAAATTGGTTTTATGCCGGGCAAGTCTACCATGGAAGCTATACATTTATTGAGAGGTTTGATGGAGAAGTACAAAGATAATAAGGAGGATCTACATTTGATTTTTATTAATTTAGAAAAAGCTTACGATAAGGTTCCTAGAGATGTTCTTTGGAGAGTCCTTGAGAAGAAAGGTGTTGATATGACTTATATTCAAGTCATTAAAGATATGTATGCTAGTAGCTATTACATGTGTTCGAACCGAAGGATGATTGACCAAATATTTTACTATTTCTGTTGGTTTACATCAAGGATCGGCTTTAAGCCCATAGCTTTTTGCTTTATTTATGGATGGTCTTACTGGGCATTTACAAGAGGATGTACCTTGGTGTATGCTTTTTGCTGATGATATCCTCCTCGTGGATAAGATGAGAAAAAGTCCAGGAAAAACTTGAATTATGGAGGTCTACATTAGAGTCTAAAGGTCTTCATTTGAGTAGAACTAAAACTGAATACATGGATTGTAATTTTAGTAATAGTAGGTCTAGTGACAGAAGTATAACTTTGGGTGATCAAATTATTAAAAGGTGTGAACGATTTAGATATCTCGGGTCCATTGTTCAAAGCGATGGTGATATAGATGGGGATGTTAATAGTAGAATTCAGGTTGGTTGGTTGAAGTGGAGGAATGCGTTCGGCCTATTGTGTGATAGAAAAGTACCGCTTAGAATCGAAAGGAAAATTTTATAAGATGGTGGTGAGACCTTCAATGCTCTATGGTGCTGAATGTTGGCCTTTAAAAGAGAAGCATAATGTTAAGTTAAATGTTGCCGAGATGAGAATGATTAGTTGGATGAGTGGCTTTACACTTAGAGACAAAATGCGAAATGAATATATCCGTAATAGGGTTGGTTTTGCTCCAGTGACGGATAAAATTAGAGAGAGTCGCCTTAGATGGTTTGGTCACATTAAACGTCGACCACCTGATGATCCGATTAGGAGAGTAGATGCTTTAAATACAACTTATGTTAAGAA
Organism: Papilionanthe hookeriana x Papilionanthe teres; assembly: GCA_022702705.1. Classification (NCBI taxonomy): domain Eukaryota; kingdom Viridiplantae; phylum Streptophyta; class Magnoliopsida; order Asparagales; family Orchidaceae; genus Papilionanthe; species Papilionanthe hookeriana x Papilionanthe teres. Next base: position 143,020,122 of record CM040425.1, read on the forward strand.
AGGCAGAGGTAGACCTAGGAAAACTTGGGCTTATTGTATAAAAAATGATCTTAATTTATTAGAATTAAACGAAAATTTGACACTAAATAGGACGCAATGGAGAAAAATGATTCATGTAGCCGACCCCACTTAGTGGGATTAAGGCTTTGTTGTTGTTGTTGTTGTTGTTGTACTGTCGAGAAGACAATGCTTAAGTGGATGAATGACATCACACTTTGAGACAAAATGCAAAATGAATATATCATTGATAGGGCTGGTGTAGCTCCTGTGGCAGACAAAATTATAAAGAGCAATCTTAGATGGTTTGGTCATACTAAACGTCGACAGTCTGATGATCTAGTTAGGAGGTAGAGGTTTTCAATTCGACTTATATTAAGAAAGGCATAGCCTAGAAAGTCTTGGGCATATTGTATAAAAAATGATTTTAATTTGTTAGAATTCGATGAAAATATGATGTTCAATGGGAAAAAGGAATCATGTAGCCGAACCCACATAGTGGGATAAAGGCTTGTTGTTGTGCTGCATAGGAAGCTCCACTTTTCATATAGTATTGGGTAGATTGTATTTTCATTCCTATTTGTTATAACCTGAACTGTTTTGATTGTGAACTAGCTTGAGAATCTTGAAGTAGGAGCTTTCTTTGAGTTTCAATGTCCATAACATTGATTTAGCTTCTCGGCTTTTATCCAAAATTGTTAGTACACAAACCCGTATAACTATATTTTAAGCATCAATAGTACAAATGTAACTATGTATATAATTTTGAAAATATGTTAGGAAAATTTACATACACACCACAAAATTTAGATGTATATGTAAAATCTAGACTATATTATCTAATTTTATAACACTCAAATCATTGATACCATCTCAAAATTATAATTTAAATTACTTTTTTAAGTGCAATAAACATTCTTATACATATGTTTTTAATGCAATTATATACTAAAATATTACATATACATCTCAAAGTTTAGGTATTAAATGTGTTAATACATCAAAATTATGTGCTACGCAAGTAAATTTTCTTATATTTTTTTGATGGTTAAGGCTAATTTGATTAGAATAATTCAAAGAGAATTCATCATAAAATTTCAAATAAGCAAAAATGGCAATAGTTGACCTCCCTTTCTATGTGGCAATATATTGTCTAATTGTGACCAATCCAAAGTTTTATATGTCTCATTAGAAGGACATTTATAAAGGTTTTGAACTGTTGGAATGTTCCAATTAAAGCGAACAATATACAATAAAATGGTCAAATTTTTGGATCCTCTGGGCAGGGAAAAATAGCTTATCATAAAAAGGCGTCGAGGAAGGGTTGCCTACTTGGGGAGGTGACAATAATTAGCAAGCATTTCCCTCATTATTATATGTGATATAAAAATGTATCAAGACAATGAATGGAGCAAGTTCAACCTAATTTATGCTGGAACAATTAACAAAGCTCAAGCTCGAAAGATAATTAAACATTGCAGCGTTAATGATTTTACGATATTCATGACGAGATTATTTCAACTATAATTAATGTGTTTTCTTCAGAATCATTTTTTTAGTTTCATGGCCAACTCTTTTCTTAGATATATGTAATTTTGTTTGAAACTTTGCGCTCCATAACAAAACATTAAAATGCTTTAATATAATTCATGCCTAATTTGTCGTATTTGTTGTAGATTGGTATGTATATATAAAAGGAAGATTTACTCATAGTGAGGACACTGGGTGTCCTACACCAACTGGCCCGGCCAACTTCAACAACCTCTCGAGCTCAGGCTTATAATCTATGGCTTGTTTGGTTGCAGGATTTTAACTAAATATTACCAAAAAAAAAAAAAAAAGGACATCTTTTAATCCTTTAAGTTCTTAAATCAAGGATCTGGTAATCCCGTTTGAAGGTTGATTTACAGGATTAGGGCACGAAGGCCGGCAGGAGGAATGTGGAGAATAAAAGCGCTATCTTGTTCAATAGTTTCAGGGAGGAGTGGGAGCGGGAGGATAAAAATGGGGGGTTTCAAAGTCTGAATGCCATGATCTCTTTGTTGCCTTCCCAGCAAATTCTAATAATAACTGCGTCTACAGAGGATTAAAATATTTGTAAGATTTACTTAAATCCTATTTAGTAATTGTACCCAAAGAGTCAAACAGCTGCTAAAGATAATATTTTAAAATTTATTGTCAAATCTTCTCGTTTAAAATAAAAATTATAAAATTAAATTAAAAATTCAGTTTAATTAATTATAAAAAAACAACTAAGTAAATTTAAATTTGAAAAAATATATATAAAGTGTAAGATTAGGTCTACTTCTTTATTATTTTAAGTTTATAGTTTTATTTGTAGTATTATTTAAGAGAAACCTCTATAGTAAATTTATTTAAGTTTTCTGTATTGAAATTGGGCTGTTGTGTAACATTCTTTTTCTTATTTTGATGCAAAATATAGATATCTATCCATGTATACTTCTTTTGTAAAATAGGGACAGAATTGCGTCCATCAACCTCCACAAGGAAAGGCTTTCTCCTATTTATGTATATTCCTTCCATCCGCACCAGCACGCTCTGAGATTCACAAACCCTTTAGGGACCAAACAGCCCTAATGGAAAACCGCCATCCTTCGTATTTCCCTTCTTGTCGTTTTGCTCGCTCACCAAAAGGGTAAAAACCAGTGCGCTCTCTCTCTCTCTCTCTCCTCTAAGCCTCTTCTCCCCGCTCTCTCTCTCTCTCTCTGGATGTCCAAACCTGTATTATCTTCCCCTACTTCACTCGCACAAGCAACGCGGAATATACCAAGAAGGATCGTCATCTCGTCTCTTTCGCCTGCCGCCTCGAACGGCGTGATGCTTATAAAAAGAACCCCTCAGGGCGCATTAGCTCACATCATCTCCTTCATTTGTTAAGCTGTGTTTTTCCCGTATTTGGAGGAAGACCCATTTATTGTTCGAGAGGAAAGAGAGCCTTAGGTCACTTTTTTGGTTTCAGTATCATCCCATTGAGGTATTATTTCGTGAAATCCGACTTACTCTTATGTTTCTACCGATTTCGTCTTCGACATTCCTTTTCGGGAATATGTGGTGTTTTCCATGGTGGATCTGTTCTTTCTTTTCTCTTATTTGTCATGGACTACTTCACTTTTTTGCTATTTGTAAAATTGATAGTTTACTCTGAATGTTATCTGCTTCGGCGGATAATGCGATGATTGAATGTATTTCTCGTTCGGTGGAAATACCTTTTGAAATAATCTGAAATGGTTTTAGGGTTTCATGTTGGCCGATGTCGAATTTATTCTAATTTCTTTGGATTATTTTTTCTGTTAGCGTTTGAGGCTCTTCTATGGTTTGATTACTCTAATGCGCAGGATTTTTTGTTTAAAGGTTGTTTTTCTTTCAATAGACCAAACGAATCTTCATCCTTATTCTTCATAGTTTGATCCGTGATATGCAGCTGGACCAACTGGTTTAAACTCTGTTTTGGTACTCTCACATTTGTCAACTACTTTGGATTCCTTTGTTTTCTTCAATTTATCATGTGGATTGAATCTATATTTAGAAAACTTGTCTCGATAAACTGTTGTGTTTGAAGGTTGATTGCCTATTCTTAGCTGCTGTGATATTGATGTCTTCCTTGCTCTGTCAAACAAAACCCAAAAAATGAAAATAAAAGGAAACAAAGTAGAAAGAAAAATTTTTGGGAGAGCGTGTTTCGTAATATCGATAGGTTGAATAGGAATTTTGATCTTTGTGCAGTTGATCCTGTTCTTCAATCTGTACTGTTTGTTTGCACTTTCAACCATGTTTATTTCTCTATAAAAATGTTTGGGTTAAGACTGACGATGCTGTGATGAATTATATATCTCCCGTGTCATTTATTTAGATTCTTTTCTCCAGTTTTCTGCTATTATGGAAGGCGAAACATCATGGGAATCATACTACTATAAAGATAGCGTTCATCACTTAAAGCAAACTTCTGAGGGTAATAATGAAGCCGAATATGACCTAATTTCCATGGAGAACATTCTCCCTAATGATGTTTTGGAGCGAATTCTCTCCTTTCTCCCAATTGCAAGTATATTTAAGGCAGCATGTGTGTGCAAAAGATGGTACGGGGTTATACATTCAAGGAGGACCATATGGGCCAATCGGGTGCCACAGAAACCATGGTACTTCATGTTCACCTGCAATGATACCGCAGCAGGATATGCTTATGATCCAGATCTTCGGAAATGGTATAATCTTGAGCTCCCCTGTATTGAGAAGCGTAACTGGTTTATCTCTTCTTCATCAGGTTTAGTTTGCTTTATGGACAATAATACTCGGAGCTGCATCTTTGTTTGTAACCCAATTACAAGGAACAAAAGAAAGCTCCTTGAAGTTCCTGGTGTGAAATCCCCTGACTATAGCGCACTCGCCATTTCCATGAACATGGAATCTAATGATTATGATGTTGTTGTGGTGAAAACGAAGCAAGTCCCTGAAGATTTTCTTCACTGGGAACTTTCAATCCACTTCTATGAGTCACAAAGAGAACTATGGGTCACTTTGGCTACAGAGGTTTTGGTGGGATGGAGGGGCGGTGATGAAGGTGTGATATGCAAGGGTGTTTTATATTGCTTGATTCATTGCACTGGTGTGGTTGGTAATCCTTTAATTCGTCAGGGGCTTCTTATGTATGATCTCACTGCCAGATCATCAAGCACTCTGATGAGCACGTTGATATCTGTACCATGTTCGCTCACTTGTGGTAGGCTGATGAACCTCAATGATAAGCTGGTACTGGTTGGGGGAATCGCCAAACTCGATAGGCCTGATATTATCAAGGGAATAGGAATTTGGGAGCTTAACAAGAAAGAATGGCGGGAGGTTGCTCGAATGCCTCACAAGTATTTTCAAGGATTTGGGGAGTTTGACGATGTCTTTGCAAGCAGTGGTTCTGATGACCTTATATACATTCAAAGCTACGGCGCCACAGCTCTTCTAGCATTTGACATGAGCAGAAGGCAGTGGAGATGGTCACAAAAGTGTCCTGTGACAAAAAGATTTCCTCTTCAACTGTTCACTGGCTTTTGCTTCTTACCCAGACCGGAAGTTGCTACTTGATTTGTTCGTCTTGTTACATTGCATTCGGTGAAATCAAAAGATGTCTACATACTGATTTGTTTGATATGGAGCTAGATTTGGTGGGGATTGGGTGAGTCAATAGAGTCAATATACACAGTAAAAATCATTTCTGGTTGTCTTGGTGGTGAATTATTTTTCCTTTTTTTTACTCTCTCAGGTTTTGTGAGTTCCCTAATGTTTTCATTGGTTGGAGGACTGAAAATTGTAGTTTCTTCTTTTCTTGATGTAATCTTGATGGAAAGATATTCTCAGCTTTAAAGCTGTTGGGATCTTTCTAATTCCTCGGTCTCTTTTTCTTCCAACTATGCTTAGTCAACCTGATGTTCTAATTTGCTGTTGTTCATCCTATCAATTCTATTTTGATTTGTACTTCATTTGGGGCCTTGATCACTGATTGAACAGTTTTGTGTGGTTCACCCATATCTTGAGATTTAGCAGCATGTTCCAAGCTAAAGGTTTTTTTTTTTTAAAGAGCATTATAGCTTCGCGTTTTATTCCATAAAAAGAAAATTACAAACCCGCGAAAGAGATCCTACACTCACACACCCTATAATCCAAAAAATAAAAAACACAAAGAAAAGAAAAAGTCCTCTTTCAAAAAAAAAAAAGAAAGAAAGAAAAAACATACAACTCAACAAACCTGACACAAAATCACTTATAGATCTAAAAAAACCAATCTATAAAGATCAATAGGTAACACTGAGAAATATAAGGAGCTTTTAGAAATAATCCCAGCTTAGCAGCTCAATTTGCAACAGCATTACCTTCTCTTCTAGTACAAGTCCACACCACATTAAGATCATTAGCCAGATAAAGAATTCGTTTAACCTTCAACTGTATACTCCAATGGAATAGTAAATTAGACCTGCAAATCTTCCATAAATTAAGAGAATCAGTTTCAATAATAACATTACTTCAACCCTTCTTTCGAGCCATCAACGGAGCAAATACTGTAGCATCAGCTTTCGCAGCCATAGGAGAAACAGAAGGACGAGCAGCAAACCAATAAAGGAGATAACCACTCCAATCCCTACAAACTCCTCCAATACCAGCACAATTCTGTTTCCAACATCCATCAGAGTTAATTTTGATATACGGTGTATAGGGTTTACACCATAAACTTATACCAGGAGAATAAGTAATAGTTGTAAAATTAATAGAAAAGTTAGTAAGAATGGCTTTCAAAATCATACTATTTGTATATTTCATACCATACGTAGAAAAGACATTATCCATATAAGCACAAATCTTAGAAAAAGTATTTCTCGCATTAACAGGTTCAGTATTAAATTTTATAGAATTTCTAGAAACACAAATAAACCAAAGCATAATATAAGGGATATTAGATGGAAGTTCATGCCCCTTGTTGTTCCAATCAGCATAAATATCAACAATAGAGGAGTATCCAGAAAAATTATCCTGCCTATTACAGAAAGCATAAACATTATTCCAAATATCCATAACAAAAGAACAAGTGCTGAAAATATGACAGAGATTCCTCAGCATTCTTACAAAGCATGCACATAGAAGCTATTCTTAAGCCCTTAAGCTTAAGAATAATGTCAATTAGTAAGATTTCATAAAAGACCCTCCAGACAAAAAAAAAGAAATAGATAGTTTTATCCATTTATTCCAATTTCAGTGCAGATCTATACCCTGAAAAGAATAAATATGATTAGCAAATGACTTAGTAATAGAATCTCCAAACTTCCCTTTAACTCTAGGAATATCTTTCTTATCAGGGATAATAGGAATGTGAGAAATAAACTTAGCATCATTAGAATGAATCATAGCAGCCAGTTTAGATAAATTCCAGTTATTCTCAATCCAAAAATCTTTAACTTTAATGTTAATATCATGAGGACCACCGTAAAAGTTCCCAAGAGGACCCTTACCAAGCTAATCCTCATACCAGAAGGCCACATTACCGATAACAATATCCCAGCATAACAATTCTTCTACATGTGATGAAACCTTAAACATCTCTTCCCAAATAATAGAATCATTCTTCAACCGCAAGAGGATGAGTGTTAGAACAGTACTTGGCACGTAGCAGAGATGCCCAAATAGAATTACCCATTCTAAAATGAAGCCACAGTTTCATATAGTTAATTTTAAAATAATCAATTAGCCTACAAAAATCAAGACCACCTTTATCAAAAGGTTTACATAGTTTCTCCCAACTCTTCCGATGCATATTCTTCAAACCAAAGCCCTCCCAAAGAAATTTGTTAAACAAATTCTCAAGTTTTTTAATGAAACCAAGAGGCATACACATCACTTGCATAATATAAAGAGGAAGTGATGTAAGGATACTCTTAAGTAAAGTAACCCGACCACCAAAAGATAAAAATTTATATTCCCTAGATAGAATTTTCAATCTGATCTTATCAAACAAATTAGTAAAAAGATAATTCTTCTTAACTTTTTTGTTAAGTTTGAAACCGAGATATTTCAAAGGTAAACTAGCCTTATTACAAATGAGTATAATCAGCAATCCAGTTTTTCTTTTCAGCAGAAATAAACTTGGAGCAATAAAAATAGCATTTTGAAGTATTGAAAACTTGGCCAGAAACATCTTGAAAATCAAAGATCACTTGCCAAACCTTTTTAATAAATTTTCTTATTCGAGTTAGTAAAAAGAATAAGATCATTCTCATAACAAGGATGAGAAATACTAATACCCTCTTTATGCTTGTAGTTGAGACTAGGGTAATTAGTAAAAAGATTGTTAAGACATCTAGAAATGTAGTCAAAAGCAATAATAAAAAGATATGGAGAAAGAGAATCTCCTTGTTTAATACCTTTAGAAACCATAAAATAACTACTAGAAATACCATTAATAATAATAGATTAATAATTGTTATTTAAAATTCTTTTAATAATATTGCAGAAATCATCATTGAAGCCGACAGCTTTAATAACATCAAGCAAGAATTCCCACCTTATAGTATCAAAAGCCTTTTTAATATCCATCTTAAAGATGATATTACCACAATTTTTACTTTTATCAAGATCCAACAACAATTCCTGCACAATAAGAACATTATCTCCAATCTGTCTATCCTTAAGAAAAGGAGTTTGATTTAAAGAAACAATGCCACTTAAGAGAGGTTGAATTCTCTTCACCATAATCTTGGAAATTATCTTAGAAACAACAGTATTTATGCTTATAGGTCTAAAATCATTCCATGAATTTTTACCAACATCTTTTAGGAATCAAAACAATAATAGAAGATTTAAATTATTTAGGTAAATCAATACCACAAAAGAAATTCTGAATTACTTCCACAAGTTCAGGATGAATAACATCCCAACAAGTCTTATAGAACTCAACAGAAAATTCATCCGGACCCGCAGCTTTGCCAACCTCCATGTTATCAAGAACTTCTTTAATTTCCTCCTTAGAAAGAATATAAGTAAGATTTAAATTATTCAATCTATCACAATAGGAATATAAATTCATATTAATCATATTCTAAGAACTATTATCATTACGAAATAAATTAGAAAAAAAAGTTAACACCATCATTAGCAATATCACTATGCTTAGATAAAGAGGAACCATTAAGACTAGTAATATTAGTAATCAAATTAATTTTCTTTCTAGTCTTAATACAAGCATGATAAAAGCAGAGATCTTATCTCCATCTAAAAAAATAGCACGAGCAGCCCTTTGAGCATTGAATGATTCTTCCATATTAATAACATTAGTTAGCTCTTGTTGCCCTTGAAGTAACTTGTCTAAACTAATGTTATTATTACAATAATCCAATTCAAGCTCCTTAACTCTATGCTCAACATCAGCCACAATCTTAGTAAAGTTACCAAAAACATTCCAGTACCAATTTTTAAGAAACTTAGCTAGATTTTTCTGAAGCATCCAAAGTTTAATACCCGGGGTTGTATTCATAAGAATCAAACAATTAGCATTCGAATTAACTAACCCCCAACATAAATTGAGGGTGAAGAGTCCACATATTAAAAATGAAAATGATAATTCTTATTACCAATATCATCAGTGATTTTGATAAAAACCAAAGTATGATCATAAGCCAAAAAAGCTAAATGATGAACCTTGTACAAATAAAAAGTAATGATCCAAGCTGAATTGGAAAGAAATCTTTCCAGCCTTTCAAGGACATGGCCATGATTCCATGTAAAAGGATTACCATGGTACTCCAAGTACAAAAGACCCACATCCATTAATACATCATTAAAATATGCAATAAGATTAGGATTAGGAGGTAAACCTCCCTTTTTCTCAATAATAGAAGAGATAACATTAAAATCTTCCCCTACTAACCAAGGCTCAGATAAAGGATCAATGGATTTAAGAAAATCCCATAATTCAACTCTGTCAAACTTATGGCAACCAACATAAATCAAGGAAAGATAAAATTTATTCCCTCTAATGTTAATATGCAAATGTAACATTTGTTTATGATTAATAATAACATCAACCATAATACAATCATTCCAAAGAAACCATATTTTATTATTAATATTGGCAAAGTAATGAAATTTACCAAGTCTATTAATATATTTATCATTTTTAGCTACCTGCACAAGAGGTTCAAGAATACCAAAGAATGAAAGATGATAAAAACGAATCAAATTCTTAAGCCTATTAGAAGCAATGCCTCTAATATTTCAGAACAATGTATTAAACTTCACCATCATGATTTCTCCTACCTCTAGTAGTTCTAGAGGTAGAAGATAAAGTATTGGTATCCAAATTTTTTCCAAGAAGTTGATCATTAACAACAACAGGATTCAAAGAACCCATCTCCCTACTACACTTAAATTTCCTTCTTCTTGAATTTATTTGTAACGTCTAATCTTCCTCATTTTCAGATTTAGAAAATCATTATCAAGCTCAACAATAAGAACTTCATTATTAACCAGACTATGTTCTTTATCAAGATTAGTAAAAGATGTTCCAACCATCTCATTTACCTTATTTAGAGTGCTATCTTGATGCAAAGCAATATTTATATCATCTGCATTCGCGATTTCTAGATTAGAATCAATAGGATTAACAATAGGAGATTCAGAATCCTTACCTGGAACAATACCTCCATTAGAACCATCAAGATTGAGAACTCTGGAATTATCTATATCATCTTGCATCTGATTGAGATCTCGAGCAGAAGTTGTATCAAGATTCTCAGTCTCAAGTATGTTCAAATTATCATTAACAATAATAGCCCCATCAACTTCCTGACTCAACTCCTCAATATTATTAGGAGTAGTTTCAATCTCTTTACCCTTCTCAGATTGCTCAACTATAACTCTATCATTACCATAAACATCAGTCCTATCTTTTTGCTTGCGCAATGCAGGATGGGCAATGTAACATGCATTATATAAGTGTCCAAACATTCTACAGTGTGTACAATAATTTGGAACAAATTTGAATTCTAGAGGTTGCCAATACCCATCAACATTGTTACCAATCCAAACTGAATTAGGAACTTTAACCGTGACATCTTTTTTCCACAAGAACTCTGGCCACTGATGGCTTAGTAAAATTAAAAGTAGAATTATTCATTTTCAGTAAATTACTAAAAATAGACGCAAGCGAATAGAGAAATTTCATATTATATAAAAGGAGGTTTAAACCTGGAAATCTAATACAGATTGGAACAATAGGTGTTTCCTCTCTGGGATTAAATTCAGGTGTCTATTTTTGTATCTTCATATAAGACTTATCACTTAATTAAATTTTTCTTGAAAATAAAGAGGCATAATCTTCCTCCCTTTCTAGCTTAATCAGCATGTGTCTCCAGCTAATAAAACCCAAACTCCATTTACCAACAATCTTGAGATCAAAAAAGAATTTTCGAATCACATCAATCTTAGGATGAGCATAGGAAAATTTCCCCACCAAAGTAAATTTCAGAGGTTCAACAAGAAAATTTATATCCTCCTTATGTAGAAAATTGGTAGGTTTTCCATTTTTCCACGAGGACTTCTTCAGTAATTCTGGGATAGAACTATCAACCAAACTCCCCTTAAAAGAAGAAGGGAAAATAGCATTACCCTGATTATAAAAATTCCCAGCAACAATGTTACGAAAAGAAGGAACAGTTTCATGTATAGTGAAATCCATTAAATGAAAGAAAAAATTAGAAGATCACCATAGAAGTAGAAGAACACAAACCACCGTAGAACGCCTCATCCAAGAATTGCAAGGATAGGGTTCCAACTTGGGTCGACTTGAAGAAGTGCACTTACCGGTTATAGGGTTTGAATTCGCGAAGGAGAGGTGGCCGGCGAAACATAGATTTGGCGGCGAGTTGGTGTCGGCATATTTTTTAGGTTATGTGTTTAATTAAAAAAAAAGGTCGCCTACGTAAATTGTTGGCGAATTTTAAATTTTAAATTTAATTTAAATATGTATAATTTAAAAAGTAGCGTTTGATTTTGAAAATAATTTTTTGAGTTTGAAAATTTTAAGATGTAAAATCAAACTGATCCCACATCCCAAATAGTTTATATAAACGAGCACCGCACCACAAACTGTGTATCTATGCCGAGGAATAGTCACACTATTTGACGATGGGGCTCGATTAAATAAACTCAAAAATTTGTGATATCCGTTTGGTCCGCGAACCAATTTTATAAATCGACAAGTTCCCTTGCTTAATATAAATGAATTAAACAAGGTTTATATTACCTGGGTTCTTAAAGTTCCCTATAAGGGCAAGCCCCTATATTAATTACATCCTAAGTGACGGGAATCACTTAAGAAAACTCTCGATAATGATCAGTAGTTTTGCTCTCAAGAATTTCAAAGTTTAAGGTTTCAAAGGATTGAATTTTGGAAATTTCAATAGGGAATAGAACAAATTTGGAACAGTTTATTTCAGGAGTCCAAAGGAGAAAAGTTGGAGAAGCTGAGGATTCAAGAAGAATCTTGGCAACTTCCCAAACTATCCTATTGTTTGGCTTGAATTTGAGAAGATGTTATTTAACGTTTCATCCTGTCAATTAATTATAGGAATTATATTTACATAATCATCTGATTATGCAAATAACCTGAAAGATAGGAGGATTTACGTCGTATCGGATGACAACCTCGGAATCCTAAGCGAGTTAGGGCTTATATTGCACAGCAGAGCTATGCAAAGGCCTAAAAGAACAGGTGTGGATTTATGTCGCACTAGGCAGACTACCTCGAAGTCCTATGGCTTGTTATTTAGACTAAGGAATGGTTTTGTTGATGTCGACACAAGTTTTGCTGACGACGATGGCCGTGCTACCCACTATGCTCCAAGCTCCTTATTGTCGCAGAGGTTTAGTTTTAGAAATCATAAATCAGGAGATGAGAGAAGTGTTTTGGTTTAGAAAAGTCTTAGAATTCAAATATTTTAGTGTTTTAATTAAAATAAATCTTAAAGTTGATTAAATAGAACCGATTAAGATCCCACGTTTCTGTCATCCAGGCACCGTTATTTTCATCGGATTCACTTAGTCCAGATGAATTTGCTAAACTCAACTGAATGAGTTCCACACTTTTATTTAGACTGTGGGAAATCCCGTTAGCAACACGTGGGTTACATCATCCGGGGTCTTCCCGATCATCCAACGAGACGTTTTAATTTAGTTATAGTTGTAGCTTTTTTGTTGTGTTGTTTGTGATTAAATTTTGAGTTGTTTTATATTTTGAATGTTGTGGCGGTGAATTTTATCTTGCTGTGACTTTTAATTTAGTTTTGGGTTTCAGTTTTATGGCTATCCTAAAGGTTTCAGTTTTCATGCAACAATCTTATTTATAATGCAAAAAAAAGTAAAGCGTAGTGGAGGTAAATAAATTGCAATAAAGTAAAAGCGTACCTAGAGAGTCTTCTCGTCATTCCCAGCTGAAACTTTAGTATTGTATTACATATAGGTGTTTATAATTTTGCAGAAATTAAAGCATGCCAGAAAATAGGAAGAAGTAGGACTAACAAGCAGTAGCTACTCAATCCTATGATGTCTATGTTAAGATCCTGGTTGTCTACCAAGTCCTATGATGTCTATGCGAATTTTTTATGTTATGTTTCAATGAACTTTGTTAATTTAATTGAGGATGGTTTTGTTAAGCAGACATATTAAGTTTAATAGACCTCAGAGGTATCCAAACAGTCAAAGAAGGATGCAGGTCCATGCTTCTCTCTCATATCTTGATGAAAAGTCTCGGGCTCTTTTAGACTTATTATGTTGCTTAACAATTCACCCTACCTATAACCTTATGCTTCATGAACACAGTTGTTCGGGGTAGGTTGGGGCAGATGGGTTTAGGTGTGGTTTGGGTTTGTATTTGGTGGTAACTAGTAGTTTGATTTGGACTTATGGGAGTGCTGTGAAGATTTGTTTGAGTTTATGTTTTAGATTTGGTTTTGGTTTTGGTTTGGGTTTGGGTTTTGGTTTGGGTTTTGGTTTTGGTTTGGTTTGAGTTTTGGTTTAGGTTTGGTTTGAGTTTGATTTTGGTTTTGGTTTGTGCTGGAATTTGAAACTAGGGAATTTGTTTGGAATATGAATTGGGAAGGTTATGTGGACATCGGGTAAAAAATTGGGTTACTCCATGCATTCACTAATCATAAGGGTATTCTTGTTATGTTTTGTACACCAAGTTGTGATTTCCTAGGGGTCTTTATAAAGGGAAAAATAGGTCATGCCTCAGGGGGCCTATCCTAGGTTTGATTGTTATCGTGTTGGTATCGTATTATGATCAGGACTGTTGTTGTGTGTGGTGATTATTTTTTGTGTTGGGATTGTAGTTATGATTATATGTGATTGTTATTTATATGTTATTATCGTATTATATTGTTATTGTTTATGTTGTTATGTGTTATCGTTGTTGTATGTTATTGTTTTATTTTGTTTATGTGTTATATTATTATTGTATGTTATTTTATTCTTATATTAATGTTATTTTATATGATGTTATGTTATTATTATTTTTATTATGTGTTTTTTTAAACATATTATCTTTTATTTGTAATTAAAATTATTATTCATCTTTATTTATTATTTAATTTATTATCTTTATTTAATTCATTATGATTTATTTACTTTCTCTTCATTTATTTGTTTTTTTTGTTTTATTTAACTAATTGGTTGTTATTTATTTGTTTTGTTTAATTAATTGATTTTTATTTATTCATTTTATTTTACTTTAATTTATTTAAATTATTATTTTTGGTTTTCATTTAATTTATTTTATTATTTAATTTAATATAATTTAGTATAAATTATTATTTATTTACATTATTTTTTATTTTAATTTAATTTAATTTATTTAACTTATTTTATTTAATTTAATTTATTATTTATTTACATTATTTATTTAATTTGTTTATTTAATTTATTTAATTTAATATATTTAAACTATCATTCAATTTAATTTAATTTAATATAGTTTGATTTATTTAATTTATTTAATTTAATTTAATTTATTATTTATTTACATTATCATTTAATTTTAATTTAATATTCAGTTTTCATTAATTTATTTAACTTAATTTAATTTAATTAATTAATTTAATTTAATTTAAATTACTTATTTATTTACATTATAATTTAATTTAATATAATTTTGATTTATTTAATTTAATTTAAACTATTATTTGTTTTCGGTTTAATTAATTAATTATTATTTAATTTAATTTAATTTAATTAATTATTATTTATTTAATTTATTTATTATTTGATTTTAACTATTAATTTTAATTTAATTCATTATTCATTTATATTATTTAAATTATTTTTCAATTTATGTATATATGTATTATTTATTTTTATTATCCACTATAAGTTATTTTATTTTAATTAATTATTTGTACATTTTTATTACATAAATATTATTGATTTATTATTATTAATTTATATTATTACTTTACATTATTTGTTATTATCATTTTTATTATTATTTATTTATTTATAAGACTTTTCATTTTTCTCTCTCTTCAATTATTCTTTTCTTTATTATCATTTATATTAAGTTATTATTTATTAAAATTATTATTTACATATATATATTTACTTTTTAAAAGGGCATTTTTATTTATTTATTTTCATTATTTATTTAGGTTTATAGTTATTTATTTTATCATTTATTTTTATCATACTATTTTTTATTATTTACATTAATTTACATATATATATATATATCATTATTCATTTATTTAGTTTTTTATAAATTTTATGATTTATTTTACTTATTCATTTAGTATTTTTAGTGAGTTATTTTATTTATAATTTAGTATAGTTGTTTTATTAGAAAAGGTATTATTTAGTTTATTATTATATCATTTATTATTCTTCATTTTTATATTTCATTTTGCTTTTGTTTTACTTTTATTTCCTTTATGTTATGTTTATTTCTTTTTACTTTTCATTTCCTTTATGATATATTTATTTCTTTCAAATTTTAAAACTTATTTTTTTAAGTTAGTGAAACTAGGTGGTAGATTTGTAAATATTTAACATTAGCCATATAACTTTGCATAAAAAGAATTCCTAAAACTATGCATGGATAAAATTTAAAAAGCATGAAGAAGGAACAACCTACACATAATTTTTGAAAACATACATGGAGAGATTTTAGAAAAAAAAAACTAAATTGGTTTGCGTGAAAGATAGCCTTAAGGCTAATCATGAAAAAAAAATCAAAAAAGCATGCATGGAGATTAAATGATTTGCAAATAAATTTGAAAACCTTTGTAAAGGAAGAAGAACACTAAAATTATGTATGGATCTTAGGCTAAGCATGAGAAGGGTGAGGAAATTTTTAAAGCTTAAGTGTTCACAAAATAAAAGGGAGGGGGAAGAAACTTACCTTGATTTTGGGGAATTTATGGAAGGGTTTGAAGAAGCTCACGGATAAGAAAGGATTTAGGTGGGTGTGCCTTGCTTGGAAGAAGGAGAGGAGGAGGAGGAGAGGCTCATGGCTAGGAGGGAATTTTTTTTTTTTTTGGGGGGGGGGGGTGGAATGGTTAAGTGTAGGGGTGTGAGTGAGTGTGTAAAGGTTTGTGAAGTGGGATTATGGGGGGATTTATGGAGGGAGGATCACGGCTAGAATGAGTGGGAGAGATAAGGAGGAGATGAGGTGGAGGTGTAGTGGTGACATGGTAAAGGTGAGGAGGTGAGGGGAGAAGTGATGGGAGTGATGGAGAGGGGTGTAGGGTGGCGGGTACGGTGAGGGAGAGGTGAGGGAGAAATTTTTGTTTTTATTTTATTTTATTATATTTATTTAATATATATATTTTATTATATATGTAATTATTTTAGGGATGTCATGAGGTTAAATTAATTAATTTTTGGTTTAATTTGATTTGATTTGAATTATTAGTTCAAATAGGTTCATTTGGGTTTGGGCTACCTTAACTTGGGTTTGAGTGAGAATGAGGTCTAGGTACCTTGATAAATATTGTCCATATGATTGTAATGAAGATCTTTCATGAAGACATAAAGAGGTTTTCAGCTCATTTGGAAGTTCAATTTTAGCATGGATTGGATTTTTGATTATTTTGGTCCATATTGGATTTGGGTCAAGTTATCTTGAATTTGAGTGGGAATGAGGTCCAGAGGTCTTCAACAATAATGTAGATATGGTTGTCTAGAAGACTTTTCATGAAGATATAAAATGGTTTTGACAAAGTTTAGAGGGTCACTTTGGTGGATTTAAAACATGTGTTCAGCCTGGGTTGAAATTGGGGTTTTTTTTTGCTCAAAATGGATTTGGGTAAGACCTGAGCTCAAATTGTGGACAATTGATGATTCAATTAATTTTAAGGAGGTGCTATAAAGAGTTTGGAATTGATATTTGGGAGGAATGGATTGACATTGGCTTTATTTAGGGGATTTGGGTTGTTTAGGCAAAATTGGGGATTTTGGATTTCAAGTGGAATTGGATTCAAATGTGGGTCACATTGGACTTGAATTTGGTTTAGATTGATATTGGAGATGTTAAATTTTGGTTTGGAAATGAATTTTATCAAAATTGGGTCAATTGGGTCAAGATTGGGTTTGATTTGGGCACATATGGGTTAAAAAAGGGTCAAATTGGGGATTTTGGTAAAAATGGGCTAAATTGACAAAATTGGCCCATAGTGTAGTTTAACAAAATGAAATAGAGGATTTTTAGGATTTTTTGGAATTTTTGGAAATTTTTTGGAATTTTTGGATTTTTTGGCTAAAAGGGTATTTTGGGTATTTTGAGGGTATTGGGGGGTATTTTTGGAAATTTTGGAATTTTTGGTCATGAATGGTCAATTTGAGTGGTAAGGAACATCTTGGAATTATTTTTGGGGAATTTTGGTGAATTTAAAGATTTTTGGGTTATTTGGGGAATTTTGGGGGGCCGGGGGCCAAAAATTGAAACTTTGGAGATTTGAAGGTGGCTTCAAAGTGAGCATGATGTAATGGTTTAAATTGAGTTATAGATCAAGGGTCACCCTCATTTGGTCCTCTATGTGTTGGTCCCCACCACTTAGTCATAGACTGAGGGCTGGGCTTTCCACATGAGTTTCCAAAGAGTTCAAGGTTGAAATTAGGATGTGCAGTGTTTGTATGTTATGAATGTGAAATGTATGAGTGATGATCTCCAGACCTCCCTCAGGGCAAATCCTAAGGTCTGACCACCTATAGGAGACTTCGCCTAGGATTCCTTATGCTTGTCTTTTTCCTACCAAAAGGTGGAGGTTAGGCCTTAAGCATATGAAAACCCCCTAGTGAAGCAAGAAGAGTTTTGAATTTCTATGGGGAGGGTTCCATGACTAGTCCTCTAAGAAAGTCACCAGGAGAGTCCTATGGCTAGACCCTAGGCTATTCTAAAGAGAGACTAGACCTCAACCAAAAGTGAGGTCAACAAATGGACCCCCAATAGGTGTGGTGTGTTGGGCGAGCACACTGTACGTATTGGTGTTGACCGACGAGATCAACAAGACCAACACAACTGTCTGAGTGAAAACTCAAGACAGAGCAAAGAGTTTAGCAAGTGAATTTCCGCTGGGGATTGTTTGGTTGAAAACCTTCAAATCCAGGGACTCTTGCTGGGGAAAGAAGGTGGCAATACCATCAAGCTGGGGCTATGAATTTCAAGCTCCCAAACTCTGAAGGAATCTGAACCGATTTGATTTGAAGAGGGGAATTTTGAATTTGATTTCATGTTTCTTGTTTGAATTTTAGTTTGAAATTTTGTTTTGAATTTGAAGTTTGGAATTTTGTTTTTTTTATTTAATTTTAGGATTTTAATGTGGGAATTTGAAATTTTAAGTGAAATCGGAATTTCGGTATCGCTCGCAGGAGGAGAATCAGAATTTAGGTACTGACTCGGAAATTCAAGGAAAAAATTTCTTTTTTTGGGAAATCAGACGACTAAGCTCCGACCCCAGAATATCATGGAAGGCGGAAAAATATCTCGGAAGGAAGATAGAAATTTAGATAATTTTTGGGAAATCGGACGACTAAGCTCCGACCCCAGAATATCGTGGAAGGCGGAAAAATATCTCGGAAGGAAGATGGAAATTTAGGTAATTTTTGGGAAATCGGACGACTAAGCTCCGACCCCAGAATATCGTGGAAGGCGGAAAAATATCTCGGAAGGAAGATGGAAATTTAGGGAATTTTTGGGAAATCGGATGACTAAGCTCTGACCCCAAAATATCGTGGAAGGCGAAAAAATATCTCGGAAGGAAGATAGAAATTTAGGTAATTTTTAGGAAATCGGACAACTAAGCTCCTACCACAGAATATCGTGGAAGGCGGAAAAATATCTCGGAAGGAAGATGGAAATTTAGGAAATTTTTTTTTCTTGGGAAAGAGAGGATATTATTAACTTGTCTGTTTCTGATTTCATATCGTTTCATTTTGTTTAATTTTGATTTTGCTTCTTTTGAGTTTATTTTTTTTCATTTTGATTTGACTTAAATTGACTTGATTTAAATTTTGTTTTTAATTTTCATTTTGTTTTAATTTCACTTGGTTTAAATTTCATTTTGTTTTTTTTTGCTCATTTTAATTTGGAACTAACGAGTGGTCCAACGGCTTTCGACTGTCACATTGAAAGAAACATTTCTGAAAGGGGGAAATCTTCATTGATTCATCTGAAAAGAAGTACAACTGATTTGAAATTAACAAGCATCCAAAACTGATCATGTGTACAAGACTGGACAAAACAGCTCGCATGTACAAAACTGAACAAAACTGTTGTATCATGTCATCTGGTTGCTGCGGAAGTAGTAACAACAACTGTTGCGAGGCTGTTGTGGGGGACGGGCCAACCTGCCAAGGTTACACTCCGGAACAAAAGTCCCCTCACGGACACGCGGAGGTATGGCCTATCTATGGTAGTGGTTTGTAACTTTCTAGTTCAGAGTCAGGTTCGTAGTAGAATGGTGCCTTGTCTTCATCCATCCTTCTAAACGTGACTGAGATCCTTTTCCCTCGAACTCCTGGGATGCAATGCTTTGCCAGGTCCTCTCCATTTCCTTTAAGCACTAAGACCGATCCCACAGGTAAAGTGATTATTGTTGTACCTCGAAATTCTCCTTCCCCGATGATTTGTATCTCTCGCCCGAATAGGATGTCACTTTCACTTACAAATGAGACCGTGCAAAAGGGCCTCAAGAAGTCATGGTGGTCGATGTGCGGCGGTATGAAATCCCCATCCTTGTAGATGTTAATGATGCAGCTGTTTGGGATGCATGTTGGTGGAAATATATGTCATTCAACCATCCTTTTTATCATCTTTTTGATCTCTGGCGGTATTTCATCCACCTCATCGTGTTGTAGGATCCCTGGAGGATTACCTTGCTTGTCTCTAGTGAAATTATAACAACAGCCACATTGTATAGTAATTCATCCCTTACCTCTCATCCACTTTGTCGGTGCTGTGTATGTCCTTGGCCTCAGACGGCCTCTATTGCCCAAAGTCTTGAGCGCTTTTATAACATGTAAAATTTTATCTTCATCGGTCAGTGAAAATACATTGTAGTACAATTCAAGGCCTTCCAAAATGTTGATAGCTTTACCCTGCAAGATGTCGTAGCTTTCGAAGTCGTCCTTCTTTCGAACCTGTCTTATCCTTGCCATAATGTAATCCGGTATCGGTGGCGGCGGTGGTAGCTGGATAAATTCAGGGATGTATGGCTCAACACCCGGCCGTTCACCAAGTTGCATGTTTAATGACGCAGTTGCGTATGCTTCAAAGGTTCTGTATTCTTCTAACTGGAGTACATTACAGTCTGGGCATATTGAGAACGCCCCTGAAGAGGAAGGAAGACTGGGTATGTCCGAGTTGCACGTCGGGCATCCCGTGAAGATCTCCTGTAACATGTCTATCGGTGCAGGCCCCTCAAGAAGATCCGGCTCTGGTTCTGTATCGGTTCTTGGTGGACTGTCGTCTGTCTCTTTCATGTCAGGTCGGTAGAACTGTCTAGGCACTAGTGCAAGTCCGGCAGCTGCCTCCCGAGCCTGTCGCCTCTCCATCCTTTCCAGGAAGCAGCGCTTTTGGCGGTTTCTGTTTCTTCTGCTTGTATTCGCTAGCGGAGCGTCTGGAATTCTGTTGGCTGAAGCGGCAACCAGATCACCTTGTGGAGTGGTGACCATGGATGGGACATGAGTGCGTCGCACAGTAAGGAGGTGTGAGTCAACAAAACCTTCGGTGCCCCCATGTCCTGAGGTTTGTCCTACCTCCCTGCGGCTGAATTTCTTTATTGGCTTCATTTTCTGCGTTCGCTTCAGTGTATGTTTCCAGATGCTAGGTCGAAGTTGTATCAGAGAGCAAACACCGACTCGAAACTCAACACTTCCTACACAAGTAAACAAGGGGAAATGTCAGCGAGTAGTGTTGTGCACGAACAAAAGCAAATTATCACTTACTTTAAACAAGTTTTAGCAATTAACTTGATGCCATTATTTTATTTAATATGTTTTTATAAAATTTAGATTTAGAGTTTGGCAAACATGTTTTCATTTTGTGGGAAGAATTCTTTTATTTTACGTAGTTTTTTTTTATTAACAAATTTTGGACCCAGTCACAGACACTAGCCCTATAGCTATATTGGAAGGAATATCATTTTTTTCAGTCTTTTCATGTCCTGTAATATTTCTTTAAATATCATCCATTGATGGGCAACATGGGTCTATCCCCTTGAGAATCCACCAACTAGTAAGATCCTCCTGTGTAGACCTTCTCCACCACGAACGGTCCTTCCCAGGTCGGTTCGAATATTCCACCTATTTTGCGGTGTGTAAGAATAGGCCTTCTAAGAACGAGCTTGAGGTCACCAATTTTGAACGACCTTGGGCGGACCAATTTATCGTGGGCTTGAATCATCTTTTCTTGGTAGATTTCTAAGTTTTGTTGTGCGAGCAATCTTTTTACTTCAAGGTTTTCCAATTCTGCAAGTCGTAACTTGGCATTCTCTTATGTTGTAATTTGATTGGCAACGGCAGCCCGGAGCGATGGTAGCTGAACTTCTAACGGAAGAACTGCCTCAGACCCATACACAAGAGCGTAAGGTGTAGACTGTGTCGGCGTCCTGACTGTCGTACTGTAGGCCCACAAAGCTTCTAGTAGCTTCTCGTGCCATCCTCTTTTATTGTCGTCGAGCGTCTTCTTCAGAATCTGAATAAGTGTTTTATTGAAGGCCTCTGCCAAGCCATTTGCTTTAGGGTAGTAGATCATCGAGTATCTCCAATCTATTCTGTGTCTTCTGACAAAGTTGTTGATTTTCGTGCTCTTGAAAGCGGACCTGTTGTCGGAGATGATTCTGCGCGGTACACCGAAACGGTAGACAATTTGATTCTTGAAGAACTGTAAAACTTGTTGCGTTGTGACTTCCCGTAGTGGAACTGCTTCTGCCCACTTGGAAAAGTAGTCTGTAGCGGCGAGTATAAACCTGTGTCCTTTTGAGGAAGGAGGGTCTATCGGACCCACTATGTCCGTGCCCCAGCACTCGAATGGCCACGAGGTAATCGTTGGGTGTAGAACATTCGGAGGCTGGTGCAAAAACACTCCATGCACCTGACACTGATGGCATCTCTTAGCTACGTCCATGCAATCTATCATCATTGCTGGCAAGTAGTATCCGAGTCTTTTGATTTTCATCTTCATTTTTGGTCCTGACTGGTGAGCACCACACAATCCAGCATGTACTTCTTTGACAATTTTTTGCGCTTCTGCTCTGCTCAGACATCTCAGCCACATCTAGTCGAAGGATCTCCTATATAGAACATTGTCGATCAGGGCATACGACAAAGCCCTCTTCTGAATCTGGTGCGCTACTGACTTATCTTCTGGTAGCTTTCCGGTTTGCAAATATTCCATTAATGGCTGACGCCAATCTCTGTATCTTCTGCCACTGCAGCAGCTGTCTTTTCTTTTTCAATTTCATGTAGACTATCAAGGTCGATTTGAAACAACACTTAACGTCCTTGTACTGTAATATCGATGGAATCTTCGGGTGGACAAGCCAATTCTTTAGCGAGTTTTACTAAAGCGTCCGCATGGGCATTGTCTGCTCGAGGAATCCTATAGAATATCACATTCGGAATTTGCTCGAGTAACTTCATTGTATACCGGTGGTATTCTTCTAATCTCAGCTTTAGAATTTTGTACTGTCCTGCCACTTGCTGGATGACAAGCTGTGAGTCGCCATAAATTGCAATGTCTGTTATATCCATTAGTATTGCTAATTCCAAGCCGGTGATTAGGGCGTCATACTCTGCTTCATTGTTGGTACACGACTCTGTCAAGTGGTAAGAAAATCTCAGCATGGTCCGATCTGGTGTCACAATGATTAAACCAATTCCTGCTTTGCCTGGTATGACTGTTCCTGATCCTCTGTTTTTTCGAGCTGATGATGCTCCATCAAACTACATTTCCCAACGTTGAGCATTAGGATCTTCTATTTGTAGTATCTGCTCATCTGGTAACTCATCATTGAGCGGGGACCCAGTTGGCAGTGGGTGCGCTGCGGGAAAATCTGCAATAATCTGCCCTTTAATAGCGTAAAGGGGCACAAAGGTTATATCAAATTGCAATAATATAATCGACCATCTTGCTAAGCGTCCAGAAAGCATTGGTCGGGTCATCAAATATTGCAAAGGATTAACCTTCGAAATCAGGTTGACTTTATGAGACAACATGTAATGTCTGAGCTTTTGAGTGGCAAAAACCAAAGCTAGACAATGTTTCTCGATAGGAGGATACTTTACCTCCAAAGGTATTAGACTTCGACTCAAGTAGTAGAGTGCGTTCTCTTTACCGTCATCATTGACTTGGGCAAGTAGAGCTCCGAGGGACTCATCTTGTGCTGCGGTATAAAGTATCAACGGTCTACCTGGGATAGGGGTTGCTAAAACAGGAGGTGTCGTTAGATATCGTTTAATATCTTCGAAAGCCTGCTGGCACTTATCTTCCCAAATAAATTTAGCATCCTTTTAAATTAATGCCGAGAAAGGCTGACACCTACTCGACAGATTAGATATAAAGCTCCTCAGATATGCCAGTTTTCCTTGAAATGAACGTAGTTGTTTCAAGGTTTTAGGGGAGGCATTTCTAAGATGGCTTTAATCTTCTCTGGATCGATTTTGATTCCCCGATGACGGACAATGAATCCTAGAAATTTCCCAGAGGTAACGCCGAAAGCGCACTTTAAGGGATTCATCTTCAGATTATATTGTCGTAATCGTTCAAATACGATCCTCAAATCATATAGGTGGTTTCCTCTTATCTTGCTCTTGACGACCAAATCATCCACATAGCATTCTACTTGGTTATGAATGAGGTCATCGAAGATCCTCGTCATTGCTCTTTGATATGTAGCTCCCGCGTTCTTCAGTCCAAATGGCATCACGGTGTAGCAAGAAATCCCGATCAGAGTTCTGAAAGCTGTGAGCTTTTCATCTTCCGGTGCCATCTTGATCTGATTTTACCCTGAAGACCCATCCATAAAGGAGAAAGTTTCATGTGTCGACGCGATGTCCACCATTAGTTCCGGTATCGGTAACGGGAATTCATCTTTTGGACAAGCTTTGTTTAAATCCCTGAAGTCAACACACACTCGAATTTGTCCAATTTTCTTTTTGACATTAGCTAACCACATCAGATACTGTTCTTCTCGGACAAAAATAGCGTCTATTAATTTCTTGATTTCTGCTGTAACTTGTTGTTCTATCTCGAGGCGCATCCTTCTGGGAGCTTGCTTTACTGGCATCACATTCTTATCCACTCCGAGGTGGTGAACTGCGACTGTCGGAGATAGTCCTGACATTTCATCATAGCTCCAGGCAAAGCAATCTTTGAATTTTGATAGTAACTGCAACCTCTTCTTCGTTGAGTAACGAACTTATGAAAATCGGCCGGGGCTGCTCCTCAGTCCCGAGATTGATTTCTCTTAATTCATCGACTGTTGATTTGATTTCTTCTTTGAATTCTGGCGGAGCATCGCCTATTGGCTGATCTTCATATTCATCTTGAATGTCCAGGCAATCTTCTTTTGATTGACTAGTAACAACCATGCAAAATTCTGAGTCATCGAAGGGACCAAGCGTACCAAACCCAAGACCTTCTTTCGAATTAAGTTTCTTTTCTTTTACATTCCATAATTTTTCAAACGATTGTAACTTATCCTTTGGCATTTTATTTGACATATATCCTTGTTGAATTAACTTTTGTACAAACGGCGAAATGTAGCCAAAAGGTAATTCCATTAATTCATTTGAGTCATTTTCTTCAAGAATTACACAAGGTTCAGAAGTAGAAGGGGAAGCTTTGTAAAGCTTGATCGGTTTAAAACCATCGTTATGAACTTCCTTGACCTCTATACTCTCTACCTTTTGAGAATGGATCGGAGTACGGGTCATGGAACGAGCATAGTGGTTAATCCGATCGTACATCGATTCGTATTCATCCTTTGCTTCGTCATCTAGAGAGATCTCGAACTGAGGCCTCTTATGACTTACCATCATTGTTTCTTTATCTTCTTCGGAGCTTCCCTCCATGTCGATGTTGATTTTTGGCTTCGTCTGTTCAACAATTTGGGAAATTCTTTCTCGACCACATCCCCGGCCTCGACCTCAGATGCATGGGCTAAAAGAACTTTTACCAACTCGTTGAGAAGGAGCGGTATGAGATTATTGAACTGGAGCCATACAGTCTCGTCCTTGTAGTTCCTTTGAGTCTTCAATTTTGCTTATCACAATGTCTCTTAAAAAAACTGTTTTCTTCAGAGGAGCATAGTAAGCGGCGTCTTCATGGATGCCCACTTCATGTATTGAAAACGGCTGTAGATCCCCTTTAATGCAATGTTCTTGTCCATCTTTGTAGTATTTGATGCACTGGTGAAGCAACGACGGGACCATATTGTACTCATGAAGCCATGGTCAACCAAGCAGGGTATTGAACGAAGTATCCGCATCGATGACATGGAATTTTGCAGTTGTTACTAGATTTCTGACTTTCATTTGTAGCGTTATAGATCCGAGGGCTCTTTCTTCTTTCTGATTGAAACCTCTTAACATCATTTTATCCATTGAAAGCTCTCGGGCGTCGATGTTCAAGTAAGCTAACGTCCGTAGACTCATTATATTGAGCGAAGCTCCAGGATCTACTAAGACTCTGGAAAGCACAAATCTGCCGATGATGACAGAAATGTAGAGTGGACGATTATGATCGGCTGTACCGAGTAGCAAATCTTCGTCGGTGAAAGTCACGCCAAGCTGTTCCTTTAAGGTGCAAACTCCATCTGAGGATGTGCTAGCCAACTGTGCTAAGCAAATGTCGGGATCAAGTAGAGTCTTGATCAAACTTTCTCTCATCTCCTTTGACAGGATCAGAGCATCGTAAATACTTAGTTTGGCCGACAACTTCCTGAGATGAGCTAACACGTTGTAATCCACTTTATTTGGGTTTTCAACTTCATTTCAAACTTGTATCTCTTCAGTAGCTGGAGGTATTTCTTCTTGAGTGACTATCTGCTTTCCTTTGTCCACTAGAGTTGTTCTCGGAGGTAGCGCCTTGCCACTCCTTAAATGCACTTTCGTTATTCCTTCTTCTTCTGGACCTAGAGGTCTTTCTGTATCTGAGAAGTCGAAACTGATGTCAAGTGGAGCTCCTTTGCACTCGAGGACTGGCTCCTCACTTCTCGTACTGTCGTAGCCGGTGCTGTCGATGTCCTCTTTATCTTTGCCGGAAGTTAATATGATTTGAGGATCATTTTGGGAATCGAAATCGGGGTTAGATAGGTTGTGATTAGTTACGTCATCACTAGAGACAGTAAGAACGTAGCCAACATCATTCATATCATTATTACGAGACCCTGGAGGGGTACAAAGATAATGATACAAAGTCAAGGGTTCAAGGGATTTCACCCCTGAATCTGAGACAACCAGTCTAATGGGATCAGCCTCTATCCTATCCTCTACGCTATCGTCTTTAATCTCACTCACGATCTCTTTCTTCCTCCATTCTCGTCGCGATGGCTTCCTTGGCGAAGCTTTCATCTTGGACTGTGCTGACGGTGGACTCCAGACAGCGGCTTTCTTTGGAGCGGATCGAATCTGATCCAGGACCTTCTTGAGCTCATTCCAAATTGCACTCCATCCACCCTTACCGGCATATGGGTCAAGCGGAGAGATTGGCTCGACTGAAATTACATTTATAGAACCTTTTCAGGCTCCTTCAAATATTCCTTCGGTATCGTTATATTTCCTTCTTTGTAATTCCGCTCAAGCCAATCCTTGAAACTGAAGCAGTTCTCAATTGTATGTCCAAGCATCCGGTGATAGGGACAGATGTTGGGCTGATCTTTCTTATTCACCTCTTCTGACTTTTTTGGCTCGGGCAACTTGAACTTGGGCTTCTTCAGCAGGTTCTTGAACATCTTTGCTACAACATCATCTTTGAAAGAGTAGTTTTTGCGTAGTCGTTCTGATATTGTAGGATTTGGTCTCCCGTCTGTCCTGGACGGTCTCTGCTGCTGCTGACCGGGCTGATTATTCTGCGGTGGACGAGAATGTCCGCACTGCTGAGGCTGATTGTACTACTGAGGCTGACTGTACTGCTGAGATGATTGCTCGGTCTGAATCATCATCGGTTGCTTTCCTTTATCGACCGCGACCACTACGCCAGATCTCTTCTCATAAGCCTTTGCTGGTTTTGTTTTCTCTGTCTTTTCTGCAGGCTCCATGTGCTTGATTTCTCCTTATAAGCTGCTAGCCTTCCTGAGCAGTTTCTCGAAGGACTTGATTGTGAGACCCTTAAGCATGAAAGCTTCTGGACTGTGAATACTCTTGAGTAGTATATCGATCGCGTGCTATTCTTGTAGCTGAGGTTCACATTTCATGCTTAAGTTTCTCCACCTCAAGATGTAGTCAACCAAAGTCTCATCGGGCTTCTGACGTTCTACCACGAGATCTCTTATGGTGACATGACGCTGAGCACCGACGAATCTCTTCACAAACATGCTTTCCATTTCTGCGAAAGTCTTTACTGATCCATTAGGAATTTCAGCATACCAATCGAAAGCTATTCCTAGCAGGCTGTTGACAAACTGACGGAACAATAGCGCTTCACTTCCTCATGTATTGTAACAGCTAGCTCTGAAGTGTGCTATATGCTGCCGAGGGTTTCCTATTCCATCGAACGTTTTGAAGGTCGGTGGCACAAAGCCTTTGGGGTAAGGTACAGCATCAAATTCCTCCGGGTAGGGTCTACCCTTTGAAACTGATGGTCCGCCTTTGGACTGGGCCAAGGCCTCCCAAACTTGCTGTTTGACAATTTGCTTAAGCTCCTTTTCTGGTAGATTCGGGGTTGAATCCTTCTTCGGAAGCTCATTCTCATTGGCAGAGGTGACCTCTCTTCTTTCATCGGCGATGTGTATTATCTCAGGATGATTGATTTCTGGAGATGCTGTCGGACGCGATTGAGATTGTCAATGCAATGTGGCTATGGTAGTCATAGCGGCGGTCATCTCCTCCACTCTCTTTTCCAATAGGCTGATCACTTCGTCTCTAGCGGACACGGCTCTTTGAAGCTCTTCTATTGCGTCCTCCTCACGAGGAGCTTCACGAGCAGATGCCGTGGCCCTGGTATCGACCATGTTAATTTCCATGAATTCATCATCCAAGTAACCTGACAGGTGGAGATCCTCGTTATCGTCCTCCAATCCTTGCTCCTCCAATCTCTTCACGAAGTTTCTGAATTCTATCCTCCATCGACCCTTCTTCTTCCATTGACTCTGAAGCAACAGGAGTGGTGACGATAGGAGTGCCGGACTTATAATCCTTTTGATGATTTGTAGACTTTTCGAAGTGGACAGGTACAGCGACTTTCGGTAACCACACTCTCCTCTCGAGAATTGATGCCTCGGGACGGAATGTCTCAGCGGGGACATCAGGACCAAGAGAGGAAGTGTGCTCCCTAGAGTGCAGACCGTGTACAGAGGAAAGTAATCCTCTCTTCCTTCTCGGGAGTTCTTTCGGTGGCATTCTTGGACCTAGTCGAGACTTGACTAGTCTTCATATCGCGGGCGTCGAATCGGTGGTTGTTGTCTCAACACGCTTTCCCAAACGGTGCTTAACAGAAACCCTGCTAGGCTTTTCCATTTTCAAAATTTCCTCTTTCACTTCTGGGGATATTGCACATCCCATCATTTAAGAAGCTTGGCAACATAACATCTTTCTAATTAGCCAATCTCCGTAGAAGAGTATGAGCTCAAGTGATGGGTGTGGGCTTCTTTCCCTCCTCATCACGACTATACGGTGCTGGAAGCGCAGCGACAATCCTATGAAGACTTTCATTTCTAATAGTGCCAGCTAATGGGTGGAACCTACTACCTCGGAGGAGAGGAGAGGTATTCGGTAAACCAAGTTCCTCCGACTGTGGAATCTCATCAATCACTGGAAAACTTGCAGCTTGTGCATTGGCGGCCTTACGAAGCTTCTGGTTGCGATTCCTCCTTTGGGATTTAGTCAACGGGGGAACCCTGAAACTGGAACCAATCTCAAAGATAGACGGAAGAGCAGGGAATGCTTTGTCAGACTCCTCCTCGTGCAAAAATTCTTTCCCTTTGGCAGACGGGGAAGTAGGTACTGTAACGGCGAAGCCGGAAGCAATAGAGGTGACGACTCTCCTTGTCACGGAGTCAACTGGTTTGACGGGGACAGTAGTCATCTTCACCTTCTTAGCAGAAGGGAAGTCTTCATGGGAGTTCAGGTCGAACTCGGCAGATGGTTCTTGTACTTTAGGGGTGGTAATTTTCAGGACTACGAATGGGGCTTTTCCAAGCACGACTTCAAACTCACTGAAGCCGGCTCCAAACTGAATTAACGGTGCTGCGAGATGAGCCTCACGAGAAGAGGGCAGGTCGCAAGAGAAATTCAGCGAAGGGGTTGACATTTCGACTGTCAAAAGAAATGTTCCAAAATTTAGGAAGGGATAAAGACCTTGTCATCGTAGTATGAACACTATGAAAAAGATCGTTCTGTGAACTGGGTAAAATTTTTGATTTCAATTAATATATTATTATTTTCTCTTATCATATTTTGTTCTTCTTTTTCTTTTATTTTCTTTTAGATTTTCATGTGTTTGTTTTAAATGATATTTAGAATTTTAATGGTGGATTAACTTGTCGAAGGCAAAAAATTAAATCCAAGAGGTAGAAGAAAAAGGTGAAGCAAAGGATCCTGCTGAGGATCCCTTTTCACAACGCACGTTGCCCAAGTGGAATTAATCCACCAACACACCTATTGGGGGTCCAACCCCACAAGATCAAAAGAAAAATCCTAAGGATCCCTGAACCTCTCTGGCTAGGAGTGGCTAAACAGATGGTCCTGAAATCCAAGAGAGTTGATCACGCTTTCCCAATAAAGAAATGGGTAAAGTACGTCAACGAAGGAATGGTAGTTTGATCCACAAGGGACATGGACTTACTACCGATTTATGAAAGCAAAACCATCTGATCAAAATGGAGAGAGGAACCAGTCCCCAGCGGAGTCTCTAGAAGCTGTCGACATATTTTTTAGATTTTTAAATCTAATTTAAGTATATATATATAATTTGGAAAGTAGCATTTGATTTTTGAAAATAATTTTAAGTTTAAAAATTTTAAGATATGAAATCAAACTGATCTCACATCCCAAATAGTTTATATTAACGAGCACCGCACCACTTTTATCTATCCCGAGGAATAGTCACACTGCTTGACGATGGGGCTCGATTAAATAAACTAAAAGATTTGTGACATCCGTTTGGTCTGCGAACCAATTTTAAAAGCCGACAGCTTCCCCTGCTTAATATAAAGAAATTAAGCAGGGTTTATATTACCTAGGTTCTTAAAGTTCCCTATAAGGGCAAGCCCCTATAGTTAATTGCATCCTAAATGACGGGAATCATTTAAGAAAAATCACGATAATGATCAGTGGTTTTGCTCTCAAGAATTTCAAAGTTTAAGGTTTCCGAAGGTCTTGTCATCATAGTATGAACACTATGAAAAAGATCGTTCTGTGAACTGGGTGAAATTTTTTATTTCATTTAATATATTATTATTTTCTCTTATAATATTTTGTTCTTCTTTTTCTTTTATTTTCTTTTAGATTTTCATGTGTTTGTTTTAAATGATATTTAGAATTTTAAAGGTGGATTAACTTTATGAAGGTAGAAAATTAAATCCAAGAGGCAGAAGAAGAAGGTGAAGCAAAGGACCCTGCTGAGGATCCCTTTTCACAACACACATTGCCTAAGTGGAATTAATCCACCAACACACCTATTGGGGGGTCCGACCCCACAAGATCATAAGAAAAATCCTAAGGATCCCTGAACCTCTCTGTTTAGGAGTGGCTAAACAGATGGTCCTGAAATCCAGGAAAGTTGATCATACATTCCCAAGAAAGAAATGGGTAAAGTATGTCAACGGAAGAATGGTAGTTTGATCCACTAGGGGCATGGACTTACTACCGATTTATGAAAGTAAAACCATCTGATCAAAATGGAGAGAGGAACTAGTCCCCAGCGGAGTCGCCAGAAGCTTGTCGGCATATTTTTTAGGTTATGTGTTTAATTTAAAAAAAAAGGGTCGCCTACAGAAATTGTCGGCGAATTTTAAATTTTAAATTAAATTTAAATATGTATAATTTAGAAAGTAGCGTTTGATTTTGAAAATAATTTTTTGATTTTGAAAATTTTAAGATGTAAAATCAAACTGATCCCACATCCCAAATAGTTTATATAAACGAGCACCGCACGACAAATTGTGTATCTATGCCGAGGAATAGGCACACTGTTTGACGATGGGGCTCGATTAAATAAACTAAAAGATATGTGACATCCGTTTGGTCTGCGAACCAATTTTATAAGCCGACAAGTTCTCCTGCTTAATATAAATGAATTAAGCAGTGTTTATATTACGTGGGTTCTTAATGTTCCCTATAAGGGCAAGCCCCTATAGTTAATTACATCGTAAGTGACGGGAATCACTTAAGAAAACTCTCGATAAAGATCAGTGGTTTTGCTCTCAAGAATTTCAAAGTTTAAGGTTTCAAATGATTGAATTTTGGAAATTTCAATAGGGAATAGATCAAATTTGGAACAGTTTATTTCAGGAGTCCAAAGGAAGAGAAGTAGGAGAAGCTGAGGATTCAAGAAGAATCTTGGCAACTTCCCAAATTATCCTATTGTTTGGCTTGAATTTGAGAAGATGTTATTTAATGTTTCATCCTGTCAATTAATTATAGGAATTATATTTACATAATCATCTGATTATGTAAATAACCTGAAAAATAGGAGAATTTTAGTCGTATCGGACGACGACCTCGGAATCCTAAGCGAGTTAGGGCTTATATTGCAAAGCAGAGCTATGCAAAGGCCTAAGAGAATTGGTCAGGATTTATGTCGCACTAGGCAGACTACCTCGAAGTCCTATGGCTTGTTATTTAGACTAAGGAATGGTTTTGCTGATGTCGACACAAGTTTTCCTGACGACGATGGCCGTGCTGCCCACTATGCTCCAAGCTCCTTATTGTCGAAGAGGTTTAGTTTTAGAAATCATAAATCAGAAGATAACAGAAGTGTTTTGGTTTAGAAAAGTCTTAGAATCCAAATATTTTAGTGTTCTAATTAAAACAAATCTTAAAGTTGATTAAACAGAACCGATTAAGATCCCACGGTTTCGTCACCTCGGCACCGTTATTTTCATCGGATTCACTTAGTCCTGATGAATTTGCTAAACTCAACTGAATGAGTTCCACACTTTCATTTAGACCATGGGAAATCTCATTAGCAACACGTGGGTTACATCATCTGGGGTACTCCCGATCATCCAACGAGACGTTTTAATTTAGTTATAGTTGTAGTTTTTTTTGTTGTGTTGTTTGTTATTAAATTTTGAGTTGTTTTATATTTTGAATGTTGTGGCGGTGAATTTTATCTTGTTGTGACTTTTAATTTAGTTTCGGGTTTCAATTTTGTGGCTATCCTAAAGGTTTCAGTTTTCATGCAACAATCTTATTTATCATGCAAAAAAAGTAAAGCGCAGTGTAGGTAAATAAATTGCAATAAAGTAAATTGCAATAAATTAAAAACGTACCTGGAGTGTCTTCTCGTCATTCCCAGCTGAAACTTTAGTATTGCATTGCATATAGGTGTTTATAATTTTGCAGAAATTAAAACATGCCGTAAAAACAGGAAGAAGTAGGACTAATAAGTAGTAGCTACTCAATCCTATGATGTCTATGTTAAGATCCTGGTTGTCTACCAAGTCCTATGATGTCTATACAAATTTTTATGTTGTGTTTCAATGAACTTTGTTAATTTAATCGAGGATGGTTTCGTTAGCGGACATATTAAGTTTAATAGACCTCGGAGGTATCCAAACGAATCAAAGAAGGATGCGGGTCCATGCTTCCCTCTCATATCCTGATGAAACGTCTCGAGCTCATTTAGACTTATTATGTTGCTTAACAATTCACCCTACCTATACCCTTATGCTTAATGAACACAGTTGTTCGGGGTAGATTGGGGCAGATGGGTTTAGGTGTGGTTTGGGTTTGTATTTGGTGATAACTGGTAGTTTGATTTGGACTTATAGGAGTGCTGTGAAGATTTGTTTGAGTTTATGTTTTAGATTTGTTTTTGGTTTTGGTTTTGGTTTGGGTTTTGGTTTTGGTTTGGTTTGAGTTTTGGTTTTGGTTTCGTTTGAGTTTGATATTGGTTTTGGTTTGTGCTGGGATTTGAAACTAGGGATTTTGAGTTTGGAATATGAATTGGGAAGGTTATGTGGACATCGGGTAAAAATTTGGGTTACTCCATCCATTCACTAAGCATAAGGGTATTCTTTTTATGTTTTCTACACCAAGTTGTGATTTCCTAGGAGTCTTTATAAAGGGGAAAATAGGTCATGCCTCAGGGGCCTATCCTAGGTTTGATTGTTATCGTGTTGGTATCCTATTATGATCAGGACTGTTGTTGTGTGTGGTGATTATTGTTTGTGTTGGGATTGTAGTTATGATTATATGTGATTGTTATTTATATATTATTATCGTATTATATTGTTATTGTTTATGTTGTTATGTGTTATTATTGTTGTATGTTGTATGTTATTGTTTTATTTTGTTTATGTGTTATATTATTATTGTATGTTATTTTATTCTTATATTAATGTTATTTTATATGATGTTATGTTATTATTATTTTTATTATGTGTTTTTTTAAACATATTATCTTTTATTTGTAATTAAAATTATTATTCATCTTTATTATTTATTTATTTTATTATCTTTATTTAATTCCTTATGATTTATTTACTTTATCATCATTTATTTGTTTTTTTTGTTTTATTTAACTAATTGGTTGTTATTTATTTGTTTTATTTAATTAATTGATTTTTATTTATTCATTTTATTTTACTTTAATTTATTTAAATTATTATTTTTGGTTTTGATTTAATTTATTTTATTATTTAATTTAATTTAATTTAGTATAAATTATTATTTATTTTAGATTAATTTAATTTATTTAACTTATTTTATTTAATTTTATTTATTATTTATTGACATTCTTTATTTAATTTATTTAATTTGTTTATTTAATTTTTTAATTTAATATTTATTTTTACTATCATTCAATTTAATTTAATTTAATTTAATTTGATTTATTTAATTAATTTAATTTAATTTAATTTATTTTTTATTTACATTATCATTTAATTTTAATTTAATATTCGGTTTTCATTAATTTATTTAACTTAATTTAATATAAATTACTTATTTATTTACATTATCATTTAATTTATTATAATTTTGATTTATTTAATTTATTTAATTTAATTTAAACTATTATTTGTTTTCGGTTTAATTAATTAATTATTATTTAATTTAATTTAATTATTATTTATTTAATTTAATTAATTTTTTATTTTAGTTATTAATTTTAATTTAATTCATTATTCATTTATTTTGTTTAAATTATTTTTCAATTTATGTATATATGTATTATTTATTTTTATTATCCCTTATAAGTTATTTTATTTTAATTAATTATATGTACATTTTTATTACTTAAATATTATTGATTTATTATTATTAATTTATAATATTACTTTACATTATTTATTATTATCATTATTATTATTATTTATTTATTTATAAGACTTTTCATTTTCTCTCGTCTTCAATTATTCTTTTCTTTATTATCATTTATATTAAGTTATTATTTATTAAAATTATTATTTACATATATATATATTTATGTTTTATTAGGACATTTTTATTTATTTATTTATTTAAATTATTTATTTAGGTTTATAGTTATTTATTTTATTATTTATTTTTATCATACTATTTTTTATTATTTACATTAATTTACATATATATATATATATATATATATATATATATATATATATATATATATATATATATATATATATATATATATATATATATATATATATTTTTTGGGAAAGGAGCTACAAAGGCTCCCTACATGTTGATTTAAAGGAGTGAAGTTACAAAATGTCCCCTATGGGAACAAACATGACTCAATACAATTTCACACCAAAAGGGAAAAGTAACTAACTTAAATGTAAAATAAACCTATCCCCAAAAAATGTGCCCAATAAACACTTAACCCTATGACACTCCCCAAGGAGTAATGGGCCGATTGTAGGAGATTACCAACATCCAACCGACTAGAGAACTGCCACCGAGAGAAAAAACCGAAGGCCAAAATACCAACCATGCCGAATTATTTCCTCCCCGCCTAAGTTAGGGAGACTCGGTTGTCCCCAGCAATGAGTAAGTTTAACTCATAAGTTGGGGTAGTGGATACCCTCACCTGCCGAGAGGAAGCACCCTTACTTGCCGCCCAGTAGGCAACTTTGTTTCCTTCCCTAAAATTACGAGAAGGTAGTCCGAGGGGATGAGAGCCGTTGAATCCGGTGGATCCCGTAGTTGTGCCTCCAAGAGGAACCACACTCCGGATGTAAGTTATGAACAAGAGCAAGTGGAATCAACTTCAATCCGGAGGTTAGACCGATGAACGATTGTGCAAGTCAGTGAGGCATAAAGGACCGCAATGTAATCGGCTTCCATTGCATCCAAAGCTAGTACAGGAGCATAGAAATAAAGAAGACAGTGACCATAGTGATTTCTGAAAATGCCCCCAACACTAGCTCTCCCATTTAAGAAACAGCCATCAGTTATATATATATATTATTCATTTTTTTAGCTGTTTATCAATTCTATGATTTATTTTACTTATTCATTTAGTATTTTTAGTGAGTTATTTTATTTAAAATTTAGTATAGTTGTTTTATTAGAAAAGTTATTATTTAGTTTTTTATTATATCATTTATTATTCTTCATTTTTATATTTCTTTTTTCTTTTGTTTTACTTTTATTTCCTTTATGTTATGTTTATTTCTTTTTTACTTTTCATTTCCTTTATGATATATTTATTTCTTTCAAATTTTAAAACTTATTTTTTTAAGTTAGTGAAACTAGGTGGTAGATTTGTAAATATTTAACATTAGCCATATAACTTTGCATAAAAAGAATTCCTAAACCTATGCATGGATAAAATTTAAATAGCATGAAGAAGGAACAACCTACACATAATTTTTGAAAACATACATGGAGAGATTTAAAAAAAAAAAACTAAATTGGTTTGCATGAAAGATAGCCATAAGGCTAATCATGAAAAAAAAAAATCAAAAAAGCATGCATGGAGATTAAATGATTTGCAAATAAATTTGAAAAAAACCTTTGTAAAAGAAGAAGAACACTAAAATTATGCATATATGTATGGATCTTAGGCTAAGCATGAGAAGGGTGAGGAAATTTTTAAAGCTTAAGTGTTCACAAAATAAAAGGGAGGGGGAAGAAACTTACCTTGATTTTGGGGAATTGATGGAAGGGTATGAAGAAGCTCACGGCTAAGAAAAGGATTTAGGTGGGTGTGCCTTTCTTGGAAGAAGGAGAGGAGGAGGAGGAGAGGCTCACGGCTAGGAGGGAATTTTTTTTTGGGGGGGGGTGTGGAATGGTTAAGTGTAGGGGTGTAAGTGAGTGTGTAAAGGTGTGTGAAGTGGGATTATGGGGGGATTTATGGAGGGAGGCTCACAGCTAGAAGGAGTGGGAGAGATAAGGAGGAGATGAGGTGGAGGTGTGGTGGTGACATGGTAGAGGTGAGGAGGTGAGGGGAGAAGTGATGGGAGTGATGGAGAGGGGTGTAGGGTGGTGGGTAAGGTGAAGAAGAGGTGAGGGGGAGGTGAGGGAGAGGTGAGGGAGAAATTTTTGTTTTTATTTTATTTTATTTAATTTATTTAATATATATATTTTATTATATATGTAATTATTTTAGGGATGTCATGAGGTTAATTTAATTAATTTTTGGTTTAATTTGATTTGATTTGAATTATTAGTTCAATTAGGTTCATTTGGGTTTGGTCTAACTTAACTTGGGTTTGAGTGAGAATGAGGTCTAGGTGCCTTGATCAATATTGTCCATATGATTGTAATGAAGATATTTCATGAAGACATAAAGTGGTTTTGAGCTCATTTGGAAGTTCAATTTTGGCATGGATTGGATTTTTGATTATTTTGGACCATATTGGATTTGGGTCAAGGTCTTCAATAATAATGTATATATGGTTGTCTAGAAGACTTTTGATGAAGACATAAAATGGTTTTGACAAGGTTTAGAGGGCCAATTTGGTGGATTTAAAACATGTGTTCAGCTTGGGTTGAAATTGGGGTTTTTTTGCTCAAAATGGATTTGGGTAAGACCTGAGCTCAAATTGTGGATAATTGATGATTCAATTAATTTTAAGGAGGTGCTATAAAGAGTTTGAAATTGAAATTTGGGAGGAATTGATTGACATTGGCTTTATTTAGGGGATTTGGGTTATTTAGGAAAAAATGGGGATTTTGGATTTCAAGTGAAATTGGATTCAAATGTGGGTCACATTGGACTTGAATTTTGTCTAGATTGATATTGGAGATGTTAAATTTTGGTTTGGAATTGAATTTGATCAAAATTGGGGTCAATTGGGTCAAGATTGGGTTTGATTTGGGCACATATGGGTTAAAAAAGGGTCAAATTGGGGATTTTGGTAAAAGTGGGCTAAATTGACAAAATTTGCCCATAGTGTAGTTGAACAAAATGAAATAAGGGATTTTAAGGATTTTCTGCAATTTTTTGGAATTTTTGGATTTTTTGGCTAAAAGGGTATTTTAGGTATTTTGAGGGTAATGGGGGTATTTTTGGAAATTTTAGAATTTTTGGTCATGAATGGTCAATTTGAGTGGTAAGGAACATCTTGGAATTATTTTTGGGGAATTTTGGTGAATTTGAAAAACTTTGGGTTATTTGGGGAATTTTGGGAGGCCGGGGGCCAAAAATTGAAACTTTGGAGATTTGAAGGTGGCTTCAAAGTGAGCTTGATGTAATGGTTTAAATTGAGTTATAGATCGAGGGTCACCCTCATTAGGTCCTCTATGTGTTGGTCCCCACCACTTAGTCATAGACTGAGGGCTGGGCAATCCACATGAGTTTCCAAAGAGTTCAAGGTTGAAATTAGTATGCGCAGTGTGTTTATGTTGTGAATGTGAAGTGTATGAGTGGTGATCTCCAAACCTCCCTCAGGGCAAATCCTAAGGTCTGACCACCTATAGGAGACTTCGCCTAGGATTCCTTATGATTGCCTTTTTCCTACCAAAAGGTGGAGGTTAGGCCTTAAGCATATGAAAATCCCCTAGTGAAGCAAGAAGAGTTTTGAATTTCTATGGGGAGGGTTCCATGACTAGTCCTCTAAGAAAGTCACCAGGAGAGTCCTATGGTTAGACCCTAGGCTATTCTAAAGAGAGACTAGACATCAACCAAAAGTGAGGTCTACAGTTGGAAGGCCGGCGAAAGAGAGATTTTGCGGCGAGTTGGAAGGCCGGCGAAGAGGTGTTCGTCCGTGAGGAAGAAGATCGGTGCTGCGAGGTAAGGCGTCTCCACCAAGAAGAGATCGGTAGGGGAAGGTTGCATCGGCTAGGGCTTCGGCCCTTTTCTTCGGCTTTCATCTCCTCTGTCTCACATTTTATTCTTCGGCCCTTTCCTTCGGCTCCTCAACTAAAGACCTCCAAGCTTAAGTTTAAATCCAAATGCTGATGCTGAACATGAGGGCCCTTTCCTTCGGCCCTTTCCTTCGACTCCTCAACGAAAGAATAGAACCCTCTTCAATTCTTCCAATCTTTTAAAGAATGACAATTAATAGTGCAATCAGCAACAAAAAAACTTTGTTGAAAATTAGTGGATCAAAATACCTCTTGTTGATGATCCATAAACATTTTTTTTATTTAATTATTTTTGTTATTTTAATTAGGTTAGTACTGTTGTGCTTTATTTGGAATAAACCTCTATTAAGGGAGAAATATTTACATACAGAATACCCGCACAGATTTGCGTGCATGACAAGTTTATTTAGAGGGAATTCAGGGGTTATGTCTGTATTATTTCCCAATAACCTCATAATTACCCCCTCAATAACATATAAATATATGAAAACAAAACCGCGAAACTTAATTTTAGGTTATTAGAGGTTATTGGGAGGTTATTGTGGGTAATACCCCCAATAACACGGACGTAATCCCGTAATACCCGTTAATAACCTTGTCACGCACGCACGTGCGTATTCCGTATGTAATATTTCCCCTATTAAGGGGTAAATGTTCACTGTAGTAGAGTTCGTTAGAGATAATTTTTTATTATTTTTACAGTCAATAAAAAATAACTTATGTTTAAATAATGAGTTTTTAATAACTTTGTTTTAAATTTATCTTTTATTTTTTTTTTTGTAGGAATATACATTTGAAATTTTTGCAAAACTGTTTTCTTATTTTTATTTTTGAAGTTATAATAGAAAAGCTAGAAGTTCCTTTACCTCTGATGAACGGGAAAAAATTTGTGTGTATAAAGTGTACGCAGCGCTGCGTACGTTATCTAATAGGAGAATGTCACGTATGTATAACCTTCATGTAACCTACTTGTAACCTGCAAAAATAAGAAGGTTATAGGGAGGTTACAGCGAGGTTACAGACAATTTATAGGGAGGTTGCAAGGGATAAAACACGAAGATACCCCCTATGTAACCTCCATGTAATCTTCATGTAACCTGCTGGACGTACGTAGCACTGCGTATGTTTTACGTACACATCTTTTTTCCCTGATAAACGGTGTGTGTATCTGAAGCTGTCCAATTCTCGTCTTTTTTTTCTGTTTTTTTTTTTCTTCTTTTTTTTCTTCATGATGAAAATTTTCAATTAGGGCAGCTTTTCTGAAGGGTTTTTGATTTTGTCGATAAAAAAGCTGGGAAGCAAACTTGCTTCATTTTTAGTGAACTTTATTAGCTTGTGATTTGCCCATTCTAATTATTTGAAGCTGTGGTCATTTTAAAAGTAAATTCCATTATTAATCTACTTACATTAAGCCTTTACTCACGAGCTTGAAGGACGATCGGAATTCCTCTAGCGTTTAAAGCAATGGCCTATAGGTTATATCTATTAAATGACATTGTAGTACGGTTTCTTTTTCATTATTTCTCGTTTTGGAATATTTGAGGGCAGTGCCAAATTGTATTAGCTGCTATGAAAAAAAATTACATAAAAAAGGA
This sequence comes from Papilionanthe hookeriana x Papilionanthe teres, assembly GCA_022702705.1. Classification (NCBI taxonomy): domain Eukaryota; kingdom Viridiplantae; phylum Streptophyta; class Magnoliopsida; order Asparagales; family Orchidaceae; genus Papilionanthe; species Papilionanthe hookeriana x Papilionanthe teres. The sequence continues at coordinate 143,060,381 of CM040425.1, forward strand.
ACATTAAGAAGCATCAGCTAAATGGAAAGATACAATAAAAAAATTAAAATTAGAAGAAAAACTCAGAAATGCGAAAGGATGTGCTTCGTTGGAGCGTCATAAAAACAACGTAAATTATCATATAGATCCAAGGAAGCCAGAGGTACAAATCCAAGCAAAATGCCAAATTTCTATGTGGAACCAGCAAACAAAATTATCTACATAAGGACTCCAAAACTCATCATTAGTGTTAAAAAAGTGGAAGATTACAAAATTATTACTTTTTAATTGGTAGAGTTTGTAAGACCCCTCGCCTATATACATAATGAAAGTTTTAAACACATGAAATTAATTGGGAGGTCCTCTAATAGGCTCTGATCAATCATTGAAAAAAGAATAATAATAAAATGATAGTGTGTGCATGTGTGTGTGTGTGTTGAATCAAAAAATGTCATGCAGATCACACTGAAGATATAGATCGGTTAGCTCAATAGAAGAATAGTGAGAAAAAATAGTGTGCACAATAACAAAGGTTCTCTTACAATGAATTCAAAAATATTTTCTTAAAGAAAGGACCCCCTATTTGTAAATTTTTACGGGTGTCTCATAAGTTATCTATTTTTCCCAATTTTAATAGGAACATTAAAAGTAATTGATGCACCGTTATAAATTTGTATAATTGTAGCTGCTTCTTGGATCTTTTCATATTCATAACTGTCATTGACACTGATTCATTTTCATAACTATTCAAGGTGGGGCATTAGTGATCCAATAATATTGTTATTCAGTCATCTGATGACCATTCGATCGACTGGAAATGTCATCAGTTGGCTCGAAGGTCGTTGGTCGGCCTTGTCGAGAGAACCTCTTATGGAGACCTTTTTATCGCTAAGGTAAAATTAGACCATCAGGCAAAGGGTTAATCATTGTAATATGATGAGCAAATCTTGTTTTTTTAATGTGCAGTTTTCATCGAGGATTGTGAAGAAGTTTTATGGGACTACCATTGACAATCTTTGTGAAGAATCTCATAATTGGTGGGGCAGGTTGAAAGCACACGACCATTCTTTAGATCTGGTGTATATGTTCCTTCATTTGGCTGAAACATTTTCTGTCGACCCATGATTCTAATCAGATGAAATGAGGTTTGAGATCTCCGTCTTTCAATCATCCCAATGCGATAATTTGGTATTCTAAGAGTGAACTATTGAATTTTCTTGAGATTCAGGTGATCATATTTATGATGTACTTTTTTCATTTCACAATTCTCTAACTTCTTGAAAGTAAACACTGTGATAAGAATGATAAAATTAAATATATTTATTGACTTATTTATTGCATAATATGTACTTCAAAAAATTTAACTACTTAGATTTCTATGCCTGCTTTCCTTATAAATAAAGGGCGGTCAATCCTTTTGTATCGCCATTTTCAAATTTCCTCCCCTTCAATAAATTTTTGAAAGAGAAAAAGATAGCTAGCAGCAAAAAAACTGTGAGTGAAGAGGCTATATTGATGGTCTTCAGGCTTTCAATTGACAAATTCAGCCATCTGAAGATGAGAAAAGGATAAAACCTCAAAAATCTCAACCATCTCTCAAGAAGAAGACTGCGGGCAAGAACAAGCCAGCAGGAAAGATGCCGGAAGATAAACGATGACTTACCAATTTAAAGAGGTCAAGAGAAGAGATTCAATCATATGGGACCAAGCCTGCTGAGCAAGTGGTGCTGAAGGAGCAAAAGGTAGAGGTGACGGCTGAAACTCATTGACATTCCATGATATTGAGGTAGGGTCGAGGTGCACACCACCAGTGTACCAGTCCTTGCTCTAGATCCGATCTGGCAAAGGTGTTCTCATCTATCGACACCTGGATAACACCAGACATTGGCGAAGACCAAAATTTAGCTTCATGAAGGTCCAGTTCTCCCATCTTTGGGGGTGAGGTCAACCAGTTGTATGTCTTACTGCCTATTGGCGAGGGTCTCCACACATCAAAGATAAAAAGACTGATATGTAAAGAAATTACTTTCTTAAACTTCTGATCCATTCTTTATCCCATTCCTAATAGCTGATTGTCTCTTTAAAGGAAACCGTGCGTGTCATTGATATAACTATAATATATAATATTTTTGTACACATTTATATACCTATTTTTTATGATATTGCACTTTAATGGAATGTAATTGTGTGTTTTTTTCCAGATACAATTAAATGGACTAAATATATCCAAAGGAGTGAAGAAGAATCAAATTTGGAGCAAATATAAAGAAGGTGTTAAATTTAAATGGGGAGCCTAAGAGTTCAGATCTGACACCTAAGCGACAGAGAAGGCCGAGCCTAAGCGTTAGAGGCCCACGCTTAAATGCAGGATAATTAGTTTGCAATTTTAAGAAATGTTAGGCTAATTTTGAAGGGGTGTTTGAGGTAACATTTGGTATAAATGTGAGTAACTGATCAAGGGCGCCAAAAGACATTTAAAAAGCACTTAAAAGGATGCATATTTTGGAAAGATTCATTGAATATAGACACATTTAGAAGAGACACCAAGACACCTTTTGAGAAAATATAAAAGAAAGGCTGGAAAAGACTTTGAGAGCCTGTTTAAAAGTTGAATTAGTGTGTGTAGAAAGAGTAATTATAGGAGTAATTATAGTGAGAAGTTGTATGATTATTACTTAGGTTTTCTTCACACTTATTTTATTCCTAGTGAAAGGGAAGGTGGGTAGAGATTTCTAGGTAAAAATTCATTGTTCTAGATAAATTTTAACCCTCTACGGTTGGGCGACCAGTCCTAGGGAGATTTGTAAGAGAAAGGAAGATATTCAAAAGAACTTCAAGAGTTTGGTGGAGAGAAACTTCTGATATGTTTCTATCTTTGAACTTCATTTTGTTTTAATTGAGACTTCTTTTACTTCTTCATTTGGCCAAATAAGATGCTAACATTTATTTTGAGAACATGTAAGATCCTTGTAGGTATTGTCTCAGTCAATTATTGGTAGAATCACATGAGATTGTATGAATGAGAAAGTAATTCATATAATTTTTTGTAAATAAATAGGGAAATATACTTTGATGGGTGTAAAATGAGAGAATTTTAGAGTGACAGACTAAATCTCCCAATTTAGTTTATTATTTTAGGTTTTGATGCGAAATGTTAGCCCCCAGGTGAAGGGATAGGAGGGAACTCTAGAGTGAGAGCTAGTACCTTTCCTACCTAACACGTCTTCAAAACTATTCAAACATTAAACTAGCCAATGTTCTTTATAGTGATCCTTGATATTTATGCTTACGTTTTATATATTAATTTATACTTCATTTCTATATATATTTCTTTCTTTACAATGACGCAAAAAACTTGATGTCAATGCAAATAAGAGATTTAATTATTATTATTTTAAAATACAATTCTGCGCAAGTGTACGTATCGTTATCAAGTAATATAGAACTTTCTGATTAAGTCCTGATATATCAAACCCACAAGGAAAGATATCAAAAAAATAATAATAAATTTTCATAAAAGAAAGAAAACAGAAAAATAAAATTTTAAAAAAGAAAGAAGAAAAATAACTTTTTACTTCTTAAGAAAGTTCTTATCTAAGCTACATATCATATTCTAGGAATGAATGTTCGAATCTTTTTGATAATTTTTATAATTTGAAATGAAAGCAAACAACTACTATAACTGTTTTTTTAAGATTAAAGCAAATCCAAATAAAATTTCTTTTTTTCTTATTATGAATTAGTAACAAGTTATGGAATTTTTTTGTATAAGTATCTAAAATGTGTTGTGTCAAATAGAAACAATTATATTTTTTACCCTTACTAGAGATGCTATAAAGAACATAGGTTAATCTAATGTTTTAGTAATTTTGAAGACGGGCTAGGTAGGAAATATACTATCCTCACTCTAGAGTTTCCTCTTCTCCCTCCACCTGGGAGCTAACATCACGTATCAAGACATAAAACATCACGTATCAAGACATAAAACAATAAATCGAATTAGTGGCTTTAGTCTGTCACTCTAATGTCCTCTAATTCTACACCCATCAAAGTATATCTCCATATTTATTTGCACTCAACCATATGGACTACATTCTTACCAATATAATCTCAAGTTATTCTTACCGATTGTTGAATGAGACATTACCAAACCAGTTTCTACATGTTCTCACAACATATATTTACATCTTAAATAGCCAAATTAAGAAGTAAATGAAGTGTAAGGTTTTGAATCCTCACAACATCTTCTAACATTTATTTCTTATACTTCACACAACATCAATTCATATCTTAATTACTTCATCATTTTAAGGAAAAATGATAAAGAAAACTACTCAAAATTCATGGAGAAAATACAATCATAACTTGGTTTAAAAGTAGAAATCATAGTGAAAACACAAGAAGTCTTGATTAAAAATCAAATGTAATAACACAGATAAAGACTTATCTGAAAATTCTCTTCACCAAACTCTTGAAGTTCCTTTGAAAGCTTTTATTTTCCTTACAATATTCTTTAGAAGGTGTCGTCCAACTCTAACGACTCCAATTCTCTCTTGTAATCCTAATACAAACTATAGTAAAGTAAGTAGAAATGGTAAAGTGGAGTGGTGTGTTACTAAAAGAACTCGACAATAAACATAAACTACACACCCTCAGCAACAAGCATTTTCTGAATTCTAAAGTCTTCTTTTTATAATTTCCAACAGGTGCCTTTCTGTCTCATCAAATTATGTCCAGATTCAATGAATCATCCAAGAGATGCATCTATTCAAGAGTAATTTAAATTAATTTTTGTGCTAATAAAATTTTACCCACGTTTGTACCAAGATATGCCTCAAACACCCCTTCAAAATGGCATAAAAAATTATTTAAATCCTCTTTAGTAACTGCTGCGCGTATGTGCGAGGTATCAGCCCTTAGCCGCAAGGCTTCTAGCATGTAAGCTCCATGTCTGGGCATTTAGCCGCAAAGTTTTGACTCGTAAGCGCTGCTCCAGGAGCTTGTCAACATATTTTTTAGGTTATGTGTTGGATTTTAAAAAAGGGGTCGCCTACAGAAGTTGTCGGCGAATTTTAAATTTTAAATTTAATTTAAATATATATAATTTGGAAAGTAGCATTTGATTTTGAAAATAATTTTAAGTTTGAAAATTTTAAGATATGAAATCAAACCGATCTCACATCTCGAAATAGATTATATAAACGAGCACCGCACCACAAACCGTGTATCTATCCTGAAGAATAGACACACTGCTTGATGACGGGGCTCGATTAAATAAACTAGAAGATTTGTGACATCCGTTTGGTCTGCGAACCAATTTTATAAGCCGACAAGTTCCCCTATTTAATATAAAGAAATTAAATAGGGTTTATATTACCTGGGTTCTTAAAGTTCCCTATAAGGGCAAGCCCCTATAGTTAATTACATCCTAAGTGACGGGAATCACTTAAGAAAACTCTCGATAATGATCAGTGATTTTGCTCTCAATAATTTTAAAGTTTAAGGTTTTCAAAGGATTTGAGTTTTGGAAATTTCAATTGGGAATAGATCAAACTTGGAATAGTTAATTTCAGGAGTTCAAAGGAAGAAAAGTAGGAGAAGCTGAAGATCCAAGAAGAATCTTGGCAACTTCCCAAACTATCCAATTTTTTAGCTTCAATTTGGGAGTTTATTTAATAATGCAATCCTGCCAATTTTAGTTAATTAGGACTTATATTTGTATAATATGATCATAAAAATAGCCTCGAAGATGTGAGGGTTTATGTCGTACCAAACGACTACCTCGGAGTCCTAAGACCAGTTAGGGCTTAATTTACATGGCATGGTCATGCAAATGCCTAACGAAGAGTTGAGGATTTATGCTGCACTAGGCAAACTACCTCGAAATCCTATTGCTTGGTTATTTAATTCTAAGAAAGCTTTACTAAAGTAGATCTGAATTTTGTTGATGACGATGGACGTGCTGTCCACTGTGCTCCAAGCTCCTTGTTCTTGTAGAGGTTTAGTTTTAGAAGTCATAAATCAGGAGATGAGAGAAGTGTTTTGGTTTAGAGAAAATCTTAATATCCAAGTGTTTTTAATATTTTAATTAAAACAAATCTTAAAGTTTATTAAACAGAACCGATTAAGATCCCACGGTTCCGTCATCTCGGCACCGTTATTTTCATTGAATTCACTTAGTCCAGATGAATTTGCTAAACTCAACTGAATGAGTTCCACACTTTCATTTAGACCGTGGGAAATCCCGTTAGCAACACGTGGGTTACATCATCCGAGGTATTCCCGATCATTCAACGAGACGTTTTAATTTAGTTGCAATTGTAGTTTTGTTATTCTGTTTGTGATTAAATTTTGATTATTTTATATTTTGAAATGTTGTGGCGGTAAATTTTATCTTGCAATGACTTTTAATTTATTTTTGGTTTCAGTTTAGGGACAATACTAAAGGTTTTGGTTTTCATGCAACAGTCTTATTTAACATGCAAGAAAAGTAAAGTACAGTGTATGTAAGTAAATTGCAATAAAGTAAATTGCAATAAAATAAAGGAGTACTTGGAGGGTCTTCCCGTCATCCCAAGCTGCACTTAAAACGCATGTTAAGGCATTTAAATATTTCAACAGATACCTAGGTAAATCTAAGGGAAGGGTTTTGGTTGTCTACCAAATTCCTAATACTATTGCTAGTCATCTCATATGACGTCTAGGTTCTTGGTTTGGTTTAAGGATGATTTTCTTCATCAAAGAAAACTTAAATTCAGTTGTTCTTCTAAAACATCCCGTCATATTGAGGAAGTGTTTAGGACGAGTCCTAAACATCTTTTCAATATTTCTGGATCGCTTTCGAGTTCAAGTAAATTTAGTCGCAGTGTGAATTAATCATCCAGGGGTTTAAGTTTTGTTCCCTTGATCAGTGAACTAGGACATTTGAATATCCTATAAGTGAAGTAACACTTCACTTGATACTTCATTTAAGAGTTATAATAATAATAAGAGCTTTAAAAGTGCAAATTTATTAGGTATTTTGATGATTTAAACTTAATGATTTAATTTTACTTTTGACTTAATTATAGAAATTAGTTTAAGTTTGGAATGGTGTTCAAGTTATTTTAGATTTAATTCTTAATGATTTCATTTTGGTTTGTTATTAAATCATTTTGATTTAATTTAATTCAACTTAATTTTAATTTAATTTATTTTAATTTTAACTTAATTTGATTTGATTTTGATTTTAATTTAATTTGGTTTAATTTAATTTTAATTTTAATTTTAATTTAATTTAATTTAATTTGATTTTAATTTTAATTTAATTTAATTTAATTTAATTTTAATTTTAATTTAATTTTAATTTAACTTAGTTTAATTTTAATTTAGTTTTAATTTTAATTTAGTTTTAATTTTAATTTAATTTTAATTTACTTTAATTTAGTTTAGTTTAATTTTAATTTAATTTTAATTTGATTTAATTTTTAATTTAGTTTAAATTTAATTTTAATTTAATTTTAGTTTAATTTTAGTTTTAATTATTAATTTGGATTATTATTTTAATTTTTTAATTAAGAATTAAGTATTATTGAAGTGATTTATTTAGGGATTTTTAAATTAAAAAATAAATGTCTTCTTAATAATATCCCTACTTTAATAATTCCAATTTTTATTATTCTTCTAAAATTTCAATTAATTAATTAATTAAAGTTTTATTTTAATTATATTAGAAATGGTTAGTAGGTTTCTACCCTCAATCATTTAAGTTTCAATCATCCAAAATCAGTTTAAAATAAAATATTTTACCCCCCCTTTTTGATTAACCCTAAAATTTTAATTAAGGGTTGAAACTTTTTTAATTACCCTTTTGCCCTTCAAGCTTAACAATTCTATAACTCTCTAAACTAAGCTCAAATGAAATTGAAATTTTTATGTGACCTCACTCACACGTCAATTAAGACATTAGAGGATAAAATGTGATTTTTCGGTATTTAATTTATTTATGTAATTATTTTTAATGGAAAATAGGTGTTTTCAAGGAAAATTTAATAACATGACTAAGGAAATATTTCTGTCCTTAAGAAAATTATGGAATGTTCCTAATGATGAGAGGACCATTTGGACCAATTTTGGGGATTTTTTGAATTATATTTTATTTATTAGAATTATTTTGAGTTTTGGAGTATTAATTAATTTAAAAATAAAATTGAATTTGAAAAATAGGTTTTATATTTTTCAAAAATCTTTCTGATATCAGGGAAATCAAAGAACAATATTTTATATTTTTCCAATTTTTCTTTGATTTATTATAATTAATTTAGTGGAAATGTTAAAGAAAATCATTTTTTTTAATTCAAAAATTGTTTTAAGCCTTTAAAATTCAATATCTTACCCTAGAAACTTAGGAAAAATATATGGTTTGTTCCTAAGTGATTAGAATTCAAAATGTGACATTTTGGTGATTTTTATTATTTTTATGATTTTTATTATTTTTTTATTACTAAAATATTAAAATAATGATAAAAATCAAATTTTTTTAGAAAATTACAATTTTAATTTTCGTAAGTTCCTCTGATATCAAAGAAGCTCTAAAACCATTTTTGTGAATTTTTGATAAGTATTTTGTGAGTTATGAATTTTTAAAATTTAATTTTATCCATTTTGCTTAAGAGGCTTAATCAACCCATTTTGTGAGGCTAATCAAATCCAATTGACTTCAAATTTTTATGTGATGTTCCTATGATCCTAAAGATCAGTGTAGAATTGTTTTCAGGTTAAATTGATGTGTAGTTAACCCTAATTAATTAAAGTTCAATTTTGGGTGTTTAGGCCAATTAGGGTTGTTTCATGTGAATTAACTCAAAACCTATTTTTCCTAGGTTCCTCTGGTCATAAGAAACATCACTAAAATTTCCTAGAATTTATTTTACAACATGCTAATTATTGGAATTAAAATACTCAAAAGAGTAACATGCAATTGAAAAATCAATAACTTCTCATAGGGATGGCCACTGACCTTAGAAAATTCAGTGAATGTTTCCAAGTTCAGAGGCTTCAAAAGCCCCATGGTCTCATGCCATGGTGAATTGCCTATGCTAATGGAGAATTAAAACAATGCAGAGAGTAAATAAATCATTAAAAATAAAATACTCAATGGAATTACTTGTTTTCTTTTTCACATTATTCTCCTCTATTCACTGAGTAAGAGGGTATTTTTGTTTTATTTTTATGATTTTTCTACACAAAGTTATGCATTTTTGAAGTTCTGGGTATTTAATAAATAAGAAAATTCCCTAATTTTCTACTTATCCAACGCGGCGCCCTGTCATCCTCGACATATCCGAAAGCCCACGTGGCACGTTCCCATTCGACGCCGCCATCTGAGCCAGCTGCCATCTGAGCCGTCTGCTCAATACATGCGCGATCCAATGGCTCCCGGTCATCGTCTACGACTGGTGTGCACCCGTGACTGTCCACACTAAAAACCTAAGATCTCACTCAATTCTCAATGGATTTTTATGTTCTTATACTCTATGGATTCGTCTTGAAGAGACGAACATATCCTTACGGTTTATGTGGCATGAAATTAACCTAATCAAAATAGAGAATGTTCAGAAGCTCGGGAAGAAGAGAGAGCTCATACCTTTGCTCAGAGAAGTGAAGCTTCGATCTGAGAGTTGTGTCACCTTTGATTGAGTCAAAGCAAGCTCCAGATGAAGTCTCCGGACTCGAGGAATCGCTCAGACCTGATTTCCACCCGACTCGATTTCAACCTTTGGAGGCTAGAACAAATGGGTGGCCTCGAGAGGGGGCTTTCACTGGGGAACTCCTTCTCTTGGTCTTATGCAGGTGTGGGAGAGTTTAATTAGATTTTGGTGGAGGATCTGAAAGTGTCTTGTTCTGGCCTGAGAATTGAGCTCTAAAATTGAGCCCAATCAGTGGGAATTAGGGCAGGAGGACAGTGGGGATCAAATGCTCTTGGCTAGGGGAAGCTTTGTGAGGAGTTTGGAGGGATTTTGTGAAGGTCGATTTCAGCCAACTTTTTGGCTGAGAGGGGTTGGTCGGCTTAAATAGACATGGCCATGGCCTCTCAGGGGGAGTTAGGGGTTGGGATCAGCTGCTATGGTGAGGAGAAGAACAATGGACATTTGGAGTGGGGCAGCTCAGCCATGGGGAATTGCAATTTTTGGTTGATTTGGACCTCTCAGCCTGGTGTTTTCCGGCGACTGTGGTGGCCGGCCGGCCAGGGTCAGATCACTGTTGTGATCAGGATGATCAGTGCTTGAGGTTTGTGAGTTCAATTATCAAATGCCATGTGTAAAGAGGATGAATTGAAATGGAAAGGAGAAGAGGTGATTTTGGCTTGGTTTCGGTTAACCCATGTATTTGGGCTTGGTTCACCTCCCCATGGCCTGATTTTGGGCTAAGGAGGTCAGGTGGGTCAGGTTACATGTGTGGTGAAGTCCACATCCAAACATATTTGGATTAATTTTGGGTTAAGGGTAATAATGGTTAAGACTAATGACTTTAAGGGAACCTAGAAAGAGCTTCCTCCATTTGCCCAATGTGGTATGGTCACATGTCAAACCTTTCATGGCTTCACATGGGGCTTAAGGATGGCTCCATGGCTCTTATATGGCTTGGGAAAAGTTGGCTTGGTATCATGGAAATATGTTTTAGGAATTTTGGTATTTTGGTGTGAAATTTGGATAGTTTGTCATATGGCTTAATTTAGAAAAGTTTGATTGTTGATTTAGAATTTAGGGATGATTTTAATTAGTGAAATTATGAATGGAGTGTCATATGGGCTTAAGCATGAAGTTTGGGCTTTTAAAATTTGGTAAAGGTGGGATTTTAAAATGGTTTTAGGGGAATGTTTTTTTTTATGTTTCAAAATGGACTTTTAAATCAAAAAAATTATAAAGGGCCATGCCAAATAAATGTTGTGTTTAGTTTAAGGATATGTCATGAGTGATTTAAAACAAATTTGGAGTGATTTGGGATTGAATTGGATTGAATTTGGGTTTATTTGGTAAAGGGGCAAAGGTGGGCCAAATTGGGCTAACTTAGGCTAGGGTTGGGCTAATGTTGAAATTGATGTAAAATTGATGTTTAGAAATATTTATAGTTGTGTTACAAAGAGTTTTCAACTTTGGTTGGGGTTCAATTTTTGGATTGGAGCTAAGTTAGGGTTAAGCTTGGGTTTAGGCTAAATTGAGGATTTTGGGTTTGGGTTGAATTTGAGTGGGGTTTGGGTTCAAGTTTTGGGCAAATTATGTTAGTGTTTTGTTTATGGAGATGTTAGGGAAGGTTTAGAAAATATTTGGGGTTAATTGGAGTTGAATTGGGTTGGTTTGGGCTAAGTTTGGGTTATGGGTCAAAATTGGGCTTTAAGCTTAAAAATGAAATTGAATTCAAATGTCAATCAAATTGGGCTTGGATTTGGTCTAGATTGATATTGGGGATATTGAATTGAAGTTTAGAATTGAATTGGATCAAAATTGAGGTCAATTGGGGTGATTTGGTTTGACATTGGGTTCATTTGGGTTTAAAATGGGCTAAATTGGGGGTTTTTTGTAAAAGTGGGGTAAATTGGATAAATTGGCCCATAGTGTAGTTAAAAAAAATGAAATTGGGAATATTTGGGATTTTCTGGAATTTTCTGGGAATTTTCTAAATTTTTGGATTTTTGGGTCAAGAGGGGCATTTTGGTAATTTGGAGGGTATTGGGGGTATTTTTGGAAATTTTAGTATTTTTGGCTGTAAATGATCAATTTGATTGGTGGGGAAATGTTCAAGGTTAATTTTAGAAAAGTTTTGGGTGATTTGGAAATTTTGGTGGTTTTGGGTAGTTTCAAGGGCTTTCAGTAGGTTTGGTGGGTCAGGGGCCCCGGGGGTCAAAAATTAAAATGTTGGAAAAATGAAAATTGAGCCAGTGTGAGTGAAATGGAATCATTTTGGTTGATCCATGAAGCCATATTAAGCCCATAGGAGCCATGAGAGGACTCATTTGAGGCATTCACTATGTTGTTCCTAACCCTCTTAGCCAAGGGCTTAGAGGTTAAGGTCCATCCATATGAATTATCTACATGAGTCAGGAAGTCAAGCTAGGCATGAATAGTTTTAGGATTTGAAATGTGTGTAAAAGTGTAATGTGTGCAGTTGAACCCTCACCAGACCAGGCCACCCAGGGTGATCCTAAGGCCAAAGGTCTTATAGGGAACTCATCCTTTAAACCTCCACATTTGATTTCAACTCTCTAGCTGATTAGGGGTTTACAATCAAGCTTGTGGGGTTTGCAGGGAGTTAAGAAGTGGTTGAGTTTCTAAAGGGGTAGGTTCCATCTCTAGTCCTCTAAGATAGTCAAAGGAAAAGCCTAAGGCTAGATCCTAAGTACTAAAGAGGGAAGAGAAGACCTCATCAAAAATGAGGTCAACAAATGGACCCCCAATAGGTGTGGTGTGCTAACCAAGCACACCGCGCGTATTGGCGTTGACCAAAGAGATCAACAAAACCAACACAGATGTCAAAGTGACAAACTTAGGACAGAGTAGAAAAATTTTCGTTGAGGAGTATCAAGTATATTTCGAAGACTGGAGGTTCTTGAACTCTCACTGGGGAAAGGAGAAGGAGGTGAATTCTAAATCACAAGATTTGGAGAACTTTGGTTTAGATTTCGTTTCATTTCATGTTCAATTTTTGATGTGTAAGTTTAGATTTTGAGTTTTAATTTAGATTGAAGTTTGATTTAAAATCAATTTAGGAAATTTGGATTTGAAATTGGAATTGAAACTTGAGTTTCAACCTCGGGATTGCGAAGAGAACTGGAATTTTAGGTGGCAGCCCCGGAGTAAGCATCCGAGCTTAAGTGTCGATTGAAAAGGATGAGAATCAGAATTTAGGTACTGATCTCGAAAGAGAACTGGAATGTAGGTACCAGTCTTAGAAATTTTGAATTAAAGTGTAGGTATCAATTCGAATGAGAATCGAGATGTAGGTATCGATCTCGAAATGAGAACTGGAATGTAGGTACCAGTCTCGGAAATTTTGAATTGAAATGTAGGTATCAATTCAGATGAGAATCAAAATGTAGGTATCGATCTCAAGATGAGAACTGGAATGTAGGTACCAGTCTCAGAAATTTTGAATTGAAATGTAGGTATCAATTCAGATGAGAATCGAAACGTAGGTATCGATCTCAAAATGAGAACTAGAATGTAGGTACCAGTCTCGAAAATTTTGAAATGAAATGTAGGTATCAATTCAGATGAGAATCAAAATGTAGGTATCGATCGCGAAATGAGAACTGGAATGTATGTACCAGTCTCGGAAATTTTGAATTGAAATGTAGGTATCAATTCAGATGAGAATCGAAATGTAGGTATCGATCTCGAAATGAGAACTGGAATGTAGGTACCAGTCTCGGAAATTTTGAATTGAAATGTAGGTATCAATTCATATGAGAATTGAAATGTAGGTATCAATCTCGAAATGAGAACTGGAATGTAGGTACCAGTCTCAAAAATTTTGAATTGAAATGTAGGTATCAATTCAGATGAGAATCGAAAAGTAGGAATCGATCTCAAAATAAGAACTGGAATGTAGGTACCAGTCTCAGAAATTTTGAATTGAAATGTAGGTATCAATTCAGATGAGAATCGAAATGTAGGTATCGATCTCGAAATGAGAACTGGAATGTAGGTATCGAGTCTCGTAAATTTTGAATTGAAATGTAGGTATCAATTCAGATGAGAATCGAAATGTAGGTATCGATCTCGAAATGAGAACTGGAATGTAGGTACCGGTCTCGAAAATTTTGAATTGAAATGTAAGTATCAATTCAGATGAGAATTGAAATGTAGGTATCGATCTCGAAATGAGAACTGGAATGTAGGTACCAGTCTCGGAAATTTTGAATTGAAATGTAGGTATCAATTCAGATGAGAATCAAAATGTAGGTATCGATCTCGAAATAAGAACTGGAATGTAGGTGCCATTCTCGGAAATTTTGAATTGAAATGTAGGTATCAATTCAGATGAGAATCGAAATGTAGGTATCGATCTCAAGATTAGAACTAGAATGTAGGTACCAGTCTTGGAAATTTTGAATTGAAATGTACTGTGGAGATTTGGATTTAGCGGGAGATTGAAATGAGATTATGAAAGTGTTCCACATCCCATGAGAATCAATCAAAGTTTGATTATTTGGTTAAGGGTATGAATCCATGACATCAGAACCAAATCAAAAATTTTTCGTGGTTCTGAAATCATCCCGAGAGAGGGTTTCAACGAAGGTCTGAAGTAGATATTGATTTGAAGAAGAATTGGAGGATTTGAAAAGATGGGTTTAGACTAGAATTCAATTTGAGATTTAGATTCGTATTGTTTGTCCTTTAACGATCCCATTTTTTTACTTGTTGTTTATTTAGTGTTCATGTGAATTTGAAGTTCATTTTACTATTTAGATTTTTAGGAAAAGTTCTCATCTATTTTCTTTTCTCTTCTGTTCTTCGTTCAAAGTTCATTTAACTCTAATGGCGTTTCCCAGTCAATTTGCACAAAAAGAGGTGAAGGCAAAATATGACGTAGTCATTTTCATTCCAACTTGATGAAAGTACATCATACAACTTGATCTAGTCATGATGACATTTTCCTCAGAAATTTAATGTCTCGTACAATCCATGTAAATCGAAAATGGACTGTGTAAACTTCTTGTTGATACATCCAAAAGCGTCTGTCAAAAAATCCATGTCTGAATGTAAGAAACATGGGTAATAACATCACCTTACAAGCCACCCTTGGTAGGAAGGCCGCATGGATGTGCATTGGAGGTGTGCTATTTCCCATGTAACTCACAGCTCGTAGGGTCGGAGACTCTCCAATTCTGGATCTGGCTGGAAGTGGTAAGGCATTTTTTAGTCATCCATTCTTCTAAAAGTAACTGAGATCCGCTCCACAGGCACTCCTGGAATGCAATGTTTTGCGACGTCTGCTCCATTTCCTTTTAATATCATGATGGAACCTACCGGAAGTGGTATCTCCACCGGCCCTCGGAACTTACCCGGGCATGCTATCCGGAGGTCAGATCCGAACATGATATTGCATTGGTTGACGAACGAAACTGTGCAGAAAGGTCTGACAAAGTCGTGGTGGTCTATATGTGAAGGTATGCAGTCGCCTTTCTGGTAAATGTTGATGATGCAACTGTTGGGTATGCAGTCTGCTGGCAGTACCCTCCACATTATCATTCTTTTCACCATCCTTTTAATTATCCTCGGCTTTGGATCCACCACACTGCGACGGAGTATCCCTGGTGGATTTCCTTTTCTATCCTCTGCGATGTTATAGCAACATCCGCACTGTATTGTGACTCTTCCTTTCCGTGGCATCCATCTTCAGGGTTCTGAATAAGTCTTTTCCCTTAGACGGCCTGCTCGACCCATCTTCTGAAGTTCTAAGATGCAATCCACAATCTGCTGTTGCTCATGTTTTGAGAATGCATCTGTGTGTAAATCGAGGCCTTCCAAAATGTTGATTCTCTTGCCTTTAATCCTTTCGAAGTATTTGAAAGTCTTCTTCTCAACATTTTGCATTCTTTCTAATTCATATTCAGGGATGATCCGTAAGTGACGAGGCACTAGTAACGTCATCGCGGGATGTATGGATCAATCCCGTCACGTTCTCCTGCATACCTTGGCTCCTCGGGGATTGTCTCTATCGGGACATCCTCCGGGGTTGCTTCTGCAACAAGGTTCTTCAGATCTGGTATCTCCGTCCGGTGTCGAGGCACTGACTCTATTTATGTTCTTCTTGGCACTTCTTCGATTTGTTCTGATTTTCTTGGTGTTGACTTTCTTCTTTCTGGTTCCTGACGAACAGGTATCATTGAAATGTGTGTACCGGCAAAAGCGGCTGTTTCCTCGTGTTGATCTACTGCTAGTTTAGTCAACATCTTGCGTATACGGCGATTCTTATTCCTTCTTTGGGTAGCAGTGAGAGTAGCTCTCCTTACCCCTTGAACTTCTACGGGCACGGCGCTGACGAGCCTGCCCTCTGCCGTGGCAACTACTGACTTGATTTTCTTGTTCTCCTCGGTGTTTGTCTTTCTTTTCATGTTGCTAGATTGGTGGCTTGGGCCACCCATCTTCATCACTGTCTGGCTGTGAAGCTCTTCTCGGTCAACTGGGACCCAATCATTTTCTTCGTATTGTAGGCCGTGGTGGTGTGAAGTCAGAATCAATTTCTATCACTGCTCCATCCTTCACCCTCTTTTCATCGAGTGCGAGACTTACTCCATTTTTAAAGTTTAGGACCAACCGCCCGTTCGACATTTCCCTGCTAAAAAGACAAGGAAAGGATCAGGGGCTGTACTAAGAACAAGAACATTAAGAAAATATTTATCACTAAAGATTCTTATTCACTTATTTTAACTTTAAGTAAAGTAGGAAAAGATGAGGAAAGATCAGGAACAAAATTTGATTTGAAAGGAAGGGTAAAACTTTATTATTATAATTTCACATATTTTATTTTTAGCACATATTTTTTTGTTAATGATTTTTTTTCTGTCATTCATTTTCTCATGTTTTTGGGTCCTGACCCAGTCACAAGTGGTTACTTCACCCGTGTTTCTAGGGATGAGAATTCATTCCTTCGAAACATGAGGTTGCGTAATACTTCTTCAAATATCGTCCGTTGATTGGAAGCATATGTCGTTCTCCTTGGCAATTCACAAGTTGGTAGGAGCCTCCTGAGTAGACTGTCTCAACCACAAACGGCCCTTCCCAAGTCGGTTCAAATTTACCTCTTATCTTGCGGTGTGCAAGAATAGGTCTCTTGAGGACAAGAACTAAGTCACCAACTTTGAAAGTTCTTGGGTGGACCAGTTTATCATGGGCCTGGATCATCATGGCCTGATACAGTTCCAAATTCTGTTGTGCGGAAAGTCTTTTCCCTTCCAATCTTTCTAATTCTTCCAGTCGTAATCTGGCATTTTCTTCTGTAGTAATTTTATTTGCAACTGCAATTCTGAGTGATGGAAGGTGAACCTCCAAAGGTAAAGCACGCTCGGACCCGTACACTAAAGTGTAAGGCGTAGACTGAGTAGGAGTCCTGAAAGTTTTCCTGTAGGCCCATAAGGCTTCTAACAACTTCTCATGCCAATTTCTCTTGTTGTCGTCCAAAGTTTTCTTAAGAATTTGGACGAGAGTTTTATTGAAAGCCTCGGCCAAGCCGTTTGCTCTTGGATAGTAGATTGTTGAGTATCACCAATCTATTCCATGTCTTCTGACAAAATTGTTGATTTTTGTGCTTCTGAATGCGGACCCATTATCTGAAATGATTCTGCGGGGTCTCCGAAACGGTAGACAACTTGATTTTTGAAAAACTATAGCACGTGTTGTGTCTTTACTTCTCTGAGTGGAACTGCTTCTGCCCATTTAGAAAAGTAGTCTGTAGCTGCAAGAATGAAGCGATGTCCTCTTGAAGATGGTGGTTCTATCGGACCCACTATATCTGTGCCCCAGCATTCAAATGGCCACGACGCAATTGTCGGATGTAGCACATTTGGAGGTTGATGTAGAACCACTCCATGCACTTGACATTGGTGACAGCACTTGGCGATTTTCATACAGTCGGTCATCATTGAGGGCCAGTAGTACCCTAGTCTCTTAATCTTCATTTTAATCTTTGGACCTGACTGATGAGCGCCACAGAGTCCTGAGTGTACCTCTTTGAAAATTTCACGAGCTTTGGACCCGCCCAGGCACCTCAGCCACATTTGATCAAAAGACCTTCTGTATAACGTATTGTTTATTAATGCGTAAGACAGAGTTCTTTTCTTGATCTGATGGGCTAGCGACTTATCGTCCGGTAATTTCCTTGTTTGCAGGTAGTCTATTAGCGGTTGACGCCAATCTTCTGTGTTTTCTGTTATTGCTCGCAACCGATTCCTCTGCTTTTTCGATTTACGTATCATATCCATGTCGAGCTGTGATAGGACCTGTCGTCCCTGAACTGACACTTCAACTGACTCATCTTGTAAGCAGACAAATTCTTTTGCAAGGCGAGCTAGCGCATCTACAAGAGCATTTTCTTTTCTGGGGATCTTGTAGATCGTTACATTCGGAATATGTTCCAACAGTTTCATGGCATACTGAAAGTACTGCTCGAGTCTTGGCTTTAGAATCCTGTACTGTCCGGCGACCTGTTGAATGATCAACTGAGAATCCCCGTAGATGTTGATGTCCGTTATTTCCATTTGAATGGTTAGTTCCAGTCCTGTTATGAGGGCTTCGTATTCTGTCTTTTTGTTTGTGCATGGTTCTGTTAAGTGGTAGGAGTATCTTAACATCCCCCGCTCCGTTGTTATAAATATTAGTCCGATTCCTTCCTTACCGGGCACTATCATTTGCAATTCTTTGTTCTTCTGTGCTGAGGACGCACCGTCGAAGTATAATTCCCAACGTCGATCATCGGGGTCTTCTAGGCTCATTATCTGCTCGTCAAGCAAATCGTCATCGAGAGGCGAATCTGCCGGCAAAGGTTGTGCTGCAAGGAAGTCAGCTAGGACTTATCCCTTTACGGCGCAAAGAGGAACGAAAGTTATGTCAAATTGCAATAGTATCATCGACCACCTGGCAAGTCTGCCAGAGAGCGTCGGTCGGGTCATCAAGTATTGCAATGGATTAACTCTCGAAATAAGGTTGACCTTATGAGAAAGCATGTAATGCCTGAGCTTCTGTGCGGCGAAGATCAGGGCCAAGCAGTGCTTCTCAATAGGAGGATACTTTACTTCCATCAAAATTAGACGATGGCTTAAATAGTAGAGAGCATTTTCTTTTCCCTGATCATTGACCTGGGCTAGCAGGGCTCCGAGGGAGTCATCTAAAGCCACGGTATAAAGTATCAACGGTCTACACGAGGCCTGGGTCGCTAAGACGAGGAGGTGTCATTAAGTATTTTTTGATGTCATCGAAGGCATGTTGATATTTGGAGTCCCAAGTAAACTTGGCATCCTTCTTAATCAAAGCAGAAAAAGGCTGACACCTTCCTGACAAATTCGATATAAATCATCGAAGATATGCCAACTTTCCTTGAAAGGATCGTAGCTGTTTCAAGGTTTTAGGAGGCATTTCTAAGATAGCTTTAATCTTTTCCGTATTAATTTCAATACCGCGATGTCGGACAACAAATCCTAAGAATTTCCCAGAGGTGACGCCAAAGGCGCATTTTAAGGGATTCATCTTAAGGTTGTATTGTCTTAGTCACTCGAAAACAATTCTCAAATCATACAGGTGATCTTCTTTCAGTTTGCTTTTGATGAACACATCATCCACGTAGCACTCAACTTGGTTGTGAATGAGATCATCAAAAATATTCGTCATCGCTCTTTGGTATGTTGCTCCTGCGTTCTTTAGTCCGAATGGCATTACTGTGTAGCATTACACTCCGATCGGCATTCTGAATGCTGTGAGCTTTTCGTCTTCTGGTGCCATTTTTATTTGGTTGTATCCTGATGATCCATCCATGAATGAAAATATTTCATGTGTTGAAGCAATGTCGATCATCAGTTCTGGGATTGGTAATGGAAATTCATCTTTTGGACATGCTTTATTTAAATCTCTGAAGTCTACGCAGATTCTGATATGGCCGTTCTTCTTTCTGACTGGTACCACATTGGCTAACCAAGTAGGGTATTGTTCTTCACGGACAAATTTAGCGTCTATTAGCTTCTTAACTTCGGCTATTACTTGTTGCTCAATTTCTAGACGGATTCTTCTGGGAGCTTGTCTGACTGGAATAGAGGTAGGATCCACTCCTAACTTGTGAACTACGACTTCTGGAGCCAATCGTGGCATTTCGTCGTAACTCCAAGCAAAACAATCCTTGAATTCCATTAGTAGCTTGATTATTTCCTAGGAATCTTCTTTATTGAGTAAGGAGCTAACAAAGGTTGGGCTAGACTCTTCGCTAGTACCTAAGTTAACATCCATTAACTCGTCTATTGTAGATTTGATTTCTTCTTCGAATTCTGGTGGAGCATCTCCGATTGGTGGATCTTCAAGATCTTCTGTAGCTGCCAAGCAGTTTTCATTAGGCTCGCAAGTGACAACCAAGCAAAATTCTGTATCGTCAACTGATCCTACTGTGCCGAATCCAAGACCATGTTTTGAATTGGGAGGCCGACCGGCATTATTCCATAATTTTTCAAAGTGTTGTGATCGGCCTTTTGTTCATTGTCGAGGTAAGACACCACGTTAAATTAAATTTTGAACACAGAGAGAGTACAACTCAAAAGGTAGTTCCATTAATTCGGAAGAAGTAACATCTTCAAATTGTACATCTTTTTCAGTATTGGAGGAGGAAGCACCCCGGTAAAACTTGATTGGCTTCGTACCACCACCATGCATTTCCTTGACCACCACACCCTCGATATTATTAGAATGGATTGGGGTCAGGGTCATAGTATGTACATGATGGTTAATCTTCTCGTACATTGATTTATATTTTGCATTCCTTTCATCTTCGAGAGAGATCTTGAACTGGGATTTCTTTTGACTTATTGTCGCTGCTTCTTTCTTGATTTCTCCTTCTTCTTCGGAAGTGTTTTCCCAATCAACATCGATGACTGGTTTCTTCTGTCCAACTGTTCCAACATTTCTTCCACGTCCTCATCCCTGTCCTCGACCTCGGGTGTGAATCCTGGAGAAATCTTCACCATCTCGCTGTAAGGGAGTGGTGAGTAACTGTTGGACTAGAACTTCAGGTTCTTCATCGTTTCGAATTTCTTTTGCTTCATTTGGTATGGTATTTCTAGAAAAGATTGTTTTGTTCAGAGGCGCGTAGTAGGCCGCATCTTTATGAATTCCAATTTCTTGCACGTAGAACGGTTGCAAATCACCTTTGTTGCACTGTTCCCCTCCTTCGTAATACTTTATGCACTGGTGCAGAGATGACGGTACCATCCGGTTTTCATGGATCCATGGCCGACCCAGTAGAGCGTTGAACGATGTCTCAGAATCAATTATGTGGAATTTTGCGGTTGTCTTTGCTAAATCACCGATCTTCATTAGTAGTGTTATCGATCCAAGAGCTCTTTCTCCTTTTTGGTTGATGCCTCTTAATAGCATCTTGTCTGCTTCAAGCTCGCGAGCATCAATTTCCAAACATGCTAGCGTCCGAAGATTCATTATGTTGATTGATGCTCCCGGATCAACCAACACTCTGGAGAGCTTAAACTTTCCAATAGTGATTGAAATGTATAACGGTCGGTTGTGATCTGCTTGTTCCGGTAATAGATCATTGTCCGTGAAAGTAACACCTCGCTGTTCTTTTAACGAGCAAACCTCGTCGAAGGAATTACCGGCCATTTGAGCTAAACAGATCTTTGGATCAAGTAAAGCCTTGATCAGAGCCTCCCTCATCCCCTTTGACAGGATCAGAGCATCGTATATGCTTAGTTTGGCTGGTAGATTCCTAAGATGGGCTAGCACATTATAGTTCACTTTTCTACCATGTTTCTCGGTTTCTTTCCGAATGGGCAATTCCTCTGCTGGGGCTGGCTCTTCCTGAGCAACCACCTGCTTTCCTTTATCCTTTGGACCCATTCTCGGGGGTAGAACTTTTCCACTTCTTAAATTTAATTCAGTTATTTCTTCTGAATTTGGTGTTGAATCTACCGGTGTATCCTCTTGAATTGGAACAACTGGCTCTTCTGAAGTTGCTTCGGTGTCTGATGGTTCTAATTCTAACGTGATCGGAGCCCCTTAGAATTCATAAATGGACTTGTTGCTTGTCGAGCTTTCCTAGCCTCCTTTGTGAACATCTTCTTTGTCGTGGTCATCGAGGTTGTGTATGATTTGAGAATCGTTATTTGTATTCGAATCGAGATCCAGATTAAGTCGGTCGTCGCTAGTTACGTAATTGTTAGATACAGTCAAAACGTAGCCAACGCCATTACCCTAATCATTATAAGATCCCGCCGGGGCGGACAGATAATCATACAGATTCAGGAGTTCGAGGGATTTCTCCCCCGTATCGGAAATAACCATCCTAGGATAAGCAGCCCCTAGTCTGCCCTTTAGAGCCTCGGTCTTCTTTTCTTCCACGATCTCCTCCTCCTTCTGGGGCGGTTCTTCAATCGCAAGTGATAGTGCCGGCTCGACAGGTTTCAAACTCTGAGTTGAAGCGCATACCGAAGCTGTCTGGATGTGATCCAAAATATTCTTTGATGACTTCGTCCAGACGGTACTCCATCCATCATCAGTTGCGTCAGGTTCTATCGGAACAATGGGATCCGTTGAAATAACATTGACGAAACCTCCTTTATGGTGTTCCTTCATGTATTCCTTTGGGATCGTTATGTTACCCCTCTGGAGATTGTCATCGAGCCAACTCTTGAAAGTGATGCAATCTTCTATCTTATGTCCAAGCATCTGGTGGTAAGGGCAATAGTTCGGATGATCTTTCTTATTGACTTCCTCCGCTTCTTGGGCTTTGGCGTCGAAAATCCGGTGTCTTCATTAAGCTACGGAACATCTTCGCTACTGCTTCAGTTTTGAATGGATATTCTTTATTTAGAAGTTCCCTTAAGGTATAAGATGAACGAGGCGGTTGTTCATAAAGCTGAGACGATTGATAGCTCGGACGAGGTTGCTGATAGCCTTGCTGAGGTTGCTGATAAGTCCGTTGTGGTGGTTGATAACTAGGCTGTGGCCGCTCTGACTGTATCTGAAATGGCTGCTTGCCCTTATCTACTACCGCGACGATTCTGGATTTCTTTTCGAATGTTTTCACAGGTTTCTACTTATCATTCTTGTCCGCGAAACTTAACTGTTTTACCTCTTCTTGCAAGCTCCCGGCCTTGCTAAGCAACTTCTCGAAAGTCTTGATTGTAAACCCTTTAAGGAGAAGTGCTATCGGGCCATGGATACTTTTAAGTAGGATACCGACTGCATGTTGTTCTTGAAGCTGTGGTTCACACTTCATGCTTAAGTTTCTCCATCGAAGTATGTAATCCACTAAAGTCTCATTCGGCTTTTGCTGCTCCACCACTAGATCACCGATAGTGATGTGGTGCTGAGCCCCGGCAAATCGTTTCATGAAGAGATTTTCTAGTTCTGAAAATGTCTTTACTGAAACGTTCGGCAATTCTGTGTACCAGTCGAAGGCAATCCCTGATAAACTGCTGACGAACTGTCGAAAGAGTAGAGCGTCACTCCCACCGTTATTGCAGCAACTAGCACGAAAATGTGCGACATGTTGCCGGGGGTTTCCTGTTCCATCAAAAGTCTTAAACAAAGGTGGTACGAAGCCTTTCGGGTATTGGACTGCATCGAACTTCTCGGGGTAAGGTCTACCCGTCTGAATAGATGCTCCATTCTTGGATTGTGCTAAAGCTTCTCGCACCTGCTATTCTACCATATTTTTAATATCATTTTCTGGAATCATGCTTTGTGTAGAATCTTTCTTTTGTGGTTCGTCTCCGTTGACGGATGTGATCTCTTTTCCTCCACCCGCAATATGGATAATTTCTGGGGGTGTCTCTTTCTGAGGCTAGGCCTGACTCTTGAGAGTGGCTAAGGCAGCAGCCATCTCTTCCATCCTCTTTGCCATCTGGGAAATTGTATCATCTCGTTCCCGAAGCTGTGCTCTCAATACTTCTGGTTCATCTCTTTCCGCAGCTGCCGGAGCACCTTGCGAAGCTGACGATGCTCGTGTCTCAACCATGTTGATCTTGGCATACTCCTCATCCATGAACTCTGATGACTCAACTTCATCTCCTAGTCCTTCTTCTCTTTCTTTTGCTAACCGTCGGATGTCGGTCCTTAACTTATCCATGGCATCCTCCAGTGGCCCTTTTCGCACGGTCTCGCAGTTGTCTCGTGACGGTTGTTGAACTTCCTTTCCGGGAGTCCCCTTTATTACAGTAGCACTTTCTTCTGATTCGAGTCTCCTGACGAGACTTTTCTTCTCAGGGCATTGCTTTAGTCTTAACTCGCCAGTAGTAGGTCGCCATACTGTTGACCTCATTTTTGATGAGGTCTCCTATTCTTCTCTGTAGTATTTAGGATCTAGCCTTAGGCTTTTCCTTTGACTATCCTAGAGGATTAGAATTGGGACCCACCACTTAGAAATTCAAACCACTTCCTAACTCCCTGCAAACTCCACAAGCTTGATTGTAGACCCCTAATCACCTAGAGGGTTGAAATTAAATGTGGAAGTTTAAAGGATGAGTTCCTATAGGACTCTTTGGCCTTAGGACCGCCTACAGGTGGCCCGGTCCGGTGAAGGGTTGACTTACACACACACTACACCTATGCACTACACTTTCACACACCTCTTAAAACCACACCCATACCCAACTTGACCTCCCGACTCATGAAGGTGATTCACATGGATGGTCCTTAACCCCTAAGCCCTTGGTGCAGAGGGTTAGGAACAACATAGTGGATGCCTCAAATGAGTCCCTTTTTATGGCTCATGTGGGCTTGATATGGCTTCATGGCTCAACCAAAATGATTTCATTCAACTTACAATCACCCAATTTTCAATTTTCCAAATTTTCAATTTTTGACCCCCGGGACCCTACACCGCTAGCTCTACCAAAACCTTGAAACCACCCAAAATTTGCAAAATCACCTAAATCACCCAAAAATCCTCAAAACCAATCCTAAACATTTCCTCCCCACTCAAATTGATCATCCATAGCCAAAAATACCAAAAATTCCAAAAACACCTCTCAATACCCTCCAAATACCCAAAATACCCCTCCTAACCAAAAAAATCCAAAAATTCAGAAAATTCCCAGAAAATTCCAGAAAATCCCAAATATTCCCAATTTCATTTTGTTCAACTACATCATGGGCCAATTTTGTCAATTTACCCCACTTTTATCAAAACCCCCAATTTGACCCATTTTAACCCAAAATGAACCCAATGTCAAACCAAACCTACCCAATTGACCCAAATTCTGGTCTAATTCAATTCTAAACTTCAATTCAACATCCCCAACACCAATCTAGACCAAATTCAAGCCCAATTTGATTGGCATTGGGATCCAATTTCACTTTTGGCCTTAAAGCCCAATTTGGACCCATGACCCAAGCCTAGCCCAAACCAAACCAATTTAACTCCAATTAATCCCAAATCTTTTCTAAACCTTATCTAACATCCCCACAAACAAAACACTAACATGATTTGCCCAAAAATTGAATCTAAACCCCACTCAAATTCAACCCAAAATCAAAAGGCCTAAGTTTGACCTAAATCCAACCCTAACCCAAATGAGCCCAAATCCCAAAATCAAAACCCAACCAAAGCCAAAACCTCTTTGAAACATTCCCATAAACATTTCCCAACATTAATTTTACATCAATTTCAACTCTAGCCCAACAATGGCCCAAGTTAGCCCAATTTGACCTACATTGGCCCACTTACCAAAGAAGTTCAAATCCAACCCAATTCAAGCCCAAACTACTTCAAATTGATTCCAAATCATTCATGAAACATTCCTAAATTAAATTCAACACTTATTGGATCCAATCCTTTGCAAAATTTTCATCCTAAAATTTGTTTTGAAATCTAAAAGCCCACTCTCTAAACCATCTTGAAAGCCCATCCAAAGTGAAATCTAAAAGCCCAAGGCCCACATGACAATTCCTCCTCATCATCCCTTTAATTGGAATCAATTCCTAAGTCCCAAATCAATCATCAAATCAACCTAAATTAAGCACCATCTAAATTTTTTCACTAAATTGCCAAAATCCCCAAATTCCTTTTTCATATAAATGGATCCACTTTTCCTAAGCCAAGGGTGAGCCAAATGAAGCCACATGCGAAGCCATAGACAAGCCACATGAAGCCATGGGGGTTTGACTTGTCACCAAGCCATTAATGGCAAGTGGAGGGAGTCCTTTCCTAAGCCTTCCTTAAGCCATTTTAACCTCTTTAATGCAACACCATAACCCAAAATTAACTTAAACTATTTTGATAGAGACCACACCATTTTCTCTAGCTGACCCAAATGGCTCTTTTACGCCCAAAACCAAGCCTTGGGTGGTGCACCTAGCCCAAAAGGATGGGTTGACCCAAATCAAGCCAAAATGGCCTCTTCCCCATACCATTTTAATCCAAGCACTTTACACATGTCCAAGCCCGATTGACTTCACCATTGCCAAGCCCCGACCTCCCCGGTCAAGATGGTGACCCTTGCACTGCCGGCCGACCACACAGGCCGCCGGAAAACACCATGGCCGAGACATGGGCAGGAGCCAAACATTGAAATTCCACCTTGCTCGAGCGCCCCATGCCCGATGGCCACCATGGTCGTTCTTCCCTTGACACAAGCGGTCGATCCCGACCATTAAACCCCCTTGGGAGAGCCTCCGACCATGCCTATTTAAACCCCTCACCCTCTCGGCCAAAGGAGGTGCTTGAACAAAACCTTAAGGAAACTGCGCCAAAATCATTCCGGATCACTCTCCACACATAGAGCACTTGATCCCCACTGAATTCCAGCCCAATTCCCTCCGAGTGAGCTCGATTTTGAGCTCGAACTTTAGCTCGAAAACCGGGACACTTCTTCACGGTGAGCCAATCCCCAAATTGATTGGTCCTACACCTTCACTAGACCGAGAGGAGAAGTTTCCCACTGAAAGCCCCATCTCCAGGCCACCCAGTTGCTCCGGCCTCCAAGCTTTGTGATCGGCTGTGGTCACTTTCATAGCTAGACAATTCACCAAGCTAAGGGACTTCATCTGGAGCTTACTTGGACCCAATCGAAGGTGACACAACCCTCAGATCGAAGCTTCACTTCTCTGAGCAAAGGTATGAATTCCCTCTTCGCCGAGCTTCGATCGATTCTCCATTTTGATTGGCTTGATTTCATAGCATGTTCACCGTATGGATGTGTTCGTCTCTTCAAGATGAATCCATTGAGCATAAGAACACGAAAATCCGTTGAGAATCGAGTGAGTTCTTAGGGTTAGAGTGTGGACGGTCATGAGATCGCACCAGTCGTAGACGATGACCAGGAACCGCCGGATCGCGCGTGTATCGGATGGACGGCTTGGATTGCGTCGGACCGGCAGATGGTACGTGAACCGCGGGGCCCTGGACAGCCGAGTCAGATGGCGGCGCCGAACCAGGGAGCGACGCGTGTGGATTGGGAGCCGCCGAGGTTGAGTCAGCGCCGCGTGGATAAGTAGATAAATAGGGTATTTTCTGATTTATTTAAATACCAGAACTTCCAAAATCCATATCTTTGTGTAGAAAAATCACAAAAATAAAATAAAAATACCCTCTTGCTCAGTGAACAGATGAGAATAATGTGGAAAAGAAATTAATTAATTTTGTCCAGTACTTTATTTTTAATTAATTATTTACTCCCTGCATTGTTTTAATTCTCCATGCATTCATACAATTCACCATGGCATGAGACCATAGGGCTTTTGAAGCCTCTGAACTTGGGAACATTCCCTGAATTTTCCAAGGTCAGAGGCCATCTCTATGAAAAGTTATTGATTTTTCAAATGCATGTTGCTGTTTTGAGTATTTTAATTCCAAAAATTAGCATGTTGTGAAATAAATTCTAGGAAAATTTGGTGATGTTCCTTATGACCAGAGAACCTTAGGAAAAATAGGACTTGAGTTAATTCACTCATATTAACCCTAATTGGCCTAAATACCCAAAATTGAACTTTAATTAATTAGAGTTAACCATAGATCAAATTGACTTGAAATCAATTCTCCATTGACCTTTAGGATCAAAGGAATCCACTATAAAAATTTAAAGTCAATTGGACTTGGTTAGCCCCATCAAATGGGTTGATTAAGCCACTTAGCCAAAATTAAACTTTGAAAATTCATAACATTCAAAATACTTTTCAAAAATTCACCAAATTGGTTTTGAAGCCTCTATGATATTAGGGGAATTCAATAAAATTAAAATTGCAATTTTCTAAAAAAGTTGATTTTTTATCATTATTTTTATATTTTAATAATTAAAAAATAATAAAAATTACAAAAATAATAAAATTCACCAAAATGTCATATTTTGAATTCTAACCACTTAGGAACAAACCCCATATTTTTCTTATGTCTCTAGGTTGAGATATTAAATTTTAAAGCCTTGGGGTAATTTTTAAAATTAAAAAACACATTTTCTAGCATTTGCACTAAAATAATTCCAATAAATTAAGGAAAAATTAACAAATTGTAAAATTTGGTTCTCTGGAATCCTTGATATCAGAGAGAATTTTAAAAATTATAAAATTCATTTTTCAACTTATATTCTATTTTTAAATTAATTAATACTCCAGAATTTAAAATAATTTTAATAAATAAAATATAATTAAAAAAATCACAAAAATTGGTCCAAGTGTTCATCTGGTCATTAGGAATATCCCATAATTTTCTTAAGGACAGAAACTTTCCCTTGGTCATATTATTAAATTTTCCTTGGAAATCCTTATTTTCCACCAAAAATAATTACATAAATAAATTAAATATAGAAAAATCACATTTTCTCCTCTAATGTCTTTATTGACATATGAGTGAGGTCACATAAAAATTTCAAATTCATTTGAGCTCAATTTAGTGAGTTATAAATTATTAAGCTTGAAGGGCAAAATGGTAATTAAAATTTTAACCCTTAATTAAAACTTTAGGCTTAATAAAATTAAAGAGTAAAATATTTGATCCTAATCTGATTTGGATGATTGAAATTTAAACAATTAAAGGGTAGAAACCTATTAAACAATTCAACAATAATTGAAATGAACTTTAGTTAAAATAATTAATTAAATTCGGAAGAATAATAAAATTGGAGTTATTAAAATAGGGATGTTATTAGGAGGAAATTTGTTCTTTAATTTAAGAATCCCTAAATTAATCATCTCGATAATATTTAATTCCTAATTAAAATGATAATCCAAGTTTAAGATTTGAAATGCTAAAAGACTTAATCATTAAATTAAGTTAAGGTTAAATTATTTAAAGCGAAACCCTTTTAAAATAAAATATTAAATTAAATTAAATTAAATTAAATTAAATTAAATTAAATTAAATTAATTTAAATTAAAACATATTAAATTAAATTAAATTAAATTAAATTAAATTAAATTAAATTAAATTAAATTAAATTAAATTAAATTAAATCAAATTAAATTAAATTAAATTAAATTAAATTAAATTAAATTACATTAATTAAATTAAATTAAGTTAAATTAAATTAAATTAAATTAAATTAGATTAAATTAAATTAAAACTAAATCAAATTAAATTAAATTAAATTAAATTAAGCTGAAGCATATTATATTAAATTAACTTAAATTAAATTAAATTAAATTAAACCACATTAAATTAAATTAAGTTAAATTAAATTGAATTAAATTAAATATAACATCACCTAAGTCATAAAGAATTCAAAATAAATCTAAAATAACTTGAACAATATTCTAAACTTAAATCCATTAACTAAAATTAAATCTCAACTCACTTGAACATCTATTTGCCCTCGAGAGCTAGTGATATTATAACTCCTAAATGGAGTATCAAATGAAATGTCACTTCACTCATAAGGATATTCAAACATCCTAATTCACTGAGCAAGAAATAAAACTTAACTTAAACACCCTAGATGATTAATTCACTGCACAATAGAATTCATTTGGACTTAGGACAATTCCCGAAATATTGAAAAGATGTTTAAGATTCGTCTTAAACACTTCCTCAATATGATGGAATGTCCTTAAGAACAAATTGGGCTTAGTTGTTCTTTGGTGAAGAAAATCACCCTTAAAACCAAAATTGAAGACCTAGACGTCATAGGTATGACTAGCTATAGGATTAGGATTTTGGTAGAAAACCATAACCCTTCCCTTAGCTTTACCTAAGAAATTGCTATAAATGCTTAAATGCTCTAAATTGTATTTTAAGTGCGGCTTGGGATGACGGGAAGACCCTCCGAGTACGCCTTTATTTTATTGCAATTTATCTTCACTGCAATTTATTTATTCATGTTGTATTTTACCTTTCTTGCATGATAAACAACGATTGCATGAAAACCTACACCTTTAGGACAGAAACCAAAACTGAAACCCATAAACTAAATTAAAAGACACTACAAGATAAAATTCACCGCCACAACATTCAAAATATAAAATAACTCAAAATTTAATCACAAACAAAACAACAAAACTACAATTACAACTAAATTAAAACGTCTCATTGAATGATCGGGAATACCTCGGATGATGTAACCCACGTGTTGCTAACGAGATTTCCCACGGTCTAAATGAAAGTGCGGAACTCATTTAGTTGAGTTTAGTAAATTCATACGGACTAAGTGAATTCGATGAAAATAACGGTGCGGGATGACGGAACCAGTAGGATCTTAATCGGTTCGTTTAATCAACTTTAAGACCTGTTTTAATTAAAATATTAAAGACACATGGAAATTAAGACTTTCTCTAAAACCAAACACTTCTCTCATCTCCTGATTTATGACTTCTAAAACTTAACCTCTGCAACAACAAGGAGCTCGGAGCATGGTGGGCAGCTCGGCCATCGTCATCAGCAAAACACGAATCTGTCTCAGCAAAACTTTTCTTTAGTTTAAACAATCAACTCATAGGACTTCGAGGTAGTTTGCCTAGTGCAACATAAATCCTCAACTCTTCGTTAGGCATTCACATGATCATGTCATGAAAATTAAGCCCTAACCGGTCTTAGGACTCCGAGGTAGTCGTTTGGTACGACATAAACCCTCACATCTTCGAGGCTGTTTGTATGATTTTATCATACAAATATAAGTCCTAATTAATTAAAATTGGCAATATCAAAACATTAAATAAACATTAGGACTTTCCTAAATTCAAGCCAAACAATAGGATAGTCGGGAAATTACCGAAGTTCGCTTCAAATATGTAATTTCTCCTACCTTTCTTCCTTTGAATCCCCAAAATAAAATGTTCCAAATTTGATCCAGTCCCTATTGAAATTCCAATATTCAATCCCTTGAAAAACTTAAACCTTGAAATTCTTGAGAGCAGAACTATTGATTATTATCGAGAGTTTTCTTAAATGATTCACTTCATTTAAGATGTAATTAACTATAGGGGCTTGCCCTTATAGGGAATTTTAAGAACCTGAGTAATATAAACCCTACTTAATTCATTTATATTAAGCAGGGAAACTTGTCGGCTTATAAAATTGGTTCGCAGACCAAACGGATGTCACAAATCTTCTAGTTTATTTTATCGAGCCCCATCATCAAGCAGTGTGTCTATTCTTCGAGATAGACACATGGTTTGTGGTGCGGTGCTCGTTTATATAAACTATTTGGGATGTGAGATCGGTCTGATTTCATATCTTAAAAATTTTAATCTTAAAATTACTTTCAAAATCAAATGTTATCTTTTAAACTATATATATATTTAAATTAAATTTAAAATATGAAAATTCGCCGACAATTTACGTAGGTGACCTCTTTTCAAAACACATAACCTAAAAATAAGAAGCACAATTTCTGGCGACTCCGCTGGGGACAATTCCTCTCTCCATTTTTAATCAAATAGTTCTGCTTTCAAAAATCGGTAGTGTATCCATGTCCCTAATGGATCAAACTACCCTTCTTCCCGTTGGAATATTATGTTCATTTCTACCTTGAACGAGTATGGCCAACATTCTCTCGGATTTAGGAGCCACTGTTTAGACACCCCTAAACAGAGAGGTTCCGAGATCCTTTTACCTCATTTACGAGGTGGGGTGGACCCCAATAGGTGTTAGTTTAGGAGTGATCCTTCGAGTCGAGAAGTCTTGCATAAGACTTTCTTTTCCTTTCTAACTCTGAATCAGATTCATTACCTTCTCTACACCTTTGAACATTCCGTTCTAAATAAACAAACCCTCTAATGAATGACTCTTTTAACAAATATACATGAACGAGAATGTGTTCGGACTCTTTTCGATTCCTTTCTTTTCATCCTGATGAGAAGAAGCATAACTCGGGACCGACAATCGGAATCTACCTTGCGAAATGGAAGCCCCAAAGCTGATTTTCTCCTTCACCAATGGATCGGACTTCGGCTGTTTACAAGGATGAGCTGCCCGACAATGGGATCATCCGGTTTGGACAAGGATTCGAAAACACAAATGTCAAGATCGCTGACGTTACCCTTTTCGCACTGATGGACAAAGTGTCAGAAACTGAGAAACCCATGATTGAGTTCAACCTTAAATCAACTCAAGAATTTCCTCCTCTGCAAAGGGTTCCAGCTGAGAGGAGTACCGCTGTCCATAGAAGGACCGTTATCTCTACCCCCACTGGTCTAGTCGTCTCTGCACCTACCCGGCTCCCGCCAAACTGAAGGGGAAGGAAATTCAAATTTGTAACGAGCATGTTACACGTGGAGGGTACGGATTTCCGTACAAGACCTTCTATTTTTGAAATTGGGTCCAGCTCAAGGGTTCCACCCCTAACACGGACTCAGAGGAGAAACAGAGGCAGGAAGATTGCCAGGAAGGCCAGAGCTGCTGAAGTCGCTTTCCTAAAAGAAATTCCCGAATACACACCACTACCTGAATACATACCATTGTCCGAGTATACACCCTTTTGGAAGGGAGCGGATTCCATCCCCTTTCCGCCGCAGTCGATGAGGAAAATGTCCGCGGGATTGCTTCTACGTTACCTCGACCCGCATACTATAGCGACAACGGAAGAAAGAGGGCTAGGGTTACACCACTTGCCCGACTACGGACTCGTGATTGAAAAGTTAGCAAAGAAGGAAAGATGCCTCGTATCGGAAATTTTAAGAAGGATAGGGCGGGTGCCGGCCAAATCCCGTCTTGGGCCGCGAGTAGAATGCTGCTATCGCTGCGGAAGAGCCTAATAAGAAGATGAAGGCTAGTCCACTCGTTGTTGTTTCGGGTTTACGGATCGGGGAGGATACCACCTTCCAGACATTCGGGTGACGGACCATGCGGTCCTGGGCCTTCTACCGCTAGAAGGATGGTATGGCGTCCCACTACCGCCAATTAAGACCGAAACAACGACCGGAAAAGGAAAGTCTCGTCAGGAGACTTGAGTCCGAAGAAAGTGCTACCGCAGTAAAGGGGACTCATGAGAAAGAAACTCGACAATTGTCACATGACAACTGCAAGGATGTACAGAAGAGACCACTAGAAGATGCTATGGAAAAGCTAAGAACTGATATTCGGCGATTAGCAAGAGAAAGAGAAGAGAAGTTCGGAGATGGAGTTGACTCGTCAGAGTTCATGGATGATGAATATGCAAAAATTAACATGGTTGAGACACGGGCTTCGTCGGCTTCACAAGGTGCTCCTGCAGCCGCAGAAAGAGAGGAGCCGGAAGTAATGAGGAGGCAGCTTCAAGAGAAAGATGATACGATTGCCCAAATGGCAAAAAGGATGGAAGAGATGGCTGTAGCCCTAGCCACTCTCCGAGTCGGGTTCAACCCCAAAGGGAAACACCCCCGAATTCATTCACATTGTAGACGGAGGAAAGGAGATTACATCCGTCAACGGAGATGATCAATTAAAGAAGGATGCAACACAAAGCATGATTCCAGAAAAGGATATCAAGAGCTTGGTGGAACAGCAGGTGCGAGAAGTCTTGGCACAATCAAAGAGCGGAACATCCATTCGGACGGGTAGACCTTACCCGGAAGAATTCGACGCTGTTCAATATCCGAAAGGCTTTGTACCACCTCTGTTCAAGACCTCTGATGGAACCGGAAATCCTCAGCAGCATGTTGCACATTTTTGTGCCAGTTGTTGCAATGCCGGCGGAAGTGATGCTTTACTCTTCTGACAATTTGTCAGCAGCCTGTCAGGGATCGCCTTTGATTGGTATGCAGAATTACCAAACGGTTCGGTGAAGACATTTTCAGAACTAGAGAACCTCTTCATCAAGCGATTTGCCGGAGCTCAGCACCACATCACTATAGGTGATTTAGTGGTAGAGAAGCAGAAGCCGAATGAAACCTTGGTGGACTACATACTTCGATGGAGGAACCTAAGTATGAAGTGTGAGCCGCAGCTACAAGAACAACATGCAGTCGGCATTTTACTAAAAAGCATCCATGGCCCGATAGCACTTCTCCTCAAGGGATTTACTATTAAGACTTTCGAGAAGTTGTTAAGCAAGGCCGGAAGCCTGCAAGAGGAGGCGAAGCAATTAAGTTTCACCGACAAAATAGACAAACAGAAGCCCGTGAAAACTTTTGAAAAGAAGTCCGGGATCGTTGCAGCAGTCGACAAAGGCAAGCAACCGATACAAATATCGTCAGAACGGCCACAGCAACCTCAACAGAATTACCAGCAACCCCGACCCAGCTATCAGTCATCTCAACAGTATGAACAACCGCCTCGTCCACAACGTACGCTAAGGGAGCTTCTGAGCAGGGAGTATCCGTTCAAGAATGAGGCAGTGCCGAAAATGTTCCGTAGTCTGATGAAGACTCCAGATTTCCAACTGCCAGAGCCTAAAAGACCAGAAGAAGTCGACAAGAGAGGTGATCCCAACTTTTGCCCTTACCACCGGATGCTTGGGCACAAAATAGAAGATTGTATTACCTTCAAGAGTTGGCTCAATGACAATCTTCTGGAAAGGGAATATAACGATCCCGAAAGAATACATGAAGGAACCCCGAAAGGAGGTTCCGTCAATGTTATCTCGACGGATTTCATTGTTCCGATAGATCCCTATGCGACCGATGATGGATGGACTACCGCTTGGACAAAGTCTTCAAAGAAGATTTTAGATCACATCCAAACGAGCTTCGGTGCGAGCTTCAATTCAAAGTTCAAAACCGTCAAGTCGGCGCTATCACTTGCGATAGAAGAACCACCTCAACAAGAAACAATCGAAGAAAAGAAGAAAATCGAAGAAGAGAAGACCGAGGCACCTAAGGCTGGACTAGGGGCCGTTTATCCTAGGATAGTTGTTTCCGATTCGGGGGAGAAATCTCTCGAACCTCTGACTCTGTATGATTATTTGCTCACCCCGGTGGGATCTTATAATGATGAGGTTTATGGTGTTGGCTACGTTTTGACTGTTTCTAACGATTACGTAACTAGCGACAATCAACCTAATCCGGACGTCGATTCCGATACAAATAACAATTCTCAAATCATACACAATCTCGACGATCACAATGATGAAGAAGACATCCACCAGAAGGCTACGAGAGTTCAACAAGCAACGAATCTATTTGCAAGTTTCGAGGAGCTCCAATCACAATAGAGTTAGAGCCTTCGGACTCCGAAGCTAATCCCGAAGAATCCGTCATTCCAATTCGAAGGAGACACCAAGCAAACTCAATGCTAAACTTAGAGGAAATCACGAAGTCAACTTAAGAAGTGGAAGAGTTCTACCTCCGAGAATGGGTCCAAAGGACAAAGGAAAGCGGTGGTTGTTCGAGAAGAATCAACCCCGACGAAGAAATACCCATTCGAGAAGAAAACGAGGCACATTAAAAAAAGTGGACTACAACGTGCTAGCCCATCTTAGGAAACTACCAGCCAAACTGAGCATCTACGACACTCTCATCTTATCAAAGGAGATGAGAGAAGCTCTGATCAAGGCCTTACTTGATCCAGAAATTATTTAGCTCAAATGGCCGGAGAGTCCTTAGATGAGGTTTGCTCGTTAAAGGAACAGCGAGGTGTTACCTTCACGGACAACGACCTACTACTTGGGACAGCAGACCATAACCGACCATTGTACATTTCGAGTTACAATCGGGAAGTTTACGCTCTCCGCAGTATTGGTGGATCCAGGAGCATCAATCAATATAATGAATCTTCGAACGCTAAGCATACTTGGAAATTGATGCTCGCGAGCTCGAGGCGGACAAAATGTTATTAAGAGGATTCAACCGTAAAGGAGAAAGAGCCCTCGGATCAATAACACTCGCTAATGAAGACCGGTGACTTAGCAAAGACAACCGCGAAATTTCACATAATCGATTCGAAACGTCATTCAACGCTCTATCGGGCCGACCATGGATACATGAAAACAGGATGGTACCATCATCTCTACATCAATGCATTAAATACTACGATGGAGGGGAACAGAGTGTATTAAAGGTGACTTACAACCGTTCTCCGTACATGAAATCGGAATCCATGAAGATGCAGCTTATTATGCACCTCCGAAGAAAACAATCTTCTCTAGAGATACCATAAAAAATGAAGCAAAGCAAATTTGGGACAACGAAGAACCTGAAGTTCTAGTCCAACAATCACTCACCACTCCCTTACGGAGAGATGGTGAAGGTTTCTCCACAACTCGCATCCGAGGTCGAGGCCGGGGACGAGGTCGTGGCAGAGGCATTAGGACGATTGGACAGAGGAAACCAGCCATCAATGTCGATTGGGAAGACAGTTCTGAATAAGAAAAAGAAATCAAGCAAGAAGCAACGACAATAAGTCGGAAGAAACCGCAATTCAGAATCTCTCTCAAAGATGAAAGAAACGAAGAATATAAATCAATGTACGAGAAGATTAACCACTATGTACATACTATGACCCTGACCCCGATCCATTCTAATAAGATCGAAGGTATGGAGGTCAAAGAGGTACGTAGCGGTGGTGCAAAGCCCATCAAATTCTACTCGTGGTGCTCCTTCCTCCAAAACCGAAAATAATGTACAATTTGAAGATGCTACTTCATCAGAATTAATGGAATTGCCTTTTGAGTGGTACTCTCCCTGTGTTCAAAATTTAATTCAGCGAGGTTTCTTACCTCGACAATGGACAAAGGGTCGATCACAACATTTTGAAAATTTATGGAATAACTCCGGTCGTCCACCCAATTCAAAACATGGTCTCGGATTCGGCACAGTAGGATCAGTTGACGATACTGAATTTTGCATGGTTATCACTTGCGAGTCTAATGAAAAATGCATGGAAACTACAGAAGAACTCGAAGATTTACAAATTGGAGATGCTCCACCAGAATTCGAAGAAGAGATCAAATCTACAATAGATGAGTTAACGGAAGTTAACTTAGGTACTAGCGAAGAACCTAGACCTACCTTTGTTAGCTCCTTACTCAATAAAGAAGTCTCCGAAGAAATAATCAAGTTATTAATGGAATTTAAAGACTGTTTTGCTTGGAGCTACGATGAGATGCCGAGTTTAGCTCCAGAGGTCGCAGTCCATAAGCTAGGGGTGGATCCTGCTTCTGTTCCAGTCATACAAGGTCCCAGAAGAATGCTTCTGGAAATCGAACAACAAGTCATAGCTGAAGTTAAAAAGCTAATAGACGCTAAATTTATCCGTGAAGAACAATACCCGACTTGGTTAGCCAACGTGGTACCGATCGAGAAGAAAAATGGTCAGATCAGAATTTGTGTGGATTTCAGAGATTTAAACAAAGCATGTCCACAAGATGAATTTCCTCTACCGATCCCAGAATTAATGAATGACATCGCTTCAAAACATGAAATATTCTCATTCATGGATGGATCTTCAGGATACAACCAGATAAAAATGGCTCCAGAAGATGAAAAGCTTACAACATTCATAACGCCGATCGGAGTATATTGCTACACAGATGATGCCGTTCGGACCGAAGAACGCAGAGCAACCTACCGTAGAGCGATGACAAGAATTTTTGATGATTTCATCCACAATCAAGTCGAATGCTACGTGGATGATGTGGTCATCAAAAGCAAAGTAAAGGAAAACCACCGTATGATTTGAGAATTGTTTTCGAACGATTAAGACAATTTAACCTTAAGATGAATCCCTTAAAATGCGCCTTCGGCGTCACCTCCGGAAATTCTTAGGATTCGTTGTCCGACATCGTGGAATTGAAATCGACCCGAAAAGATTAAAGCTATCTTAGAAATGCCGCCTCCCAAAACCTTAAAACAACTACGATCTTTTCAAGGGAAGTCGGCATATCTTCGACGCTTTATCTCAAACTTGTCGTGTAGGTGTCGACCTTTCTCGGCACTAGTTAAAAGGACGCCAAATTTATTTGGGAAGAGAAATGACAGAGGGCCTTCGAGGACATTAAGCAATATTTAATGACACCTCCGTCTTAGCAGCCCTGGCCTCGTGTAGACCATCGATACTTTATACCGCGGCTTTAGACGACTCACTCGTGAGCCCCGTTAGCCTGTGTCAATGATGAGGGTAAAGAAAATGCTCTTTACTACCTAAGTCGTCGTTTACTTCCGACGGAAATAAAGTATCCCGCAATTGAAAAGCACTGTTTAGTCCTGATCTTCGCCGCTCAAAAGCTCAGGCACTACATGCTTTCTCATAAGGTCAACCTGATCTCGAAATTTAATCCATTGCAATACTTGATGACCCGCCCAACGCTTTCCGGTAGACTTTTCAGATGGTCAATGATATTATTGCAATTCGATATAACTTTCGTGCCTCTTCGTGCCGTAAAAGGACAAGTCCTAGCAGACTTCCTCGCAGCACACCCTTTGCCGGCAGAATCTCCTCTCAATGACGACTTGCCAGATGAACAAATAATGAACCTAGAAGACCCTGATGATCGACGTTGGGAATTGTATTTCAACGGAGCATCTTCAGCACACAAAGACGAAGAATCGCAAGTGATAGTGTCCTGTGAAGCGTGGATCGGATTAATCTTTATAACACCGGAGCGGGGGATGTTAAGATACTCCTACCACTTGACGCAGCCGTGTACGAACAACGAAGCGTAATACAAAGTCCTCATAACGGGATCGGAATTAACTATTCAAATGGGTATAACGGACATCAACATCTACGGGATTCGCAGTTAATCATTCAACGGATCGCCGGACAAGACAGAATTTTAAAGCCAAGACTCGAGCAATACTTCCAAGTATGCCATGAAACCGTTGGAACAAATTCCGAATCCGACGATCTACAAAATTCCCGAAAAGAAAACGCTTTAGCAGATGCGTTAGCCCGCCTCGCAAAAGAATTTACTCGCTTGCAAGATGAATCGTTGGAAGTGTCAGTTCACGGACGTCAGGTCCTATCACGACTCGACGTAGACACAATACACAAATCAAAAAAGGAGAAGAATCGATTACAGCAGTGACGTGAAAACACGTAAGATCGGGCGACGACCATTAATGTACTCACCCGCAAACAGAAAACTACCGGACGATAAGTCGTTAGCCCATCGGATCAAGAAAAGAACTCCGTCCTACGCATTAATAAATAACACGTTATACGTAAGGTCTTTCGATCAAATGTGGCTAAGGTGCCTAAGCGGGTCCGAGGCCCGTGAAATTGTTAAAGAGGTGCATTCGGGACTCCGTGGCGCTCACCACGGGTCCGAAGATGAAAATGAAAATTAAAAGACTAGGGTACTACTGGCTCTCGATGATGACCGACTGCATGAAAATCGCCAAGAGCTGTCACCAATGCCAAGTGCACGGAGTGGTTTTACACCAACCTCCAAACGTGCTACATCCGACAATTGCGTCGTGGCCATTTGAATGTTGGGGCACGGATATAGTGGGTCCAATAGAACCACCGTCTTCAAAAGGACATCGCTTCATTCTTGCGGCTACAGACTACTTTTCTAAGTGGGCAGAGGCAGTTCCACTCAGAGAAGTGAAAGCACATCACGTGCTACAATTTTTCAAGAACCAAGTTGTCTACCGTTTCGGAGTGCCGCGCAGGATCATCTCAGATAATGGGTCAGCATTCAGAAGCACACAAATCAACAATTTTGTCAGGAGACACGGAATCGACTGGCGATATTCAACAATTTACTACCCAAGAGCAAACGGCCTGGCTGAGGCTTTTAATAAAACTCTCGTTCAAATTTTAAAGAAGACTTTGGACGATAATAAGAGAAATTGGCACGAGAAGTTATTAGAAGCCTTATGGGCCTACCGGACAACCTTCAGAACTCCTACTCAAGCTACGCCTTACGCTCTGGTGTATGGGTCCGAGGCAGTGTTACCCTTAGAGGTCCAGCTTCCTTCACTCAGAATTGCAGTTGCAAACAAGATCACGACAGAAGAGAATGCCAAATTGCGACTAGAGGAATTAGAGAGCCTGGAAGGGAAAAGACTTGCAGCGCAGCAGAATTTAGAACTATACCAAGCTAAGATGGTTCAAGCCCATGATAGACTGGTCCGCCCAAGAACCTTCAAAGTTGGTGACTTAGTTCTCGTTCTCAAAAGACCTATCCTTGCACACCGCAAGATAGGAGGAAAATTTGAACCCACTTGGGAGGGACCGTTTGTAGTTGAGGCAGTCTACTCAGGAGGCTCCTACCAGCTAGTGAATTGCCAAGGAGAACGACATATGCTTCCGATCAATGGACGATACTTGAAGAAGTATTACGCTACCTGATGTTTCGAAGGAATGAATTTTTCATTCCTAGAAGCACGGGTGAGGTAATTACTTATGACTGGGTCCGAACCCAAAAATAATAAAAAATGTACTAAGATAAATAAAATCATGATAATAAAGTTTTCCTTGTTTTCTCTTCCATATCAAAATCTCTTTCCTGATCTTATCCCACTTCATTCCTGTTAAATTGAAAAATACAAAAATAATAAAAAAATTTGTCTTTAATAAACATTTTCTTAATGTTCTTGTTCTTAGTACAGCCCCTGATCCTTTTCCTTGTCTTTTCGCAGGGAAATGTCGAACGGGCGGTTGGTCCTGAACTTTAGAAATGGCGTAAGCCTTGCACTCGACGAAAAGAGGGTGAAAGATGGAGCGATAATAGAGATTGACTCAGACTTCGCACCAGCAGGCCTGCAATACGAGGAAAGTGACTGGGTCCCGGTTGACCGAGAGGAACTGCCCAGTCAGACAGTAATGAAAGTGGGTGGCCCAAGCCACCAATCCAGCAGTAAGAAAAGAAAAACAAACACTGAAGAGGACAAGAGAATCAAGTCTGTAGTCGCTACAGCAGAGGGCAGGCTTGTCAGCGCCGCGCCCACAGAAACTCAGGAAATACGAAGAGCTACTCTCACAGCAACTCAACGAAGAAATAAAAATCGTCGTATCCGCAAGATGTTAACTAAATTAGCAGCGGACCAGCGCGACGAGACAGTTGCTACTGCCAGTGCATATACTTCAAGGATACCGGTTCGCCAGGAACCTGAAGGAAGGAGGCCAGCTCCCAGGATGACAGAAGAAACCAGAGAAATCTCAAGAAGAACAGAAGAAAGAAGGCTACTACGCCACCAGATGAAGCCACCGGTAATGCATGACCTTGTTGCAGAAGCAACCCCGGAGGATGTCCCGACGGACATCATCCCCGAGGAGCCGAGGTATGCAGGAGAACGTGAAGGGATTGAGCCATATATCCCACAGTACGTCACCAGGCCTCGCCATTTGCAAATTATACCAGAATACGAGCTAGAAAGAATACAGAAGGTCGAGAAGAAAACTTTCGAATACTTCGAGAGAATCAGAGGCAGGAGGATCAATATACTAGAAGGCCTCGAGCTACATACAGACGTGTTCTCAGAATACGAACAACAACAAATCGTGGACTGCATCCGGGATTTGAAAAGGATGGGCCGAGCAGGTCGCTTAAGAGAAAACACTTACTCAGAACCCCGGAGATGGATGCCAGGGAATGGGAGAATTACAATACAATGTGGATGCTGCTACAACTTCGCAGAAGACAGGAAGGGAAACCCACTAGGGATACTCCGTCATGGCCAGGTGGATCCAATGCCATTAGTCATTA
Source organism: Papilionanthe hookeriana x Papilionanthe teres (assembly GCA_022702705.1). NCBI lineage: Eukaryota > Viridiplantae > Streptophyta > Magnoliopsida > Asparagales > Orchidaceae > Papilionanthe > Papilionanthe hookeriana x Papilionanthe teres. The sequence continues at coordinate 143,102,049 of CM040425.1, forward strand.
AAAGGATGGTAAAAAGAATGATAACATGGAGGGTACTGCCAGCAGATTGCATACCCAACTGTTGCATCATTAATATTTACATGAAGGGTGATCGCATACCCCCGCACATAGATCACCACGACTTTGTTAGACCTTTCCGCACGCTTTCTTTTCGAATGAGTGTAATATCATGTTCGGATCCGACCTCCGGATAGCAGGCCCGGAGTGAGTTCCGAGGGCCAGTAAAGATACCATCACCGGTAGGTTCCGTCATGATACCGAAGGGCAACGGGGCGGATGTCGCTAAACATTGCATACCGTGAGTACCAAGTGAAGCGGATCTCGGCTACTTTCGAAGGATGGACGACAGGAAAGCACCTTACCACTTCCAGCCGGACCCGGAGCTAGAGAGCCTCCGACCTTACGAGCCGTGAGTTGCACGGAAAATATCACACCTCCAACGTACATCCATACGGCATCCTCGCCAAGGATGGCTTGGAAGGTGATGTTATCGACCATGTACCTCACTATTCGTACATGGATTTTTGACGGATGCCTTTTGGATAGATCGACAAAGATCATACATAGTCCGTTTTGAGTCTATATGGATTGCATGATATGTATTCCGGATCAAATTGTATGATGTATCTTCAAGCATGATTGGAATGAAAGTGACCATGTCACAATTTTGGCCTTCACCTCTTTTGTGCAAATTGACTGGGAAACGCCATTAAAAGTTAAATGAACTTCGAACAAAGAACAGAAAAGAAACAAAAAGAATAAAAGAAAACTTTCCTTAAAAAAAAATAATAAATAAAAAATAAAAATGATGAACGCCAAATTCACATGGACATTAAATGAACGATAAAATAAATTTGGATCGTTAAAGGACAAACAAAATGAACACAAGTTTTAAATCAAATTCAAATTCATTTTTTCCGATTCCAAATCAAATCTCAATTAAATTCAAACTCAACCTTCCAAATCCGAAATCCAATCCGTTCTACTCTCTCCTCGTCTAGGATGGAAGCGGTCGATTCCATTGACACTGGAGCCACGAGATTTTCGATTCGGATCTAGTGGCGAGGAATTGTATCCAATCCAAACCAAAGCAACTTTCAATCAACTCTTTTGAATGGGATATGTAGCATCTACATATTCCCTCCTAATCTATTTCCTTCCATGAAAGTCTTTTACAACTTTCATGAAATTCTCAAAACACCAAAATTCCACACTCTTCAAATCAACACTACAAATCTTTGCAAAATCAATTACATCAATATCAAATTCTTGAGGTTGAGGATTTTACATCCGATACCGCACTGCTTTAGGATTCTTTCCCTATTGCACTGAAATACATCAATATCAAATTCTTGAGGTTGAGGATTTTACATCCGATACCGCACTGCTTTAGGATTCTTTCCCTATTGCACTGAAATACATCAATATCAAATTTCGAGGCCGAGAATTTTACATCCGATACCGCATCGCTTTAGGATTCTTTCCCTATTGCACTCGAAATACATCAATATCAAATTCTTGAGGTTGAGGATTTTACATCCGATACCGCATCGCTTTAGGATTCTTTCCCTATCGCACCGAAATACATCAATATCAAATTCTCGAGGTCGAGGATTTTACATCCGATACCGCACTCGCTTTAGGATTCTTTCCCTATCGCACCGAAATACATCAATATCAAATTCTCGAGGTTGAGGATTTTACATCCGATGCCGCACCGCTTTAGGATTCTTTCCCTATCGCACCGAAATACATCAATATCAAATTCTCGAGGTCGAGGATTTTACATCCGATACCGCATCGCTTTAGGATTCTTTCCCTATCGCACCGAAATACATCAATATCAAATTCTTGAGGTTGAGGATTTTACATCCGATGCCGCACTGCTTTAGGATTCTTTCCCTATTGCACTGAAATACATCAATATCAAATTCTTGAGGTTGAGGATTTTACATCCGATACCGCACTGCTTTAGGATTCTTTCCCTATTGCTTTGAAATACATCAATATCAAATTCTTGAAGTTGAGGATTTTACATCCGATACTGCACTGCTTTAGGATTCTTTCCCTATTGCACTGAAATACATCAAAATCAAACTCTTTGGGGTTGAGGATTTTACATCCGAGACTGTATTGCTTTAGGATTCTTTCCCTATTGCAATGAAATACATCAAAATCCAAATTTTTGGGTCGAGGATTTTACATCCAATACCGTATTGCTTTAGATTCTCTTCCTATTGCAATGAAACACACCAAATCGAGCTCTTGAGGTTAAGGATTTTACATCCAATACCACATTGCTCTGAGATCTCTCCTCATTGTAATGATTCAATCCAATCAATTCAATTTTCTTTTGAGGTCGAGGATGTTACATCTAAAACCACAAAATTTCAATTTTCATTTCAAATCAAATCCCTTCAAAATTAATCTTAACAAAACTTCAATCTAAACGAAAACTTAAAATCTAAACTTACGCATCATGACTTGAACATGAAATGAAACAAAATTTAAATCGAAATTCCCCGCATCATGTGATTTGGGACTCACCTCCTTTTCCCTTCCCTGCCGAGAGTTCGGAATCTCCAGTCTTAGAGATATACTCGACACTCCCCAGCGGGAATTCTTCTACTTCGTCCCAAGTGTGTCACTGGACATCCGTGTTGGTTTTGTTGATCTTTTCGGTCAACGCCAATACGCGCGGTGTACTTGGTTAGCACACCACACCTATCGGGGGTTCATTTGTCGACCTCATTTTCGATGAGGTCTCCTCTTCTTCTCCGTAGTATTTAGGATCTAGCCTTAGGCTTTTCCTTCGACTATCCTCGAGGATTAGAATTAGGACCCACCACTTAGAAATTCAAACCACTTCCTAACTCCCCGCAAACTCCACAAGCTTCGATCGTAGACCCCTAATCACCTGCAGGGTTGAAATTAAATGTGGAAGCTTAAAGGATGAGTTCCTATAGGACTCTTCGGCCTCAGGACTGCCCCGGGTGGCTCGGTCTCGGTGAAGGGTTGACTTACACACACACTACACCTATGCACTACACTTTCACACACCTCTTAAAACCACACCCATACCCAACTCGACCTCCCGACTCATGAAGGTGATTCACATGGATGGTCCTTAACCCCTAAGCCCTCAGGCAAGAGGTTAGGAACAACATAAATGGATGCCTCAAATGAGTCCCTTTTATGGCTCATGTGGGCTTGATATGGCTTCATGTCTCAACCAAAATGATTTCATTCCACTTACATTAACCCAATCTTCAATTTTCCAAATTTTCAAATTTTGACCCCCGGGACCCTACACCTGCCTAGCCTACCCAAAACCCTTGAAACCACCCAAAATTTGCAAAATCACCTAAATCACCCAAAAATCCTCAAAACCAATCCTAAACATTTCCTCCCCACTCAAATTGATCATCCATAGCCAAAAATACCAAAAATTCCAAAAACACCTCTCAATACCCTCCAAATACCCAAAATACCCCTCCTAACCAAAAAAATCCAAAAATTCAGAAAATTCCCAGAAAATTCCAAAAAATCCCAAATATTCCCAATTTCATTTTGTTCTACTACATCATGGGCCAATTTTGTCAATTTACCCCACTTTTATCAAAACCCCCAATTTGACCCATTTTAACCCAAAATGAACCCAATGTCAAACCAAACCTACCCAATTGACCCAAATTCTGGTCCAATTCAATTATAAACTTCAATTCAACATCCCCAACACCAATCTAGACCAAATTCAAGCCCAATTTGATTGGCATTGGGATCCAATTTCACTTTTGGCCTTAAAGCCCAATTTGGACCCATGACCCAAACCTAGCCCAAACCAAACCAATTTAACTCCAATTAATCCCAAATCTTTTCTAAACCTTATCTAACATCCCCACAAACAATACACTAACATGATTTGCCCAAAAATTGAATCTAAACCCCACTCAAATTCAACCCAAAATCAAAAGGCCTAAGTTTGACCTAAATCCAACCCTAACCCAAATGAGCCCAAAACCCAAAATCAAAACCCAACCAAAGCCAAAACCTCTTTGAAACATTCCCATAAACATTTCCCAACATTAATTTTACATCAATTTCAACTCTGGCCCAACATTGGCCCAAGTTAGCCCAATTCGACCTACATCGGCCCACTTACCAAAGAAGTCCAAATCCAACCCAATTCAAGCCCAAACTACTTCAAATTGATTCCAAATCATTCATGAAACATTCCTAAATTAAATTCAACACTTATTGGATCCAATCCTTTGCAAAATTTTCATCCTAAAATTTGTTTTGAAATCTAAAAGCCCACTCTCTAAACCATCTTGAAAGCCCATCCAAAGTGAAATCTAAAAGCCCAAAGCCCACATGACAATTCCTCCTCATCATCCCTTTAATCGGAATCAATTCCTAAGTCCCAAATCAATCATCAAATCAACCTAAATTAGGCACCATCTAAATTTTTTCACTAAATTGCCAAAATCCCCAAATTCCTTTTTCATATAAATGGATCCACTTTTCCTAAGCCAAGGGTGAGCCAAATGAAGCCACATGCAAGCCATAGCACAAGCCACATGAAGCCATGGGGGTTTGACTTGTCACCAAGCCATTAATGGCAAGTGGAGGGAGTCCTTTCCTAAGCCTTCCTTAAGCCATTTTAACCTCTTTAATGCAACACCATAACCCAAAATTAACTTAAACTATTTTGATGGAGACCACACCATTTTCTCCTACCTGACCCAAATGGCTCTTTTCTCGCCCAAAACCAAGCCTCGGGTGGTGCACCTAGCCCAAAAGGATGGGTTGACCCAAATCAAGCCAAAATGGCCTCTTCCCCATACCATTTTAATCCAAGCACTTTACACATGTCCAAGCCCAATCGACTTCACCATTGCCAAGCCCCGACCTCCCCGGTCAAGATGGTGACCCTCGCTCGCCGGCCACCACCCGGCCGCCGGAAAACACCATGGCCGAGACATGCGCAGGAGCCAAACATTGAAATTCCACCTGCCGAGCCGCCCCATGCCCAATGGCCACCATGGTCGTTCTTCCTCGACCTAAGCAACTCGATCCCAACCATTAAACCCCTCGGGAGAGCCTCCAGCCATGCCTATTTAAGCCCCTCTCCCTCTCGGCCAAAGGAGGTGCCGAACAAAACCTTAAGGAAACTCGCCAAAATCATTCCGCATCACTCTCCACACATAGTAGCACTTGATCCCCACCGAATTCCACCTAATTCCCTCCAACTCGAGCTCAATTTCGAGCTCAAACTTTAGCCCAAAAACTAGGACACTTCTTCACGTGAGCCAATCCCCAAATCGATTGGTCCTACACCTTCACCGGACCAAGAGGAGAAGTTTCCCACCGAAAGCCCCATCTCCAAAGCCACCCAGCTTGCTCCAGTCCTCCAAGCTTTGTGATCGACCGTGGTCACTTTCATAGCTGGACAATTCACCAAGCTAAGGGACTTCATCCGGAGCTTACTCGGACCCAATCGAAGGTGACACAACCCTCGCATCGAAGCTTCACTTTCCGAGCAAAGGTATGAACTCCCTCTTCGCCCGAGCTTCAGTCAATTCTCCATTTTGATTGGCTTCGATTTCATAAGCATGTTCACCATATGGATGTGTTCGTCTCTTCAAGACGAATCCATGGAGCATAAGAACACGAAAATCCGTCGAGAATCGAGTGAGTTCTTCGGGGTTAGAGTGTGGACGGTCACGAGATCGCACCAGTCGTAGACGATGACCAGGAACCGCCGGATCGCGCGTGTATCGGATGGACGGCTTGGATTGCGTCGGACCAGCAGATGGTACATGAACCGCGGGGCCCCGGACGACCGAGTCGGATGGCGGCGCCGAACTGTGGAGCGACGCGCGTCGATTGGGAGCCGCCGAGGTCGAGTCGGCGCCGCGTGGATAAGTAGATAAATAGGGTATTTTCTCGATTTATTTAAATACCGTAACTTCCAAAATCCATATCTTTGTGTAGAAAAATCACAAAAATAAAATAAAAATACCCTCTCGCTCAGCTGAATCGTAGGAGAATAATGTGGAAAAGGAATTAATTAATTTTGTCCAAGTACTTTATTTTTAATTAATTATTTACTCCCTGCATTGTTTTAATTCTCCATGCATTCATACAATTCACCATGGCATGAGACCATGTGGCTTTAAGCCTCTGAACTCGGGAACATTTCCTGAATTTTCCAAGGTCGAAGCCATCTCTCGTGAAAAGTTATTGATTTTTCAAATGCATGTTGCTGTTTTGAGTTTTTTAATTCCAAAAATTAGCATGTTGTGAAATAAATTCTATGAAAATTTGGTGATGTTCCTTATGACCAGAGAACCCTAGGAAAAATAGGACTTGAGTTAATTTACTCATATTAACCCTAATTGGCCTAAATACCCAAAATTGAACTTTAATTAATTAGAGTTAACCATAGATCAAATTGACTTGAAATCAATTCTCCATTGACCTTTAGGATCAGAGGAATCCACTATAAAAATTTCAAGTCAATTGGACTTGGTTAGCCCCATCAAATGGGTTGATTAAGCCACTTAGCCAAAATTAAACTTTGAAAATTCATAACTTTCAAAATACTTTTCAAAAATTCACCAAATTGGTTTTGAAGCCTCTCTGATATCAGGGGAATTCAATAAAATAAAAATTACAATTTTATAAAAAAGTTGATTTTTTATCATTATTTTAATATTTTAATAATTAAAAAATAATAAAAATTACAAAAATAATAAAATTCACCAAAATGTCATATTTTGAATTCTAACCACTTAGGAACAAACCCCATATTTTTCTTATGTCTCTAGGTTGAGATATTAAATTTTAAAGCCTTGGGGTAATTTTTAAAATTAAAAAATACATTTTCTAGCATTTCCACTAAAATAATTTCAATAAATTAAGGAAAAATCAGCAAATTGTAAAATTTGGTTCTCTGGAATCCTTGATATTAGAGAGAATTTTAAAAATTATAAAATTCATTTTTCAACTTATATTCTATTTTTAAATTAATTAATACTCCAGAACTTAAAATAATTTTAATAAATAAAATATAATTCAAAAAATCACAAAAATTGGTCCAAGTGGTCCTCTGGTCATTAGGAATATCTCATAATTTTCTTAAGGACAGAAACTTTCCCTTGGTCATATTATTAAATTTTCCTTGGAAATCCTTATTTTCCACCAAAAATAATTACATAAATAAATTAAATATAGAAAAATCACATTTTCTCCTCTAATGTCTTTATTGACATATGAGTGAGGTCACATAAAAATTTCAAATTCATTTGAGCTCAATTTAGTGAGTTATGAAATTATTAAGCTTCAAGGGCAAAATGGTAATTAAAATTTTAACCCTTAATTAAAACTTTAGGCTTAATAAAATTAAAGAGTAAAATATTTGATCCTAATCTGATTTGGATGATTGAAATTTAAATAATTAAAGGGTAGAAACCTATTAAATAATTCAACAATAATTGAAATGAACTTTAGTTAAAATAATTAATTAAATTCGGAAGAATAATAAAATTGGAGTTATTAAAATAGGGATGTTATTAGGAGGAAATTTGTTCTTTAATTTAAGAATCCCTAAATTAATCATCTCAATAATATTTAATTCATAATTAAAATGATAATCCAAGTTTAAGATTTGAAATGCTAAAAGACTTAATCATTAAATTAAGTTAAGGTTAAATTATTTAAAGCAAACCCTTTTAAAATAAAATATTAAATTAAATTAAATTAAATTAAATTAAATTAAATTAAATTAAATTAAATTAAATTAAATTAAAACATATTAAATTAAATTAAATTAAATTAAATTAAATTAAATTAAATTAAATTAAATTAAATCAAATTAAATTAAATTAAATTAAATTAAATTAAATTAAATTACATTAAATTAAATTAAATTAAGTTAAATTAAATTAAATTAAATTAAATTAGATTAAATTAAATTAAAACTAAATCAAATTAAATTAAATTAAATTAAATTAAGTCAAGCATATTATATTAAATTAACTTAAATTAAATTAAATTAAATTAAACCACATTAAATTAAATTAAGTTAAATTAAATTGAATTAAATTAAATACAACATCACCTAAGTCATAAAGAATTCAAAATAAATCTAAAATAACTTGAACACTATTCCAAACTTAAATCCATTAACTAAAATTAAATCACAACTCACTGAACATCTATTCGCCCTCGAGAGCTGTATGATATTATAACTCCTAAATGGAGTATCAAATGAAATGTCACTTCACTCATAAGGATATTCAAACATCCTAATTCACTGAGCAAGAAATAAAACTTAACTTAAACACCCTAGATGATTAATTCACCTACACAATAGAATTCATTTGGACTTAGGACAATTCCCGAAATATTGAAAAGATGTTTAAGATTCGTCTTAAACACTTCCTCAATATGATGGAATGTCCTTAAGAACAAATTGGGCTTAGTTGTTCTTTGGTGAAGAAAATCACCCTTAAAACCAAAATCAAGACCTAGACGTCATAGGAACGACTAGCCATATGATTATGGATTTTGGTAGAAAACCATAACCCTTCCTTAGCCTTTAGCTAAGAAATTGCTATAAATGCTTAAATGCTCTAAATTGTATTTTAAGTGCAACTTGGGATGACGGGAAGACCCTCCAGGTACGCCTTTATTTTATTGCAATTTATCTTACCGCAATTTATTTATTCATGTTGTATTTTACCTTTTCGCATGATAAACAACAATTGCATGAAAACCTACACCTTTAGGACAGTAAACCAAAACTGAAACCCATAAACTAAATTAAAAGACACTACAAGATAAAATTCACCACCACAACATTCAAAATATAAAATAACTCAAAATTTAATCGCAAACAGAATAACTAAACTATAATTTCAACTAAATTAAAACGTCTCATCGAATGATCGGGAATACCTCAGATGATGTAACCCACGTGTTGCTAACGGGATTTCCCACTGCCTAAATGAAAGTGCGGAACTCATTTAGTTGAGTTTAGTAAATTCATCCGGACTAAGTGAATTCGATGAAAATAATCTGTGCTGGGATGACGGAACCGCAGGATCTTAATCTGTTCCGTTTAATCAACTTTAAGACTCGTTTTAATTAAAATATTAAAGACACATGGAAATTAAGACTTTCTCTAAAACCAAACACTTCTATCATCTCCCGATTTATGACTTCTAAAACTAAACCTCTCGCAACAACAAGGAGCTCTGAGACATGGTGGGCAGCTTAGCCATCGTCATCGACAGAAACACGAATCTGTTTCAAAGAAACTTTTCTTTAGTTTAAACAATCAACTCATAGGACTTCGAGGTAGTTTGCCTAGTGCAACATAAATCCTCAACTCTTCGTTAGGCATTCACATGATCATGTCATGAAAATTAAGCCCTAACCGGTCTTAGGACTCCGAGGTAGTCGTTCGGTACGACATAAACCCTCACATCTTCGAGGTCCGTTTGTATGATTTTATCATACAAATATAAGTCCTAATTAATTAAAATCGGCAAGATCAAAACATTAAATAAACATTAGGACTTTCCTAAATTCAAGCCAAACAATAGGATAGTCGGAAATTACCGAAGTTCGCTTCAAATCCGTAATTTCTCCTACCTTTCTTCCTTTGAATCCCCAAAATAAAATGTTCCAAATTCGATCCAAATTCCTATTGAAATTCCAATATTCAATCCTCGAAAAACTTAAACCTCGAAATTCTTGAGAGCGTAACTATCGATTATTATCGAGAGTTTTCTTAAATGATTCACTTCATTTAAGATGTAATTAACTATAGGGGCTTGCCCTTATAGGGAATTTTAAGAACCTGTGTAATATAAACCCTACTTAATTCATTTATATTAAGCTAGTGGAACTTGTCGGCTTATAAAATTGGTTCGCGGACCAAACGGATGTCACTAAATCTCCTAGTTTATTTAATCGAGCCCCATCATCAAACAGCTGTGTCTATTCTTCGAGATAGACACATGGTTTGTGGTGCGGTGCTCGTTTATATAAACTATTTGGGATGTGAGATCGGCTCCGATTTCATATCTTAAAATTTTAATCTTAAAATTACTTTCAAAATCAAATGTTATCTTTTAAACTATATATATATTTAAATTAAATTTAAAATATGAAAATTCACCGACAATTTCTGTAGGCGACCTCTTTTCAAAACACATAACCTAAAAATAAGCCGCACACATACCATCCTTCTTGCAGCTAGAAGCCTAGGACCGGATGGTCTGTCGGCTATATGCTGGAAGGTGGTATCCTCCCTAATCTGTAGACCCGATACAACAACGGGCGGACTGGCTTTTATCTTCTTCTTTGGTTTCTCTGTGGCAGCAACAGGTTCTATTCGCGGTCCGAGGCGGGATTTAGCTGCACTCGTCCTATCCTTCTTAAGATTTCTTACACAGGGCATTTTTCCTTCTTTGCCAATCTTTCTATAACAGCTTGCAGCCGAGCCAATGGCGTAGTTTTATCCCTTTTCCTCTTGTAATTGTTGTCGTATGCAGGTCGGGGTAATGCGAAGGCGATCCTACGAATATCCTCTTCATCTGATGCGGCAGAGAGGGCGTGAAACCTGCTCCCTTCTAACGCAGGTATAGCACTCGGTAGTTCTTCTCTTTCCTCGGGAATTTTTCTAGAAAAGCAACTTCAACAGACTACGGCTTTCGGCGATCTTTCCGCTTCTATTTCTCCTTCGAGTCCGAGTTAGGGTGCAACTCTCGAACCGGACCCAATCTAAAAATAGATGGTATCCGTAGCAAAGTCCGCACCCTCCACTAGTGACGTACTCATCACGTACTGGATTTCCTTCCCTTCGGCCTGGCGTAGTCGGGGTGGGTGCCGAGATGACTAGACCGGTGGGGGTAGAGACAACTGCTCCTCCTACGAACAAGTGGTACTCTTATCGACTGGAATCCTTTGCATGGGAGGGAATTCTCGAGCCGACTTCAAATCGAACTCAATCACGGCTCTTCGCTTCGACACTTTGTCCATTAGTGTGAAGAGAGTGACGTCGCCGAACTTAACATCCGTGTTGCCAAATCCTTGTCCGAAACGGATGATCCCATTGTCGGCAGCTCATCCTTGTAAACGACGAAGTCCATTCCATCGGTGAAGGAGAAGATTAGCTTTGGGGCGATCATTTTCTCGCAGAGCGCATTCCGAATGTCGATCCTGAATCATGCTTCTTTTCGTTGTAAAGTTTAGGACGAAAAAGAAAGAGTCCGAACACATTTTCGTTTATCTTAGTGTATTTGTGATTTTAAAAGGATTTATTCATCGAAAGAGTCGTTTATTAGAGGATTTGTTTATTAGGAATGGAATGTTTAAAGGTATAGAAAAGGTAAGGGATTCGACTCAGAATCAGAATGGAAGAGAAAGTCAAGACTTCTCGACTCGAATGACCGCTCCTAAACTAACACCTATTAGGGGTCCACCCCACCTCAGAAAAAGGTAAGAAGATCTCGGAACCTCTCTGTTTAAGGAAGTCTAAACAGTGGCTCCTAAATCCGAGAGGAGTTGTCTCTACTCGTTCAAGACAGCAATGAACGGGGTATTCCAACGGAAGAATGGTAGTTTTGGTCCATTAGGGGCATGGACTCACTACCGATTTATGAAAGCAAAACCATCTGATCAAAATGGAGAGAGGAACTAGTCCCCAACGGAGTCGCCAGAAGTTGTCGGCATATTTTCTAGGTTATGTGTTGGATTTTAAAAAAGGGGTCGCCTACAGAAGTTGTCGGCGAATTTTAAATTTTAAATTTAATTTAAATATATATATAATTTGGAAAGTAGCATTTGATTTTGAAAATAATTTTAAGTTTGAAAATTTTAAGAAATGAAATCAAACCGATCTCACATCTTTCATTTGAATGAGTTCCACACTTTCATTTAGACCGTGGGAAATCCCGTTAGCAACACGTGGGTTACATCATCCGAGGTATTCCCGATCATTCAACGAGACGTTTTAATTTTGTTGCAATTGTAGTTTTGTTATTCTGTTTGTGATTAAATTTTGAGTTATTTTATATCTTGAAATGTTGTGGCAGTGAATTTTATCTTGCAATGACTTTTAATTTAGTTTTGGTTTCAGTTTAGGGACTATCCTAAAGGTTTTGGTTTTCATGCAACGAGTTTTATTTAACATGCAAGAAAAGTAAAGTACAAGGCATGTAAGTAAATTGCAATAAAGTAAATTGCAATAAAATAAAGGCGTACCTGGAGGGTCTTCCCGTCATCCCAAGTTGCACTTAAAACACATGTTAAGACATTTAAATATTTCAACATATACATAAGTAAAGCTAAGGGAAGGGTTTTGGTTGTCTACCAAATTCCTAATCCTATTGCTAGTCATCTCCTATGACGTCTAGGTTCTTGGTTTGGTTTAAGAATGATTTTCTTCATCAAAGAACAATTAAATTCAATTGTTCTTCTAAAACATCCAGTCATATTGAGGAAGTGTTTAGGACGAGTCCTAAACATCTTTTCAATATTTCTGGGATTTCTTTGAGTCCAAGTAAATTTAGTTGCATGTGTGAATTAATCATCCAGGGGTTTAAGTTTTGTTCCCTCGCTCAGATGACTCCAGACACTCGAATATCCTATAAGTGAAGTAACACTTCACTTGATACTTCATTTAAGAGTTATAATAATAATAAGAGCTTTAAAAGGGCAAATTTATTAGGTATTTTGATGATTTAAACTTAATGATTTAATTTAAATTTTGACTTAATTATAGAAATTAGTTTAAGTTTGGAATAGTGTTCAAGTTACTTTAGATTTAATTCTTAATGATTTCATTTTGGTTTGTTATTAAATGATTTTGATTTAATTTAATTCAACTAAATTTTAATTTAATTTATTTTAATTTTAAATTAATTTGATTTGATTTTGATTTTAATTTAATTTGGTTTAATTTAATTTTAATTTTAATTTTAATTTTAATTTAATTTAATTTAATTTAATTTTAATTTTAATTTAATTTAATTTAATTTAATTTTAATTTTAATTTAATTTTAATTTTAATTTAATTTTAATTTTAATTTAATTTAAATTTAATTTAGTTTAATTTTAATTTAATTTAATTTTAATTTAGTTTTAATTTTAATTTAATTTTAATTTACTTTAATTTAGTTTAGTTTAATTTTAATTTAATTTTAATTTGATTTAATTTTTTTTAATTTAGTTTAAATTTAATTTAAATTTAATTTTAGTTTAATTTTAGTTTTAATTATTAATTTGGATTATTATTTTAATTTTTTAATTAAGAATTAAGTATTATTGAAGTGATTTATTTAGAGATTTTTAAATTAAAGAATAAATATCTTCTTAATAATATCCATACTTTAATAATTCCAATTTTTATTATTCTTCCAAAATTTCAATTAATTAATTAATTAAAGTTTTATTTTAATTATATTAGAAATGGTTAGTAGGTTTCTACCCTCAATCATTTAAGTTTCAATCATCCAAAATCAGTTTAAAATCAAATATTTTACCCTCCCTTTTTGATTAACCCTAAAATTTTAATTAAGGGTTGAAATTTTTTAATTACCCTTTTGCCCTTCAAGCTTAATAATTCTATAACTCTCTAAACTAAGCTCAAATGAAATTGAAATTTTTATGTGACCTCACTCACATGTCAATTAAGACATTAGAGGAGAAAATGTGATTTTTCTGTATTTAATTTATTTATGTAATTATTTTTAATGGAAAATCGGGGTTTTCAAGAAAAATTCAATAACATGCCCAAGGAAATGTTTCTGTCCTTAAGAAAATTATGGGATGTTCCTAATAACCAGAGGACCATTTGGACCAATTTTGGGGATTTTTTGAATTATATTTTATTTACTAGAATTATTTTGAATTTTGGAGTATTAATTAATTTAAAAATAAAATTGAAGTTGAAAAATAGGTTTTATATTTTTTAAAAATTTCTCTGATATCAGGGAAATCAGAGAACAAAATTTTATCTTTTTCTGGTTTTTGTTTGATTTATTATAATTAATTTAGTGGAAATGTTAAAGAAAATCATTTTTTTTAATTCAAAAATTGTTTTAAGCCTTTAAAATTCAATATCTTACCCTAGAAACTTAGGAAAAATAGTTGGTTTGTTCCTAAGTGATTAGAATTCAAAATGTGACATTTTGGTGTTTTTTAATATTTTTACGATTTTTATTATTTTTTATTATTAAAAAATTAAAATAATGATAAAAATCATCTTTTTTTTAGAAAATTACAATTTTAATTTTCCTAAGTTCCTCTGATATCGCAGAAGCTCCAAAACCATTTTTGTGAATTTTGGAAAAGTATTTTGTGAGTTATGAATTTTTAAAATTTAATTTTATCCATTTTGCTTAAGAGGCTTAATCAACCCATTTTGTGAGGCTAATCAAATCCAATTGACTTCAAATTTTTATGTAATGTTCCTCTGATCCTAAAGATCAGTTGAGAATTGTTTTTAAGTTAATTTGATGTGTAGTTAACCCTAATTAACCCTAATTAATTAAAGTTCAATTTTGGGTGTTTAGGCCAATTAGGGTTGTTTCATGTGAATTAACTCAAAACCTATTTTTCCTAGGTTCCTCTGGTCATAGGAAACATCACCAAATTTTCCTAAAATTTATTTTACAACATGCTAATTATTGGAATTAAAATACTCAAAACAGTAACATGCAATTGAAAAATCAATAACTTCTCATAGGGATGGCCTCTGACCTTGGAAAATTCAAGGAATGTTCCCAAGTTCAGGAGCTTCAAAAGCCCCATGGTCTCATGCCATGGTAAATTGCCTATGCAAATGGAGAATTAATATAATACAGAGAGTAAATAAATCATTAAAAATAAAATACTCAATGAAATAACTTGATTTCTTTTCCACGTTATTCTCCTCTATTCACTGAGCAAGAGGGTATTTTTTTTTTATTTTTATGATTTTTCTACACAAAGTTATGCATTTTTGAAGTTCTGGGTATTTAATAAATAAGAAAATTCCCTAATTTTCTACTTATCCAGCTCAGCGCCCTGTCATCCTTGGCATATTCGAAAGCCCACGCGGCGCGCTCGCATTCGACGCGGCCATCTGAGTCAGCTGCCACGGGGCCCGTGGTTCACGTACCATCTCCTGGTTCGACGCCATCTGAGCTGTCCGCTCGATACACACGCGATCCAACGGCTCCCGGTCATCGTCTACGACTGGTGTGCATCCGTGACCGTCCACACTAAAACCAAAAGATCTCACTCGATTCTCAATGGATTTTTATGTTCTTATACTCTATGGATTCGTCTTGAAGAGACGAACATATCCATACAGTTTATGTGGCATGAAATTAACCCAATCAAAATAGATAATGTTCAGAAGCTCGGGAAGAAGAGAGAGCTCATACCTTTGCTCGCAGAAGTGAAGCTTCGATCCGAGAGTTGTGTCACCTTTGATTGAGTCCAAGCAAGCTCCAGATGAAGTCTCTGGCCCTCTGGAATTGCCTAGACCTGATTTCCACCAGACCCAATTTCAACCTTTGGAGGCTAGAACAAATGGGTGGCCTGGAGAGAGGGCTTTCACTAGGGAACTCCTTCTCTTGGTCTTGTGCAGGTGTGGGAGAGTTTAATTTGATTTTGGTGCAGGATCTGAAAGTGTCTTGTTCTGGCCTGAGAATTGAGCTCCAAAATTGAGCTCAATCAGTGGGAATTAGGGCAGGAGGACAGTGGGGATCAAATGCTCTCGGCTAGGGGAAGCTTTGTGAGGAGTTTGGAGGGATTTTGTGAAGGTCGATTTCAGCCAACCTTTTGGCTGAGAGGAGTTGGCTGGCTTAAATAGCCATGTCCATGGCCTCTCATGGGGAGTTAGGGGCTGGGATCAGCTGCTCTGGTGAGGAGAAGAACAACCACAATGGCCATTTGGAGTGGGGCAGCTCAGCCATGGGGAATTGCAATTTTTGGTTGATTTGGACCTCCCGGCCTGGTGTTTTCTGGTGACTGTGGTGGCCGGCCGGCCAGGGTCAGGTCACTGTTGTGATCAGGAGGCTCAGTTCTTGAGGTTTGTGAGTTCAATTATCAAATTCCATGTGTAAAGAGGATGAATTGAAATGGAAAGGGGAAGAGGTCTTTTTGGCTTGGTTTGGGTCAACCCATGTATTTGGGCTTGGTTCACCTCCCCATGGCCTGATTTTGGGCTGAGGAGGTCAGGTGGGTCAGACTCACATGTGTGGTGAAGTCCACATCCAAACATATTTGGATTAATTTTGGGTTAAGGGTAATCATGGTTAAGGCTAATGACTTTAAGGGAACCTAGAAAGAGCTTCCTCCATTTGCCCAATGTGGTATGGTCACATGTCAAACCTTTCATGGCTTCACATGGGGCTTAAGGATGGCTCCATGGCTCTTATATGGCTTCGGGAAAAGCTGGCTTGGTTTCATGGAAATAGGTTTTAGGAATTTTGGTATTTTGGTGTGAAATTTGGATAATTTGTCATATGGCTTAATTTAGAAAAGTTTGATTGTTGATTTAGAATTTAGGGATGATTTTAATTAGTGAAATGATGAATGGAGTGTCATATGGGCTTTAGCATGAAGTTTGGGCTTTTAAAATTTGGTAAAGGTGGGCTTTTAAAATGGTTATAGGGGAATGGTTTTTTTTATATTTCAAAATGGGCTTTTAAATCAAAAAATTTATAAAGGGCCATGCCAATTAAATGTTGGGTTTAGTTTAAGGATATGTCATGAGTGATTTAAAACAAATTTGGAGTGATTTGGGATTAAATTGGATTGGATTTGGGTTTATTTGGTGAAGGGGCTAAGGTGGGCCAAATTGGGCTAACTTAGGCTAGGGTTGGGCTAATGTTGAAATTGATGTAAAATTGATGTTGAGAAATGTTTATAGGTGTGTTACAAAGAGTTTTCATCTTTGGTTGGGGTTCAATTTTGGGATTTGGGCTAAGTTAGGGTTAAGCTTGGGTTTAGGCTAAATTGGGGATTTTGGGTTTGGGTTGAATTTGAGGGGGGCTTGGGTTCACGTTTTGGGCAAATTATGTTAGGTTTTTGTTTATGGAGATGTTAGGGAAGGTTTAGAAAGGATTTGGGGTTAATTGGAGTTGAATTGGGTTGGTTTGGGCTAAGTTTGGGTTATGGGTCAAAATTGGGCTTTAAGCTTAAAAATGAAATTGAATTCAAATGTCAATTAAATTGGGCTTGGATTTGGTCTAGATTGATATTGGGGATATTTAATTGAAGTTTAGAATTGAATTGGACCAAAATTGAGGTCAATTGGGGTGATTTGGTTTGACATTGAGTTCATTTGGGTTTAAAATGAGCTAAATTGGGGGTTTTGGTAAAAGTGGGGTAAATTGGCAAAATTGGCCCATGGTATAGTTAAAAAAAATGAAATTAGGAATATTTGAGATTTTATGGAATTTTCGGGGAATTTTCTGAATTTTTGGATTTTTGGGTCAGGAGGGGCATTTTCGTAATTTGGAGGGTATTGGGGGTATTTTTGGAAATTTTGGTATTTTTTGGCTGTAAATGATCAATTTGATTGGTGGGGAAATGTTCAAGGTTAATTTTGGAAAATTTTTGGGTGATTAGGAAATTTTGATGGTTTTGGGTAGTTTCAAGAGCTTTTAGTAGGTTTGGTGGGTCCGGGCTCTGGGGTCAAAAATTGAAATTTTGGAAAAATGAAAATTGAGCCAGTGTGAGTGAAATGGAATCATTTTGGTTGAGCCATGAAGCCATATTAAGACCATAGGAGCCATGAGAGGACTCTTTTGAGGCATTCACTATGTTGTTCCTAACCCTCTTAGCCAAGGGCTTAGAGGTTAAGGTCCATCCATATGAATTATCTACATGAGTCAGGAAGTCAAGCTAGGCATGAATAGTTTTAGGATTTGGAATGTGTGTAAAAGTGTAATGTGTGCAGGTGAACCCTCACTGCACTGTGCCACCTGTGGTGATCCTAAGGCCAAAGGTCTTATAGGGAACTCATCCTTTAAACGTCCACATTCGATTTCAACCCTCTAGGCGATTAGGGGTTTACAATCAAGCTTGTGGGTCTGCAGGGAGTTAAGAAGTGGTTGAGTTTCTAAAGGGGTAGGTTCCATCTCTAGTTCTCTAAAATAAGTCAAAGGAAAAGCCTAAGGCTAGATCCTAAGTACTAAAGAGGAAGAGAAGACCTCATAAAAATGAGGTCAACGAGCGCTTAGCGGCCACGGATCAATTTTGCACATTTCTTCATCTTGCGCTAAATTTGATCATTTTCTCTCCTTTCATCACATTTATCCATTTAATCATACCTGAAAGAAAAATACACAAAATACCTTCAATTTAACTACAATATCATCAAAAATAGGTATAAAATGTGTATAAAAATATTATTTTTTTAGGTGTATAAAAGTCCCCAAACATAAAATGTTACTTGTCCTCAAGTAAAACTATAATCACATAAAATCTAATAAGTAAATTATGTGGATGAGTTTTTTCAGCATTTTTCAAAATTTTGTTTTAGAAATGTAGTAGTCCAATTTAGAAAAAATTTTAGTAGATGAGAGCAATTTAAAGTTTAGAAATCCCTTAGGTAAAGGTTTATGAAAAATATGAGTTCTTATCTTATTCAGAAATACTTGTAGATTTTGCAAAATATAGAGTTTAGGCATTTTATTTTCTTTACTTAAAAATCTTTACTAAAAATAATTATACTAACTATATTATATTCATAAGCTTCAAGATTTTCTCAAACCTTATACTTTAAAAAGATTAGGTGTGGTACCAATTTTTAATTAGACCCTTAAATCCTAAAGCTTCTCCTTACCTTTTCATTTCTTTATTTTTATTTTCTTTTCTTATTTTCTTTTTTTCTTTTATTACATTTTATTAATTTTTATAGTCAAGGATTACAATATCCCGATAAGCCTTTAATAATTTTGAACTCCACCATTCCTTTCCTAAAGCATAAGATATATATATATATATATATATATATATATATATATATATATATATATATATATATATATATATATATATATATATATATATATATATATATATATTATATATCTTAAAGGTTTTTGAAAATTATTTTCAATAAAAGAAATCATGTATTTAAAATAAAAGTCCAATCTTTCTATTTCTCCAAAAATACAACTTTTGCTACTAAAGATAGTTACAAAATATTTATCATTTCTTCACTAAGAAATTTTTAACTTTAAAATTTCATAATTACTATAAATTTTAACTAAATTTTCTTACTCATTTCTATATTTAAAATTTTACATCCTTAATATAACTTCATACACATAATTATTTTTCAATCAAAATCAAATTTATTTTTAACACATTCGAGAAAAAATAAAATTTATGTTTTTGAAAATTTTTCAATGCCCCCAAACTATAAAGTTTTGATATGATAAAACATTTAAGCATAGTAAAAAGATAAATGCGTAGGAATTAAAAACTATAAATATCATGTTTGCAAAAATTTTTATATCTTAAATATGCAAATATAAAAAATAAAAACAGGAATAAAAAAATAGTTCAAATTTTAACTTCACATTTTATATTAAAAAAATTCAAAAGACTTCTAAAGTAGTGAAGCTAATAAAAACAAATTCACACATACTTAAACAGAAATCCACAACTAATATATATGGTAGTAAATTGAAAAGTTAAGCATAAAATTAATTAGTGGATCTTAATAGTGTTCTAAACCTTCATAATAGTTTCTGGAATATGTTCTACACTAACAAACAAAATACACTATGAATTTATTAACACAATTACTACCACAAATATTCTAAAATTCACATCACATAACACAAACAAACAAGATCCACAAATAACATAAAGACTAAAATAGTTCACCATCTAGTACATCAGTGTTTCTATGACATCTGCCACATAAACAAAATCTAAATAACAACCACAAATAAAAAGTTAAAAACATCATACAGAATAACATAAAAGTCCACACATACAACACAACATAACAGTTCTTAACACATACAAAATATAAATCTTAATCCTCATCTTCTTCCTCATCATCATCACCTTCATTCCAAGCACGTGTAGGCTCATATGGGGTATAATGTGGATGTGGAGGTAGCACAACACTATAATCTCGTCTAATCAATATATACATATAATTGTGATAATTCTCCTCTTAATCACTATGTTTCTGCAGATACTCCCCTATACGATCTACCTTTCCTTCATAATCATGTACTTGATCTGTAGTATAATTGATATTGTCTTTCATTTTATTTAAAATTTCTGTTTGCGATCAGAAAACTGACCTGATGTTACATAAGAAGTTAAAGCACGAGATATAGAAGCAGCAGAAGTAAAAGCACCTGAAGCCTTAGAGAATCCTCCTCTCCAGCCAAAAATAGAATGCTCAGCATAATTTTTCACATTCACACTAGAAATAGGCTTAAGAGGTTGAAAGATCTCTTCCCAATTATCAAATTTTACACTAGCTTGCTCACACAATAAATAAATGAGGGAAGCAAATCCCATACATGCAGTAATAACAGTTCTGGTTGAACTCTAAATACAATCATAAATAATATTTCCAATATCAATTGCCTTCTACTACTGAATATAATGATTTAATGTGTCTCTTTCCCTCATTACCTCACTCAGAGGATTGGTAGGAATCAACTTGGATGATATAAAGTAAAGTCAGCTCTTAGAGGTGGCATTCAGCTTTAAAGTGGAGAAGCTAACTCTACTTTCATTTATTATTTTCCATAATCCTATTCCATCAGTCTAAGAAAAAATAATTTCATCCAATTCTTCCTCCATAGAATTATAATTTTAATAGAAACCTAATATAGCCGATGACAGATATACCTAAAATATATAGTGTTTTAAAATACATTTTATACCTATTTTTTATGATATTGCACTTTAATGGAAGGTATATTTGTGTTTTTCATGCAGGTATGATTAAAATGACTGACTATAATGAAAGGAGCAAAAGACGATCTAATTTGGAGCAAAAATTGATAGGTGTGCAAAATTGGCCTATGGAGGCTAAGCGCCGGACCCTTGACGCATAGGCACCACAGTTAAAGTGGCGAATTTTATTTGAAACTTCACTAACTTACCATCAGCGCCAAAATTCATTTAAAATTTGTACGGATGGATGCATTCTTAGTGAATACATTGAAGCTGGACATTTTTTGAAGAGACACTAAGGCACCTTTTGGAAAATTTTAAAAAGAAGACTTGAAGATCAAAAAATTGGGTTATTGTTGGAGGGTGTGATTAGTGTTTAGAGTAAAGTTTATGTTAGAGAGTTATTGAGAGCACACCTTTCCACTTCACCACTTTTATTATCTATTGTATCTAGTTTTTGTTAAGAGTAGAATAGAGATTCGGAGTTAATGGAGTTGGGCGCCAACCTCTATTGTATCTTGTAAAGGGAAAACAAAGTTTTAAAGGAACTTCAAGAGTCTTGTGGAAAGGATTTTTAGATAAACTTTTATCTTGTTTTGCTTTTGGTTTTTAAAGTAAATTTTTTTGTGTTTTCACTATGATTTCTTCTTTCAAATCAAGTTGTGATTGTGTTTTCTCCATGGATTCTGAGTAGTTTTCTTTATATTTTTCCTTTTAAATGATGAAGTAATTAAATTATGGAAGGAAGTTGTGAAGTATAGGATTTCAATCTTGGAAGAAGTTGTGATGATTCACTACCTTTCTCTTCATATACCTCTTGATTTGGCCAATTAAGATGTTGAAATTTGTTGTGAGAACATTTAAGAACCAATGTTGTATTATCTCAATCAATAATTGGAAAGAATCACATGAAATTTTATGGGTGTGAATTGTAGTCAATATGATTGGTTGAAAATAAATAGGAAGATATGTTTTTAATGGGGAGTAAAATTAGAGGACTTTAGAGTAACTGGCTAAAGCCCCCTAATTTGGTTTGATGTTTTAGATTTTGTTATATGAAGTTAACTCCAAGGTGGAGGGAATCGAGGGAACTCAAGAGTGAGAGCTAGTATCTTCCCTGCCTAACCCATCTACATGATTTCAAAACATCAAATTAACCAATGTTCTTTATAGAACCAAGTGTGGGTAAAAAATATAATTGCTTCTATTTGACACAACACATTTTAGGTACTTCCACAACAAAATTTCATAATTATTACTAATTCATTGAAAGAGGAAAAAGATATTTTATTCTCATTTACTTTCATACTATATTATAGTTGTGTTAGCTTTAGTTATTTACTTTACTTTTTATTCAGAAAATACCAAAAATAAATTTGAAAAACTTTATATCTTAAAACATACTTTACAAAATCATTTTAAAAATTAAAAAGTTATTTTTCATATTTCTTTAAAATTTTAGACATTTCTCTGAGGGTTCGATATCTCGAGGCTTAATCAAAAAGTCCTATATTACTTGATAAATGATACATATATTGCGTAGTATCCGATATTATAAAAAATTAAAATATAATTTCATATCTAAAACTTAAGGGTAAATATTCGGGGATCAGTGACAACAGATAAAACTTGTTAATTACCGTGTGTGAAATGAACTAACTGCCCTCGAACCATCATAAAGTTTTCTTCCGCTTTTGGGAGATTTGCATAAAACTCCCACAAAGAAATAACAGTTATGACCGAGAAACAACAAAATCTGTCCAAAAGTCTTCTAATGATCATATGAACTATCACTCCACTGGGCTTGTCAAAGCCTCACTGGTGAATCAATTCACGTGACTCTAGTGCTTGCACGTAACGATAGGGAGCCTTCGAACTTACGAACTTGTCTGAATCAAAAGTCGATATCCCCTTGCTACTCTTTGGTGTCATTTCTAAAATTTGCATAAGAATTACAATAAATTCCAAAATTAACTTAAAATCACTAATCTCAACTTATAAAGGCTTAAACTAGAAAATCCAAGTAATTTCCAAAGATTTTTCTAAAATTTTCATCATGAATAGTAAATCTCAGATTTCTCTACAATGTTCCTTAAATACAAGGCGAAAATAAAAAATTTTCATATACGAGTAGTGCTCTTACCTTATGAATATTAAATCTAGCAAATTTGGCTTAAAACGGCTAAAAAATTGCAAATTTTGAGATGCCCTAACTCTCTTGTCGCGAACGCTGAATGAATAATTTGATAGAGAGAAGAAAAATGGTGATTTTTGGGTTTTTAACACTTGCAAACCGATTTTCGCGAACCTACGCCTAAGCACGTGGTATCGGGGCTTAGACGTGAATTCACTAATTTTGATTTTTTTGCTAAATCTACTTTTAAAATTATTTGATCAACCCTAATTGTTTTTAATAAGTACATCTTCTCCTTGTACTCTTCTTCAGACAAACATTATAGATTCAATTCAATTTTCACACAAACTTATAATTTTTTACTAAAAAAAATAAATATAAACTAAAAATCTTTAATCTAAGATTTTTGGATAAGATCTCATTTTTACTCTCTCTTAACACGTTAATCAGAACATGAAACAAACACTTTAAAAACACAACAAACATATAACACAAACAATGCATAAAACACTAAACACTGACAACTAAACATGACTAACAAACAACTTAATACGACTCAAGAACTTAATTCCATTCTCCATTACGTGCAACATATCCAGAACCTCCATTAGTTCCTTCTGACCCATTTGGTATATCTATTTGATAAAACGGGCAATGTTTGAAAACTCTTAATCAATCTTATTCTATCCACTCTTCTTCAAAAACATCGCTTTATCTACCTCTTCAATATGACTAGTATAACAAAATTGTATCTTTAATTGCCATCCAATATGTGTTCAATGTGTGTTAGTATCATTTACCTTTGCTTCGATTGATGCTATATCAGCCTCGATCTTTGCAATCTTCTGCACTATTCCTTGAATACTAATTATTACAAATCTGTTGTATAGCTCTTGTGCACTTTCACTAATGAATTTCTTCTTGTTTGCATCCTCTTTCCTCAATTAAAGCATAAGCGTCAATAAATTATTTAGTCATCACTGAACCAGCAACAACAGCAACGATAATAGGACTAAGAGATCCAGCTGATCCGTTATAAAATGTTTGAATTATTAACCAATCTGGTATCAAATGATGTGGACACTTTCTCAGGAGATCTTTAAAACATTCCCAAGCTTCATAAATAGATTCCCCTACAAACTGACAAAAAGGTGTAATATCATTTCTAAGCTTTACAGTCTTTGATGGTGGAAAATATTTAGTAAGAAACTTTTGCACTAAATTACCCCAAGTTCTGATAGATCTAGGTGCTAACGAATTTAACCACATCTTAGCTTTAGCTCTTAATGTGAAAGGAAAAAGTCTAAGTCTAATAGAATCATCCAAAACATTATCATATTTAAATGTAGCACATAATTCTAGAAAATTTGCAAGATGTAAATTTGGATCCTCAGTTGGTGCTCCCCCAAACTGATTATTAGATACCATATGGATAATAATAGGTTTAAGTTCAAAGGAATTAGTTGCTATAATAAGATTTTCAGTACTACCATGAAGTTCATCAACTGTAGGGTTAACATAATCTCATAAAGGTCTAAATTCTTAATAGATTTCAGCATTTTTATTATTTTGATTTGCCATTTCTTGAATAT
This sequence comes from Papilionanthe hookeriana x Papilionanthe teres, assembly GCA_022702705.1. NCBI lineage: Eukaryota > Viridiplantae > Streptophyta > Magnoliopsida > Asparagales > Orchidaceae > Papilionanthe > Papilionanthe hookeriana x Papilionanthe teres. The sequence continues at coordinate 143,126,724 of CM040425.1, forward strand.
TTTTGTCTTTTTCTATATTTTTAATTCTTATAATTTTTCTAATAGCTCTTTCTAATTCAGAATCGTAAGGTACAAGTCCTTTAGAACCTAAACTACACATACACTACTATAAATCATAATAAACAATAACTTATAAAAAAATAATACAACATCAATTTCCTAAAATAAATCTAACAAGTTTAAATAAAACATTAAAAAGTAAAATTTAGCTTTTTCTGAAAATTATCTCTCTCTCTCTCTCTCTCTCTCTCTCTCTCTCTCTTTTTATTGTTTTATGTATTTTTAAATATTTTTTAAACTATTTTTCTCTTAACTATTTTTCTTAACTATATTTCCCCGGCAACGATGCCGAAAACTTGATCCCTAATATTTATGCTTATGTTTTATATATTAATTTATACTTCATTTCTAATTATATCTCTTTCTTTACAATGATGCCAATGCAGATAAGAGATTTAATTGTTATTATTTTAAAATGAGATTCTACGCAAGTATACTTATCGTTATCAAGTAATACAAGACTTTCTGATTAAGCCTCGATATATCAAACCTACAGGGAAAAATGTCAAAAAAAAAATACTTAAAATAAAGAAAACAAAAAAATAACTTTCTAAAAGAAAGAAAGAAGAAAAATAACCTTTTACTTTTTAAGAAAGTTCTTATCAAAACTACATATAATATTCTAGGATTGAATGTTCGATTCTTTTTGATAACTTTTATAATTTGAAATGAAAGCAAACAACTACTATAACTATTTTTGTAAGATTAAAACAAATGAAAATAAAATATTTTTTTCTTTATTATGAATCAGTAACAAGTTATGGAATTTTGTTTTGGAAGTATCTAAAATGTGTTGTGTGATACACCTAAAATATATAGTATTTTTATGCACATTTTTTATATATTTTTGATGATATTCCACTTTAATGGAAGGTATTTTTGTGTTTTTCTTGCAGGTATGATTAAAATAGCAGATTATGATGAAGGAAGCAAAAAAGGATCAAATTTGGAGAAAAAAATATGAAGTGTGTGAAATTTGGCCTCTAGCGCCTAAGCGTCAATGGCCCACGCATAGGCGCCACAGTTAAAAAATACGAATTAAATTAAATATGGCTCCATTTTTAAGGGGTGTTTAAAGCAAATTTTGGTTAAACTTCATTAACTTCTTTTGGGCGGGAAATTCAAATGAAGATGTGCATTCTTTGGTAGATACATTGAATCTGCACATAATTTGAATATACACCAAAGCACCTTTTGAAGAACTATTAAAATGAAGACTTAAGATCAGAAGAAGAGAAGAGTTTTGAAGAGAAGTGTTAGTGGGAGAAGTTGGAGAAAAGCTTGAAGTGGTTGAAGGGAAAGAGGAAGAAAGATATTCTCTTTCTTGGCATACTTTCTTTACTTTTCCACTTTACTTTATCATAGTTTGTATTAGAATTTAGGAGAGAAAATCCTTAGAGTTGGGCACTAATCTCTCAGGAGTTATTTCGTAGAAAGCAAAGGTTTCAGAGGAACTTCAAGAGTCTTGTGGAGAGGATTTTCAGATAAGTCTTTATATTTGTTTTTACATTTGCTTTTTAAGAATGACTTGTTGTCTTTCACTATGATTTCAACTTTCAAATCAAAATGTGCTTTTGTTTTCTCCATGAGTTTTAAGAAGTTTTCTTTTTCTTTTTCCTTTTAAATGATGAAGTCATTAAATTATGGAAGGAAGTTGTGTGAAGTATAGGTGTTTAATGTTGGAATAAGTTGTGATGATTCACTTCCTTGCACTTCATTTACTTCTTGATTTGGCTAATTGAGATGTTAAAATTTTTTGTGAGAACATGTAAGAACCAACGCAGTATTGTCTCAATCAACTATTAGAGAGGATTACATGAATTTTATGGGTGAGAATTGTAGTACATATGTTTGAGTGCAAATAATAAGCGAGATATGCTTTTTAATGGTGAGTAAAATTAGAGGACTTTAGAGTGACATGTTAAAGACCCCAATTTGATTTGATGTTTTAAATTTTTTTTATGATATGTTAGCCCTCAGATGGAAGGAGAAGAGGGAACTCTAGAGTGAGCTCTAGTATCTTCCCTGCCTAACCCATCTACAAGATTTCTAAACTTCATATTAACTAATGTTCTTTATAGAACTAAGTAAGGCTAAAAAATATATTTGCTCCTACTTGGCACAACACATTTAGGTACTTCCACAAAAAAATTCTTTAATTATTACTGATTCATTGAAAGAGAAAAAAAGATATTTTATTCTTATTTTCTTTCATATATAGCTTTATAGTCTTGTTAGTTTTAGTTTCTTACTGATACACCTAAAATATATAATATTTTTAAGCACATTTTATACCTATTTTAATGATATTGCATTTTAATGGAAGGTATTTTGTGTTTTTCTTGCAGGTATGATGAAAATGGATGGTCTTGATGAAAGGAGCAAATTTGGATCAAATTTGGAGCAAAAAATGAAAAATAAAAAATAAAAAATTTGGCACTGGCGGCTAAGCGCCGCTGGGCCGTCGCTTAGCCGCCACAGTTAAAAATCGAGATTCAAATGGATTTGGCACCAATTTGAAAGGGGATGGGATGAACTCTTGGTGGTAACATCCATTACTTCCTTTGGGTGGCAAGTTTGAATGAAGGGGTGCGTTCCTTGGTAGATACATCGAATCTAGACACATTTTGAAGAGACATCAAGGCACCTTTTGGTTTACTATTGTAAGAGAATCTTAGGAAAGATTTAGAGGAGGCAATTTGAGGAGACTCTTCCACTGAATTTTGAAGAGTACTTCCATTGTTCTTCCACTGCATTTTAAATGTTTTTATTTAGAGTAGGAGTAGGAGTAGAGAGTAGAAAGGAGAAAAGGTTCGGAGTGAAGTATTCTTCTTCCCACTTCTTTTCTTTCTTTTAGTTTAGTTTTTATTGAAGTCTGAAGTCTGTATTCTGAGTCAACGGAGTTGGGAGACTTACTCTGAGAAGTAGTTTAGCGAAGAGTCAAAGTTTCAAAGGAACTTCCTTATTCATGTGGAGAGGATTTTTAGATAAGTGTTTACTTTTATTTAGGTTTTTAATACTTGTTTTCGTTTATTATTTTTCTTATCATTGTTTTTAATTTCAAATCAATGTGTTTTTATATTTTCTCAATGAATTCTGAGTAGTTTACTTTATCTTTTTCTTTCTTAAATGGAGAAGTAATTAATTTAAGGAGAATTGTTGTGGAAAGTATAAGTGTTTAAAAGTTGGAAGAAGTCGTGAAGATTGATTCTAAAAACTTTGTTTACTTCTTAATTTGGCCTGTTAAGTTGAAAAATTTCTTCAGATTATGTAAGATCCAATGCGGTATTGTCTCATGAAAGTTAGTAAGAATCACATGAAATTATATGGGTGAGAACTGTAGTCCATATAATTGAATGTAATATTAGAAGATATTTTTATAAAAAGGAGTAAAGTTAGAGGATTTTAGAGTGACAGGCTAAAATCCCTTAATTTGGATTGAAGTTTTGAGTTTTGATATGAGAAGTTAGCCCCCAGGTGGTGGGAATCGAGGGAACTCTAGAGTGAGAGACTCGTATCTTCCCTGCCTAACCATGTTCAAAATAATATAAATTTCAAATTAACCTATGTTCTTTATAGAACCAAGTAAGGGTAAAGAACACATTTGCATCTATCTGTCACAACAAAAATTTAAGTATTTCCACAACAATACTTTAAGAATTTTTACTACTTCATGAAAGGAAAGAAAAAGATATTCTAGTTAATAGTATTTTACATCTAGTGTTATTAGTTATTGTAATTTTAATTTCCTGTTTTGCATTTTATTAAGAAAATTTCAAAAGACATATCAACCTTCAAAACTTTTCAAAATCAAGACGTACTTTTTCGAAAACAATTAAAGAAAATAAAAAGATAATTTCTCTGATTCCTTTAAAGATTTCACATTTTCCCTGTGGGTTCGATATCTCGGGGCTTAATCAGAAAGTCCTATATTACATGATAAACGATATGTATACTTGCATAGTATCCCATATTATAAAATCATAATTTTCATATCTAAAATTATCAGCACACTTATATCTGACGGTACCAAGTTCTTGGCGCCGTTGCACTTATATTTATCAGTACGGAGCCAAGTATTCGGCAGTCGTTGCAGCGGAAATTAATTTAAATTGCATTTTAAAGAGAATTAAGAAATTTTAAATTTTTACTTTCTTTATTTTTGTTAGTGTGTTGTGTTTTGTTTTATTATTGTATGCGTAGTTCAGGTTCTGAAGGACTTGTGCCTTACGATTCAGAATTAGAAAGAACTATCAGAAAAATCAAAAAAATTAAAAATACATAAAAAGAAAAAAAATATTCAAGAAATGGCAAATCATCAAGATCAAAATGTTGGCATCCATCAAGAATTAATACCTTTAAGAGATTATGTTAACCCTACAGTAGATGAACTTCGTGGTAGTATTCAAAACCCTACTGTAGCTGCTAATTCTTTTGAGCTTAAACCTCGCTATTATCCAATTGGTGTCAAATAATCAGTTTGGGGGAGCAACAACTAAAGATCCTAATTTGCATCTTGCAAATTTTCTAGAGTTGTGTGCTACTTTTAAATATGATGGTGTTTCGGATGATGCTATTAGACTTAGACTTTTTCCTTTCTCACTAAGAGATAAAGCTAAAATGTGGTTACATTCATTAGCACCTGGATCAATTAGAACTTGGGGTGAACTGTCACAAAAATTCCTTGCTAAATATTTTCCACCATCTAAGACTGCTAAGTTGAGAAATGATATAACATATTTTTGTCAGTTTGAAGGGGAATCAATGTATGAAGCATGGGAAAGATTTAAAGATCTCCTCAGAAAATGTCAACATCATGAGATATCAGATTGGTTAATAATTCAAACTTTTTATAATGGATTAGTTAGATCTCTTAGATCAATCATTGATGCTGCTGCTGGTGGATCATTAATGTCTAAACCATTTTATGATGCTTATGCTTTAATTGAAGAAATGACTACTAATAATTTTCAATGGCCTTCTGAAAGGTTAAATCATAAAAAGGTAGCCAGTGTTTATGAAAATGATGCTTTTACAATGTTAGCAAATCAAGTTGCTGCTGTATCAAGGAAGATAGACCAATTTGGGATGAATTTTTGTCAATCAAATCTCATGATTGAAGAAAATTCATTAGGCCAAATGGTTGATTCTTACTCTTCAACAGAAACTGTGAATGATATAATCAAACCTAACAACCCATATTCCAATTATTATAACCCAGGTTGGAAGAATCATCCAAATTTTAATTCGAATAACAATAATCAGGGTGGTGTTAATTCAAAATGGGGGAATGACCAAGTAAACCCATTGGGGAATTGTAACAACCTAGGTAATAATAATAATAGATTAACTTATCATTCAGGTTATAATAATGCTTTACAAAATAAGGAGAAGAAGTTGTTTATGGAAGAAGTAGTATCACATATGGGAAATCAATTACAAATTCAAGGAGCAACCATTAGAAATATTGAAAATCAATTGGGACAAATTGCAAATGCTTTATGTAATAGATCCCAAAGAATGCTTCCAAGTAATACCGAAGTGAATCCAAGAGAAAAGAATAAAGAACAAGTAAAAGCAATTAAACTGAGAAGTGGAAAAGAATTGGAAGGTAGAGTTCAAAAAGAAACTGAAGTAGAGAAACAAGAGATTGAAAGACCTAAAGAGGACGCTCCAAAAGGTTTTAAAAGACCTATTTCTCCCCCTAAGGTTGATTTAGAAAAACTACCACCTCCATTTCCTCAGAGCCTTCGTCAAAAAAAGTTGGATAAGCAATTTTCAAAATTATTGGAGATATTAAAGAAGCTTACCATTAATATTCCATTTGCTGAAGCCCTAGAACAAATGCCAAGCTATGCGAAATATATGAAGGATATTCTTAATAAAAAGAGGAAGTTTGAAGAAAATGAGACTGTTGCACTTAGTATGGAGTGCAGTGCGATAATTCAGAAAAAGTTTCCTAAAAAACATAAAGATCCTGGTAGTTTCACAATTCCATGTGTAATCGGAGAAAGATTCTGTGAAAAAGATTTATGTGATTTGGGTGCAAGCATTAACCTTATGCCTCTATCAATATTCAAAAGACTGGGACAAGGAGAAATAACCCCGACTACCGTAACTCTGCAATTAGCAGATCGTTCGATCACATATCCTAAAGGAGTTATAGAAGATGTTTTGGTAAAAGTGGATTAATTTATTTTTCCTGTGGATTTATTTATGTTAGATATGGAAGAAGATAAAGAGATACCCATAATTTTGGGGAGACCTTTTCTAGCTACAGGCAGAGCCATGATAGATGTGCAAAAAGGGGAATTAACGATGAGGGTTAATGATCAGACTGTTTCTTGTAATATTTCAAAATCTGCAAGAGGTAAAGAAGATGAGTGTTTTAGGATGGATGTTATCAAATATTTAAGTTAAGGTCATTTCAAATAAACTTATGAAGAGAAAGCTGAAAGAGAAGAATTTGAATATAAGCAAGAAGACGAGTTATTTGATTCTGAAGATTTTCAAGAAGAAGATTTAAAGTATGTTCGTGAAAGTTTTGAATTGTTGGATATGACTGAAAAAGAAAAATCTTATGATCCATCAATTGAAAAACCTCGTGAACTTGAGTTAAAAATGCTTCCTGATCTTTTGAATTATGTTTTTCTAGGTGAATCCTCAACCTTGCCTGTTATAATTTCCTCTCAATTAACTGAAAAAGAAGAAAAGAGTTTGCTTGAAATTCTGAAGAAGCACAAGAAAGTCTTTGGATGGATAATTGCTAATATTAAAGGAATCTATCCTTTAATTTGTGTGCACAGAATTCTTATGGAAGATAATAGCAAACCGCGGGCTGATCCCCAAAGGAGATTAAATCCTATTATGAAAGAAGTTGTTAGGAAAGAAATTTTAAAGTGGTTGGATGCTGGAATTATCTACCCTATTTCAGATAGTGCATGGGTTAGTCCTATTCACTGTGTTCCTAAGAAAGGAGGAGTCACTGTGACTGTTAATGAAAAAAATGAAATGGTACCAACAAGACTAGTTACAAGGCGGCGAATATGCAGTGATTATAGAAATTTAAACCTTGCCACAAGGAAATATCATTTTCCACTCCTTTTTCTAGATCAAATGTTGAATAGACTGACTGAGCATAAATACTTTTGTTTTCTGGATGGATATACTTGTTACCACCAAATTCAAATTGCTTCTGAGGATCAAGAGAAAACTACATTTACCAGTCCTTATGGTATGTTTGCTTTTAGAAGAATGCCCTTTGGTTTATGTAATGCCCCTGCTACATTTCAGAGATGTATGATGGATACTTCTTGTGATTTTATTGAAAAGGTGATTGAAGTTTTTATGGATGACTTTTCAGTGTTTGGAATTTCATTTGAATCATGTTTAGAACATCTATCTAATGTTCTAAAACGCTGTGAAGAAGCTAATTTAGTCCTTAATTGGGAAAAATGCCAATTTATGGTAGCAGGAGGAATTGTTTTGGGACATCGGATTTCAGAGAAATGTTTGAAGGTAGATCCTGCAAAAATTCAAGTTATATCTAATTTACCTTGCCCAACCAATGTAAGGGGAATTAGAAGTTTTTTAGGACATGCTGGATTATACAGGTGTTACATCAAAGATTTTTCAAAGATTACAAAAACTTTATGCTGTTTACTGGAAAAGGATGTAATTTTTAATTTTGATGATGACTGCCATAAAGCCTTTGAAACATTAAAAGAAAAATTAATCACTACCCTGTAATAATTTCACGAAATTAGGAAAATCCTTTTAAATTAATGTGTGATGCTAGTGATTATGCTATTGGTGCTATTTTGGGTCAGAAATATGATAAAATTTTAAAAGTAATTTATTATGCTAGTAAAACTCTTAATGAAGCTCAAATTAATTATACCCCTACTGAGAAAGACTTATTAGCTATAGTATTTGTGGGCAATATTTCTAGAAGAAATGAGATGCCCCTCAATTATATGTTGGAAGTTGAAATATTCGAGGTTTGGGGATTATATTTTATGGGACCATTTACACCATCTTTCGGAAATGTTTATATTTTGATAGCAGTAGACTATGTTTCCAATTGGATTGAAGTTATTGCTTTACCTCGATGTGATGCTCAAAGTGTTGCAAAGTTTTTAGAAAAGAATATATTTTGCGGATTTGGAATACCAAGAGTAATCATAACCGATGGGGAAGTCATTTTAGAAATGCGATTATCGGGAAGTTAGCAAAGAAATATCATATTAATCATCGCATTGCTACTGCTTATCATCCGCAGATAAGTGGTTTGGTTGAATTATCCAATCGTGAAATTAAAAGAATATTGGAAAAAATTGTTAATCCAAATAGGAAGGATTGGTCAATTAAACTGGATTAAGCTTTCTGGGCCTATAGGACTGCTTACAGAACATCTATAAGAATGTCCCCATATAGGCTGATTTTTGGAAAAGTTTGTCATTTACCTTTTGAATTTGACCATAAGGCTTATTGGGCTATTAAAGAGTTCAATTATAATTTGAAAGATGCTGCAGAAAAGAGATTATTGTAATTGAATGAGTTTAAAGAAATAATGAATGAATCTTATGAAAATGCTAAGATTTATTAGGAAAAGATGAAGTTATGGCATGATCGGAAGATTCTTACCAGAAATCTTGAACCAGGACAACAAGTTTTGCTGTATAATGCTAGATTGAGAATATTTTCTGGAAAACATAAGTCCAGGTGGATGGGTCCATTCATTGTAATAAAAGTTTATTCATATGGAGATGTAGATATTCAAGATCCAAAGACTGGAAAAATATTTAAAGTTAACGGACGTAGACTTAAACCATATTTTTTAGTTAATAAATCTAAATCTGATGAGCATTTAATACTGGGTCACTCAGAATGAGTTCTGGGTATGTCAGGCTGAAGACGTTAAAACAAACGCTTTATGGGAGGCAACCCATATTTATCGGTGTGTTTGCTTTATGTTTGTTTTGTGTGTTTTGTTTGCTTTATTTGGTTTCTTTTTATGTTTTTAGTGGTAGTAATTTGGAGTTTTTAAACTTAAGTGGAGCTTATTTGACCTTAATTGATGATTTGGAAAAGTCAGAATGAGAATTTTGACACTTAGCAGACCTGTGCTAAATTGTGCACTGGCGGCTAAGCGCCGACTAGTTGGCGCTTAGGCACCATAGTTATAAAAAACGTGAAAAATGTGAATTTAGAGCCTAGATCGTGGGGGAGAAGTTGTGGGACTTATTTAGGAGATTCTAAACATGTTGGAGAATATTCCGAAGTCTATAAAAAGGTCCTGACGTAACGAAAACACTTGCCCTTAGTCCTATTTTCATTTCTAAAGTCTAAGAAGAGAATTTTGAGCACCATGTCTTCCTGAGAGAACGAGATGAAGAAGAAGCAAGATTCTGATAAAAGTAAGTTCATTAGTGATAGTGCTAAGGAGTTATTTAATGGATATCTGTCTGTTAGCACTCAAGGTATTGCAGAGATGATTGCAAAAATTGAAGCCCGAGTGACTTCAATGGAAGAGAAGATAAATGATATTACTTTACATCTGGATCACATGGGATGGAAACTCAAGATGCAATTCAATCATTTAAGGTATGTGGAAGAAATAAATAAGGCGATGTTTGTGAAGAACAAAAGGATTGAAGAAGATGATATAAGAATGAACAATGATCGCCCGTTCTATCAAATTTATATTCCTGAAGGGGTGGTCCTGGTTATATTACGCCTAATGGAGAGTGGAATTAAAAGTGTTTTGTTTCTATTTGTTTAGTGTCTTATGTGTTATGTTAGTGTTCTTGTGAGTTCATGTTTGGTGTGTTTAATGTTTTTATATATATGCCTGATGATGTGATGGGTACATCTTAGAGATGTACACTAATCAATTTAAGATTATAGTGTCTTGTATTTTAAGAATTTTATCCTTTATGTTTAGATAAAAGTTCTAGTATTGTATTGAATGTTATGTTTGTTTTAATATAAGTTTGTGTTTTTGGGAAATTTGTGTGGAATCATTGGCTATTTAACTTTGATTTGGAGTATTAGAAGATTTGTGGGGAGAATTAATTATTTTGGAATAATTATGGGTAATTAACCAAGTGATTTAGTGCATATACCTTAATTATAAAAATTTGGTTATTGGCGGCTAAGTGCCAAAGTGTCAGCTCTTACGCACCAGATTTCGCAGCTAAGCGCCGATAGTTCGCGCTTAGGCGCTAGTTCGCGAAAATTAGTTCCCAAAAGTTAAAAACCCAAAAATTGCCATTTTCAACCACCCCATCGTCTTCAACCTTTGCTTTTCCACGAATGAGGAGCCCAGGGTATCATATTGTGGATCATTTAAAAGCCGATCTCAACAAAATTTGTTAGAATTGGATTCCTTGAGGTAAGAGCACTACTCCTAAGTAAAAATTTTTTATTTTCACCATGTATTTTGAGTACATTTTGGAATATCGTAAAATCATTATTCATGGTGAAAATTTGAGGAAAAGCTTGATAAATTGCTTGGATTTAGTGAAAATCTCTTTTGGAAGATAATTTAGCTAGTTTAGTTTGATTTTGGAATTTGTGGTGAATTTTTCATGAATTTTTAGAGATGGCTCCAAAGTCAAAGCGTGCACGAGAAAAGACGAAGTTTGATTCTGACAAATTTCTTAGTTTGAGGGCTGAGGAACGATACGTCGATGCATTGCAATCATGTAAGTTGATTCCTGAGCGAGTGTTTAGTAAGCCAGGAAAGGTGATTGAAGATATGATTGCTAGAAGAAACTGGAAGAATTACTGTTGCTTCTCCGTTGTTGCTGTTGTTTATGTGGTAAGAGAATTTTATGCAAATTTACCTGCTGCAGAGGAAAATCAGTTGATGGTTATGAGGCATGAAGTAAAATTTTCTTCGAGTGCAATCAATACCTTTTATGGACTAGCTCCTGACATGTTCTATTTTTATTCTAACTATCATCCATCGGAAGGAGAATTAGATGAGATTATGGAGTTTCTCACTGATGGAAGAGGATTATGGAAAATTACAAATGATAGAAGAGTCAACTTTCTTGCTTCCAAATTGAATGCCATTTCTAAGGCATGACATTATTTTATCTCATCTATGTTGTTACCTTCAAGTCATACCAGTGAAGTGACGAGAGAAAGAGCGGTGTTGAACCATTGTATTCAGCATGGGAAGCCTATTGATATTGAAGCATAATTTTTTATTATGTTTTGAACTGTGCTAGATCAACCACATCTGCAGGTATGGGATTTACTTCTTTGATTCATTCACAATGTGAAAGATCTGGAGTGAAATTTGAAACCTGAGAAGAGGTACTTCAGCCATTGAGACCAATTACTAGTGTAAACGTTGGTGCTCACACTGTACATTCAGAGTTTGGTTGGAGAGGAGGATTTTTTAGGGCTTCTACTGCTTCTGCTTCTACTGATTCTGCTTCTCGTGCTACTACTTCACGTACTTCGTCATCTACTGATTCACAGACTGGTTTATTAAGAAAGATTTTGAAAAAAGTGAGTCTTACTCGAGAGCATGTGAGAGAGGTGGATGGTAAGCTGGATAATGTTGAGAGATATATTGTAAAACATGATGAATATGAGGAGAATTATAAGCAATATTTGGATAGAATGATTAGAGGAGATCAGAGTGTTGAGATGCCACCTCATCTATACTATATACCTTATGTGCCATCCAGAGATTGGAACGAGCAAGATGATGATGATGATGATGATGAGGATGAAGAGTAGATGTATGTTGATGGTTTTAGTTGTTGTATTGATGTGTTGTGTCATTGTGTACTTTATCTAATATTTTGTTTGATAATTGTGTTGTGATGTGAACCTTGACAGTGTGCAGATTGTAGTTGTACTGTTTATCTGTTTTGCATATTCAGGTATTTTTGTTGTTTTATTGTTGATTTATATGTTGTTGTGTGGTAGTGTGTAATAGTAATTTTTTTTATGTGTATGTTATGTCAGAGTTTTTAGTATTGTGTACTTTAATTCCAAAAACTGTTAGGAAATTATAAACCTCTATTAGAAACTTCTACTTAGGAAAACTACATGTTTAAAATTCTTCAAATTCAACTATCATCTGTTATCTGTATCAGTATGTTATTTTAGTTGGTGTGTATTTGCTTTGAAAACCTCAACTACTGTAGAAGTCTTCTGAAATTTTTACTTTTCTTATTATTATAAAAAAAAAGAAAAATGTTTTGAAAAACTAAATTTGATTTCATTTTACTCCTGTATTTAAATTGTTATACTTGCATAGTAGGATATTAAAAATTCCTGCAAGCATGATATGTCAGCTTTTATTTCTCACCCATGTATCATTTCTTATGCTTAAATGTTTTATCTTAATTAAAAATTTAAAGTTTGGGTGGATTTTAAAAACAAAGATTTTCAAAAACCTAAAATTTTATTTGATTCTCAAGAATACTTAAAAATAAATCTTATTTTGGATTGAGAACAATTATGTACATGATGTTATATTAGGGGAAGAAAATTTTGAATATAGAAATGAATAAAATAATTTAGTTAAAATTTATAGTGATCATGAAAAACTTAAAGTTAAAATTTTCTTAATGAAGAAGTGTTAAATAAAGTTAAACTATCTTTAGTAAGAAGTTTTGTATTTTTGGATAAATAGAAGATTTGATTTTTATTCTTCAAAGCTTAAATTTCTTTTATTGAAGAGTAATTTTCAAATACTATTATTATGATTTTTAAGTGAAATATGTATATCTGATCTTTATTTTAAATAGAAGGATGAAATTCAAAATCATTAAAGGTCCTATCCAGATATAGTAATCCTTGCCTTAAAAAAAAAAGTTAAAAATATAGTTTATGAAAAGGGAGGAGAAGCTTAAGGATTGAAGGGCCTAATCAAAAATTGGTTTCATACCTAAAGTTTAAGATATAAGTTCAAAGAAAATCTAAAGCTTAAAGTTGTAATATAGTAGGTACAATTACTTTTCAAATAAAGATTTTTAAGTGAGAAAAATAAATGTTTGAATCCTATATTTTGAAAAATCTACAAATATTTCTGAAAAAACCTATATTTATCATTTTCTTTTACTTCAGAACTTTCTAAACTTTAAGTTGGTTTTAATTACTGAAACTTTTTCTAAATTGGACTATTCCATTTCTAGAACAAAATTTTGTTATCTTCTTAAGAAACTCATTACATAATTTGCATGCTAAAATGTTTTATGAGATTAACTGTCACTTGAGGACAAGTAACATTTCAAGTTTAGGGGATTTTGATACACCTAAAATATATAGTATTTTTATGCACATTTTTATACCTATTTTTAATGATATTGCACTTTAATGGAATGTATTTTGTATTTTCTTACAGGTATGATGAAAATGGTTGGTCATGATGAAAGGAGCAAAATTGGATCAAATTTGGAGCACAAAAAATGAAAAATAAAAAATTTGGCACAGGCGGCTAAGCGCCGCTGGGCCAGCGCTTAGCCGCCACAGTTAAAAATCGAGATTCAAATGGATTTGGCGCCAATTTCAAAGGGGATGGGATGCAACTCTTGGTGGTAACGTCCATAACTTCCTTTGGGCGGCAAGTTTGAATGAAGGGGTGCGTTCCTTAATAGATACATCGAATTTGGATATATCTTGAAGAGACACCAAGGAACCTTTTGGTTTACTATTTAAAGAGAGTCTTAGGAAAGATTTAGAGGAGGCAATTTGAGGAGAATCTTCCACTGTATTTTGAAGAGTACTTCCATTGTTCTTCCACTGCATTTTAAAAGTTTTTATTTAGAGTACGAGTAGGAGTAGAGAGTAGAAAGGAGAAAAAGGTCGGAGTGAAGTATTCTTCTTCCCACTTCTTTTCTTTCTTTTAGTTTAGTTTTTATTGAAGTCTGAAGTCTGTATTCTGAGTCAACGGAGTTGGGAGACTTGCTCTAAGAAGTAGTTTAGCGAAGAGTCAAAGTTTCAGAGGAACTTCCTTAGTCTTGTGGAGAGGATTTTCAAATAAGTGTTTACTTATATTTATTTTATTTATACTTGTTTTCGTTTATTATTTTTCTTATCGTTGTTTTTAATTTCAAATCAATGTGTTTTTATATTTTCTCAATGCATTATGAGTAGTTTACTTTATCTTTTTCTTTCTTAAATGGAGAAGTAATTAATTTTAAGAGAATTGTTGTGGAAAGTATAAGTTTTTAAAACTTGGAAGAAGTTGTGAAGATTGATTTTAAAAAATATGTTTACTTCTTAATTTGGCCTGTTAAGTTGTAAAATTTCTTGAGATTATGTAAGTTCCAATGTGGTATTATCTCATAAAAGTTAGTAAGAATCACATGAAATTATCTGGGTGAGAACTGTAGTCCATATAATTGAATGTAATATTAGAAGATATTTTTATAAAGGGAGTAAAGTTAGAGGATTTTAGAGTGACATGCTAAATCCCCCTAATTTGGTTCGAAGTTTTGAGTTTTGTTATGAGAAGTTAGCCCCCAGGTGGTGGGAATCGAGGGAACTCTGGAGTGAGAGACTGGTATCTTCCCTACCTAACCATTTTCAAAATAATATAAGTTTCAAATTAACCTATCTTTTTTATAGAACCATGTAAGGATAAAGAACACATTTGCTTCTATCTGTCACAATAAAAATTTGAATATTTCCACAACAATACTTTAAAAATTATTACTACTTCATGAAAGGAAAGAAAAAGATATTCTAGTTAATGGTATTTTACATCTAGTGTTATTAGTTATTGTAATTTTAATTTCTTGTTTAGCATATTAGTAAGAAAACTTCAAAAGACATATCAACCTTCAAAACTTTTCAAAATCAAGACATAATTTTTTGAAAACAATTAAAGAAATTAAAATGATAATTTCTCTGATTCCTTTAAAGATTTCACATTTTCCCTGTGGGTTCCATATCTCGGGGCTTAATCAGAAAGTCCTATTTTACTTGATAAACGATACGTATACTTGCGTAGTATCCCATATTATCAAACCATAATTTTCATATCTAAAATCATCAGCGCACTTATATCTTACGGTACCAAGTTTTTGGCGCCATTGCACTTATATTTATCGGTACGGAGCCAAGTTTTCGGCGGTCGTTGCCGGGGAAATTAATTTAAATTGCATTTTAAAGAGAATTATAAAATTTTAAATTTTTATTTTTCTTTGTTTTTGTTAGTGTGTTGTGTTTTGTTTTGTTTTATTATTGTATGTGTAGTTCAGGTTCTGAAGAACTTGTGCCTTACGATTCTAAATTAGAAAGAACTATTAGAAAAATCAAAAAAATTAAAGATACAAAAAAGAAAAAATATTCAAGAAATGGCAAATCATCAAGATCAAAATGTTGGCATCCATCAAGAATTAAGACCTTTAAGAGATTATGTTAACCCTACAGTAGATGAACTTCGTGGTAAGTATTCAAAACCCCGCTATAACTGCTAATTCTTTTGAGCTTAAACCTCGCTATTATCCAAATGGTGTCAAATAACTGCTTTGAGGGAGCAACAACCGAAGATCCTAATTTGCATCTTGCTAAATTTCTAGAGTCGTGTGCTACTTTTAAATATGATGGTGTTTCGGATGATGCTATTAGACTTAGAATTTTTCCTTTCTCACTAAGAGATAAAGCTAAAATGTGGTTACATTCGTTAAGACTCGGATCAATTAGAACTTAGGGTGAACTCGTCACAAAAATTCCTTGCTAAATATTTTCCACCATCTAAGACTCGCTAAGTTGAGAAATGATATAACATCTTTTTGTCGGTTTGAAGTGGAATCAATATATGAAGCATGGGAAAGATTGAAAGATCTCCTCAGAAATGTCCACATCATGCGATACCGTATCGAGTTAATAATTCAAACTTTTTATAATGGATTAGTTGGATCTCTTAGATCAATCATTGATGTCGTCATTGGTGGATCATTAATGTCTAAACCATTTTCTGATGCGTATGATTTAATTGAAGAAATGGCTACTAATAATTTTCAATGGCCTTCCGAAAGGTTAAATCCTAAAAAGGTAGCAAGTGTTTATGAAAATGATGCTTTTACAATGTTAGCAAATTAAGTTGCTACTGTATCAAGGAAGATGAACCAATTTGGGATGAATTTTTCTCAATCAAATCTCATGATTGAAGAAAATTCATTAGGCCAAATGGTTGATTCTTATTCTTCACCAGAAACTGTGAATGCTATAATCAAACCTAACAACCCATAGTCCAATTATTATAACCAAGGTCGGAAGAATCATCCAAATTTTAACTCGGAATAACAATAATCGTAGTGGTGTTAATCAACAATGGGGGAACCACCAAGTAAACCCATTGGGGAATTGGAACAACCAAGGTAATAATAATAATAGATTAACTTATCATTAAGGTTATAACAATGCTTTACAAAATAAGGAGAAGAAGTTGTCTATGGAAGAAGTAGTATAACATATGGGAAATCAATTACAAATTCAATGAGCAACCATCAAAATTATTGAAAATCAATTGGGACAAATTGTAAATGCCTTAAGTAATAGATCCCAAGGAATGCTTCCAAATAATACTGAAGTGAATCCAAGAGAAAAGAATAAAGAACAAGTGAAAGCAATTCAACTGAGAAGTGGAAAAGAATTGGAAGGTAGAGTTAAAAAAAAAACTGAAGTGGAGAAAGAAGAGATTGAAAGACCTAAAGAGGACGCTCTAAAAGGCTTTGAAAGACCTATTTCTCCACCGAATGTTGATTTAGAAAAACCACCACCTCCATTTCGTCAGAGACTTCGTCAACAAAAGTTGGATAAGCAATTTTCAAAATTCTTGGAGATATTAAAGAAGCTTACCATTATCATTCCATTTGTTGAAGCCCTATAAAAAATGCCAAGCTATGCAAAATTTATGAAGGATATTCTTAATAAAAAGAGGAAGTTTGAAGAAAATGAGACTGTTGCACTTAGTGAGGAGTGCAGTGCGATAATTCAGAAAAAGCTTCCTGAAAAACTTAAAGTTCCTGGTAGTTTCACAATTTTATGTGCAATCAGAGAAATATTCTGTGGAAAAGCTATATGTGATTTGGGTGAAAGCATTAACCTTATGCCTCTATCAATATTCAAAAGACTGGGACTAGGAGAAATAACCTCGACTACTATAACTCTGCAATTAGCAGATCGTTCGATCACATATCCTAAAGGAGTTATAGAAGATATTTTGGTAAAAGTGGATCAATTTATTTTTCCTGTGGATTTCATTGTGTTAAAAATGGAGGAAGAGCCATGATAGATGTGCAAAAAGGGGAATTAATGATGAGGGTTAATGATCAAACTGTTACATTTAATATTTCAAAATCGATGAAATATCCTGCAAGAGGTAAAGAAGATGAGTGTTTTAGGATGGATGTTATCGAATATTTATGTGAATGTCATTTCAAATCAACTTATGAAGAGAAAGCTGAAAGAGACGAATTTGAATATAAGCAAGAAGAGGAGTTATTTGATTTTGAAGATTTTCAAGAAGAAGATTTAAAGTATGTTCGTGAAAGTTTTGAATTGTTGGATATGACTGAAAAAGAAAAATCTTATGGTCCATCAATTGAAAAACCTCCTGAACAAGAGTTAAAAATGCTTCCTGATCATTTGAATTATGTCTTTCTAGGTGAATCCTCAACCTTGCCTGTTATAATTTCCTCTCAATAACTGAAAAAGAAGAAGAGAGTTTGCTTGAAATTCTCAAGAAGCACAAGAAAGCCTTTGGATGGATAATTGCTGATATTGAAGGAATCAGTCCCTCAATTTGTATGCACAAAATTCTTTTGAAAGATAATAGTAAACCGCGGGCTGATTGATCCATGAAAAAAATATCCATTTTTATGCCTTGATTTTTATCAAATTTTTAAGGATATTATGCTTTAATGAAAGTTATTTTTTTGTTTTTGGATATAGGTGATGGAAAAATGTTCAAGAAGAAAAAAAAAGTGAAAAAGGAGCAAAAATGGAGCCAAAATGCAAAATTTTCAAAATTATTGGTCTGGCGCCTAGGCGCCAGAATCCGGCGCCTAGGCGCCAGAATTCGGCGCCTAAGCGCTTGGTCGATACGGGATCTGTCAAGATTTTTGACGACTTTTAGACGGTTATTTTGACAGTGTTAGCGGTTATTGGAACTTCTAGAAGACTAGCAGTTGTTCCTGGTTTATAGAACATGTGATACAATGTATTTGCATGCTTGGAAACGGTTTTAATCGCGAAGAGGTGCGATCCAAAGTGAAGAGGTACGAAGAACTGAACGGAGAATCTGGCGCTTAGGTGCTAGATTCTGGCGCCTAGGCGCCAGACACACCTTCTAGAAGTTTCATTGAATGTGGACACATTTTGAAGAGGTGCCTTGAGGCAACCCTTGAAGCCTATAAATAGGAGGGTACTCCTTTAAAAAAAATCGGCCCCCCTATCTAGAGCCCCATCTAGAGAGAGAATTAGAGAGATACTTTAGGGCCACATTTTACTATCCGTCATAAATTAGTTAGTTATTTTATTTAGAGTTTGTATTGAGAGTATAAAGAGTTGGTGCTTTTGAAGTTGATTTGCTTTGGAGTCAGAAGAATTCAGAGGTTCAGTAAGAGAAACACTTGAGATAAGTATTTGTAATTTTATTCAAAGTTTCATTATCAAGTTTTGTTGTTTAAATTCAATGTGTTCTGAGTAGTTAGTTTACTTTCTCCTTTCAATTATGAAAACATAAATAAGATAATATAAAATCCATTGGAGAAATTAATACTATTTATATTTTAAAACATTGTGATGATATTAATACCGGATCTTAATTTACTATTTAAATTGGCCATTTAAATTGTTAAAATCTTTTTAGGAGTTTTGATTCCTAGAAGGAGATGAATTCTTAACTAGTAGATATCACATGAATCCTTGGGTAGTCGAAGGCCTTGTGCGGGTTATTCAAGGTGAAGTGCAAATAAATAGGAAGATATTATATAATGGGCATAGAATTGATAAGTTTTTAGATTGATTGACTAAATTCTTGTGATTTGGTTTATATAGAAGGAAAGGGTCACTTGTAGGGCGACCATAGCCACCCTTGGACATCTAGTAGTGTGAGCCTAGGTTAAACCATTCTACTAACAATACATCCGGAACTGATCTATATGCTAGCCAATGTTCTTTGCACCTGGATCAAAGGGTAAAGAATATGAATGCTTCTATTTGGCACAATACCATAAATTTATATTCTCCACGAATATTATCATTATCTTAGAAAATCATGGATTAATTGAAAGGAAGAAAGTTGTTTTCTTGTCATTTACATCAATCATTTCATTACTGCTTTATTATTGCATCTAGTAAATTAAAAATATCAAATTTATAACTATAAAAGAAATTCTTAAAAATAAAGTTAAAATATTTAAAAATCCATAACTCACTCCTCTTGGGATCGATACTGGGGTCTTTGTTTCAAAGCCTTATATTAATTGATACGATACGTATACTTGCGTAGTACCCCTAGTGTGTAAAATATTTTCAATTAAATTATATTTATATACACTAGCCGCTATTATTATCTATTAAATATATTTGAAAGCATTAATTATTATATTTGTCACCAGCAGATTGCGGGTCAATTTTTTGGCACCGTTGCAGGGGATTGAGTTTTTAGTACGCATATATTTAGTGTGGGTCACTGATCCCCAAAGGAGATTAAATCCTATTATGAAAGAAGTTGTTAAGAATGAAATTTTTAAGTGGTTGGATGCTGGAATTATCTATCCTATTTCAGATAGTGCATGGGTTAGTCCTATTCACTGTGTTCCTAAGAAAGGAGGAGTCACTGTGACTGTTAATGAAAAGAATGAAATGTTACCAACAAGACAAGTTACAGGGTGGCGAATATGCATTAATTATAGAAAATTAAACCTTGCCACGAGGAAATATCATTTTCCACTCCCTTTCTAGATCAAATGTTGGATGGATCGATCGGGCATAAATACTTTTGTATTCTGGATGGATATACTAGTTACCACCAAATTCAAATTGCTCCTGAGGATCAAGAGAATACTATGTTTACCAGTCCTTATGATACGTTTGCTTTTAGAAGAGTGCCCTTTGGTTTATGTAATGCCCTCGCTACATTTCGAGAGATGTATGATGGCTATTTTTTGTGTTTTAATTGAAAAAGGGATTGAAGTTTTTATGGATGACTTTTCAGTGTTTGGAATTTCATTTGAATCATGTTTAGAACATCTATCTAAAGTTCTAAAACGCTGTGAAGAAACTAATTTAGTCCTTAATTGGGAACAATGCCAATTTATGGTAGCAGCAGGAATTGTTTTGGGGCATCGGATTTTAGAAAAAGGATTGGAGGCAGATCCTACAAAAATTTAAGTTATATCTAATTTACCTTGCCCAACCAATGTAAGGGGAATTAGAAGTTTTTTAGGACATGCTGGATTCTACAGGCGTTACATCAAAGATTTTTCAAAGATTACAAAAACTTTATGCCGTTTACTGGAAAAGGATGCAATTTTTAATTTTGATAATGACTGCCATAAAGCCTTTGAAACATTAAAAGAAAAATTAATCACTGCACCTGTAATAATTTCACCAAATTTGGAAAATCCTTTTGAATTAATGTGTGATGCTAGTGATTATGCTATTGGTGCTGTTTTGGGTCAGAAATATGATAGAATTTTAAAAGTAATTTATTATGCTAGTAAAACTCTTAATGAAGCTCAAATTAATTATACCCCTACTGAGAAAGAGTTATTAGCTATAGTATTTGCCTTTGATAAATTTCGATCATATTTAATTGGAACTAAATGTGTTGTGCATACTGATCATTCTGCTATCAAATACTTAATGAAGAAAAATGATGCAAAACCGAGACTTATAAGATGGATTCTTCTTTTGCAAGAATTTGATTTTGAGATAGTAGATAGGAAAGGTTCTGATAATCAAATTGTTGATCATTTGTCCAGGCTTGAAATTGAAAAATCTTTTTGTGATGAAGATATTAATGAACATTTTCCTGATGAAAAACTGTTCACTGTTAAAGAATGGAGTGTTCCGTGGTATGCAGACATAGTAAACTTTATTGTTAGTAATATTATACCTTATGGTTTGACATATCATGAAAAGAAGAAATTTTTGTCTGCTTCTAAGACTTAATTTTGGGATGACCCATTTTTATATAAGCAAAGAAAGGATCTTATAGTTCGAAGATGTGTACCTTCGGAAGAGACTTATGAAATTATTCAAAAATGTCATGATTCTGATTATGAGGGACATTTTGGAAGTGATAAAACTGCATATAAATATTAAATTCAGGATTTTATTGGCCTACAATTTTTAAGGATGTGAATGTTTATATTAAAAATTGTGATAGATGTCAACGTGTAGGCAATATTTCTAGAAGAAATGAGATGCCCCTCAATTATATGTTGGAAGTTGAAATATTTGATGTTTGGGGATTAGATTTTATTGGACCATTTACACCATCTTTCAGAAATGTTTATATTTTGATAGTAGTAGACTATGTTTCCAAATAGATTGAAGATATTGCTTTACCTCGATGTGATGCTCAAAGTGTTGCAAAGTTTTTAGAAAAGTATATATTTTACAGATTTGGAATACAAACAGTAATCATAACTGATGGGGGAAGTCATTTTAGAAATGCGATTATTGGGAAGTTAGCAAAGAAATATCATATTAATCATCTCATTGCTACTGCTTATCATCCACAGATAAGTGGTTTGGTTGAATTATCCAATCGTGAAATTAAAAGAATATTGGAAAAAACTGTTAATCCAAATAGAAAGGATTGGTCAATTAAACTGGATTATGCTTTGTGGGCCTATAGGACTGCTTACAGAACATCTATAGGAATGTCCTCATATAGGCTGATTTTTGGAAAAGCTTGTCATTTACCTTTTGAACTTGAGCAAAAGGCTTATTGGGCTATTAAAAGTTCACTTATAATTTGAAATATGCTGTTGAAAAGAAATTATTGCAATTGAATGAGGTTGAAGAAATAAGGAATGAATCTTATGAAAATTCTAATATTTATAAGGAAAATATGAAGTTATGGCATGATCGGAAGATTCTTACCAAAAATCTTGAACCAGGACAACAAGTTTTGTTGTATAATGATAGATTGAGAATATTTTCTGGAAAACTTAAGTCCAGGTGGATGGTTCCATTCATTGTGAAAAAAGTTTATTCTTATGGAGCTGTAGATATTCAAGATCTTAAGATTGAAAAATATTTAAAGTTAACAGACATAGACTTAAACAATATTTTTCAGTCAATAAATCTAAATCTGATGAGAATTTAATGTTGGGTCACTCAGAATGAGTTCTGGGTATGTCAGGCTAAAGACGTTAAAACAAGCGATACCTTATGTGCCATCCAGAGATTGGAACGAGCAAGATGATGATGATGATGAGGATGAAGAGTAGATGTATGTTGTTTGTTTTAGTTGTTGTATTGATGTGTTGTGTCACTGTGTACTTTATCTAGTATTTTGTTTGATGATTGTGTTGTGATGTGAACCTTGATAGTATACAGATTGTAGTTGTACTGTTTATCTGTTATGCATATTCAGGTATTGTTGTTGTTTTATTGTTGATTTATATGTTGTTGTGTGGTTGTGTGTAATAGTAAATGTTTTTGTGTATGTTATGTCAGAGTTTTTAGTAGTGTGTACTTTAATTCCAAAAACTGTTAGGAAATTATAAACCTCTATTAGAAACTTCTACTTAGGAAAACTACATGTTTAAAAGTTTTCAAATTCCACTATCATCTGTTATCTGTATCAGTGTGTTATTTTAGTTGGTGTGTATTTGCTTTGAAAACCTCCACTACTGTAGAAGTCTTCTAAAATTTTTACTTTTATTATTATTATAAAAAAAAGAAAAATGTTTTGAAAAACTAAATTTGATTTCATTTTACTCCTGTATTTAAATTGTTATACTTGCATATTAGGATATTAAAAATTCCTGCAAGCATGATATGTCAGTTTTTATTTCTCACCCATGTATCATTTCTTATGTTTAAATGTTTTATATTAATTAAAAATTTAAATTTGGGGGGGGGATTTTAAAAACAAAGATTTTCAAAAACCTAAAATTTTATTTAATTCTCAAGAATACATAAAAATAAATCTTATTTTTGATTGAGAACAATTATGTACATGAAGTTATATTATGGGAACAAAATTTTGAATATAGAAATTAATAAAAGAATTTAGTTAAAATTTATAGTAATCATGAAAAACTTAAAGTTAAAATTTTCTTAATGAAGAAGTGTTAAATAAAGTTAAACTATCTTTAGTAAGAAATTTTGTATGTTTGGATAAATAGAAGATTTGACTTTTATTCTTTAAAGCTTAAATTTCTCTTATTGAAGAGTAATTTTCATATACTATTATTATGATTTTTAAGTGAATGATGTATATCTGATCTTTATTTTAAATGTATGGATGGAATTCAAAATCATTAAAGGTCTATCCAGATATAGTAATCCTCTGCTTTAAAAAAAAAGTGAAAAATATAGTTTATGAAAAGGGAGGAGAAGCTTGAGGATTTAAGGGCCTAATCAAAAATTGGTTTCATACCTAAAGTTTAAGATATAAGTTCAAAGAAAATCTAAAGCTTAAAGTTGTAATATAGTAAGTAAAATTATTTTTCAAATAAAGATTTTTAAGTGAGAAAAATAAATGTTTGAATCCTATATTTTGAAAAATTTACAAATATTTCTGAAATAGATAGAGACTTATATTTTTCATTTTCTTTTACTTAAGAACTTTCTAAACTTTAAGCTGGTTTTAATTACTAAAATTTTTTCTAAATTGGACTATTCCATTTCTAGAACAAAATTTTGTTATCTTCCTAAGAAACTCACTACATAATTTGCATGCTAAAATGTTTTATGAGATTAACTGTCACTTGAGGACAAGTAATATTTCATGTTTGAGGGATTTTGATACACCTAAAATATATAGTATTTTTAATGATATTGCACTTTAATGGAAGGTATTTTGTGTTTTTCTTGCAGGTATGATGAAAATGGATGGTCATGATGAAAGGGGAAAAATTGGATCAAATTTGGAGCAAAAAATGAAAAATAAAGAATTTGGCACTGGCGGCTAAGCGCCGCTGGGCCAGCGCTTAGCCGCCACTGTTAAAAATCGAGATCCAAATGGATTTGGCGCCAATTTCAAAGAGGATGGGATGGAACTCTTGGTGGTAACGTCCATAACTTACTTTGGGCTGCAAGTTTGAATGAAGGGGTACGTTCCTTGGTAGATACATCGAATCCGGACACATTTTGAAGAGACACCAAGGCACCTTTTGGTTTACTATTTAAAGAGAGTCTTAGGAAAGATTTAGAGGAGGCAATTTGAGGAGACTCTTCCACTGCATTTTGAAGAGTACTTCCATTGTTCTTCCACTGCATTTTAAATGTTTTTATTTAGAGTAGGAGTAGGAGTAGAGAGTAGAAAGGAGAAAAGGGTCGGAGTGAAGTATTCTTCTTCCCACTTCTTTTTTTTCTTTTAGTTTAGTTTTTATTGAAGTCTAAGTCAGTATTCTGAGTCAACGGAGTTGGGAGACTTGCTCTGAGAAGTAGTTTAGCGAAGAGTCAAAGTTTTAGAGGAACTTCCTTAGTCTTGTGGAGAGGATTTTCAGATAAGTGTTTACTTTTATTTAGTTTATTAATACTTATTTTCGTCTATTATTTTTCTTATCATTGTTTTTAATTTCAAATCAACGTATTTTTATATTTTCTCAATGCATTCTGAGTAATTTACTTTATCTTTTTCTTTCTTAAATGGAGAAGTAATTAATTTAAAGAGAATTGTTGTGGAAAGTACAAGTGTTTAAAAGTTGGAAGAAGTTGTAAAGATTGATTCTAAAAACTTTTTTCTTAATTTAGCCTGTTAAGTTGTAAAATTTCTTGAGATTATGTAAGATCCAATGTGGTATTGTCTCATAAAAGTTAGTAAAAATCACAAGAAATTATATGGGTGAGAAATGTAGTCCATATAATTGAATGTAATATTAGAAGATATTTTTATAAAAGGGAGTAAAGTTAGAGGATTTTAGAGTGACAGGCTAAAAACCCCTAATTTGGTTTGAAGTTTTGAGTTTTGTTATGAGAAGTTAGCCCCAAGGTGGTGGGAATCGAGGGAACTCTAGAGTGAGAGACTGGTATCTTCCCTGCCTAACCATGTTCAAAATAATATAAATTTTAATTTAACCTATGCTCTTTATAGAACCAAGTAAGGGTAAAGAACACATTTGCTTCTATCTGTCACAACAAAAATTTGAATACTTCCACATTGTTGGCATATTTTTAGGTTGAGTCTTATATTTTGAAAAGGAGGTCACCTACAGAAGTTGTCGGCGAATTTTCATATTTTAAATTTAATTTAAATATATATATAGTTTAAAAGATAGCATTTGATATTTAAAGTAATTTTAAGATTAAAAGTTTTAAGATATGAAATCAAACCGATCTCACATCCCAAATAGTTTATATGAACGAGCACCGCACCACAAACTGTGTATCTATCCCGAAGAATAGACACACTGCTTGATGATGGGGCTCGATTAAATAAACTAGGAGATTTGTGACATCGGTTTGGTCTGTGAACCAATTTTATAATGCCGAAAAGTTCTCCTGCTTAATATAAAGGAATTAAGCGGTGGTTTATATTACTCAGGTTCTTAAAGTTCCCTATAAGGGCAAGCCCCTATAGTTAATTACATCTTAAATGACGGAATCATTTAAGAAAACTCTCGATAATGATCAGTGGTTTTCCTCTCAAGAATTTCAAAGTTTAGGGTTTTCAAAGGATTAAATTTTGGAATTTCAAAAAGGGGGGATCAAACTTGGAACAATTATTTTCAAGAGTCCAATGGAAGAGAAGTAGGAGAAGCTGAGGATCCAAGTAGAAATCTTGGCAACTTCCCAAACTATCCTTTTGTATAGCTTCAATTTGGGAATTTATTTAATGTTTCGATCCTGCCAATTTTAATTAATTAGGACTTATATTTGTATGACGCAGTCATGCAAATAGCCTCGAAGATGTGAGGGTTTATGTCGTACCAAACAACTACCTAAGAATCCTAAGACCGGTTAGGGCTTATTTTGCATAATATGATTATACAAATGCCTAACGAAAAGTTGAGGATTTATGTTGCACTTAATAAACTACCTCGAAATCCTATGGCTTTGTTGTTTAATTCTAAGAAATATTTTGCTGAAGTAGACACAAGTTTTGCTGACGAAGATGACCGAGCTGCCCACCATGCTCCGAGCTTCTTGTTGTTGCAGAGGTTTAGTTTTAGAAGTCATAAATCAGCAGATGAGAGATGTATTTTGGTTTAGAAATCATAAAATCCAAGTATTTTTTAATATTTTAATTAAAATAAATCTTAAAATTATTTAAACAGAACCGATTAAGATCCCACGGATCCGTCATCCCGACACCGTTAGTTTTAATGAATTCACTTAGTCCAGATGAATTTGCTAAACTCAACTGAATGAGTTCAACACTTTCATTTAGACTGTGGGAAATCCCATTAGCAACACGTGGGTTACATCATCCGAGGTATTCCCGATCATTCAATGAGACATTTTAATTTAGTTGCAATTGTAGTTTTGTTGTTCTGTTTGTGATTAAATTTTTAGTTGTTTTATATTTTGGAATGTTGTGGCGGTGAATTTTATCTTGCAATGACTTTTAATTTAGTTTTGGTTTCAGTTTAGGGACTATCCTAAAGGTTTTGGTTTTCATGCAACAGTTTTGTTTAACATGCAAGAAAAGTAAAATACAGTGCATGTAAGTAAATTGCAATAAAGTAAATTGCAATAAAATAAAAGCGTACCTGGAGGGTCTTCCTGTCATCCCAAGCTGCACTTAAAACACATGTTAAGGCATTTAAATATTTCAACGAGTACTCTAGGTAAAGCTAAGGGAAGGGTTTTGGTTGTCTACCAAATTCCTAATCCTATAACTAGTCATCTCCTATGACGTCTAGGTTCTTGGTTTGTTTTAAGGATGATTTTCTTCATCAAAGAACAATTAAATTTAGCTGTTCTTCCAAAACATCCCGTCATATTGAGGAAGTGTTTAGGACGAGTCATAAACATCTTTTCAATATTTCTGGGATTATTTTGAGTCTAAATGAATTTTTATTGTACAGATGAATTAATCAACCAAGAATTTGTATTTTTCTTTTGTTTCTTGCTCAGTGAACTTAGGCGGTTGATTACCTGATGAATGAAGTGACATCTCATTTAATACTCTATTTAAGAGTTATAACAATTAAAGCCTTTAAGGGCAAGTTGGTTTATCGAGAATCTTAATCATTCTTAATTTAAGGTTCGAGTTAATGGTTTAAAGTGTTTTAATTTTAATTATGAGGTTTCAATTAATAATTTTAAGTTTGGAATAGTGTTCAAAATATTTTAGATTTAATTCTTAATGATTTCATTTAGGTTTGTTGTTAAATGATTTTAATTTAATTTAATTCAATTTGATTTTAATTTAATTTAATTTTAATTTTAATTTTTAATTCAATTTAATTTTAATTTATTTTAATTTTTATTTATATTAATTTAATTTAATTTAATGTAATTTAATTTGAATTTTAATCAAATTTTAATTTTAATTAAATTTAATTTTAATTTAATTGGATTTAATTTAATTTAAATTTTGATTTTAATTTTAATTTTAATTTTAATTTTAGATTATTAATTTAATTTTTTATTTAAGAATTAAATATTGTTATAGTGACTCATTTAGGGATTTTTAAATTAAAGAATAAACATCCTCTTAATAAAATCCCTTTTTTTTAATGGTCCAAATTTAAATATATTCTTTCCAAAATTTAAATTATTTAATTAATTAAAGTTTCATTTTTGATATTTTCAAAATGTTTAATGGGTTCCTACCCCTTAATTTCCCAAAGTTTCAATCATCCAAGAAAGGCAAAATCAAATATTTTACCCTCCATTTTTAATTAAACCTAAGATTTTAATAAAGGGGGTTAAATCTTTTAATTACCATTATGCCCTTTTAGGCTTATTAATTTCATAACTCACTAAATCGAGCTCAAATGAATTTGAAATTTTTATGTCACCTCACTCACATGTCAATTAAGACATTAAAGGAGAAAATGTGATTTTTCTGAATTTAATTTATTTATATAATTATTTTTAGTAGAAAATAAGGGTTTTCAAAGAAAATTCAACAACATGACCAAGGAAAGGTTTCTATCCTTAAGAAAATTATGGGATGTTTCTAATGACTAGAGGACCACTTGGACCAATTTTGGTGATTTTTTGAATTATATTTTATTTATTATAATTATTTTAAATTTTAGAGTATTAATTAATTATAAAATAAAATAAAAGTTGAAAAATGGATTTTATATTTTGTTTTACATTTCTCTGACCTCAAGGAGTCCAGAGAAACAAATTTTATAATTTTATAATTTTTCTTTGATTTATTAGAATTAATTTAGTGGGGAAGGCTAGAAAATACATTTTTTAATTTAAAAATTGTTTTAAGGCTTTGGAATTAAATATCTTAACCTAGAGACTTAGGAAAAATATTTGGTTGGTTCCTAAGTGATTAGGGGACCAAATATGACATTTTTATGATTTTTATTATTTTTTTAATTTTTATTATTTTTTTAATTATTAAAAATATAAAAATATGCTTAAAAATGTAAATTTTTAGAAAATTCCAATTTTATTTTTCTTAGACTCCTCTGATATCAGAGAAGTCTCAAAATCAATTTGGTGAATTTTTAAAATGTATTTTTGGGAGTTATGAATTTTTAAAGTTCCATTTTGCTTATGAGGCTTAACCAATCCATTTGGTGGGGTTAATCAAGTCCAATTGATTTCAAATTTTTATGTAAGGTCTCTCTGATCCTAAAGATGAGTGGAGAATTGTTTTCAAGTCAATTTAATGTGTGGTTAACCCTAATTAATTCAAATTCAATTTTAGGGGTTTAGGCCAATTAAGGTTATTATGAATGAATTAACTCAAAATATATTTTTTATAGGGTTCTCTAGTCCTAAGGAACATCGCCTAATTTTCCTAGAATTTATTTCACAACATGCTAATTATTCGAATTAAAATACCTAAAACAGTGACATGAAATTGAAAATTCAATAACTTTTCACAGAGATGGCCTCTGACCTTGAAAAATTCAGAGAATGTTCCCAAGATCAGAGGCTTCAAAAGCCCTATGATCTCATGCCATGGTGACTTGTCTATGCAAATGAAGAATCAAAATAATGAAAATGGTAAATAAATTATTAAAAATAAAATACTCATCCAATTAACTTAATTTCTTTTCCACATTATTCTCCTCTATGCCTTGAGCAAGAGGGTATTTTTATTTTATTTTTGTAATTTTTCTATGCAAAGATATGAATTTTTGAAGTTATGGGAATTTAAATAATTCAAAAATACCCTATTTATCAACTTATCCACGCGGCGCCAGCGCAACATCGGCAGCTCCGAAAGTCCACGCGGCACATTCCCATTTGACACCGACATCCGACTCAGTGCTCCGGGGGGCCCGCGGTTCACGTATCATTCCCTGGTCTGGTGCAATATGAACCGTCCGCTCGATATACGCGTGATCCAATGGCTCTCGGTCATCGTCTACAACTGGTGTGCACCCGTGACAGTCCACACTAAAACCCTAAGATCTCACTCGATTCTCAATGGATTTTCGTGTTCTTATGCTCTATGGATCGTCTTGAAGAGACGAACACATCTGTACGGTTTATAGGCTATGAAATTATCTTATACAAAATGGAGATCACAGGAAGCTCGGGTGGAAGAGTGAGTTCATACCTTTGTTCAGAGAAGTGAAGCTTCGATCTGAGAGTTGTGTCACATTCGATTGGGTCCAGGCAAGCTCCAGATGAAGTCTCTGGCCCTGGGGAATTGTTTAGGTATGAAAGTGACCAAGCCCGATCACAAAGCTTGGAGGCTAGAAGCAATGGCTGCCTGGTGAGGGGGCTTTTACTGGGGAACTTCTCCTCTTGGTCTCGTGAAGGTGTAGAACCAATCAATTTGGAGATTGGCTCACTGTGGTGAAGTGTCCTATTTTTTGGGTGGATTTTCAACTCAGAAATTGAGCTCTGTCAATGGGGATTAGGGCAAAGAACACTTGGGATCAACTTCTCTGGGTTAGGAGAAGGTCCTGGAGCAATTTTGGCAGAGTTTCCATAAAGTCTGGTTCATCACCTTGTTTGGCCGAGAGGTGAGTGGGTTTAAATAGGCATGGCTGGAGGGCTTCCCAGGGGGGTTTGAAGGCATGGATCAGCTGCTTAGGGCAAGGGAAGAACAACCATGGCGTTCAATTGGGCTGGGACAACTCAGCAAGGAGAAATTCAAAAAAAATGGCTCACATGAGTGCTCTTGGCCTGGTGGTTTCCGGCGGCTGTGGTGGCTGGCCGGCCAGGGTCAGGTCACCCTCAAGGTCAGGAGGACCAGTGCTGGAGGTTTGTGTAAGCAATTGTCCAATGCCAAGTGTAAAGGGTTGGATTTAAGTGGTAAAGGGAGAAGAGTGATTTTGGGTTCACATGTGTCAACCCATGTATTTGGGCTTGTTTCACCTCCCCATGGTCTGATTTTGGGCCAAGGGATCGATTGGGTCACTCGCCATGGAGTGGTGAAGTCCCCATCAAAATAGTTTAAGTTAATTTTGGGTTATGGTGTTGCATTAAAGAGGTTAAAATGGCTTAAGGAAGGCTTAGGAAAGGACTACCTCTTCTTGCCATTAATGGCTTGGTAACAAGTTAAACCCCCCATGGCTTCATGTGGCTTGTCCATGGCTTGCATGTGGCTCCATTTGGCTCATCCTTGGCTTAGGAAAGGTGGATTCATTTATATGAAAAAGGAATTTGGAAATTTTGGAAATTTAGTGAAATATTTAGATGGTGCTTGATTTAGGTTGATTTGATGATTGATTTCGGACTTAGGAATTGATTCCAATTAAAGGGATGATGAGAAGGAATTGTCATGTGGGCTTTGGAATGGGTTTGGGCTTTTGGATTTCACTTTGGATGGGCTTTCAAGATGGTTTAGGGAAGTGGGCTTTTAGATTTGAGGATGGGCTTTTGGATGAAAATTTTGTGAAGGACCATGTCAAATAAATGTTGCAATTGGTTTAGGGAAGTTTCATGAATGGTTTGGAATCAATTTGGTGTGATTTGGAGTAGAATTGGGTTGAAGTTGGGGTTTTTAGTTAAAAGGGCCAAATTGCGCCAAATTGGGCTAACTTGGGTTAAGGCTAGGATAAAGTTGGATTTGATGTAAAATTAATGTTGAGAAATGTTCATGGGAGTGTCACAAAGAATTTTCAACTTTGGCTGGGCTTTGATTTTGGGATTTAGGCTCATTTCGGTTAGGTTTGGGGCTTAGGTCAATTTAAGGGATTTTGGTTTTGGGTTAGGTTTGGGTGGAGTTTAGGTTCAAATTTTGGGCAAATCAAGTTAGTGTTTTGTTTATGGGGGTGTTAGGAAGGCTTTAGAAAAGATTTGGGGCCAATTGGGGTTGAATTGGTTTGGTTTGGGCTAGGTTTAGGTCATGGGCCAAAGTTGGGCCTTAGGCCTCAAATTGAAATTGGGCTCAAATGTTAATAAAATTGGACTTGGATTTGGCCTAAATTGATGTTGGGGATATTGATTTAAAGTTTAGAATTGAATTGGACCAAAATTGAGGTAAATTGGGGTTGAATGATTTGACATTGGGTTCACTTGTGTTAAAAATAGGTCAAATTGGTGGTTTTGGTAAAAGTGGGGTAAATTGGCAAAATTGGCCCATGGTGTAGTTGAACAAAATGAAATTGGAAATATTTGAGATTTGCTGGAATTTTTTGGGAATTTTCTGATTTTTTGGATTTTTGGGCTAAGAAGGGAATTTTGGGTATTTGGAGGGTATTGGGGGGTACTTTTGGAATTTTTGGTATTTTTGGCTATGGATGATCAATTTGAGTGGGGGGAAATATTTAGGACTGATTTTGAGGAATTTTGGGTAATTTAGGTAATTTTGCAAATTTTGGGTAGCCCCTAGGGCATTTGGTAGGTTTGGTGGGTCCGGGACCCCGGGGGACAAAAGTTGAAATTTTGGGAAAATGAAGATTGATTGAATGCGAGTAGAATGTAATCACTTTGGTTGAGCCATGAAGCCATATTAAGCTCATATGAGACATGAGAGGACTCATTTGAGGCATTCACTATGTTGTTCCTAACCCTCTTAGCCAGGGGCTTAGGGGTTAAGGACCATCCATATGAATTACCTACATGAGTCAGGAAGTCAAGTTGGGTGAGAGTGTGGTTTTAGGACTTGGAATGTGTGTGAGAGTATAGTGTATGTGCAGTTTCAATGTGTGAGTTTGGATTTCAATTTGAAGTTTGATTTAAAATCAATTTAAGGAAATTTTGAATTTGAAATTTGGATTTGAAATGAGAATTGAAACCTGGGTTTCAACCTCGGGATTGCGAAGAGAACTGGAATTTAAGTACCAGCCTCAGAAAGAAGATCAGAATTTAGGTACTGATTGAAAGGGGATGAGGACTGGAATTTAAGTACCAGCCTCGGAGAGAGAATCAGAATTTTGGTACCGACCTCGCAAAGGATGAGAATCAGAATTTAGGTACTGATCCCGAAAGAGTGAGAATTGAAATTTAAGTATCAATCTTGAAAGATGAGAATCAAAATTTAGGTACTGCTCTCAGAATGAGAACTAGAATTTAGGTACTAGTCTCGAAATGAGAACTGAAATTTAGGTACCAGTCTCGGAAGAGAATAAAAATTTTGGTATCGACCTCGAAAAGGATGAGAATCAGGATTTAGGTACTGATCTCGGAATGAGAACTAGAATTTAGGTACTAGCCTTGAAAGTTTAGAATTGAAATTTAGGTATCAATTCGGAAGAGAATTGAAATTTTGGTATCGATCTCGAAAAAACAGTCGGAATTTAGTTACCAACCTCGGAATGAGAACTAGAATTTAGGTACAAGCCTCGAAAGTTTAGAATTGAAATTTAGGTATCAATTCGGAAGAGAATCAAAATTTTGGTATCGATCTCGAAAAGAGAGTCGGAATTTAGGTACCGACCTCGAAGGAAGAGAATTGGAATTTCGGTACCAGTCTCGGAAATTTAGAATTGAAATTTAGGTATCAATTTGAAAGAGAATCAAAATTTAGGTATCGATCTCGAATGAGAGTCGGAATTTAGGTACCGACCTCAAAGGAAGAGAACTGAAATTTAGGTACCAGTCTCGGAAGTTTAGAATTGAAATTTAGGTATCAATTTGAAAGAGAATCGAAATTTAGGTATCGATCTCAAATGAGAGTCGGAATTTAGGTACCGACCTCGAAGCGAGAGCTGGAATTTAGGTACCAGTCTCAGAAGTTTAGAATTGAAGTTTAGGTATCAATTCGAAAGAGAATCGAAATTTAGGTATCGATCTCGAATGAGAGTCAGAATTTAGGTACCGACCTCGAAGGAAGAGAACTGAAATTTAGGTACCAGTCTTGGAATTTTAAAAGAGGACTAGAAGTTAGGCTCTAGCCTCGAAGATTTATCTGTATGAAGAGGGACGCAGTCTCATGCCATCAGAACCAAAACGAACAAAGTTCGTGGCTCCGTGTCAATAGAACTAGTTGATCCTCTAAGACACAGAAGCAAGAGAATTGAAAGGAGCTGGTAAGGGTACCAAGCTAAAAAGACTTGACTTAACGACAAGTCGAAGAGAATATTCAAATTTCAAAAGAGTTTCCAACAGATTTCGATTGAGGAAAGAACTGAAAGGTTCGAATCAAAGGATTCAGATCGGAATTCAATTTTGAGATTTAGATTCATTTTATTTGTCTTTTAAAGATCCCATTTTATTTTTGTTATTTATTTAATGTTCATGTGAATTTGAAGTTCATTTTAATATTCAGATTTTTAGGAAAAATTCTCATTTATTTTATTTTCTCTTCTGTTCTTCGTTCAATGTTCCTTTAACTCTAATGGCGTTTCCCAGTCAATTTGCACAAAAAGAGGTGAAGGCAAAATATGATGTAGTCGTTTTCATTCCAATTTGCTGAAAGTACATCATACAACTTGATCTAATCATGATGACATTTTCCTCGTAAATTTAATGTCTCATACAATCCATGTAAATCCAAAATGGATTGTGTAAGATTCTTGTTGATCCATCCAAAAGCGTCTGTCAAAAATCCATTTCTGAATAGTAAGAAACATGGGTAATAACATCACCTTCCAAGCCACCCTTGGCAGGAGTGCCGCATGGATGTGCATTAGAGGTGTGCTTTCTGTCGTCCATTCTTCTAAAAGTAACTGAGATCCGCTCCATAGGCACTCCTGGAATGCAATGCTTCGCAACATCTGCTCCGTTTCCTTTTAACACCAGGACGGAATCTACCGGTAGTGGTATCTCCACCGGCCCTCAGAACTCACCGGGGCCTGCAATCCGGAGGCTAGATCCGAACATGATGTTGCACTGGTTGACGAAAGACACTGTGCAGAAGGGTCTAACAAAGTCATGATGGTCTATATGCGGAGGTATACAGTCGCCTTCCTTGTAGATGTTAATAATGCAGCTGTTGGGTATGCAATCTGCAAGCAATACCCTCCATGTTATCATCCTTTTCACCATTCTCTTGATGATTCTTGGCATCGGATCCACCTTACTACGACAGAGTATCCCTGATGGATTTCCTTTTCTGTCTGTGGCAAAATTGTAGCAACATCCGCATTGGATTGTAACTCTTCCCTTTCCTGGCATCCATCTTCGTGGTTCCGAGTATGTATTTTCTCTCGAGCGGCCGATCGACCCATTTTCTCGCAATTCAAGGATGCAATCTACAATTTGTTGTTGCTCATAATCTGAGAAAACATCTGTATGCAGCTCGAGGCCTTCCAAGATGTTGACCCTCTTGTTTCCCATTCTTTCAAAGTACTCAATGGTTTTCTTTTCGACTAGCTGCATGTTCTCCAGCTCGTATTCCGGGATTATCTGAAGTCCTCAGTGTCTAGTAACATACTGCGGATGTATGGCTCAACCCCAGCACGTTCTTCTGCATGTCTCAGCTCATCGGGGATAGTCTCCGTAGGGACATCCTCCGGGGTTGCTTTCGCAACAAGACTCTTCGAATCTGGTTCATATGCTCGGCGCCGAGGTACCGACTCTATTTCTGCTTTTCTTGGTATTTCTTTTATTTGTTCTGACCTTCTTGGAATTGACTTTATTCTTTCTGGTTCTTGATGAACCGGTCTCCTTGGAGCATTTGCACTAACAGTATCCATCGTTTGTTCGTGTTGATCTTCTGCTAACTTGGTCAACATTTTGCTAATGCGACGATTTTTATTTATTCACTGGGTAGCAGTGAGAGTAGCTCTCCTTACCCCTTGAATTTCTGTGGGTGCGGCGCTGACAAGCCTACCCTCTGCTGTGGCAACCACGGACTTAACTTTCTTATCTTCTCCGATTGCATGTGCGGCGTTTGCTTTTCTTTTCTTGTTGCTGGATCGGTGGCTCGGGCCACCCATTTTCATCACTCGTCTCATCGTGAAGTTCTTCTCGATCAACTCGGGATCCAATCATTTTCTTCGTATTGTAAGCCGACTGGTGTGAAGTCTGAGTCAATCTCTATCACTGCTCCATCCCTCACCCTCTTTTCATCAAGTGCTAGACTCACGCCATTTCTAAAGTTTAGAACCAACCTCCCGTTCGACAATTCCCTGCGAAAAAAAATAAGGAAAGGATCGGGGGCTGTACTAAGAACAAGAACGATAAGAAAAACACTTAAAAATTCTTATTCACTTCTTTTAAATTTAAAGGAAGTAGGAAGAGATGAGAAAATATCGAGAATGAATGGATTTAAAAGGAAAGATTGACATTTTATTATTACGATTTCCCATGTTTTCTTTTTAACATTTTCGTTGATGAGATTTTTTTTTATCATCCATTTTATTTTGTTTTGGGTTCGGACCCAGTCACAAAGTGATTACTTCACCTGTGTTTCTAGAGATAAGATTCTATTTTAGAGGCCACCTTTCGAAACATCAGGTTGCGTAATACTTCTTTAAATACCGTCCATTTATTGGAAGCATAGGTCGTTCTCCATGGCAATTCACAAGCTGGTAGGAACCTCCTGAGTAGACTGTCTCGACCACAAACGGCCCTTCCCATGTTGGTTCAAATTTACCTCCTATCTTGCGATGTGCAAGAATATGTCTTCTGAGAACAAGAACTAAGTCACCGACTTTGAAAGTTCTTGGGCGGACTCGCTTTATCATGGGTCCGGATCATCTTCGCTTGATACGCTTCCAAATTCTACCGTGCGTAAAGTCTTTTCCCTTCCAAGCTTTCCAATTCTTCCGCCGTAGTCCGGCATTTTCTTCGTGGTGATCTTTTCTGCAGCTGCAATTCAAAGTGACAGAAGCTGAACTTCCAGGGGCAAGACGGCCTTGGTCCCGTACACTAAAGCGTAAGGCGTAGACTGAGTAGGAGTCCTAAAAGTCGTCCTGTAGGCCCATAAGGCTTCTAACAACTTCTCGTGCCAATTTCTCTTGTTGTCGTCCAAAGTTTTCTTTAAAATTTGAACGAGAGTTTTATTAAAAGCCTCGGCCAAGCCGTTTTCTCTTGGGTAGTAGATCATTGAGTATCACCAATCGATCCCATGTCTTCTGACAAAATTGTTGATCTTTGTACTTTTGAAAGCAGACTCATTATCTGAAATGTTCCTGCGTGGTATTCCAAAATGGTAGACAACTTGGTTCTTGAAAAACTGTAGCACGTGGTGTGCCTTCACTTCTCTGAGTGGTATAGCTTCTGCCCATTTAGAGAAGTAGTTTGTAGCTGCAAGAATGAAACGATGTCCTCTTGAAGAAGGCGGTTCTATCGGACCCACTATATCTGTGCCCCAACACTCAAATGGCCACGACACGATTGTCGGATGTAGCACATTTGGAGGTTGGTGTAGAACCACTCCGTGCACTTGGCACTGGTGACAACTTTTGGCAACTTTCATACAGTCGGTCATCATTGAGGGCCAGTAGTACCCTAGTCTTTTAATCTTCATTTTCATTTTCGGACCCAACTGATGAGTGCCACAAAGTCCTGAATGTACTTCTTTAACGATTTCACGAGCCTCGGACCCGCTCAGGCATCTTAGCCACATCTGATCAAAAGACCTTCTGTATAATGTATTGTTTATTAGTGCGTAAGACAGTTCTTTTCTTGATTTGATGGGCTACCGACCAATCATCTGGTAGGTTTCCTGTCTACAAGTAGTCTATTAATGGCTACCACCAATCTTCTGTATTTTCTGTCACTACTGCAATTATTTCTTCTACTTTTCCTTTTGATTTATGTATCGTATCCATGTCGAGCTGTGATAGGACCTGTCGTCCCTGAACTGACACTTCAACTGACTCATCCTGCAAGCAGGCAAACTCCTTTACAAGGCGGGCTAACGCATCGGCGAGAGCATTTTCTTTTCTGGGAATCTTGTAGATTGTTACGTTCGGAATTTTTTCCAACAAGTTTATAGCGTACTGAAAATATTGCTCGAGTCTTGGATTTAAAATTCTGTACTGTCCGGCGACCTGTTAAATGATCAACTGAGAATCTCCGTAGATGTTGATGTCTGTTATTCCCATCTGAATAGTTAATTCTAATCCAGTTATAAGGGCTTCGTATTCTGCCTCGTTGTTTGTACACATTTTTGTGAAGTGGTAGGAGTATCTTAGCATCCCCGCTCCGGTGTTATAAAGATTAGTCCGATTCCTGCCTTACCGGGCACTATCGTTTGCAATTCTTTGTTCTTCCGTGCTAAGGACACACCGTCGAAGTAGAATTCCCAACGTCAATCATCAGGGTCTTCTAGGCTCATTATCTGTTCATCAGGTAAATTATCGTCGAGAGGCGAATCTGCCGGTAAAGGGTGTGCTGCGAGGAAGTCTGCTAGGACTTGTCCCTTTACGACGCGAAGAGGAACGAAAGTTATGTCAAATTGCAATAGTATCATCGACCACTCGGCAAGTCTGCCAGAAAGCGTCGGTCGGGCCATCAAGTCTTGCAATGGATTAACTCTCGAAATAAGGTTGACCTTATGAGAAAGCATGTAATGCCTGAGCTTTTGAGCGGTGAAGATCAGGGCCAAGCAGTGCTTCTCAATAGGAGGATACCTTACTTCCATCGAAATTAGACGACGGCTTAAGTAGTAGAGAGCATTTTCTTTTCCCTCATCATTGACATGGGCTAGCAGGGCCCCAAGGGAATCGTCTAAAGCCGCGGTATAAAGTATCAACGGTCTACCTGAGACTGGGGCTGCTAAGACAGGAGGTGTCATTATTTTTTGTTTGATGTCATCGAAGGCATGTTGACATTTGGAGTCCCAAGTATACTTGGCATCCTTCTTAACCAAAGCAGAAAAAGGCTGACACCTTCCTGACGAATTCGAAATAAAGCGTCAAAGATATGCCAACTTTCCTTGAAAGGATCGTAGCTGTTTCAAGGTTTTAGGAGGTGGCATTTCTAAGATAGCTTTAATCTTCTCCGGATCGATTTCAATCCCGCGATGTCGGACAACAAATCCTAAGAATTTTTTGGAGGTGATGCCGAAGGCGCATTTTAAGGGATTCATCTTAAGGTTGTGTTGTCTTAGTCGCTCAAAAATAATTCTCAAATTATACAGGTGATCTTCTTTCAGTTTGCTTTTGATGACCACATCATCCACGTAGCACTCAACTTGGTTGTGAAAGAGATCATCAAAAATCTTTGTCATCGCTCTTTGGTATGTTGCTCCTGCGTTCTTTAGTCTGAATGGCATTACTGTGTAGCAATACACTCCTATCGGCGTTCTGAATGCCGTGAGCTTTTCATCTTTTGGTGCCATCTTTATCTGGTTGTATCCTGATGATCCATCCATGAATGAGAAAATTTCATGTGTTGAAGCAATGTCGATCATCAGTTCCGGGATTGGTAGTGGAAATTCATCCTTCGGACATGCTTTATTCAAATCTCTGAAATCCACACAAATTCTAATCTGACCATTCTTCTTTCTGACCGGTACCACGTTGGCTAACCAAGTTGGGTATTATTCTTCACGGAAAAATTTAGCATCTATTAGCTTCTTAACTTCAACTATAACTTGTTGTTCAATCTCTAGACGCATTCTTCTTGGAGCTTGTCTAACTGGAACGGAAGTAGGATCCACTCCTAGCCTGTGAACTGCGACTTCTGGAGCTAATCCTGGCATTTCGTCGTAACTCCAAGCAAAACAGTCCTTGAATTCCATTAGTAACTTGATTATTTCCTCGGAGTCTTCTTTACTAAGTAAGGAGATAACAAAGGTTGGCCTAGGCTCTTCGCTAGTACCTAAGTTAACTTCCATTAACTCGTCTATTGTAGATTTGATTTCTTCTTCGAATTCTGGTGGAGCATCTCCGATTTGCAGATCTTCGAGATCTTCTGAAGCTTCCAAGTAGTCTTTATTAGGTTCGCAAGTGACAACCAAGCAAAATCCCGTATCATCAACTGATCCTACTGTGCCGAATCCGAGACCATGTTTTGAATTGGGAGGCCGACCGACATTATTCCATAATTTTTCAAAATGTTGTGATTGACCCTTTGTCCACTGTCGAGGTAAGACACCACGTTGAATTAAATTTCGAACACGGGGACGTACCACTCAAAAGGTAGTTCCATTAATTCGGAAGAAGTAACATCTTCAAATTATACATCTTTTTCGGCTTTGAAGAAGAAGCACCACGGTAAAACTTGATTGGCTTAGTACTCACCACCATGCACTTCCTTGACCACCATACCCTCAATCTTATTAGAATGGATGTGGGTCAGCGTCATAGTATGTACATGATGATTAATCTTTTCGTACATTGATTTATATTCTTCATTCCTTTCATCTTCAAGAGAGATCTTGAACTGGGGTTTCTTTTGACTTATTATCGTTGCTTCTTTCTTGATTTCTTCTTCTTCTTCGGAAGTGTTCTCTCAATCAACATCGATGACTGGTTTCTTCTATCCAACTGTTCCAACATTTCTTCCACGTCCTCATCCCCGGCCTCGACCTCGGGTGCGAGTTCTGGAGAAATCTTCACCATCTCGCCGTAAGAGAGTGGTGAGTAATTGTTAGACTAGAACTTCAGGTTCTTCATCGTCTCAAATTTCTTTTGCTTCATTTGGTATGGTATTTCTAGAAAAGATTGTTTTCTTCGGGGGCGCGTAGTAGGCCGCATCTTCATGAATTCCAATTTCATGCTCGGAGAATGGTTGCAAATCACCTTTGATACATTGTTCCCCTCCTTCGTAATCTTTATGCACTGGTGCAGAGACGATGGTACCATCCGGTTTTCATGGATCCATGGCTGACCCAGTAGAGCATTGAACGATGTCTCAGAATCAATTATGTGGAATTTTGCGGTTGTCTTTGCTAAATCACTAGTCTTCATTAGTAGTGTTATCAATCCAAGAGCTCTTTCTCCTTTTTGATTGAAGCCTCTTAATAGCATCTTTTCTGCTTCAAGCTCGCGAGCATCATTTTCCAAATATGCTAGCGTCCGAAGATTCATTATGTTGATTGGTGCTCCCAGATCAATCAACACTCTAGAGAGCGTAAACTTTCCAATAGTGACTGAAATGTACAACAGTCGGTTGTGATCCGTCGTTCCAAGTAATAGATCATTGTCCGTGAAGGTAACACCTCGCTGTTCTCTTAACGAGCAAACCTCGTCGAAGGAATCACCGTCCATCAGAGTTAAACAAATCTCTAGATCAAGTAAAGCCTTGATCAGAGCCTCCCTCATCTCCTTTGACAGGATCAGAGCATCGTATATGCTTAGTTTGGTTGGTAGCTTCCTAAGATGGGCTAGTACGTTGTAGTCCACTTTATTACCATGTTCCTCGGTTTCTTCCGAATAGGCAGTTCCTCTCGTCGGGGTTGGCTCTTCCCGAGCAACCACCTGCTTTCCTTTATCCTTTGGACCCATTCTCGGAGGTAAAACTTTTCCACTTCTTAAATTTACTTCAGTTATCTCTTCTGAATTCGGTGTTGAATCTGCCGGTGTATCCTCTTGAATTGGAACAACTGGCTCCTCTGAAGTTGCTTTGGTGTCTGATGGTTCTAATTCTATCGTGATCGAAGCTCCTTGGAATTCATGAATGGACTCGTTGCATGTCGAGCTTTCGTAGCCTCCTTTGTGAACATCTTCTTCGTCGAGGTTGTGTATGATTTCAGAATCGTTATTTGTATTGGAGTCGAGATCCGGATTAAGCTGGTTGTCGCTAGTTACGTAATCATTAGAGACAGTCAAAAAGTAGCCAACGCCATAACCCTTATCATTATAAGATCCCGCCGAGGCAAGTAAATAATCATATAGAGTCAGGAGTTCGAGGGATTTCTCCCCCGAATCGAAAACAACCATCCTAGGATAAGCAACCCCTAGTCTACCCTTCGGAGCCTCGGTCTTCTTTTCTTCCACGTTCTTCTCCACCTTCTGGGGTGTTCTTCTATCGCAAGTGATAGTGCCGGCTCGACAGTTTCAAACTCTGAGTTGAAGTGCGTACCGAAGCGGCTTGGATGTGATCCAAAATTTTCTTTGATGATTTTGTCCAGACAGTACTCTATCCATCATCAGTCATGTACGGGTCTATCGGAACAATGTGATCAGTTGAAATAACATTGACGGAACCTCCTTTCTGGGGTTCCTTCATGTATTCCTTTGGGATCGTTATGTTCCCTTTCCGGAGATTGTCATCAAGCCAACTCTTGAAAGTGATGCAATCCTCTATCTTGTGTCCAAGCATCTGGTGGTAAGGGCAATAGTTCGGATGATCTTTCTTATTGACTTCCTCCAGCTTCTTGGGCTCGCAGTCGAAAATTCGGTGTCTTCATTATGCTGCGGAACATCTTCGCTACTGCTTCAGTTTTGAATGGATATTCTCTATTTAGAAGTTCTCTTAAGGTACGCTAT
The DNA here is from genome assembly GCA_022702705.1 of Papilionanthe hookeriana x Papilionanthe teres. Lineage (NCBI taxonomy): Eukaryota > Viridiplantae > Streptophyta > Magnoliopsida > Asparagales > Orchidaceae > Papilionanthe > Papilionanthe hookeriana x Papilionanthe teres. The sequence continues at coordinate 143,168,825 of CM040425.1, forward strand.
GAACGAGGCGGTTGTTCATATTGCTGAGGTGACTGGTAGCTCATATGAGGTTGCTGATAGCCTTACTGAGGTTGCTGATAGCCCTGCTGAGGTTGCTGATATGTTCGTTGTGGTGGTTGGTAACTAGGCTGCGGTCGCTCTGGCGGTATCTGCATTGGCTGCTTGCCCTTATCTACTGCCGCGACGATCCCAGATTTCTTTTCTAATGTTTTCACGGGCTTCTGCTTATCGTTCTTGTCACGAAACTTAACTGCTTTGCTTCTTCTTGCAAGCTCCCGGCCTTGCTAAGCAACTTCTCGAAAGTCTTGATTGTAAATCCTTTAAGGAGAAGTGCTATCGGGCCATGGATATTTTTAAGTAGGATGCCGACTGCATGTTGTTCTTGAAGCTGTGGTTCACACTTCATGCTTAAGTTTGTCCATCGAAGTATGTAATCCACTAAAGTCTCGTTCGACTTCTGTTGCTCCACCACTAGATCACCGATAGTGATGTGGTGCTGAGCCTCGGCAAATCGTTTAACAAAGAGATTCTCCAGTTCTGAAAAGGTCTTTACTGAACCGTTCGACAATTCTACGTACCAATCGAAGGTAATCCCTGACAAACTGCTGACGAACTGGCGGAAGAGTAAAGCGTCGCTCCCACCGGCATTGCGGCAACTAGCACGAAAATGTGCGAAATGCTGCCGAGGGTTTCCCATCCCATCAAAAGTCTTAAACAGAGGTGGTACGAAGACCTTCGGATATTGGACTGCATCGAACTCTTCGGGGTAAGGTCTACCCGTCTGAATAGATGCTCCGCTCTTAGATTGTGCTAAAGCTTCTCGCACCTGCTGTTCTACCATATTTTTAATATCCTTTTCTGGAATCATGCTTTGTGTAGAATCCTTCTTTGGTGGTTCGTCTCCGTTGACGGATGTGATCTCCTTTCCTCCATCCGCAATATGGATAATTTCTGGGGGTGTCTCTTTCTGAGGCTGGGCCTGACTCTGGAGAGTGGCTAAGGCAGTAGCCATCTCTTCCATCCTCTTTGCCATCTGAGAAATTGTATCATCTCTTTCCCGAAGTTGTGCTCTCAACTCTTCCGGTTCATCTCTTTCTGCAGCTGCTGGAGTACCTTGTGAAGCTGACGATGCTCGCGTCTCAACCATGTTGATCTCGGCATACTCGTCATTCATAAGTTCTGATGAGTCAACTTCATCTCCTAGTTCTTCTTCTCTTTCTTTTGCTAACCGTCGGATATCGGTCCTTAATTTGTCCATGGCATCCTCTAGTGGCCCTTTTCGTACGGTCTCGCAGTTGTCTCGTGACGGTTGTTGAACTTCCTTCCCGGGAGTCCCCTTTATTTCAGCAGCACTTTCTTCTGATTCAAGTTTCCTGACGAGGCTTTTCTTCTCAGGACATTGTTTTGGTCTTAGCTCGCCGGTAGTAGGTCGCCATACCATCCTTCTCGCAACCGGAAGCCTAGGACCGGATGATCTGCCGGCTATATGCTGGAAGGTGGTATTCTCCCTAATTTGTAGACCCGATACAACAACGGGTGAACTGGCTTTTATTTTCTTCTTTGGTTTCTCTGTGGCAGCAACAAGCTCTATTCGTGGTCCGAGGCGGGATTTAGCTGGTACCCGTCCTATCCTTCTTAAGATTTCTGACACAGGGCATCTTTCTTTCTTTGCCAATCTTTCTATCATAGCTTGCAGTCGGGCAAATGGCGTAGCCTTATCCCTTTTTCTTTTGTAATTGTTGTAATATGCAGTTCGGGGTAATGCAGTGGCGATCTTACGGACATCCTCTTCATCTGATGCGGCGAGAGGGGGTGAAACTCCGCTCCCTTCCAATAGAGGTATATACTCGGGCAGTTCTTCTCTTTCTTCGAGAATTTCTTCTAGAAAAGCAACTTCGGCGGCTCTAGCTTTCTTGGCGATCTTCCCGCTTCTATTTCTCCTTTGAGTCCGAGTTTGGGGTGCAACTCTTGAACTGGACCCATTCTAAAAAACAGATGGTATTGTGGCAAAATCTGTACCCTCCACGGTGACAGGCTCATCACAGACTTGGTTCTCCTTCCCCTTCAGTTTGGCAGAGGTTGGGGTAGGTGCAGAGATGACTAAATCGGTGGGGGTAGAGACAACAGTCCTCCTACAAACAGTAGTACTCCTTTCAGCTGGAACCCTTTGCAGGGGAGGGAATTCTTGAGTCGATTTCATGTTGAACTCAATTACGGTCTCTTCAGTTTCTGGCACTTTGTCCATTAGTGCGAAGAGAGTGACGCCAGCGAACTTGATATATGTGTTATCGAATCCTTATCCAAAACGGATGATCTCATTGTCTGGCAGCTCATCCTTGTAAACAGCGAAGTCCATTCCATTGGTGAAGGAAAAGATTAACTTTGGGGCAGTCATTTTTTGCAGGGCAGATTCTGAATGTCAGTCCCGAATTATGCTTCTTTTTATCATAAAGTTTAGGACAAAAAAGAAAGAGTCCGTACACATTTTCGTTTATCTTAGTGTATTTGTAAATTTTTTTTTAACAGAGATTGTTTATTAGATGGTTCATTTGTTAGAAACAAAACTATTAAAGGAAAAAAGGTTATAGAAAAGGTAAAGGGTCCGATTTAGAATTGGAAAGGAAGAGAAAGTCTTATGCAAGACTTCTCGACTCGAAGGACCGCTCTTAAACTAACACCTATTGGGGGTCCACCGCACCTCAGAAAAGAGGTAAAAGGATCTCGGAAACTCTCTGTTTAGGGGTGTCTAAACAGTGGCTCCTAAATCCGAGAGGAGTTGGCTATACTCGTTCAAGATAGAAATGAACGGCGTATCCCAACGGAAAGAATGGTAGTTTTGGTCCACTAGGGATATGGACACACTACAGATTTATGAAAGCAAAACCATCTAATCAAAAATGGAGAGAGGAACTAATCCCCAGCGGAGTCACCAGAAGCTGTCGGCATATTTTTAGGTTGAGTCTTGTATTTTGAAAAGGAGGTCACTTACAAAAGTTGTCCGCGAATTTTCATATTTTAAATTTTATTTAAATATATATATAGTTTAAAAGATAGCATTTGATTTTGAAAGTAATTTTAAGATTAAAAGTTTTAAGATATGAAATCAAACCGATCTCACATCCCAAATAGTTTATATAAACGAGCACCGCACCACAAACCGTGTATCTATCCCGAAGAATAGACACACTGCTTGATGATGGGGCTCGATTTAATAAATTAGGAGATTTGTGACATCGGTTTGGTCTACGAACCAATTTTATAATGCCGACAAGTTCCCCTGCTTAATATAAAGGAATTAAGCAGGGTTTATATTACCTGGTTTCTTAAAGTTCCCTATAAGGGCAAGCCCCCTATAGTTAATTACATCTTAAATGACGGGAATCATTTAAGAAAACTCTCGATAATGATCAGTGGTTTTGCTCTCAAGAATTTCAAAGTTTAAGGTTTTCAAAGGATTAAATTTTGGAATTTCAAAAAGGGGGGATCAAATTTGGAACAGTTATTTTCAGGAGTCCAAAGGAAGAGAAGTAAGAGAAGTTGAGGATCTAAGAAGAAATCTTGGCAACTTCCCAAACTATCCTATTGTTTGGCTTCAATTTGGGAATTTATTTAATGTTTCGATCCTGCCAATTTTAATTAATTAGGACTTATATTTGTATGACGCAGTCATGCAAATAGCCTCGAAGATGTGAGGGTTTATGTCGTACCAAACAACTACCTCGGAATCATAAGACCGGATAGGGCTTAATTTGCATAATATGATTATATAAATGCCTAACAAAAAGTTGAAGATTTATGTTGCACTAAGCAAACTACCTCAAAATCCTATGGCTTTGTTGTTTAATTCTAAGAAATGTTTTGCTGAAGTAGACACAAGTTTTGTTGACGAAAATGGCCCAGCTGCCCACCATGCTCCGAGCTCCTTGTTGTTGCAGAGGTTTAGTTTTAGAAGTCATAAATCAGCAGATGAGAGAAGTATTTTGGTTTAGAAATCTTAAAATCCAAGTGTTTTTTAATATTTTAATTAAAACAAATCTTAAAGTTATTTAAACAGAACCGATTAAGATCCCACGGTTCCGTCATCCCGGTACCGTTATTTTTATCGAATTCACTTAGTCCAGATGAATTTGCTAAACTCAACTGAATGAGTTCCACTCTTTTATTTAGACCGTGGGAAATCCCGTTAGCAACACGTGGGTTACATCATCCGAGGTATTCCCGATCATTCAACGAGATGTTTTAATTTAGTTGCAATTGTAGTTTTGTTGTTTTGTTTATGATTAAATTTTGAGTTGTTTTATATTTTGGAATGTTGTGGCGGTGAATTTTATCTTGCAATGACTTCTAATTTAGTTTTGGTTTCAGTTTCGGGACTATCCTAAAAGTTTTGGTTTTCATGCAACAGTTTTGTTTAACATGCAAGAAAAGTAAAATACAGTGCGTGTAAGTAAATTGCAATAAAGTAAATTGCAATTAAATAAAAGCGTACCTAGAGGGTCTTCCCGTCATCCCAAGCTGCACTTAAAACACATGTTAAGACATTTAAATATTTCAACAGGTACCTAGTGTTGACCTCATTTTTGATGAGGTCTTCTCTTCTTCTCTTTAGTACTTAGGATCTAGCCTTAGGCTTTTTCCATTGACTATCCTAGAGGATTAGAATTGGGACCCACCACTTAGAAATTCAAACCACTTCTTAACTCCCTGCAAACTCCACAAAATTGATTGTAGACCCCTAATCACATAGAGGGTTGAAATTAAATGTGGAAGTTTAAAGGATGAGTTCCTATAGGATTCTTTGGCCTTAGTGGCCGCCTCGGGTGGCCCGGTCCGTCGAAGGGGGCCGACTTACACACACACTATACCTATACACTACACTTTCACACACCTCTTAAAACCACACCCATACCCACTTGACCTCCTGACTCATGCGGATGGTTCACATGGATGGTCCTTAACCCCTAAGCCCTTGGCTAAGAGGGTTAGGAACAACATAGTGGATGCCTCAAATGAGTCTCTTCATGGCTCATGTGGGCTTGATATGGCTTCATGGCTCAACCAAAATGATTTCATTCCACTTACATTCACCCAAGCTTCAATTTTCTGGTCCAATTCAATTCTAAAATTCAATTCAACATCCCCAACACCAATCTAGACCAAATCCAAGTTCAATTTGATTGACATTTGGATCCAATTTCACTTTTGGCCTTAAAGCCTAATTTGGACCCATGACCCAAACCAAACCCAAACTCACCCAATTCAACTCCAATTTACCCCAAATCTTTTCTAAACCCTCCTTAACATTCCCACAAACAAAACACTAACATGATTTGCCCAAAATTTAAACCCAAACCCCACTCAAATTCAACCCAAAGCTAAAAGGCTCAATTTTGACCTAAACCTAAACCTAACCCAAATAAGCCCAAATCCCAAAATCAAACCCCAACCAAAGCCAAAACCTCTTTGAAACATTCCCATGAATATTTCCCAACATTAATTTTACATCAATTTTAACTCTAGCCCAACATTGGCCCAAGTTAGCCCAATTTGACCTACATTGGCCCATTCACCAAAAAAGCCCAAATCCAACCCAATTCAAACCCAAACCACCCCAAATTTGCTCCAAATCACTCATAACCCATCCATGAGCTAAAACCAACATTTGTTTGGCCCAATCCTTCAAAAATTCCCCATCCATAAATTTATTTCCAAAACCAAAAGCCCACTTTCTTAAACCTTCCTAAAGCCCATCTCCACCAAAATCCAAAGGGGGAAAATCAATCCAAGGCCCATATGACAAATTCTCTTCATCACGCATTCAATTAAAATCATCCCTAAGTCCTAATCCAATGATCAAATAATTCTAAATAAAGCTTCATCCAACTTTCCACCAAAATATCCTAAATCCTTAAAATCCATTTTTATGAAATTGACTTAACTTTTCCCGAGCCAAAGATGAGCCATGAAGCCATGCATGAGCCACATGGAAGCCATGAGAGCCTCTTTACATGTCACCATGCCATTTTGGGCAAAAGGAGGAGGCTCTTTCCTTAATCACCTAAAAGTCTTTAACCTCACCCATGATACCCCTTAACCAAGATTTAATCTAAATATTCTTGGATAAGGACATCACCACTCCATCTCAGCTAGCCTATCTGATTCCCCACAGCACCCAAAGCCCCTTGGAGGGTGCACCATGCCCAAAACCATGGGTTGACCCAAATTAAGCTAAAATGATCCCTCCCCCCTTCTACTTTGATTCAACACCTTTACACATGGCCAACTGCAATTGATTTCACCATTGCCAAGACCTGACCTCCCTGAGCCTGAGGGTGACCTGACCCTGGCCGGCCAGCCACCACAGCCGCCGGAAACCACCAGGCCGAGAGCTCACATGTGAGCCCAAACTCGGAATTCTCACCTGCCGAGCCGCCCATCCCGGTGGCCATTGTAGGCTGTTCTTCTCTTGCAAGAGCGAGCGGATCCCCGACCTTAAACCCCCCGGGAGGCCCTCCACCCTCTCCTATTTAAACACCACCTCCTCTCGGCCATGAGAGGTGTTGAACCGGACCTTCATCGAAACTCGCCAAAATTGCTCTAGATCATTCTCCATACTTAGAGCGAGTTGATCCCCGAGTGCCAATTTGCCTCGATCCCCAACAACGAGCCCAATTTCTCAACCGAAATCTCACCCAAAACCGGGACACTTTGCCACGGTGAGCCAATCCTCAAATTGATCGGTCCTACACCTTCACCTGGACTAAGAGGAGAAGTTTCCCACTCGAAAGCCCCATCTCCGAGGCCACCCGGTTGCTCGACCTCCAAGCTTTGTGATCGGGCTTGGTCGAAATCATACCTAAGCAATTCACCGGACCGGGAGACTTCATCCGGAGCTTGCCGGGATCCAATCGAAGGTGACACAACCCTCGGATTGAAGCCACACTTCTCTGAGCAAAGGTATGAGCTAACTCTTTATCCTGAGCTTCTGGAGATTCTCCATTTCAAATGCTTTGATTTCAATGCATGATCACCGTATAGATGTGTTCGTCTCTTCAAGACGAATCCATAGAGCATAAGAACACGAAAATCCGTTGAGAATCGAGTGAGTTCTTAGGGTTTTAGTGTGGACGGTTCTCGGGTGAGGACGCTTGAGGACGATGAACGGATGCCGTTCATTCCATACACGCGCGGACGGACAGCCAGGATCGCGCCGGATGAGGAGACAGAACGATACAGCGGGCCCCTGGAGCGCTGAGTCGAATGGCGGCGTCAAATCAGAAAGCGCCACGCGGCGCTTCGGAGATGCTAAGGTTGACGCGGCGCCGACTCGGATAAGTAGAAAAATAGGCATTTTCTGATTTATTTAATTCCCTGAACTTTGAAAATTCATAACTTTGTGTAGAAAAATCCTAAAAATAAAATAAAAATACCCTCTTGCTCGATGGGAACGGAGGAGAATAATGTGGAAAAAAAATCATTTAATTTCATCAAGCATTTTATTTTTAATAATTTATTTACCCTCTGCATTGTTTTAATTCTCCATGCATATAGGAAATTCACCATGGCATGAGACCATAGGGCTTTTGAAGCCTTTGAATTTGGGAATATTCCCTGAATTTTCCAAAGTCAGAGGCCATCCCTATGAGAAGTTATTGATTTTTCAAATTCATGTTACTGTTTTGAGTATTTTAAATCCAATAATTAGTATGTTGTGAAATAAATTCTAGGAAAATTTGGTGATGTTTCATATGACCAGAGCACCCTAGGAAAAATAGGTTTTGAATTAATTCACTTGGAATAACCCTAATTGGCTTAAACACGCTAAATAGGTCCTTAATTAATTAGAGCTAATCATACATCAAATTGACTTGAAATCAATTCTCCACTGACCTTTAGGATCAGAGGAACCCATCATAAAAGTTTGAAGTCAATTGGACTTGGTTAGCCCTACTAAATGGGTTGATTAAGCCATTTAGCCAATCTAAACTTTAAAAATTCATAACTTTCAAAATACTTTTCAAAAATTCACCAAATTGGTTTTGGAGCCTCTCTGATATTAGGGAATTTAAGAAAATTAAAATTTCAATTTTCTAAAAAGTTGTTTTTTTGTATTATTTTAATATTTTAATAATTAAAAAATAATAAAAATCACAAAAATAATAAAATTCACCAAAATGTCACATTTTGAATTTTAGTCACTTAGGAACAAACCCCATATTTTTCCTAAGTCTCTATGATGAGTTATTAAATTTTAAAGCCCTAGGGTAATTTTAAAATAAAAAAATGTATTTTCTAGCATTTCTATTAAAATAATCCTAATAAATCAAAGAAAAATAAAAAAATTATAAAAATTGATTCTCTGATTTCCTTGATATCAGAGAGATTTTTAAAAAATATAAAATTCATTTTTCAAATTTTATTTTATTTTTAAATTAATTAATACTCCAAAACTCAAAATAATTGTAATAAAAAGAATATAATTCAAAAAATCACCAAAATTGGTCCAAGTGGTCCTCTGGTCATTAGGAATGTCCCATAATTTTCTTAAGGACAGAAACTTTCCCTTGGTCATATTATTAAATTTTCCTTGAAATCCCTATTTTCCACCAAAAATAATTACATAAATAAATTAAATATGGAAAAATCACATTTTCTCCTCTAATGTCCTCATTGACATATGAGTGAAGCCACATAAAAATCTCAAGTTCATTTGAGCTCAATTTAATGAGTTATGGAATTATTAAGCTTGAAGGGCAAAATGGTAATTAAAATTTTAACCCTTAATTAAAACTTTAGGCTTAATAAAATGAAAAGGTAAAATATTTGATCTTAATCTGATTTGGATGATTGAAATTTAAATAATTAAAGGGTAGAAACTCTATTAAACAATTCAACAATAATTGAAATGAACTTTAATTAAAATAATTAATTAAATTTGGAAGAATAATAAAATTGGAATTATTAAAATAGGGATGTTATTAGGAAGAGGTTTGCTCTTTAATTTAAGAATCCCCAGATTAATCATCCCAATAATATTTAATTCCTAATTAAAATGATAATCCAAGTTTAAGATTTAAAATGCTAAAAGACTTAATCATTAAATTAAGTTAAGGTTAAATTATTTAAAGCCAACCCTTTTAAAATAAAATATTAAATTAAATTAAATTAAATTAAATTAAATTAAATTAAATTAAAACAAATTAAATTAAATTAAATTAAATTAAATTAAATTAAATTAAATTAAATTAAATTAAAACATATTAAATTAAATCGAATTAAATTAAATTAAATTAAATTAAATTAAATTAAATTAAATTAAATTAAATTAAAACTAAATCAAATTAAATTAAATCAAATTGAATTAAATTAAGCTAAAGCATATTATATTAAATTAACTTAAATTAAATTAAATTAAATTAAACCACATTAAATTAAATTAAGTTAAATTAAATTAAATTGAATTAAAAATAACATCACCTAAGACATGAAGAATTCAAAAATAAATCTAAAACAACTTGAACACTATTCCAAACTTAAATCCATTAACTAAAATCAAATCATGAACCACTTGAACATCCATTTGCCCTCAAAAGCTCGTGATGTCATAACTCTTAAAAGGAGTATTAAATGAAGTGTTACTTCATTCATGGGATATTCAAATGTCCTAGTTCACTGAGCAAGACAACAAAACTTAAACTCCCGGACGATTAATTCATTTGTATAATTAAATTCACTTGGACTTAGAATAATCCTAGAAACGTTGAAAAGATGTTTAAGATTCGTCTTAAGCACTTCCTCAATATGATAGGATATTTATAAGAAAAATTGAACTTAGTTGTTCTTTGATGAAGAAAATCGTCCTCAAACTAAAATACAAGAACCTAGACGTCATAGGAAATGACTAGCTATAGGATTAGGAACTTGGTAGAAAACCATAACCCTTCCCTTAGCGTTACCTAGGAACTTACTTTAAATGCTTAAATATTCTAACTGTGTTTTAAGTGCAACTTGGGATGACGGGAAGACCCTCCAGGTACGCTTTTATTTTATTGCAATTTACCTTACTGCAATTTATTTAATCGCATTGCACTTACTTTTCTTGCATGATAAACAACTGTTGCATGAAAACCTACACCTTTAGGATAGTCTCTAAAACTGAAACCAAAACTAAATTAAAAGTCATTACAAGATAAAATTCACTGCCACAACATTTCAAAATATAAAACAACTCAAAATTTAATTACAAAAAGAACAACAAAACTACAACTACAACTAAATTAAAATGTCTTGTTGGATGATCGGGAATACCTCGGATGATGTAACCTACGTGTTGCTAACGGGATTTCCAACGGTTTAAATGAAAGTGTGGAACTCATTCAGTTGAGTTTAGCAAATTCATTTGGACTAAGTGAATCCGATAAAAATAACGATGCCGGAAGGATGGAACCGTGGGATCTTAATCGGTATTGTTATAATCAACTTTAAGATTTGTTTAATTAAAATATTAAAAACACCTGGATTTTAAGATCTTCTCTAAACCAAAACACTTCTCTCATCCCCTGATTTATGACTTCTAAAACTAAAAGTCTGCAACAACAAGGAGCTCGGAGCATGGTGGGCAGCACGGCCATCGTCATCAGCAAAACTCGGATCTACTTCAACAAAACTTCCTTAGAATTAAAAAAACAAGCCGTAGGACTTCGAGGTAGTTTGCTCAGTGCAACATAAATCCTCAACTCTTCGTTAGGCATTTGCATGATCATGTAAATTAAGCCCTAACCGGTCTTAGGATTCCGAGGTAGTCGTCCGATACGACATAAACCCTCACATCTTCGAGGTTATTTGTATGATTTTATCATACAAATATAAGTCCTAACTAATTAAAATTGGCAAGATCAAAATATTAAATAAACATTAGGACTTTCCTAAATTCAAACCAAACAATAGGATAGTCGAGAAATTACCGAAGTTCACTTCGAATCTGTGATTTCTCCTACCTTTCTTCCTTTGAATTCCCAAAATAAAAATGTTCAAAATTTGATCCATTCCCTATTGAAATTCCAAAATTCAATCCCTTGAAAACTTAAACTTTGAAATTCTTGAGAGCAGAACTACTGATTATTATCGAGAGTTTTCTTAGGTGATTCCCGTCACTTAAGATGTAATTAACTATAGGGGCTTGCCCTTATAGGGAATTTTAAGAACCCAAGTAATATAAACCCTGCTTAATTCATTTATATTAAGCAGGGGAATTTGTCGACTTATAAAATTGGTTCGCAGACCAAACGGATGTCACAAACCTTTCTAGTTTATTTAATTGAGCCCCATCATCAAGCAGTGTGTCTATTCTTCGGGATAAATACACGGTTTGTGGTGCAGCGCTCGTTTATATAAACTATTAGGGATGTGAGATCAGTTTGATTGCATATCTTAAAATTTTCAATTTTAAAATTATTTTCAAAATCAAATATTACTTTTCAAATTATTTATTTAAATTAAAATTAAAATACGCCGACAATTTCTGGCGACTCACGTGGGATAATTCCTCTCTCCATTTTTAATCGAATAGTTCTGCTTTCAAAAATTGGTAGTGTATCCATGTCCCTAATGGATCAAACTACCCTTCTTTCCGTTGGAATATTATGTTCATTTCTACCTTGAACGAGTATAGCCAACATTCTCTTGGATTTAGGAGCCACTGTTTAGACACCCCTAAAACAGAGAGATTCCGAGATCCTTTTGCCTCATTTCTGAGGTGGGGTGGACCCCCAATAGGTGTTAGTTTAGGAGTGATCCTTCGAGTTGAGAAGTCTTACATAAGACTTTCTTTTCCTTTCCAACTCTGAATCAAATTCATTACCTTCTCTACACCTTTGAACATTCCGTTCTAAATAAACAAACCCTCTAATGAATGACTCTTTTGACAAATATACATGAACAAGAATGTGTTCGGACACTTTTCGTTTCCTTTCTTTTCGTCCTGATGAGAAGAAGCATAACTTGGGACTGATAATCAGAATCTTCCTTGCAGAAATGGAAGCCCCAAAACTGATTTTCTCCTTCACCAATGGACTGGACTTCGCTGTTTACAAGGATGAGCTGCCCGACAATGGGATCATCCGGTTTGGACAAGGATTCGAAAACACAAATGTCAAGATCGCTGACGTTACCCTTTTCGCACTGATGGACAAAGTGTCAGAAACTGAGAAACCCATGATTGAGTTCAACCTTAAGTCAACTCAAGAGTTTCCTCCTCTACAAAGGATTCCAAGTGAGAGGAATACCGCTGTCCAAAGGAGGACTGTTATCTCTACCCCCACTGGTCTAGTCGTCTCCGCACCTACCCCGGCTCCCGCCAACCGAAGGGGAAAGAAGTTCGAATTTGCAACGAGCATGTTACCGTGGAGGGTACGAGATTTCCGTGCAAGACCTTCTATTTTGAAATTGGGTCCGGCTCGAGGGTTCCACCCTAACACGGACTCGGAGGAGAAACGAGAGGCGGGAAGATTGCCGGGAGGGCCGGAGACTGCTGAAGTCGCTTTCTTAGAAGAAATCCCCGAGTACACACCACTACTCGAATACATACCATTGTCTGAGTATACACCCCTTTTGGAAGGAAGTAGATTCCATCCCCTTTCCGCCGCAGCTGACGAGGAAAATGTCTGTAGGATTGCCTCTACATTACCTCGACCCGCATATTACAGTGACAATAGAAAGAAGAGGGCTAGGGTTACACCATTTGCCCGACTACAGACTGTGATTGAGAAATTAGCAAAGAAAGAAAGATGCCCTGTATCAAAAATTTTAAGAAGGATAGGGCGGGTGCCGGCCAAATCCCGTCTTGGGCCGCGAGTAGAATGTGTTATCGCTGCAGAAGAGCCTAATAAGAAGATGAAGGCTAGTCCATTCGTTGTTGTTTCAGGTTTACGGATCGGGAGGATACCACCTTCCGACGATTCGGTGACGGACCATCCGGTCCCAGGCCTTCTACTCCTAGAAGGATGGTATGGCGTCCCACTACCGGCCAATTAAGACCGAAACAACGACCGAAAAGGAAAGTCTCGTCGGGAGACTTGAGTCCGAGGAAAGTGCTACTTGCGATAAAGGAGACTCATGAGAAGGAAACCCGACGGTTATCACATGACAACTGCAAGGATGTACAGAAAAGACCTCTAGAAGATGCTATGGAAAAGTTAAGGACTTATATTCGACGATTAGCAAGGGAGAGAGAAGAGAAATTCGGAGATGAAATTGACTCGTCAGAGTTCATGGATGATGAGTATGCAGAAATTAACATGGTTGAAACACGAGCTTCGTCGGCTTCACAAGGTGCCCCCGCTGCCGCAGAAAGAGAGGAACCGGAAGTAATGAGGAGGCGGCTTCAAGAGAAAGATGATACGATCGCCCGAATGGCGAAAAGGATGGAAGAGATGGGCTGTAGCCCTAGCCACTCTCCAAAGTCAGGTTCAACCCCAAAGAGAAACAACCCCAGAAGTTATTCACATTATAGACGGAGGAAAGGAGATTACATCCGTCAACGGGGATGATCAATTAAAGAAGGATACAATACAAAGTATGATTCCAGAAAAGGATATCAAGAGCTTGGTGGAACAGCAGGTGCGAGAAGCCTTGGCACAATCAAAGAGCGGAACATCCATTCAGACGGGTAGACCTTACCCTGAAGAATTCGACGCTGTCCAATATCCGAAAGGCTTTGTACCACCTCTGTTTAAAACCTTTGATGGAATCGGAAACCCTCGGCAACATGTTGCACATTTTCGTGCCAGTTGTTGCAATGTCGGCGGAAGTGATGCTTTACTCTTCCGACAATTTGTCGACGACACATGTCGGGATCGCCTTTGATTGGTATGCGGAATTACCAAACGGATCGGTAAAGACATTTTCAGAATTAGAGAACCTCTTCATCAAGCGATTTGTCGGAGCTCAGCACCACATCATTATAGGTGATTTAGTGGTAGAGAAGCAGAAGCCGAACAAAACCTTGGTGGACTACATACTTCGATGGAGGAATCTAAGTATGAAGTGTGAGCCACAGTTACAAGAACAGCATGCAGTCGGCATTTTACTAAAAAGCATCCATGGCCCGATAGCACTTCTCCTCAAGGGATTTACTATTAAGACTTTCGAGAAGTTGTTAAGCAAGGCCGGAAGCTCTGCAAGAGGAGGCGAAGCAATTAAGTTTCACCGATAAAACGGACAAACGAAGCCCGTGAAAACTTTTGAAAAGATGTCCGGAATCGTCACGGCGAGTCGATAAAGGCAAGCAACCGATACTAAATATCGTCGAACGGCGCGAGCAACCTCGACAAATTACCGGCAACCCCGACCCGAGCTATCGGTCATCTCGACGGTATGAACAACCGCCTCGTACCCAACGGACGTTTAGGGAGTTCCTGGCGAGGAGTATCCGTTCAAGAATGAGGCAGTCCCGAAAATGTTCCGCAGACCGATGAAGACTCCGGATTTCCAAGCTGCCGTAGCCTAAAAGACCAGAAGAAGTCGACAAGAAAGGTGATCCCAACTTTTGCCCTTACCACCGGATGCTTGGGCACAAGATAGAAGATTGTATTACCTTCAAGAGTTGGCTCAACGACAATCTTCGGAAAGGGAATATAACGATCCCGAAAGAATTTCATGAAGGAACCCCAGAAAGGAGGTTCCGTCAATCTTATCTCGACAGATTTCATTGTTCCGATAAATCCCTATGCGACTGATGATGGATGGACTACCGCTTGGACAAAGTCTTCGAAGAAGATTTTAGATCACATCCAAACCGCTTCAGTGCAAGCCTCAATTCAAAGTTCGAAAACTATCAAGTCGACACTATCACTTGCAATAGAAGAGCAACCTCAACAAGAGACAATTGAAGAAAAGAAGAAAACTGACGAAGAAGAGAAGACCGAGGCACCTAAGGCTAGACTAGGGGCCGCTTATCCTAGGATAGTTGTTTCCGATTCGGGGAAGAAATCCCTCGAACCTCGACTCGTATGATTATGCGCTTCACTCCGGTGGGATCTTATAATAATGAGGGTTACGGCGTTGGCTACGTTTGATTGTTTCTAACGATTACGTAACTAGCGACAATCAACCTAATCCGGACATCGATTCCGATACAAATAACAATTCTCAAATCATACACAATCTCGACGATCACAATGACGAAGAAGACATCCACCAGGGAGGCTACGAGAGTTCAACAAGCAACGAATCTATTTGCGAGTTTCGAGGAGCTCCAATCACAATAGAGTTAGAGCCTTCAGACTCCGAATCTAATCCTGAAGAACTTGTCATTCCAATTCAGAAGGAGACACCAGCAAACTCAATGCTAAACTTAGAAGAAATCACAGAAGTCAACTTAAGAAGTGGAAGAGTTCTACCTCCGAGAATGGGTCCAAAGGACAAAGGAAAGCAGGTGGTTGTTCAGGAAGAACCAACCCGGCGGAAGAAATACCCATTCGAGAAGAAAATGAGGCACATGAAAACAAAGTGGACTACAACGTGCTAGCTCATCTTAGGAAACTACCGACCAAGCCGAGCATCTACGACGCTCTCATCTTATCAAAGAAGATGAGAGAAGCTCGATCGAGGCCTTACTTGATCCGGAAATTTGCTTAGCTCAAATGACCGGAGATTCCTTAGATGAGGTTTGCTCGTTAAAGGAACGACGAGGTGTTACCTTCACGGACAATGACTTACTACTTGGGACGACGCATACCACAACCGACCGTTGTACATTTCGAGTTACAATTGGGAAGTTTACACTCTCCGCAGTATTGGTGGATCCAGGAGCATCAATCAACATAATGAATCTTCGAACGCTAAAGCATACTTGGAAATCGATGCTCGCGAGCTCGAAGCGGACAAGATGTTATTAAGAGGATTCAACCGTAAAGGAGAAAGAGCCCTCGGATCAATAACACTTGCTAATGAAGTCCGGTGACTTAGCAAAGACAACCGCGAAATTTCACATAATTGATTCAGAAACATCGTTCAACGCTCTACTGGGCCGACCATGGATACATGAAAACAGGATGGTACCATCATCTCTACATCAATGCATTAAATATTACGATGGAGGGGAACAGAGTGTTAAAGGTGACTTACAACCGTTCTCCGTACATGAAATCGGAATCCATGAAGATGCGACTTATTATGCACCTCCGAAGAAAACAATCTTCTCAGCAGATACCATAACAAATAAAGCAAAGGAAATTTGGGACAACGAAGAACCCGAAATTCTAGTCCAACAGTCACTCACCACTCCCTTACGGCGAGATGGTGAAGGTTTCTCCACAACTCGCATCCGAGGTCGAGGCCGGGGACGAGGTCGTGGCAGAGACGTTAGGATGATTGGACAGAGGAAACCAACCATCAATGTCGATTGGGAAGATAGTTCTGAAGAAGAAAAAGAAATCAAACAAGAAGCAGCGACAATAAGTCGAAAGAAGCCGCAATTCAGAATCCCTATTGAAGATGAAAGAAACGAAGAATATAAATCGATGTACGAGAAGATTAACCACTATGTACATACTATGACCCTGACCCCGATCCATTCTAATAAGATCGAGGGTATGGAGGTCAAAGAGGTACGTAGCGGTGGTGCAAAGCCAATCAAATTCTACCGTGGTACTCCTTCCTCCAAAACTGAAAATAATGTACAATTTGAAGATGCTACTTCATCAGAATTAATGGAATTACCTTTTGAGTGGTACTCTCCCTGTGTTCAAAATTTAATTCAGCGTGGTTTCTTACCTCGACAATGGACAAAAGGTCGATCACAACATTTTGAAAATTTATGGAATAACTCCGGTCGTCCACCCAATTCAAAACATGGTCTCGGATTCGGCATAGTAGGATCAGTTGACGATACTGAATTTTGCATGGTTGTCACTTGCGAGTCTAATGAAAACTGCATGGAAACTACAGAAGAACTCGAAGATTTACAAATTGGAGACGCTCCACCAGAGTTCGAAGAAAAGATCAAATCTACAATAGATGAGTTAACGGAAGTTAACTTAGGAACTAGCGAAGAACCTAGACCTACCTTTGTTAGCTCCTTACTCAATAAAGAAGACTCCGAAGAAATAATTAAGTTATTAATGGAATTTAAAGACTGTTTTGCTTGGATCTACGATGAGATGCCAGGTTTAGCTCCAGAGGTCGCAGTCCATAAGCTAGGGGTGGATCCTGCTTCTGTTCCAGTCAGACAAGGTCCAAAAAGAATGCGTCTAGAAATCGAACAAGTCATAGCCGAAGTTAAAAAGCTAATAGATGCTAAATTTGTCCGTGAAGAACAATACCCGACTTGGTTAGCCAATGTGGTACCGATCGAAAGAAGAATGGTCGGATCGAATTTGTGTGGATTTCGAGAGATTTAAACAAGGCATGTCCAAAAGATGAATTTCCTCTACCGATCCCGAATTAATGATCGACATCGCTTCAACACATGAAATATTCTCATTCATGGATGGATCTTCAGGATACAACCGGATAAAAATGGCTCCGAGAAGATGAAAAACTTACGGCATTCGTAACGCCGATCGGGGTATATTGCTACACGGTAATGCCATTTGGACTGAAGAATGCAGGAGCAACCTACCAGAGAGTGATGACAAGAATTTTTGATGATCTCATCCACAATCAAGTCGAATGCTACGTGGACGATGTGGTCATCAAAAGCAAAATAAAGGAAAACCACCTGTATGATTTGAGAATTGTTTTCGAACGATTAAGACAATTTAACCTTAAGATGAATCCCTTAAAATGCGCCTTCGGCGTCACCTCCGGAAATTCTTAGGATTCGTTGTCCGACATCGTGGAATTGAAATCGACCCGGAAAAGATTAAAGCCATCTTAGAAATGCCACCTCCCGTGAACCTTAAAACAACTACGATCTTTTCAAGGGAAGCCGGCATATCTTCGACGCTTTATCTCAAACTTGTCGAGTAGGTGTCGACCTTTCTAGGCACTAGTTAAAAAGGACGCCAAATTTATTTGGGAAGAGAAATGCCGTAGGGCCTTCGAGGACATTAAACAATACTTAATGACACCTCCTGTCTTAGCAGCCCCTGTCTCAGGTAGACCGCTAATACTTTATACCGCGGCTTTAGACGACTCTCTCGGAGCCTCGTTAGCCCAGGTCAATGATGAGGGTAAAGAAAATGCTCTTTACTACCTAAGCCGTCGTTTACTTCCGACGGAAATAAGGTATCCCGCAATTGAAAAGCATTGTTTGGCCCTGATCTTCGCCGCTCAAAAGCTCGAGCATTACATGCTTTCTCATAAGGTCAACTCGATCTCGAAGTTTAATCCATTGCAATACTTGATGACCCGTCCGACGCTTTCCGCGGACTTGCCGGATGGTCAATGATATTATTGCAATTCGATATAACTTTCGTGCCTCTTCGTGCCGTAAAGGGACAAGTCTTAGCGGACTTCCTCGCGAAGACACCCTTTGCCGGCAGAATCTCCTCTCAATGACGATTTGCCGGATGAACAAATAATGAACCTAGAAGACCCCGATGATCGACGTTGGGAATTATATTTCGACGGAGCATCTTCAGCACACAAAGACGAAGAATCACAAGTGATAGTGCCCGGTAAGGCAGGAATCGGACTAATCTTTATAACACCGGAGCGGGGGATGTTAAGATACTCCTACCACTTGACAGAGCCGTGTACAAATAACGAAGCAGAATACGAAGCCCTCATAACAGGACTGGAATTAACTATTCAAATGGGTATAACGTACATCAACATCTACGGGGATTCGCAGCTAATCATTCAACAGATCGCCGGACAATACAGAATTTTAAAACCAAGACTCGAGCAATACTTCCAGAATGCCATACAGCTGTTGGAACAGATTCCAAATGTAACAATCTACAAAATTCCCAGAAAAGAAAACGCTTTAGCGGATGCGCTAGCCCGTCTCGCAAAAGAATTTGCCTGTTTGCAAGATGAATCAGTGGAAGTGTCGGCTCACGGACGTCGAGTCCATCACAGACTCGACATAGACACAATACACAAATCGAAAAAGAGGAAGAATCAGTTGCAATGATATGAGAAACACAGAAGATTGGCGACAACCATTAATAGACTACCCGCAAACAGGAAAACTACCGGACGATAGGTCGTTAGCCCATCGGATCAAGAAAAGAACTCGTCCTACGCATTAATAAACAACACATTATACGAAGGTCTTTTGATCGGATGTGGCTAAGGTGCCTAAGCGGGTCCGAGGCCCGTGAAATCGTTAAAGAGGTGCATTCGGGACTCCGTGGCGCTCACCGATCGGGTCCGAAGATGAAAATGAAAATTAAAAGACTAGGGTACTACCGGCCCTCGATGATGACCGACCGCATGAAAATCGCCAAGAGTCGTAACCAGTGCCAAGTGCACGGAGTGGTTCTACACCAACCCCCAAATGTGCTACATCCGACAATTGCGTCGTGGCCATTTGAATGTTGGGGCACGGATATAGTGGGTCCAATAGAACCACCATCTTCAAAAGGACATCGCTTCATTCTTGCGGCTACAGATTACTTTTCAAAGTGGGCAGAGGCGTTCCACTTAGAGAAGTGAAAGCACATCACGTGCTACAATTTTTCAAGAACCAAGTTGTCTACCGTTTCGGAGTGCCGCGCAGGATCATCTCGGATAATGGGACAGCATTCAGAAGCACGCAAATCAACAATTTTGTCAGGAGACACGGAATCGACTGGCGATATTCAACAATTTACTACCCAAGAGCGAACGGCCCTGCCGAGGCTTTTAATAAAACTCTCGTTCAAATTTTAAAGAAGACTTTAGACGAAAATAAGAGAAATTGGCATGAGAAGTTATTAGAAGCCTTATGGGCCTACCGGACAACCTTCAGAACTCCTACTCAATCTACACCTTACGCTCTGGTGTATGGGTCCGAGGCAGTGTTACCTTTAGAAGTCCAGCTTCCTTCACTCAGGATTGCGAGTTGCAAACAAAATCACGACGAGAAGAGAATGCCAAATTACGACTAGAGGAATTAGAAAGCCCGGAAGGGAAAAGACTTGCGACGCGACAGAATTTAGAACTATACCAAGCTAAGATGGTTCAAGCTCATGACGGATCGGTCCGCCCAAGAACCTTTAAAGTTGGTGACTTAGTTCTCGTTCTCAAGAGACCCAATCTTGCACTCCGCAAGATAGGAGGAAAATTTGAACCCACTTGGGAAGGACCATTTGTGGTTGAGGCAGTCTACTCAGGAGGCTCCTACCAGCAAGTGAATTTCCAAGGAGAACGACATATGCTTCCGATCAACGGACGATACTTGAAGAAGTATTACGCTACCTGATGTTTCGAAGGAATGAATCCTTCATCCCTAGAAGCACGGGTGAAGTGATTACTTATGACTGGGTCTGAACCCAAAAGATAATAAAATTTGCTAAAATAAATAAAATCATGATAATAAAGTTTTCCTTGTTTTCTCTCTTCCAAATCAAAATCTCTTTCCCGATCTTTTCCTACTTCATTCTGTTGAATTTAAAAAATATAAAAATAAAAAAAATTGTCTTTAATAAACATTTTCTTAATGTTCTTGTTCTTAGTACTGACCCTGATCCTTTTCCTTGTCTTTTCGCAGGGAAATGTCGAACGGGCGGTTGGTCCTGAACTTTAGAAATGGCGTAAGCCTTGCACTCGACGAAAAGAGGGTGAAAGATGGAGCGATAATAGAGATTGACTCAAACTTCGCACCAGCGGGCTCCGCAATACGAGGAAAGTGGCTGGGTCCCGATTGACCGAGAGGAACTCGCCCGATCGGACGATAATGAAAGTGGGTGGCCCGAGCCACCAATCCAACGACAAGAAAAGAAAAACAAACACCGAAGAGGACAAGAGAATCGAGTACGTAGTCGCTACGACGGAGGCGGGCTTGTCGGCCGCGCCTACGAAGTCGGGGAATACGAAGAGCTACTCTCACAGCAACTCAACGAAGAAATAAAAGTCGCCGTATCTGCAAGATGTTAACTAAATTAGCAGCGGACCAGCGCGACGAGACAGTTGCTACTACCAGTGCATATACTTCAAGAGTACCGGTTCGCCAGGAACCTGAAGGAAGGAGGCCAGCTCCGAGGATAACAGAAGAAACCAGGGAAATCTCGAGAAGAACAGAAGAAAGAAGGCTACAACGCCACCAGACAAAGCCACCAGTAATGCATGACCTTGTTGCAGAAGCAACCCCGGAGGATGTCCTGAAGGACATCATCCCCGAGGAGCCGAGGTATGCAGGAGAACGTGAAGGGATTGAGCCATATATCCCACAGTACGTCACCAGGCCTCGCCATTTGCAAATTATCTCAGAATACGAGTTAGAAAGAATACAAAATGTCCAGAAGAAAACTTTTGAATACTTCGAGAGAATCAGAGGCAGGAGGATCATTATACTAGAAGGCCTCGAGCTACATACAGACGTGTTCTCAGAATACGAACAACAACAAATCGTGGACTGCATCCGGGATTTGAAAAAGATGGGCCGAGCAGGTCGCTTAAGAGAAAACACTTACTCGAACCCCGGAGATGGATGCCGGGGAAGGGGAGAATTACAATACAATGTGGATGCTTGCTGCAACTTCGCGAGAAGACAGAAGGGAAACCCACCGAGGATACTCCGTCATGGCCGAGTGGATCCAATGCCATTAGTCATTAAAAGGATGGTAAAAAGAATGATAACATGGAGGGTACGCCGGCGGATTGCATACCCAGCCGGTTGCATCATTAACATTTACAAGAAGGGTGATCGCATACCCCCGCACATAGATCACCACGACTTTGTCGGACCTTTCGCACAGTTTCTTTTCTAAATGAGTGTAATATCATGTTCGGATCCGACCTCCGGATAGCGAGCCCGAGTGAGTTCCGAGGGGCGGTAAAGATACCATTACCGGTAGGTTCCGACATGATACGATGGGCAACGGAGCGGATGTCGCTAAACATTGCATACCGGGAGTACCAGTGAAGCGGATCTCGGTTACTTTCGAAGGATGGACGACGGGAAAGCACCTTACCACTTCCGAGCGAGACCGGAGCCGGAGAGCCTCCGGCCGTACTGAGCTCGTGAGTTACATGGAAAATATCACACCTCCAACGTAAATCCATACGGCATCCTCGCCAAGGATGGCTTGGAAGGTGATGTTATTGACCATGCACCTCACTATTCAGACATGGATTTTTGACAGATACCTTTTTTGGATGGATTGACAAAGATCATACATAGTCCGTTTTGAGTCTATATGGATTGTATGAGATGTATTCCAGATCGAGTTGTATGATGTATCTTCAGCATGATTGGAATGAAAGTGATGATGTCACATTTTTGGCCTTCACCTCTTTTGTGCAAATTGACTGGGAAACGCCATTAAAGTTAAACGAACATCGAACAAAGAACAGAAAAGACAAAAAATAAAAAATAAAAAATATAATAATAAAAATAAAATAAAATAAAATAAAAATTTTGGAAAGTTAAAGGACAAACAAAATGAAAATGAATCTCAAATCGGATCCCACTCTAAATTCATCTTTCCAAACATTTCAAATCAACTCCAAATCGAAATTTATCTCAAGAAGCTTTGAAATTCTCTCGTCGGACAACTCTTCCTCACAAGAGACCCACACTTAATTTCCGAACCCTAAACCTTTTTTCGTCACATCGAAATCATTTCGACTTTTGTGGCCTACCTTTCTTCCTCGTATGGAGATCGACTAGGTCTATTGACACGGAGCCACGAGCTTTGTCGATTTGGTTCGATGACATGGGACTGGGTCCCTCTTCAAACAAATAAACTTCCGAGATTGGAATCCAATTCCAATTCTCATTAAACTTCCGAGATTGGAATCCATTTCCAATTCTCATTAAACATCCGAGATTGGAATCCATTTCCAATTCTCATTAAACTTCCGAGATTGGAACCTCATTCCAGTTCTCATTAAACTTTCGAGATTGGAATCCATTTCCAATTCTCATTAAACTTTTGAGATTGGAATCCATTTCCAATTCTCATTAAACTTCCGAGATTGGAATCCATTTCCAATTCTCATTAAACTTTCGAGATTGGAATCCATTTCCAATTCTCATTAAACTTTCGAGATTGGAAGCTCGTTCCAATTCTCTTTAAACTTTCGAGATTGGAATCCATTTCCAATTCTCATTAAACTTCTGAGATTGGAATCCATTTCCAATTCTCATTAAACTTTCGAGATTGGAACCTCGTTCCAATTCTCTTTAAACTTTCGAGATTGGAATCAGTTTCCAATTCTCATTAAACTTTCGAGATTGGAACCTCGTTCCAATTCTCTTTAAACTTCCGAGATTGGAATCAGTTTCCAATTCTCATTAAACCTTTGAGATTGGAACCAGTTTCCATTCCTCTTTAGACCTTCGAGATTGGAACCAGTTTCCAATTCTCATTAAACCTTTGAGATTGGAACCAGTTTCCATTTCTCTTTAAACCTTCGAGATTGGAACCAGTTTCCATTTCTCTTTAGACCTTCGGGATTGGAACCAGATTCCAATTCTCATTAAACCTTCGAGATTGGAACCAGTTTCCAATTCTCATTAAACCTTTGAGATTGGAACCAGTCTCCATTTCTCTTTAAACCATCGAGATTGGAACCAGTCTCCATTTCTCTTTAGACCTTCGAGATTGGAACCAGTTTCCATTTCTCTTTAGACCTTCGAGATTGGAACCATTTTCCAATTCTCATTAAACCTTTGAGATTGGAACCAGTTTCCATTTCTCTTTAGACCTTCGAGATTGGAACCGGTTCCATTTCTCTTTAGACCTTCGAGATTGGAATCGGTTTCCAATTCTCATTAAACCTTCGAGATTGGAACCGCTTCCATTTCTCTTTAGACTTTCGAGATTGGAACCTCGTTCCATTTCTCTTTAGACCTTCGAGATTGGAACCAGTTTCCATTTCTCTTTAGACCTTCGAGATTGGAACCAGTTTCCAATTCTCATTAAACCTTCGAGATTGGAACCAGTTTCCATTTCTCTTTAGACCTTCGAGATTGAAACCAGTTTCCATTTCTCTTTAAACCTCCGAGACTGGAACCAGATTCCAGTTCTCTTTAAACCTTCGAGACTAGAACCCGATTCCAGTTCTCTTTAAACTTTCGAGATCGATACCTAAATCCCGATTCTAACCCCTTCAATCAACACTTAAACTCCGATTCTCATTCTGCGAGTCGGTACCCCGATTCCGGTTTTCTCCACAATCCCGGGATTGGAACCTCGTTTCGAATCCAAACTTCAAATCCAAATTTCCTCAAATTGATTTTAAACCAAACTTCAATCTAAATTGAAACTCAAAATCTAAACTTACACATCAAAACTTAAACTAAAACAAAACGAAAATCTAAATCGAAATTCCCCCAGATCATGCGATTTGGGACTCACCTCCTTTTCCTTTCCCCAGCGAGAGTTCAGGAATCTCCAGTCTCAGAGATATACTTGACATTCCCCAGCGGAAACTCTTCTAC
Source organism: Papilionanthe hookeriana x Papilionanthe teres (assembly GCA_022702705.1). NCBI lineage: Eukaryota > Viridiplantae > Streptophyta > Magnoliopsida > Asparagales > Orchidaceae > Papilionanthe > Papilionanthe hookeriana x Papilionanthe teres. Next base: position 143,193,363 of record CM040425.1, read on the forward strand.
TTCGTCCTAAGTTTGTCACTTGGACATCTATGTTGGTTTTGTTGATCTTTTCGGTCAACACCAATACGCGCGGTGTGCTTGGTTAGCACACCACACTTATTGGGGGTCCATTTGTTGACCTCATTTTTGATGAGGTCTTCTCTTCTTCTCTTTAGTACTTAGGATCTAGCTATAGGCTTTTTCCTTTGACTATCCTAGAGGATTAGAATTGGGACCCACCACTTAGAAATTCAAACCTCTTCTTAACTCCCTGTAAACTCCACAAAATTGATTGTCGACCCCTAATCACCTAGAGGGTTGAAATTAAATGTGGAAGTTTAAAGGATGAGTTCCTATAGGATTCTTTGGCCTTAGGGCTGCCCTGGGTGGCCTGGTCTGGTGAAGGGGGCTGACTTACACACACACTATACCTATACACTACACTTTCACACACCTCTTAAAACCACACCCATACCCAATTTGACCTCCCGACTCATGCGGATGGTTCGCATGGATGGTCCTTAACCCACAAGCCCTTGGCAGAGGGTTAGGAACAACATAGTGGATGCCTCAAATGAGTCCCTTCATGGCTCATGTGGGCTTGATATAGCTTCATGGCTCAACCAAAATGATTTCATTCCACTTACATTCACCCGAGCTTCAATTTTCCAAATTTTCGATTTTGACCCCAGGACCCTACACACGCTTAACTTACCCAAAACCCTTGAAACCCCCAAAATTTGCAAAATCACCTAAATCACCCAAAAATCCTCAAGATCAATCCCAAACATTGCCTCACAAATCAAATTGATCATCCATACCCAAAAATACCAAAAATTCCAAAAATACCTCCCAATACCCTCCAAATACCAAAAATACCCCTCTTAGCCAAAAAATCCAAAAATTCAAGAAATTCCCAAAAAATTCCAGAAAATCCCAAATATTCCCAATTTCATTTTGTTCAATTACACCATGGGCCAATTTTGTCAATTTAGCCCACTTTTGTCAAAATCCCCAATTTGACCCATTTTAACCCAAAGTGAACCCAATGTCAAACCAAACCTACCCAATTGACCCAAATTTTGGTCCAATTCAATTCTAAACTTCAATTCAACATCCCCAACACCAATCTAGACCAAATCCAAGTTCAATTTGATTGACATTTGGATCCAATTTCACTTTTGGCCTTAAAGCCTAATTTGGACCCATGACCCAAACCTAACCCAAACTCACCCAATTCAACTCCAATTAACCCCAAATCTTTTCTAAACCCTCCTTAACATTCCCACAAACAAAACACTAACATGATTTGCCCAAAATTTAAACCCAAACCCCACTCAAATTCAACCCAAAGCTAAAAGACCCAATTTTGACCTAAACCTAAACCTAACCCAAATAAGCCCAAATCCCAAAATCAAACCCCAACCAAAGCCAAAACCTCTTTGAAACATTCCCATGAACATTTCCCAACATTAATTTTACATCAATTTCAACTCTAGCCCAACATTGGCCCTAGTTAGCCCAATTTAACCTACATTGGCCCATTCACCAAAAAAGCCCAAATCCAACCCAATTCAAACCCAAACCACCCCAAATTTGCTCCAAATCACTCATAACCCATCCATGAGCTAAAACCAACATTTGTTTGGCCCAATCCTTCACAAATTCCCCATCCATAAATTTATTTCTAAAACCAAAAGCCCACTTTCTTAAACCTTCCTAAAGCCCATCTCCACCAAAATCCAAAGGGGGAAAATCAATCCAAGGCCCATATGACAAATTCTCTTCATCATGCATTCAATTAAAATCATTCCTAAGTCCTAATCCAATGATCAAATAATTCTAAATAAAGCTTCATCCAACTTTCCACCAAAATATCCTAAATCCTTAAAATCCATTTTTATGAAATTGACTTAACTTTTCCCAAGCCAAAGATGAGCCATGAAGCCATGCATGAGCCACATGGAAGCCATGAGAGCCTCTTTACATGTCACCATGCCATTTTGGGCAAAAGGAGGAGGCTCTTTCCTTAATCACCTAAAAGTCTTTAACCTCACCCATGATACCCCTTAACCAAGATTTAATCCAAATATTCTTGGATAAGGACATCACCACTCCATCTCGGCTAGCCTATCTGATTCCCCACAGCACCCAAAGCACCTTGGAGGGTGCACCATGCCCAAAACCATGGGTTGACCCAAATTAAGCTAAAATGATCCCTCCCCCCTTCTACTTTGATTCAACACCTTTACACATGGCCAACTGCGATTGATTTCACCATTGCCAAGACCGACCTCCACGAGCACGAGGGTGACCTGACCACGGCCGGCGGCCACCACGGCCGCCGGAAACCACCGGGCCGAGAGCTCGCATGTGAGCCCGAACTTGGAATTCTCACTGTCGAGCTGCCCCATGCCCGGTGGCCATTGTAGGCTGTTCTTGTCTTGCCAAGAGCGGCGGATCCCGACCTTAAACCCCCACGGGAGGCCCTCCACCCTCTCCTATTTAAACACCACCTCCTCTCGGCCATGAGAGGTGCTTGAACCGGACCTTGTCGAAACTACGCCAAAATTGCTCTAGATCATTCTCCATACTTAGAGCGAGTTGATCCCCGGTGCCAATTTGCCCCGATCCCCACCAACGGAGCCCGATTTCTCAGCTGAAATCTCACCCAAAACCAGGACACTTTGCCACAGTGAGCCAATCCTCAAATTGACTGGTCCTACACCTTCACTGGACTATGAGGAGAAGTTTCCCACTGAAAGCTCCATCTCCAGGCCACCCAGTTGCTCCAGCCTCCAAGCTTTGTGATCGGGCTTGGTCGAAATCATACCTAAGCAATTCACCAGACCAGGAGACTTCATCTGGAGCTTGTTGGGATCCAATCCAAGGTGACACAACCCTCAGATTGAAGCCACACTTCTACGAGCAAAGGTATGAGCTAACTCTTTATCACGAGCTTCGGAGATTCTCCATTTCAAATGCTTTGATTTCAATGCATGATCACGCGTATAGATGTGTTCGTCTCTTCAAGACGAATCCATAGAGCACAAGAACACGAAAATCCGTTGAGAATCGAGTGAGTTCTTAGGGTTTTAGTGTGGACGGTTCTCGGGTGAGGACGCTTGGGGACGATGAACGGATGCCGTTCATTCCATACACGCGCGGACGGACGGCCAGGATCGCGCCGGATGAGGAGACGGAACGATACAGCGGGCCCCTGGAGCGCTGAGTCGGATGGCGGCGTCGAATTAGAAAGCGCCACGCGGCGCTTCGGAGATGCTAAGGTTGACGCGGCGCCGACTCGGATAAGTAGAAAAATAGGCATTTTCTGATTTATTTAATTCCCTGAACTTTGAAAATTCATAACTTTGTGTAGAAAAATCCTAAAAATAAAATAAAAATACCCTCTTGCTCAGTGAACAGAGGAAAATAATGTGGAAAAGAAATCATTTAATTTCATCAAGTATTTTATTTTTAATAATTTATTTACCCTCTGCATTGTTTTAATTCTCCATGCATATAGGAAATTCACCATGGCATGAGACCATAGGGATTTTGAAGCCTCTGAATTTGGGAACATTCCCTGAATTTTCCAAAGTCAGAGGCCATCCCTATGAGAAGTTATTGATTTTTCAAATTCATGTTGCTGTTTTGAGTATTTTAAATTTGATAATTAGCATGTTGTGAAATAAATTCTAGGAAAATTTGGTGATGTTTCATATGACCAGAGCACCCTAGGAAAAATAGGTTTTGAATTAATTCACTTGGAATAACCCTAATTGGCTTAAACACCCTAAATAGGTCCTTAATTAATTAGAGCTAATCATACATCAAATTGACTTGAAATCAATTCACCACTGACCTTTAGGATCAGAGGAACCCATCATAAAAGTTTGAAGTCAATTGGACTTGGTTAGCCCTACTAAATGGGTTGATTAAGTCATTTAGCCAATCTAAACTTTAAAAATTCATAACTTTCAAAATACTTTTAAAAAATTCACCAAATTAGTTTTGGAGCCTTTCTGATATTAGGGGAATTTAAGAAAATTAAAATTTCAATTTTCTAAAAAAGTTGATTCTTTGTATTATTTTAATATTTTAATAATTAAAAAATAATAAAAATCACAAAAATAATAAAATTCACCAAAATGTCACATTTTGAATTTTAGTCACTTAGGAACAAACCCCATATTTTTCCTAAGTCTCTATGATGAGTTATTAAATTTTAAAGCCCTAGGGTAATTTTAAAATAAAAAAAATATATTTTCTAGCATTTCTATTAAAATAATCCTAATAAATCAAAGAAAAATTAGAAAATTATAAAAATTGAATCTCTGATTTCCTTGATATCAGAGAGATTTTTAAAAAATATAAAATTCATTTTTCAAATTTTATTTTATTTTTAAATTAATTAATACTCCAAAACTCAAAATAATTGTAATAAAAAGAATATAATTCAAAAAATTACTAAAATTGGTCCAAGTGGTCCTCTGGTCATTAGAAATGTCCCATAATTTTCTTAAGGATAGAAACTTTCCCTTGGTCATATTATTAAATTTTCCTTGGAAATCCCTATTTTCCACCAAAAATAATTACATAAATAAATTAAATGTGGAAAAATCACATTTTCTCCCTTAATGTCTTCATTGACATATGAGTGAAGCCACATAAAAATTTCAAGTTCATTTGAGCTCAATTTAATGAGTTATGAAATTATTAAGCTTGAAGGGCAAAATGGTAATTAAAATTTTAACCCTTAATTAAAACTTTAGGCTTAATAAAATGAAAAGGTAAAGTATTTGATCTTAATCTGATTTGGATGATTGAAATTTAAATAATTAAAGGGTAGAAACCTATTAAACAATTCAACAATAATTGAAATGAACTTTAATTAAAATAATTAATTAAATTTGGAAGAATAATAAAATTGGAATTATTAAAATAGGGATGTTATTAGGAAGAGGTTTGCTCTTTAATTTAAGAATCCCTAGATTAATCATCCCAATAATATTTAATTCCTAATTAAAATGATAATCCAAGTTTAAGATTTAAAATGCTAAAAGACTTAATCATTAAATTAAGTTAAGGTTAAATTATTTAAAGCCAACCCTTTTAAAATAAAATATTAAATTAAATTAAATTAAATTAAATTAAATTAAATTAAATTAAATTAAATTAAAACAAATTAAATTAAATTAAATTAAATTAAATTAAATTAAAACATATTAAATTAAATCGAATTAAATTAAATTAAATTAAATTAATTTAAATTAAATTAAATTAAATTAAATTAAATTAAATTAAATTAAATTAAATTAAAACTAAATCAAATTAAATTAAATCAAACTGAATTAAATTAAGCTAAAGCATATTATATTAAATTAAATTAAATTAAATTAAATTAAATTAAACCACATTAAATTAAATTAAGTTAAATTAAATTAAATTGAATTAAAAATAACATCACACTAAGACATGAAGAATTCAAAAATAAATCTAAAACAACTTGAACACTATTCCAAACTTAAATCCATTAACTAAAATCAAATCATGAACCACTTGAACATCCATTTGCCCTCAAAAGCTCGTGATGTCACAACTCTTAAAAGGAGTGTTAAATGAAGTGTTACTTCATTCATGGGATATTTAAATGTCCTAGTTCACTGAGCAAGACAACAAAACTTAAACTCCGGACGATTAATTCATTTGTATAATTAAATTCACTTGGACTTAGAATAATCCTAGAAACGTTGAAAAGATGTTTAAGATTCGTCTTAAGCGCTTCCTCGATATGATAGGATATTTATAAGAACAATTGAACTTAGTTGTTCTTTGATGAAGAAAATCGTCCTCAAACTAAAATACGAGAACCTAGACGTCATAGGAAATGACTAGCTATAGGATTAGGAACTTGGTAGAAAACCATAACCCTTCCCTTAGCTTTACCTAGGAACTTACTTTAAATGCTTAAATATTCTAGCTGTGTTTTAAGTGCAGCTTGGGATGACGGGAAGACCCTCCAGGTACGCTTTTATTCTTTTGCAATTTACTTTACTGCAATTTATTTAATCGCATTGCACTTACTTTTCTTGCATGATAAACAATCGTTGCATGAGAACCTACACCTTTAGGATAGTCTCTAAAACTGAAACCAAAAATAAATTAAAAGTCATTACAAGATAAAATTCACCGCCACAACATTTCAAAATATAAAACAACTCAAAATTTAATTACAAAAAGAACAACAAAACTACAACTACAACTAAATTAAAATGTCTTGTTGGATGATCGGGAATACCTCGGATGATGTAACCTACGTGTTGCTAACGGGATTTCCCACGGTCTAAATGAAAGTGTGGAACTCATTCGGTTGAGTTTAGCAAATTCATCCGGACTAAGTGAATCCGATAAAAATAACGATGCGGAAGGATGGAACCAGTGGGATCTTAACCGGTATTGTTATAATCAACTTTAAGATTTGTTTAATTAAAATATTAAAAACACCTGGATTTTAAGATCTTCTCTAAACCGAACACTTCTCTCATCCCCGATTTATGACTTCTAAAACTAAACCTCTGCAACAACAAGGAGCTCGGAGCATGGTGGGCGGCACGACCATCGTCATCGGCAAAACTCGGATCTACTTCAACAAAACTTCCTTAGAATTAAAAAAACAAGCCGTAGGACTTCGAGGTAGTTTGCACTAGTGCAACATAAATCCTCGACTCTTCGTTAGGCATTTGCATGATCATGTAAATTAAGCCCTAACCGGTCTTAGGATTCCGAGGTAGTCGTCCGATACGACATAAACCCTCACATCTTCCAGGTTATTTGTATGATTTTATCATACAAATATAAGTCATAACTAATTAAATTTGGCAAGATCAAAATATTAAATAAACATTAGGACCTTCCTAAATTCAAACCAAAAAATAGGATAGTCGAGAAATTACCGAAGTTCGCTTCAAATCTGTGATTCCTCCTACCTTTCTTCCTTTGAATTCCCAAAATAAAAATGTTCAAAATTTGATCCATTCCCTATTGAAATTCCAAAATTCAATCCCTTGAAAACTTAAACTTTGAAATTCTTGAGAGCGAGAACTACGATTATTATCGAGAGTTTTCTTAGGTGATTCCCGTCACTTAAGATGTAATTAACTATAGGGGCTTGCCCTTATAGGGAATTTTAAGAACCACTGGTAATATAAACCCTACTTAATTCATTTATATTAAGCGGGGAATTTTTCGGCTTATAAAATTGGTTCGCGGACCAAACGGATGTCACAAACCTTTCTAGTTTATTTAATCGAGCCCCATCATCGAGCGGTGTGTCTATTCTTCGGGATAAATACACGAGTTTGTGGTGCGAGCGCTCGTTTATATAAACTATTCGGGATGTGAGATCAGTTTGATTTCATATCTTAAAATTTTCAAATTTAAAAATATTTTCAAAATCAAATATTACTTTTCAAATTATTTATTTAAATTAAAATTAAAATATGCCGACACCTAGGTAAAGCTAAGGGAAGGGTTTTGGTTGTCTACCAAATTCCTAATCCTATAACTAGTCATCTCCTATGACGTCTAGGTTCTTGGTTTGGTTTAAGGATGATTTTATTCATCAAAGAACAATTAAATTCAACTGTTCTTCCAAAACATCCCGTCATATTGAGGAAGTGTTTAGGACGAGTCCTAAACATCTTTTCAATATTTCTGGGATTATTTTGAGTCCAAATGAATTTTTATTGTACAAATGAATTAATCATCCAAGAATTTGTATTTTTGTTTTGTTTCTTGCTCAGTGAACTTAGGCATTTGATTACCTGATGAATGAAGTGACATCTCACTTAATACTCTATTTAAGAGTTATAACAATTAAAGCCTTTAAGGGCAAGTTGGTTTATCGAGAATTTTAATCATTCTTAATTTAAGGTTCGAGTTAATGGTTTAAAGTGTTTTAATTTTAATTATGAGGTTTCAATTAATAATTTTAAGTTTGGAGTAGTGTTCAAATTAGTTTAGATTTAATTCTTAATGATTTCATTTAGGTTCGTTGTTAAATGATTTTAATTTAATTTAATTTAATTTGATTTTAATTTAATTTAATTTAAATTTTAATTTTTAATTCAATTTAATTTTAATTTAATTTAATTTATATTAATTTAATTTAATTTAATTTAGTTTAATTTGAATTTTAATTTAATTTTAATTTTAATTAAATTTAATTTTAATTTAATTGGATTTAATTTAATTTAAATTTTGACTTTAATTTTAATTTTAATTTTAATTTTAGATTATTATTTTAATTTTTTAATTAAGAATTAAATATTGTTACAGTGACTCATTTAGGGATTTTTAAATTAAAGAATAAACATCCTCTTAATAATATCCCTTTTTTTTAATGGTCCAAATTTAAATATATTCTTTCCAAAATTTAAATTATTTAATTAATTAAAGTTTCATTTTTGATATTTTCAAAGTTTATAATGGGTTCCTACCCCTTAATTTCCCAAAGTTACAATCATCCAAGAAAGGCAAAATCAAATATTTTACCCTCCATTTTTAATTAAACCTAAAATTTTAATAAAGGGGGTTAAATCCTTTAATTACCTTTATGCCCTTTTAGGCTTATTAATTTCATAACTCACTAAATTGAGCTCAAATGAATTTGAAATTTTTATGTCACCTCACTCACATGCAAGTTAATACATTAGAGGAGAAAATGTGGTTTTTCTGAATTTAATTTATTTTTATAATTATTTTTAGTAGAAAATAAGTGTTTTCAAAGAAAATTCAACAACATGACCAAGGAAAGGTTTCTATCTTTAGAAAAATTATGGGATATTTCTAATGACCGGAGGACCACTTGAACTAATTTTAGTGATTTTTTGAATTATATTTTATTTATTATAATTATTTTGAGTTTTAGAGTATTAATTAATTATAAAATAAAATAAAAGTTAAAAAATGGATTTTATATTTTTCTTAAATTTCTCTGACCTCAAAGAGTCCAGAGAAACAAATTTTATAATTTTCTAATTTTTCTTTGATTTATTAGAATTAATTTAGTGGGGAAGGCTAAAAAATACATTTTTTAATTTAAAAATTGTTTTAAGGCTTTGAAATTAAGTATCTTTACCTAGAGACTTAGGAAAAATATTTGGTTGGTTCCTAAGTGATTAGGGGGCCAAATATGACATTTTTATGATTTTTATTATTTTTTAATCATTAAAAATATTCAAATATGCTTAAAAAGGAAAATTTTTAGAAAATTCCAATTTTATTTTTCTTAGACTCCTCTGATATCAGAGAAGTCCCAAAATCAATTTGGTGAATTTTTGAAATGTATTTTTGGAGTTATGAATTTTTAAAGTTCCATTTTTCTTATGAGGTTTAACCAATCCATATGGTGGGGTTAATCAAGTCCAATTGATTTCAAATTTTTATGTAAGGTCTCTCTGATCCTAAAAATCAGTGGAGAATTATTTTCAAGTCAATTTAATGTGTGGTTAACCCTAATTAATTCAAATTCAATTTTAGGGGTTTAGGCCAATTAAGGTTATTATGAATGAATTAACTCAAAATATATTTTTCATAGGGTTCCCTGGTCTTAGGGAGCATCACCAAATTTTCCTAGTATTTATTTCACAACATGCTAATTATTGGAATTAAAATACCTAAAACAGTGACTTGAAATTGAAAATTCAATAAATTTTCACAGAGATGGCCTCTGACCTTGAAAAATTTAGGGAATGTTCCCAAGATCAGAGGCTTCAAAAGCCCTATGGTCTCATGCCATGGTGAATTGTCTATGCAAATGAAGAACCAAAATAATGAAAATGGTAAATAAATTATTAAAAAGAAAATACTCATCCAATTAAATTGATTTCTTTTCGACATTATTCTCCTCTGTTCACTGAGCTAGAGGGTATTTTTATTTTATTTTTGTGATTTTTCTATGCAAAGATATGAATTTTTGAAGTTCTGGGCATTTAAATAATTCAAAAATACCCTATTTATCTACTTATCCACTCGGCGCCAGCGCAACATTGACAGCTCCGAAAGTCCACGCGGCGCATTCCCATTTAACGCCGCCATCTGACTCAGCACTCCGGGGGCCCGCGATTCACGTATCATTCCCTGGTACAGCGCAATCTGAACCATCCGCTCGATACACGCGCGATCCAACGACTCCTGGTCATCGTCTACAACTGGTGTGCACCCGTGACCGTCCACACTAAAACCCTAAGATCTCACTCGATTCTCAATGGATTTTCGTGTTCTTATGTTCTATGGATTCGTCTTGAAGAGACGAACACATCTATATGGTTTATAGGCTATGAAATTAACTTATACAAAATGGAGAATCACTGGAAGCTTGGGAGGAAGAGTGAGTTCATACCTTTTCTCAGAAAAGTGAAGCTTCAATCTGAGAGTTGTGTCACCTTCGATTGGGTCCAGGCAAGCTCCAGATGAAGTCTCTGGCTCTGGGGAAATTTCTAGGTATGAAAGTGACCAAGCCCGATCACAAAGCATGGAGGCTAGAAGCGATGGTCGGCTCGGTGAGGGGGCTTTTGTTGGGGAACTTCTCCTCTTGGTCTGGTGAAGGTGTAGGACCAATCAATTTGGAGATTGGCTCACTGTGGTGAAGTGTCCTGTTTTTAGGTGGATTTTCAACTCAGAAATTGAGCTCTGTCAATGGGGATTAGGGCAAAGGAACACTGGGGATCAACTGCTCTGGGTTAGGAGAAGGTCCTGGAGCAATTTTGGCAGAGTTTCCATAAGGTCTAGTTCATCACCTTGTTTGGCCGAGCGGTGAGTGGGTTTAAATAGGCATGGCTAGAGGGCTTCCCAGGGGGGTTTGAGGGCTTCGATCAGCTGCTTAGGGTATGGGAAGAACAGCCATGGTGTTCAATTGGGCTGGGACAACTCAGCAAGGAGAAATTCAAAAAAAATGGCTCACATGGGTGCTCTTGGCACAGTGGTTTTCGGCCGCTGTGGTGGTCGGCCGGCCGGGGTCGGGTCACCCTCGAGGTCGGGAGGACCGAGTCTTGGAGGTTTGTGCGAAGCAATTGTCCAATGCCAAGTGTAAAGGATTGGATTTAAGTGGTAAAGGGAGAAGAGTGATTTTGGGTTCACATGTGTCGACCCATGTATTTGGGCTTGGTTCACCTCCCTATGGTCGATTTTGGGCTAAGGGGATCGGTTGGGTCGATTGCCATGGAGTGGTCGAGTCCCCATCAAAATAGTTAATTTTGGGTTATGGTGTTGCATTAAAGAGGTTAAAATGGCTTAAGGAAGGCTTAGGAAAGGACTCCCTCTTCTTGCCATTAATGGCTTGGTGACAAGTCAAACCCCCCATGGCTTCATGTGGCTTGTCCATGGTTTATATGTGGCTCCATTTGGCTCATCCTTGGCTTAGGAAAAGTGGATTCATTTATATGAAAAAGGAATTTGGAGATTTTGGCAATTTAGTGAAAAATTTAGATGGTGCTTGATTCGGAGTTGATTTGATGATTGATTTGGGACTTAGGAATTGATTCCAATTAAAGGGATGATGAGAAGGAATTGTCATGTGGGCTTTGGAATGGGTTTGGGCTTTTGGATTTCACTTTGGATGGGCTTTCGAGATGGTTTAGGGAAGTGGGCTTTTGGATTTTAGGATGGGCTTTTGGATGAAAATTTTGTGAAGGACCATGTCAAATAAATGTTGCAATTGGTTTAGGGATGTTTCATGAATGGTTTGGAATCAATTTGGTGTGATTTGGAGTAGAATTGGGTTGATTTTGGGCATTTTAATTAAATCGGCCAAAGTGGGCCAAATTGGGCTAACTTGGGTTAAGGTTGGGCTAAAGTTGGATTTGATGTAAAATTAATATTGAGAAATTTTCATGGGAGTGTCACAAAGAGTTTTCAACTTTGGTTGGGCTTTGATTTTGGGATTTGGGCCCATTTGGGTTAGGTTTGGGGCTTAGGTCAATTTAAGGGATTTTGGTTTTGGGTTAGGTTTGGGTGGAGTTTAGGTTCAAATTTTAGGCAAATCAAGTTATTTTTTTGTTTCTGGGGGTGTTAGGAAGGCTTTAGAAAAGATTTGGGGCCAATTGGGGTTGAATTGGTTTGGTTTGGGCTAGGTTTAGGTCATGGGCCAAAGTTGGGCCTTAGGCCTCAAATTGTAATTGGGCTCAAATGTCAATCAAATTGGACTTGAATTTGGTCTAAATTGATGTTGGGGATATTGATTTAATGTTTAGAATTGAATTGGACCAGAATTGAAGTCAATTGGGGTTGCTTGGTTTGACATTGGGTTCACTTGGGTTAAAAATAGGTCAAATTGGAGGTTTTGGTAAAAGTGGAGTAAATGGGCAAAATTAGCCCATGGTGTAGTTGAACAAAATGAAATTGGGAATATTTGAGATTTTTCGGAATTTTTTGGGAATTTTCTGAATTTTTGGATTTTTGGGCTAAGAAGGGCATTTTGGGTATTTGGAGGGTATTGGGGGGTACTTTTGGAATTTTTGGTATTTTTGGCTATGGATGATCCATTTGAGTGGGGGGAAATGTTTAGGACTGATTTTGAGGAATTTTGGGTAATTTAGATAATTTTGCAAATTTTGGGTAGCACCAAGAGCATTTGGTAGGTTTGGTGGGTCCGGGGCCCCGGGGGTCAAAAATTGAAATTTTGGGAAAATGAAGCTTGATTGAATGTGAGTAGAATGGAATAACTTCCATGAAGCCATATTAAGCTCATATGAGCGATGAGAGGTCTCATTTGAGGCATTCACTATGTTGTTCCTAACCCTCTTAGCCAGGGGCTTAGTGGTTAAGGACCATCCATATGAATTACCTACATGAGTCAGGAAGTCAAGTTGGGTGAGAGTGTAGTTTTAGGACTTGGAATATGTGTGAGAGTGTAGTGTATGTGCAAGTCAACCCTCACCAGACCAGGCCACCAAGGGTATTTCTAAGGCCAAAAAGTCCTATAGGGAACTCATCCTTTAAACCTCCACATTTGATCTCAACCCTCTAGGTGATTAGGGGTCTACAATCAAGCTTGTGGGGTTTGCAGGGAGTTAAGAGGTGTTTAAATATCTAAAGGGTGGGTCCCACTTCTAGTCTTCTAAGATTAGTCAAAGGAAAAGCCTAAGGCTAGATCCTAAGTACTAAAGAGAGAAACAAAAGACCTCACCAAAAATGAGGTCAACCAATGGACCCCCAATAGGTGTGGTGTGCTAACCAAGTACACCGCGGGTATTGGCGTTGACCGAAGAAATCAACAAAACCAACACAAATGTCCAAGTGACAAACTTAGGACGAAATAGAAGAATTTCCGCTGGGGAGTATCAGGTACATTTCCAAGACTGGAGATTCCTGAACTCTCGCTGGGGAATGGAAAAGGAGGTGAACACCAAATCACAAGATCTAGGGAATTCAATTTAGATTTCAGTTTACTTTTAAATTTCAAGTTTCAATGTGTGAGTTTGGATTTCAATTTGAATTTTGATTTAAAATCAATTTAAGGAAATTTTGAATTTGAAATTGGGATTTGAAATGAGAATTGAAACCTGGGTTTCAACCTCGGGATTGCGAAGAGAACTGGAATTTAGGTACCAGCCTCGGAAAGAAGATCAGAATTTAGGTACTGATTGAAAGGGGATAAGGATTGGAATTTAAGTACCAGCCTCGGAGAGAGAATCAGAATTTAGGTACGGACCTTGCAAAGGATGAGAATCATAATTTAGGTACTGATCCCGAAAGAGTGAGAATTGAAATTTAAGTATCAATCTTGAAAGATGAGAATCAAAATTTCGGTACTGATCTCGGAATGAGAACTAGAATTTAGGTACTAGTCTCAAAATGAGAACTGAAATTTAGGTACCAGTCTCGGAAGAGAATCAAAATTTAGGTATCGACCTCGAAAAGGATGAGAATCAGGATTTAGGTACTGATCTCGGAATGAGAACTAGAATTTAGGTACTAGCCTCGAAAGTTTAGAATTGAAATTTAGATATCAATTCGGAAGAGAATCAAAATTTAGGTATCGATCTCGAAAACAGAGTCGCAATTTAGGTACCAACCTCGGAATGAGATCTAGAATTTAGGTACTAGCCTAGAGAGTTTAGAATTGAAATTTAGGTATCAATTCGGAAGAGAATCAAAATTTAGGTATCGATCTCGAAAAGAGAGTCGGAATTTAGGTACCGACCTCGAAGGAAGAGAACTGGAATTTAGGTACCAGTCTCGGAAATTTAGAATTGAAATTTAGGTATTAATTCGAAAGAGAATCAAAATTTAGGTATCGATCTCGAATGAGAGTCTAAATTTAGGTAGCTACCTCAAAGGAAGAGAACTGGAATTTAGGTACCAGTCTCGGAAGTTTAGAATTGAAATTTAGGTATCAATTTGAAAGAGAATCGAAATTTAGTTATCGATCTCGAAAGAGAGTCGGAATTTAGGTATCGACTTCGAAGTGAGAGCTGGAATTTAGGTACTAGTCTCGGAAGTTTAGAATTGAAATTTAGGTATCAATTCGAAAGAGAATCGAAATTTAGGTATCGATCTCGAATGAGAGTCGGAACTTAGGTACCGACCTCGAAGGAAAAGAATTGGAATTTAGGTACCAGTCTCAGAAGTTTAGAATTGAAATTTTGGTATCTACGTTTTGAAATTTAGGTCAACACACAACAATACTTTAAGAATTATTACTACTTCATGAATAGAAAGAAAAAGATATTCTTGTTAATAGTATTTTACATCCAGTGTTATTAGTTATTGTAATTTTAATTTCTTGTTTAGCATTTTATTAAGAAAATTTCAAAAGACATCAACCTTCAAAACTTTTCAAAATCAAGACATACTTTTTCGAAAACAATTAAAGAAAATAAAAAGATAATTTCTCTGATTCCTTTAAAGATTTCACATTTTCCCTGTGGGTTCGATATCTCGGGGCTTAATCAGACTTGATAAACGATAAGTATACTTGCGTAGTATCCCGTATTATAAAATCATAATTTTCATATCTAAAATCATTAGTGTACTTATATCTGACGGTAGCATGTTTTTGGCACCGTTGCACTTATATCTATCGGGGATCACTTACTTTACATTTTTTTAAAAGAAAATTTCAAAAACAAATTTTAAACTATTTGTCTTTAAATATACTTGACAAAATCATTTTTAAAAGTAAAAAGTGGTTTTTCTGCTTTCTCTAAAATTTTAGACATTTTCTTGCCGGTTCGATATCTCGGGGCTTAATCAGAAAGTCTCATATTACTTGATAAACGATAAATATACTTGTGTAGAATCCCATATTATAAAATAATTAAAATTGATTTCTTATTTGCTTTGTAATCAAATTTTTGGCGTCGTTGCAGAGAAAGAGATATTATCATTGTAAAAAAAAATTCAAGTATAAAACGTAAGCATAAATATTCGATGGGTATCAAGATTTTGGCTCCCTTACCGGGAAAATTAATTAAAATATTATTTTAAAGAAAGTTTAAGTAAAATCAAATTTTTTACTTTTCCATTTTTTAGATAGTGTGTTTTATTTTATTTTATTTTATTTTTTTGTATGTGTGGTTCAGTTTGTAAAAGACTTGTGCCTTACGATTCAGAATTTGAGAGAACTATCAGAAAAATCAAAAAATTTTAAAATACAGAAAAAGATAAAAATATTCAAGAAATGGCTAATTAAGAAAATCATAACGTTGAAATCCATCAAGAATTTAGAGCTTTAAGAGATTATGCTAACCCTACAGTGGATGAACTTCGTGGTAGTATTCAGAACCCCTATGTAGCTGGTAATTCATTTGAACTTAAACCTGCTATTATCTAAATGGTATCTAATAATTAATTTAGAGGAGCACCGACTGAAGATCTTAATTTTAATCTTGCCAGTTATCTAGAGTTGTGTGTTACTTTTACCTTTGATGGTGTTTCAGATGATGCTATTAGACTCAGGATTTTTCTTTTCTCATTAAGGGATAAGGCTAAGATATGGTTAAATTTGTTAGCACCTAAATCTATCAGAACTTGGGGTGATTTAGTGCAAAAATTCCTTGCTAAATATTTTCCACCATAAAAAACTGCAAAGCTTGGAAATGATATGACATCTTTTTGTCAGTTTGAAGGTGAATCTATATATGAAGCATAGGAACAATTTAAAGATTTCTTAAGAAAATGTCCACATCATTCGATACCAGATTGGTTAATAATTCTGATTTTTTATAATTGATTAGTTGGATCTCTTAGATCTATTATCGATGCGGATGCTGGTGATTCATTAATGTCTAAACAGTTTACTGATGCTTATGCTTTAATTGAAGAAATGATTACTAATAATTTTCAATGGCCTTTTAAAAGGTTAAATCCTAAAAAGGTAGCCAACATTCTTGAAAAAAATACTTTTGCTATGCTAGCAAATCAAGTTGCCACAATTTCAAAGAGGATAGGCCAATCTGGAATTAATTTTTCTTAGCCAATTTCCAATATTGAAGAAAATTCATTAGTCAAATGGTTGATTCTCAAACTTCATCAGAAACTTTGAATGTCATAAGTAAAGCTAATAACCCATATTTTAATTATTATAACCCTGGTTGGAAAAACCATCCAAACTTTAACTGAAATATCAATTATCAGTGTGGTAGTAATCAACAATGAGGGAACAATCAAGTAAACCCATTGGGGAAATGAAATAACCAAGGGAATAATAATTATAGAGCAACCTATCCTTCAGTTTTTAACAATATTTCACAATTTAAGGAGAAGAAGTTGTTTATTGAAGAAGTGGTGTTACAAATGAGAAATCAAA
Organism: Papilionanthe hookeriana x Papilionanthe teres; assembly: GCA_022702705.1. NCBI lineage: Eukaryota > Viridiplantae > Streptophyta > Magnoliopsida > Asparagales > Orchidaceae > Papilionanthe > Papilionanthe hookeriana x Papilionanthe teres. The sequence continues at coordinate 143,210,155 of CM040425.1, forward strand.
TGCAAAGTCAAGGAGCTACAATCAGAAATATTGAGAATCAATTGGGACAAATTTCCAATTCAATAAGTAATAGATCGCAAGGAACACTTTCTAGTAATACAAAAGTAAATCCAAGAGACAAGAATAAAGAGTAAGTAAAAGCAGTTCAACTAAGAAGTGGAAGAGAGTTTGAAGGTAGAGTTTAAAAGAGATTTAAGTAGAGAAATAAGAGATTGAAGAACAAAAAAAGAACACTTCAAAAGGTTTGGAAAGTCCAATTTCTCCACCAAAGATTGATTTAGAAAAGCCACCACCTTCATTTCCTCTGAGACATCGACAAAAAAAGTTGGATAAGAAATTTTCAAAGTTTTTGGAATTTTTAAGAAGCTTACAGTTAACATTCCCTTTGTTGAAGCCTTAGAACAAATGCCAAGCTATATGAAATTTATGAAGGATATTCTCAATAGAAAATGTAAGTTTGAAAATAATGAAAGTGTTGCACTTAGTAAGGAGTGCAGTCCAATAATTCAGAAAAAGCTTCGTGAAATGCTTAAAGTTCCTAATAGTTTAACAATTCCAAGTGCAATCGGAGATAAATTTTATGGAAAAGCTTTATGTGATTTAGGTGAAGCATTAACCTTATGCCATTATCTATATTCAAAAGAGTGATATTAGGAGAAATAACCTTGACGACTGTAACTCTGCAATTAGCGGATCGTTCGATCACCTATCCTAAAGGTGTTATAGAAGATGTTTTGGTGAAAGTCGATTAATTTATCATTCACGTTGATTTCATTGTGTTAGATATGCAGGAAGATAAAGTGATACCCATAATTTTAGTGAGACCTTTCCTAACCACAAGCAGAGCGATGATCGATGTGTAAAAAGAGGAATTAACGATGAGAGTTAATGATCAAACTATTACATTTAATATTTCAAAAGTAATAAAATATCCTGCAAGAGGTAAGGATGATGAATGTTATAGGATGGATGTTATCGGATATTTAAAAAAGGAAGAGTTACTGTGATAGTTAATGAAAATAATGAAATTAGACCAACAATATAAGTTACAGGGAAGCAAATATGCATTGATTATAGAAAATTAAACCTTGCCATAAGGAAAGACCATTTTCCACTACCCTTTTAGATCAGATGTTGGATAGACTGGATGGGCATAAATACTTCTGTTTTCTGGATGGATATACTGGTTACCACAAGATACAAATTGCTCCCATGGATCAAGAGAAAACAAGTTTACCGATCCTTATGGTACATTTACTTTTAGAAGAATGCCCTTTGGTTTATGTAATGCCCCTACTACATTTCGGAGATGTATGATGACAATTTTTTGTGATTTAATTCAAAAAGGGATTGAAGTTTTCATGGATGACTTTTCGGTATTTAGAATTTCATTTGAATAATGTTTAGAACATTCATCAAGAGTTCTGAAATGCTATGAAGAAACTAATTTGGTCCTTAACTAAGAAAAATGCAAATTTATGTTAGCAGGAGGAATTGCTTTGGGACATCGTATATCATAAAATGGTATGGAGGTAGATCCTGTAAAAATTTAAGTTATCTCTAATTTACCTTGCCCAACAAATGTAAGGGGAATTATAAGTTTTTTAGGACATGCTGGATTCTATAAGCGTTATATTAAAGACTTTTAAAAAATTTCAAAGACTTTATGTCGTTTATTGGAAAAAAGATGTGATTTTTTTTTTTGATGATGAATGATGCCTATAGCATTTGAAACATTAAAAGAAAAATTAATCACTGCACCTGTTATAGTTTCACCAAACTGAGAATAATGTGTGATGCAAGTGATTATGCTATTGGTACTGTTTTAGGTCAAAGATATGATAAAATTTTCAAAGTGATTTACTATGCAACTAGAACTCTTAATGAAGCTCAAATTAATTATACCACAACTGAGAAAGAGTTATTTGCTATAGTGTTTTCCTTTGATAAAATCAGATCATATTTAATTAGAACTAAATGTGTGGGGCATACTGATCATTCTTCTATTAAATATTTAATGAAGAAGAAGGATGAAAAACCGAGACTTATAAGATGAATTCTTCTTTTGCAAGAATTTGATTTTGAAATAGTACATAGGAAGGGTCCTGATAATCAAATTGCTGATCATTTGTCCATGCTTGAAATTGAAAAATATCTCTGTGATGATGAAGAAATCAATGAACATTTTCCTGATGAAAAATTGTTTACTATTAATGAGTGGCGTGTTTCGTGGTATGCCGACATTGTAAACTTTATTGTAAGTAATATTATATCCTATAGTTTGACATACCAAGAGAGGAAGAAACTTTTATTTGAAGCCATAACTTATTTTAGGGACAACACATTTTTATATAAATAAGGAAAGATTCTGATCATTCAAAGATGTGTGCCTTTAGAAGGAACTTATGAAATTATTCAAAAATGTCATAGTTTTGATTATGAGGCACATTTTGGTGTTGATAAAATTGCATACAAAATCTTACAATCTGGATTTTATTGGTCTACAGTTTTTAAGGATGTTAATTCTTATATTAAAAATTATGATCGATGTCAACATGTAGGCAATATTTCTAGAAGAAATGAGATGCCCCTGAATTATATGTTGGAAGTTGAAATATTTGACGTTTGGGGATTAGATTTCATAGGACCGTTTATACCATCTTTCGGAAATACATACATTTTGATAACAGTAGACTATGTATCTAAATGAATAGAAGTTATTGCTTTACCTCGATGTGATGCTCAAAGTGTTGCAAACTTTTAAGAAAGAATATATTTTGCAGATTTGGAATACCAAGAGTGATCATAACTGATGGGGGAAGTCATTTTGGAAATGCGATTATGGAAAAGCTAACAAAGAAATATCATATTAACAATTGCATTGCTACTGTTTATCATTCGTAGATAAGTGGTTTAGTTAAATTATCCAATCATGAAATTAAAAGAATTTTCACAAATATAGTTAATCCAAACAGTAAGGATTAGTCAATTAAACTGGATTATGCTTTGTGGGCCTATAAGGATGCCTACAGAACTTTTATAGGAATGTCTCCATATAACCTAATTTTTGAAAAAGCTTGTCATCTACTAGTTAAACTTGACCATAAAGCATATTGGGCTATTAAAGAGTTCAATTTTAATTTGAAAGATGCTGGTAAAAAAAGATTGTAGCAATTAAATGAGCTTGATGTGATAAAAAATGAATCTTACGAAAATGCTAAGATTTATAAGGAAAAGATGAAGTTATGAGATGATCGAAAGATTCTTACTAAAAATCTTGAGCCAGGACAACAAGTTTTGTTATATAATGCCAGATTGAAAATATTTGCTGGAAAACTTAAGTCCAGGTTGATGGGTCCATTTATTGTAATGAAAGTTTATTCTTATGGAGTTGTGGATATTAAAGATCCTAAGACTGAAAAATATTTAAAGTTAGTGGACATAAAATTAAACCTTATTTTTCAGTTGATCAATCTAAACCTAATGAGAATCTGATTTTGGGTCATTCAGAATAAACTTTGGGTATGTCAGGCTGAAGACGTTAAACCAAGAGCTTTGTGAGAGGCAACTCACAGTTATCGATGTGCTTTGCTTTATGCTCGCTTTGTGTGTTTTGTTTGGTTTTATTTAAGATTACGTGGTAGCATTTTGGAGTTTTTAAAGTTATAGTGGTGTTTATTGGACCTTATTTAATGACTTAGAGGAATCATAATGAAGATTTGGACGTTTAGCAGACCTGTGCTAAAATGAGCACTGGCAGCTATGCACCGCAAGTTGGCGCTTAGGCGCCAGAGTTACAAAAACGTGAAAAATGAGGTTCTAGAGGTCTAAATTGAGGGTAAGTGGTTTTCAGAGTTATTAGAGAGTTTTAACACGCCTATGGTCTGTTTTAAGACTTCTCAAGTCTATTAAAAGGCCAAGAATTAAAAAGATACTTGCCTAAGTTCTTATATTTATTCCTGCGTCCTAAGAAGAGTATTTTAAGTGCAAAAATGTCTTCTTGGGAGAGCGAAGTTAAGAAGAAAGAGGAAGCCAACAAGAAGTTCAATGATGAAAGTGCGCAAGAGTTATTCAATGGATTTCTAGCAGTTAGTATTCAAGGATATGCAGAAAAGCTTGCAAAGATCGAGAATGACATGGTTTCAATCGAAGAAAAGGTAAATGAAACTAACACACATTTAGCGCACATAGGATGGCAACTCAAAATGTAATTCAGTCAAACAAGTCATGTGAAAGAAGCGGATAAAGCGATGTTTCTGAAGAACAAATGGATAGAAGAAGAAGATGTTAAAGTTTTTAACCACCACCTGTTTTATCAGATTTATATTTCAGATGGTTCAAATGGAACTAATGATGATTCTGGATGAATTCAGTCTACCGAAGATTGAATTATATTAAGTGTGTTCCTGTGGTTTAATTATTTTTATTTAGTGTTTTGTGATTATGATTATTATAATGTTTATGTTTTGTTGAATTTTAATTTGCGTTTGTTACATCATAATGATGTAAATTTGTGTCTAAGATATGTGGTGAACCTACGTATTGGATAATTTCATCCAAGGTGTTTGGATAAAAATTTATAGTTTGTTATTAAGTGTGTTTTGTTATTAATAAAATATAACTTTGTGATTGTGTGAAATTTGTGTGAATCGATGAAAATTATAGAGTAATTTTAGAGTATCCGAAGTGTTATGGGGTAGAATTATTTATTTGAAGTGATTAAGGGTGATTAAATAGGTGTTTTAGTGCGATTAACATAAATTGTTAAAATCAGAGCAGTGGCGGCTAAACGCTAGACCTTTGACGCTTAAGCACTAGATTTCTCAGCAATGCGCTATGATTTTGCGCATAGGCGTCGGTTCGCAAAAACCAGTTTTCAGATGTTAAACCCAAAATTTGCAATTTTTAACCCCATCATCACCTTTAAACTCTCGAATTCTAAAAAAAGGAGCCTAGGGCATCACTAATTTGGATCAATTTAGGGCTAATTTTGATGAAATTTTCTTGGATTTGAAATCCTTAAGGTATGAGCACTTCTTGTAAGTAAATTTTTTTTATTTTCACTGTGTATTTTGAGTTCATTATTGAGAAATATGAAAATCACTATTCATGATGAAAATTTGAGGAAAAGCATGGGAAATTGCTTGAATTTAGTGGATTTTGCTTTTAGAAGTTAAGTTAGCAAGTTTAATTTGATTTTGGAAATTATGATAACTTTTTTGTGATTTTTAGAAATGGCTCCAAAGTCGAAGCGCTCGAAAGAGAAAGCAAGATTTGATTCAGACAAATTTGTTAGTTCTACAGCGGATGATCGTTACATTGATGCACTATCATCACTTAAGTTGATTCCAGAATGAATTTTAAGTAAACCAAGAGGAGATATTGAAGAGATGATTGCTCGAAGGAATTGAGAAAAGTATTGTTGCTTCTTTGCTATTGCTATTATTTCTGTGGTAAGAGAGTTTTATGCTAACTTGCCAGTAGTAGAGGAAAACATAGTGATGGTTCGGGGATAGCAAGTGAATTTTTTTTCTGCGGTAATCAATATCTTTTACTTAGTACCTCCTAAATTGTTTGTTATTATGCTAATTATCAAAAGGTTCTTCTTCCATGGAGGCCTATTGATCCAACTAATCCTTATGACTACCAAACAGTGGAAGATGAAGATGACATGAATTTTCTTGCTGATCAACCAACACAGACTTCACAACCGATTCAACCCTATTTTTTTGAAGGTTCCAAAATGATATTGAAGAGGATCAAATAGTTGGAGAAAGAGGTGCAGAACATTATGAATGCAATTAATAATATTTCTGATTTATTCGACCATATAGACTGGAGAATGAAGGAACAATTTGATCACACTGGTCGAATTGAGATGGGCTTGATTAACCTGATGAAGAAGAATGCGGTAATTGCTGAGGAATCATCTGAAAAATTTTCAATTCATCCATTCTATAATTTGTTCATGAATCAGTAATCGATTGGAGACATTAGAGGAGAGGATAGTTCTGAAACTGATGTGGAGTAATTAATGGATTCTACTTATGTTTGTTGTGTGTTTAGTTTACTTTGCTTAATGATGTTTGGTGTGTGTAGTATTTGTTTTGCTTTGTAATTTGAATTTGGATTTTGATGTGCTTACTTTCATTGTGTGCTTAGACTTTAGTCATTGCCTATCGTAGAGTACTTGCAGCACTAAACATCCTAGAGTTGTTGGTTTGGTTTGAATGAACATATTTGGTGTTTATATTGTAACTTGGATTATATATATATATATATATATATATATATATATAAGTTTGCTGTGTATCATTTGTGTAAAGAATTGTGTTAATTATTGCTTATGAGATGAAGTAAATGCTTATTGAAGTGTTAAACATCATTGTGGATGTCGAAACAATCAAAATTACAAAAAAAATTTCGGACACAAAAAATTTTTGACTGGAGCCGCAGGCGCCCAAATCCAGAGAGTTTGGCTATTGTTTTAAATATAGTGCCACCAGCGCCCGAACCCAGTAAAAGGCCAAAAACCCTCATTTTCGTGATTTTTACTGCGGGACCCGCAAATTTTTCCATTGCTTTCGTGTTCCTCCTCCATTTTCACAATTTTGAAGATCTATGGCTTGCTAGATCTCATATTTAAGGTGATTTCAAAGCTTTTCAAGGCCAGATCTACACTTCTCTTAGTAAGAGCTTCACTTTAAGTTAAAAAAGTTTTGATTTTTACCATGGAAATCTCTCACATTGCTTAGGTGGCATTTTTGGAGTTTTAAAGAGATTTTGAGATTTTCATCATGAATCTTGCTTTTACTTCTTTAATATAGTATTTGGAGTTTCTTACATTGTGAATTTGGGATTTATTGGAATTTTCTTGCAGATTTTAGAAATTCACATGGCTCCAAGGATGAGTAATGGGAAGAAGAAATTGGATTTTGACGAGAAGAAATTCGTTAATATTAAAGCCTAATTTTGCTTTAACTCTTACCTTTACAATAAGAAGTGTATCCAAGATCGAGCTTTTGATAGTCCTGGTGGATCTGTAGAAAAGTTAGTTGCGAAGCAGAGCCGGGAATGATTTTGTTATTTTACTGCGAATGCTGTTATTAGAGTTGTTAGAGAGTTCTATTCAAATGTCCCTTGGACTGAGATTGAGTATGTGCTAGTTAGAGGAAAAATGGTTGAGTTTACTTCTCAACGTATCAATGCTTTCTATTAGACTCGGGAACCATTTTTTTGTGAATACGAAAACTTTGACACTCAAGGGGAAAATATGAGAGAAGTGATTGCTTTTCTGATGGATGGGCGAGGGGAATGGAAAGCAAGTCAAAAATATTTGATTAACTTTCCCACATCCACATTGAATGTTGCATAAAAAGTTTAGTACTATTTCATCTCTACGAGACTATTACCATCTTATCACTACATCGAAGTTACAAGGGATAGAGCGATTCTGAACAACTGTATTCAGAAGATGACAAAGATTGATTTTGGAGCTATTATCTACAAGAACATTCAGACCACTGCTAGAGGCGAGACCACTAGTGGTTTAGGGCATCCTGCTTTAGTTCGTGCCCTGTGTGTTTAGTCTGGAGTGGAGTTTAATAGTTTTGAAAAAGTGGCTATACCGTTGAGACCAATTACAAAGACTATTATCCGTACTTACGAGTCTTATGTAGGAGCCCGAGTTGAGCGTAGGAGTACTGATATTCCTACTACGAGTTATGATGTTCCATCTACATCTGAGCCTCCTATCTTATCCGATATTATGGAGCAGCTGAGATTACAGAGTGCTAGTGTGGATAGACTCCATGGTAGGATAAATGTGTTTGAGGCGAGGAGTGATGTGAATGAAGATAATCTGCAGTGGAGAGTTGAGTTTGATATTGCCTAGTATGATGATCAGGTCAGATGTATGAGGGGGGAGTCTGATGTGATATTTCTTACTTGCCCCAGTTATACACCATTAAGAATTGACCCTGCTGATGATCTTGGTGATGGAGATTGGTAGATTGTTTGTTTCTATTTTTGTTGTTCTTGTTGTGTTGTGTTGTACTGTTATGATGTAGTTATTTATTCTTCATGTGATGTGTAACCCTGTTGCAGTACTGCTGAGATGTAGTAGTTATTTGTTTTTCATGTGATGTGTAGCCCTGTTGGTGTACTATTATGTTGTACTGAACATTGAAATTGTTAGCTGGACTGTGTAGTACTGTGATATTTTGTCTCATGTTGTAGTGTTTTGTTGGATGTTTAGATGTTTAAAGTTAATTTCTCTTTACCCATGCAAATATTTAAAATTATTATATCACTGCTACTAATTTTTTCATGCCTGCTACTTGTAAATTTTGACTAATACCAGATAGCTGTTGAAGATTTCAAGATCCCAGCACCTAAATGTTAGTCTTTTTCTACTCTCTACTGTTTTAAATTCTTGAAAAATTTAAGTTTGGGGGAGGGTAGAGAAATATTAACTTTTATTTGTTCTCAATTATTATATTTTAAAATATTGTTAGCATAACTTCTGACAGTTGAACCTCACTGTAACTAAGTAAAACTTTTTATTTCAGTTTTATATTATGGAATGATAGGATGAAAAGTTTTAGTAATAAATGTTAATTTTATAGAAGTATGATATTTAGTATGAAAGCATTTCATTATAGTCAACTATTTGAAGTAAAAAAAACTGTATTTTTAAAATGTTTAGGGACTTAAAGTAATGCATGTTAAGAAGATATTGTGACTTTATGATGAATAATAAAGCTTGTACTTAACTATAAAGTAAAGAGGTGTCTCAAGTTTGACCTTTAGAAAGAAGAGAGTGAAGTTCAAAATCATTAAAGACTATCTAGATATAGTAATCCTCAATAAAAAAATAAAGAGAAAAGAAAAGAAAAGAAGGATTGAAAAACAATCCCAAAAATAAAAAGAGAAAGAGGAAAAAGAAAAAAAAAAGAAAGACATAATATTTATGAGGAGAAGCTTGAGGAGATGTCTAATCAAAAATTGGCTTCACTTGAGTCACCCTAAAGGGAGAACTTGATTTCATTTCTGAATTTATGTTTAAAGTATTGGCTTACATTCTAATAAAGTTTGCATGAACTCCTTTTTCACATAGTCTTTCAAGGCACTCTTAATGTGACAAATTATGGTTCATCTTGAAATAATTAGAAGACTAGACCCTTATACTTGATTGCTGAATATTCTTATACCTGTAATGTTGACCTAAGTTACTAAATTTCTTTCTGAAATCTAACCAATATATTCTTTTGGATGAAAAATTTGTGTCCTATAATTGAAAGTACATTGCCTATGGTTATAATTTTATGTCGTAAAAGGATTACTTTAGGACAAGTAATAGTTAAAGTTTGGGGGATTTTGATGTACCAAAAACATATACGATTTTTTCTATATAATTTTATCCATTTTTGGTGATATTACACTTTAAAGAAAGGTATTTTTCATGATTTGTTGTAGGTATGATGATTTTAGGAGATTGGAGCGAAAAGAAGCGAAAAGGAACGAATTCAGATAAAAAAGAAGCAAAAAGCAGCAAAAAAGAGGAAAACAGGTTCTGGCCCCATCGGCGTCATTTTCTAAAGACTTCAGCAATTTATTGGCACGATAGAGCACCGGTGGAATTCAAATTTGAAGAGTTTTGGCAACTTTTGGAAACTCTTGGGATTTCGTCCCTAACTTATAAGTAACTGTTTTTGGACGAAAATGGGGGGCTCTCTTAGTTTCTTTTGCTCTCTCTTGGTGGTTTTAGAGTGTGTTAAGTGTTAGGGTTTAGGAGAAGAGTGTGTAGAAGTTAGGATTTGAAAGGAATTCTTCTCTAAGGAGTTAAGGAGAAGAAGTAAAGTGAGAGATTGCTTCTTCCTTTTCATTCTAAAGAGGGAATTAGGTGTTGTAAAGAAGAGAGAAAAGGATTCAAAGGAACTTCAAGGGAATTGCATTGGGGAAAAGAAAGAGAGAAGTTGTATTTTCTTTTGTGGTTTGTATGACTTTTCTTTTATATATAAAATCTATGTTTTATTATATCTTCTTCATGAATTCTGAGTAGTCTCCTTTGTCTTTCTTCTTGCATAGAGATTTGATGATGGATTGATGTGGATTTGATCTGCTTTTAATGTATTGAAGAAATTGTGATGGTTTTTCATTTCAAACTTAATTTACTTTTCGATTTAGCCAACTTAAATATTAAAATATACCGTTGAACATTAATTTTGAAACGATTTAATGTCCTACAACAATAATGAAGAATCCATTCAATTTCCATGGATGAATTGTGTACTTTATGGGATTTGAGTGCAAATAAATAGGGAAATGTGTTTTGATGGACTTTAGTGTAGAGATTTCAGGGTGACAGGCTGAAATCCCCAAATTGGTTCTAAAATTAGAAACTAAACATCGAAGGTTAGCCTTCAGGTGAAGGGTGAGTGGGAGCTCTGTAGTGAGAGTCAGTATCCTCCCAGCCTAGCCTTAGGTTTAGTGACTAAACTTAGGATATGTCAATGTTCCTTTCATGCTTAGAAGAGGGGGTACTTTTTTAAGGATAAAGAAACATCTATGCTCCTACTTGGCACAATAACATAGATAATTGTTCCATATCAATCCACATATCATATTCTCATGGCAAGAGGAAAGATACTTTTTTCATATATCAAAAACCTTTCAAATATATAGTTTAGTGTGTCTGTTAGTTAATTATGTCTTCAAAGTTGTTAGAAGTAATTGTAGTTTAATTAGTTGTTACTATTTTATGCATTGTGGTATGTTGACCTCATTTTTATAATGAGTCAATAACTTTTGACCTAAAAAGTCAACTTTGGTTAAAATGGTCAAACCAGACCCAATGATCAACCCTGTTGACCCATAGGTCACCCTTTTGGCCTAAAAAGTCAACTTTGGTCAAAATGGTCAAACCATACCCAATGACCAACCCTGTTGACCCCTTAGGTCACCCTTTTGACCTAAAAAGTCAAATTTGGTCAAAATGGTCAAACCAGACCCAATGAACAATCCTGTTGACCCCATCAGGTCGGCCTTTTCGACCTAAAAGTCAACTTTGGTCAAAATGGTCAAACCAAACCCAATGACCAACCCTATTGACCCCATAGGTCAGCCTTTTGACCTAAAAAGTCAACTTTGGTCAAAATGGTCAAACCAGACCCAATGACTAATCCTGTTGACCCCATAGGTCACCCATTTGACCTAAAAAGTCAACATTGGTCAAAATGGTCAAACCAGACCCAATAACGAACCCTGTTGACCCCATAGGTCACCCTTTTGACCTAAAAAGTCAACAGTGGTCAAAATGGTCAAACCAGACCCAATGACCAACCCTCTTGACCCCATAGGTGACCCTTTTGACCTAAAAGTCAACTTTGGTCAAAATGGTCAAACCAAACCCAATAACCAACCTTGTTGACCCCATAGGTCACCCTTTTGACCTAAAAGGCAACTTTTGTCAAAATGGTCAAACCAGACCCAATGACTAATCCTGTTGACCCCATAGGTCACCCATTTGACCTAAAAAGTCAACATTGGTCAAAATGGTCAAACCGGACTCAATAACGAACCTCGTTGACCCCATAAGTCACCTTTTCGACCTAAAAAGTCAACTTTGGTCAAAATGGTCAAACCGGAACCAATGACCAACTCTGTTGACCCCATAGGTCACCCTTTTGACCTAAAAAGTTAACTTTAGTCAAAATGGTCAAACCATACCCAATGACCAACCCTGTTGACCCCATAAGTCACCCTTTTGACCTAAAAAGTCAACTTTGGTCAAAATGGTCAAACCATACCCAATGACCAACCCTTTTGACCCCATAGGTCACCCTTTTAACCTAAAAAAGTCAACTTTGGTCAAAATGGTCAAACTAGACTCAATGACCAACCCTGTTGACCCCATAGGTCACCCTTTTGACCGAAAAAGTCAACTTTGGTCAAACTAGACCCAATGACTAAACCTGTTGACCCCATAGGTCAACCCTTTGACCCAAAGACATGTTTAAAACCCCATAATGATAAAACCACAAATATTGTGATCAAATCAACCATGAAAAAGTTGAAAAAGGTCACATTGGACATCTTGAAATTAAATTGATCAATTTAGGCTTACTTGGGTCAACCTAAATCAAAATTGGTTAACACTTATCTATTTTAATCAAAATAGGTAAAAAATGAAATAAAAACAACAACATTAATCAAATAACTAATTTCAAAATTATTTTGATTAATTAAATTAATTAATGATTTTATTTTCGATATTTTAATTAAATGACATAATTAGTTAAAATGAAAATTAAATTAAAATCATAAAATGACAAAATTAAATAAAAATAATAGAATTAATCAATTAATTAATTTGAAATTATTTTCAATTAAAAAATTGATCAATGAAATAATTTCCAACAATTTTTAATAAAATAATTAATTAAAATGGAAATGACACATGGCCTTCCCATAATTAATTAAAGTTAAAACTAAATTAAACCCATCATAAGACATAATTAACACATGACAAAAACTTAGCTTAAATTATGGCTAACCATGGGTTAACTCCCATCATGGTGAATAAAATGAGGTGGCTCTTTCTCCTTCATTCTAAGCCATGACTCACCTCTACTCAACAATGAGGTGGCCGGTCAACAATAAGGCATATTTCCCACCTCCTAAACTAACCAATGGGAAGGGAACAAAGCTTTAAATCCACTCCTCACCATGGTTAAATGAAATCATGAGGGGGAAACATATGTGTCGCCATTTGCCAAAGCTAATGAGTGACTTGTAAGCTCATGAGGAAGAGAAATTACAGCTCATTTCAAAGAGCTAAACCACCTCATGCATGATCCAATGGAAAGGAGCCAAAATAATGAGCTCATGATGGAGAACTTTGGAGAGACAACCATAGTTATCCCCTCAGCCGAAAGTTTATCTTCAATTCATTAATAGAGAAGATAACAACTCCCCTAGTACAGCCTAAGCCAAGCCATGGCCTCCCCATGGCTATAAATAAGGCCATACCCTAGCCTTACTAAGAAGAAGAAAAAAATTTAGTGTGACCTACAGGCTGCTCAAAGCTTCTGGCTCCCAACACAAAAACTTTTCCCAAGAGTCTTAGCAATCCATTTTGATCAAACCCAAGCCATAGATTGAGCCCAATCGAGCCAATTTGATCAAAATTCAAAAATAGCCCAAACCAGCCACCTTCTTAAAATTCACCTCTGAGGCCGACTTTTAAACCAAATTGGTGCAGCAACAATCTTCCTCTGGAGTCTTAGAAGACAATTACAAGATCTGATCAAGCTTGATTTACTTGTGGCAAAAATATGAAATTATTTTTCTTAAAAGAATTCATATTTTTGAAATATCATGTGTTATACTAGCCCAGAAATGTTGCATCACCGTATGGATATATTCTACATGTTTAGATGTTCCATAGGTTCAAAAATCACTCAATTTCATCACGAAATGAGTGAAATATTAAAATTTGAAGTTTAACGGTTATGATATTTTCTGGAATTAAAATGGATTTATCACCGCCGTCCGTTCCCATGTTTTGGAACGGACGACACTGATCAAACCGCGCGGTGTTCGCTGTTCGGCCTCCCGCAGCAGATTTTCCCGCTCTTTGACATATCCGAGGACACGCGTCGGCGTGGGATCACTTTGGCGGCGGGAAATTGATTAAAAATGTGTTTTAACCTTAAAACAATCGAAAACTCATAACTTTTTAAATATAAATCACAAAAATATAACAAAAATACCTCTGGAAAGAGCAAAATGAGAAGAAAATTATGAAATAAAAATAATAATTTTATTCCCATTATTTAATTTTTAAATAATTAAATACTCTTCAGAGTATTTTAATTATTAAAAATTATTTAAAAATCAGAAAAATATGAAACTTTGAGGCATTTATCTTTATGCTCTTAGGAATATTCATGATTTTTCCAAGGACAGAAAACATTTCTAGGACACTTTTTTCTAATTTTCAAGTCATTTTGTAACTATTACAAAAAAAAATAATTATAAAAAATGATAATTAAGAAAAATAAAATAAAAATGGTTACAAATGTTAGGATAACAAAAAATAACCCTACGAAAATCATTTATATGACATAAAAATAATTTTGAATAATATGTTAAAATTTAAGACTAAAATTCTTTATTAATTAAATAATTTTAATCCTAAAAATCACCTTTTCATAAACTTAGCTTATTTCCTTCAAAAATCTAAGTTTGAAATGAATCTAGTTTATGTTAGGCTAATGGCAAATAATTAATTAAGTCTAAAATGACAAAATTAGACTTAATTAGGTTTAAAACATCATTTAAACCTATTAAACCTTAAGCTTAATTAATTAAGTCAAAAATGACAAAATTAGACTTAATTAGGCTTAAAACATCATTTAAACCTATTAAACCTTAAGCTTAATCAATTAAATCTAAAATGACAACATTAGACTTAATTAGATTTAAAACATCATTTAAACATATTAAACCTTAAGCTTAATCAATTAAGTCTAAAATGACAAAATTAGACTTAATGAGGTTTAAAACATCATTTAAACCTATTAAGCCTTAAGCTTAATCAATTAAGTCTAAAATAACAAAATTAGACTTAAGTAGGTTTAAAACATCATTTAAACCTATTAAACCTTAAGCTTAATCAATTAAGTCTAAAATGACAAAATTAGACTTAAATAGGTTTAAAACATCATTTAAATCTATTAAACCTTAAGCTTAATTAATTTTGTCTAAAATGATAAAATTAGACTTAATTAGGTTTAAAACATCATTTAAACCTATTAAACCTTAAGCATAATCAATTAAGTCTAAAACGACAAAATTAGACTTAATTAGATTTAAAATATAATATAAACCTATTAAACCTTAAGCTTAATCAATTAAGTCTAAAATGACAAAATGAGACTTAATTAGATTTAAAACATCATTTAAACCTATTTAATTAAGTATAATATGACAAACTTAGACTTAATTAGGTTTAAAACGTCATTTAAACCTATTTAACTAAATTTAAACCTTAAGCTTTAATCAATTAAGTCTAAAATGACAAAATTAGACTTAATTAGATTTAAAACATCATTTAAACCTATTTAATAAAGTCTAAAATGACAAACCTAGACTTAATTAGGTTCAAAACCTCATTTTAACCTATTTAACTAAATTTAAACCTTAAGCTTAATTAATTAAGTCTAAAATGACAAAATTAGATTTAATAAGGTTTAAAACATCTTTTAAACTTATTTAATTAAAGTTAAACCTTTATTACATTAAATTTAATCAAACATAAACCCTAATTAGGTCTAACTCATTAGACCTAATTAAACTATTAAGTCTTAACTAAATTAGACTTAATCAAACCTAAACCCTAATTATGTCTAACCCATTAGACCTAATTAAATCAATTAAACCTTACCTAAGTTAGGTTTAATTAACCTTAAACAATTAGACTTAACTCATATTAAGTCTAATTAATCAATTAACCTTAAACAATTAGACTTAACACATATTAAGTCTAATTAAATCAATTAAATCTTACCTAAATTAGGTTTAATTAACCTTAAACAAATTAGACTTAACCCATATTAAGTCTAATTAATCAATTAAACCTTACCTAAATTAGGTTTAATTAACCTTAAAAAATTAGACTTAACCCATATTAAGTCTAATTAATCAATTAACCTTAAACAATTAGACTTAACCCATTTTAAGTCTAATTAAATCAATTAAACCTTACCTAAATTAGGTTTAATTAACCTTAAACAATTAGAATTAACCTATATTAAGTCTAATTAAATCAATTAAACCTTAACTAAATTAGGTTTAATTAACTATAAACAATTAGACTTAACCCATATTAAGTCTAATTAAATCAATCAAACCTTACCTAAATTAGGTTTAATTAACCTTAAACAATTAGACTTAACCCATAATAAGTCTAATTAAATCAATTAAACCATACCTAAATTAGGTTTAATTAACCTTAAACAAATTAGACTTAACCCATATTAAGTCTAATTAATCAATTAAACCTTACCTAAATTAGGTTTAATTAACCTTAAACAAATTAGACTTAACCCATAATAAGTCTAATTAATCAATTAAACCTTACCTAAATTAGGTTTAGTTAACCTTAAATAATTAGACTTAACCAATATTATGTTTAATTAATCAATTAAACCTTGCCTAAATTAGGTTTAATTAACCTTAAATAAGTTTAATTAAGTCATTAAACCTTACCTAAATTAGGTTTAATTAACCTTAAACAATCAAAATTAACCCATATTAAATCTAATATAACATGAATTCAACCTAACTTGAACTCATGTTAACCTAAACCTTATGTTCAACTTACATTGAATCTAACATAACCTAAACCTAACTTAAGTCTAACCTACATTAGACTTAAGTCAAACCAAACTTAGGTTCAACCCGACATGAACCTAAGTCAAACCTAAACCTAACTTAAGTCTGACCTACATTAGACTTAAGTCAAACCAAACTTAGGTTCAACCTGACATGAATCTAAGTCAAACCTAAACCCGAATTTAAATCTAACCCATATCAGACTTAAGTCAAAATCAAACTTATGATCAACTCGACATGAACCTAAGTCTAACCCAAACTTAATCTTAACTCAAGACTCAACCCATATTGAACTCAAACCAACTTTAAGTATAGGTTTAACTTAACTTGAACTTAACTTAAGTCAAACCTTAACTTAAAACCAAATCATATTGAACTTTTAACTTAACTTAATTCAAACCTAAATTCAACATAAAATTTTAATTAAGTCTAACATATTAGACTTAATTAAATCATCAAACCATTAATTAATTGAGATTTAAATCAACAAACCTTGATTAAGTCTAATTCATTACTATCTCAATAAACTACAGCTAAATAGACTTAATTAAAACTTAAAGTCTTACCTAAAAAGGACTTAGATGGTCAGTAATTCTAATTAAGTCTAATTTATTAGACTTGATTTTATTAGACTTGATTAACCTTTAAGTCCTATTTAAATAAGGCTTAAAACTTAATTAAGTCTATTCTAAACTAACCCTTTTAACTTAAAGTTCAGACAAATATGAACTCAATTTAATTAGATTCAATCAACATTGAATTTAACTTAGGTTCAACCAATCATGAACTCAAGTTAGTTCAATCAATATTGAATCTAACTTCCAACTTTTTAACTTAAGATCAGATAGACATGAACTTATGTAGATTTAATCAATATTGAATCTAAATTAGGTTCAACCAGACATGAACCCAAGTTAGTTCAATCAATATTGAATCTAAGTTCCAACCTTTTAACTTAAGTTCATACAGATATGAACTCAAGTTAATCTAACCCAACTTTCAACTCGAATTCAAACAGACATGAATTCAAAATTTAAGTTTAAACTTAAATCAAGACATAAATTCAACATTTCAAACCAAAATCGACATAAATTCGATATTTTAAATAAAAATTCAACATAATCAACATAAATTCGATATTTCAAATAAAATTTGACTTAATCGACATTTCAAACATAAATCAACATAACCGACATAAAATTGAAATTTGAAATATAAATTTGAAAAATATCGATATTAAATGAAATTAATCCGATATTTCGACAAAATTTAACATTAATCAATATAATTTGACATAAACCGACATCCAGGACATGTTAAATCAAAACATCCTACAAAATTCTAAGGTAATGAACATGACATTATTTTCTGACAATCTTTTCTTTGTAGGGTGAAGATAAAAAGTTTCGTTTAGATTTTCTTTGCATGTTATAGGATGTGCTAACTCTGTTTTGCAGGACGACATTCTGGACAAAAAGAAAAAAAAAACAAAAACAAAAACTTTTAGGATAGTCACCAAAACAAAACAAAACAACGACATGGAAAACAAAAACAAAACTTTTAAGATAACGACCTGAAAAACAAAATCAAATCTTTAAAATAATAAATATGACATGACATTTAGGAGTGATAGTGGGTACATCTCTCCATAAAAATAAAATTTTAGAAAACAAATGATTAACATTAATCAGAAGTTTTCTTGAACAATTAAAAATTGTTTAAGATGTAATTAACTATAGAAGCTTGCTTCTATAGGAGATCCAAAAGAATCCACAATAGAAATCTCTGGTATTCCATGATTTTCTTTATATGACAATTCTAGGATATATTATTCTAGGATATTCTTCTATAAGGATTGTCATAAACATCCTTTTCTACTATTAGCCCTAAATTCCTCAAATCTTTCATGGGATTTTAAAATTAGGCTAATATTAGATGGCGAGTCCTCAATATCGACATTCCACACCAATCTCTTCCCGTTGTCACCATGGTAGTAGAAGTAAGTATTAAACTTTAAGTGCAACTTGAGTATCAGATTTCAGTGCTATATCATATATATTGTGAAACACTTTCTTATACTTCGTACTTCCCTGTGGGATGATAACTAGAACTTCATTAGATCCATGTATTACTTGATACGATACGTATACTTGCATTGAGTGCTTGGACTTTACAAAATCATTATAAATATATAAATTTGTGTTCATAAATTTTTACAAAAATATAAGTCCCGCATTACGGCTTTAGCCTGTCACCCTGAAGTCCTCTAATTTTACACCCATTAAATTATATCTTCCTAATTATTTGCACTCAACCATATGGACTAAATTCTCACCCATATAATCTCATGTGATTTTTACCAATAGTTGACTGAGACAATACCGCATTGGTTCTTACATGTTCTCACAACAGATTTTAACATGCAAGTTGATCAAGTTTACATGTAAATGAAGATCAAAGTAAAATCATCACAATATATTCTCACTCAACTCAATTCTATATCCTACGCAAGCATACTAATTCATTGTAAGAGGGAAGAGTAAAAAAACTATTCACTACACATGGAGAAACAACAACTTTTCATTGAAGAACACTTTGAAACTACACATACGAAGTACTATATTTAAATCAAAATACAACGAAAATACTTATCTTTAATGAAAATTAAACTCTCCTTGTATAGAAAATGCAATCTCCTTCCAATCCTCTGCAAAAAAAAGTGAAAAGAAAAGAAAAGAGTCTCTCACACTCTCTCTTTCTCTCTCACCTTGTCGCCCCACTTGGGCTCACGCCCCAGCCTTCACTTCTTCTCCAAGCCTTCTTCTCCTCTTCTAATCTTCTCCTCCTAATTATCCTCTTCCTAAAATCTACTTCTTCAAAATTTTCCAAGCCTTAATTATAATTTCCCAAGAGATGCTTAAGTGTCTTTTCAAAAAGAGTCCACATTCAATGAATCTTCCAATGGGTACCTTAAGTGCCTTTTCACTCCAAGAAACACATCTCTTCAATGATAACTCCTTATAACCAACCCAAAATCTTCTAAAAAGTTTATTATATCATTCCCAATGAATTCCCCATGAGACACACTTCACAACGCTTCGAAAATCATCCAAATCTGACGTATCTACTAGAAGTTTTGCCAAAAACCGTAACTGGCGACTATGCGCTGACGGTTTGGCGCATAGCCACCACTGTCTGGAGGCTATGCGCCAACTGGTGGTGTATAGGTGCCAAACACAGGTATGAAAGTGTCTGGGTTTACCTGTTTTACTCCAGTATGCTCCTGTTTGACCCGTTTTGCTCCAGTATGCTCCATTTTGGCCCATTTTTGTTCCTTTTGCTCCAATCACTCTAAATTCTTCAATTTGATGTACCTACGACAAAAAAAAAACAGGAAAACATACCTATAAAGTGTAATATCATTATAAAATATAGCATAAAAAGTAGTACATTTATAGGTTGATCAAAATTCCCTAAGCTTAGACATTACTTGTCCTCAAGTAATACTGCACTTTTAAAATAATTTTTGTAGATTAGAGTTAATGGGTCACCCTTTAGAATTGCTAAAATTTTATTCTAAAAATGGAAAGTTCAACCTAGAAGAACTTCTAGTGAATTAGAGTGGCCCAGGGTCTAAAATATTTATCATCAAACTTGGGAATTTGTTTTCCTATCTAATTTAGAAAAATATGCAGATTTTTCAAACTTCGGATCCTATGAACTTTACTTTCTAGACTTAAGAACTCTCTTAAAAATAAATTAACTAATATAAGTATAAAAAGCAAGCTTAGGATTTTTCTAAGTTTTTTACTCTAGAAAGACTCAAGTGAAATAAATTTTTGATTAGGACCTCTCCTCAAGCTTCTCCTCACAATTTTTTTCTTTTTAGGATCTTTTTGAGCCTTTTTTCAGCTCAATTGTTTTTTTTATATATGTGAGGATTAGTATATCTAGAGAAGTCCTTAAATGATTTTGAATTCCATTATCCACATCTAAAGTTAAAACTTATTACTTTCCTTCACTTGAAAAGATGTATTTTTTAAAATTCTTTCTAAAAGAGCCTTAAATGTTTGAAAATAAAAATTCTAAGAATCCTTAGTTTTTTTTAAAAAATACATTTATTCCTACTAAAGATAGTTATTCATTTTCCCATGTTCTCCACTAAATATCTTTAACTCTAGATTCACCCTTTTCACTAAAAATATCAACTATGTTTTTCTACTCCATTTATATACTTAAAATTCTAACATCCTTAAGGTGACTCCACATAACAATAATCATTAGGAATAAAATAGAAATTTTTTTGTAGTAGTTTTGAAAACTAGAAAGGTTTAAATTTGAAATATTTTTCTCCCCCCCTCCCCAAACTTAAGCTCAAGTATGTGTTATAATGAAGTATAAAAATATGTCGTAGGGAAAAATCACTTTTACAATTTACTACACATCCTACAAAATTATCAACGAATAGCACTTGGTAGAATATTGCGGCAGAATGTAAATCTAGCCTAAACATGTTTGACATAATTTTATAAAGGAATTTTAAATAGTAGAGCAAATACAAACTGAAGATTAAATAGGAACACATTTTAAACTTTATAAAGGAATTGATGATCCTAACAAGTTTAAAATATTAAGATAAGTATTGTTTTCTCCAATGACTCATTCAACTTGACTCAAAAACATAGACACACAAACTCCAATACATACTCACAAATTTCATAAACAAACAACAACTGAGGTTAATTTGATCTCCCTTCTACTCACATTTCCCCTCACTTTCAATTTCTAACTGAAAAAGCTACACTAATAACGTGGGTGTATTATGAATTTTTTTATATGGTTATCCCCCTTGGACCAAAATTCCTCTATTATAAAAACTCATGTGTATCCAATTTCAGTTTTACTTTAAGTTTAAGGTATACACAATCTGGTAA
This sequence comes from Papilionanthe hookeriana x Papilionanthe teres, assembly GCA_022702705.1. Lineage (NCBI taxonomy): Eukaryota > Viridiplantae > Streptophyta > Magnoliopsida > Asparagales > Orchidaceae > Papilionanthe > Papilionanthe hookeriana x Papilionanthe teres. The sequence continues at coordinate 143,231,490 of CM040425.1, forward strand.
ATAAAGGTAGTGCAGCTCATCTAGATGTTGTTCACTAAGTAAGTTCATGACCTTACTCAGTAAAGGGAAAGTCAGATAAAGGAAGTAATATAGTTGACATAGAGTGGTCCAAGTCCAAACACTACATGCTTCAAGGTAATTCTCAGCTCTAGTTGAGAACTAAGTTGTAACAGACTCGTTAGCCTGCTACTACCAGAAGTCATATACAAATTTAGTTAAGACCAAGCATAACCTCACAATATTAACCTAAACCACTTTTACACATCAAAAAAAGATCAAAATCCAACATCTCACTATTATCCAATCCAACATAGCAACTATCACACTAAATAAATAACAAAGATAACTATGGGTTGATTCCCATGAAGTGCCTGGTCTAAATGTAACCAATGTTTACTCTGGTTGCCCCAGCATTAGAATCTCATTCATTTTGTTTGTATACCAGGAAATATGTCATTCAGTGATTTTGAATAACTCTTTCATAGGAGATCTTTTATTGAATTCATCATTCAATTTAGGTTCTTCTTGTGATTGAGTCGAATCCAAAGATATAAAGTCTGGTAGTGTAGATGAATTCCCTAAACTGGTAGGCTTTAAAATTGTATGTGATACATTCATCTTAAGTTAATGAGATTTTTCAACAGATGGAATTAAAAGTTTACTATTTTTGGTAACGTCCATCATTTTACACCTCTCCTGACATACATACAATCTTCTTTAAATAACATTTTCAACTTATCATGAAAGTCCATTTCGATCTCATCTTACTCACAAAACTCTCTTGGAAATGGTCTTTACTTAGAAAATCAATTTCATCCATCCAAAAACAATCATCATCTTTGCTCTCAGTTGGATAATTCATAGTTTTTAATACATCAAAAGGTACTTTCTGATCATTAATATTCATAGTCAACTCTCCTTTCTGGACATCTATCATAGCTAGTCCAATAAGAAGGAAAGGTCTCCCCAAAATAATTGAATTATCTTTAATGTCCTCCATATCTAATACAATAAAGTCCAAAGGAAAGATAAATTTATCCACTTTAACAAACATATCTTCTATAATCCCTTTTGGATAAATGATAGATCGATCAGCTAACTGAATGGTTACAGTAGTGGGAGAAAATATCGATTGAACCTAACCTTCAAAATATAGATAGAGGCATTGATACACCTAAAATATATAGTGTTTTTATGCACATATTTAGACTTAATTTTGATGATATTGCACTTTAATGGAACGTATTTTGTGTTTTTCTTACATGTATGATGAAAATAATTAATTATGATGAAAGAAGTGAAAAAGGACCAAATTTGGAGCAAGATTATGAAGTTTGAGAAATTTAACCTCTGGCGCCAAAGTGTCGGTGCTTAAGCGCCACAGTTAAAAATCAAATTTAAATGAATGTTGGCACCATTTTCAAGGGGTGTTTGAAGCAACTTTTGGTAGTGACTTCCTTAACTTCCTTTGGGCAACAAATTTGAATGAAGGGATGCATCTTTTGGTGTATACATTGAATCTGAACATGATTTGAAGAGACCTTAAGGCACCTTTTGAAAAATTATAAAAATTAAGCCTCGTAATTTTTAAATGTGTGTTGAAAGGGTTATTATTCAGTGTGTGTTATTAGAGTGGTTATTTAGTGTGTTAAGTTTTAGAGTTCTTCTTTTTTTATAGTAGAGATTAGAGAGTAAGAAAGTAAAAAGGGTCGGTCTGAAGCCTTCTTCTCACCAATTTTCTTTTATCCTTATATCTAGTTTTTATTGAAGTTTAAATTCTTTATTAGGGTCACCAAAGTAGGGCACCAACCACTGTAGAGTTGTATTGTGGAAAGCAAAATTCTAGAGGAACTTCCAGAGTCTGGTGGTGAGGATTTTTAGATAAGTATTTATCTTTGTTTTTAAGTAAGATTGTTGTGTTTTCATTATGGTTTATGCTATCATATCAAGTTTTGTATGTGTTTACTTCATGAAATCTGAGTAGTTTAGTTTATCTTTTCTTTCTTAGATGAAGTAATTATGTTATGGAAGTAATGTTGTGAAAAGTATAAGTGTTTAATGCTGGAATAAATTGTGATGATTCAATTCCTTGAATTTAATTTACTTCTTGATTTGGTCAATTAAGATGTTAAAATTTGTTGTGAGATTATGTAAGATCTAATGCGGTATTGTCTTAAATAACAATTGGAAAGAATTAGATGCAATTATATGGGTGAGAATTGTAGTCCATATGATTGAATGCAAATATATATGGAGATATGCTTTATTAGGGAGTAAAAATAGAGGACTTTAGAGTGATAGGCTAAGTCCCCTAGTTTAGTTTGTTATTTTAAACTTTTTTATGAGATGTTAGCCCCTAGGGAATAGAGGGAAATCTAGAGTGAGAGCTAGTATCTTCCCTGCCTAGCCCATCTATAAAATTTCAAAATTTCAAATTAACGAATTTTCTTTATATACCAAGTAAGATTAAAGAATATAATTGCTCCTTTTTGGCACAATACATTTAAATACTTCCACAACATAAAATTCCACAATTTTTACTAATTCATTGAAGAAAGGAAAAGATATTTGATTCCTATGACTTTTATATCGTATTTAGAGTTTTGATAATTTCATTTCCTCCTTAAACTTGTTATTAAAAATATCAAAAACAACTTTTCAAAATTAAAAACTTAAAATATACTTAAAAAAATAAATTAAAAAAGTAAAAAGTTATTTTTCTTATTTCTTTAAATTTTTACACATTTCCCTCTGGGTTCGATATCTCGGAGCTTAATCAAAAAGTCATATATTAATTGATAAACAATATGTATACTTGCGTAGAATGCCATATTACAAATCATAAATTTCATATCTAAATCGTAAGCATAAATAATTGGGCATCAAGTTTTTCGCGCCGTTGTAGGAGAAATTAATTAAAATTTCTTTTAAAGAAAATTAAGAGAAATTACAATTTTTTACTTTTCTTTACTTTTGTTAGTGTGTTTTGTTTTATCTTATTTAACGTTGTATGCGTAGTTCAGGGTCTGAGGGACCCGTGCCTTACGATTCTGAATTAGAAAGAACAATAAAAAAAATAAAAAAAAGGATAAATTCTGAAAAAGATAAAAATATTCAAGCAATAGAAAATTATCAAAATCAAAATGTTGACATTTATCAAGAAGTTAGACCTTTAAAAGAATATTCTAACCCTGCAGTGGATGAACTTCATGGTAGTATTCAACACCTTACTGTAGCTACTAATTCATTTGAGCTTAAACCCGCTATTATCCAAATGGTGTCTAATAATCAATTTGGGGGAGCATCAACTGAAGATCCTAATTTACATCTTGCCAACTTTCTAGAGTTGTGTGCTACTTTTAAATATGATGGTGTTTCGTATGATGCTATTAGACTTAAACTTTTTCCTTTCTCACTAAGGGATAAATCTAAGATATGATTAAATTCGTTAGCACCTGGATCTATCAGATTTTGGGTTAATTTAGCATTAAATTTCCTTGCTAAATATTTTCCACCATCAAAGACTGCGAAGCTTAGAAATGATATTACATCTTCATGTCAGTTTGAAGGTGAATCTATATATGAAGCATGAGAACGATTTAAAGAACTCCTCAAGAAATGTCCACAACATTTGATACCAAATTGGTTAATAATTCATATTTTATAATGGATTAGTTTGATCTCTTAGATCTATTATCGATGCTACTGCAAGTGGATCACTGATTTCTAAAAAGTTTACTGATTCTTATGCTTTGATAGAAGAAATGACTACTAATAATTTTCGATGGCCTTATGAAAGGTTAAATCCTAAAAAGGTAGCCAATATTCATGAATATTATGCTTTTGCGATGTTAACAAATAAAGTTGTTGCAATTTCAAGGATGATAGACCAATTTGGAATGAATTTTTCTCAGCCAATTTCCATGATTGAAGAAAATTCATCAAGTCAAATGGTTGATTCTCATACTTCACCAGAAACTTTGAATGTTATAAGTAAGCCTAATAACCCTTATTCTAATTATTATAACCCAGGTTGGAAGAATCATCCAAACTTTAATTAGAATATCAATAATCAGGGTGGTGTTAATCAACAATGGGGAAACAGCAAAGTAAACACATTGGGGAACTGGAACAACCAAGGGAATAATAATTATAGACCAACATATCCTCCATGTTATAACAATGCTTAAAAATTTAAGGAGAAGAAGTTGTCTATTGAGGAAGTGGTGTTACAAATGAGAAATCAATTGCAAAGCGAGCTACAATAAAAAATATTGAAAATCAATTGGGGCAGATTGCCAATACATTAATGTCATTTCCTTGGTTATTCCAGTTGAGGTAAAGATGATGAATGTTATAGGATGGTTGTTATCAAGTATTTGAGAGAATGTCATTTCAAATCATCTTATGAATAGAAATCTGAAAGAGAAGAATTAGAACACGAGAAAGAAGAGGAGTTAAATCATTCTGAAGATTTTAATGAGGAAGATCTAAATTATGTTCATGAAAATTTTGAACAGTTGGACATGAATGAAAAAGATGAATCTTTTGGTCCATCAATTGAAAAACCTTCTGAACTTGAGTTAAAGATGCTTTCTGATCATTTAAATTATATTTTTCTAGGTGAGTCCTCAACTTTGCCAGTGATAATTTTCTCTCAATTAACTAAAAACGAAGAAGAGAGTTTGCTTGATGTTTTAAAGAAGTACAAGAAAGCCTTCGGATGGACGATAGCTCATTTTAAAGGAATCAATCCTTCAATTTGTTTGCAAAGAATCCTTATGGAAGATAATTGTAAACCTAGGGTTGAACCTCAATGGAGATTAAATATTATTATGAAAGATGTTGTTAAGAAAGAAATTTTAAAATGGTTGGATGCTAGGATTATCTACCCTATTTCAGATAGTACATGGGTGAGTCCTATTCACTGTGTTCCTCAGAAAGGACAAGTAACTTTGACTGTTAATGAGAAGAATGAGATTATACCAACAAGACAAGTTACAGGGCGGCGGATATGCATTGATTATAGAAAATTAAATCTTGCTACAATGAAAGATTATTTTCCACTCTCATTTCTAGGTCAGATGTTAGATAGACTGGCTGGACATAAATACTTTTGTTTTATGGATGGATATACTGGGTACCACCAAATTCAAATTGCTCCTGAGGATCAAGAGAAAACTATGTTTACCAGTCCTTAGGGTACGTTTGCTTTCAGAAGAATGTCTTTTGGTTTATGTAATGCCCCTGCTACATTTCAGAGATGTATGATGGCTATTTTATGTGATTTAATTGAAAAATGGATTGAAGTTTTTATGGACGACTTTTCAGTGTTCGGGAGTTCATTTGAGTCATGTTTAGAACTTTTATCTAAAGTTCTAAAACACTATGAGGAAACTAATTGGTCCTTAATTGGGAAAAATGCTAATTTATGGTAGTAGGAGGAATTGTATTAGAACTTATAATATCAGAAAAAGGTTTAGAGGAAGATCAAGCAAAAATTCAAGTTATCTCTAATTTACCTTTTCCAACAAATGTAAAGGGAAATAGAAGTTTTCTGGGACATGCTGCATTCTATAGGCGTTACATTAAAGACTTATCAAAAATTTTAAAACCCTTATGCCGTTTATTGGAAAAGGATGTAATTTTTGATTTTGATGATGAATGCCTAAAAGCTTTTGAAACATTAAAGGAAAAATTAATCACTGCACCTATTATAATTTCACCAAATTGGGAAAAACCTTTTGTATTAATGTGTGATGCTAGTGATTATTCTATTTGTGCTATTTTGGGTTAAAAATATGATAAAATTTTCAAAGTAATTTACTATGCTAGTAAGACTCTTAATGAAGCTCAAATTAACCATACCACTACTGAGAGAAAGTTAATAGCTATAGTATTTTCTTTTGATAAATTTTGATTGTATTTAAACGAAACTAAATGTGTAGTGCATACTGATAATTCTGTCATAGAATATGTAATGAAGAAGAAAGATGCAAAACTGAGGTTGATTAGATAGATTCTTCTTTTGCAAGAATTTGATTTTGAGATAATAGAAAGGATGGGTACTGATAATCAAATTGCTGATCATCTATCCAGGCTTGAAACTGAAAAATCTTTTAGTGATACTAATGAAATTAATGAAGATTTCCCTATTGTAAAATTGTTCACTATTAATGAATGACAAATTTTGTGGTATGCCGACATTGCAAAATTTATTATAAGTGATATTATACCATATGGTTTGACATACCAGGAAAAGAAGAAGTTTTTATCTGATGCTAAAACTTATTTTGGGATGACCCATATTTATATAAACAAGGAAAGGATCTGATCATTCGAAGATGTGTGCCTTTAGAAGAAACTTATGAAATTATTCAAAAATGTCATAATTCTTATTATGGGGGACATTTTGGAGTTGATAGAACTACTTATAGAATTTTACAATCTAGATTTTATTAGCCTACAATTTTAAAAGATGTTAATGCATATATTAAAAATTGTGATCGATGTCAGCTTGTAGGCAATATTTCTAGAAAAAATGAGATGCCCTGCAATTATATGTTGGAAGTTGAAATATTTGATGTTTGGAGATTAGATTTCATGGGATCATTTAAACAATCTTTTGGAAAGATCTATATTATAATAGCAGTAGATTATGTATCCAAATGGATTGAAGGTGTTTTACCTCAATGGGAGATTAGATTTCATGGGATCATTTAAACAATCTTTCGGAAAGATCTATATTATAATAGCAGTAGATTATGTATCCAAATGGATTGAAGCTGTTTCTTTACCTCAATGTGATGCTCAAAGTGTTGCAAAATTTTTAAGAAAAAATATATTTTGTAGATTTAGAATACCAAGAGTAATCATAATAGATGGGGGAAGTCATTTTATAAATGTGATTATGGAGAAGTTAATAAAAAAATATCATATTGACCATCGCATTGCTACTGCTTATCATCCACAGACAAGTTGTTTGGTTAAATTATCCAATCATGAAATTAAAAGAATATTAGAAAGGACTATTAATCCAAACAGAAGGGATTGGTCAATAAAACTGGATTATGCTTTGTGGGCTTATAGGACTGCTTAAAGAACTCCTATAGGGATGTCCCATATAGGCTAATTTTTGGAAAAGCTTGTCATTTGCCTGTTGAACTTGAGCATAAAGCATATTAGGCTATTAAAGAGTTTAATTATAATTTAAAGTTGTTGCTGAGAAAATATTATTGCAATTAAATGAGCGTGAAGAGATAAGAAAGGAATCTTATGAAAATGCTAAGATTTATAAAGAGAAAATGAAGTTATGGCATGATCGGAAGATTCTTATTAAAAATATTCAGCCTGGACAAAAAAGTTTTTTGTATAATGTAAGGTTGAAACTTTTTACTGGGAAACTTAAGTCCAAATTGATGGGTCCATTTATTGTGATAAAAGTTTATTCTTATGAAGCTGTGGATATTCAAGATCCTAAGACTGGAAAAATATTTAAAGTTAATGGTCATAGACTTAAACCTTATTTTCCAGTCGATCAACTTAAATCTAATGAGAATCTGATATTGGGTCACTCAGAATAAGTTATGGGTATTTCAGGCTGAGGACATTAAACCAAGAGCTTTATGGGAGGCAACCTATATTTATCGGTGAGCTTTGCTTAATATTTATCGGTGTGCTTTGCTTTATGTTTGCTTTAAGTGTTTTATTTGGTTTGTTTTTATGATTATATGGCAGTATTTTGAAGAGAATAGTTATGGTGGTGTTTATTTGACATTAAAGAATGACAAGAAAGAGTCAGATGAAAAATTGGACATTTGGCAGACCTGTGCAAAAATGTGCTTTGGCGACTAAGCGTCGCAGTTAAGAAAAACGTGATAAATGAATTTCTAGAAGCCAAAATCGTGGGGAAGTGGTATTGGAAATTATTTTAGAGTTTTAAAACATCTAGGGTCGGTTTTAGCACTTCCTATGTCTATAAAAAGACCCTAGATTAAGAGAAACACTTGCCCCAGTCTCTATTTCCATTTCTGAGTCTTAAGAAGAGTATTTTAAGTGCAAAAATGTCTTCTTGGGAGAGTGAAATTAAGAAGAAGGTGGAAGCCAATACGAAGAAATTTATCAGTGAAAGTGCACAAGAGTAATACATTGGATTCCTAACAGTTAGTAATCATGGTATTGCAGAAATAATTGTGAAGATTGAAGCCAATGTAGAGTCAATTGAAGCAATGGTAAATAAAACTGACGCTCATTTACCACATATGGGATGACAACTTAAAATGCAATTTAGTCATACAAGTCATGTGGAAGAAGCAGATAAGGCGATGTTTCTGAAAAATAAATGGTTAGAAGAAGAAGATATAAGAGTTTTCAACCATCGCCCATTTTATCATATCTGTATTCCAGATGGTTTAAATGGAACTAATGGTGGTTCTGGATACATTCAACCTAATGGTGATTGGAATTAATTTGAGTATAGTCTAGTATTGTCGTTTTATGCGATAAGTGTTTAGTGTCTAGTGTTATATGTTTGTGTTTTATTGAACTTAAATGTTTGTTTATTTCATCTTAATTATGTAAAATTATCTTTGTTTTAATATATTTGAATTATTGTGTATTGGTAAATTTCATCCAAAATGTTTGGATAGAAATTTTTAGTATGTATTAAGTGTGATTGTTTTTTATGAAAGTTTGTGTGAAATTTATTTGGAATTAATGGAAATTTAACTTTCTTTGGAGAATTAGAAAAGTTTAGAAGGGAGAAATTATTATTTAAAGTGATTTAGGGGGATTGACCAAAGGGTTTAGTAAATTTTTAAATTAATTGTGAAAATAAGGATGTTGGCGGCTAAGCGCCAGAACTTAGGCGCTTAAGCGCCAAAATTCACGGCTAAGCGCCGAAGCCTTGTGCTTAAGCGCCAGTTCGTGAGAACTAATTTTCCGCAGTTAAAAACCCAAAAATTGACATTTTTAACACCTCTCGTCACCCTCAACCTCTCAAAGTCGCAAAATAGGATTTAAGGCATCCTTAGGTTGGATCAATTAAAAGCTGATTTCAACGAGATTTGTCAGATTTGAATTCTTTGAGTTATGAGCACTAATCCTAAGTAAAAATTTTTTGATAGTCACCATACATTTTGAGTACATTATTGAAAAATCTTAAGATCATTATTTATGGTGAAATATGAGGAAAAGCCTGAAAATTTGCTTGGATTTAGTGGAAATTACCTTTGGATGTTAAATTAGCAAGTTTAGTTTGATTTTGAAATTTATGGTAAATTTTTGCAATTTTTTTTAGAGATGGATCCAAAGTCAAAGCGTTCAAAAGAGAAGGCAAGATTTGATTTCAACAAATTTGTTAGTGTGAGAGCAGAGGATCGATACGTCAAGGCATTATTGTCATGAAAATTGATTCCTGAACCACTGAACGTGTGTCTAGTAAACCAGGAGAATTTATTGAAGAGATGATTACTAGAAGGAATTGGGAAAATTACTCTTACTTCTCTGCTATCGCTATTTTTTCTATGGTTAGAGAGTGTCGGCGTATTTTTTTAGGTTGTGTTGTATTTTAGAAAAAGGGGTCGCCTACAGAAATTGTAGGTGAATTTTAAATTTTAAATTTAATTTAAATATATATATAATTTAGAAAGTAGCGTTTGATTTTGAAAATAATTTGAAGTTTGAAAATTTTAAGATATGAAATCAAACTGATCTCACATCCCAAATAGTTTATATAAACGAGCACCACATCACAAACCGTGTATCTATCTCGAAGGACAAATATACTTGCTTGACGATGGGGCTCGATTAAATAAATTAGAAGATTTGTGACATCCGTTTGGTGCGACGAACCAATTTTATAAGCCGACAAATTCCACTAGCTTAATATAAGGGAATTAAGCGGGGTTTATATTACACGGATTCTTAAAGTTCCTTATAAGGGCAAGCCCCTATAGTTAATTACATCTTAAATGATGGGAATCATTTAAGAAAACTCTCGATAATGATCAGTGGTTTTGCTCTCAAGAATTTAGAAGTTTATGGTTTTCAATGGATTGGATTTTGGAAATTTCAAAAGGGATTAGCTCAAATCTGGAACAGTTGATTTCAGGAATCCAATGGAGGAGAAGTAGGGGATATCACAGATTCGAGACAAGTGTCAGTGACTTCCCAGCTATCCTATTTGTTTGGCTTCAATTTGAGAGTTTATTCAATGTTTCAATCCTTCCAATTTTAGTTAATTATGACTTATATTTGTATGACATGATCATACAAATAGCCTCAAAGATGTGAGGGTTTATGTCGTTCCAAACGACTACCTCGGAATCCTAAGACTGGTTAGGACTTAATTTACATAACAAGATTATGCAAATGCCTAACAAAGAGTTGAGGATTTATGTTGCACTAGGCAAACTACCTCGAAGTCCTATGGCTCGGTTGTTTAATTCTAAGAATGGTTTTGCTGATGTAGATTCAAGTTTTGCTGACGACGATGGCCGTGCTGCCCACTATGCTCGAAGCTTCTTGTTGTTGCAAAGGTTTAGTTTTAGAAGGTGAAAATCAGGGGATGAGAAAAGTGTCTTGGTTTAGAGAAATCTTAAAGTCCAAATGTCTTAAATGTTTTAATTAAAACAAATCTTAAAGTTGATTAAACAGAACCGATTAAGATCCCAAGGTTCCGTCATCCCGACACCGTTATTTTCATCGGATTCACTTAGTCCAAATGAATTTGCTAAATTCAACTGAATGAGTTCCACACTTTCATTTAGACCGTGGGAAAATACCGTTCGCAACACGTGGGTTACATCATCCGAGGTATTCCCGATCATCTAATGAGACGTTTTAATTTAGTTGTAGTTGTGGTTTTGTGTTTTGTTTGTGATTAAATTTTGAGTTGTTTTATATTTTAAAATGTTGTGGCGGTAAATTTTATCTTGTTGTAAATTTTAATTTAATTTTGGGTTTCAGTTTTGCTGCTATCCTAAAAGTTACAGTTTTCATGCAACAATCTTATTTAACATGCAAGAAAAGTAAAGGGCAGTACATGTAAGTAACTTGCAATAAAATAAAAGTGTACCTGGAGGGTCTTCTCGTCATTCCAAGCTACACTTAAAACACATGTTAGAACATTTAAATATTTGCAACAAGTACCTAAGTAAAGCTAAGGAAAGGTTTTGGTTGTCTACAAGATCCTAATCCTACTCATTAGTCAGTTCCTATGACGTCTAGGTTCTTTTGTTTTGTTAAGGATGATTTTCTTCATCAAAGAACAATTAAGTTCAATTATTCTTCTTAAAACACCTCATTGTATTGAGGAAGAGCTTAGAACGGGTTCTAAACATCTTTTCAATACTTCTGAGATTATTTCGAGTCTAAATGAACTTTTATTGTAGAGATGAATCAATCATCTAGAAATTTTTAGTTAAGTTTTAACTCTTGCTCAGTGAACTTAGGACATTTGATTATCTCATGAATGAAGTGACACCTCACTTGATGCTCCATTTAAGAGTTATAATGATAAAAGTCTTGAGGGGCAAATCAATTTATTAAGAATTTCAACGATTTAAACTTAGAATTAATGTTTTAAGGTGATTTAATTTAGTTATAAAATTTTAATAAATTTAAGTTTGGAATAGTGTTCAAGTTATTTTATTCTTAAGTGTTTTAAACTATTTGAATTGAAAGAGGAGTTTAAATTATTTAATTTAGACTTTAATGATTTAATTTTAATTTAATTGCAATATTCTAGATTAACTTTTAATTGGTTTGATTTTTTTTTATTAAGAATTATTTTTTGAAATTTATTTTGATGTTTCAAGTTTGTTTTAAATTTACTTTCAAGTGATTTTTGAAATTAATATTTTTTTTAATGTTTTAAATTTATTTCAATTTAATTATCAAGTTATTTAATGTTTTAAGTTTTAATTTAATTAAGGGTTACCTTTTCTTTATTATTAATTTATTAATTTCAATTGTCATCTTAAGTTTAATTAAGAGTTAAATATTATTAAAGTGATTCATTTGGGGATTTTAGTTTAAGTTATTATAGTCTCTCTAAATTATATTCCCATTTTAATAATCCAAAATTTTTTAATTATTCTTCCAAAATTTAAATTATTTAATTAATTAAGGTTTCATTTTTTTTGTTTATTAAAAGTGATCAATGAGTTCCTACCCTTTTATTTTCCAAAGTTTCAATCATCTAAGAAAGAATTAAGATCAAATATTTTACCTCCCATTTTGATTAAACCTAAAGTTTTAATTAAGGGTTAAAATTCTTAATTATTAATATGCCCTTTTAAGCTTAATTATTTCATAACTTATCAAATTGAGCTCAAATGAGCTTGAAATTTTTTTATGTCAATTCACTCACATGTCAATTAAGACATTAGAGGAGAAAATGTGATTTTTCTATTTTTTTAATTTAATTTATATATTTATTTTTATAGAATATAGGGATTTTCAATGGAAATTCAACAACATGACCAAGGTAAGGTTTCTGTCCTTAAGAAAATTATGGGATGTTCCTAATGACCGAGAGGACCACTTGGACCAATTTTGGTGATTTTTTGAATTATATTTTATTTATTATAATTATTTTGAGTTTTGGAGTATTAATCAATTATAAAATAAAATTAAAGTTGAAAAATGGATTTTATATTTTTATAAATCTCTCTGACCTCAAGGAGTCCAAAGAAATAAATTTTATAATTTTTTTATTTTTCTTTGATTTATTAGAATTAATTTAGTGAAAATGTTGGAAAATTCATTTTTTAATTCAAAAAAAGTTTTAGGGCTTTTAAAATTCAATATCTTATCCTAGGGACTTGGGAAAAATATTTAGTTTGTTTTTAAGTGATCAGGAGGTGAAAAATGAAATTTTTATGATTTTTAATATTTTTTTGATTTTTATGTTTTTTTAAATATTAAAATATTAAAAATATGATTAAAAATGAAAATTTTAAAAAAATTCCAATTTTATTTTTCTTAGACTTCTCTATTACCAGAGAAGTCCCAAAACTATTTTGGTTAATTTTTAAAATGTACTTTTGGAGTTATGAATTTTTAAAGTTTAATTTTGGTCATGTAACTTAATTGGTCAATTTAGTGGGGCTAATCACCTCCAATTGATCTCAAATTTTTATGTGAGGTTCCTCTGATCCTAAAGACCAGTGGAGAATTATTTTCAAGTTCTTTTGATTTGTGATTAACCCTAATTAATTAAAGTTCATTTTTGAGTAATTAGGCCAATTAGGGTTCTTCTTAATGAATTAAATCAAAACATAATTATCCTAGGGTCCTCTGGTCCTAAGAAACTTCCCCAAAATTTGCTAGAATTTTCTAAGTAATATGCTAATTAATGGAGTTAAAATACCAAAAATAGTGACATAAACTTGAAAAATACATAACTTGTCATAGAGATGGCCTCTGACCTTGAAAAATTCAGAGAATGTTCCCAAGATCAGAGGCTCAAAATCTCTATGGTCTCATGCCAAGGTGAATTGTCTATGCAAATGGATAATTAAAATACTGAAATGAGTAAATAATTAATTAAAAATAAAATTCTCATCAAATTTACTCAATTCTTTTTCCACATTATTCTCCTCTTTTCACTGAGCAAGAGGGAATTTTTATTTTATTTTTGTGATTTTTCTACACAAAGACATGGATTTTCTAAGTTTCAGGCATTTAATTAAATCATAAATTCCATATTTTTCTACTTATCAGACTCAGCGCCACGGCAACCTTAGCGTCTCCAATGCTCCACGCGGCACGCTCCCATTCGCTGGTGCCATCCGACTCAGCACCACAAGGCCCGCGGTTCACATACCGTTCCCTGGGCTGATGCAATCTGACCCCTCCAGTCGATACACACTCGATCCAACGACGGCTGGTCGTCGTCTCCGACTGGTGTGCACCCGTGATCGTCCACACTCAAACCCTAATATCTCCCTCGTTTCTCAATGGATTTTCGTGTTCTTATACTCTATGGATTCGTCTTGAAGAGACGAACACATCCATACGGTGTACATGCTAAGAAATTAACTCAAACGAAATGGAGAATCGCTAGAAGCTCGGGTTAAAGAGAAGTCTCCATACCTTGGTTCAGGAGGTGAGGCCTCAATTGAATGTGCTCGACACGTTCGTTGGAGCTGGAAGAGCCTAGGGATGAAGCCTCTGACCCTGGTGAAAGGTCTAAGTATGAAAGTGACCAGACCCGATTTCAGACTTTGGAGGCTAGAGAAATTGGATGGCCTGGAGAGGGGGCTTTCACTGGGAACTCCTTCTCTTGGTCCTGTGCAGGTGTGGGTGAGTTTAATTTGATTTTGGTGGAGGTTTGAGAGATGTCCTATTCTGGCCTGGAATTGAGCTCCAAAATTGAGCTCAATCAATGGGATTTAGAGTAGGAGAATAGTGGGGATGGATTGCTCTTGGCTAGGGAAGCTCGCGAGGAGTTTGGAGGGATTCTATGAAGGTTGATTTCAGCCAACCTTTTGGCCGAGAGGGGTGGCTGGTTTAAATAGCCATGGCCGGGGCTTCCCAGAGACAATTGATGGCTGTGATCAGCTGCCTAGGGGAGGAGATGAAGAGCTGTGGTGGCCAATTGAAGTGGGGTAGCTCAGCAGGTGAGAATTTAGAATTTGGCTCATTCCAAGCACCTCGGCCATGGCATTTTCTGGCGGCCTGGTGGCTGGCCGGCCAAAGTCACCATCAGACTCAGGGGAGTCAGGGCTGGGGTTTGGTTTAATCAATTTCCTTTGGACATGTATAAAGGATTGGATTTAAGTGTCATGGGGAGAGGGGTGATTTTGGGTCCAAATGGGTCAAACTATGGATTTGGGTTAGGTTCACCCCCATGACCTGATTTGGGCTGAAGGGGATAGGCTGGGTTAGCCTCACATGTGTGGTGAAGTCCCCATCAAGGATTATTTGGATTAAATTTAGGTTAAGGGGAATCATGTAATGGGTTAATGACTTTTAGGGAGTGCTTAAAGGATCTCCTCCTTTTGCCATTTAGGGAGTGATGACAACTCTATGGCTCCTCATAGCTTACATATGGCTCGGGCATGGCTCCGATTGGCTTGGGGCCAATCTTAGTCAATTTCGTGGAAATGGGTTTTAAGGATTTTGGATATTTAGGGGTAATTTGGCACATGGCTTAGTTTAGAAAAGTTTAATGATGAATTTGAAACTTAGGGAGTGATTTAAATTAAAGGGATGATGAGGTGAAATTATCATGTAGGCTTTGGATTGACTTTGGGCCTTTTGAAATCATTTTGGATGGGCTTTTAAAATGGTTTAAGGAAGTGGGCTTTATGTTTCAAAATGGACTTTTGGATGAAAAATTTTGTGAAGGACCATGCCAAATAAATGTTGGGTTTAGTTTAGGGATGTGTCATGAGTGATTTGAAAAAAATTTGAGGTGATTTGGAGTTGAATTGGGTTTGATTTGGGACTTTTTTGGTAAAGGGCCAAAGTTGTTCAAATTGGGCTAACTTGGGCTAAGGTTGGGCTAATGTTAGATTTGATGTAAAATTAATGTTGAGAAATTTTTATGGGAGTGTTACAAAGAGTTTTCAACTTTGGTTGGGCTTTGATTTTGGGATTTGGGCCCATTTGGGTTCATGCTGGGTTTAGGCCAAAATTGGCGATTTTTGGTTTGGATTAGGTTTGGTTGGAGTTTAGGTTCAAATTTGGGGCAAATCAAGTTAGTGTTTTGTTTGTGGGGATATTAGGAAGGTTTTAGAAAAGATTTGGGGCCAATTGAGGTTGAATTTGGTTGGTTTGGGCTAGGTTTAGGTCATGGGCCAAAATTGAGCCTTAAGCTTCAAATTGAAATTGGATCCAAATGTTAATCAAATTGGGCTTTGATTTGGTCTAAATTGATATTAGGGATATGTAATTGAAGTTTAGAATTGAATTGGGTCAAAATTAGGATCAATTGGGTTGATTTGGTTTGACATTGGGTCCATTTGGGTTAAAAATGGGCCAAATTGGGGGTTTTGGCAAAAGTGGGCTAAATTAACAAAATTGGCTTATGGTGTAGTTGAACAAAATGAAATTGTTAATATTTGGGATTTTTTGGAAGTTTCTGGGAATTTTCTGAAATTTTCGAATTTTTTGGTTAAAAGGACATTTTGGGTATTTTGAGGGTATTTGGGGGTATTTTTGGAAATTTTGGTATATTTGGCTAAGGATGATCAATTTGAATGGTGGGAAATGTTTATGATTGGTTTTAAGGAATTTTGGGTAATTTAGGTGATTTTGCAAATTTTGGGTAGTTTCAAGGGCATTTAGTAGGTTTGGTGGGTGTAGGGTCCCGGAGGTAAAAAATTGAAATTTTGGAAAAATAAAGATTAATCAAGTTTGAGTAGAATGGAATAACTTTGGTTGAGCCATGGAGCCATATCAAGCCCATAAGAGTCATGAGAGGACTCATTTGAGGCATTCACTATGTTGTTCCTAACCCTCTTAGCCAATGACCTACATGAGTCATTGAATTATGAATTACCTACATGAGTTAGGAAGTCAAGCTAGGTATGTATGGTTTTAGGATTTGGAATGTGTGTGAAAGTGTAATGTGTGTAGGTCAACCCTCACCAGACCAGGCCACCCAGGGTAGTCCCAAGGCCAAAGAGTCCTATAGGGAACTCATCCTTTAAACCTCCACATTTGATCTTAACCCTCCGAGTGACTTAGGGGTTTACAATCAAACTTATGGGGTTTGTAGGGAGTTAAGAGGTGTTTGAATTTCTAAGTGGTGGGTTCCATTTCTAGTCCTCTAACATAGTCAAAGGGAAATATTATGGCTAGATCCTAAGTACTAAAGAGAGAGAAGAGAAAAAACCTCATCAAAAATGGGGTCAACAAATGGACCCCCAATAGGTGTGGTGTGCTAACTAAGTACACCGCGTGTATTGGCATTGACCGAAGAGATCAACAAAACCAACACAGACGTCTAAGTGACACTCTTAGAACATAGTAGAAACAAATTTCCGCTAGGGAGTATCGAGTATATCTCCAAGACTGGAGATCCCTGAACTCTCGCTAGGGAAAAGAAAAGGAGGTGAATTCCAGATCATAAGATCCGGGGAAATTTGATTTAGATTTCATTTAATTTTCTATTCGGAGTTTTTTAATGTGTGAGTTTAGATTTCAATTTGTTCTGAGTTTCAATTTCGATTGAGGTTTAATTTAAAATCAATTCAAGGAAATCTGGATTTGAAATGAGAATTGGAACCTAGGTTCCAACCTCGGGATTGCGAAGAGACGGAATTTAGGTACCGGCCTCGGAGTTCGAATTAGAGTTTAAGTATCGATTGAAAAGGATGAGAATCAAAATTTAGGTACTGATCTCGAAACAAGATATGGAATTTGGTACCAGATTCGGAAAGAGAGAGTTGAAATTTGGTATCAATCTCGGGAAGAGAGTCGGAATTTGGTACCGACCTTGAAAGGAGAGAACTGGAACTTGGTACCATTCTCGAAGGTTTAAAGAGAACTGGCATCTGGTACCAGTCTCGAAGGTTTAAAGAGAGCTGGAATTTGGTTCCGGTCTCGAAGGTTTAAAGAAGCGAAGCTGGTTCCGATCTCGAAGGATTAAAGAGCTGGAATGCGGTTCCGATCTCGAAGGTTTAAAAAGCTGGAATGCGGTACCGATCTCGAAGGTTTAAAGAGAACTTGAATGCGGTTCCGGTCTCGAAGGTTTAAAGAGAACTGGAATATAGTTCCAGTCTCAAATTTTAAAGAGAACTGGAATCTGGTACCTGTCTCGAAGGTTTAAAGAGAACTGGAATCTGGTATCTGTCTCGAAGGCTTAAAGAGAACTGGAATCTGGTACCAGTCTCAAAGGTTTAAAGACAATGGGAATCTGGTTCCAGCCTCGAGGGTTTAAAGAGAACTTGAATCTGGTTCCCGTCTCGAAGGTTTAAAGAGAACTAGAATCTGGTACCAGCCTCAAAGGTTTAAAGATGCGGAATGCGGTACCGATCTCGAAGGTTTAAAGGGTGCTAGAATGCGGTTCCGATCTCGAAGGTTTAAAGAAGCCGGAATGCAGTACCGATCTCGAAGGTTTAAAGAAGCGGAATGCGGTTCCGATCTCGAAGGTTTAAAGAGAAGCTGGAATCCGTTTCCGATCTCGAATGTTTAAAGAGAATTGGAATGCGGTTCCGATCTCGATGGTTTAAAGAGAACTAGAATCTGGTACCAGTCTCGAAGGTTTAAAGAGAATTGGAATCTGGTTCTAGTCTCGAAGGTTTAAAGGGAACTGGAATCTGGTACCAGTCTTGAAGGTTTAAAGGGAACTGGAATCTGGATCCAGTCTCGAAGGTTTAAAGAGAACTGGAATCTGGTTCTGGTATCGAAGGTTTAAATAGAACTGGAATCTGGTTCCAGTCTCGAAGGCTTAAAGAGTTGAAATTTTCTGTGGAGATTTGAGTTTAAAAGAAGATTAGGAATGAGTCATGAAAGTGTTTCACGTCCCACGAGGATCGGTCAAAGTTTGATTATTTGGCGAAGGATATGAATCCATGCCATCAAAACCAAATCGAAAATTTTTGTGGTTCTGTGTCAGTAGATTTAGTCGACCTTCTCAAAAGAGGGAAGGAAATATGGTGTGTCAAGAAGAGATTTGAGAATAGCCGAAGGCTGGTGATTTCAGATTCAGGAATTTGTCTTAGTCGCTTGTTGTGATTTGATTTTAGCTTGATTTTCAATTTAGGGATCACATTTTTTTGGGGTTCGTTTTGACATTCAGATTTTTAAAAGAGTTCTCATTTATTTTTATTTTCCTTTTGCTCTTTGTTCGAAGTTCATTTAACTTAATGGCGTTTCCCAGTCAATTTACACAAAAAGAGGTGAAGGCAAAACATGACATGGTCATTTTCATTCCAATCTCGTCGAAAATACATCATCTATCTTGCTCCAAAACATGATGTTATTTTCCTTGAGAATTTAATATCTCATACAATCCATATAAATCCAACACGGATTGTGTAAGATTCTTCAAGTTTCTTTTAAAAGCAGCTATCAAAATCCATGTCTGAATAGTGAGATACATGGAGAATAACATCACCTTCCAAGTCATCCTTAGCAGGATGCCGTATGGATGTGCATTGGAGGTGTGATATTTCCCATGTAAATCAAAGCTCTTAGGTCCGAAGACTCTCTAAATCTGGATCTGGCTGAAAGTGGAAAGCCATTTTTCTGTCATCCATTCTCCTGAAAGTGACGGAGATTCGTTCCACAGGCACTCCTGGAATGCAATGTTTTGCGATGTCTGCTCCGTTTCCTTTCAACACAAGGACGAAACCTACCTGTATTGGTATCTCCACCAGCCCTAAGAACTCACTGGGGCCTGCAATCCAGTGGTCAGATCTGAACATGATGTTACATTGGTTGACAAAAGACACTGTGCAAAAAGGTCTGATGAAGTCATGATGGTCTATGTGTGGAGGTATGCAGTCACCCTCCTTGTAGATGTTATTGATTTAGCTGTTGGGTATGCAATCTGCAGGCAATACCCTCCATGTTATCATCCTTTTTACCATTCTTTTACTAATATTCGACATCGGATCCACCTCACTGCGATGGAGTATTCCTGGTGGATTTTCTTTTCTGTCTACCGCGAAGTTGTAGCAACATCCGCATTGGATTGTAATTCTTCCTTTTCCTGGCATCCATATTCGGGGTTCTGAATAGGTCTTTTCCCTTAGGCGGCCGGCTCAGCCCATTTTTTGAAGTTCAATGACGTAATCTACAATTTGCTGCTGCTCGTAATCTGCGAATACATCTGTATGCAGCTCGAGGGCTTCTTAGATATTGATCCTCTTGCCTCCAATTCTCTCAAAGTATTCAAAAGTTTTCTTTTCAACATTCTGCATTCTTTCCAACTCATATTTTGGAATTATCTGCAATCGACGAGGTCTAGTAACGTACTGGGGAATGTATGGTTCAACCCCGGCACGCTCTCCTGCATGTCTTTGCTCCTCGGGGATAGTCTCTGTCGGGACATCCTCTGGGGTTGCTTTCGCAACAAGACTCTTCAGAACTGGTCCATCTGCTTGGCGTCGAGGCGTTGATTCTATTTCTACTCTTCTTGGAATTTACTTTATCAGTTCTGCTTTCCTTGGAGTTGATCTCCTCCTTTCTGGTTCCCGATGAACCAATTTCTTCGGAGTATTTGTATTGATGGTAGGAACTGTCTCTTCATGTTGATCTGCTGTTAACTTGGTTAACATCTTGCGAATGCGGCGATTCTTGTTCCTCCGCTGGGTGGCAGTGAGAGTAGCTCTCCTTACCCCTTGGACTTCTGCGGGCATGGCGCTGACAAGCCTGCCCTCTGCTGTAGCAACAACGGACTTAACTTTCTTATCTTCTCCTGTTGCATGAGCGGCGTTTGCTTTTCTCTTCTTGCTGGCGGATTGCTGACTTGGACCACCCACTTTCATCACTGTCTGGCTATGGAACTCTTCCCGATCAATCGGGTCCAATCATTTTCTTCATATTGTAGCCCAGCTGGTGTAAAGTCAGAGTCAATATCGATCACGGCTCCATCCCTCACCCTCTTTTCATCAAGTGCTAGACTCACGCCATTTCTAAAGTTAATAACCAACCGCCCGTTCGACATTTCCCTGTGAGAAAACAAGGAAAGGATCGGGGGTCGTACTAAGAACAAGAACAATAAGAAAAACATTTATTAATGAAAAATTCTTATTTATCTCTTTTAATTATTAAAGAAAGTAGGAAGAGATGAGGGAAAGATCAGGAATGAATTGATTTAAAAGGAAAGATTGACATTTTATTATTACAATTTCACACGTTTTTTTTTAACACATTTTTTGTCAATGATTTTCTTTTTTATCATCCATTTTTTTTTATGTTTTGGGTTCGGACCCAGTCGCAAATGATTACTCTACCCGTACTTCTAGGAATGAGACCTCATTTTTAAAGTTCATCCTTTGAAACATCAGGTTACATAATACTTCTTCAAATATCGTCCATTGATTGGAAGCATAGGTCGTTCTCCACGGCAATTCACCAGTTGGTAGGAACCTCCTGAGTAGGCTGTCTCGACCACGAATGGCCCTTCCCATGTTGGTTCAAATTTACCTCCTATCTTGCGGTGTGCAAGAATAGGTTTTCTGATAACTAGAACCAAGTCACCGACTTTAAATGTACTTGGACGGACTAGTTTATCGTGGGCCTGAATCATCTTGGCTTGATACAGTTCCAAATTCTGTTGTGCTGAAAGTCTTTTTTCCTTCCAAGCTTTCCAATTCTTCCAATCGTAATTTTGCATTTTCTTCTGTAGTGATCTTTTCTGCAACTGTAATTCTGAGTGACGGAAGTTGTACTTCCAAAGGTAAGACGGCCTCGGACCCGTACACTAAAGCGTAGGGCGTAGACTGAGTAGGAGTTCTGAAAGTCGTCTTGTAGGTCCATAAGGCTTCTAACAACTTCTCGTGCCAATTTCTTTTGTTGTCTTCCAAGGTTTTCTTTAGGATTTGGATGAGAGTTTTATTATAAGCCTCGGCCAAGCCATTTCCTCTTGGGTAATAGATCGTCGAATAATGCCAATCAATCCCGTGTCTTCTGAAAAAATTGTTGATCTTCGTTTTCATGAACGCGGACCCATTATCTGAAATGATTCTGCGCGTACTCTGAAACGGTAGACGACTTGATTCTTGAAAAACTGCAACACATGGTGCGCTTTCACTTCTCTGAGTGGTATAGCTTCTGCCCATTTGAAAAAGTAATATGTAGCTGCAAGGATAAAGCGATGTCCCCTTGAAGAAGGCGGTTCTATCGGACCCACAGTATCTGTACCCCAACATTCAAATGGCCACGATGTAATTGTCGGATGTAACACATTTGGAGGTTGATGCAGAACCACTCCATCTACTTGGCACTGGTGACAACTTTTGGCAACCTTCATGCAGTTGGTTATCATCGAGGGCCAGTAATACCCTAGTCTTTTAATTTTCATCTTCATTTTCGGACCCGATTGATGAGCGCCACAAAGTCTTGAGTGTACTTCTTTGAAAATTTCACGAGTCTCGAACTCGGTCAGGCACCTTAGCCACATCTGATTGAAAGACCTTTTGTATAATGTATTGTTTATTAATGTGTAAGACAGAGTTCTTTTCTTGATCTCATTAGCTAATGACTTATCGTCCGGTAGGTTTCCTATTTGCAGGTAGTCTATTAGTGGCTGCCGCTAATCTTCTGTATTTTCTGACACTGCTACAATTGTTTCTTCTTCTTTTTCTGACTTGCGTATCATGTCTATGTCGAGCTGCGAGAGAACCTGATGTCCCCGAACTGACACTTCAACTGATTCATCCTGCAAGCAGGCAAATTCCTTTGCAAGGCGGGCTAACGCATCTGCAAGAGTATTTTCTCTCCTGGGAATCTTGTAGATCGTTACATTTGGAATTTTCCTTAACAGTTTCATGGCGTACTGAAAATACTGCTCGAGTCTTGGCTTCAAAATTCTGTACTATCGTGCAACTTGCTAAATGATCAACTGAGAATCCATATAGATGTTGATATCTGTTATCCCCATCTGAATGGTTAATTCCAATCCTGTTATGAGGGCTTTGTATTCTGCCTATTATTCATACACGGTTCTGTTAAGTGATAGGAATACCTTAACATCCACCGCTCTGGTGTTATAAAGATTAGTTCGATTCCTGCCTTATTGGGCACTATCGTTTGCGATTCTTTATCTTTCTATGCTGAAGATGCTCCGTCGAAGTATAGTTCCCAACGCTGATCATCGGGGTCTTCTAGGCTCATTATTTGCTCGTCTAGCAAGTCATCGTTGAGAGCCGATTCTGCCGGTAAAGGGTGTGCTGCAAGGAACTCTGCCAGGACTTGTCCCTTTACGGCACGAAGAGGAATGAAAGTTATATCGAATTACAATAGTATCATTGAACACCTAGCAAGTCTGCATGAAAGTGTCTGACGGGTCATCAAATATTGCAACGGATTAAACTTCGAAATAAGGTTGACCATTTGAGAAAGCATGTAGTGCCTGAGCTTCTGTGCAGCGAAGATCAGGGCCAAACAGCGCTTCTCAATAGGAGATACTTTACTTCCGTCGGAATTAGACAATGGCTTAGGTAATAGAGCGCGTTTTCTTTTCCTTCATCATTGACCTGGGTTAACAAGGCTCTGAGAGAGTCATCTAAAGCCGTGGTATAAAGTATCAATGGTCGTCCCGAGACTGGGGCTGCTAGGACAGGAGGTGTCATTAGGTATTGTTTGATGTCATC
Source organism: Papilionanthe hookeriana x Papilionanthe teres (assembly GCA_022702705.1). Classification (NCBI taxonomy): domain Eukaryota; kingdom Viridiplantae; phylum Streptophyta; class Magnoliopsida; order Asparagales; family Orchidaceae; genus Papilionanthe; species Papilionanthe hookeriana x Papilionanthe teres. The sequence goes on from CM040425.1 coordinate 143,254,769, forward strand.
GAAGGCATGTTGACATTTGGAGTCCCAAGTAAACTTGGCATCCTTCTTAACTAAAGTAGAAAACGGCTGACACCTTCTCGACAAATTCGAGATAAAGCGTCGAAGATATGCCAATTTCCCTTGAAAGGATCATAGTTGTTTCAAGGTTTTGGGAGGCGGCATTTCTAAGATAGCTTTAATCTTCTTTGGATCGATTTCAATTCCACGATGTCGGACAACAAATCCTAAGAATTTCCCAGAGGTGACGCCGAAGGCACATTTCAGGGGATTCATCTTAAGGTTAAATTGTCTTAATCGCTCGAAAACAATTCTCAAATCATACAAGTGATCTTCCTTTAATTTGCTCTTGATGACCACATCATCCACGTAACACTCGACTTGGTTGTGAATGAGATCATCAAAAATCCTCGTCATTGCTCTTTTGTAGGTTGATCCTACATTCTTCAATTCAAATGGCATCACTGTGTAGCAATACACTCCAATTGGCATTCTGAAGGCTGTGAGCTTTTCATCTTCCGGTGCCATCTTTATCTGGTTGTATCCCAAAGATCCATCCATGAAAGAAAAGATTTCATGTGTTGAAGCGATGTCGATCATCAATTCTGGAATTGGTAGCGGGAATTCATCCTTTGGACATGCTTATTCAAATATCTGTAATTCACGCAGATTCTGATCTGACCATTCTTCTTTCTGACTGGTACCACATTGGCTAACCAAGTCAGGTATTGCTCTTCATGGACAAATTTAGCGTATATTAGCTTCTTAACTTCAGCTATTACTTGTTGTTCAATCTCTAGACGCATTCTTCTTGGAGCTTGTCTGACTGGAACAACAGTGTGATCCACTCCTAGCCTATGAACTGCAACCTCTGGAGCTAATCCTGGAATTTCATCGTAACTCAAAGTAAAACAGTCTTTGAACTCCATTAATAGCTTGATTATGTTTTCAGAGTCTTCTTTATTGAGTAAGGTGCTAACAAAGGTCAGCCTAGGCTCTTCGTTAGTACCTAAGTTAACTTTCATTAACTCGTCTATTGTAGATTTAATTTCTTCTTCGAATTCTGGCGGAGCATCTCCGATTGGTAGATCTTCGAGATCTTATGAAGCTTCCAAGCAGTCTTCATTAGGCTCGCAAGTGACAACCAAGCAAAATTGCGTATCGTCAACTGATCCTACCGTGCCGAATCCGAGACTATGTTTTGAATTGGGAGGTCGGTTGGCATTATTCCATAATTTTTCAAAATGTTGTGATTGACCTTTTGTCCATCGTCGAGGTAAGACACCATTTTGAATTAAATTTTGAACACAAGGAGAGTACCACTCAAAAGGCAGTTCCATTAGTTCAGATGAAGCAATATCTTCAAATTGTACATCATTTTTGGTTTTGGAAGAAGAAGCACCACAGTAAAACTTGATTGGTTTAGTACCACCACAATGCCCTTCCTTGACCATCATACCCTCGACCTTATTAGGGTGGATCGGGGTTAGGGTCATAGTATGTACATAGTGGTTAATCATCTCATACATTGATTTGTATTCTTCATTCTTTTCTTCTTCAAGAGAGATCTTGAACTCTTTTGATTTATTGTTGTTGCTTCTTTCTTGATATCTTCTTCTTTAGAACTATTCTCCCAATCAACATCGATGACTGGTTTCTTCTGTCCAACTGTTCCAATGTCTCTTCCTCGACCCCGTCCCTGGCCTCGACCTCGGGTGCGAGTTTTGGAGAAACCTTCACCATCTTGCCATAAGGGAGTGGTGAGTAACTGTTGAACTAGAATTTCAGGTTCTTCATCGTCTTGCACTTCTTTTGCTTCATTTGGTATGACATTTCTGGAGAAGATTGTTTTCTTCGGAGGCACGTAATAGGCTGCATCTTCTTGAATTCCAATCTCGTGTACGGAGAATGGTTGCAAGTCACCTTTAATACACTGTTCTCCTCCTTCGTAATACTTTATGCACTGGTACAGAGACGACGGTACCATCCGATTTTCATGGATCCATGGCCGACCCATTAGAGCGTTGAACGATGTCTCAGAATCAACTATATGAAATTTTGCGGTTTTCTTTGCTAAGTCACCGGTCTTCATTAATAGTGTTATCGATCCGAGAGCTCTCTCTCCTTTCTGATTGAAGCTTCTCAATAACATCTTGTCTGCTTCAAGCTCACGAGCATCAATTTCCAAATATGCTAGCGTCCGAAGATTCATTATGTTGATTGATGCTCCCGGATCAACCAACACTCTGAAGAGCGTAAACTTTCCAATAGTGACTGAAATGTACAACGGTCGGTTGTGATCAGCTGTTCCCAGTAATAGATCATTTTCTATGAAGGTAACACCTCGTTGTTCTTTTAACGAGCAAACCTCGTCGAAGGAATTACCTTCCATTTGAGCTAAACAAATCTCTGGATCAAGTAGAGTCTTGATCAGAGCTTCCCTCATCTCCTTTGACAGGATCAGAGCGTCGTATATGCTCAGTTTGGCTGGTAGCTTCCTAAGATGGGCTAGCACATTATAGTCCACTTTATTACTATGTTCCTCAGTTTCTTCCCGAATGGGCAATTCCTCCACTGGGGTTGGCTCCTTCTGAGCAACCACCTGCTTTCCTTTATCCTTTGGACCCATTCTCGGAGGTAGAACTTTTCCGCTTCTTAGGTTGACTTCAGTTACTTGTTCTGAGTTTGGTGCTAGATCTACCGATGTTTCCCCTTAAATTGGAATGACTGGCTCTTCTGGAGTTTCTTCATAATTTGATAACTCTAATTCTATCGCGATTGGAGCTCCTCGAAATTCACAAATGGATTCGTTGCTTGTTGAGCTTTTGTAGCCTCCTTTGTGAACATCTTCTTCATCGTGGTCATCGAGGTTGTGTATGATTTGAGAATCGTTTATCGTATCAGAATCGAGATCTGAATTAAGTCGGTTGTCGCTAGTTACGTAATCATTAGAAACAGTCAAAATGTAGCCAACGCCATAACTCTTGTAATTATAAGATCCCGCCGGGGTGAGCAAATAATCATACAGAGTCAGAAGTTCGAGGGATTTCTCCTTCAAATCGGAAACAACCATCCTAGGATAAGCAGCCCCTAGTCTACCCTTCGGAGCCTCAATCTTCTTCTCTTCTACAATCTTCTCCTCCTTCTGAGGCGGTTCTTCGATCACAAGAGATAGCATCGGCTCGGTAGGTTTCAAACTCTGAGTTGAAGCGCGTACCAAAGCGGTCTGGATGTGATCCAAAGTTTTCTTTGAAGACTTTATCCAGACGGTACTCCATCCATCATCAGTCGTATACGGGAATATTAGAACAATAGGATCAGTCGAGATAACATTGACAGGACCTCCTTTTTGGTGTTCCTTAATGTATTCCTTCAGGATCGTTATGTTCCCTTTCCGGAGATTGTCATCAAGCCAACTCTTGAAAGTGATGCAATCCTATATGTTGTGTCCGAGCATTCGGTGGTAAGGGCAATAGTTTGGATGATATTTCTTGTTGACTTCTTTCGACCTTTTGGACTCCGGTAGCTGAAAATCTAGTGTCTTCATTAAACTGCAGAACATCTTCGCTACTGCTTCAGTTTTGAATGGAAATTTCTTATTCTGAAAATTTTTCAGGGTATGCTGTGGACGAGGCAGTTGTTCATAATGCTGAGGCGACTGATAGCTCGGTCAAGGCTGTTGATAACCTTACTAAGGTAGCTGATAGATCTGTTGCGGTTGTTGGTATATCCATTGCGGTAGTTGATAACTAGGCCGTGGCCGCTCTGGCTATATCTGAACCGGCTGCTTGCCCTTATCTACTACTGCGACAATTCTGGATTTCTTTTCAAATGCTTTTACGGGCTTCTGCTTATCATTCTTGTCCACGAAACTTACCTGCTTTGCCTCTTCTTGCAAGTTCCCGGCCTTGCTAAGGAACTTCTCGAAAGTCTTGATTGTAAATCCTTTAAGGAGAAGTGCTATCGGGCCATGGATACTCTTAAGCAAGATGCCGACTGCATGCTATTCTTGAAGCTGTGGTTCACACTTCATGCTTAAGTTCCTCCATCGAAGTATGTCATCCACTAAAGTCTTGTTCAGTTTTTGGTGCTCCCCCACTAGATCACCAATGGTGATGTGGTACCGAGCCCCGGCAAAGTGCTTAACGAAGTAGTTTTCCAATTCTGCAAAGGTCTTAACTGAACCATTTGGCAATTCTGCGTACCAGTCAAAGGCGATCCCTGACAAACTGCTGACAAACTGACGGAAGAGTAAATCGTCACTCCCACCGGCATTGCAGCAACTACCACGAAAATGTGCGACATGCTGCTGGGGGTTTCCCGTTTCATGAAAAGTCTTAAACAGAGGTGGTACAAAGCCTTTCGGGTATTGGACTGCATCGAAATCTTCGGGGTATGGTCTACCCATATGAATAGATGCTCCACTCTTAGATTGTACTAAGGCTTCTCGCACCTGCTGTTCTACCATTTTTTAATGTCCTTTTCGGGAATCATATTCTGTGTAGAATCCTTCTTTGGTGGCTCATCTCCGTTGACGGATGTGATCTCTTTTCCTCCATCTGCAATATGGATGATCTGCGGGGGTCTTTCTTTTCGAGGTTGTACCGACTGCGGAGAGTGGCTAAAGCGGCGACTCATCTCTTTCATCCTCTTTGCCATATGGGAAATTGTGTCATCTCTTTCCTGAAGCTGTACTCTCATCACTTCCGGTTCATCTCTTTCCGCAGCTGTCGGAGCACCTTGCGAAGCTAATGATGCTCGTTTCTCAACCATATTGATCTCGGCATACTCGTCATCTATGAACTCTGATGAATCAACTTCATTTTCCAAGTTTTCTCCTCTTTCTTTCGCCAACCGTCGGATATCCGTTCTTAGCTTTCCTATAGCATCCTCAAGGGGTCTCTTCCAGACGGTCTCGCGGTTGTCGTGTGATGGCTGTTGAATTTCTTTTTCGGGAGTTTCTTTTATTGCAGTAGCACTTTCTTTTGATTCAGGCTCTTTGACGAGACTTTTCTTCTCAGGACGTTGTGTTGGTCTCAGCTCGGTAATAATAGGTCGCCACACCATCCTTCTTGCAGCAGAAGGCCTAGGACCGGATGGCTGTCAGCTATATGCTTGTAGGTGGTGTCCTCCCTAATATGATGGCCCGATACAACAACAAGTGAACTAGCTCTCATTTTCTTCCTTGGTTTCCCTATGGCAGTGACAGGCTCTACTCGTAGTCCGAAACGGGATCCAGCTGGCAGTCATCCCATTCTTCTTAGGATTTCTAACACGGGACATCTTTCTTTCTTTGACAATTTTTCTACCACAGCTTGCAGCAGGGCAAATGGTGTGTAGTCTTAACCCTTTTTCTTTTGTAGTTACTAGAGTATGCAAGTTGGGGTAATGTAGCGGCAATCCTTCGTCGTCTTCTTCATCCGATGCAGCAGAGAGGGAGTGAAACCTACTTCCTTCCAACAGAGGTGTATACTCAGGCAGTTCGGGGATCTCTTCCGGAAAGCAACTTCGGCGGCCTTGGCTTTCTCAATCCTGGCTATCTTTACGATTCTATTTCTCCTTTGAGTCCGAGTTAGGGGTGCAACTCTTGAACTGGACCCAATCTCGAAAATAGATGGTATTGTAGCAAAATCTGTACCCTCCACGGTGACAGGCTCATCACAGACTTGGATTTCCTTCCCCTTCAGTTTGGTAGAAGCCGGGTAGGTGTAGAGATGACTAGACTGGTGGGGGTAGAGACAACAGTACTTCTTGCAGATGGAACCCTTTGTAGGGGAGGGAACTCTTGAGTCGACTTCAGGTTGAACTTAATCAGGGGTTTCTCAGTTTCTGGCACTTTGTCTATTAGTGAGAAGCGAGTGACATCAATGAACTTGATATCTGTATTACCGAATCCTTGTCCGAAACAGATGATCCCATTGTCAGGCAGCTCATCCTTGTAGATAGCCAAGTCCAGTCCGTTGGTGAAGGAGAAGATTAACTTTGGGGCAGTCAATTTCTGCAGGGCAGATTCCGAATGTCAGTCCCAAATTATGGTTCCCTTTGTCGTAAAACTTAAGACGAAAAAGAAAGAGTCCGAACACATTTTTCGTTTATCTTAGTATATTTATGATTTCTAAGAGAATTCATTTATTAAAAGAGTCGATTGTTAGGGGATTTGTTTGTTAGGAGGAAAACAATTAAAGGAGGAAGGCTATAGAAAAGCTAAAGGACCCGATTCAGAATTGGAACAGAAGAGAAAGTCTAGCAAAACTTCTCAACATGAGGGACCGCTCCTAAGCTAACACCTATTGGGGGTCCACCCTACCTCAGAAAAGAGGTAAAATGATTTTAGAACCTCTATGTTTAGGGGTGTCTAAATAGTGGCTCCTATATCCGAGAGAAGTTGCCTATACCCGTTCAAGATAGAAATGAACATGGTATGCCAACAGAAAGAATGGTAGTTTGCTCCACCAGGGACATGTATACACTACCGATTTATGAAAGCAAAACCATCTGATCAAAATGGAGAGAGGAACCATTCCCCAGCGTAGTCGCCAGAAAGATGTCAGCGTATTTTTTTAGGTTGTGTTGTATTTTAGAAAAAGGGTCGCCTACAGAAATTGTCGGTGAATTTTAAATTTTAAATTTAATTTAAATATATATATATATAATTTAGAAAGTTGCGTTTGATTTTGAAAAAAAATTTAAGTTTGAAAATTTTAAGATATGAAATCAAACCGATCTCACATCCAAAATAGTTTATATAAACAAGCACCACATCACAAACCGTGTATCTATCTCGAAGGACAAACACTGCTTGACGATGGGGCTCGATTAAATAAACTAGAAGATTTGTGACATTCGTTTGGTCTGCGAACCAATTTTATAAGCTGACAAATTCCCTTGCTTAATATAAGGGAATTAAGCAGGGTTTATATTACCTGGGTTCTGAAAGTTCCCTATAAGGGTAAGCCCCTATAGTTAATTACATCTTAAATGACGAGAATCATTTAAGAAAACTCTTGATAATGAGCAGTGGTTTTTCTCTCAAGAATTTCAAAGTTTAAGGTTTTCAAAGGATTGGATTTTGGAAATTTTAAAAGGGATTAGCTCAAATCTGGAACAGCTGATTTCAGGAATCCAATGGAGGAGAAGTAGAGGATGTCATGGATTCGAGACAAGTCTCGGTGACTTCCCAACTATCCCATTTGTTTGGCTTCAATTTGAGAGTTTATTCAATGTTTCAATCCTACCAATTTTAGTTAATTAGGAATTATATTTGTACGACATGATCATACAAATAGCCTAAAAAATGTGAGGGTTTATGTCGTACCAAAAGACTACCTCAGAATACTAAGACTGGTTAGGACTTAATTTACCTAAGATGATTATGAAAATGCCTAACAAAGAGTTGAGTATTTATGTTGCACTAGGCAAACTACCTCGAAGTCCTATGGCTCGATTGTTTAATTCTAAGAATAATTTTACTAATGTAGATTCAAGTTTTGCTAACGACGATGGCCGTGCTGCCCACTATGCTCCAAGCTTCTTGTTGTTGCAGAGGTTTAGTTTTAGAAGGTGAAAATCAGGGGATGAGAAAAGTGTCTTGGATTAGAGAAATCTTAAAGTCCAAATGTCTTTATTGTTTTAATTAAAACAAATCTTAAAGTTGATTAAACAGAACCGATTAAGATCCCACGGTTCCGTCATCTTGGCACCATTATTTTCATCGGATTAACTTAGTCCAAATGAATTTTCTAAACTCAACTGAATGTGTTCCACACTTTCATTTAGACCGTGGGAAATCCCGTTAGCAACACGTGGGTTACATCATCCGAGGTATTCCCGATCATCGAATGAGACGTTTTAATTTACTTGTAGTTGTGGTTTTGTGTTCTGTTTTTGATTAAATTTTGAGTTGTTTTATATTTTGAAATGTTGTGCCGGTGAATTTTATCTTGTTGTAACTTTTAATTTAATTTTGTGTTTTAGTTTTGCGGCTATCCTAAAATTTTCAGTTTTCATGCAACTATCTTGTTTAGCATGCAAGAAAAGTAAAGCGCAGTACATGTAAGTAACTTGCAATAAAATAAAACCGTACCTGGAGGGTCTTCCTGTCATTCAAAGCTACACTTAAAACACATGTTAGAACATTTAAATATTTGCAACAAGTACCTAAGTAAAGCTAAGGGAAAGGTTTTAGTTGTCTACCAAGATCCTAATCTACTGCTCGTCAGTTCCTATGACGTCTAGATTCTTTTATTTTGTTAAGGATGATTTTCTTCATCAAAGAACAATTAAGTTCAGTTATTCTTCTTAAAACACCTCATTGTATTGAGGAAGTGCTTAGAACAGGTTTTAAACATCTTTTCAATACTTATGAGATTATTTCGAGTTTAAATGAACTTTTATTGTAGAGACGAATCAATCATCCAGAAATTTTTAGTTAAGTTTTAACTCTTGCTCAGTGAACTTCGAACATTTGATTATCCCATGAATGAAGTGACACCTCACTTGATGCTCCATTTAAGAGTTATAATGATAAAAGTCTTTAGGGGTAAATCAATTTATTAAGAATTTCAACGATTTAAAATTAGAATTAATATTTTAAGGTGATTTAATTTAGGTATAAAATTTTAATAAATTTAAGTTTGGAATAGTGTTCAAGTTGTTTTATTCTTAAGTGTTTTAAACTATTTGAATTGAAAGAGGAGTTTAAATTATTTAATTTAGACTTTAATGATTTAATTTTAATTTAATTGCAATATTCTAGATTAACTTTTAATTGGTTCAATTTTTTTTCTATTAAGAATTGTTTTTTGAAATTGATTTTGATGTTTCAAGTTTGTATTAAATTTGCTTTCAAGTGATTTTTGAAATTAATAATTTTTAATGTTTTAAATTTATTTCAATTTAATTATCATGTTATTTAATGTTTTAAGTTTTAATTTAATTAAGGGTTACCTTTTCTTTATTATTAATTTAATAATTTCAATTATCATCTCAAGTTTAATTAAGAGTTAAATATAATTAAAGTGATTCATTTGGGGATTTTAGTTTAAGTGATTATAGTCTCTCTAAATTATATCCCCATTTTAATAATCCAAAATTTTTTAATTATTCTTCCAAAATTTAAATTATTTAATTAATTAAGGATTCATTTCTTTTTGTTTATTTAAAGTGATCAATGAGTTCCTACGCTTTTATTTTTCTAAAGTTTCAATCATCTAAGAAAGAATTAATATTTTACCCCCCATTTTGATTAAACCTAAAGTTTTAATTAGGGGTTAAAATTCTTAATTATTAATATGCCCTTTTAAGCTTAATTATTTCATAACTTATCAAATTGAGCTCAAACGAGCTTGAAATTTTTTTATGTCACTTTACTCACATGTCAATAAAGACATTAGAGGAGAAAATGTGATTTTTCTGTTTTTTAATTTAATTTATATATTTATTTTAATAGAAAATAGGGATTTTCAATGGAAATTCAACAACATGACCAAGGTAAGGTTTCTGTCCTTAGGAAAATTATCGGATGTTCTTAGTGACCAGAGGACCACCTGGACCAATTTTGGTGATTTTTTGAATTATATTTTATTTAATATAATAATTTTGAGTTTTAGAGTATTAATCAATTATAAAATAAAATTTAAGTTGAAAAATAGATTTTATATTTTTCTTAAATCTCTCTGACCTCAAGGAGTCCAGAGAAAAAAATTTATAATTTTCTAATTTTTCTTTGATTTATTAGAATTAATTTAGTGAAAATGTTGGAAAATTCATTTTTTAATTCAAAAAATGTTTTTGGGCTTTTAAAATTCAATATCTTATCCTAGGGACTTGGGGAAAATATTTAGTTTATTCATAAGTGATTAGGAGATGAAATATGACATTTTTATGATTTTTATGATTTTTTAATTATTAAAATATTAAAAATATGATTAAAAATGAAAGTTTTTAGAAAATTCCAATTTTAATTTTCTTAGACTCCTCTATTACCAGAGAAGTCCCAAAACTAATTTGGTAAATTTTTAAAATGTATTTTTTGTGTTATAAATTTTTAAAGATTAATTTTGGTCATGTAACTTAATTGGTCCATTTAGTGGGGCTAATCACGAGTGAAGAATTATTTTCAAGTTCTTTTAATTTGTGATTAACCCTAATTAATTAAAGTTCATTTTTGAGTAATTAGGCCAATTAGGGTTATTCTTAATGAGATAACTCAAAACATAATTATCCTAGGGTCCTCTGGTCCTAAGAAACTTCCCCAAATTTTCCTAGAATTTTCTAAGCAATATGCTAATTAATGGAATTAAAATACCAAAAATAGTCACATAAACTTGAAAAATACATAACTTGCCATAGAGATGACCTCTGACCTTGAAAAATTTAGGGAATGTTCCCAAGATCAGAGGATTCAAACGCCCTATGGTCTCATGCCATGGTGAATTGTCTATGTAAATGGAGAATTAAAATACTGAAATGAGTAAATAATTAATTAAAAATAAAATACTCATAAAATTAACTTAATTCTTTTTCCATATTATTTTCCTCTGTTCACTGAGCAAGAGGATATTTTTATTTTATTTTTGTGATTTTTCTACACAAAGATATGGATTTTCTAAGTTTTAGGCATTTAATTAAATCATAAATTTCATATTTTTCTACTTATCCCACTCAGCGCTACGACAACCTTAGCGTCTCCAAAGCTCCATGCGGCGCGCTCCCATTCGCCGCCGCCATCCGACTCAGCGCCACGCGGCCCGCGGTTCATGTATCGTTCCTTGATCCGACGCAATCTGAGCCGTCCAGTCGATACACGCTCGATCCAACGGCGGCTGGTCGTCGTCTCCGACTGGTGTGTACCCGTGACCGTCCACACTCAAACTCTAATATCTCCCTCGTTTCTCAATGGATTTTTGTGTTCTTATACTCTATGGATTCGTCTTGAAGAGACGAACACATCCATATGGTTTACATGTTATGAAATTAACTCAAATGAAATGGAGAATTGCTGGAAGCTCGGGTTAAAGAGAAGTCTCCATACCTTGGTTCAAGAGGTGAGGCCTCAACTGAATGTGCTCGGCACGTTCATTGGAGCTGGAAGAGCCTAGGGATGAAGCCTCTGGCCCTGGTGAAAGGTCTAAGTATGAAAGTGACCGAGCCCGATTTCGGACTTTGGAGGCTAGAGCAATTGGGTGGCACGGAGAGGGGCTTGCACTGTGGAACTCCTTCTCTTGGTCCTGTGCAGATGTGGGTGAGTTTAATTTGATTTTGGTGGAGGTTTGAGAGATGTCCTGTTCTGGCCTAAGAATTGAGCTCCAAAATTGAGCTCAATCAATGGGATTAAGGGCAGGAGAACAGTGGGGATGGATTGCTCTTGGCTAGGGGAAGCTCTGTGAGGAGTTTGGATGGATTCTATGAAGGTTGATTTCATCCAACCTTTTGGCCGAGAGGGGGTGGTTGGTTTAAATAGCCATGGCCAGGGCTTCCTAGGGGAAATTGATGGTTGGGATCAGCTGCCTAGGGGAGGAGATGAAGAGCTGTGGTGGCCAATTGGAGTGGGGCAGCTCAGCAGGTGACAATTTGAAATTTGGCCCATTCCAAGCTCCTCAGCCATGGCGTTTTCCGGTAGCCTGGTGGCTGGCCGGCCAGAGTCAGATCACCATCTGACTCAGGGGAGTCAGGACTGGGGTTTGGTGCAGTCAATTGCCTTTGGACATGTGTAAAGGATTGGATTTAAGTGGCATGTGGAGAGGGGTGATTTTGGGTCTAAATGGGTCAACCTATGGATTTGGGTTAGGTTCACCCCCGCATGACCTGATTTGGGCTGAAGGGGGTTAGTTGGGTCAGCCTCACATGTGTGGTGAAGTCCCCATCAAGGATTATTTGGATTAAATTTCGGTTAAGGGGAATCATGTAATGGGTTAATGACTTTTAGGGAGTGCTTAAAGGATCTCCTCCTTTTGCCATTTAGGGAGTGATGACAAGTTTATGGCTCCTCATGGCTTACATATGGCTAGGGCATGGCTCCATGGCTCCATTTGGCTTGGGGCCAAGCTTAATCAATTTCATGGAAATGGGTTTTCAGGATTTTGGATATTTAGGGGTAATTTGGCACATGGCTTAGTTTAGAAAAGTTTAATGATGAATTTGAAACTTAGGGAGTGATTTAAATCAAAGGGATGATGAGGTGAAAGTGTCATGTAGGCTTTGGATTGACTTTGGGCCTTTTGAAACCATTTTGGATGGGCTTTTAAAATGGTTTAAGGAAGTGGGCTTTATGTTTCAAAATGGACTTTTGGATGAAAAATTTTGTGAAGGACCATGCCAAATAAATGTTTGGTTTAGTTTAGGGATGTGTCATGAGTGATTTGAAACAAATTTGAGGTGATTTGGAGTTGAATTGGGTTTGATTTGGGACTTTTTAATAAAAGGGCTAAAGTGGGTCAAATTGGGCTAACTTGGGCTAAGGTTAGGCTAATGTTAGATTTGATGTAAAATTAATGTTGAGAAATGTTTATGGGAGTGTTACAAAGAGTTTTCAACTTTGGTTGGGCTTTGATTTTGGGATTTGGGCCCATTTGGGTTCATGGTGGGTTTAGGCCAAAATTGGGGATTTTTAGTTTGGGTTAGGTTAGGGTGGAGTTTAGGTTCAAATTTGAGGAACATCAAGTTAGTTTTTTGTTTGTGGGGATGTTAGGAAGTTTTAGAAAAGATTTGGGGCCAATTCGGGTTGAATTAGGTTGGTTTTGGCTAGGTTTAGGTCATGGGCCAAAATTGGGCCTTCGGCTTCAAATTGAAATTGGATCCAAATGTTTATCAAATTGGGCTTGGATTTGGTTTAAATTGATATTGGGGATATGGAATTGAAGTTTAGAATTGAATTGGGTCAAAATTAGGATCAATTGGGTAGATTTGGTTTGACATTGGGTCCATTTGGGTTAAAAATGAGCCAAATTGGGGGTTTTGGCAAAATTGGGCAAAATTTACAAAATTGGCTTATTGTGTAGTTGAACAAAATGAAATTGGGAATATTTGGGATTTTTTGAAATTTTTTGGGTATTTTCTGAATTTTTGGAATTTTTTGGTTAAAAAGGGCATTTTGGGTATTTGGAGGGTATTGGGGGTTTTTTTTGGAAATTTTGGTATATTTGGCTAAGGATGATTATTTTGAATTTTTTTAAATGTTTAGGATTTTTTTTGAGGAATTTTGGGTAATTTAGGTGAATTTGCAAATTTTGGGTAGTTTCGAGGGCGTTTGGTAGTTTGGTGGGTGTAGGGTACCGGAGGTCAAAAAATGAAATTTTGGAAAATAAGGATTGATCAAGTTTGAGTAGAATGGAATCACTTTGGGAGAGCCATGAAGCCATATCAAGCCCATAAGAGTCTTGGAAGGACTCATTTGAGGCATTCACTATGTTGTTCCTAACCCTCTTAGCCAAGGGCCTAGGGGTTAAGGTTCATCCATATGAATTACCTACATGAGTCAGGAAGTCAAGCTAGGTATGAATGGTTTTAGGATTTGGAATGTGTGTGAAAGTGTAATGTGTGCAGGTCAACTCTCACTGCACCAGGCCACCCAGGGTAGTCCTAAGGCCAAAGAGTCCTATAGGGAACTCATCCTTTAAACCTCCACATTTGATCTTAACCCTCCAAGTGACTTAGGGGTTTAGAATCAAACTTATGGGGTTTGCAGGGAGTTAAGAGGTGTTTGAATTTCTAAGTGGTGGGTTCCATTTCTAGTCCTCTAAGATAGTCAAAGGGAAAGCCTAAGGCTAGATCCTATGTACTAAGGAGAGAGAAGATAAAAGACCTCATCAAAAATGAGGTCAACAGGGAGTTTTATTCAAACTTGCCTGCAACAAAAGAAAATTTGGTGTTGGTTAGAGATGAACAAGTACATTTTTCACCTACAGTAATCAATGTCTTTTACCACTTGCCTCTTGCGGTGTTTTGTTTTTATGCTAATTATCATCCTACTAAAGGAGAATTAGATGGGATCATACCATTTCTTACTGATGGAAGAGGTTTATGGAAGATAACAAATGAAAGAAAAATAAATTTTTAGGCCTCTAATTTGAATTCCATTTCAATGGCATGTCATTACTTTATTTCATCTAAACTGTTGCCTTCAAGTCATACTAATGAAGTTACAAGGGTGAGAGCAGGTCTGAATCATTGTATTCATTTGTGAAAGTCTATTGTTGTAGGGGCTATTATTTTTTACTATGTGATGAACTGTGCCAGATCTGCTACTACTTCAGGTATGGGATATCCATCCTTAATACATTTGATTTGTGAGCGATCTTGTGTTAAGTTTGAAACATGGGAGGAAGTTATTCAGACATTGAGACCTATTACCAGTGTAAACATTGGTGGTTACACTGTACATTCAGAGTTTGGCTGGAGAGGAGGATTTAGAACTTCCACTGCTTCTACTTCTACTTCTACTGCTTCTACTTCACGTGCGACTACTTCTAGAGCATCATCATCTAGTGATTCACAAACTGGACTATTGATGAAGATTTTGAAGAGAATGAGCCTTACCAGAGAACATGTTAGAGATATGGATGGTAAGATTAAAAATATTGAAAGATATATTGTTAAGCATGATGAATATGAGGAGAATTATTAGCAGTACATGTATAAAGTGATTATAGGTGATCATAGTGCTCAGATTCCCCCTCATCCATTGTATATACCTTATGTGCCATCTATGGACTGGGCTGAAGAAGATGATGATGAGGATGAAGATTAGAGTTGTTGTGTTTAGTTTATTTTGATTGTGATTTCTTATGTGTAGTTATGTTTTTATTTTAATATTTTTCTATGTGATGTTATGATTGATTGTTGTGTGATGTATTTATGATTGAAACTCTGATTTTGTATATAACATAGTTGGACTATTTCTTTTTATGTACATTCAGATGTTTTTGTGATAAAGTAATGTTTAATGTTATAATTTATGATATGTGTGTAGTAGTAAAATTTTTAAATGTGTATTTAGTGTTTAAATTTTTAATATAGTAGAAATCAATTCCAAATTTGATAGAAAATTTAAAACACTATTAAAAACAACTATTTGAAAATTGCATGTTTAAACTTTTCAAAATCGACTACCAATTATTATCTACTATTGTTGTGATTTTAGTTATGTTAAGTTGGTGTGTAATTACTTTGAAAACCTCCACTACTATAAAATTCTTTTGAAATTTTTTTTTTATGAAAAACTGAATTTAGATTCTTTTTACTCTTGTTTATCTTTAAAAATGTTATCTTGCATATTTAGGATATTGAAATTCCTACAAGCACGTTATTTTAGTTTTTTTAATTCTCATTCATGTAAAAATTCTTATGCTTAAATATTTTTATCCTGACTAAAAATTAAAGTTTTGGGAGGGATTTAATAAACTAAAATAAAAAACCTAAATCTTTATTTCTTCTCAAGAATGCTTAAAATAAATTTGGTTTTTGATTGAAAATAATTATATATATGATGTTATATTAGGGAAACAAAATTTTGAATATAGAAATGAATAAAAGAATTTAGTTAAAATTTATAGTAATAATGAAAAATTTAATGTTAAAATGCTCTTAATAAAAAAATGTTAAATACGATTAAACTATCTTTAGTAAAAAATGTTGTATTTTTGGATAAACAAAAGATTTAACTTTTATTTTTCAAAGCTTAATTTTCTTTTATTCAAGAATAATTTTCAACACTATTATTATGATTTTTAATTGAAAGAAAAATATTAGACCTTTATTTTAAATGAAAGGGTGGATTCAAAATCATTAAAGGCCTATCGAGATACAGTAATCCTTGCCTTATAAAAAAATAAAAAATTAAAAAATTTAAAAAAAGAGAGAAGAGAAAAAAGAAAAGAAAAGAAAAGAAAAGAAAAGAAAAGAAAAGAAAAGAAAAGAAAAGAAAAAGAAAAAGAAAAAGAGAAAAAAAGTAAAAAAAAATAATATGTGGAAAGGAAAGAGAAGCTTGAGAATTAAAGGGCCAAATAAAAAATTGGTTCCATACCTAAAGCTTAAAATATAAGTTTTGAGAAAAATCTAAAACTTAAGCTTATAATATACTAAGTAAAATTATTCTTAATTAAAATTGTTAAGTAAAGAAAAATAAAATGTTTGAGTCCTATATTTTGAAAAATCTATAAGTATTTCTGAATTTGATAGAAACTTATATTTTTATTATCCTTTACTTAAGAACATTATAAACTTTAAATTGGTCTTATTTACTAAAACTTTATCGAAATTGGATTATTTCATTTCTAAAACAAATTTTTGAAATCTTCCTAAAGAAACTCATCATAATTTGCATGTTAAATTTTTTATGATTAAGAGTCATTGAGGACATGTAACATTTTAAGTTTGGGCGATTTTGATACACCTAAAATATATAGTGTTTTTATGAACATTTTTTATACCTATTTTTGATGATATTGCACTTTAATGGAAGGTATTTTTTTGTTTTCCTTGCAAGTATGATGAAAATAATTAATTACGATGAAAGGAGTGAAAAAGGATCAAATTTGGAGCAAAGTTATGAAGTTTGAGCAATTTGGCCTCTAGTGCCTAAGCGCCAAAGTTGCGGCGCTTAAGCGCCACGCATTAAAAATCGAATTTAAATGAGTTTTGGTGCCATTTTCTAGGTGTGTTTAAAGCTACTTTTGGTGGTGACTTCCTTAACTTCCTTTAGGAGGCAAATTTAAATGAAGAGATGCATCTTTTGGTGGTTACATTGAATCTGGACATGAATTGAAGAGACACCTAGGCACCTTTTGGAAAATTATAAAAATGAAGCCTCATAATTTGTAAGTGTGTGCTGAAAGGGTTATTATTCAGTGTGTGTTATTAAAGTGGATATTAGAGTGTGTTAAGTTTTAGAGTTCTTCATTTCTATAGTAGAGAGTAGAGAGTAAGAAAGGAAAAAGGGTTGGTGTGAAGTCTTCTTCTCACCAATTTTCTTTTATCATTATATCTAGTTTTTATTAAAGTTTAAAGTCTTTATTAGAGTCACCAGAGTTGGGCGCCAACCTCTGTAGAGTTGTATTGTGGAAAGAAAAATTCTAAAGGAACTTCCACAGTCTGGTGGAGAGGATTTTCAGATAAGTATTTATCTTTGTTTTTACATTTTATTTTAAAGTAATATTGTTGTGTTTTCATTATGATTTATGCTATCATATCAAGTTTGGTAAGTGTTTACTTCATGAAATCTGAGTAGCTTAGTTTATATTTTTCTTTCTTAGATGATGAAGTAGTTAAATTATGAAGTAATGTTGTGGAAAGTATAAGTGTTTAATGCTAGAATTAATTGTGATGATCCAATTCCTTGAACTTAATTTACTTCTTGATTTGGCTAATTAAGATGTTAAAATTTGTTGTTAGAATATGTAAGATCCAATGCGGTATTGTCTCAAACAATAATTGGAAAGAATCACATGCAATTATACGAGTGACAATTGTAGTCCAAATGATGGAATGCAAATATATAGGGAGATATGCTTTATTGGGGAGTAAAATTAGAGGAATTTAGAGTGAAAGGAAAAAGCCCCCTAATTTGGTTTATTATTTTAAATTTTATTATGAGATGTTAGCTCCCAGGTGGAGGGAATAGAGGGAACTCTAGAGTGAGAGCTGATATCTTCCCTGCCTAACCCATCAACAAAATTTCAAAATTTTAAATTAACCAATTTTCTTTATAGAACTAAGTAAGGGTAAAGAATATAATTGCTCATATTTGGCACAACACATTTAAATACTTCACAAAATAAAATTCCATAATTATTACTGATTCATTGAAGAAAGAAATAGATATTTGATTCTTATAACTTTTATATCGTGTTTAGAGTATTGATAATTTCATTTTCTGCTTAAACTTGTTATTAAACATATTAAATACAACTTTTCAAAATTAAAACATTAAAGCATACTCACAAAAATAAATAAATAAAGCAAAAAATTTATTTTTCTTATTTCTTTAACTTTTTACTCATTTCCCTGTTGGTTCGATATCTCGGGGCTTAATCAGAAAGTACTATATTACTTGATAAACGATACGTATACTTGCGTAGAATGTCATATTATATATCAAAATTTTCATATCTAAATTGTAAGCATAAATATTTAGTCATCAGGCATCACATAAATGCTCGCTTCTAAGTCACATAAAGCTTTTCCACATAATTTTTCTCCAATTGTACAAGGAATTATAAAGCTACAAGGATCTTTAAGTTTCTAAGGAAGCTTTTTTGAAGTATAGCTCTGCACACCTAACTTAGTGCAACTGTTTCGTAATCCTCAAGTTTCCATTTCTTGTTTAATATAACCTTCATAAACTTTGCATAACTTGGCATTTGTTCCAAAGCTTTAGCGAAAGGAATATTTATCGTTAACTTCTTAAGTACTTTCAAGAATTTTGAAAATTGTTTATCCAACTCATGCTGTCTAAGTCTTTGAGGAAATGGTGGTCGTTCTAAATTGATTTTAGTTGAAGATATTATTTTTTCCAGATCCTTATAATCATGTTCTTTAGGTCTTTTAATTTCTTTTGTTTCTCTCACAACTTTTTTCTCATTTCTAACCACATCCTTTATCTCTCTTCCCCTTCTTAATCAGACAACTTCTACTTGCTCATTAGTGTTCTCTTTAGGATTGATCTCAATTTTGCTAGGAAGTGTTCCTTGGGGTCTATTGCTAAGTTAGTTAACAATTTGTCCTAGTTGATTCTCTATGTTTATAATCGCAGCATTTTGACTTTGCAACTGGTTTCCCATTTGTAATACTACTTCTTCTATAGACATCTTCTTATCCTTAAATTGTTGATCATTGTTAGAGTACGATAGATATGAATGTCTATAGTTTGTGTTCCCCTGAGTATTCCAACTTCCATTAGGATTTGCATGATTATTTTCCCATTATTGGTATCCACCCACAGAAGTATGATTCCGGTTAAAATTAGGATAGTTTTTCCAACTTGGGTTGTAAAAGTTAGAATCCGAGTTGTTTATAGTATTTAATGTCTCATATGATAAGTTAGAATCAATCATATGCCTTAATGAACATTCCTCACTTACTGAAGTAAATTGAGGCTGGTTTATTCCAAATTGGTCTAACTTCCTTGTAATTGCAACAATCTGAGATGCAAGAATTTCAATTGCCTCTGTATCATGAACACTGACTACCATTATAGGAATAACCCTTGCAGAGGGCCATTGAAATTCATTTGTAGCCATTTCTTCAGTTAAAGCATAAATTCATCAAAAGGTTTTGAAATTAACGATCCACCAATGACAGCGTCAAATATAAACCTAAGGGATCCTACTAACGCATTGTAAAAATTTTGAATGATTAACCAATCTTGCAAAGCATGGTGTGGACACTTTCTTATGAGTTCCTTAAATCGTTCCTAGGCTTCGTATATTGATTCCCTTTCATACTGAAAAAATGAAATAATATTGTTTCTAAGTTTGATAGTCCTTGAAGGTGGAAAATACTCCTCCCCATTTTTTATAGAGCCAGGTGCTAATGAGTATAACCCAATTTTAGCCATATGCCTTAGTGAGAAAGGAAAATGCCTTAGCCTGACAACATCGTCTGAAATGTAGTACAAAGTTCTAGAAAACTTGATAAGTGTAAACAGGGATCCTCTAAAAGAGTTCCCCTAAACTAGTTATTCTGCACCAGTTGGATAATCGTTGGATTAAGTTCAAACAAGTTAGCTTCTACGATAGGGTTTTGTATACTTGTGTGAATTTCACCTATCTTAGGATTTACATAATCCCTCAATGATTTATGATGATATTCTAAGTTATTATTCTGAATATTTTCCATTTCCATTTCTAGTTTTTTTAAGTTCTTTTTGTTTTATGATTTCTTTTTTTTTTCTAATTCAGAATCATAAGGCACAAGTCCTACAGATGCTTTATTTTGCATACATAACACAACATATAATACATTAACAATTAAACAAAAAATATTTTCAACACAAGAAAACATTTTCAGAAACAACTTGTTTTTTACACAAAAAGTTTCTTCACCACACATTTTCATACAAAAAACACTTTTCACACAAAACAATTTTTACGACACTAAAATTTTCCATATCATAAATTAAATACTTCAACTAAAAGCCTCCTAAAAGTCAAGATCAACCGTTCCGACCCCGGCAACGGTGCCAAAAAGTTGATCCCCGAATACAATATACAAGAGTTTATTCCTTTAATTTTCTTGTTTAAATTTCTTTCCTTACAACAGTGCGAAAGCTTGACTCTAAAGAAAAGTAAGATTTCAATTATGTCTTTAAAAAGTATGGATTTTATGCTAGTATACGTATCATTATAAAGTAATATAGGCTTTCTGATTAAGCCCGAATATCAATCCCACGGAGATCGCGATAAATCATAGCAGCTTACAAGAGAAGATCTAGTCTACAACAACTCTCCTTAGCATGGAAGGTTGATAGAAGTTTAATTTTGAATATATCTAACAATTATCACTACAATACTACTTCTACTGCTAAACAAAAATATTTAGTGAAAATCAGAATGTGTGGTTTATATATACTAAAAGTACTCTTCCATATATAATGAAATTAGTTACATGTGTAAAATTATAACAAGTAGTGAAAGAGATTGTGACCAATATGATCAATTATATTCTTTAACCTTACTTGGTTCTATAAAGAACATAGGTTAATTTGATGATTTTAAATTTTTTAGATGGGCAAGGTACGGAAGATACTAGCTCTCACTCTAGAGTTCCCTTTTCTCCCTCCACCTGGGGGCTAACATCTCATAACAAAACTTTTCACATTAAACCAAATTAGGGGCTTTAGCCTGTCACCTTAAAGTCCTCTAATTTTACACCCATCAAAGTATATCTCCTTATTTATTTGCACTCAACCATATGAACTACATTCTCACCCATTTAATCTCTTGTGATTTTTACCAATAGTTGACTCGAACAATACCATATTAGTTATTACATGTTCTCACAATAGATTTTAACATGCAAGTTGATAAAGTTTACATTTAAATGAAGATCAAAGTAAAATCATCACAATATATTCTCACTCTACTCAATTCTATAACCTACACATTCATACTAATTCAGTGTAAGAGGGAAGAGAAAAGAAAACTACTCACTACACAAGGAGAAACAACAACTTTTCATTGAACAACACTTTGAAACCACACATAAAAAGTAGGAGATTCAAATAAAAAATACAATGAAAATACTTATATTTGATGGAAATCAATCTCTCCTTGCATAGAAAAAGCAATCTCCTTCCAATCCTCTCAAAAAACAAAGTGAAAAGAAAAGAAAAAAGTCTCTCACACTCTCTCTTTCTCTCTCACCTTGTTGCCCCACTTGGGCTCACGCACAAGCCTTCACTTCTTATCCAAGCTTTATTCTACTCTCATAATCTTCTACTCCTAATTATCCTATTCCTAAAATCTACTTCTTTAAGAGTTTCAAAGCCTTAATTGTAATTTCCCAAGAGATACTTAAGTGTCTCTTCAAAAAGAGTCCACATTCGATGAATCTTCCAATGGGTGCATTAAGTGCCTTTTCACTCTAAGAAACACATCTCTTCCATAATAACTCCTTCTAACCAACCCTAAATTTTCTAGAAAGTTTATTATATCATTCCTAATGAATTCCTCACTAGACACACTTCGCAACGCCTCAAAAATCTTCTAAATCCAGCGTATCTACTATAAGTTATGCTAAAAATTGTAACTACGGCTATGCGCTGATGGTTTGGCGCATAGGCGCCTCTGCCTATCGGCTATACGCCAACTGGTGGTACCTAGGCGCCAAACACAGGCACAAAAGTATCTGGTTTGACCCGTTTTACTTCGGTATGCTCCGATTCGACCCGTTTTGCTCCGGTGTGCTCCATTTTGGTCAATTTTTATTCCTTTTGTTCCAATCACTCCAAATTCTTCAATTTGATGTACCTACAACCAAAAACACAAGAAAAAAAAACTTTAAAGTGCAATATCATTATAAAATATAGCATAAAATGTAGTAAATTTTTAGGTTGATCAGTGTTTAATGTTGGAAAAGTTGTGATTATTCATTACCTTGCACTTCATTTACTTTTCATTTGACCAATTGAGATGTCAAAATTTGTTGTGAGAAAATGTAAGAACCAATTTGGTATTATCTCAATCAACAATTGGAGAGAATCACATGAAATTATATGGGTGAGAATTGTAGTCCTTATGGTTGAGTGCAAATAAATAGGGAGATATGCTTTTTAATGGGGAATAAAATTAGAGGACTTTAGAGTGACAGGATAAAACCCCCAATTTGGTTTTAAATTTTAAATTTTGTTATGTGATGTTAACCCCTAGGTGGACGGAGAAGAGAGAACTCTAGAGTGAGAGCTAGTATCTTCCCTGCATAATCCATCTACAAGATTTCAAAACTTCAGATTAACCAATATTATTTATAGAACTAGCTAATGGTAAAGAATATATTTTCTCCTATTTGGCACAACACATTTAGATACTTCCACAATGAAATTTCATAATTATTACTGATTCATTGAAAGAAGAAAAAGATATTTCATTCTCATTTATTTTTATATATAGTTTTATAGTCTTGTTAATTTTAGTTGCTTAATTTATGTTTTATTGAAAGAAAATATAAAAAAAAATTTAAAACTATGTATCTTAAAACATACTTTACAATATCATTTTAAAAAGTAAAAAAATATTTCTCTGCTTTCTTTGAAATTTTAGACATTTCTCTGTGGGTTCGATATCTCGGGGCTTAATCAGAAATCCCTATATTACTTGATAAACGATAGGTATACTTGCGGAGAATCTCATATTATAAAATAATCAAAATTTATTTCTTATTTTCTTTGAAATCAAGTTTTTGGTGTCGTTGCAAAGAAAAATATATTATCATTGAAAAAAAAATATAAAGTGTAAAACGCAAGCATAAATATTTGGCGGGGATCATTGTGTCGAATAAGAACAATTATATTTTTTATCATTACTAGAGATGCTATAAAAAACATAGGTTAATCTAATGCTTTTCTAATCTTCAAGACGGGATAGGTAAGAAAGATACTAGCTCTTACTTTAGAGTTTCCTCTTCTACCTCCACCTAGGGGTTAACATCACGTATCAAGACATAAGGCAATAAATCAAATTGACGGCTTTAGCCTGTCACTCTAAAGTCCTCTAATTCTACACCCATCAATGTATATCTCCATATGTATTTGCACCCAACCATATGGACTACATTCTCACCCATATAATCTCATGTGATTCTTAACAATTGTTGAATGAGACAATACCAAACCGGTTCCTACATGTTCTCACAACATATATTAACACCTTAATTAGCCAAATAAAGAAGTAAATGAAGTGCATGGTTTTGTATCATCACAACATCTTCTAACATTGATTTCCTATACTTCACACAACATCAATCCATATCTTAATTACTTCAACATTTTAAGGAAAAAAGATACAAAAAACAACTCAGAGTTCATGGAGAAAATACAATCACAACTTGGTTTAAAATTAGAAATCATAGTGAAAATACAAGAAGTCTTAATTAAAAACCAAATGTAATAACAAAGATAAAGACTTATCTGAAAATCCTCTCCACCAAACTCTTGAAGTTCCTTTGAAAATTTTGCTTTTCCTTATAATGTTCCTTAGAGGGTGGCACCCAACTCTAAGGACTCTAATTCTCTCTTGTAATCCTAATACAAACAATAGTAAAGTAAGTAGAAATGGTGAAGTGGAGTGGTGTGTTACTAAAAGAACTCTCCTACACAATAAACATAAACTACACACCTCCAACAACAACCATTTTCTGAATTCTAAAGTCTTCTTCTTATAATTTCTAATAGGTGCCTTTGTGTCTCTTCAAATTTTGTATAGATTTAATGAATCCTCCAAGATATGCATCCATTCACGAGTAATTTAAATTAATTCTGGCACCAATAGGAAGTTACCCATATTTGTACCAAGAGATGCCTCAAACACTCCTTCAAAATGGCCCCGAAAATTATTTAAATCCCTTTTAGTAACTGCTATGTGTATGTACGGGGTCTCGACGCTTAGTCGCGAGGCTCTGGAGCGTAAGCGAGGGTCCAGGCGCTTAGTTGCCACATATCAATTTTGCACATTTCTTGATTTTGATCCAAATTTGATACATTTTCACTCCTTTCATCGCATTTATCCATTTAATCATAACTGCAAGAAAAATACACAAAATACCTTTCATAAAAGTGCAATATCATTTAAAATTTGTATAAAAATGTTTATAAAAATACTGTAAATTTAGGTGTATCAATAGCATCTTTAGCACGGCTAAAGAATAACACTACACCTATTTAGCACAACACATTTTGAATACTTTCACAACAGAAATCTTTTACTTATTACTTATTCATAATAAGAAAAAAGATAATTTCATTTACACTTCTTTAATCTTACAAAAATCTCATTATAGTTAGATAGTTATTCGCTTTATTTCATAATATAAAAAAAAATAAAAAAAATCACATTTTTAAGTTTTCTGTTATCTAAAAGTCTGTAAGTGTCTTTTTCTAAATAGATTTTGTGACCTCATTCCTTATTATTTTTAATATCCAAAGGAAATTTTCCTGTGAGATCAATATTTTGGGGCTTAATCAGAAAGTCCTATATTACTTGATAACGATACGTATACTTGCGTAGAATCCCTAAAATTAAATATAATTTTAAATAATATTACTGATCCATTGGAAATTTGATATCTTTTTACTATTAATTTCATATATTATTTTGATGATATTGCACTTAAAAGGAAGGTATTTTTTATGGTTTCATGCAGGTACAATGATTTTAGGCCTTTGGAGCAAAAGGAAACGAAAAGAAGAAAATTTGGAGCGAAAAGGACAAAAGTGCAGTTTATTGAACTAGCGCCAAATGGCGTAGTCACCAGCACCAGATAGCGCTAGTTTTCCAGAGAGTTACGATGTTTTGGAGGGATAATGCGCCGAACGGCACTTCTACCAGCGCCGGACAGTACCCTACCCCGATGTTGAACTAGATTCAATGTATTTGGTCGGATTTTGAAAGGATGCTTGAGGAAACTCCTGGAAATTTAATTTTGGCTGAGTTTAAACTCTTTTGGAGCCAAATTTCAAAGGGGGGAAGAAAGGAAGCGAAGAGTTTAGAGTTTAAAGAGAGTTTTCTTTCCATTTTGTGTAGGAAGTTAGGGGTGTGTTTTCTCTTCTAAGGAGTGTGATAGGAGAGGGAAAGTGAGAGATATCTTCTTAATTGCTATTCTAAAGAGAGAATTGTGTGTTGTTGTGAAGAAAGAAGAGGAGTCAAAGGAATTCTTTGAGATTCGCTTAGGGAAGAGTTTGAGATAAGCTATCTCTACTTTACTTTGTTTCTATGACATTATTTTTATATATAAAATCCATATTTTGTCATATTTTCCTCATGAGTCTTGAGTAGATATCTTTGTCTTTCTCCTTTTCATGTGACATGTTGATGTTGTGAAATGGAAATGTTGTGTCGATATATTATGAAGAATTTGTGATGACCTTTTCACTTAGAACTTCAATTACTTTTTGATCTGGCTAATTGAATTGTTAAAACTTGTTGGGAACATATGTTTCGAAAGGATTATGAGTTCCACAATAAAAGTGAATGTCACATTCAATGTCCATGAATGAGAGATGTAGTTCATGGGGATTGAGTGTAAATAAGTAGAGAAATATACTTTGATGGGCGTAGAATTAGAGATTTCAGAGTGAGAGGCTGAAATCCTCAATTCGGTCCTAATGTTTAGAAACTGAAGTGAGAGTTAGCCTGCAGGTGAAGGGAAGTGGGAGCTCTAGAGTGAGAACTAGTATTCTCCCAGTCTCACTATAGATTTGGGGACTATACTTAAGATTAGCCAATGTTCTTTATACGCTGAAATATGGGTAAAGAATAGGAATGCTCCTATTTGGCACAATAAATTTGTATCACTGATCTATGTCACAATAATCATCAGATTATGAATGGAAAGAAGGAAGATTCTTTTATCCAACTGAACTTTGTTATAAATTTAGTCTTGTATTAGTTTAACTTCCTAGAATTTTGAACGTGCTTTGGTAGAAATAGTAACTGAACCTGTTTGTCTTTACATTAAGAATTAATCCACTTGCAATTGTGCTGTGATTCAATAAGAGAATTCTGTGCTAGGCCATAAAAGTAAAGCCTTCCTGTGGGATCGATATTCGAAGACTCCATTAGAGCCCTGTATTACTTGAGTGATACGTATACTTTCATTAATTTTATGACTCATTATCATTTAAATCAATATATAAATCTAAATCTAAGTTCATTATTTTTTGCAAATTAAAAAAGTCGCATAAAGTTTTGGCACCAATGCCGAGGAGGCAAGGTAAGAAAAAAAGAGTAAATGTTAAAATTTATTTTTATAGTATTTGAAATCATATATTTGAATTGCAAGTCATATATGTGTGTGATTGTTTATTGTTAGTGTGTGTTTATTGTGTTTGAATACGTAATATCAGATCTATAGGTTTGGTGCCTTACAATTCTGAATTAGAGCGCACTATTATAAAATTTCAAAACAACAAAAACAATCTGCAAATCCTCATAAAATGGCGAACAATTTAAACAATCAAAATGAAAATATACCAAGACCTTTAAGAGATTATGCTAATCCGACAGCAGATGAAATTCACTTAACTACTCAAAATCCTGATGTTGTTGCTAATTCATTCGAGCATAAACCTACTATTATCCAAATGGTACAGAATAATCAATTTAGAGAAACACCTAATGAAGATCCTAACTTACATATCACTAGTTTTTTAGAACTGTGCTGCTTTTAAATAAGATGGAGTGTCGAACGATGCTGTTAAGCTTAGACTTTTTCCTTTTTCTCTAAGGGATAAGGCTAATGTGTGGTTAAATTCGTTAGCACCTGGATCTATTAGAACTTTGGGAGTGTTTTCACAAAAGTTTCTGTCGAAATATTTTCCTCCTTCCAAAACTGCTAAGTTGAGAAATGACATCACATCTTTTAGTTAGTTTAATGGAGAATCCATATATGAAGCTTGGGAAAGAGTTTGAAAATCTTCTGAGGAAATGTCCACACCATGCTTTACCAGACTGGTTAATAACTCAAACCTTTTATAATAAATTAGTGGGATCTTTGAGATCGATTATCAATGTTGCTGTTGGTGGATCATTAATGTCAAAACCTTTCCATGAAGCATATAATTTAATTGAAGAGATGGCTACTAATAATTTTCAATGGCCCTATGAGCGGGTAAATCCTAAGAGAGTAGTCAGAATTCATGATTTTGATGCTATAACTATGATAGTCTCTCAAATTGCTGCACTTTCTAAGAATATAGACCAATATGGAATGAAGTATTCTCCAACACCCCCAGTGTTAGAAGAAAATTCATCATGATAGATGATGGACTCTCAAAATGTCTTATGAAACCTTAAATGCTATACATAATAGTCAGTAATCCTTATTCAAATTATTATAATCCTAGTTAGAGGAATCATTCGAATTTCAACTATAATAACACCAATGTTGTTGTTAATCTGCAATGAGGAAACAATACTATGAATTTAGTTGAAAATACGACAAACCAAGGAAATACCACTTTTAGACCTTTTTATCCTCCTAGTTTTAATAGTAATCAACAATTTAAGGAAAAGAAGTTGTCTATTGAATAAATGATTCTGAATATGGGTAATCAAATTCAAGCTCAAAACGTTGCAATGAATAAAATTAAAAATCAATTGGGACATATCTTTACTGCACTTAATAATTAACCTTCTGAGAATCTTCCTAGAAATGTTGAGATTAACCCGAATGATCAAAACGAAGAGCAAATTAAGGCTATTCAATTAAGGAGTGGAAAAGAATTGGAACCAAGAGTTCAAAAAGAAGTCGAAGTTGAAAGAGAGGAAGTGAACATTGAGAAAGATTATAATAAGATATATCCAGATGAATATCCGTTAGAACCAATGAAGATAAATGTTGAGAAACCACCTCCTCCTTTTTCTCAAAGACTAAAGAAACAGAACAGGGATAATAGATTTGCAAAATTTTTGGAAATTCTTAAGAAATTAACGTTTAATATTCCCTTTGTTGAAGCATTAGAGTAGATGCCTGATTATGCAAAGTTTATGAATGATATATTTAATAAGAAAAAAAAAAAGTTTAAAAAGCATGAGACTGTTACACTTAGCGGTGAGTGTAGTTCAATTATTCAGAAAAAGCTTCCTGAAAAACTTAAAGACACAGGTAGTTTCACTATCACGTGCGTTATAGGTGAAAATTTTTTCGGAAGAGCTTTATGTGATCTAAGAGCTAGCATTAATTTTTTGCCTTTATCAACTTTCAAAAGATTGGGAATAGGAGAAATTTTACCTACATCTGTTACTCTTCAACTGACTGATCGTTCTATCACTTATTCTAAAGGAGTTGTGGAAGATGTTTTAGTAAAGATGGATAAATTATCTTTCATGTGGACTTTATTGTATTAAATATGGAAGAAAATAAAGAAATTAAATTTAATTTGGGAAGAACATTCCTTGATACTAGGAGAGCTATGATTGACGTCCAAAAAGGAGAATTAACTACGAGAGTTAATGACCAAGAGGTAACTTTCAACATTCTGAAATCTATGCAGTACCCTTCAACTGAAAAATACGATGAGTGTTATTGAATGGACGTCTATGATTATTTGAGAGAAGATCATTTTAGAGAAGTATTTGAAGAAAATATGGAATGCAAGGATGAAAATGAAAATGAAAATGAAGATGATTTGGTTGATATAAAGGATGAAAAGTTAGAGTCTGTTCATGAAAATTTTGAAAGATTGGATACTATGAAAAGTGGAGATAAAAGTTTGATTCCATCTATCATTAAACCCTTTGAACTTGAGCTAAAAATTCTTCCTAATCATTTAAAGTATATGTTTTTAGGAAAATCATCTACCTTACCAGTCATTGTATCTTCGGATTTAAATGAATATCAAGAACAAAAATTATTGGAAATTTTAAAAAAATACAAAAAGGGTTTTGGTTTGTCTATAGTTGATATTACAGGAATCAGTCCTTCAATTTGTATGCATGAAATTTTATTGGATGAAAAACACAAAGCAAGAGTTGATCCACAAAAGGAGACTGAACCCAATAATGAAAGAAGTTGTTATAAAAGAGATTTTAAAGTGGTTAGATACTAGAATTATATATCCTATTTCAGATAGTGTTTGGGTGAGCCCAATTTAATGTGTTCCTATGAAAGGAGGAGTGGATATTGATGCAAATGATTGAGATGAAATTATACCGACAAAGACAAGTCACTGGTTGGCGAATATGTATTGATTATAGAAAATTAAATGCCACCACCAGAAAAGATCACTTTCCTTTACCTTCTTTAGATTAAATTCTAGACAGACTTGCTGGATGCAAGCACTATTTCTTTCTAGATGGATATACCGGTTATCCAAAAATACTTATTGCTGCTGAGGATCAAGAGATGACTATATTTACTAGCCCTTATGGAACTTTTGCTTTTAGAATAATGCCCTTTGGATTATGTAATGCACCTACAACTTTTCAAAGATGTATGCCGTCCATATTTCGTAAATTAATTGATGATAGAATATAAGTGTTTATGGATGATTTCTCAGTATCTAGAGATTCATTTAATGCATGCCTATTGATACACCTAAAATATATAGTGTTTTTAGGCACATTTTTATACCTATTTTTGATGATATTGTACTTTAAGGAAAGGTAATTTGTATTTTTCTTACAGGTATAATGAAAATGATTAATTATGATGATAGGAGAAAAAAGGATGAAATTTGGAGCAAACTTATGAATTTTGAGAAATTTGGCCACTGGCGCCTAAGCGCCAAAGTGCCTGCGCTTAAGCGCCACAATTAAAAATCAAATTTTAAACAAATTTGGCGCCCTTTTCAAGGGGCGTTTAAAGCAACTTTTGGTGGTGACTTCTTTAACTTCTTTTGGGCGACAAATGTGATTGAAGGGATGCATCTTTTGGTGGATACATTCAATCTGGACATAATTTGAAGAGATATTAAGGCACCTTTTGGAAAATTATAAAAATGAAACCTCATAATTTGCAAGGGAGTTTTGAGTTTGAATTGGGGGTTGGAGTTCTTCTGTTTTTAGAACTTTTCTTAGAGAGAGTTTGGAGAGTGTAGTTCTATAGTTGTTAGTAGTAGAGAGTAGAGAGTAAGAAACGAAAAAGGGTTGGTGTGAAGCCTTCTTCTCATCAATTTTATTTCATCCTTATATCTTGTTTTTTTTTGAAGTTTAAAGTTTTTATTTGAGTCATCTGAGTTGGGTGCCAACCTTTGTAGAGTTATCTTGTGGAAAGAAAACTTTCAGAGGAACTTCTAGAGTCTTGTGGAGAGGATTTTCAGATAAGTATTTATCTTTGTTTTTACATTTTATTTTTAAGTAAGATTTGTTGTGTTTTCACTATGGCTTATGCTTTTAAATCAATTTGTGTTTGTTTTCTCCATGAAATCTGAGTAGTTTATATTATGTTTTTCTTTCTTAGGTGATGAAGTAATTAAATTATGGAAGTATGTTGTGAAAAGTATATGTGTTTAATGCTGGAAAAAATTGTGATGATTTAATTCCTTGTACTTAATTTACTTCTTAATGTGGATAATTAAGATGTTAAAATTTGTTGTGAGATTATGTAAGATCCAATGTGGTATTATCTCAATTAACAATTGGAAAGAATCACATGCAATTATATGGGTGAGAATTGTAGTCCATATGATTGAATGTAAATATATAGGGAGATATACTTTATTGGGGAGTAAAACTAGAGGACTTTAGAGTGACAGGCTAAAGCCCACTAATTCGGTTTGTTATTTTAAATATTGTTATGAGATGTTAGCCCCCAGGTGGAGGGAATTGAGGGAACTCTAGAGTGAGAGCTGGTATCTTCCCTGCCTAACCCATCTACAAAATTTCAAAATTTCAAATTAACCAATTTTCTTTATAGAACCAAGTAAGGGTAAAGAATATCATTGCTCCTATTTAGCACAATACATTTAAATACTTCCACAACATAAATATCCATAATTATTAATAATTCATTGAAGAAGGAAAAAGATATTTAATTCTTATAGCTTTTATATCGTGTTTTGAGTATTGATAATTTTATTTCCTGCTTAACTTTTTATTAAAAATATCAAAAAAAACTTTTCAAATATTTTACCTTAAAACATACTTACAAAAATCAATTGAAAAAGTAAAAAGTTATTTTTCTTATTTCTTTAAAGTTTTAGACATTTCCCCATGGGTTCGATATCTCGAGGCTTAATCTGAAATTCATATATTACTTGATAAATGATACGTACACTTGCGTAGTATCCCTTATTATAAATCATAAATTTCCTATCTAAATCATAAGCATAAATATTCGGGGATCAAATTTTTGGCGCCGTTGCCGTAGAAATTAATTAAAATTTCATTTAAAGAAAATTAAGTAAAAATTTAATTTTTTTTACTTTTCTTTGTTTTTGTTAGTGTGTTTTATTTTATTTTATTTATCATTGTATGTGTAGTTCAGGGTCTGAGGGACTTGTGCCTTACGATCCTGAATTAGAAAGTACAATCAGAAAACTAAAAAAAAATTAAAAATTATGAAGAAGATAAAAATATTCAAGAAATGACAAATCATAAAAATCAAAATGATGACATCCATCAAGAATTTAGACCTTTAAGAGAATATGATAAACCTAAAATGGATGAACTTCATGGTAGTATTCAACACCTACTTGTAGCTGCTAATTACTTTAATCTTAAACTTGCTATTATCCAAATGGTGTCTAACAGTCAGTTTGGAGGAGCACCAACTGAATATTCTAATTTACATCTTGCCAACTTTCTAGAATTGTGTGCTTCTTTTGAATACGGTGTTGTTTCAGATGATGCTATTAGACTTAGAATTTTACCTTTCTCACTAATTGATAAAGCTAAGATATGGTTAAATTCATTAGCACCTGGATCTAACAGAACTTGGGGTGATTTAGCACAAAATGTCCTTGCTAAATATTTTCCACCATCAAAGATTGTGAAGCTTAGAAATGATATCACATCTTTTTGTTTGTATGGATGATTTAAAGATCTCGTTAGAAAATTTCTACATCATTCGATACCAGATTGGTTAATAATTCAAACCTTTTATAATGGATTAGTTGGATCTCTTAGATCTATTATCGATGCTGCTTCAGGAGGATCACTGATGTCTAAACAGATTACTGATTCTTATGCTTTAAAAGAAGAAATGACTAATAATAATTTTCAATGGCCTTCTGAAAAGTTAAATCCTAAAAAGGTATCCAATATTCAAGAAAATGATGCTTTTGCGATGTTAAGAAATCAAGTTGCTGCAATTTCAAGGAAGATATACCAACTTGGGATGAATTTTTCTCAACCAATTGCCATGATCAAACAAAATTCATTAGGTCAAATGGTTGATTCTAATACTTCACGAGAAACTTTGAATGTTATAAGTAAGCCTAATAACCATTATTTTAATTAATATAACTCAGGTTCGAAGAACCATCCAAACATTAACTGGAACACCAATAATTAGGGTGGTATTAATCAACAATGAGGGAACTACCAAGTAAAACCATTGGGGAACTCGAACAACCAAGGGAATAATAATTATAGACCAACCTATCCTCCAAGTTTTAACAATGCTTCAAAATTTAAGGAGAAGTTTTTTATTGAAGAATTAGTGTTACAAATAGAAAATCAATTGCAAAGTGAAGGAGCTACAATTAGAAATATTGAAAATCAACTAGGACAAATTGCCAATATTTTAAGTACTAGATCTCAAGGTATGCTTCCTAGTAATACTGAAGTAAATCCAAGAGATAAGAATAAACAGCATGTAAAAGCAATTCAACTGAGAAGTGGAAGAGAGTTGGAAGGTAGAGTTAAAAAAGAAAATGAAGTAGAGAAAGAAGAGATTGAAGAACCAAAAGAGGACGCTCTGAAAGGTTTGGAAAGAGCTATTTCTCCACTTAAGGAAGAATTGGAAAAACCACCACCTCCATTTCCTCAAAAATTTTGACAATAAAAGTTGGATAAACAATTTTCAAAGTTCTTGGAGATATTTAGGAAGCTTACAATTAACATTCCATTTGCTAAAGCTTTAGAATAGATGCCAAGTTATGTAAAATTATGAAGGATACTCTCAACAAAAAAAGGAAGTTTGAAGATAATGAGATAGTTGCACTTAGTGAGGAGTGCAGTGCAATAATTCAGAAGAAGCTTCCTAAAAAAGCTTAAAGATCCTGGTAGTTTCAAAATTTCATGGGTAATTGAAGACAGATTTTATGGAAAAAATTTATGTGATTTGGGTGCAAGCATTAAACTTATTCCTCTATCAATATTTAAAAGACTGGGATTAGGAGAGTTAACTCCAACTACTTTAACTATGCAATTAGCAGATCGTTCGATCACATATCCTAAAGGAGTTATAGAAAATATTTCGGTAAAAGTGGATAAATTTATCTTTCATGTTGATTTCATTGTGCTGGATATGGAGGGAGATAAAGAGATACCCATTATTTTAGGAAGACCTTTTCTAGTAACAGGCAGAGCAATGATAGATATGCAAAAATGAGAATTAACAATGAGAGTTAATGATCAGACTGTTACATTCAACATTTCAAAATCAATGAAATATCCTGCTAGAGGTAAAGATGATGAATTTTATAGGATGAATGTTATCAAATATTTGAGTAAATATCGTTTCAAACAAATTTATGAAGAGAAATCTAAAAGAGAAGAATAGGAACATGAGCAAGAAGAGGAGTTACATCATTCTAAAGATTTTCATGAGGAAAGATCTAAATTATGTTCATGAAAATTTTGAACTATTGGACATGACTGAAAAATATGAATCTTTTGGTCCATCAATTGAAAAACCTCCTGAACATGAGTTAAAGATGCTTCCTAATCATTTGAAGTATATTTTTTAGGTGAGTCCTCAACTTTGCCAATGATAATTTCCTCTCAATTAACTAAAAAAGAAGAAAAGAGTTTTTTTGAAGTATTGAATAAGCACAAGAAAGCCTTATGCTGAACAATAGCTGATATTAAAGGAATTAGTCCTTCAATTTGTATGCATAGAATCCTTATTGAAGATAACTGCAAACTTGAGGCTGAGCCTCAAAGTAGATTAAATCCTATCATGAAAGATGTTTTTAAGAATGAAAATTTAAAATGGTTGGATGCTGAGATTATCTATCTTATTTCAGATAGTGCATGGGTTAGTCCTATTCACTGTGTTCCTAAGATAGGAGGAGTAACTGTGACTGTTAATGAGATGAATGAGTTTATACCAATAAGAAAAGTTACAGGGTGGTGAATATAAATTGATTATAGAAAATTTAATTTTTCTACAAGGAAAGATCATTTTCCACTCCCATTTCTAAATCAGATGTTAAATAGACTGACTGGGCATAAATATTTTTGTTTTCTGGATGGATATACTAGGTACCACAAAATTTAAATTGCTCCTGAGGATCAAGAAAAAATAACGTTTACCAGTCCTTATGGTACGTTTGCTTTTAGAAGAATGCTTTTTGTTTTATGTAATGCCCCTACTACATTTAAGAGATGTATGATGGCTATTTTATGTGATTTAATTGAAAAGTAGATTGAAGTTTTTATGGATGACATTTCAGTTTTTGGAAGTTCATTTGAATCATGTTTAGAACATTTATCTAAAGTTATAAAAAACTGTAAAGAAACTAATTTATTCCTTAATTGGGAAAAATGCAAATTTATGGTAGCAGGAGTAATTGTTTTAGGACATAGAATATCAGAAAAGGGTTTGGAGGTAGATGCAACAAAAATTCAAGTTATCTCTAATTTACCTTGTCCAACTAATGTAAAGGGAATTAGAAGTTTTCTGGGACATACTGGATTCTACAGGCATTCATTAACGACTTTTAAAAAAATTTCAAAACCCTTATGTCGTTTATTGGAAAAGGATGTAATTTTTAATTTTGATGAAGAATGCCTAAAAACTTTTGAAACATCAAAAAAAAAAAATAATCACTGCACCTTTTATAATTTCACTAAATCGGGAAAAACCTTTTGAATTAATGTGTGATGCTAGTGATTATGCTATTGGTGTTGATTTGGGTCATAAATATGATAAAATATTCAAAGTAGTTTACGATGCTAGTAAAACTCTTAATGAAGCTCAAATTAACTATACTACTACTGAGAAAGACTTATTTTCTATAGTAATTAATTTTGATAAATTTTGATCATATTTTATTAGAACTAAATGTGTGGTGCTTACTGATCATTCTGCTATCAAATATTTAATGAAGAAGAAATATGCAAAACCGAAATTGATTAGATGGATTCTTCTTCTGTAAGAATTTGATTTTGAGATCGTGGATCGGAAGGGTGCTAATAATCAAATTACTGATCATCTATCCAGGCTTGAAACTAAAAAATCTCTTAGTGACACTGAAGAAATTAATGAACATTTTCCTGATGAAAAAATGTTCACTATTAATGAGTGGTGTATTCCGTGGTAAGCTAATATTGTAAATTTTATTGTTAGTGATATTTTGCCATATGGTTTGACATACCAGGAGAGGAAGAATTTTTTATCTGATGCTAAAACTTACTTTTGGGATGACCCATTTTTATATAAACAAGGAAAGGATCTTATCATTCGAAGATGTGTGCCTTTAGAAGAAACTTATGAAATTATTCAAAAATGTCTTAATTCTGATTATGGGGGACATTTTGGAGTTCATAGAATTGCTTATAGTTTTTGACAATATGGATTTTATTGGCCTACAATTTTTAAAGATGTTAATGCTTATATTAAAAATTGTGATCGATGTCAGCGTGTAGGCGATATTTCTAGAAGAAACGAGATGCCCCACAATTATATGTTGGAAGTTGACATATTTGATGTTTGGGGATTAGATTTCATGGGACCATTTACACCATCTTTCAGAAAAATTTATATTTTGATAGCAGTAGACTATGTATCCAAATAGATTGAAGCTGTTGCTTCACCTCAATGTGATGCTCAAAGTGTTGCAAAGTTAATAAGACAGAATATATTTTACAGATTTGGAATACCAAGAGTAATAATAACAGATGGGTGAAGTCATTTTAGAAATGCGATTATGGAGAAGTTAATAAATAAATATCATATTAACCATCACATTGCTACTGATTATCATCCGCAGATAAGTGGTTTGTTTGAATTACCCAATCATGAAATTAAAAGAATTTTAGAAAAGAGTGTTAATCTAAATAGAAAGGATTGGTCAATCAAACTGGATTATGCTTTGTGGGCTTATAGGACTGCTTACAGAACTCCTATAGGGATGTCCCCATATAGGCTAATTTTTAGAAAAGCTTGTCATTTACCTATTCAACTTGAGCATAAAGCATATTGGTCTATTAAAGAGTTCAATCATAATTTGAAGGATGTTGCTGAGAAGAGATTATTGCAATTAAATGCGCTTGAAGAGATAAGGAATGAATCTTATGAAAATACTAAGATTTATAAAGAGAAGATGATGTTATGGCATGATCAAAAGATTCTTAATAAAAATCTTGAGCCAGAACGAACAGTTTTGCACTGCCAAATTAAAAATTTTTGCTGGAAAACTTAAGTCCAGATGGATGGGTCAATTTATTGTGAAAAATTTTTATTCTTATGGAGATGTGGATATTCAAGATCTTAAGACTGGAAAAATATTCAAAGATAATGGTCATAAACTTAAAACTTATTTTTCAGTCGATCAACATAAATTTGATGAGAATCTGGTGTTGGGTCACTCAGAATAAGTTTTGGGTATGTCAGACTGAGATATTAAACCAAGTGCTTTGTGGGTGGCAACCCATAGTTATCAGTGTGCTTCGCTTTATGTTTTCTTTGTGTACATTATTTGGTTTGTTTTCATGATTTTATGATAGTATTTTAGAGAGATTGGTTAAAGTGGTGTTTATTT
This sequence comes from Papilionanthe hookeriana x Papilionanthe teres, assembly GCA_022702705.1. Lineage (NCBI taxonomy): Eukaryota > Viridiplantae > Streptophyta > Magnoliopsida > Asparagales > Orchidaceae > Papilionanthe > Papilionanthe hookeriana x Papilionanthe teres. The sequence goes on from CM040425.1 coordinate 143,291,847, forward strand.
GACATTAATTGATAACTTAAAAGAGTCAGAATGAAAAATTTGGACATTTGACAGACCTGTGCAAAAATGAGCACTGGCCGCCAAGTGCCGCCAGGTTGGCGCTTAAGCGTCGTAGCTATGAAAAACGTGATAAATGAATTTCTAGAAGCCAAAATTGTGGGGAAGTGGTTTTGGAAGTTATTTCAGAGTTTTATAACATCTAGGGTCAGTTTTAGTACCTCCCATGTCTAAAAAAAGACCATGAATTAAGAGAAACACTTGCCCCAGTCCCTATTTTCATTCCTGAGTCTTAAGAAGAGTATTTTGAGTGCGAAAATGTCTTCTTGGGAGAGCAAAATTAAGAAGAACGAGGAAGCCAACAAGAAGATGTTTATTAGTGAAAGTTCTCAAGTGTTATTCAGCGAATTCCTAGCAGTTATTATTCAAGGTATTGCAGAAAGGATTGCGAAGATTGAAGCCAACATGGAATCAATTAAAGCAAAGGTAAATGAAACTAACACTCATTTATCGCATATGGGATGAAAACATAAAATGCAATTTAGTCATACAAGTCATATGGAAGAAGCGAAAAAGGCGATGTTTCTGAAACACAAATGGTTAGAAGAGGAAGATGTGAGAGTTTTCAACCATCGCCCATTTTATTAGATTTATATTCCAGATGGTTCAAATGGAAGTAATGGTGGTTATGGATATATTTCACCTAATGGAGATTGGAATTAATTTGAGTGTAGTCTAGTGTTTTAGTTTTTATGTGTTAAGTGTTTTGTGTCTAGTGTTTTATGTTTGTGTATTGTTGAACTTTAATGTGTGTTTGTAACGTCATAATGATGTAACTTTATATTTTTATATTGGTAAATTTCATCCAAAGTGTTTGGATACAAGTTTTTAGTTTGTATTAAGTGTGGTTGTTATAATTAAATGTAAGTTTGTTCTTGTGTGAAATTCCTTTGAATTGATGGAAATTTAACTTTCTTTGGAGTATTAGAAAAGTTAATAGGGGAGAAATGATTATTTGAAGTGATTTAGGGAGATTAACCAAGAGGTTTAGTACACTTTTAAATTAATTGTGAAAATCAGGGTACTGTCACCTAAGCGCCAGATTTTGCGGCTAAGAGCCGTATGCCTCGCGCATAAGCGCCGGTTAGCGAAAATCGATTTTTAGCAGTTAAAACCCAGAAAATTGACATTTTTTACACCTCCCGTCACCCTCAACCACTCAAAACCGCGGAAATGGATTTAGGGCATCTTTAGGTTGGATCAATTAAGAGTCGATTTTAATGAGATTTGATTCCTTGAGGTATGAGCACTACTCCCAAGTAAAAATTTTTTATTTTCACCATAAATTTTGAGTACATTATTGAAAAATCTTAAAGTCACTATTTGTGGTGAAATTTGAAGAAAAGCATGAAAAATTGCTTGGATTTAGTGGAAATTACCCTTGGAAGTTAAATTAGCAAGTTTAGTTTGGTTTTCGAATTTATGGTGAATTTTTGTGATTTTTTTAGAGATGGCTCAAAAGTCAAAGCGTTCAAAAGAGAAGGCAAGATTTGATTCCAACAACTTTGTTAGTGCGAGAGCAGAGAAATGATACGTCGATGCATTATCATCACAAAAATTTATTCCTAAACATTATTTTATTAAACAAGTAGAAGTTATTGAAGAGATGATTACTAGAAGGAATTGAGAGAATTACTATTACTTCTTCGTTGTCACTGCTGTTTCTGTGGTTAGAGAGTTTTATGCTAACTTGCCTGTAGCAGAAAAGAATTTGGTGATGGTTAAAGGTGAAAATGTACATGTTTCACCTAGGGTAATCAATGTCTTCTACCACTTGCCTCCTGCATTGTTTTATTTTTATGCTAATTATCATCCTACTGAAAGAGAACTAGATGAGATAATATCTTTTCTGACTGATGGAAGAGGTTTGTGGAAGATAATGAATGAAAAAATAGTAAATTTTTAGGCCTATAAGTTGAATGCCATTTCAGAGGCATAGAATTATTTTTTCTCATCTAAACTGTTGCATTCAAGCTTATTAGTGATGTTACGAGGGAGAGAGCTGTTCTGAACCATTGTATTCAACGAGGAAAGCCTATTGACATAGGGGCTATTATTTTTTTTATTTTGTGATGAACTATACTAGATCTGCTACTACTACAGGTATGAAATTTCCTTCCTTAATTCAGTCGATTTGTGAGCAGTCTGGTGTAAAGTTTGAAACATGGGAAGAAGTTCTTCAGTCATTGAGACCTATTACTAGTGTAAATGTTGGCGCTTACACTGTACATTTAGTTTGGCTTGAGAGGAGGATTTGTTAGAGATTCCACTGCTTCTGCTTCTGCTGCTTCTACTTAACGTGCCACTACTTCTAGAGCATCATAATTTAGAGATTCACAGTTTGGATTATTAAATAAGATTTTGAAGAAAGTGAGTCTTACTCGAGAGCATGTTAGAGATATGGATGGTAAGATTGAAAATATTGAACGATATATTGTTAAACATTATGAATATGAGGAGAATTATCAGTAGTATATTGATAGAGTGATTAGATGTGATCACAGTGCTGAGATGCCCCCTCATCCGTATTATAGACCTTATGTGTCATCCGAAGACTGGAATGAAAAAGATGATGATGAGGATGATGATTAGGATTGTTGTGTTTAGTTTGTTTTGTTTTGTGATTACTTATGTGTTGTTATGTTTTTTATTTAATGTTTTTATATGTGATGTGATATTTAATTTTTGTGTGATGAATTTATGATATGAATTCTGTTATTGTATAAAGCATAGTTGGACTATTACTTTTTATGCACATTCAAATGTTTATGTGATAAATTAATGTTTTATATTGTAGTTTGTGATATGTGTGTGGTGGTAAAATGTTTTAATGTGTATTTAGTTTTAAAATTTTTAATAGAGTGTAAATTAATTCCAAATTTGTTAGGAAATGTAGAACATTATTAAAAACCACTATTTGAAAATTACATGTTTAAAACTTTTCAAAATCTACTACCAGTTATTATGTATTATTGTTGTGATTATAGTTATGTTTAGTTGGTGTGTATTTGCTTTGAAAACCTCCACTACTGTAGAAGTCTTTTGAAATTTTCATTTTATGAAAAACTGAATTCAGTATCTTTTTACTCCTGTTTTTTTTTAAACTGTTATACTCGCATATTTAGGATATTAAAATTCCTGCAAGCATGTTATTTTAGTTTTGAATTCTCACTCATGTATCATTTATTATGCTTAAAAGTTTTTATCCTAACTGAAAATTAAAGTTTGGGGGGAATTTAAAAACTAAATTTTTTAAATCCTAAAATTTTATTTGTTCTCAAGAATATCTAAAATAAATTTGTTTTTTGATTGAAAATAATTATGTATATGAATTTATATTAGGGGAACAAAATTTTGAATATAGAAATGAATAAACGAATTTAGTTAAAATTTATAGTAATAATGAAATATTTAAAGTTAAAATTTTCTTTTAAAAGAAATGTTAAATATAATTAAACTATTTTTAGTAAGAAATGTTGTATTTTTGGATGAATAGAAGATTTGACCTTTATTTTTCAAAACATAAATTTCATTTATTGAGGAGTAATTTTCAGCATTATTATTATAATTTTTAAGTGAAAGATACATATCAGACCTTTTTTTTAAATGGAAGGGTGTAATTTAAAATCATTAAAGGCCTATCAAGATACAGTAATTCTTGTCTAATAAAAAAAAGAGGGAAGAAAAAAATAAAAAAAGTACAAAAAAAAAGAAAAGAAAAAAAAAGAAGAAAAGAAAAAGAAAAACAAAAAGGGAAAAAAGTGAAAAAAAGTATGTGATTTTGAAATATAAGTTTTGATAAAATCTTAAACTTAAGGTTATAATACAGTAAGTAAATATATTCTCAATTAAATTTTTTATGTGAGCAAAATATAATGTTTGAATCCTATATTTTGAAAAATCTACAAGTATTTCTGAATTAGATAGAAACTTATTTTTTCATTATCCTTTACTTAAGAACTTTCTATACTTTAAGTTGGTCTCATTTAATAAATTTTTTTCTAAATTGTACTGTTTCATTTCTAGAACAAAATTTTGAAACCTTATTAAAGAAACTCATTTACATAATTTGCATGTTAAAATTTTCTATGTGATTAAGTGTCACTTGAGGACAAGTAACATTTTAAGTTTGGTGGATTTTGATACAGCTAAAATATATAGCGTTTTTATGCACATTTTTATACCTATTCTTGATGATATTGCACTTTAATGGAAGGTATTTTGTGTTTTTCTTGTAGGTATGATGAAAATGATTAATTATGATGAAAGGAGAAAAAAGGATGAAATTTGGAGAAAAATATGAAGTTTGAGAAATTTGGCCTCTAGCGCCTAAGCGCCAAAGTGCCGGCACTTAAGCGCCACAGTTAAAAATCAAATTTTAATCAAATTTAGTGCCATTTTCAAGGGGTGTTTGAAGCAACTTTTAATGGTGACTTCCTTAACTTCCTTTGGGCTGCAAATGTGATTGAAGAGATGCATCTTTTGGTGGATACATTGAATATGGACATGATTTGAAGAGAGACCAAGGCACCTTTTCGAAAACTATAAAAATGAAGCCTCATAATTTGCAATGGAGGTTTGAGTTTGAATTGGGGTTGGAGTTCTTTTGTTTTTAGAGAGTTTCTTAGAGAGAGTTTGGAATGTGTTGTTCTATAGTTGTTAGTAGTAGAGAGTAGAGAGTAGGATAGAAAAAAGGGTTAGTGTGAATTCTTCTTCTCACCAATTTTCTTTCATCCTTATATCTAGTTTTTTCTGAAGTTTAAAGTTATTATTTGAGTCATCAGAGTTGGGCGCCAACCTCTGTAGAGTTGTATTATGGAAAGCAAAATTTCATAGGAACTTCTAGAGTCTTATGGGGAGGATTTTCAGATAAGTATTTATCTTTGTTTTCACACTTTATTTTTAAGTAAGATTTGTTGTGTTTTCATTATGGTTTATGCTTTTAAATCAAGTTGTGTTTGTGTTTTCTCCATGAAATCTGAGTAGTTTACTTTATCTTTTTCTTTCTTAGATGATGAAGTAATTAAATTATGGATGTATGTTGTAGAATGCATAAGTGTGTAATGCTGGAAGAAATTGTGATGATTCAATTCTTTGTACTTAATTTACTTCTTGATGTGGCTAATTAAGAAGTAAAAATTTGTTGTGAAATTATGTAAGATCTAATGCAGTATTGTCTCAATTAACAATTGGAAAGAATCACATGCAATTGTATGGGTGAGAGTTGTAGTCGGTATGATTGAATGCAAATATATAGGGAGATATGCTTTATTGGGGAGTAAAACTAGAGGACTTTAGAGTGACAGGCTAAAGCCCTCTAATTTGGTTTGTTATTTTAAATTCTGTTATGATTTGTTAGTCCCAGGTGGAGGGAATAGAGGGAACTCAAGAGTGAGAGTTGATATCTTCTCTGCCTAACCCATCTACAAAAATTCAAAATTTCATAATAACCAATATTCTTTATAGAACCAAGTAAGGGTAAAGAATATAATTGTTCCTATCTGGCACAATACATTTAAATACTTCCACAACATAAATATCCATAATTATTACTGATACATTGAAGAAGGAAAAAGATATTTGATTCTTATATCTTTTATATCGTATTTAGAGTATTAAAAATTTTATTTCCTGCTTAACTTTTTATTAAAAATACTAAAAAAGCCTTTTCAAAAATTGTACCTTAAACCATACTTACAAAAATCAATTGAAAAAGTAATAAGTTATTTGTTTTAATTCTTTAAAGTTTTAGACATTTCCCTGTGGGTTCAATATCTTGGGGCCTAATCAGAAAATCCTATATTACTTAATAAACGATATGTGTACTTGTGTAGTATCCTTTATTATAAATCATAAGTTTCCTATCTAAATTGTAAGCATAAATATTCGAGGATCACCTACGCAACTTAGAAAACGATGTTGAGGTATGCGAAAGAACAAATTTAGCCCTAATCTGGGAAATGTCAATTTATGGTTGCAGGAGGAATTGTGCTTGGGCATAAAATATCTAAACATGGAATGGAAGTAGATCTTGTGAAAATTCATGTTATAGAAAAATTATTACCTCTAATAACTATGTGATGGGTAAGAAGCTTTTTGGGACATGTAGGATTCTACCAGCGATATATCAAAGACTTTTCAAAAATCTCTAAGCTTGTATGCGAATGTTTGGAGAAAGATAGAAAGTTTGATTTTAATGATGAATGTTTAAAAGCTTTCGATCTATTGAAGGAAAAATTAATTGCTGCACCTATAATAGTTTCACCTGATTGGGAGAAACCATTTGAATTAATATGCGATGCTAGCGATTATGCTATTGGAGTTGTTTTAGGGCAAAGACATGAAAAAATGTTTAAAGTTATATACTATGCTAGTAAGACTCTTACTGCTACTCAAATAAATTACACTACTACTGAAAGAGAGTTATTAGCAATTGTATATGCCTTTATAAAAATTAGATTTTACTTAATCAGAGTTAATGTATTGTACAACTGATCATGCTGCTATTAAATACTTAATACAAAAGAAGGATGCAAAACCAAGAATGATTTGATGGATGCTTTGAATGCAAGAATTTGATTTTGAGATCGTTAATAGAAAAGGGGTCGATAATTCAATAACTGATCATTTATCTAGACTTGAACAACCTAATTTGGATGATTTTAAAAAGGAAATTACTAAAACTTTTCCTAATAAGCAATTATATAATATTCTTGAAGGAAATTTACAGTGTTTGCTGATAATGTTAACTACATCGTTAGTAATATTTTACCACCTGATTTAACAATGCAACTACAGAAAAAATTTAAGCATGATGCTAAATTTTATTTCTAGGATGATCATTATTTGTACGAATAATGTAAAAATCTTATTATTAGGAGACGTGTGGCTTATGAAGAAACTGAAAAAAATTATTTGAGAATTTCATGATTCTGAATTTGGAGGACATTTCAAAATTGATAGAACCCCACATAAGATTTTGCAATCTAGATTTTATTGGCCTACACTTTTCATAGATGTTTATAAATTTATAAAAACTTGTGATCGATGTTAAAGAATAGGTAATATATCTAGAAGAAATGAAATGCCTTAATTTTACTCTGGAAGTTGAAATTTTTGATGCATGAGGATTAGATTTTATGGGATCATTTATGCCTTCATTTGGAAATATATATACTGATTGCAGTTGATTATGTATCAAAATGGATTGAGGCAATAGCTTTACCTAGGAGTGATGCTAAAAGTGTATCGAGATTTTTAATGAAAAATATTTTCACAAGATATGAAATGCCTAGAGTAATCATTACTTATGGAGGATCACATTTTAAGAATAATCTGATTCAGAGATTGGTGGAAGAATATAACATTATGCATAGAATATCTACAACTTATCATCCTCAAACTAATGGTTTAGCAGAGGTATCAAATCGTGAAATTAAATAAATTCTTGAGAAAGTCATTAATTCTGAAAAATTGGATTGGTCTGCTAGATTAGATACTTCTTTATGGGCATACAAAATTGCTTATAAAACTTCTATAGGAATGTCCTCTTACAGATAATATTTAGAAAACCTATCACTTGCCAGTTGAATTGGAATATAAAGCATATTGGGCGATAAAGAAAATGAATTTTAATTTAAAAGATGCTAGTGGGAAGAGACAGTTGCAATTGAATGAGTTGGAAGAAATCAGAAATGAATCATATAATAATGATAGAATATATAAGGAAAGAAGAAAAATATAGCATGATGAGAAGATTTCCAAAAAGGAATTTGAACCAGGACAAAAAATTTTATTATACAATACAAGATTAAAGTTATTTCCTGGAAAACTTAAATCTACATGGACATGACCTTTCATTGTTGTAAAAGTATATCAGTTTGGAGTTGTGATTATCGAAGACCCTAAATCTGGAAGAATATTCAAAGTAACGACCAAAGATTAAAACCATATTTTGAATGTAATAGACCTAATTTTAAAGAGGTTTTAATGTTGGATCAACATGAATAACTGAAAGTTATGTCGGGCTGATGACGTTAAACCAAGCGCTTCGTGGGAGACAACCCACAGTTATTGAGTGTGTGCCTTATTTTATATGTTATTTGTGTTTGTTTGTTACATAATTAAGTATTATTCTTCCTTAATTATCATTAAAAACATTTAAGAACTGAATTAAATTGAAATTTGGAAAAATTTAAACGAAGTGAAGTTTGGCGAACTTTAACTAGCACCGAACGATACTGCTATCAGCGTCGGACATTGTCGCTGTTCAGAAAATCATTACTCACCTTTAAAATCTGAGTTTTGGCAGTTCTATGTGGTAAATCCTCTATTAGAACTCCCAAAAACTGCCCCTAGACGCTGGAACTGCCGAAGGAACGAAGAGGAAGACCCAAATTCTTATCCTAATGGAATCCGATTTGATGGACACTCCAAGATTTCAAGTATTCAGCCGTAGAAAGTTCGTAAGTTTCGAGGTGCAGTGACTTTTCAACAAAAATATCTAAAAAATGAGATTAGTTAAGGAGCAAGGCTTTGTAAATCGAGGTACGAATTCTCCTACGATAAGAACTGATGAAATTATTGTTCAGAGATGTTGGGAAGTATTGTGTTATACTATTATCGCCATAGTTGTTCCAGTTGTGAAGGAGTTTTATGCAAATCTTTATGGAATCAACCAAGGATCAGTTTATGTGCAAGGTAGGTTTGTCGCATTTACTCCTACAAAGATTAATGATTTATACATGATTGAGAATGTGTCAATCTACCACTATTCGAATTTAACCCTGACGAAGGACAATATGAATGACATATACAGAATCTGATGGATGAAACTGATGAATGGGAGATAAGAGATAGCAAGTATGTAAGTTTCTCGACAAAACTGTTAGATCCAATGTCAAAACACTTACATTACATCATTTGTGCAAAATTGCTCCCAACAATGAAAATCAGTAAGGTAATTAAAGAGTGTGTTATTCTGAATTATTGTATTCAAATGGGAATCTCTATTGATATCGGTTCGATAATTGTTAAGTCTGTTTTAGGATTGATTGTTCATGGATCAAAGTATGGGCTTAGAAGTCCTTCCACCATATTTCTTCTCTGCAGTCAATCACAAGTGCCATATGAGAACTGGGAAAGAGTACTTCTACCTTGGAAGCCTATAGACCCAGCAGATGCATATAATAACAACGTAATTGGTGATATGAATGATATGAGCATTATTGAAGATCAACCATCTCAAAGGTCGGCATTTATTCCTCCTTATATTCCTGAAAGTTCACAGATCATCTTGAAGAAAATCAAGAAATTGGAGAAGGAAGTACAACATCTGATGAATGCAATCAACAATCTTTCAGAGTTCTTTAATCATTTAGATTGGAGAATGAAATAGCACTTTGATCATTATGGATATCTTGAAGGAAGTTTAACATGATTGATGAGAAGAAAAGGTTGGATTGAAGAGGATTCTACTGAAGAATTTCTGTTTCGTCCATTCTACAATTTATTTGTTCATGCTCAATCGTTGGGAGATCTTAGAATTGATGATAACTCGGAGAAAGAATGAAACTTGATTATTGTATTTCTGTATTTGTGTATCAGATTGCTTTGCTTTGCTTTAATTTATTTGGCTTGAATGTTATATTTGGACATGCTTGTTTGTTTAGTTCTTAGCCTTACTGTGTTCTGGTTGTGTGGGACGCTAAATTTAAGATTATATGGCTTAAAAATGTGTAATGTTTAGTGTTGTTTGTATGTGTATGACTCATGGATTTTATATATGAAAGTAATGTTATGTGTTGTTTGTGTTAAAAAATATCATTTTCCAAGGCTTTAAGATGTTATTCAATGCTTAATTAGACTAACTAAACATCAGGGCGGGCTTTAAAAGATCGAAATTACAAAAGAAAGTTGGAAGCCTAGTTTTTGATCTGGCGCCGAACGGCGCTGCCACCAGCTCCAGACAACGGCAAAAGTCAGAGAGTTTGGCCATTTTTGCAGAATAATGCGCCGAACAGCGCTGCTGCCAGCGCCGGACAGCGCTCAAACGGAAAACTACCTGAAACTCCAAATTTTTGCAATTTAACCCTGGGACCCACCATTTTGCCCAATTCTTTGTCTTCAACCTCAGCCAAGGTTGATTTTCACACCTAGGGCTCATTAGCATTTGGATTTGAATCAATTTCATGGTCGAAAAAGTTCGGATTTCATCTTCTTTTGGTAAGAGCTACACTTTAACCTAAAATTTTTTGATTTTGACCGTGGAAATCTCTTGCATTAGGAAGATTCGAAATTTTAAAGTTTTTGGAGAAACTTTGGAGATTTTTCATGGATTTTGAGATCTTATCTTTTTAAATTTATATTGGAGTCCATTGCATTGTATTTTAAAATTGATTTGAAAAATTTTGGTAATTTTAGACAAATGGCTCCAAGATTGGCTAAGGGGAAGGGGAAATTTGAATATGATAAAAGTAAATTTGTGAATTTCAAAGCCTATTCACGTTTTAGTACGTTTCTTAGCAATAAGAAATGTATTCAAGAAAGAGCCTTTGATGTTCCTGGAGGAATGCTGGAAGATATGATTGCTAATCGTCAATGGGAGATTTTCTGTTATTTAACTACAAATGCGATGCTGGGTATTGTTAGAGAATTTTATGTTAATCTGTATTATTCTGAGAGTGAATACATTCTGGTTAGAGGCTAAATGGTTGAATTCACCCCTGCCAGGATAAATGCATTTTATCAGTTGAGAGCACCCTATCATAGTGAATATGAAAATTTTTCTATTACAAATGAAGCATTGAATATGATTGTGAACTTTTTAACTGATGGAAAAGGGAAATGGAAGATTAAACAGAGACTAAAATTTAACTTCCCCCTTTCTACTTTGAATCATGCGTCAAAAGCCTGTTATTATTTCATTTCTGCAAGACTGTTACCTACCAACTATCACAATGATGTTACTGTTGATAGAGCTGTTCTGAATTAATATATTTAGAACATGAAGAATATAAATATTTGGGCTATTATTCATAAAAGCATTATGAAAAGCTCAAAAAGAGAAACTACAGGAGGACTAGGACACCCCTGTCAGATTCATGGTTTATGTATTCAGTCAGGTGTAGTGATTGAGGATAATGATGAGGAAGTCCACCCCATGAAGCCCATTACTAAAATGAATCTGAAAACTTTTGAAGCCCATGTAGGATGGAAATGAAGTAAGAAAGCTGATGAGCCTTCTTCTAGTCGATATACACCATTTACATCAAGGGAGCCTATTCTGTAAGATGTTATGGATCAGTTGGATAAGTTAAACACCAGAGTAGAGGGACTAGAAGTAAGGAATAAGATTAATGATGATTATTAAGTGTGGTGGAGAGAACATGAGATAGCTTATCATGACACACAGATGAGATTTTTTAGGGGATATATTGATGTTGTATTTCCTACTTACCCTGAGTATACTCCATACCAGCGTGAAGAACTTGATGATGGTGAAGCTCCTGCAGAAGATGAAGATTGGTAGTTTGTGTATATTTATTTTTATTTCTATTAAAACATAGTGATGTATTTGTGTTTTCTGTTTGTGATGTAACTATGACTCCTTATGATTTGTGTTTGAGATGTTATATGTGTATGTGGATGTACTTGTAGTAGACTTTGTTGATTTGTGATGTATGTGATGTGATAGTAAAGTTTTATGTGTTTGGATTGATAATTTAATTTGTAATAGCAACAGTTGGATGTTAATGTTATGTGCACTGTTTATTGTTTTTAAACTTCTTTTTTATAAACTTCTAACCTGTATTTGTGTATAGAAATGCTTCTTAATTATTTCAGGTCTACTGTTCTACTTTATGAAGAAAAACCTGCTTAAACTCAAAGGTATGAAAAGCCCAACATAATGAGGTATAAGTTATATTTAAATCTTTTATTTCTTCCATGATAATTATATTAAAAAATCTAAGTTTAGGGAAGGGAAAGAATTAACTGTTAATTGTTCTCATTTTAAAATTATTTTCAAAATTATGAACATCAAAGTAAGAAAAACTGTATGTTGGAATATTATTTTCAAAATTAGAACTTATTAAAAATCTTTTCAAACTTTAATTATTTTTAAAATTAAAAATCTACGTAATTGCGGGTCGGGCCAAGTTTTTGACACTATTATCGGGGAAGCAACGGTAAGAAATTTAGGTAAATTTTTGTTAAACTTGTAAGACTTAGATTTGGAAATTATACTATTATTATCTTGATTGTTCTTGTGTGTTTATTTTAAATAAAAATCTAAAATACCAAAAATAGTTTTGAGATATGTCCTAGTAGTTAAGTGTTTAAAAATGTATGCGTAGTTTGGAAGCTGCAGACCTTGAATTTTATGACTCAGAGTTGAACAAAACTTTTTGGAGGATTATGTATCAAAAAAGATTCGATGAACTTATGGTAGAAATGACAAATCGATAATATAATGAATATTCAGATTTGGATTACAGTGCTAGTTAAAGACCCCAATTGTTGAAGAAAATATATTTGGATAATGGATTGAACCTAGCCATGAGATATAAAATCCCTTCCGATTATTATAGCCTAGGTTGGGATAATTATTTGAACTTTAATTTAGAAAACAATTTTAGAGGAGAAAACCAATTTTGGGAAGATAATCAATTTAATCACAAATGTAGTTGGAATAATCATGACTATTATAAAAATGAACTTTGTTTTCCACATGGATTTAACATTGACCCACAAAATTAGGATAAAGATTTATTAGAAGAGGTTATAATTCAAATGGTGAGTTAGTTTGAAAGTCAAGAGGTCGCTATAAGGAATATAAAAAAACAAGTGCGATAGATTATTAATTCAATCAATAATTATCCTCTATAGGTTTTACTTAGTGGCTCTGAGATAGACCTAAAGGTAAATAATGGTGAGAAAGATAAAGTTATCCAACAGAGGGATGGAATAGAAGTGGAGGATATGGTTCAAATAAATGTTGACTTGACAATAGAGGAAAAGAAGATCAAAAGATCTTTGGAAGAAACACCTAAGGAGTTAGAAAAATCTATTTCATAAACCAAGATAAATATAAAAAGTCTACCTCCACCATTTCCTCATCCTCAAAGGGAAAAAATGGAAGATAGCTTGACACAAAAGAGCCCGAAAAATCCAAAAAGAGACCAATCCAAAATTTGGGAGATCTTGAATTATCTTATGGATGTCCATTTCTTATAAATTTTAAGGATGAAAATTGAGAAAATCATTGAAAGAATATTGGATCTAGAAATAAACGTGAGCAATTATAGTCTTAATCAATCCAAAAAGGAAACGTTGAATAAAAACTGAACTTTGAGGATTTTATAGAAATCCCTGGAACTGGAAAAGATTGTGCGGTTGATCGAAGATCACATAAATGAAAATTTGATCTAAGAGGAATCACTTGTCGGGTTGAAGACATTAAACCAAGCGCTTTATGAAAGGCAGCCCATAGTTATTACTGTGGCTTGATTTAGTATGGTTGAGAGTTGTGAATGTTAGTATTGTATTATGTTTTCTTTAGCATGGATTGATCAGCTTGATTGATGATTCGTGGATGTTTGGATTGTTAGTGGATTGAATTAATCTTTATGTGTCATTGTGGATTGATCAGTTTGATTGATGATAGGGGATGTTTGGATTGTTTGTGGATTGGACTGATATTTATAAGTGCTTGAGGGAGGTGATTTCTTAACTTCTTATTATGCTTAGACTTGTTCATGTTCTCTCATAGTATTTGAATTGATTAGTCCACTATGAATCAGATCTTAACTAAACTTGAGTTTTGCGGGAGTCATACTGAATTTGAACAAGTGACAGTTCCATCTCAATTTTGTTACTTCCTTTATCTGACTTTATTTTCAATTAGTAGGGTTGCGAACCTACTTGATGAGTAACATGTGGATGATTTTATACAATCTTTATAATTTTTAGAGTTGCATAATTAAATTGATAAGGTGATGCCTGAGGTTGGTGCTCGAGAACCAATATATCAGGGATAGTCGTGTCCATGAGATTAGACTCTATAAAATTAGTACCTAATATTTTAGTGCAGTGATTACGTTAGAAATTGAAATTAAGGTAGTGAGATGCAATGCGTTAAGGGAAAAATTAACCTCATTTATCATGTGTGTTTGGGTTTATGTTACAATAATATAGAGATTTGGAGAACACATAAATATATATATTTCCATGTCGATACCTGTTCTGCTTGTTAGAACTTTCTGTAGTTCAATTTTGTTCTAACAATTTTAGTTTAGATTTACTTTCTATTGCAAATTGTTTTGTCCTGATCAATAATTGCAGATGTTTTTTATAGACATTTGTTGTAGATAGAATTTAAAATTTTTATGTGACCCCACTTATGAGTTAATTAAAATATTAGAGGAGAATGTGATTTTTTAAATTTTATTTTAATTTTTATATTTATTTTAATGCTAAAATAAGGGTTTTAAATGAAAATTCAATAACGTATCCAAACCAAGACCCCTAACTTTGAAATTTTTATTGGAGGTAGACCCAGCAAAGAGGACCACTTAGAAAAAATGTCATCATTTTTTGAGATTTAATTTAATTATTATAATTATTTTAAATTCTTGAATTTTGATTAATTATAAAATATTTTAAAAGTTGAAAATTCAATTTTATATTTTCATAAGTCCCTCAAAGGTGAGGAAACCTAGAGAAATAAATTTTATATTTTTCTGATTTTTATTTTAATTATTGGAATTATTTTAGTGGAAAATTAAGAAAATTCATTTTTATCCTTTTAAAATTAATTTAAGGCTTTAAATATATATATTTTTATTTTGAGGTTTAGGAAAATTATTTGAATGGCTCCTAAATGATTAGGAGACCAAATGTGATAATTTGGTGATTTTTAATATTTTTGTAATTTTTTTTATTTTTTAATTATTTAAATATTTAAAAAAAATTCAAAATAAAAATTTTATTAACATTCTAATTTTAATTTTATAAAATTCCTCTGATCACAGAGAACTCCCAAAATCAATTTGGTGAAATTTTGAGTTGTATTTCATTATTAAAATTAGTTTAATGTTCAAAATTATCATTTCACTTAGAAAATTCTTTTAGGTGACCAAATGAACTCTAAATATCATGAAATTTTTATAGGGAGTTCTTTGACCTCTAAAGTTTAGTGGAAAATTTCTTTTGAGCTATTTACATTTATATATAATCCAATTTATTTTTATTTTATTTATAAGTCTTAATTACCGTTAGAGTTATTTTTTTTGACTTAAATCAATTTTCTATTTTTTCTAGGGTTCTCTAGTCATAGGAAACCTACCATAATTTTTTTGGATTTTTTAATCAGCATGCTAATTATTAGAATTAATTTATCAAAACAGATGTAAAAACTTGGAAAATATAGATCTCTTCATAGAGGTCTCCTCTGACCTTGAGAAAATTAGTGAAGATCCCCAATGACAGAGGCTACAACATGCTAAAATGGCAAGTCATGGTTATGTGTCCTAATGCATGGAGAATTAAAATACTACAGATAGTATTTAATTAATCAATAAGCATACATGCATCAAATAAATTTTAAACTAGTTCCACATTATTCGCCTCTGCTTAATAAGCAAGAGGGTATTTTTAATTTATTTTTATGATTTTTCTACACCAAGTTATGGATTTTAAAGTTTAGGTGATTTAAATAATTCAAAAAATTCATATTTTCCCACATAAGCAGCTCAGCACCGCGTCAACCTACGGCAGATCGAAGCCCCCACACGACGCACTCCCATTTGACGTTGCCAGTTGATTAGGATGCTACGCGGCCCGTTGTTCCGTTTCATCTTCCCTTCCGGTGCGATCTGAGTCTTCCAACAAAAACACGCGTGATCCAACGACTGCCATATTTGTCCCGGTCTGGTGTGATTCCGTGACCGTCCACACTAATACCTAATTTCTCAGCCTAAACTCAATGAAAACTCTTCATGTTTGATCCTATGGACTCCTATATGCATGGAGAACATATCCATACAGCTAAGCATTGTTTAAATTAACCCTAATTACATGAAGAATTCAGAGAAGCTCAAGAAGAAGAAGAGGTCAATACTTTCGCTCAAAGAAGTGAAGCTTCAATCAGAGATGCTCTACACCTTTGTTTGAGTCCCAAGAGCTTAGGGATGAAGCCACTTGTCCTGGTGAATAGCCTAGGTATAAAAGTGACCTGACCTGATTTAGAGCTTTGATGGAAGTCCCTGTTGGAGTGGCCTAGTGATGTGGCTTTCAGTGGGAAACTTCTTCTCTTAGTGTGAGCATGGTGTGGGTGAGTTTAATTTGACTTTGGTGAACCTTTGGAGGATTTCATGTTTATGGACTTAAATTAGAATCCAAAATTAAGCTGGGTCAATGGGTTTTCAGGGCAGGGAATGTAGTATGGAATGAGTTCTCTATGCTGTGGGAGGGATTTGGAGTGATTTGGCAGAGTTCTTCTAATGTCTAGTTTAGCCAACCTTTTGGCCATGATGGGTGGTGGTTTGAGTAGCCATGGCTGGGGTGGCTACTAGGGCTTCAATTCAGGTGCAAATAGCCGCTTAGGTGGAGTGCAAAGGAGCTCCAATGGCAATTTTGGGCTGAGTTAGCCATATGGTGGAGTTTGGATTTGCTTTGCTAGGATGTGGCTCTCGGTTTGGGCTCCTCCGGTGACTAGGGCAGTCGGTCAGGACAGGAGAGGAGGCCAGTGGCTCAGGTAAGCCAAAGGGCAGGCCATGAGTGTAAGGATTTTAATGGCTAGTGCATTATTGCAATTATCCCTTAGGTTTAACCACTTAAAGGAGGAGTTCCCCTAATTTAAGGGACCTTTGGTCCATGGCACCAGTAACGTGGGATAGATAGTTCTAGCCCGGTCCCTAGGGTCAACTTAGTGGCTATGGAGGGGTTGGTTTGGTCATATTTGGTTCAATTTGATTAAATTTGGTCATGGGTTCATTTGGGTCACCCTGGGTCCAAATTGGGCTAACTTGGGTTAGAGCTTGAAATGAACCCAATTTATTGATCAATATTATGTATATGATTGCCATAAATGGTTTAGAGAAGGATTGGAGTTCTTTTGAATTGTTTTGGGGGATTAATTTTGCTTGATTTAAGAATTTGATCAATTTAGGGTAAGTTGGGTTAACATGGGTTTAGGTTAAGCTAGGGTTGGGTCCAAGACCAATTAAAGTTTCCAAATGATCTTGGGGGATGTCATAAAGTGTTCCCAACATCAATTGGGTGGAAATTTTAGGAGTTGGGTAATCAATATGAGAGATTTTAGGCATATGGCATGTTTAGGTAAAAATTTAAGGTTTTGGACTTTTAAGTAGGATTGGGTGAGACTTGGGCTCAAATTGGAGGCAATTGATGGTTCAATTCATTTTAGGAGAGTATTATGAAGAGTTTGGGATACAAATTGGGGAGAAATTGATTGATGTTAGCTCAATTTGGGGATTGTGGGTCACTTAGGCAAAATTGGGGCTATTGGATTTATGTTGAAATTAAACTCCAATTGGATCAATTTGAGCTTTGATTTGGTTTAGATTGGCATTGGAGATGTTGAATTATAGTTTGGAATTGAAATTGGGCAAGGGTGGGGGCAATTGGGTGGACATTGGGTTTAATTTGGGCACTATTGGGCTAAATGGGTCAAAATGGGGCTTTTGGTTAAATTGGGCTAAATTGGCCAAATTGGGTGATTTGGTAGTTGAGAGAAACAAAATTAGGAATATTTAGGAGGTTTTGGAAATTTATGGGAATTTTTGGAATTTTGGCCTAAGAGGGACATTTTGGTCATTTTGTGGGTTTTTAGGAAAATTTGGCAATTTTGGATAATTTTAGTTACTTTGAGTGGTAGTGAGTATTTTGGAATAATTTTTGAAGAACTATGGGTAATTTGAGTGATTTTGAAAATTTTAGGGAATTTTAGGGGTATGTGGGGTATTTTGGGTATTTTGGGTATTTTAGGGTAAGAAATTAAAATTTTCGGAAAACTTGGGACTCGTTGAAAGTGAGTAAAATGGAATTGTTTAGGTTGAGCCATGGACCAAGGGTCACCCTCATTTGGTCCCCTATGTGTTGGTACTAGCCAAACCCTAGCCTAGAGCTAAGGGCTTGGAAAAACCACTTACATGAGTTTCCAAAGACTTAGGGGATCAAAGGTGATGTGCCTTGTTTATGGTTTTGAGTGTGTTGTTTAAGTGTCGTGTAATCTCCAGACCTCCCAAGGTAGATCCTAAGGTCTGATCACCTATAGGAAACTTCCCCTATGCTTGGTCTCGTCCTCCTAAAAGCTGGAGGTCAAGCCTTAAGCATATGAAAACTCCCAGTGAAGTGAGAAAAGTATAAATTGCTAAAGAAAAGGGTTCCATGCCTAGTTTTCTATGAAAGTCACCAGGAGAGTCTTATTACTAGACCCTAGGCTATTATCAAGACAAACTAGACCTCAACTAAAAGTGAGGTCAACAAATGGACCCCCAATACGTGTGGTGTGCTGGGTAAGCACACTGAACATATTGGTGTTGACCGATGAGATCAAGAAAACTAACAAAACTGTCTAAGTCAAAACTCAAGACAAACACAAAATTTAGCGAGGAACTTTCCACTGGGGATTATTTGGTTGAAACCTTTCAAGTCCCGGGAACTTCTGTTGGGGAAGGAAAATGGAATACCTTCATGAGAGAAGCTATGGATTTCAAGCCTCTAAACTTTGAAGGAGTCCGATCTGAATTGATTTGAAGTTGGAATTTGGATTTTAGAATTTGGATTTAAAATTTCAATTTGATTTCAATTTAAATTTTGAGTTTGAATTTTATTTTAATTTTGAGTTTTAAATTTTAATTTTATGTTTCATGGAATTTACAGAAATTTCAGAATTTGTGAAATTTTGAATTTGAAAATTTTAACTTCATGGGAAATTTTGAGTTAGAAGTGAGTGCAGAGGGGAAATCAGAATTTCAGTACTTATCTTGGAAGATGGGAGTTAGAATTTAGGTACTGATCCCGAAGGATAAGAACTGGAATTTAGATTCCGGCCTTAGAAATAAGAAATGGAATTTTATGAGTGTGGGAAATTTTCTCGAAAGGAAGATGAAGGTATACGAAATTTTGATGAAATCGAATGACAATGCTCTGATCCTGACATTTCATGGAAGACAGAAAATTTCTCGGATAGGAATTGGAAAGTTATGGAATTTTGGCGGAATTGGACGACTAAGCTCCGTTCCCGACAATTCATGGAAGGTAAAAAATTTGTCAGATAGGAAATGGAAAGTTAGGGAATTTTAGGGGAATCAGACAACTAAGCTCCATTCCCGGAATTTCATGGTAGGCGGAAAATTTCTCGGATAGGAAATGGAAAATTAGGGAATTTTGAGGGAATCAGATGACTGAGCTCCGTTCCTGGAATGTTGTGGAAGGCAGAAAATTTCTCGGATAAGAAATGAAAAGTTAGGGAATTTTGGGGGAAACGGATGATTAAGCTCCATTCTTGGAATTTCATGGAAGGCGAAAAAAATTTCTCGGATTGGAAATGAAAGTTACGGAATTTTGGGAGAATCAGATGACTAAGCTCTGTTCCTGAATTTTCATGGAAGGTGGAAAGTTTCTCGGATAGGAAATGGAATGTTAGGGAATTTTAAGGGATCTTAGAAGGGAAAGCTCAAGAACTCAAGGGGTAATAGTAGGGACTCAGAACTCAGGTACTAATCCCAGAATTTCATTTGAGGAGAATTTGGTAAAACTTGGTATTGACTTTCAAAGAAAGCAAATTTGGTGCAATTCGGCCAAGATTGGTCGCCATTGGAAAATTTATAGAATTTCATGATATTTTGAGTTTGTGAGAAGTGGCACTGTATGAAAAGTGCCAATTTTTGCGGGGTACCAACAAATGCGATGGATTCAAAGATGAGAGCAAAGACTCAGAATCTCGAGAGAGAGAATATTATCATTCATGTTTTTAATTCATTATTTTCTTTCAATTCGTTTTGTTTCATTTCATTTTGTTTCATTTTATTTCATTTAATTTAAATTTTGAGTTAATTTTGATTGTAATGTCATTTTCTTTGATTTCATTTAACTTAATTTTCAAGTTCATGTTGACTTTAATTTCATTTTGTTATCATTTTATCCTTTTCTTCTACATCATTCTTTTGTCTTTTTTGTTTGGAACCAAAACATGCTCCTACGGCTATCGACTGTCAAGCCGAATAAAAATGTTTATGTAAACAGAAATCTTCATTAATTTTGCTGAAAGTAGTACAACTGATCATATGCTGACAAGCATCTAATTCGTAGATCATGTGCATAAAACTGAATAGAACTGACATATCATATCATCTGACAGCTGCAAAAGTGGTGACAACAACTGACGTGACCCGTAGTGAGGGGTAGTAAATTTCTGCCGCCTGAGGCTGCTGCGGGGACGAGCCAACCTGCTAAGGTTACGCTCCGGAAAAAAAAGTCCCCTCGTGAACACCCAGAGGTACTGCCGTCACAGTGGCAAAGGATGAAGGTTCTCCAATTCTAGATCCGGCTCATTGTAAAATGATGTTTTATCTTCAACCATTCTTCTGAAGCTGACTGACAATCTTTTCATTGTAACTCCTGGGATGATGTGTTTTGCTAAATCTGCTCCATTTCCTTTTAATACCAGTACTAATTCGAATGGTAGGGGAATTTCAATAGAACCTTGTAATACTCCTGGTCTGACAATCT
Organism: Papilionanthe hookeriana x Papilionanthe teres; assembly: GCA_022702705.1. Taxonomy (NCBI): domain Eukaryota; kingdom Viridiplantae; phylum Streptophyta; class Magnoliopsida; order Asparagales; family Orchidaceae; genus Papilionanthe; species Papilionanthe hookeriana x Papilionanthe teres. Next base: position 143,312,661 of record CM040425.1, read on the forward strand.
GAATTTCTCATCCAAACAAAATATTGCTTTCACTTATAAGGGAGACTGTGCAGAAGGGTCTCACAAAGTCATGGTGGTCGATATGATGCGGGATACAGTCCCCGTCATCATAAATATTTATGATGCAGTTGTTAGGAATACAGTATGTAGGAAACACGTGCCACTCGACCATCCTCTTTATCATCTTCTTGATTTGCGGCGGCATCAGATCCACCTCATCATGCTGTAAGATCCCCGAGAGATTGCCTTGTCGATCTTTAGTGAAGTTATAGTAGAAACTGCACTGGATGGTGACTCTGCCCTTTCCTCTTTTCATTTTGATGGCTTTGTATATGTTCTCGGCCTCAAGTGACCCGATCTGCCTAAAGTTTGAAGAGCGCCAATGCAATACAGAATTCTTTCTTCGTCCTTCTTCGAGAATACGTCAGTGTACAACTTAAGTCCTTCCAGGATATTGATAAATTTGCCTTGTATTCCTTCATAGTGTTGAAATTCCTTCTTTTTGATTCTTCTGTTTTTTACCATCACGTAGTATGGAATGCCTTGTAGCGGTGGTGACGGTAGAACAAACTATGGTACATACAACTCTACATCAGGATACTCCCTACTCCTGAGTAGCTGTGAGGCTACTGCATATGACTCAAATGTGGCATACTCCTCTAGCGGTAAAATGTGACAATCCAGGCACTCTGAAAATGCTCCTGTCACTGAAGGCAGTCTGGGTAAACCCGAGTTGCAAGTTTGACACCCATTCAAGATTTGTTCCATCAGATCTAATGTTGGGGCAGTATCCTCTGCAATTTCTTGCTTAGTATCGGTGCGCGGTTCGCTATCGTCGGTTTCTTTCATTTAAGGATCATATGAATCTTCTGGAATGGGTGATAGTCCGGCGGCAAGCTCCTGAGCTTGTGCTTTCTCCATATTTTCTAAAAGGCGACGCTTGCGGCAATTTGCATTTCTTCTTTTAGTGCGTGCTAACGGTGCATCTAGAACTCTTTCAGCTGAAGAAGCAACAAGATCACTTTTCTAGAGTAGTGACCATAGACGAACCTGACTGTGTCTCTTGGCGAGGAGGTGTGAATCAACAAACCCTCCAGTACCCCCATATCTTGATGTTTGTTCGATCTCTTTACAACCAATCTTCTCTATTGACTTCATGCCCGTAGTCTTCTATTTTCTGTTCCTTTTCAAGACACGAGTTCCAAGCCGTATTTAGAAGCAAACACCAAATCATAATCCGACACTTCCTGCACAAGTAAACATGGGGAAATATCAGTGGGTGGTGTTGTGCACGAACAAGAACAAGGACAAACTTATTATCCTTTATTTTAATAAGTTTTATAATTATTTTAATGTCATTATCTTATTTAATATATTTTTATAAGATTTACTATTTAGGAATTAATAAGTGTATTTTATTTTTGTGAGAGAATTTACTTTATTTCATTTAACTTTATTTATTACAAGATTTGGACCCGATACGTGACGGCCGACCCTATTCTACATCAAAATGAAAATCTTTCTTCAAATTCCTCATGTCGTGTAGTACTTCTTGAGATATCATCCATTTATTGGCAACATGGGTCTATGCCCTTAAGAGTCCACCAGCTGGTACGACCCTCCAGAGTAAACCTTTTCCACCACGAATGGTCCTTCCCAAAAGTCAGTTCAAAATCTCTACCTTTCATGCGATGTGCCAGAATAGACCTTCTAAGAACAAGCATGAAGTCACCAACCTTGAATGACCTCGGTCAGACTAAATTATTGTGGGCTTGAATCATCTTTGCTTGGTACAGTTCTCTTCTGAATCTGATGTGCTGCTGACTAGTCTTCCAGTAACTTTCCTGCTTGCAAATATTCTATTAACGGCTGATGCCAACCTTCTGTATCATCTGCAATAATGGCTACTATCTCTTCTTTTCTAATCTTGTGTAAAATATCGAGATCTATCTACGATAAAATCTGATGTCCTTGTACCATAATATCTACAGAATCTTCAGGTGGACAAGTCAATTTTTTAGCAAGTTTAGCTAAAGTGTCCGCGTGGGCGTTGTCTGCTCGAGGAATCCTATAAAATTTCACACTCAAAATTTGCTCGAGTAATTTCATTATGTACCGGTGGTATTCTTCTGACGTTGGTTTCAAAATTTTATACTTTCCCGCCACTTGTTGAATGACGAGTTGTGAGTCGCCATATATGGCAATATCTGTTATTTCCATTAGTATTACTATTTCCAAACTGGTGATTAGAGCTTCGTATTCTGCTTCATTATTGGTACATGGCTTTATCAAGTGATATGAGAATCTCAGCATCACCTGATCTGGAGTCACAATGATTAAACCAATTCCTACTTTGTCGGGTATCACTCTCTATTGTCCTTTGTCTCTTTGGGCTGATGAATCGCCGTCGAAGTACATTTCCCAACGTCTGGCATTGAGCTTCTCTCTTTGTCGTATATGTCCATCTGGTAGTTCATCATTGAGAGGAGACCCAGCTGTCAGTGGGTGTACTGTGAGAAAATCTGCAAGAATCTGCCCTTTGATAGCGTGAAGGGGCACAAAAGTTATGTCAAATAGCAATAGTATCATCGACCAACTTGCTAAGCATCACTAAAGTGTTGGTCGGGTCATAAAATTTTGCAATGGATTAACTTTTAAAATTAGGTTGACATTCTGAGATAACATGTAGTTTCTAAGCATTTGAGCGGCAAAAACCAAAGCTAGACAATATTTCTTAATAGAGGATACTTTACTTTCGCGGGTATGAGACGTCAACTCATATAGTAGAGTGCATTCTCTCTACCCTCATCATTGACTTGGGCAATTAATGCCCCAAGGGACTGGTCTAGAGCCTCAATAAAAACTATCATGGTCTACACGGGATAGGGGCTCCTAAAATAAGAGGTGTCGTTAGATATCGTTTAATATCTTCGAAAGCTTGTTGACACGACTCTCCTCAAACGAATTTGGCATCCCTTTGAAGTAAATTCTAAAAGGGTAGACACCATACTGACAGATTAGATATGAAGCGTCTTAGCTATGCCAATTTTTATTAAAAAGAATGTAGTTGTTTCAAGACTTTAGGAGGAGGCATTTCTTATATAGCTTTAATATTCTCTGGGTCGATTTCGATTCCCCGATGACGAACAAAGAATCCTAGAAATTTCCCGGAGGTAACGCCAAAAATGCACTTTAAGGGATTCATCTTTAGATTGTATTGTCGTAATCATTCAAATATGATCCTCAAATCATTTGGGTGGTTTTCCTTTACTCTTGATGACCAAATTGTCCACGTAGTATTCCACTTGGATGTGAATGAGGTCATTGAAAATCTTTATCATTGCTCTTTGGTATGTTTCTCTTGCATTCTTCAAACCAAATGACATTATCGTGTAGCTGTAGAATTCAATTGGAGTTCTGAGGATGCAAGTAATGCATCTTCTGGAGCCATCTTGATTTGATTGTAACCTGATGATCCATCCATTAAGGAGAAAATTTTGTGTGACGATGCAATGTCCACCATTAATTCTGGTATTAGCAATGAGAATTCGTCTTTCAAACATGCTTTTTTTAAATCCCTGAAGTCGACACATACTCGCATTTGTCCATTCTTCATCTTAACCGGCACAACGTAAGCTAACCATGTAGGATATTGTTCTTCTCGGACAAAGTTAGTGTCTATTACTTTCTTTATTTCTTTCATAACATGTTGTTCAATTTTGAGGCGCATTCTTCTGGGGGCTTGATTCAATGGTGATGTATTTTGATCCACTCATTGTCGATGAACTGCAACCTCTGGAGATAGTTTAGGCATTTCATTATAGCTCCAAGCGAAGCAATCTTTAAATTATGACAGTAACTTGACCAAGTCTGCAACCTCATCTTTACTGAGAAACGAACTTATGAAAGTAGGTCAGGGTTGCTCCTCAGTCTCGAGATTAATTTCTTTTAATTCATCCACAATTGATTTGATTTCTTCTCCAAACTCTGGCAGAGCCTCTTCTATTAGTTGATCTTCATATTCATCTTGGATGTCTAAGCAATCTTCTTCTAGCTGACTAGTAATAACCATGCAAAATCCTAGTCATCTACAGGTCTGATTATACCAAACCCAAGACGTTCTTTCGTTGAGTTTCTTTTCTTTCGTGTTCCATAACTTTTCGAATGATTGTAACTTATCTTTAGGCATTTGCTTTGGCACATATCCTTGTTGAATTAACTTTTGTACACATAGCAAAAAGTAACTAAAAGGTAATTCCATTAATTCATTAGAATTATTTTCTTCAAGAGTTACACACGGTTCAGAAGTAGAAGGAGAAGCTTTATAAAACTTGATCGGTTTAAAACCATTAATGGACTTCCTTGACTTCCATACGCTCAATCTTCCTTGATTTCGTATTCATCTTCCTCACACACAAAAAATCTCTCTCTTTGCTCAATCTCTCTCTCCCTATCCCTACACACTCTCTCTCTCTTCAACTTTTATGCCTCTCAATCCCTCTCTCTTCTCACTTATTATTTGTCACATGCTTTCACACTTCTCTCTCTCTCTTTCTTTTTCTCCCTTTCTCCCTCCCTCTCTTTGTCTCCTCTTTCTCTCACTCCCTTTTCATTGCACTTGTCCTCTATCTATATATTTCACTTCATCTCTCCCTCACACTCTTTTGCATTATCTTTCTCTCTATCTATCTCTTTACTTTCTCCCTCCCTCACTAACACTCTCTCTCTCCCTTCCAACCCTCCTAATATCTTATTTTCTCTCTTGTCCCTCTCTCCCTTTCCCTTTCTCTCTAGATCTCTTTCAATCTCAAACTATTATTTCTTTATCACTCTCACTCTGTCCCTTTATTATTCAAACTCTCTCATTCGTGCCTATTCTAGGTCTCCTTTATGTAGCTCGCTCTTCTCTCTCCATCTCGCACACTTATACACTCTCTCACTCTCTCTCAATCTCCCACCCTCTTTAGCTCTATGTCTTACTCTCTATCTCACTCTTTATTACCATTTTGGCCTTTCTCTCTCACTATGTCCTCTCCCTCCCTTGCTTCATTTGGTCTCTCTTCTCACTCTATCCCCTTCACTATTATTTTCTCACACTTTCTCTCTTTCTCACTCTCTAGTCACTTTTCTATATTATAGTTTTTTTACACTCCCTATTATTGCTATCTCTTCTCTCTCTTCTCTTTCTTTTCTCTCACTCTATCCTCCACTCTTCTCTCTCTTCTCTTACTTTTCTCTTCTTCCATCCAACCATTTGTGTGAGGTTACTAAGGATAGAGCTATCCTCAACTACTGCATACAAGAGAAAAAGCCGATCGATGTTGGGAGTATTATTTATGATTCTGTAAAGGCCACTGCTCATTTTAGCACTTCTGTTGGACTGAGATTTCAATCTTTGATTTATTCTTTGTGCGAGAATGCTGGAGTTGTTGCTGAGCTTTCAGACGAGAAGCTCAAGTCTACAAAGCCAATTGGACGTGAAAGTGTGAGTATTTATGATCGACTCCGAGGTAAGAGTTCTACCGCACTCTCTAGTTCATTACCTGCTTCTGGAAGACCTTCTACTTCTGGATCTTCTATTTTTGGTGCTAAGCCACCGTCTAGTTTTTGGGAGAATATGCATGAGAAATTTATAGAGCAGCAGAATATGTTACTTTTGACCCAGTGTAGAGTCGATACTATAGATTTGAAATTGGATCATCTTTCTAAGTACACCCAAAGGAAGAGTGATTATTATGCTGAGTATTCTGAGTCTCTTGTTAGATTCCTGAAGGGAGATCATTCTGTTCAGTTTCCGACCTTCCCTAGATTCTCACAATTTGATATCCAGAACAATAATGTAGACTTTTCCTATGATGACGACGAGGATGAGGAGACTGCTAGTGATGATTAGATTTTTAGGATTGTGTATCTGTGTTGTTTATGTTTTGTGTTAGTTTTGTATGTGTGTGATGATTTTCTTGATTGTAAGTTTGATGCATTGTTCTGAGACACTTATTTATGTATTAATGATTGTTGGATTGCTAAAATTTAATTCTGATATGAGATGCTTTATTTATGTGTTAGTGTAGTGATCAGAACACCTGTTTAGTTAATTTTATTTAAAATTATTAATAAAAAAATATAAAATAAATACACATATATATGATTTTTGTAGAAATTGATCCGGCTTACCAAAATTTTTCTATATATGCTTAGACTTTCTTTTATATTCATAAAAAAGAATGTGTAAAAAATTAAATTTTCCTTTCTTGATTATTTTTCATATACTTGGAAAAATTCCTGGTAGAAATATGCTATTCTTTCTCTCATACATTAGAAATTTTCATGATTATTGTTTATACCAAAACTGAAGTTTGCGGAAAGGGAAAATTCTTTAATGTTTAAATATTATTTGTCCTTAATGTACTAATATTTTCTTTAAAAATATTAACATAACATAAGGAATGAAAAAATCTATTTAAGATTACTTAAAATTTTTGAATTTATAAATAATTTAGTAAACTTAACTAAAATTTCAATAATTTTGATTGATTTTAAGAATATAATTATTTAACTTAAAGAATAATAAGATTAAAAATTTTTCTATTTATTGTAAAGAAAATTGTATTTTTGAAATTCTAAGGAATGAAGATTATTACTTGAAAAAGAAAAGATTGAAATAATTTTGAAAAATACTTATCAAGGAAGTCAAGATTTATTACAATTTTTTGCTAGTTTTGCAAAATCACATTCAAAAAATTATTTCCTAAATACTAGAAGATGTTAATTGTGTGGAGGATCTGGCTAAATTAAGGGACAATATCATATGAATGTTTACGAAGGAACATAATTAAAAATTCATAGAAACCCAAGTAACACAGAAGGATGAAGTCTCTAACGAATAAGGCAAAGTTAAAAACTAAGAGAAAAACTTTTGTAGAAACTGTAAGATAGGCACCTGTAAGAGTATTTGCTTTAACAACTCAAGGGTCTAATGAATATTAACAAATAGTGATCGTTTTGTTTATTATTTTTGATAATTTAGCTCAAGTTTTTTTCTTATTCTAGTGCATCACAATCCTTCATATTAGAAAATTTTCTTACTCTTACTGTTAGCATTATGTTATCTTTTGGCGAGTCCACCTTAACAATTGTTATATGTTCCATAGACTTTATGACTACAAGTAGAGCATTTAAATCCAACTTAATTGTACAATAATGGCCATAAAATTATTTTGAGGTTATTGTGAAGTAAGCGAATCAATTATTATGCAATATCAGGGTTCGCATATCAGTTCCATGAGGAAAATTGTTGACTAAGGTGCCGCTTGAGAAAGCTTATAAGTGTGGGAAACATTTTTAAAATGCCGCTTCACCATTTGTTTCATGTGGTCAAGAAAAATTCGGTGAAATTCAGTTATTAATTTCACGATAGGAGGCGCCATAGGATCAAATCCGCAACCCGCGTCTTCAATGCACACCCGAGTTTCATTTCCTTTCGTGCCCTTTGGCTATCGTCACCTCCCTCGTTGTCGACCCCGCACCTCTCCCTGGCCTCTTTTCCTTGCCTCTTCAACTAACCTTATTAGGAGTACGATTACATAGAGATGGTTAACTCAGTGAGGACAGAGGGTGTAGCCATAGAGTGCATACCGGAAAGAAGAATTGCTCCATCGCCATAGCTAGAGCCACGAACTCTAACACGAGCTAAGATTCACCTATCTTGAATCCATTTTCCCTCGAGCTCGAGATGGATCGCAATTTTTTTCTCGAGTCCCCATTCTTAAGCAAGGCTAATTATAGCCAAGGAGAAGGAAAAAAAATGATTTATTTATTTATTTATGAAACATTATAGAAGGATTGTGTTAACTTAAGCTTATCATAACATTATTTCAATATTTTTTATCATTTAATTTAATTTTTTTTAAATTTATGTGAATTTATTTAGCAAAATTGCTCTATCAAATTCCAAGTTAGTTTAATATTTGAATTATTTACATTTCAAACTATTTTGTTTATACTTTCAACTTTATATTTAATTATTTATCTGTTTTGATTAAACTTATTAAAATTTTATTCAGGATTTTTTTAGATTCCTTGATGTAGTTTTCATGATGGGTAGAATGGTCACTTATTCATAGATAGCAACAAATCATTTATTTTCAAACAGCGTCCTAAACAGCCAGAAACCTATCAGGATCAGCTGTAGATCAGTAGCTTATCTGAATAAGCTACTTATCTGGAAAAGCTAGTTAAGCTACACTTGGTCAAATAGTCTCTAACTAGAATACAACATAATTATATATCAAAAAAATCATTCAAGAATAAAAAAAAATGCCTCACAAGCCCTATCCTAGGTTCTTATTAATATTTTCTTAAAGTATCCCAGAAAAAAGGATTTGGGTTGGATTTCATCACAATAGAAGTAACTATTCAAATAGTTAATGAAAACTAACTATTTTTTTATTTATGCAACAACATTTATAATCCCATGGTTTTTTCATCCCAGTACTATAGGTGTTTTTTGATTTAGTTAACCTAAAGAGGAAGTTAAGCCTATTCAATTTGGATGACATTTGTCAGCAACCATGGGTTACATCATCCAAGATGCCTTTTTAAACCTAAAGGATCAATTACTATTAAATATAATAATAATAATAATTATTATTATTATTATTATTGATACTATTATTATTGTAATTTATTTATTATTATTATTATATTTATTACTATTAATATTTTTTATTAAATTCTTTTTGAAGACACATATCAAGTTTTAATTTTATCATAGCTTATAAGATCATAAAAATCACCAGGGAAAATGAATATCGTTCTTATGAACTCGATATTTATAATTTCTATAAGAAATTTGATTGTTCTGCAAATTCTTAAAACTATTTTGTTCAAAATTTTTATACTATTTAAGATATAGATATTTTGACTTAAGTGATTTTAAAATGGTGTTAAAAATAATTCTTGTGGATGTATATTGAGTTGAAAAGCTTTAGGTTAAAATTTTTTAAGTTTATGCACTTTATATGATTTATCACAATTGTTTTAATATTGAAGTGATTTCACTCAAAAAATCATAATAAATTCAAATGATCTCAAAATTATTTGCAATTTTACTGAAATGTTTAGAGTATGATTCCAAATAACCTAACAATCTTTCATGTTATATCAAGTTCATTTTAGATTTTAGTTGAATTATTGCATTTATTAGCAATTTTATTAGTAGAAAATAATCAAAAGAATAAAAAAAACAAAGTAAAATTTATATTTTATTTACTTCATCCAATTCAATTGACCTATGAGTAAATAATTCATTCAATATGGAATTTTATTGGTGAAGTTATCTAAATTTTACTAAGAAAGGTAAATTTGAAAATACCTTATTAATGCTTCAACTACTCTTACCTATGTTGAAAAGAATTTTAAAGGTTTATCTTCAATTAGTTAACAAACTAGTTATATTAGTTAGGTTTCATTACGTCTATTTCGTTCATTTAGTAAGTGAAAATGTAAAAGGATTTTTTTGTAAATTCAAAGAAAATTAAAAATCTACCTCAAAACTAACTTTAAATTTATAATTTTTTAAAGTGTTTTGTTATTTATATTTCATTAAGAGTTTCATTTTAAATTTTTCTAGTTTTAAATTGTATAAGATTGATTTTGGAGTTCTTAACGATATAAAGTTAATTTTGAAATTTTGTTAATCATATTATTTTTCATGTTAATTGTTATGGAAAATTTACTTAAATTGTGGTGATGGTTTCAATTATCGAGCTATGCAACTCCAAACAATATTATTGTTGACCTCACTTTTGTTGTTGTTTAGTCTTTCTTCCTTAGAAGCCTATGATCTAGCCATAGGACCAACACAAATTGACCAACACACCCCAAAATTCTTAAAAATCTCAAAGTAAACCGAAAATTATCAAAATTACCAAAATCCCGCTCAAGTCCCAAAAATTTCCTAAATCTCCAAATTATTCCAAATGTCCCCAAAATCAATTTGAACCACCCCTTGACCCTAAAATCTCCAAATCTCCCCAAATTTCAATAAAATTGATTCCAATTATTCTCAATTTCAATTCCAAATCAAAACTCATCATGTATTATCCTAATTAAAACCAAATTGAAGCCTAATTGAACCAATTTTTGAAACCCCAAAGCCAAAACCCCCAATTTAGCCATATCCTTAAATTCCAGAAAATTAAACCCTTTAACCATTAAAATTTTGCCAAATTTGAAGTCCTCATGACACTGCCCCAGACCATGTTAAACTGGCACTTGGTCTATATCTAAGCTTAAATCCAACCCAAAACCCCCAATTATAAAGCAAAATCCAAAATCTCCCAAATTGAACTTCAAATATTCTTAAATTTCCACCCAATTGAGTTCCAAATGCTTCATGACAATGTTCTACACCAATTTGAACAATTAGATAATCCAAATCTAAACTCTAGCCAAGCTTATACCCATGTCCAAGCCAAATCCAAGAATTTGAATCCAAACAAACTTAGAGCCACTTGGTCTAGTCCAACTTGGATGGCCACAGTTGCCATTTAGACTATAAGACACAACCAAGATCCACTTAGCCCACACTAGGTGGCCCATGGATGAATGGTTCATTAGTTAAAGGGATCTCTCCAATATTTGGCCAAATGATTCAATCTTTGCCATCAGCTATCTAACCTTCCAGCTAATCACATTTGAACATTCCTCTGGTTCCTCTGACCAAGCTAGCCACCAGCCCTGCCATGGCTGGCAGGCCTAGTCACTGGGAAAACGAAAACCAAGAGAGTCATCCTCATAACTCAAACCTAATTCTACCCACCCATTCAAGTTGGCTCAACCTGAATGGTCAATTATGTTGTTCGGCCCTCCATCCAAGCAATCTTCTGAACCCTCTGACATGACCAATTATGCCCTAATTCCATGGCTAATTAAACACCACCCCCTCACAGCCAAATAAAGGATAGTGTACTAAACTTTGGGGAAACTTTGCCAAATTATCTCTAGAGCTTCTCCAGACCTTCCTAAGCTGAAGCCCACCATTCAATAGGCTTCTCCCTTATCCACTTAAAATTTGATAGCTTTTTAATGTCCTTTTCATACCAATTTTTGATGATATTGCACTTAAAACAATCGTATCTTTCCTGATTTCATGGAAATGCAATGATTTTAGGCTATTGGAGTAAAAAGAACTGAAAAGGAGCAAATTTGAAGAAAAATGGGGCAAAAGTGCATTTTATTGAACTAGCACTGATCGGCGCTGTCTCCAGCGCCGGACCGAGCTAATTTACAGACAATTTGGATCAGAAGGCGGAAAATAGCTCTGAACAGTGCTCTATCCTGTGCTTGACCGAGCCCTATCCCAAATTTAAACTAAATTTAATGTATTTGGCTGGATTTTGGAGAGATGCTTGAAGAAATTCTTAGGAAATCAGTTATGGTCGGATTAAAACTACTTTGGAGCCAAATTTAGAGAGAGAGAGAGTTTAGAGTGCGAGGGAGTGAAGAGTGAGTGTGTCTTTTCAATTTGTTTAGGAAATCTAAGGTTTGTGTGTTCTCTTCTGAGTGTAGGAGGAGAGGGAAAGTGAGAGATTTCTTCTTCCTTACTTATGTAAAGAGAGATTTGTGTGGTCTTGTGAAGAAAGAAAAGGAGTCAAAGGAGTTCCTTAAGATTCTCTTAGGGAAGAGTTTGATATAACTTGTTTTTTCTTTACTCTATTTGTATGACATTGCTTTTATATATATAATTCATATTTTGTCATCTTTTCCTCATGAGTCTTGAGTATATTTTTTGTCTTCATCCTTTTCATGTGATGTGTTGATGTTTTAATTTGAAAATGATATGCCGATTTATTATGGAGAATTTGTGATGACCTTCTCACTTTGTACTTCATTTACTTTTTAATCTGGCTAATTAAACTATTAAAACTTGTTGGGAAACATATGTTCCGAAAGGATTATGAGTTCCATAACAAAAGTGAAGCTGACATTCAATGTCCATTATTGAGTGACATAGTTCATGGGGGTTGAGTGTAAATAAATAGGGAAATACACTCTGTTGGGCGTAGAATTGGATATTTCAGAGTGACAGGCTGAAATCCTCATTTTGGTCCTAGGGTTTGGAAACCAAAGCGAGACTTAGCCTTTAAGGAAAGGGAAGCGGGAGCTCTGGAGTGAGAGCCAGTATCCTCCCAGCCTAACCACAGATTTGGGGACTGAACTTAGGATTAGCCAATGTTCTTTATGTGCTTGGAAAAGAGTAAAGAATAGGAATTCTCCAATTTGGCACAATACATTTGCATCACTGATCTATATCACAAAAATCATCATATTATAATTAGAGAGGAGGAAGATTCTTTCTTACAACTGAACTTTGTTATAAATTTAGTCTTCTGTTAGTTTAATTTGCTAGATGGCTAGAAGGTACTCTGGTAGAATTAGTAACTACAACTGTTTGTCTCTATTTTAAGAAATTTAATTGCTTGAAATTGTTTTGTGATTTGAGAAGTGATTTTTATGCTACAACATAAAATTAATTGCCTCTCTGTGGGATCGATATCCAGGACTCTGCTAGAGCCCTTCATTACTTGAGCGATACGTGTACTTGCGTTTAATTGTGTAACTCAATAGAAAACTAAATCCATATATATAGAAATTTGACTTCATAAATTTTTGCAAATTAAAAAAGTCGCACCAAGTTTTTGGTGCCATTGCCAAGTAGGAAAGGTAATTGCTAAAGTTAATTTTGTAGTATTTGAACTCTTATATTTGAATTACAAGTCGTAATTGTGTGTGCTTGTTTATTGTTAGTGTGCATATTGTGTTTGTATGTGTATTATCAGATCTATAGGTTTAGTTCCTTATGATTCTAAATTAGAGCGTACTATTAGAAAAATTCAAAAATAACTAAAACAATCTGAAAATCCTTACAAAATGGCGAACAACTTAAACAATCAAAATAAAAATATATCAAGACCCTTAAGAGATTATGTTAATCCAACAGCTGATGAAATCACTTAACTATCCCAAACCATGATGTTGCTGCTAATTCATTTGAGCTTAAACATGCTATTATCCAAATGGTACAGAATAATAAATTTGGAGAAACACCTAATGAAGATCCTAACTTACATTTTTCTAGTTTTCTAGAACTGTGTGTTACCTTTAAATATGATGGAGTGTCAAACGATGCTCTTAGGCTTAGACTTTTCTTTTTCATTAAGACATAAGGCTAAGGCATGGTTAAATTTGTTAGCACCTGGATTCCTGAAAAACTTAAAGACCCGGGTAGTTTCACTATCCCGTGTGCTATAGGTGAGAAATCTTTCGGAGGAACTTTATGTGATATGGGAGCTAGTATTAATCTTATGCCTTTATCAACTTTCAAAAGATTGAGAATAGGAGAAATTTCACCTACATCTGTGACACTTCAATAGGCTGATCGTTCTATCACTTATCCTAAATGAGTTGTGGAAGATGTATTAGTCAAGGTGGATAAATTTATCTTTCCTGTCGACTTTATTATATTTGATATGGAGGAAGATAAAGAAATTCCAGTTATTTTGAGAAGTCCATTCCTTGCTACTAGGAGAGCTATGATTGATGTTCAAAAAAGAGAATTAACTATGAGAGTTAATAATCAAGAGGTAACTTTCAATATTCTGAAATCTTTGAAAGACCCTTCGACTAAAAAAGATGATGAGTATTTTTGAATGGAAATCTGCGATTATTTGAGAGAAGATCATTTTAAAGAAGTATTTGAAGAAAATTTGGAAAGTGAGGATGAATATGAAAGTGAAAGTGAAGATGATTTGAATGATATGAAGAATGAAAAGATAGAATTTGTTCAGGAAAAATTTGAAAAATTAGATACTATGAAAAATGAAGATAAAAGTTTAATTTCATCCTTCATTAATCCCCCTGAACTTGAGCTAAAAATCCTCACTAATCATTTGAAGTGTATGTTTTTAGGAGAATCATCTACCTTACCAATCATTGTATCTTTGGATTTAAATGAATATCAAGAACAAAAATTACTAGAAACCTTAAAAAGATACAAAAAGGCATTTGTTTGGTCCATAGTAGATATTAAAGGAATAAGTCTATTGATTTGTATGCACAGAATTTTGTTGGATGAACAACATAAACCTAGAGTTGATCCATAATGGAGAATGGACCCAATAATGAAAGAAGTGGTTAAAAAAGAGATTTTAAAGAGGTTAGATGCTGAAATTATATTTCCTATTTCTGATAGTGTTTGGGTAAGCCCAATTCATTGTGTTCCTAAGAAAGGAGGAGTAACTGCTGACGTAAATGAACGAAATGAAATTATAAAGATAAGAGAAGTCACTGGTTGGTGAATATGTATTGATTATAGAAAATTAAACTCCGCCACCAGAAAAGATCACTTCCCTTAATCTTTTTAGACCAAATGCTAGGCAGACTTACTGGACACAAGTATTATTGCTTTTCAGATGGATATACTAGTTATCACCAAATACACATGCCTCCTGCGGATCAAGATAAGACTACATTTACTAGTCCTTATGGAACTTTTGATTTTTTAAGAATGCCCTTTGGATTATGTAATGCGCCTGCAACATTTCAAAGATGTATGATGTCCATATTTAGCAAATTAATAGATGATGAAATAGAAGTATTTATGGATGATTTCTCAGTATTTGGAGATTGATTTGATTCATGCTTATGCATCTTAGAAAAAGTTTTAGAGGTATGCGAAAGAACAATTTTAGTCTTGAACTGGGAAAAGTGTCAATTTATGGTCGCAGTAGGAATTTTTCTTGGGCATAAAATATCTGAATATGGCATGTAAGTAGATCCTGCAAAGATTTAAATTATAGAAAAATTACCACCTCCAACAACTGTGAGAGGGGTAAGAAGCTTTTTGTGACATATAGGGTTGTATAGGCGATATATTAAAGACTTTTTCAAAAATAACAAGCCTCTATGCCAACTTTTGGAAAAAGATAGGAAGTTTGATTTTAACAATGGATGCTTAAAAGCTTTCGATCTATTAAAAGAAAAATTAATCGCTGCCTCTATAATAGTTTCACCTTACTGGGAGAAACCATTTGAATTAATTTGCGCTGTAGTGATTATGCTATTAGAGTAGTTTTAGGGAAAAGGCATGAGAAAAAGTATAAAGTTATATACTACGCTAGCATGACTCTTACTGATGCTCAAATTAATTACACCACTACATAAAGAGAGTTATTAGCTATCGTTTATGCCTTTGAAAATTTTAGATCTTACTTAATTAGAGCTAAGTGTATAGTGCATACTGATCATTTTGCTATTAAATATTTAACAAAAAAGAATGTTGAGTTTGGTTTAAAATGTCGATTGATGTTATTTAATATCGATGTTTGTTGAATTTGGTTTGAATTGTCGATTAATTTCATTTAATATCGGTGTTTGTTAAATAAAGTTTGAAATGTTGATTAATGTTGGTTTATGTTCGATTATGTTTGGAATGTTGATTAATGTTGAATTTTGTTGAGTTTCATTTGAAATGTCGAATTTTGTCAGTTATGTTGATTTTTCTTTGAAATGTTAGATTTATATCGGTTATGTCGATTTATGTTTGCAATGTCAAATTTATGTCGTTTATGTCGATTTATGTTTGAAATGTCAAATTTATGTCGATTATATTGATTTATGTTTGAAATGTCAAATTTATGTTGATTATGTCGATTTGTGTTTGAAATGTCAAATTTATGTCGTTTATGTCGATTTATGTTTGAAATGTCAAATTTATGTCGATTATGTCGATTTATGTTTGAAATGTCAAATTTATGTCGTTTATGTCGATTTGAGTTCAATTTTGTCGATTTAGGTTCAATTTGGGTTGAACCTAAAGTTTATGTTGATTTAGGTTTAATTTAGTTTCAGGGTTTGATCTTGATTTGAGTTTGATTTTGGGTTTTATGTCGATCTGAGTTTGGTTAGATTCATTATCAGTTGAACCTAAAATTTATATTAAGTTGAGTAGGGTTAAGTTCATTGTCAGTTGAAGTTAAGTTGGACTTAGGTTCATGTCATGTAAAACCTAAGTATGATTTGACTTAAGTCTAATATAGGTTAGACTTAGGTTTAAGTCAGATTGAATCTAAGTATGATTTGACTTAAGTCTAATGTGGGTTAGGCTTAAGTTAGGTTTAATTAAACCTTACTTAGTTAAGGTTTAATAGTTTAATTAAGTCTAATGTGATAGACTTAATTATGGTTTAAGTTGGATTAGAACTTAGTTAGTTAAAATATAGTATTTTAATTAAACTTAATGTGATAGACTTAATTATGGTTTAAGTTGGATTAAACCTTGGTTAGTTAAGGTTTTATGGTTTAATTAAGTCTAATGTGATAGACTTAATTATGTTTTAAGTTGGACTAAACCTTAGTTAGTTAAGGTTTAATGATTTAATTAAGTCTAATGTGATAGACTTAATTATTTTTTAAGTTGGATTAAACCTTAGTTAGTTAAGGTTTAATGGTTTAATTAAGTCTAATGTGATAGACTCAATTATGGTTTAAATTTGAGTTAAGTTAGGTTCAAGTTAGGTTGAACGTAGACTTAAGGTTAACTTAAGTTCAATATCAGTTGAACTCAAGTTTGATTTGGGTTTGAATTAAGTTAGGTTCAAGTTAGATTGAACCTAGACTTAAGGTTGACTTAAGTTCAGTATGGGTTGAACTCAGGTTTGGGTTTTAAATTTAGGTTCATATTGTGTTGAATCTGAATTGAAGGTTGAAGTTGGGTTCAAATTGGGTTGAACTTAAGTTAAAGGTTGAACTTGAGTTCAAGTTGGGTTAAATCTAATTTAAAGGTTGAACTTGGGTTCGAGTTGGGTTGAACCTAAGTTAAGGGTTGATTTGGGTTCAAGTTGCGTTAAACCTAAGTTAAGGGTTGAACTTGGATTCAAGTTAGGTTGAACAAAAATTAAAGGTTAAATCTTGGGTTCAAGTTTGATTAAACCTTAATTGGTTAAGGTTTAATAGTTTAAATAAGTCTAACGCGGTAGACTTAATTAAAGTTTTAAGTTTGATTAAACCTTAGTTGATTAAGGTTTAATAGTTTAATTTAGTCTGATGGGATAGAACTAATTAGAGTTTAAGTTTGATTAAGTCTAATTTAGTTAAGACTTAATGGTTTAATTAGGTCTAATAGGTAAGACCTAATTAGGGTTTAGGTTTGATTAAGTCTAATTTAGTTAAGACTTAATGGTTTAATGAGGTCTAATGGGTTAGACCTAATGAGGTTTTAGGTTTGATTAAGTCTAATTTAGTTAAGACTTAATGCTTTAATTAGGTCTCATGGGTTATACCTAATTAGGTTTTAGATTTGATTAAGTCTAATTTAGTTAAGACTTAATGGTTTAATTAGGTATAATGGGTTAGACCTAATTAGGTCTTAGGTTTGATTAAGTCTAATTTAGATAAGACCTAATGGTTTAATTAGGTCTCATGGGTTAGACCTAATTAGGGTTTAGATTTGACTAAGTCTAATTTAGTTAAGACTTAATGGTTTAATTAGGTCTAATGGGTTAGATCTAATTAGATTTTAGGTTTGATTAAGACTAATTTAGTTAAGACATAATGGCTTAATTAGGTCTAATGGGTTAGACCTAATTAGGGTTCAAGTTTGATTAAGTCTAAATTAGTTAAGATTTAATGGTTCATTTAGGTTTAATGGGTTAGACCTAATTAGGGTTTAAGTTTGATTAAGTCTAATTTAGTTAAGACTTAATGGTTTAATTAGGTTTAATGGGTTAGACCTAATTAGAGTTTAAGTTTTATTAAGTCCAATTTAGTGAAGACTTAATTGGCTTAATGAGGTCTAATGGGTTAGACCTAATTTAAAGTTTAAAGCCTCTTTAAGCCTAATATAAGTAAGGCTTAAGGGTTAATTAAGTCTAATTAGGTTAGACTTAATTATGGTTTCTGGTTAATTTAAACATAGTGTAAATAAGGCTTAAAGATTAATTTAGTCTTGTTGGATTAGACTTAATTATGGTTTAAGGATTACTTAAGCCTATTGTAAGTAATTTTTA
The DNA here is from genome assembly GCA_022702705.1 of Papilionanthe hookeriana x Papilionanthe teres. Lineage (NCBI taxonomy): Eukaryota > Viridiplantae > Streptophyta > Magnoliopsida > Asparagales > Orchidaceae > Papilionanthe > Papilionanthe hookeriana x Papilionanthe teres. The sequence goes on from CM040425.1 coordinate 143,330,729, forward strand.
AGTTTATTAATTAGGTTTAATAGAGGTTAAACCTAATTAGGGTTTAAAGGTTACTTAAACCTAATGTATGTAAGGTTTAAGTTTATTAATTAGGTTTAATAGGGGTTAAACCTAATTAGGGTTTAAGGGTTATTTAATCCTAATGTAAGTAAGGTTTAAATTTATTAACTAGGTTTAATATAGATTAAACCTAATTAGTGTTTAAGGTTTATTTAAACCTAATGTAATTAAGGTTTAAGTTGATTAACTTGGTTTAATGTGGATTAAACCTAATTAGGGTTTAAAGGTTACTTAATCCTAATGTAAGTAAGGTTTAAGTTAATTAACTAGGTTTAATGTGGATTAAACCTAATTATGGTTTTTTTATTATTAAATTTAATGTCTTTAAAGTTTAATTATAATTAGTTAAGTTTAAAGGTATTTTAAACTTAATTTAAATTTGTTTATAATTAAACCTAATTTTCTTAAGGTTTAATTATGATTAATTAAGTTTAAGGATATTTTAAACTTAATTAAAACTTGTTTATTATTAAACCTAATGTCTTAAAGGTTTAATTATGATTAATTAAGTTTAAGAATGTTTTAAACCTAATTAATATTTGCTTATTATTAAACCTAATGTCTTTAAGGTTTAATTATGATTAATTAAGTTTAAGGATGTTTTAAACCTAATTGATATTTATTTATTATTAAACCAAATGTCTTTAAGGTTTAATTATGATTAATTAAGTTTAAGGATGTTTTAAACCTAATTAATATTTGTTTATTATTAAACCTTATGTCTTTAAGGTTTAATTATGATTAATTAAGTTTAAAGATATTTTAAACTTAATTAAAATTTGTTTATTATTAAACCTAATGTCTTTAAGGTTTAATTATGATTAATTATGTTTAAGGGTTACTTAAACCTAATTAAAATTTGTATTGTTTAAAACCCAATATGATTAGGGTTTAAATGTTTAACTAAGTCTAAAGTGATTAGACCTAATTAAGATTTAAAAGGTTTTTTAGTGTTTATTAAATATAAGTTTATATTTATTTACCCTTAAGGATTTAAAATGTCATTTTAAATTTTCAAGTGGTTATAATTTGTTTATTTAGGGTTTCACATTATCCCCTGAATTTATAACCAATTTCCAATTTAAACATTTTTTATTTTCTTAATTTCTGATTTTTTTAGAATTATTATTAAAAATAATTACTAAATATCATGAAAATTAGGAAATGTCACTTTAAAGAATTTTTCTGTCTCTGAAAAAATCAGAGATTGTTCTCAAAGACTTGGAAATTAATCCCTCAAAATTTCATAACTTTCTGACTTAAAAAATAATTTTTAATAATTAAAATACTCCAGGGAGTATTTAATTAATTAATAATTAAATAATGAGAATAAAATTTTATTTTAGTCTCATAATTTTCTTCTCTTCAGGAGCTTTCCAGAGGTATTTTTATTTTATTTTTAGGAGCTCTGGTTAAATATATATGTATTTTTGAAGATTTTAAGGTTAATCAGAATTAACCCAGCCTAGAATTTCAACAGTGCGCCTCGTGTCCTCGGATCGCATCAAAGAGCGGGAAGATCCGGTAAGTGGCGCAGCACAGCGGACACGGGATATTTACATCAGCGCTGTCCATTCCAAAACACGGGAACGGACGGCCGAGATAAATCCCCTAGAAATTTGAAAATATTCGAACCGTCCAACTTCAAAGCTCAATATCTCACTCATTTCTCAACAAAATTGAGTGATTTTTTATCCTATGGAATCACCTTACAACAGACGTAATAAATGACAAATGGATTACTTCTCAAGAAGAAGAGAGACGTATTCGAGCTATTAGAAGACAATCATTTGAACAATTGCAATATACTAATGGTCAAACCATTAATATATTAGAAGGCATGGAGTTGTTTACCCGAGTTTTTGACGAAGTGGAGCAACGTGTCATTATTGAACATGCAATGGAAGCGCGTGATCGTGGGTGAGCTGGACGCCTGATAAGGAGGACATTCTCCGAACCTAATAGATGGATTTGTGGAAAAGGTCATATAACTATTTGATATGGATGCTGCTACAATTATGCTATGGAAAAGGATGACAATCCCCCAAGGATATTACAACATTAACAAATAGATCCACTGCCGACAATGATTATTCAAATTATTAGACGACTCATGACATGGAATATAATGCATACTGATTGTGTTTCAAATAGTTGCATTATAAATATAAAAGAGGAAGGTGACTTTATACCACCTCATATTGACAGTCGTGATTTTGAAAGACCCTTTTGCACTCTCTCCCTCATGAACAAGTGTTCTATTCTGTTTGGAAGAGAAATACAAATTGTGGGTTCTGGAGAATTTCGTGGATCTTATCAGATTCTCTTACAACAAGGATCTATTTTATTCTTGCAATGCAATGGAGCTGATGTTTTGAAGCACTGTATACTAGGTGTGAGTCAACAGCGCATATCAATAACATTGAAAAGGATGCGCCCTGCAAAGCATTCTGATGGATATCAACCAATACCAGAACTGGAGGAGCTACAACCCTTAGTGCTGTCATGACCCTATGAATATCTAAACACCTAAGACTTTTGCAATAAACAATGTCTCGGAGTGTTACATATTTTTGGAAGATCTAGCAGTATCTAAAAACTTTTTACATGATAATGCACAAATAGTTTGTAATGTGTATTGTTTAATACATGAAGTACTGTTAACTCCTACCACCTATGTACATTATTATGTGTAAAATAATATCTTGTGAAATATTTCCCAGTTGACTATAATACATCGTCAGGTTCAAGAGTGCCGAAATGAAATAAAATGATATAATGAATAACTTGTGATAATTAATATGAGAAGTATTATTTGCCTATATAGGTCAAATCCCCAGCTGGAATACCTAAAGAATATCTTCTTATTTGAGATTAATCCTCTCTCTCTATAGTTTTTGGATCTAAATCCTTTCCTGACACGAAAATTATGGCATTCCTATAACTCAACATTTGAAATTTCAGAGAGATGATATGACATCTTCTCTCTCTATAATTATCGGATATAAGTCCTTTCCTGACACGGAAATTATGGCATTCCTATATCTCAACATTTAACATCTCTGAGAGATGATATGACATCTTCTCTCTCTATATTTATCAGATATAAATCCTTTCCTGACACATAAATTACAACATTCCTATAACTCGATATTTGACATTTCTGAGAGATGATATGACATCTTCTGTCTCTATAGTTATCGAGTATAAGTCCTTTCGTAGCACAAAAATTATGACATTCCTATAACTCGACATTTGACATTTCAGAGAGATGATATGACATCTTCTCTCTTTATAGTTATTGGATATAAGTCCTTTCTTAATACAAAAATTATGGCATTCCTATAACATGACATTTGACATCTCTGAGAGATGATATAACATCTTCTCTTTGTCCAGTAATTAGATATTAATCTTTTTCTGACTAAAAAATTATGACATTCCAATGGACATCTCTTTAAGAAAAAATATAAGGCGCATAACATTCCTTCTCAAAACCTACGTGCAAATATCTGACATTCTTTAAGGATGACATGACATTCATCCTATTTCCCAATGAGAAATTTCCTAATAAATTGATAATGGATATTCAGACTATTTCGGTCAACGCCAATATGTTACTTATGCAGTATTCCACACATATTTGGGGCCCTTTGTTGACCTCACTTTTGCGAAGGTCTCAATGACAGTTAACAAACCCTAATGACTAGGGTAAAGATATAATAAGTTCTTTTTAATTTAAATCTTAATTTTAAATGATCCAATCAGCAATAACAAACCCTGATTTGATCAAGTAGTGACTCAACAGGTAAATCATTGACCCAGAAAGTCAACTTTGGTCAAAATGGTCAATTCTGACCCAATGACCAATTATTGATCCAATGAGCCAACTTTTGACCTAGAAAACAACTTTGGACAAATTAATCAATTTTTTAATCAAAGATCAACCATTGACTACTAAGTCAATCAAAACACTACAACAGTCAAATATGATTCATTTAACCACCTAAAGATATTACATGACCATTATGACAAATTTGGTCAACCCTTGACCTAGATAGGTTAAAAATTTATTAAAAATGGCTAACCGATACCCCTTGATCATAAAGTTGACTTCAAAGACAAACATTGAAATGATTAGTTTGACAATGATCAAAATCACTAAAAATTAATCCAAGTGTCACTGCATTGACCTTTGGATTTATTTAAACCCCAAAATTGGTCAGTTTGACCAAATTAAACCTTTAATGACAAAGCCTATGGACTTTGGTACCAAATCATCCATGAAAAAGTTGAATAGGTAATATTGCACACCCTCAAACTATAATTAGTCAATTTAAGTCAACTTAGGTCAACTTAGGTCAACATTGGTCAGCCCTAATCAATATGTATCAAATTTAGTCCAAATACCTAATTTTGAACCAAAAATGATAAAACATTTTAATTAATCAAATAATTAATTTAAAATTTATTTTGATTAATTTATTGACTTATAATATAATTTCCAATATTATTAATTAAGGACTTAATTAATTAAAAAACAAAAATATAATTAAAAGCCATAAATATGACCATGCCTAATGTTTAACTAAATATAATAAAAAATTTAAACTAATCATATAATTAATTTAAAAATTATTTTGATTATTTTTATTGGCCAATAATATCATTTACAATGTTTTTAATTAATGAAATAATTAATTAAAAAATGGAAATATGATTAAAAGCTAATAAAATTAAATTCAACATATGACACCATTTATGACACAATAAATGGTTTTCAATTATCCAAGTCCTTTTATGACATCATGATGACCTCATATAGGTTCCAAATTACCCATGAGACTCATTAAAGATAAATTAAACCATTAGGTGACCCATGACATATCACCTTAACCACGGTTAAAGAAGCATGATGACACTATAATTATGTAAGGAGGTGAGGTGTCATTCATGAACTTTTGGAAGAAAATTTGGTGACTCATCAAACAACTCAAATTTTACCTATTGAAGGAAAATCAGCATTTACATCATCCCCACATCATGAGATGATCTAATAAATGCTAAGAACGGGAAATGAAAGAAAATAAGGTTTTTGTGTTACCCCCTCACAAAACCTTAAGTGACTTGTTAGATGATGAGTGGCTTGCCCTCTTTGAGTCATTACACACCTCCCCTATACCCAATAGAGATGAAACAAATCCATTTCATCAAATAAAGAGCTCATCTTAATAATTTGAAATCCATCATGGCTAAAACATGGAAATGAGAGAGGAAAAGTTTAAGTGTCATTTCCTCATTGAAAAATTAAGAGGTGCCAATTGGATTACGTGGGGGATGAGGATTCATAACAATCCTAGACAACCACACTCACCTCCCAAGCCCACTAATGGAGGAAGCCACGGTAGAATCAAGAAAGGCTCAATCTTCCTCACCATGGTTAACCTCCTGAGGTTTAAGCATGGAAAATGAGAATTCGTCACGATCCTAGCCTAAAACCTACCCCTAAGCATTGATGAAGAAGCTAACAACTTCCCAAAACAAGTCTAGCTCAGCCATAGACATTGCCATGGCTATAAATGGGGCAAAACCAACACATGAGGAGAGGAGAGAAGAAGATAAAAAGTATGAGGGACCATTTACGAAATCTCAAACCATTGCCCATTTCCCTTAGCTCCCAACAACAAACATGCTCCTTAGGATCTAAGCAACTAATCTCCACTGAAATCAGGCCTCTAAACCTGGTGCACCAAGCCAATTGGGTTAACCCGAGAGCCTAAGACCAGGGAAAAATAAGAGTGTGAAACCAAACTCTACAAAACCCCAAATTAACTATCCTAAATCCATCTTGGGACCGTGTGAGCACAAGCCCAACACAAATTGGCCACTCCCATAGCCTTTAAGCCAAAAATTGACTGCTCATTCAAACCGAGCACCTTAAGATCAAAATTCTATATGGACTTGATTTTAATCCAAATTGGCTTGGGGTAAAGCTTCCTTAGGAGGAGACGAAGCTCCAGAACCATTCAAATCAAATTCAAATCGACTGTGGCCAAGGTATGGATTTTCCCCATCAATGGCGGTCGGGTTTCACACTTTGTGAAAGAAATCATTTCAAAACCCTTACAAAGCCGTATGGATGTCTTCGCTCCTCAAGACAAAGCTATAGGATAAAAAATCACTCATGTTCATCAATAATCGAGTGAAATATTGATCCTAGACCATGGAAGACCTGCGTGATCGGAGGAGATGAAGATGATGAACCTCAGTCGTCCGTTCCCGTGTTTTGGAAATGGACAGTTAAGATTAAATGATGCCCACTCCGCTGTTTGGATCTCGACAGTGGATCGAGTGCATTTTCACTAGTATGAGGACACACGTAGGCTCGTGGCTTTTCTGGTTTAAAATTTGATTTAATTAAATCAGAATAACCTTAAAATCTTCAAAATTCCATACCTTGACACACAAAAATCACAAAAATTTGACAAAAACTATCCTTGGACTCTGTAAAATGAGGAGAATAATGTGGAATTGAAATTTATAATTTTTTATTTATATTTAATTTTTAATTAATTAAATACTCTCTGAAGTATTTTAATGATTAAAAATTATTTATTAGTCAGAAAAATATGAAAATTTAAGGGGATAATTTCTATCACTTTAGAAACAATCCCTGATTTTTCCAAGGACAGGAAAATTCTTTAGGGCAACATTTTCTATGTTTCATGAGACTTAGTAATAATTCTAAATAATAATTCTAAATATCAGAAAATAAGAAATTTAAATTGATAACTGGTTAGAAATTTACGGGAACAAATTTAAACCCTAAAATGACAGATTATAACCTTTCTATTTTTAAATGATATTTCTTTTACTAGGGTTAAATATTTTAAAATTTAAAACCCTAAAACACCTTTAAAACTAAAAAATTATTTAATTCATGTTATTATGAGTTAAGTTAAATTTTATTTTAAGCACTTAATGGACTCAAATCAAAACATAATTAGGGTTAATTCAAAATTAATCCTAATTGATCTCAATAATCCATAATTAAACTAGGATTAAGACAAAGTTAAAATCTAACTAGGTTTAACCACACATTAAACTTTGTTAAATCCTTTTAGCTTTCACTACACTAGTTTCAAATCATAATTAAGTTTAAAAGACATATTAAACTTAATTAATTCAAAATCAAAATATAATTAAGTTTAAAGACAAATTAAACTTAATTAACCTATTAAACCTTAATTACATTAGGTTTAATAAAAATATAAATCCTAATTAGGTTTAATCACATTAAACATAATAAATCAACTTAAACCTTACTTACATTAGGTTTAAGTAATCTTTAAAACTTGTTTAGGTTTAACCACATTAAACCTAATTAATCAACTTGAACCTTACTTACATTAGGTTTAAGTAATCTTTAAACCTTAATTAGGTTTAACCACATTAAACTTAATTAATCAACTTAAACCTTACTTACATTGTTTAAGTAACCTTTAAACCTTAATTATGTTTAACCATGTTAAACCTAATTAATCAACTTAAACATTACTTACATTAGGTTTAAGTAACCTTATATCCAGATAGACTTAACTACTAATTAAATCTAATTAGTCAATTAAACCTCACCCAACTCAGGTTTAATTAATCTTTAAAACTAATTAGACTTAACCCCTAAGTGAGTCTAATTAATCAATTAAACCTTATCTAAATTAGGTTTAATTAACCCTTAAACCAATTAGACTTAACCCTAATTATGTCTAATTAATCAATTAAACCATACTTAAATTAGGTTTAATTAATCCTAAAACAATTAGACTTAACCCCTAATTGAGTCTAATTAATTAATTAAACCTTATCCAAATTAGGTTTAATTAACCCTTAAACCAATTAGACTTAACACAAATTAAGTCTAATTAATCAATTAAACCTTACCTAAATTAGGTTTAATTAACCTTAAAATCAATAAGACGTAACCCTAACTAAGCCTAATTAATCAATTTTAAACTATAGTTAAGTCTATTACATTAGACTTAATTGAACTATTAAACCTTAACGAACTAAGGTTTAATCTATCTTAAACCTTACTTAAGTCTAATTCATTAGGCTTAATAAAAATATTAGACCTTAATTGAATAAGGTTTAATCAAACTTAAGCCTTACTTAAATTAGGTTTAAATAACTTTAAATTTCAGTTAAGTAAAATTTAAATTAGACTTAATTAAACCTTTAGTTCAACCTAAATAACACTTGAATTGTCTTCAAATTCTAATTAAGTCTAATCTAATTAGACTTAATTAACCTTTGTGTATTATTTAAGTAAAAGTTAAACCTTAATTAAGTTATTTTAACAAGACTTAACTCAAACCTTATGTTTAGGATCAACCTAACTTGAACCTAACATAAATCAAACCTAAATCAAACTTAAGCTCAACCTCTATTGAACTTAACTCAACCTTAAGTTTAGGTTCATCTTAACTTGAACCTAACTTAATTCAAACTTAAGTTTAACCTATATTAAACTTAAGTCAACCTTAAGTTTAGGTTCAACTTAACTTGAACCTAACTTAAATCAAACCTAAATCAAACTTATGTTCAACCCATATTGAACTTAAGTCAACCTTAAGTTTAGGTTCAACCTAATTTGATCCTAACAAAACCTAAATCAAATTTAAGTTCAACCCATATTGAACTTAAGTTAACCTTATGTTTAAGTTTAACTTAACTTAAACCTAACTTAAATCAAACTAAACCTGACATTAAGTTCGACCCAAATCGACCTTAATTAAGTTCAATCTAAATTGAATTTAGTAAACTTAATTTGACATTAACTTCAACCCAAATCGAACTTAATTAAGTTCAATCTAAATTAAACTTATTTTAATGAAAACATCAAGTCCAAGTCAACATTAAGCGTAATCCAAATCAAACTTAAGATTCCATCTAAATTAAAAAATTGAGTTTGACAAATCTAATTTAAATCAAAATTTAATTTAAATCGAACTTAAATCAACATTATTAACTTAAGTTCAAACAGACATGAACTCAAGTTAATAAACGTGAACTTAAAATCAACTCAGGTTGAACACATATTAAAGTCAAATTACATCAAACTAAAAACAAATTTTGATTCGGACTACTTTAAAGATCAAAACAGAAATATTTGGATTCAAACAATATTGAATCTAATTATCAAATGACTTTATTTAACTCTAATTCATATTAGACCTAACACTTCTTCTAGAATCAAATGTCATTGAATCTAGAATTTTAAAATCTAACTTAGGTTACCTTTTGTAATTTGACTTAATAGTAGATTCGAAAGACGCCAAATCTAAGATTCTAAAGTCTAATTTATGACATTAAATCTTATCATTAGATATAAATCTTTAAATTAAAATAAAATTGAATCTAAATTTCTAGATCTAATCAAATCTTAAAAAAAAGGATTTCTCAAATCTAATCAAAATTTTAGATTTAATTGAAGATAAATCTAAAAATCAAAATACAAAAACTGTAAGTTCAAAAGACATCAAAATTAAAGATTTTGACATAAAATGACCGAAAGCAACCTAAATTTTTTCAAACCTAAAATTAGAAAAAGGCTGTAAAACTTAAATGAAATCTTAATGAACAAACATCACTGAATGCAACTTGAACCCCTGTGTTCTTAATCTACGAAGATGTATCGGACGACGCAATCTTGTTTGCTGATAGAAACCTTCCGGTCCTAATTTAAACACCTTTCGAACTAAGTAGATTAAGGCCCCTGATAACCTTGGGATGACAGAGCCAGTGACATCTTGACCGGGTTATGTAAAATATATCTAAACAAAATAAAAATATTAAAGAAATAAAACTGACATTATTTCTTTCTGATACTATTTTCCTTTGCAGGATGAAAATAAATTGCGTTTTAGATTTTCTTTGCATGTTATAGGGTGTGCTAACTCTGTTTTGTAGGACGACAATCCTAAGATGTGACAAAAGATAATAAAACAAAACAAAAATACAACGACATCAAAATAATATTATTGACAAAACAAAACCAAAAAAAATGACATTAAAATGATAAAATCAAGAAAATACTAAACTAAAATTTTAGGATAGCCACCAAACAAATAAACAATAGCAACAACAAAAATGACAAGCAAAAAAATAAGAAAAAGAATAAACAACAAAATAAAAATGATAAACAAGTTGACATGATAATAAGATAAAACTTACACGATAAAATGACATTTAGGATTGATAGTGGGTACATCTTTCCTTAAAAGCTTCCAGAAAACAAGTGATTAACATTCATCATAAGTTTTCCTAGAAAATTATAAATTGTCTAAAATGTAATTAACTGTAGGAGCTTGCTTCTATAGGAGAATCAAAGAACTCAGAATAGATATTATATCTAAAAATCTATAGTTACCAAAATTCTTATATAGAATCTCTAGAATAAGACAATCCTAGAATTTTCATTTCGAGGATTATCACCGACACCTCTTTTTCTACTGTTTTCTATATTATTAGCCCTTATTTTATTCAAATTTCTTATTATTTAAAGATTCTTTTACATAATCTTCAGAATCTAAAGAAATAAGATCTATTGAAGATTAGGGCAATATTATAGATAAACAGAGTGGCGACTCCAAATCGACATCAACACGTCAGAAAATCTCCGACATGGCGACGACACCGCCATCATATGACGTCTTCTCTCTCTCTAGATATTGGATAAAAGACCCTTCCTGACTCGGAAAAATGACATTCCCTTAACTTTTTCTTTAAGAAAGATATAAGTCGCATAGCATTCCTTCTCAAAACCAACACATCAACATTTTATATCTTCGAGAAAGGGTGTAAGACCTCCTTTAATGGAATATAGGTTTCACCTTCTCTTCAAAATAAAATTTCTTTGACAGTAAAATGACTTATTAACCAACAATGGATATTATGACAATCTGACCATTTCGGTCAATGCCAATATGTGTGGCATACATGTATAGTGTTCCACACATATTGGGGGCCCATTTGTTGACCTCACTTTTGTGAGGATCATTTCAAAGTCAGTTTGAGATAAGAATTATACCAATAGTAACTTCCTAAATCTCACTGATAGTCATTAAACCCTAATGACTAGGGTAAAACCCTATAAATCCTTCTTTGACCCAAAATGATTAAATCAGTAATGACAAACCCTTATTTAATCAATTATTGACCCAATAGGCCAACTTTTGACCAAAAAGTCAAATTTGGACAAAATAGTCAAATTTTTGACCTAATGACCAATCTATTGACGAAATAGGTCAACATTTGACTAAAAAGACAACTTTTATCAAAATGGTCAATCCTTGACCCAATGACCACTCCATTGACCTAAGTTGTCAACTTCTGATCCAAAACATCAAAATTGACCAAAATCACCAACCCAATACCTAAAGACCATCACATTCACCTCATTAGTCACCTTTGACCAAAAAGTAAAAAATGATCAAATTTAATGAAGAAAAAAGATGCAAAACTGATCATATTTAATTGGATTGATAAGATGGAAAATCGAGACTGATAAGATGGATTCTTCTTTTACAAGAATTTGACTTTGAGATAGTACATAGAAAGGGTTCTGAAAATCAAATTGTTGACCATTTGTTCAGGCTTGAAATTAAAAAATCTCTCTGTGATGTTGAAGAAATTAATGAACATTTTCCTGATGAAAAATTGTTCACTGTTAATGAGTGGCGTGTTTTGTGGCATGCATACATAGTAAATTTTATTGTCAGTGATATTATATACTATGGTTTGACATATCAGGAAAAGAAGAAATTTCTGTCTGATTCTAAGACTTATTATTAGGATGGCCCATTTTTATATAAACAAGGAAAGGATCTTATAATTACAAGATGTGTACCGTTGGAAAGACTTATGAAATTATTAAAAAATGTCATGATTCTAATTTTGGGGGATATTTTGGAAGTAATAAAACTGCATATAAAATCTTACAATCTGGATTTTATTGGCCTACAATTTTTAAAGATGTGAATGCTTATATAAAAAATTGTGATAGATGTGAGCGTGTAGGCAATATTTCAAGGAGAAATGATATATTGGAAGTTGAAATATTTGATGTTTGGGGATTAGATTTTATGAGACCATTTACACCATCTTTCGGAAATGTTTATATTTTTTTGGCAGTATAGTATGTTTCCAAATGGATTGAAGCTAATGCTTTACCTCGACGTGATGCTCAATGTGTTGCAAACTTTTTAATGAAGAATATATTTTACAGATTTGGAATACCAAGAGTAATCATAACTGATGGGCGAATTCATTTTAGAAATGCGATTATTAGAAAGTTAGCAAAGAAATATCATATTAATCATCGCATTGTTACTGCTTATCATCCGCAGATAAGTGGTTTAGTTGAATTATCCAATCATGAAATTAAAAAAATATTGGAAAAGACCGTTAGTCAAAATAGAAAGGATTAGTCAATCAAACTAAATTATGCTTTGTGGGCCTATAGGACTGCCTACAGAACCCCTATAGGAATGTCCCCATATAGGCTGATTTTTGGAAAAGCTTGTCAATTACCTATCGAACTTGAGCATAAAGCATTTTGGGCTATTAAAGAGTTTAAATATAATTTGAAAGATGCTGCTGAGAAAAGATTATTGCAATTAAATGAGCTTGAAGAGATCAGGAATGAATCTTATGAAAGTGATAAGATTTATAAGGAAAAGATGAAGTTATGGCATGGTAGGAAGATTATTATTAAAAATCTTGTTCCAGTGACAAAAAGTTTTGTTGTATAATGCCAGATTGAGAATTTTTTCTGGAAAACATAAGTCCAGGTGGATGAGTCCATTTATTGTGATGAAAATTTATTCCTATGGAGCTGTGCTTATTCAAGATCCTAAGACTGGAAAAATATTTAAAGTTAATGGAAATAGACTTATACCATATTTTTCAGTCGAGCAATCTAAGTTTGATGAGAATCTGATGTTGGGCCACTCAGAATGAGTTCTGGGTTTCTCAGGCTGAAGACATTAAACCAAGCGCTTTGTGGGAGGCAACCCATATTTATCGTTGTCGTTTGCTTTATGTTTCTTTTGTGTGCTTTGTTTGTTTTGTTTGGTTTGTTCTTATGTTCTTAGTGGTAGTAATTTGGAGTTTTTAAACTAAATAGAGTTTATTTGACCTTATTTGATGACTTAGAGGAGTCAAAATGAAAATTTAGACATTTAGCAGACCTGTGCAAAATTAAGCACTAGCGGCTAAGCGCCGCCTAGTTGACACTTAGGCACCGGAGTTACAAAAAATATGATAAATTAGATTCTAGAAGCCTAGACCTGTCGGCATATTTTTATGTTTAAAAGTTTTAAGTATGAAATCAAACCGATCTCACATCCCAAATAGTTTATATAAACGAGCACCGCATCACAAACCGTGTATCTATACCGAAGAATAGACACATTACTTGACGATGGGTCTCGATTAAATAAACTAGAAGATTTGTGGCATCCGTTTGGTCTGCGAACCAATTTTATAAGCCGACAAGTTCCCCTGCTTAATATAATGAAATTAAGCAGGGTTTATATTACCTGGGTTCTTAAAGTTCCCTATAAGGGCAAGCCCCTATAGTTAATTACAGCTTAAATGACGGGAATCGTTTAAGAAAACTCTCGATAATGATTAGTGGTTTTGCTTTCAAGAATTTCAATGTTTAAGGTTTCCAAAGGATTGGATTTTGGAATTTTCAATAGGGATTAGCTCAAATTTGGAACAGTTTAATTTAAGAGTCCAAAGGAAAAGAAGTAAGGGAAGCTGAGCATCCAAGAAGAATCTTGGCAACATCCCAAACTATCCTATTGTTTGGTTTGAATTTGAGAATATCATTTAATGTTGCAATCCTGCCAATTTTATTTAATTAGGACTTATATTTGTATAACATGATCATACAAATAGCCTAGAAGATGTGGGGGTTTATGTCATACCGAGCAACTACCTCAGAATCCTAAGACTGGTTAGGGCTTAATTTAGATGATATGATCATGCAAATGCCTAACAAAAGGGTTGAGGATTTATGCTTCACTAGGCAAACTACCTCGAAATCCTACGGTTTTGTTGTTTAATTCTAGGAATGTTTAGCTGATGTAGAGTTTTTTGTTGACGACGATGGTCGTGCTGCCCACCAAGCTCCGAGCTCCTTGTTGTTGCAGAGGTTTAGTTTTAGAAGGTGAAAATCAGGAAATGAGAGAAGTGTTTTGGTTTAGAGAGAATCTTAAAATCCAAGTGTTTTTAATATTTTAATTAAACAAATCTTAAGGTTGATTAAACAGAACCGATTAAGATCCCACAGTTCCGTCATCCCGGCACCGTTCTTTTCCTTGAATTCACTTAGTCCAGATGAATTTGCTAAACTCAACTGACTGAGTTCCACACTTTCATTTAGACCGTGGGAAATCCCGTTAGCAACATGTGGGTTACATCATCCGAGGTATTCCCAATCATTCAACGAGACGTTTTAATTTAGTTATAATTGTAGTTTTATTGTTCTGTTTGTGATTAAATTTTGAGTTGTTTTATATTTTGAATGTTGTGGCGGTGAATTTTATCTTGCAATGAATTTTAATTTAGTTTTGGTTTCGGTTCAGGGACTATCCTAAAGGTTTTGGTTCTCATGCAACAGTTTATTTTATCATGCAAGAAAAGTAAAGCACAGTGCATGGGGTCTCCACGTCATCCCAAGCTGCACTTAAAACACATGTTAACGCATTTAAATATTTTTGCAAGAAATATCTAGGTAAAGCTAAGGGAAGGGTTTTGGTTGTCTACCAAAATCCTAATCCTATAACTAGTCATTTCCTATGACGTCTAGGTTCTTGGTTTGGTTTAAGGATGATTTTCTTCATAAAAAATAATTAAATTCAATGGTTCTTCTAAAACATCCTGTCATATTGAGGAAGTGCTTAGGATAAGTCCTAAACATCTTTTCAATATTTCTGGGATTGTTTTTGAGTCCAAGTGAATTTTTATTGTACGGATGAATTGATCATCCAAGAGTTTGTATTTTTGTTTTGTTTCTTGCTCAGTGAACTTAGGTATTTGATTACCTGATGAATGAAGTGACATCTCACTTAATACTCTATTTAAGAGTTATAATAATTAAAGCCTTTAAGGGCAAGTTGGTTTATTGAGAATTTTAATCAAATTTGAGTTAATGATTTAAAGTGTTCTAGTTTGATTATGAGGTTTTAATTAATAGCTTTAAGTTTGGAATAGTGGTCAAATTATTTTAGATTTAATTCTTAATGATTTCATTTAGGTTTGTTGTTAAATGATTTTAATCTAATTTTAATTTAATTAATTTTATTTAATTTTAATTAATTTTAATTTAATTTTAAATTTTATTTAATTTTAATTTAATTTAATTTTTATTTAATTTAATTTAATTTAATTTAATTTAATTTAATTTAATTTAATTTAATTTTTGATTTAATTTAATTTGATTTTAATTTTAATTTAATTTAATTTTAATTTTAATTTAATTTTAATTTAATTGAATTTAATTTTAATTTAATTGGATTTAATTTAATTTAAATTTTAATTTTAATTTTAATTTTAATTGTCTTAATATATTAAATATGATTTAATTTAATCGTTAAGGTGTTAACTTGATTTAGATTTTGATTTAATTTAATTTCAACATCTTAAATTTAATTTAATTTAATTGTTAAATTGTTTAGCATTTTAAATTTTAAGTTAGGATTATCCTTTTAGTTAAGGGTTAAATATTATTGAAGTGATTAATTTAGTGATTCTTAAATTAAAGAATAAATATCCTCTTAATAATATCCCTACTTTTATAATTCCAAATTTTATTATTCTTCCAAAATTTCAATTAATTAATTAATTAAAGTTTTATTTTAATTATATTTGAAATGGTTAGTAGGTTTCTACCCTCAATCATTTAAGTTTCAATCATCCAAAATCAGTTTAAAATCAAATATTTTACCCTCCCCTTTTTGATTAATCTTAAGGTTTTAATTAAGGGTTGAAATTTTTAATTACCCTTTTGCCCTTTAAGCTTAATAATTCTATAACTCACTAAACTAAGCTCAAATGAACTTGAAATTTTTATGTAACCTCACTCACATGTCAATTAAGACATTAGAGAAAATGTGATTTTTTCTGTATTTAATTTATTTATGTAATTATTTTTAATGGAAAATAGGGGTTTTCAAAGAAAATTCAATAACATGACCAAGGAAACGTTTCTGTCCTTAAGAAAATTATGGGATTTTCCTAATGACCATAGGACCATTCGGACCAATTTTGGTGATTTTTTTGGATTATATTTTATTTATTAGGATTATTTTGATTTTTGGAGTATTAATTAATTTAAAAATGAAATAAAGGTTGAAAATTGGATTTTATATTTTTCAAAAATCTCTCTGATAACAGGGAAGTCAGAGAACAAATTTTTTTATTTTTCTGATTTTTCTTTGATTTATTGGAATTATTTTAGTGGAAATGTTAAAGAAAATCATTTTTTAATTCAAAAATTGTTTTAAGCCTTTAAAATTTAATATCTTACCCTAGAGACTTAGGAAAAATATTTGGTTTGTTCCTAGGTGATTCGAATTCAAAATGTGACATTTTGGTGATTTTTAATATTTTTATGATTTTTATTATTTTTTTAATTATTAAAAATATTAAAATAATGATAAAAATCAACTTTTTTTTAGAAAATTACAATTTTAATTTTCCTAATTTCCTCTGATATCAGAGAAGCCCCAAAACAATTTTTGTGAATTTTTGAAAAGTATTTTGTGAGTTATGAATTTTTAAAGTCTAATTTTGGTTATGTGACTTTATTAATTCATTTAGTGGGGTTAAACATTTCCAATTGATTTCAAATTGTTATGTGATGTTCCTCTGATTCTAAAGATCAGTGGAGAATTGTTTTCAAGTCAATTTGATGTGTAGTTAACCTTAATTAATTAAAGTTCAATTTTGGGTGTTTAGGCCAATTAGGGTTGTTCCATGTGAATTAATCCAAAACCTATTGTTCCTAGGTTCCTCTGGTCATAAGAAACATCACCAAATTTTCCTAGAATTTATTTCTCAACATGCTAATTATTGGAATTAAAATACTCAAAACAATGAATATGCAATTGAAAAATCAATAACTTCTCATGTGGATGACCTCCCGACCTTGGAAAATTTCTGGGAATGTTCCCAAATTCAGAGGCTTCAAAAGCCCTATGGTCTCATGCCATGGTGAATTGCCTATGCAAATGGAGAATTAAAACAATGCAGAGAGTAAATAAATCATTAAAAATAAAATACTTGATGAAATCATTTTTCTCCTCTGTTCACTGAGCAAGAGGGTATTTTTATTTTATTTTTATGATTTTTCTACACAAAGTTATGAATTTTTGAAGTTGTGATAATTAAATAAATAGAAAAAATACCCTATTTTCCTACTTATCCACGAGGCGCCACGCAATCCTCGGCAGCTCCGAAAGGCCACGCGGCGCGTTTTGATTCGGCGCCACCATCTGAGTCAGCTGCCACGAGGCCTGCGGTTCACATACCATCTCCTGGTCTGACGCCATCTGTGCTGTCCGCTCGATACACGCGCCATCCAACGGCTCCTGGTCATCGTCTACGACTGGAGTGCACCCGTGACCATCCACACTAAAACCCTAAGATCTCACTCCATTCTCAATGGATTTTTGTGTTCTTATGCTCTATGGATTCATCTTGAAGAGACGAACACATCAATACGGTTTATGTGGCATGAAATTAACCCAATCAAAATAGAGAATGTTCAGAAGCTCGGCAAGAAGAGAGAGCTCATACCTTTGCTCAGAGAAGTGTGGCTTTGACCTGAGAGTTGTGTCACCTTCGATTAGACCTAAGCAAGCTCCAGATGAAGTCTCTAGCTCTGGGGAATTGCCTAGACCTGATTTCCACCCGACCCAATTTCAACCTTTGGAGGCTAGAACAAATGGGTGGCCTGGAGAGGGGGCTTTTACTGGGGAACTCCTTCTCTTGGTCTTATGCAGGTGTGGGTGAGTTTAATTTGATTTTGGTGGAGGATTTGGGAGTGTCCTATTCTGGCTCGAGAATCGAGCTCCAAAATCGAGCTCAATCGCTGGGAGTTAGGGCAGGAGAACAAGTGGGGATGGATTGCTCTCGGCTGGGGAAGCTTTGTGAGGAGTTTGGAGGGATTCGCGAAGGTCCGGTTCGGCCAACCTTTGGCCGAGAGGGGTTGGCTGGCTTAAATAGCCATGGCCATGGCCTCTCGGGGGAGTTAGGGCCGGGATCAACTCGCTCCGGTGAGGAGAAGAACAGCCTACAATGGCCATTTGGAGTGGGGCAGCTCGGCCCATGGGGAATTACAATTTTTGGTTGATTTGGACCTCTCGGCCCGGTGTTTTCCGGCGATCGTGGTGGCCGGCCGGCCGTGGTCGGTCACCGTTGTGATCGGAGGATCGGTGCTTCGAGGTTTGTGAGTTCAATTATCAAATGCCATGTGTAAATAGGATGAATTGAAATGGAAAGGGGAAGAGGTGATTTTGGCTTGGTTTAGGTCAACCCATGTGTTTGGGCTTGGTTCACCTCCCCATGGCCTGATTTTGGGCTGAGGAGGTCAGGTGGGTCAGACTCACATGTGTGGTGAAGTCCACATTCAAACATATTTGGATTAATTTTGGGTTAAGGGTAATCATGGTTAAGGCTAATTGTTGACCTCATTTTTGATGAGGTCTTCTCTTCTTCTTTTTAGTACTTAGGATCTAGCCTTAGGCTTTTCCTTTGACTATCTTAGAGGATTAGAATTGGGACCCACCACTTAGAAATTCAAACCACTTCTTAACTCCCCGCAAACTCCACAAACTTGATTGTACACCCCTAATCACTCTAGAGGGTTGAAATCAAATGTGGAAGTTTAAAGGATGAGTTTCCTATAGGACTCTTCGGCCTAGTGACTACCCCTGGTGGCCCGGTCCGGTGAAGGGGCTGACTTACACACACACTACACCTATACACTACACTTTCACACACCTCCTAAAACCACACCCATACCCAACTTGATCTCCCGACTCATAAAGGTGATTCACATGGATGGTCTTTAACCCCTAAGCCCTCGGCTAAGAGGGTTAGGAACAACATAGTGGGTGCCTCAAATGAGTCCCTTCATGGCTCATGTGGGCTTGATATGGCTTCATGGCTCAACCAAAATGATTTCATTCCACTTACATTCACCCAAGCTTCAATTTTCCAAATTTTCAATTTTTGACCCCGGGACCCTACACCCGCTAAACCTACCCAAAACCCTCGAAATTACCCAAATTTTTCAAAATTCTCCAAAATCACCCAAATTCCTCAAAACCAATCCCAAACATTCCCACATCACTCAAATTGATCATTCATAGCCAAAAATACCAAAAATTCCAAAAATACCTCCCAATACCCTCCAAATACCCAAAATGCCCCTCTTAGCCAAAAAATCCAAAAATTCAGAAAATTCCCAGAAAATTCTAGAAAATCCCAAATATTCCCAATTTCATTTTGTTCAACTACACCATGGACCAATTTTGTCAATTTACCCCACTTTGTCAAAAGCCCCAATTTGACTCATTTTTAACCCAAAGTGAACCCAATGTCAAACCAAACCTACCCAATTGACCCATATTCAGGTCCAATTCAATTCTAGACTTCAATTCAACATCCCGAACACCAATCTAGACCAAATCCAAGCCCAATTTGATTGGCATTGGGATCCAATTTCACTTTTGGCCTTAAAGCCCAATTTGGACCCATGACCCAAACCCAACCCAAACTAACCCAATTCAACTCCAATTAACTCCAAATCTCTTCTAAACCTTCCCTAACATCCCCACAAACAAAACACTAACATGATTTGCCCAAAATGTAGACCCAAACCCCACTCAAATTCAACCCAAAATCAAAAAGCCCAATTTTGACCTAAACCCAAACCTAGCCCAAATAAGCCCAAACCTCAAAATCAAAACCCAACCAAAGCCAAAACCTCTTTGAAAGACTCCCATAAACATTTCCCAACATTTATTTTACATCAATTTCAACCCTAGCCCAACATTGGCCCGAGTTAGCCCAATTTGACCTATATTGGCCCATTCACCAAAGAGGCCCAAATCCAACCCCATTCAAACCTAAATCACTCCAAACTCATTTCAAATCATTCATGACACATCCATGAGCTAAACCCAACATTTTTTTGTCCCAATCCTTCACAAATTTCCCATCCATAAATTTATTTCCAAACAAAAAAACCCACTTCCCTAAATCACTTTAAAAGCCCATCTAAAACCATTTCAAAGAGCCCAAAATCTACCCTAAAGCCCATATGACATTTTCATTTGTCATCCATTTAATCAAAGACATTTCCTAAGTTCCAATCCCATCATCAAATGATTCCAAATCAAGCCTCATGCCAAATCACCCCTAAATGCCAAAATCCATAAAATCCCTTTTCATGAAATTGACTCAATCTTTTCCGAAGCCACATGGAGCCATGAAGCCACATGCAAGCCATTGGCAAGCCATGAGGATCTCTAAGTTGTCAACCCTCCTTAAATGGAAAAAGGAGGAGGTCCTTTAAGCACCTCCTAAAAGTCATTAGCCTTAAGCATGTTTCACCCTAACCCAAATTTAATCCAAATATATTTGGATAAGGACTTCTCCATGCCAAACCAGTTGATTCCTTTGACTCCCCACAACACCCAAAGCCACCTTGAAGAGTGAACCAAGCCCAAAATGATGGGTTGACCCAAATCAAGCCAAAATGAGCCTTCTCTCATACCATTCTAATCCAAGCCCTTTACACATGGCTAATGCCAATCGATCGCACTAAGCCCCGCCCCGACCTCCCCGATGACAACAAGTGACTCGACCCCGGCCGGCCGCCCACCACGCACCGCCGGAAACCACCTGTGCCGAGAGCTCACATGTGAGCCCAAACTTGGAATTCTCACCCGCTGAGCTGCCCCATGCCCAATGGCCACCATGGCTGTTCTTCTCTTGCCAAGAGCAACTAATCCTAAGCCCTAACTCCCCCTGGGAGGCCCTCCACCCTCTCCTATTTAAACACCACCCCTTCTCGGCCATGAAAGGTGCTGAACCAAAACCTTAAGGAAACTCTGCCAAAATAATTCCAGATCACTCTCCACACATAGAGCACTTGATCCCCACTGAATTCCAGCCCAATTCCCTCCAAATCGAGCTCAATTTCGAGCTCAAACTTCAAGACAAAAACCAGGACAATTCTCCACAGTGGATCAATCCCCAAATCGACTAGTCCTACACCTTCACCGTACCAAGAGGAGAAGTTTCCCACCGAAAGCCCCATCTCCAGAGCCACCCAATTGTCCCGGCCCTCCAAGCTTTGTGATCGGCTGTGGTAACTTTCATAGCTGAGACAATTCACCGAGCCAAGGGACTTCATCTGGAGCTTGCTTGGACCCAATCGAAGGTGACACAACTCTCAGATCGAAGCTTCACTTCTCTGAGCAAAGGTATGGTCTCACTCTTCTTCCCGAGCTTACAGAGATTCTCCATTTAATTTAAGTCAATTTAAATACGTGTTTACCGTATGGATGTGTTCGTCTCCTCAAGACAAATCCATAGAGCATAAGAACACGAAAATCCGTCGAGAATCGAGTGAGAAATTAGGGTTAGAAGGTTGACGGTCACGGGTGCACACCAGTCGTAGACGATGACCATGAGCTGTTGGATCGAGCGTGTATCGAGTGGACGGTCTGGATTGAGTCGGACAGGGCGTTGGTACGTGACCCGTGGGGCCCTGGATCGCTGAGTTAGATGGAGGCGCCGAATCAGAAGACGCCGCGTGCAGCTTCGGAGATGCCTAGGATGACGCGGCGCCGCGTGGATAAGTAGAAAATTAGGGTATTTTCTTATTTATTTAATTCCCTAAACTTCAAAAATGCATAACTTTGTGTAGAAAAATCGAAAAATAAAATAAAAATACCCTCTCGCTCGAGTGAACGGAGGAGAATAATGTGGAAAAGAAATCATTTAATTTCATTAAGTATTTTATTTTTAATGATTTATTTACTCGTCCGCATTGTTTTAATTCTCCATGCATATAGGAAATTCACCATGGGATGAGACCATAGGGCTTTCGAAGCCTCCGAATTTGGGAACATTCCCCGAATTTTCCAAAGACAGAGGCCATCCCTATGAGAAGTTATTGATTTTTCAAATTCATGTTGTCTGTTTTGAGTATTTTAAATCCAATAATTAGCATATTGTGAAATAAATTCTAAGAAAATTTGGTGATGTTTCTTACGACCGGAGGACCCTAGGAAAAATAGGTTTTGAATTAATCCACTTGAAATAACCCTAATCGGCTTAAACACCCAAAATAGCTCTTTAATTAATTAGAGCTAATCATACATCAAATTTACCTAAAATCAATTCTCCACTCGACCTTTAGGATCGGAGGAACCCACCATAAAAATTTGAAGTCAATTGGACTTGGTTAGCCTCTACTAAATGGGTCGATTAGGCCATTTAGCCAATTTAAACTTTAAAAATTCTTAACTTTCAAAATACTTTTCAAAAATTCATCAAACTGGTTTTGGAGCCTCTCTGATATTAGGGGAATTTAAGAAAATTAAAATATAAATTTTCTAAAAAAGTTGATTTTTTGTATTATTTTAATATTTTAATAATTAAAAAATAATAAAAATCACAAAAATAATAAAATTCACCAAAATGTCACATTTTGAATTTTAGTCACTTAGGAACAAACCCCATATTTTTCTTAAGTCTCTATGATGATATATTAAATTTTAAAGCCCTAAGGCAATTTTAAAATTAAAAAATGTATTTTATAGAATTTCCACTAAAATAATTATAATAAATCAAAGAAAAATCAGAAAATTATAAAAATTGATTCTCTGATTTCCTTGATATTAGAGAGATTTTTGAAAAATATAAAATTCATTTTTTAACCTTTATTTTATTTTTAAATTAATTAATACTCCAAAACTCAAAATAATTATAATAAAAATAATATAATTCAAAAAATCACCAAAATTGGTCCAAGTAGTCCTCTGGTCATTAGGAATGTCCCATAATTTTCTTAAGGACAGAAACTTTTCCTTGGTCATATTATTAAATTTTCCTTGGAAATCCTTATTTTCCACCAAAAATAATTACATAAATAAATTAAATACAGAAAAATCACATTTTCTCCTCTAATGTCTTTATTGACATATGAGTGAAGTTACATAAAAATTTCAAATTCATTTGAGCTCAATTTAGTGAGTTATGAAATTATTAAGCTTGAATGGCAAAATGGTAATTAAAATTTTAACCTTAATTAAAACTTTAGGCTTAATAAAATGAAAGAGTAAAATATTTGATCTTAATCCGATTTGGATGATTGAAATTTAAATAATTAAAGGATAGAAACCTATTAAACAATTCAAAAAAATAATTGAAATGAACTTTAATTAAAATAATTAATTAAATTTGGAAGAATAATCAAATTGGAATTATTAAAATAGGGATATTATTAGGAAGAGATTTATTCTTTAATTTAAGAATCCCTAAATTAATCATCTCAATAATATTTAATTCCTAATTAAAATGATAATTCAAACTTAAGATTTAAAATGCTAAAAGACTTAATCATTAAATTAAATTAAAGTTAAATTATTTAAATCAAACCCTTTTAAAATAAAATATTAAATTAAAATTAAAAAAATTAAATTAAATTAAATTAAATTAAATTAAATTAAATTAAATTAAATTAAATTAAATTAAATCAAATTAAAAATTAAATTAAATTAAAATTAAATTAAATTAAATTAAATCAAATTAAATTAAATTAAATTAAATCATATTATATTAAATTAACTTAAATTAAATTAAATTAAACCACATTAAATTAAATTACATCAAATTAAATTAAATTAAGTATAACATCACCTAAGATATAAAGAATTCAAAAATAAATCTAAAACAACTTGAACACTATTCCAAACTTAAGCCCATTAATTGAAATTAAGTTAAATCATAAATCATTTGAACATCCATTTGCCCTCGAAAGCTCTTGTTGTCATAACTCCTAAATGGAGTATTAAGTGAAGTGTTACTTCATTCATAAGATATTCAAATGTCCTAGTTCACCGAGCAAGATAATAAACTCAACTCCCGGACGATTAATTCATTCGTATAATTAAATTCTCTTGGCTTAAAATAATCCTAGAAATATTGAAAAGATGTTTAAGACTCGTCTTAAGCACTTTCTCGATATGATAGGATATTTATAAGAACAATTGAACTTAATTGTTCTTTCGATGAAAAAAATCGTCCTCAAACCAAAATACAAGAACCTAGACGTCATAGGAGATGACTAGCCATAGTGGTTAGGAACTTGGTAGAAAACCATAACCCTTCCCTTAGCTTTACCTAGGAACTTGCTTTAAATACTTAGTTATTCTAATTGTGTTTTAAGTGCAGCTTGGGATGACGGGAAGACCCTCCAGGTATGCTTTTATTTTATTGCAATTTACCTTATTGCAATTTATTTAATCGCATCGCATTTACTTTTCTTGCATGATAAACAATCATTGCATGAAAACCCACACCTTTAGGATAGTCCCTAAAACCGAAACCAAAACTAAATTAAAAGTCATTACAAGATAAAATTCACCGCCACAACATTTCAAAATATAAAACAACTCAAAATTTAATCACAAACGGAACAACAAAACTACAACTACAACTAAATTAAAACGTCTTGTTGGATGATCGGGAATACCTCGGATGATGTAACCTACATGTTGCTAACGGGATTTCCCACGGTCTAAATGAAAGTGTGGAACTCATTCAGTTGAGTTTAGCAAATTCATCTGGACTAAGTGAATCCGATAAAAATAACGATGCCGGAAGGATGGAACCGTGGGATCTTAACCGGTGTTGTTATAATCAACTTTAAGATTTGTTTAATTAAAATATTAAAAACACCTGGATTTTAAGATTTTCTCTAAACCAGAACACTTCTCTCATCTCCCGGTTTATGACTTCTAAAACTAAACCTCGCAACAACAAGGAACTCGGAGCATGGTGGGCGAGCACGGCCATCGTCATCGCAAAACCTGAGTCTACTTCAGCAAAACTTTCCTTAGAACTAAATAACCAAGCCATAGGACTTCGAGGTAGTTTGCCTAGTGCAACATAAATCCTCAACTCTTCGTTAGGCATTTGCATGATCATGTCATGTAAATTAAGCCCTAACCGGTCTTAGGACTCCGAGGTAGTCGTCCGATACGACATAAACCCTCACATCTTCAAGGCTATTTGTATGATTTTATCATACAAATATAAGTCCTAATTAATTAAAATTGGCAAGATCAAAACATTAAATAAACATTAGGACTTTACTAAATTCAAGCCAAACAATAAGATAGTCGCGAAATTACTGAAGTTCGCTTTGAATCTATGATTTCTCCTACCTTTCTTCCTTTGAATTCCCAAAACAAAATGTTCCAAATTTGATCCTTTCCCTATTGAAATTTCAATATTCAATCCCTTGGAAACTTAAACTTCGAAATTCTTGAGAGCAGAACTACTGATTATTATCGAGAGTTTTCTTAGGTGATTCTCATCATTTAAGATGTAATTAACTATGGGGCTTGCCCTTATAGGGAATTTTAAGAACCTGAGTAATATAAACCCCGTTTAATGCTTTCATATTAAGCGAGGGAATTTGTCGGCTTATAAAATTGGTTCGCGGACCAAACGGATGTCACAAATCTTCTAGTTTATTTAATCGAGCCCCATCACCAAACAAGTGTGTCTATTCTTCGAGATAGATACACAGCTTGTGATGCGGTGCTCGTTTATATAAACTATTTGGGATGTGAGATCAGCTTGATTTCATATCTTAAAATTTTCAAATTTAAAATTATTTTCAAAATCAAATACTACTTTTCAAATTATTTATTTAAATTAAAAATTCGCCGACAATTTCTGTAGGCGACTCCCTTTTCAAAATAAAACACATAACCTAAAAATATGCCGACAATTTCTGGCGACTCCGCTGGGGAGGATTCCTCTCTCCATTTTTAATCAGATAGTTTTGCTTTCAAAAATCGGTAGTGTATCCATGTCCCTAATGGATCAAACTACCCTTCTTTCCGTTGGAATACTATGTTCATTTCTACCTTGAACAAGTATGGCCAACATTCTCTCGGATTTAGGAGCCACTGTTTAGACACCCCTAAACAGAGAGGTTCCGAGATCCTTTTACCTCATTTCTGAGGTGGGATGGACCCCCAATAGGTGTTAGTTTAGGAGTGATCCTTCGAGTCGAGAAGTCTTGCATAAGACTTTCTTTTCCTTTCCAACTCTGAATCAGATTCATTACCTTCTCTACACCTTTGAACATTCCGTTCTAAATAAACAAACCCTCTAATGAATGACTCTTTAAACAAATAACACCTTTTTTATACATACATGAACAAGAATGTGTTCGGACACTTTTCGATGCCTTTCTTTTCGTCCCGATGAGAAGAAGCATAACTTGGGACCGACAATCGAATCCGCCTCGCGAAATGGAAGCCCCAAAGCCGATTTTCTCCTTCACCAATGGATCGGACTTCGCCGTGTACAAGGATGAACTCGCCCGACAATGGGATCATCCGGTTTGGACAAAGATTCGAGGACACAAATGTCAAGATCGCTGACGTTACCCTTTTCGCACTGACAAACAAAGTATCTGAAATTGAGAGACCTTTGATCGAGTTCAACCTTAAGTCAACTCAAGAGTTTCCTCCCCTGCAAAGGGTTCCAGCTGAGAGGAATACCGCCGTCCAAAGGAGGACTGTTATCTCTACCCCCACTGGTCTAGTCGTCTCTGCACCTACCCCGGCTTCCGCCAAACTGAAGGGGAAGGAAGTTCAAATTTGTAACGAGCATGTTACCGTGGAGGGTACAGATTTCCGTGCAAGACCTTCCGTTTTTGAAATTGGGTCCCGCTCAAGGGTTCCACCCCTAACACGGACTCGCAGAAGAAACAGGGGTAGGAAGATTGCCGGGAAGGCCGGAGCCGCCGAAGTCGCTTTCTTAGAAGAGATCCCCGAGTACACACCACTACCCGAATACATACCATTGCTCGAATATACACCCCTCTTGGAAGGAAGTAGATTCCATCCCCTCTCCGCCGCTAGCTCGACGAGGAAAATGTCCGCAGGATTGCTTCTACATTACCTCGACCCGCATACTATAGCGACAACAAAAGGAAAAGGGCTAGTGGTTACACCATTTGCCCGATTACGTGACCGTGATCGAGAAGTTAGCAAAGAAAGAAAAATGCCCCGTATCGGAAATTTTAAGAAGGATAGGGCGAGTGCCGGCCACATCCCGTCTCGGGCCACGAGTAGAACCTCGCTATCGCCGTAGAAGAGCCGAATAAGAAGATGAAGGCTAGTCCACTCGTTGTTGTTTCGAGTTTACGTATCGTGGAGGATACCACCTTCCGCATTCGGCCGACGGACCATCCGGTCCTGGGCCTCTCGTCGCTAGAAGGATGGTATGGCGTCCCCACTACCGCCAATTAAGACCGAAACAACAACCTGAGAAGGAAAGTCTCGTCAGGAGACTCGAGTCCAAAGAAAGTGCTACCGCAGTAAAGGGGACTCATGGGAAGGAAACCCGATAGTTATCACATGACAACTGCAAGGATGTACAGAAAAGACCACTAGAAGATGCTATGGAAAAGCTAAGAACTGATATTCGGCGACTAGCAAGGGAAAGAGAAAAGAAATTCGGAGATGAAGTTGACTCGTCGTAGTTCATGGATGATGAATATGCGTAAATTAATATGGTTGAAACACGAGCTTCGTCGGCTTCACAAGGTGCTCCTGCAGCCGCAGAAAGAGAGGAACCGGAAGTAATGAGGAGGCAGCTTCAAGAGAAAGATGATACGATCGCCCAAATGGCAAAAAGGATGGAAGAAATGGTCATAGCCCTAGCCACCCTCCAGAGTCAAGTTCAACCCCAAAAGGAAACACCCCCAGAAGTCATTCACATTGTAGACGGAGGAAAGGAGATTACATCCGTCAACGGGGATGATCAATTAAAGAAGGATGCAACACAAAGTATGATTCCGGAAAAGGATATCAATAGCTTGGTGGAACAAGCAAGTGCGAGAAGCCTTGGCACAATCAAAGAGCGGGACATCCATTCGGACGGGTAGACCTTACCCCGAAGAATTCGACGCCGTCCAATATCCGAAAGGCTTTGTACCACCTCCGTTCAAGACCTTTGATGGAACCGAAAACCCTCGGCAAGCATGTTGCACATTTTCGTGCCGCTTGTTGCAATGCCGGCGGAAGTGATGCTTTACTCTTCCGACAATTTGTCGCCGACTCGTCGTGGATCGCCTTTGATTGGTATGAGAATTACCGAACGGTTCGGTGAAGACATTTTCAGAATTAGAGAACCTCTTCATCAAGCAATTTGCCGGAGCTCAGCACCACATCACTATAGGTGATTTAGTGGTAGAGAAGCAGAAGCCGAACAAAACTTTGGTGGACTATATACTTCGATGGAGGAATCTAAGTATGAAGTGTGAGCTACAGCTACAAGAACAACATGCAGTCGGCATTTTACTTAAGTGCATTCATGGCCCGATAGCACTTCTCCTCAAGGGATTTATTATTAAGACTTTCGAGAAGTTGTTAAGCAAGGCCGGAAGCTTGCAAGAGGAGGCGAAGCAATTAAGTTTCATCGACAAAACAGACAAGCAGAAGCCCGTGAAAACTTTTGAAAAGAAGTCTGGGATCGTCGCAGCAGTCGATAAGAGCAAGCAGCTGATACAAATACCGTCAGAACGACCGCAGCAACCTCAACAGAATCACCAACAACCCCGACCCAGCTATCAGTCATCTCAACAAGTATGAACAACCGCCTCGTCCACAACGTACGTTAAGGGAACTTCGAGCGGGAGTATCCGTTCAAGAATGAGGCGATGCCGAAAATGTTCCGCGAGTCCGATGAAGACTCCAGATTTCCAACCGCAAGAACCTAAAAGACCGAAGAAGTCGACAAGAAAGGTGATCCCAACTTTTGCCCTTACCACCGGATGCTTGGACACAAGATAGAAGATTGTATTACCTTCAAAAGTTGGCTCAATGACAATCTTTGAAAAGGGAACATAACAATCCCGAAGGAATACATGAAGGAACCCCAGAAAGGAGGTTCCGTCAATGTTATCTCAATGGATCTCATTGTTCCAATAGATCCCTATGCGACTGATGATGGATGGACTACCGCTTGGACAAAGTCTTCGAAGAAGATCTTGGATCGCATCCAAACCACTTCGGTGCGAGCTTCAATTCAAAGTTTGAAACCTGTCGAGTCGGCACTATCACTTACGATGGAAGAATCACCTCAACGAGAGACGATCGAAGAAAAGAAGAAAATTGACGAAGAGGAAAAGACCGAGGCTCTTAAGGCTAGACTAGGGGCCGCTTATCCTAGGATAGTTGTTTCCGATTCGGGGAGAAATCCCTCGAACCTCCGACTCGTATGATTATCCGCTCACTCCGGTGGGATCTTATAATGATGAGGGTTATGGCGTTGGCTACGTTTGATCGTTTCTAACGATTACGTAACTAGCGACAATCAACCTAATCCGGACGTCGATTCCGATACAAATGACAATTCTCAAATCATACACAATCTCGATGATCACAATGACAAAGAAGACATCCACCAAGGAGGCTACGAGAGTTCAACAAGCAACGAATCTATTTGCGAGTTTCGAGGAGCTCCAGTCACAATAGAGTTAGAGCCTTCAGACTCCGAAGCTAATCCAGAAGAACCTGTCATTCCGATTCAGAAGGACACATCAGCAAACTCAATACAAGATTCAGGAGAAATTACAGAAGTCAACTTAAGAAGTGGAAGAGTTCTACCTCCGAGAATGGGTCCAAAGGACAAAGGAAAGCAGGTGGTTGTTCAGGAAGAATCAACCCCGACAGCGGAAATACCCATTCGGGAAGAAAACGAGACACATGAAAATAAAGTGGACTACAACGTGCTAGCCCATCTTAGGAAACTACGAGCCAAATTGAGCATCTACGACGCTCTCATCTTATCAAAGGAGATGAGAGAAGCTCTGATCAAGGCCTTACTTGATCCAGAAATTTGCTTAGCTCAAATGACCGGAGATTCCTTAGATGAGGTTTGTTCGTTAAAGGAACAGCGAGGTGTCACCTTCACGGACAATGACCTACTACTTGGGACAGCAGACCACAACCGACCGTTGTACATTTTAGTTACAATTGGGAAGTTTACACTCTCCAGAGTATTGGTGGATCCAAGAGCATCAATTAATATAATGAATCTTTGAACGCTAGCATACTTGGAAATTGATGCTCGCGAACTCGAAGCAGACAAAATGTTATTAAGAGGATTCAACCAGAAAGGAGAAAGAGCCCTCGGATCGATAACACCGCTAATGAAGACCGGTGACTTAGCAAAGACAACCGCGAAATTTCACATAATTGATTCGAAACGTCGTTCAACGCTCTATCGGGTCGACCATGGATACATGAAAACCGGCCGGTACCATCGTCTCTACATCAGTGCATCAAATACTACGATGGAGGGGAACAGTGCATCAAAGGTGACTTACAACCATTCTCCGTACATGAAATTGGAATCCTTGAAGATGCAGCTTATTACGCACCCCCAAAGAAAACAATCTTCTCCAGAGATACCATAACAAATGAAGCAAAGGAAATTTGGGACAACGAAGAACCTGAAGTTCTAGTCCAACAGTCACTCACCACTCCCTTACGGCGAGATGGTGAAGGTTTCTCCACAACTCGCATCCGAGGTCGAGGCCGGGGACGAGGTCGTGGCAGAGACATTAGGACAGTTGGACAGAGGAAACCAACCATCAATGTTGATTGGGAAGATAGTTCGAAGAAGAAAAAGAAATCAAGCAAGAAGCAACGACAATAAGTCGAAGAAGCCGCAATTCAGGATCTCTCTCGAAGATGAAAAGAACGAGGAATATAAATCAATGTACGAGAAGATTAACCACTATGTACATACTATGACCCTGACCCCGATCCATTCTAATAAGATCGAGGGTATGGAGGTCAAAGAGGTACGTAGCGGTGGTGCAAAGCCAATCAAATTCTACCGTGGTACTCCTTCCTCCAAAACCGAAAATAATGTACAATTTGAAGATGCTACTTCATCGAATTAATGGAATTACCTTTTGAGTGGTACTCTCCCCGTGTTCAAAATTTAATTCAGCGTGGTTTCTTACCTCGACAATGGACAAAAGGTCAATCACAACATTTTGAAAATTTATGGAATAACTCCGGTCGTCCACCCAATTCAAAGCATGGTCTTGGATTCGGCACAGTAGGATCAGTTGACGATACTGAATTTTGCTTGGTTGTCACTTGCGAGTCTAATGAAAACTGCATGGAAGCTACAGAAGAACTCGAAGATTTACAAATTGGAGACGCTCCACCAGAATTCGAAGAAGAGATCAAATCTACAATAGATGAGTTAACGGAAGTTAACTTAGGTACTAGCGAAGAACCTAGACCAACCTTTGTTAGCTCCTTACTCAATAAAGAAGATTCCGAAGAAATAATCAAGTTATTAATGGAATTTAAAGACTGTTTTGATTGGAGCTACGATGAGATGCCAGGATTAGCTCCGGAGGTCGCAGTCCATAAGCTAGGAGTAGATCCTGCTTCTGTCCCGACCGACAAGGTCCCGGAAGAATGCGTCTAGAAATCGAACAACAAGTCATACTGAAGTTAAAAAGCTAATAGACGCCAAATTTGTCCATGAAGAACAATACCCGACTTGGTTAGCCAATGTGGTACCAGTCGGAAGAAGAATGGTCGGATCGGAATTTGTGTAGATTTCGTAGATTTAAACAAGGCATGTCCGAAAGATGAATTCCCTCTACCGATCCCGAATTAATGATCGACATTGCTTCAACACATGAAATATTCTCATTCATGGATGGATCTTCGGATACAACCGGATAAAAATGGCTCCGTAAGATGAAAAACTTACATCATTCGTAACGCCGATCGGAGTATATTGCTACACGAGTGATGCCATTCGGATCGAAGAAAGCGGGAGCAACCTACCGTAGAGCGATGGCAAGAATTTTTGATGATCTCATCCACAATCAAGTCGAATGCTACGTGGACGATGTGGTCATCAAAAGCAAAGTAAAGGAAAACCACTCGTATGATTTGAGAATTGTTTTCGAACGATTAAGACAATTTAACCTTAAGATGAATCCCTTAAAATGCGCCTTCGGCGTCACCTCCGGGAAATTCTTAGGATTCGTTGTCCGACATCGTGGAATTGAAATCGATCCGGAAAAGATAAAAGCCATCTTAGAAATGCCGCCTCCCAAAACCTTAAAACAACTATGATCTTTTCAAGGGAAGCTGGCATATCTTCGACGCTTTATCTCGAACTTGTCAGGTAGGTGTCAGCTTTTCTCGGCATTAGTTAAAAAGGACGCCAAATTTATTTGGGAAGAGAAATGCCGGAAGGCCTTCGAGGACATTAAACAATATTTAATGACACCTCCCGTCTTAGCAGCCCCGGTCTCGGGTAGACCGCCGATACTTTATACCGCGGGTTTAGACGACTCTCTCGGAGCCCCGTTAGCCTGAGTCAATGATGAGGGTAAAGAAAATGCTCTTTACTACCTAAGCCGTGGTTTACTTCCAACGGAAATAAGGTATCCTGCAATTGAAAAGCATTGTTTGGCCCTGATCTTCGCCGCTCAGAAGCTCAGGCACTTTATGCTTTCTCATAAGGTCAACCTGATTTCGAAATTTAATCCATTGCAATACTTGATGACCCGTCCGACACTTTCCGGCAGACTTGCCAGATGGTCAATGATATTATTGCAATTCGATATAACTTTCGTGCCTCTTCGTGCCGTAAAGGGACAAGTCCTAGCAGACTTCCTCACAGCACACCCTTTGCCGGCAGAATCGCCTCTCAATGATGACTTGCCAGATGAACAAATAATGAGCTTAGAAGACCCTGATGATCGACGTTGGGAATTGTATTTCGACGGAGCATCTTCAGCACACAAAGACAAAGAATCGCAAGTGATAGTGCCCGGTAAGGCAGGGATCAGATTAATCTTTATAACACCGTGCAGGGGGATGTCGAGATACTCCTATCACTCGACGGAGCCGTGTACGAACAACGAAGCGTAATACGAAGCCCTCATAACGAGATCGGAATTAACTATTCAAATGGGTATAACGGACATCAACATCTACGGGGATTCGCAATTAATCATTCAACAGATCGCCGGACAGTACAGAATTTTAAAACCAAGACTTGAGCAATACTTCAAGTATGCCATACAGTTGTTGGAACAGATTCTAAATGTGACAATCTACAAAATTCCCAAGAAAGAAAATGCTTTAGCAGATGCGTTAGCCCGTCTCACAAAATAATTTGCCTGCTTGCAAGATGAATCAGTGGAAGTGTCAGTTCACGGACGTCAGGTCCTATCACAGCTCGACATAGACACAATACACAAATCGGAAAAGGAGAAGAATCAGTTGCAAGCAGGTGACAGAAAACACGATAAGATTGGCGACGGCCATTAATAGACTACTTGCAAACGGGAAAACTACCGGACGATAGGTCGTTAGCCCATCGGATCAAGAAAAGAACTCCGTCCTACGCATTAGTAAACAACACATTATACGGAAGGTCTTTCGATCAAATGCGACCGAGGTGCCTAAGCGGGTCCGAGGCCCGTGAAATTGTTAAAGAGGTGCATTCGAGACTCGTGGCGCTCACCGGTCGGGTCCGAAGTTGAAAATGAAAATTAAAAGACTAGGGTACTACCGGCCCTCGATGATGATCGACCGCATGAAAATCGCCAAGAGCTGTCACCAATGCCAAGTGCACGGAGTGGTTGTACACCAACCTCCAAATGTGCTACATCCGACAATTGCGTCGTGGCCGTTTGAATGTTGGGGCATGGATATAGTGAGTCCAATAGAACCACCATCTTCAAAAGGACATCGCTTCATTCTTGCGGCTACAGATTACTTTTCCAAGTGGGCGAGGCGGCTCCACTCGTAGAAGTGAAAGCACACCATGTGCTACGGCTTTTCAAGAACCAAGTTGTCTACCGTTTCGAGTGCCGCGCGAGATTATCTCGTATAATGGGTCAGCATTCGAAGCACACAAATCAACAATTTTGTCAGAAGACACGGAATCGACTCGCGCTATTCAATAATTTACTACCCGAGAGCAAACGGCCTGGCTAAGGCTTTTAATAAAACTCTCGTTCAAATTTTAAAGAAAACTTTGGACGACAATAAGAGAAATTGGCACGAGAAATTATTAGAAGCCTTATGGGCCTACCGGACAACCTTCATAACTCCTACTCAATCTACACCTTACGCTCTGGTGTATGGGTCCGAGGCAGTGTTACCTTTAGAGGTCCAGCTTCCTTCACTCAGGATTGCAGTTGCAAATAAAATCACGACAGAAGAGAATGTCAAATTACGACTAGAGGAATTAGAAAGCCTAGAAGGGAAAAGACTTGCAGCGCAGCAGAATTTAGAACTATACCAAGCTAGGATGGTTCAAGCCCATGACAGACTGGTCCGCCCAAGAACCTTCAAAGTTGGTGACTTAGTTCTCGTTCACAAGAGACCTATCCTTGCACACCGCAAGATAGGAGGAAAATTTGAACCCACTTGGGAAGGACCGTTTGTTGTCGAGGCGGCTTACTCGAGAGGCTCCTACCAGCTAGTGAACTGCAAAGGGGAACGACATATGCTTCCGATCAATGGACGATACTTGAAGAAGTATTACGCTACCTGATGTTTCGAAGGAATGAATTTTTCACCCTAGAAGCATGGGTGAGGTAATTACTTATGACTGGGTCTGAACCCAAAAATAATAAAAATGTGCTAAAAATAAATAAAATCATGATGATAAAGTTTTCCTTGTTTCCTCTTCCATGTCAAAATCTCTTTCCTGATCTTATCCCACCTCATTCCTGTTAAATTGAAAAATACAAAAGTAATAATAAAAAAAAGAACTGTCTTTAATAAACATTTTCTTAATGTTCTTGTTCTTAGTACAGCCCCTGATCCTTTTCCTTGTCTTTTCACAGGGAATTGTCGAACGGGCGGTTGGTCATGAACTTTAGAAATTGCGTAAGCCTTGCACTTGATGAAAAGTGGGTGAAAGATGGAGCGATAATAGAGATTGACTCAGACTTCGCACCAGCAGGCTTGCAATACGAGGAAAGTGACTGGGTCCCGATTGACCGAGAGGAACCGCCCGGCCGACAAGATGAAAGTGGGTGGCCCAAGCCACCAATCCAGAGAAGAAGAAAAGGAAAACGGACATCGAAGAAGACAAGAGAATCAAATCCGTAGTCGCTACAGCAGAGGGCGAGCTTGTCGGCGCCGCGCCTACGTAAACTCGGGAAGTACGAAGAGCTACTCTCACGACGAACTCAACGAAGAAATAAGAATCGCCGTATCCGCAAGATGTTAACTAAATTAGCAGCGGACCAGCGCGACGAGGCAGTTGCTACTGCCAGTACATACACTTCAAGGACACCAATTCACCAGGAACCTGAAGAAAGGAGACCAGCTCCGAGGATAACAGAAGGGACCAGGGAAATCTTAAGAAGAACAGAAGAAAGAAGGCTACAACGCCACCAGACAAAGCCACCGGTAATGCATAACCTTGTTGCAGAAGCAACCCCGGAGGATGTCCCGACGGACACTATCCCCGAGGAGCCGAGGTATGCAGGAGAGCGTGAAGGGATTGAGCCATATATCCCACAATACGTCACCCAGGCCTCGCCATTTGCAAATTATTCCATAATACGAGCTAGAAAGGATGCAGAATGTCGAGAAGAAAACTTTTGAATACTTCGAGAGAATCAGAGGCAGGAGGATCAATATACTAGAGGGCCTCGAGCTACATACAGACGTGTTCTCGAATACGAACAACAACAAATCGTGGACCGCATTCGGGATTTGAAAAAGATGGGCCGAGCGAGGTCGCTTAAGAGAAAACACTTACTCGGAACCCCGGAGATGGATGCCGGAGAAGGGGAGAATTACAATACAATGTGGATGCTCGCTACAACTTCGCGGAAGACAGGAAGGGAAACCCACCGGGATACTCCGTCATGGCCGAGTGGATCCAATGCCATTAGTCATCAAAAGGATGGTAAAAGAATGATAACATGGAGGGTATCGCCAGCAGATTGCATACCCAACAGCTTGCATCATTAATATTTACAAGAAGGGTGATCGCATACCCCCGCACATAGATCACCATGACTTTTTCGGACCTTTCGCACAGTTTCTTTTCGAATGAGTGTAATATCATGTTCGGATCCGACCTCCGGATAACGAGCCCGGGTGAGTTCCGAGGGCCGATAAAGATACCATTACCGGTAGGTTCCGTCATGATACCGAAGGGCAATGGAGCGGATGTCGCTAAACATTGCAAACCGGGAGTACCGGTGAAGCGGATCTCGGCTACTTTCGAAGGATGGATGACAGGAAAGCACCTTACCACTTCCAGTCAGACCCGGAGCTAGAGAGCTTCCGGCCTTACGAGCTGTGAGTTACATGGAAAATATCACACCTCCAACGTACATCCATACGGCAGCCTTGCCAAGGATGGCTTGGAAGGTGATGTTATCGACCATGTACCTCACTATTCGTACATGGATTTTTGACGGATACCTTTTTGGATGGATCGACAAAGATCATACATAGTCCGTTTTGAGTCTATATGGATTGTATGAGATGTATTCCGGATCGAGTTGTATGATGTATCTTCGAGCATGATTGGAATGAAAGTGACCATGTCACATTTTTGGCCTTCACCTCTTTTGTGCAAGTTGAGTCGAGAAACGCCATTAATGTTAAATAAACTTCGAACAAAGAACGTAAAAGAAACAAAAAAAAAATAAAAGAAAACTTTCCTTAAAAATCTAAAAAAGGATAAACTCCAAATTCACGATAAAATAAAATTTGAATCGTTAAAGGACAAACAAAATGACCACAAATTTTAAATCAAATTTCAAATTCAATCTTTCCAAATCTTAAATCAAATTTTAAATCAAATTTCAAATTCAATTTTTCCAAATCTCAAATCAAATCTAAATCAAATTTCAAATTCGATCTTTCCAAATTTCAAATCAAACCTCAATCAAATTCAAACTCAACCTTCCAAATCTGAAATCCAATCCGTTCTACTCTCTCCCTTGTTTGGGATGGAAGCGGTTGATTCCATTGACGCGGATCGAATCTAATGACGAGGAATTGTATTCAATCCAAACCAGTAACTTTCGATCAACTCTTTTGAATGGAATATGTAGCACCTACATATTCCCTCCTAATCTATTTCCTTCCATGAAAGTCTTCTACAACTTTCATGAAATTCTCGAAACACCAAAATTCCACACTTTTCAAATCAACAACACAAATCTTTGCAAAATCAATTACCATTCAAAATCAAACTCTTGGGGTTGAGGATTTTACATCCGAGACTGCATTGCTTTAGGTTCTTTCCCTATCGCAATGAAATACATCAAAATCAAATTCTTGGGGTTGAGGATTTTACATCCGATACCGCATTGCTTTAGGTTCTTTCCCTATCGCAATGAAATACATCAAAATCAAATTTTTGGGGTTGAGGATTTTACATCCGAGACTGCATTGCTTTAGGTTCTTTCACTATCGCACTGAAATACATCAAAATTGAATTCTTGGGGTTGAGGATTTTACATCTGATACTGCATTGCTTTAGGTTCTTTCCCTATCGCAATGAAATACATCAAAATTAAATTCTTGGGGTTGAGGATTTTACATCCGATACTGCATTGCTTTAGGTTCTTTCCCTATCGCAATGAAATACATCAAAATCAAACTTTTGGGGTTGAGGATTTTACATCCGAGACTGAATTGCTTTAGGATTCTTTCCCTATCGCAATGAAATACATCAAAATTAAACCTTTGGGGTTGAGGATTTTACATCCGAGACTGCATTGCTTTAGGATTCTTTCCCTATTGCAATGAAATACATCAAAATCAAACCTTTGGGGTTGAGGATTTTACATCCGAGACTGCATTGCTTTAGGATTCTTTCCCTATTGCAATGAAATACATAAAAATCAAATTTTTGGGGTTGAGGATTTTACATCCGAGACTGCATTGCTTTAGGATTCTTTCCTTATCGCAATGAAATACATCAAAATCAAATTTTTGGGGTTGAGGATTTTACATTCGAGACCGCATTGCTTTAGGATTCTTTCCCTATCGCAATGAAATACATCAAAATCAAATTTTTGGGGTCGAGGATTTTACATCCAATACCGCATTGCTTTAGATTCTCTTCCTATTGCAATGAAATACATCAAAATCAAACTCTTGAGGTTAAGGATTTTACATCCAATACCACATTACTCTGAGATCTCTCCTCATTGTAATGATTCAATCTAATCAATTCAATTTTCTTTTGAGGTTGAAGATGTTACATCTAAAACCACAAAATTCCAATTTTCATTTCAAGTTCAAATCCCTTCAAATTAATTTTGATAAAACTTCAATCTAAATGGAAACTCAAGCTAAAATCTGAACTTACACATCAAAATTTAAACTGAAACAACTAAAATCTAAATCGAAATTCCCCCAAATCATGTGATTTGGGATTCACCTCCTTTTCTTTTCCCCAGCGAGAGTTCAAGAATCTCCAGTCCCAAAGATATACTTGACAATCCCCAGCGGGAATTCTTCTACTTCGTCCCAAGTGTGTCACTTGGACATCTGTGTTGGTTTTGTTGATCGCTTCGGTCAACGCTAATACGCGCGGTGTGCTTGGTTAGCACACCACACCTATTGGGGGTCCATTTGTTGACCTCATTTTTGATGAGGTCTTCTCTTCTTCTTTTTAGTACTTAGGATCTAGCCTTAGGCTTTTCCTTTGACTATCTTAGAGGATTAGAATTGGGACCCACCACTTACAAATTCAAACCACTTCTTAACTCCTCGCAAACTCCACAAACTTGATTGTACACCCCTAATCACCTAGAGGGTCGAAATCAAATGTGGAAGTTTAAAGGATGAGTTTCCTATGGGACTCTTCGGCCTCAGGACTACCCTGGGTGGCCTGGTCTGGTGAAGGGGCTGACTTACACACACACTACACCTATACACTACACTTTCACACACCTCCTAAAACCACACCCATACCCAACTTGATCTCCTGACTCATAAAGGTGATTACATGGATGGTCTTTAACCCCTAAGCCCTTAGCTAAGAGGGTTAGGAACAACATAGTGGGTGCCTCAAATGAGTCCCTTCATGGCTCATGTGGGCTTGATATGGCTTCATGGATCAACCAAAATGATTTCATTCCACTTACATTCACCCAAGCTTCAATTTTCCAAATTTTCAATTTTTGACCCGGGACCCTACACCCGCTTAGCCTACCCAAAACCCTTGAAATTACCCAAATTTT
Organism: Papilionanthe hookeriana x Papilionanthe teres; assembly: GCA_022702705.1. Taxonomy (NCBI): domain Eukaryota; kingdom Viridiplantae; phylum Streptophyta; class Magnoliopsida; order Asparagales; family Orchidaceae; genus Papilionanthe; species Papilionanthe hookeriana x Papilionanthe teres. The sequence continues at coordinate 143,370,417 of CM040425.1, forward strand.
TCAAAATTCTCCAAAATCACCCAAATTCCTCAAAAACCAATCCCAAACATTCCCACATCACTCAAATTGATCATTCATAGCCAAAAATACCAAAAATTCCAAAAATACCTCCCAATACCCTC